>CM036881.1:45577988-46915488 GCA_020796165.1 Pantala flavescens | reverse complement strand
AACTCAGTTCAGGGTCATATTTAATCTAAGGAGAGACCTAAATTGTTATCTAACCAAGTTCTTAATGCGTGTCTTGTCTAGAAGTTATTTTCATTCATACTTTCAAAAGAACGTGTCTTTTTTAGGTGAAACATACTCTTAGCGAGCATCCATTCATCAGGATGTGTCATGTTTAACTCCCACTGAATGAATTTCGAAGTAAAAGTAGATGCCTATTATTTCTCCCTCTTGGAATGATTTCAAATTAGACGCGCATTATGCACATTCTCAAAGATAGTCTTAGAAACTTACCTTCCACACTTTCATCTCTATGTAATTACGCAAACTGTTTCCGTAGTTAAGCTGAACAACTTGCATCAACGATGTATTTGTTTATAAGCAAAAAGTACAGCTTTATTCCTCGAAGAGCGATCTTCATAAAAACGCAGAGCATTTTGTCTGAGGTTGCTCGTGTCGTCACCTTAAGTGACTAGCTCATTAATGCAAATGAAATCTCGTAGTTTCAGGTTAAGCTCTAACGAGAGAGCATCTCGAATAAAATAACCTTTAGCCACAGAATATCCTTTATGTTTTCGTAAAAAAATACCTAGGAACTGTAGCTCTTTGCATCTCACCTATATCCCTACCTTACTTTTTTAGATATTGCTCTTATGGAATTTATCCACGATAAAATCATTATTCTACTGGTTAATTTAGTTTACGTATAGAAATTTCATTCAGAAAAAGGAAGGCATTATGCGGGTTGACTCCTGTTTTGTAAATAGAATCTATTAGATTATTTTCATTTCTCCATGAACCGTTGACTAAAGTGTAATCAGAAGCTTTGATCGAGTTATTTTTGGAGCCATATTATTTCGGTATTTTTATATTAAATGTGTGATTTTCTTAAACCATCCGCTTAGTTACTTTATCTATCAGTAGAAGGAACTTTTGTTTGGTGGTTATCAAGTGCTGACCTTTCCAGTTTCTCCACGATTGTAAAAGTACGCTAAAAGAATAAATAGAGGATATTTCTTTTTTCATCCATTTTCGAAAATAGGGGTGACGCAACCCCTTTTTAAATTTCTGCATTATGTAATGGATGATACAATCTGAATTATCTATATACGTACATTTGTACCAAGAAGTTGGAAGAAGATCATATCTATTCAAAAAGCAACCCGATCCGTTCATTGGACCTTTTACAAGATAAACCGTTTGTATATTTTAGCCTCATTTCGTTTATCAGGCGATGTTGCATCGTTTGTTTTTATTTTTCTTGGAACCGCCTAATAACCTTGTCATTATAGGAATAGAATCCTGTTTTAGAAATGAAAATTATATCAGAGAAGCCAAATTGATTTATTAGTTACGAATCTTATGAACCAGAATCACGTGAGTGTAGTAGAAAGCGCGTGCTCTACGACTGACAGGTGGTCATTACATTGTTCCTGTGCATATTTTATTTTTTCTTTGGAGAGCCATAGTGAACAGCGTGAAAACCGGAAGTAACACGTGGTTCAGTCGCCAATCCCGGAAACAAAAATCGTGATATCCTTTTGTCTCTGTTGGTACACATGGCGGTGGAACCCATAATTATTCCCGTCAGCGTAGCGCTGAAAATCTTTACTCCATCTTCGGTTCATCACGAGTATTCGATTTGTAATCAGTTTTGTTTTGTAGATCTAAACATAGCTTCCAGTCAATGGAGTGTATTGTTCCATCGGATCCATTAGATATTCATCTCATCGTAAATTTCAATCAGCACTTCCGATAGCTGATCAGATTCGTTTAATTTCAAGATCATCTGATATCTATCGGATCATCAACGACATGTGAACATCTGATCATGTTTCGGACGTGCCTTGTCCTTGAGTGTGAGGGGAAAAAGATTTTTAACGATCTCTTTAGTTAGGTTTAATCATGGAAAGATCATGACCGTGATCTATAATATAAATGTCATGCAGAAGAAAGCCCTACGACAGCTTCGTCACTCGGAAGATGTGTCGAAAAGGCAAATAACCTTGAGGCATTTGAAGAGATTAGATTAGGAGCAGAAAAAATATGAACTTTAATGGAGAAGATATGTGCGTTTTCAGTGACAGTTGTGAACTCTCAGTATGTTTTCCACGAAGCACATCTCTACATCCGAAAAGGATGCGCGATTAAATAGAGATTTATATGAAGTAGTTATTATTCCTATAAATCAAAAAATAAATAGTTATTTTTGAACGTTTTTTACACAATAATATTATCTTTCCTTCTAAATATTTAAAATATTTAACTAGTTGAATTGGTAACCAATTTAACCCTCAGAATTCTTATTTGTTGGAAGGTGGCCGAAGTTTGTAAGTGTTGAAGAAAAATTTTCTCATTCACTTGTATTTTTCAGCTACTTGGATTGATTATCATTCTGTCAAATTCAATAATAAGTTGTAGAGTTCAATTTTTATCAAGTTATGAGAAAAAGTCATTGTGATACCTTTATTAGGAACGCATCGTAGACCTGTTCACCAAATTCTTCTAAAAATTACCCAATAAATTATCGTCTGAAACGTTAGTTTGACTAGAGTGTTGATATCTTAGTAAGGTATACTTTTATGCCTAATTTCATCTTAAATTTTAACTGAATTTTTGATAATGTGTAATATTTCTAGATTTGAACTTCTTACTTGGCAACTCAAAACTGATGTACTGCGTACAGTTCCAATTTAAGACGCTTGTAAGAATCTTAAGGAAGTAAGAATTTCTTTGGAACTCATTAAAAGTCTATTTTTAACGTTCTTTTAAATGATAAAAATTTACACTCTATATTACTTCCAAGCAATTAGGCTCAGGCCTGAATTATATATTGTGTACGGAAAAAGAGTTGTGAAATTGAATAGCATTATCTGGAATTGGAGTATTGTGTTTCACTTTCTTTGATTATGGATCCATTTCACTAAGTTTAGCTTATCCATACCAATTATATTGTTTAAATTATATATATAGATGAATCTATGTATCATGTTTGAAATGTTTATGTTATAATGTATCTGTTTCTGTATATCTTCAATTCTTACAAAATATCGGTTCAGCGATGGGAGTGGATGATATAATTCTGAGAATTCATGTTATCAAAGACAACTTCCGCCCTTGCGGATTCTTACATGTATACATACTATGATAGATACGTACATTTCGCGAAATATACGCTTTTCATCTACTTCCACCGTCATTAAAAAATGTTATAAAAATATTTATTTTGAGGGTTTTTTACTAATCCAAGGTATGCTTTCAAAATTGATTGAAGCAGTGAATTGATAATCTCGCTCCAAGTTGTCGACGTTTCGAACACGTACTCTGCGCTCATCTTCAGGATACTGACGTATAGATGTCGACCTTTTGGAACGATACTATTGCAATCCCTGGAATGTTTTTTCCTTCGTTATCATAGTTTACGTTGTTGCTACGTAGTATCATTGTCGTAAAACAATTGTACCTCCTAACTTTTGGGTGTGGTCCTCTTTTTGAAGAGTTAAGTACCCAGTTGCCTCATGTGGTGTGTATCTTCTCGGTGAGCTCACTTCTATATTACATTCTTTGATTCGTTTTTACTTCATTGCTCGTCTTCATTCAAGATTTTCAGTGATGACAGATGCTTTCAACTCGTTTCCCTAAGGATAATATTTCTTTCTTTACAATCTTTTTCCAGTTCGTGAAATTACTCACTCCATATACCTTCGAATAATTAAAGATCAGTAACAATAAGTTATTTATTATTCCGTAACTCTACGTATGTAAGTTCTTCATCATAAGTGAACTTTGAGATTTATACATTATACATACTATACAATGCTTAATTGTTGCATCAAATTCATGTCGTAGAATCATTATTTTCGCCCTTTTTCCTTATAATCAAGTTGTTTTTGTAATAACTTTACTCTATATTTTTTTAAAAATACGATAGCTAAATTTCTTCTTAAATCTAAAGGTTGTCATTAAAAACTTCGATGTATAATAGAAACCTTTTTTTATCAATCGACATTTTCTCGTAATCTCAAGTCAAATCTAATTCTTGCTTGAGCTTCTTTAAAGCAGTTTGAAACTTCTCTATTCCTAATCTAGTCTTTGACAAATAAGTCGTAGATACTAAAAACTTAGCATGTTTACGACACTGGATTACAAAGGGTGGAGTTGCAATGCTGATGATGGTAGAAAAGATTTCCAGATCTTGGTTTGCTCAATCTTGAAAAAATCTGGAGATAACCAGCTATACTGTATACACCTAGATTCTATGTATTTTTAACTTCGTTTATATACTTTCCATCGGTAATTATTTAACCTGTATGTATAAACTAACCGAGGAAAATGATGCTTTCTAGTTATTCTATTATTATAAATTCACATTAAATAAATTGGAAGTTTAAGGAGTTTATTTTAAAATTTTTGTTTTATTATACGGAAGTTTAAATTTTAACAAATCGTGCTTTTGATATAAACATTTGAATTTAATTTAAGCGGTATTAATTTTTTATCATTATTATCTTCTTTTTCATCTATTAAGCACGTCAGTTTTATAACTTACCGATAGCTAATTGAATCTCTTCTCGTTTATATATATCATCATGAGAGTTTTTATTGTAAGTTAAGAGGTTTTTCATGTTCCTTATAGATAGATTGGACAAATAATATGAAAAATATTATTAATACGACTTATAAACTATACCATATATGAAAAAATGTTTACATAAGTTAAGGATATAAGAATTTAATATTACTTTGGGGTTTTACGTACATAGAGAGAGGAAGGAAAAGGATGCTTAAACTTCGTTAATTCTGCTATCAACTTTAAAAATTATTTCTGATTATTTTGATCGATGAGCCATTTTTGAAGAATATTCATGAATATAGGGAATAAAGGAACAAAACTTTAGGATTCTGATTGACCGCAACAAAATGTGAAACATATAAATGTTAAATAAATATAAAAATTTTATTCTTAAAATATACGTGATGGGGGAAAAACGATAAAAATGATTCTATCTGAAAAATACTTCCCCATAATGTTTTGCAAAAACCATCTTAGATCTCCTAGAAAATTGAAGAATAAAGATTTCACCGAAAAGTGGAATTGAACTATGCAATTAAAACTTTCCCTGATGGATAAGTTTTTAAAACAGAAAATTCATTGATATTTATCATTAAATCCATAATAATGAGGAAGAGATACTAAAATCCTTTTTAATAATAATCTTATGGAATTTAAGTAAGTTTCATGGAATCAAACGAAGTCCGATTAAATATCTAAATCTACTCACGCGTGAGTTTCAATGACTGAGTAGAAAGATGAATGGATGTTATCTCCTCACGAATTCATATTTCATTATCTCTTGATTGATGCTGTTGAGTGTGCTCCAAACAGCAACTGTCTGTGGCGAGCAAGGTCAAAGTGCGTTCTGGAAATAACATGTCAAAGAACAAACTTGGGATTGACTCTGAAAATATATCTCCATGGTCAAGGAAAATTACTGGCCAAATATTTAGACGCTTGATAAGGGACGCTTTTGGGGATTAAAATAGAACATGAATATCTTTTGTGGAGTATTCTGATTTGACTTACAATTCGCTCTATTCATTCTACAATATGATGTTTTCTTTTAATTTTCTTTTTCCAAGAACTCTTCCTTCACTCCAAGTCGTTTCAAAGATTATTTTCACATAAGCGCCGAATAATGCTTTCTTTACAAATGATATGTATTGCGAGTACGAGATAATGGCCAGATTAACTTTTTAACCCTTCGAATTTTTTACTCTCTTTTTAAAAGAATTCATATTAGTTCATGATTATTTTTCTCCGTTTGTTTACTTATAATAATTCATTTCTCTTCTTCTTGGTCGTTTCTCTATTTTAAAATTATAGTCGATATTTTAATATGAAATGCCTTTTTATTATAGTATTTTCGTTCTTCATTATTTTCCATATAGTTTTACGTAAACTTTTCATTAGCTCGATCTACTAATATGGCTGAATCCTCAAAAGGAATTATTAAAATAAACATGAACAAAAAAGTATTTTTATACTTTATTACGGATATTATATCTGTATTATGTAGCTTCTGCAGAATATTATCATTAATTGTTAAATATTCGTTCGTCGAAAATTTATGAAGAGCATTCTTATCAACCTGGCTGATTCTCACCTGATACCCTCTCTTTAATTCTCTATTTTACATTCATAATATATATAATAGTATGAATATATATTCTTTCGTCGCTGTAATATTTCTGGTGCTCGAGTTAAACTTCGGGAAATCGTCTTACCAACGGTGGATGCAGCCTTCTTAACTCACCTTCGTGTGTCGTTTGCTCTCCTGTGAGTGAAAGTTTTCCTCATACCGGTCAATGAAACTTTTCGGCCGTACAGAATCCCCGTCGCTCGTTCAATCTTTCGCGTAACTCGATCGAATGAGCAGTGATGAAGAGAAAACGGATGTGCGCAGAGCGATTTGGTTAACGACATTACGGATTGGCCTCTGCGAGTAAAACAACGCAGTCCCTCGACCCCTCAATCAACTTGCGGCAGTTGCCATGGGAAGCTGTTTACAAACTACTAAAGCGTCAATGGAAATTGCAATGCATTGCCTCCTAGCGGGAATGAAAGTTCTAAAGAAATACTACAGCGCTGTTTGTGTTGAATAACCATAGGAATCTAATAATATTATTAAAATTCTGCTTTTCGATCATCAAACTTGCTGGCTGAGTAAAATTTTAGTGTTTGATATGAAGTACATCTTAAACTGTTTGCCAACTTATTCATAGATCTCTCAATTATTGCAAGTATAAAAGAGAAGTTATAAAATAAATAAAGGCAGCCTCTTTGGAACCTTATATGCGTAAGTGTAAGGAGTTTGTCGATTTGTATTTATTCCTTTTCAGTTAAAAAATGTTATTTTTGAAACGATTTGTCTGATGTTTAAGCGAATAACGATATATAATAATGTATACTATCTTTAATCTAATGTTTGTTGTTTGAGTTATTTGAGGCGAATTGAGAATATTTGGGATAAAATCCTCTCATATCTAACTATCGTTACTCAATTCTATCCGTTGAATCCGCTTTCACTTCCTTATAAATTTACGGAAACGTCGCTTAAAAATGCGGAGTTGTAGTATTTTTGAATTTACGCATTGTTCCTTAAATAGAAACGTGACGAAGAGCTAAATTTTATATTGAGTGACGGGTCTAAGTTGGTAACCCAGCGTAGGGACCCAAAAGTTAATCAGTTTGACTTCTTTCATTACTGGAATGCTTTGAGTCTTGCCCGCTTCTCATTCAAAAGGTCAATTGAACTAGCTTGTGTTTGCTACCCATGTGCTGGCACGTAGAGTTTCCCCAGACCCAGTATCAATACTTGACAGACAGCCATTCATTCGCCAAATTTGCGGCAAGTAAGGATTAAATTGTTTTTATAAAGGAAAAGGAAATTACTCAAATTAGATGATATTTATGAGAAAATTTAACCGTCTAAAAATCATCTTTAATGTATAAATAATCGATGAAAAGTTGCCTATGGAAAATTTTGCTATAAAAATATCATATTATATATCAGTGAATTTTGCAAATGAGAATGAGTGCAAATTTTTTCGTAATTTATATAAGAGATAGGATACTTTGTTTTACGGTAAGATGATGTATTTGTTATATTGAAGGTATTACTTATTATATATAGAAATATTGAAATCAATATTAGAAGGTGTGACTTCATGGAAAGCCATAGTATAAAGAAAAAACATTGTAATTTCCACAGAATATTTGATTTACTAGCGACCGGTTTCGTAATTTTATATTCTGAAGATGTTATGTAAAATTACGGAACTGGTTCCAAGTAAATCAAATGTGGAAATTACAAAGTTTTTGTAGAAAAACTTAGTAATTTCATTAATTATTCATTATTCATTCAAACATTATTCATAGAAATATCATTACACAAAAAGCAAATAATGATGCTCGTGAATTCTTACTTCAAAATCTCTCTGTGTGTTACCGTAAATCTAAATTTACTTGAAGATTTGTTGGTGGAATATTCTGTGTCGTAAATTAATGCCTTACAGGTAAAAAGACAAAAAGTCTCAACTGGGCAGTTTTGTGCGAACGCCTACAGGAGTCTTAACGGTTGATTGAACTCTTGACAGAGATTTCTTTTTCTTAACCAATAAGTAAGGAATGAGATAAGAGAACGGCTACACGTATTCCTGAAATTCATTCGTTCGAGTGGCCAACACTCCACTACACTGTCTTTTCCAAATAGCATGTGCGATGATCCATCTTAGCAGACTAGACATTAGACATTACACATTAGATATGGATATATCTTATTTTGATAAACTATTTGCGTGCATATATATCATTATCCCTAATTTTAAACAGCTCCATTATTATTTTTAAATCGCATAAAAAATAATTCGATTATCTATGAATCGATATCCTTCATCTAAATCACGATAAAGATATCTCTGATTACTTCCTTCACCTTTGTAATCACATTCGATAGCTAGAATTTCTATGCCGGAATAAAAACGCGAGTAAGTGTACGTATTTCCCCATGGATATTAGATTACTTCTTAATATTTTCCAAGTTCAATCGTTCCAAGTTCAATTTGCTCTATTATGTTTTCATTTGTATTTTCGTCGACACACTACTATCCTTTTACCACGGCAGTAAAAATTTAATAGAGATAAGATCTAAAAAAATTAACGTAATATATATTATGTACATGTCACATATTATCTTGAAGTTTTTTTAAATCGTCAATTAAAAATATTTATCTACGGTTTGATTATATATTATAATAATTAGGTAGGTTTAATATATGTTAATTTTATATCCTTGAAAATCACTCGGAACAATTTAAAAGAGGAAATTATTTATTTACATTATTGCTTGATGTAAACCAATCTTCTGCTGTTCCTCAAACAAGTGTTTGATTCTCCTGAGAACTTTTCTTCAAAAATCTAGGCCAAGGCAAGTTCTCTAAATGTAAAAGACTATCTCGCCTTCAAATGAATTTGCAAGTCCTCGAAGGAGGTGCTTCGGAATTCTCACAGAATATTAAAGAGATATTATTTTAAAATCTATGTAGTGTTCATATTGTGTGGATTCTTTCCATATCGATTTTTTATTTATTTTTTACTATCTGCCTTGAAAGCGATTATTCATTATTACATACGTTAATTTAGTCACTATTTAAACATCCTGCAATTTAGCTGCAGCTTAAATTGATAGGAAAGTGTATTTCTTACTTATTACCTTAGAGTCGCTCAGTTCTGTCTGAAAATTGTAATTACCCTTATGCGGAGGGCTATCCGTAATCAAGCGCGCTTTTTGTAGACGGCAGAGACACGCAGTTGGTGGCAATGGAAGCTACTATTTGGCGTCGTCTGTTCAGCCTGCAGAAGTAGGGTGAGGCAAGTTAAGGCATCTTTTATATTGAGCATTTTTTATTAATTTTTCCCTCGTTTTTCAGGTTAAGCTTTATCTTCTGAAAGATTAAATTATTTTGTTCTCGGTTTAATTCACCAGTTTGAAAGGAGATCCAGGGAAATCAGTTAAAGTGATATCTTCTTTTACGAGCGACAGCCGTTTGTCGTCTGCTTGCAGTTACTACTAGTTTTATGATTCAGTATTTCAAATATCATAGTGTTCTCGCACACCTAAGAATTCTGCAAACATTTAAATTATTTTGGATTATTGGGACTAAATTTCTTTCCAAATCCTCATTAATGTACCCGCTAGTGATAATATGTTAATGTATATACGATACAAGGGAATACCTTTTCGATAGAAATATTTAAACGATGCACGATTCAATATAGATGTTATTATTTCTCTTCCTGTCATATGCAACCCACTCTTACTTTATTGCTAGGTTACTAAACATTTCCATGGAAGTATTAATAGATAAGATAATGGTAGGGCGTTTCTCGGTAATAAAATCGATTAAGAGTATTAATCCAAATCATTAATCTTAGGTTTATGAATAATAATCAGTCTATACTAATATAAAGCCCCTCATTAAAGATAAAAAATTAATAATATTTATAGCCTAGGTTATATCAGTTTTTTACCCGTAAAATTTATATATATAATAATTATCTCACAATTTTTTAATGTTATAGTTTAAATAGAATTTATGTCAAATATCTAGTTAATAATAATATATATTTAAAGGTGAAAAAATATTTTCATTCACTCCTTATGATTTGCCTCTTAATCTTCATTCTTGTAAATAATGTCTACAGTTAAAATTATTAAGTTTTAGGTACAATCTTTATTTTTATTGATCTTACAGGGAAGTAGTTGGTTACAATGGGTTACGACGATGTGTTGGAACATCTGGGAGAGTTTGGGCGTTACCAGAAAAGAGTTTACTTCCTATTGTGCATACCAACCATCTCCTGCGCACTTCATAAATTGGCTTCTGTATTTCTAGTACCAAAAGTTAACCACAGGTAAAGCTCTTTTTATTATGTATACAGTATTAAATGGTATAGAATAAATTCAACAACTTAAGCCGCCTGATTTAATGTTAAGGGATGTCAGTCTGTAGTTTTTAGACAAATAATTTTTCTTTATCACATCATTCTTCATAGTTTTCTTAATCTGATACTATGTGCATAGTATTTAATTTTAATATTTGAATTAAATTTAGATTGAAATATCCATTATTTGTCATTTTAATTGATGGACTGAATAAACTAAGAGCAATATGGGTTATTTAATAACTTGAAGGATTCTTGAAATGTTTAAATACTTGAAGGGGTATGCATTTTTAATGAAATTAAAAAAAAAACTCATTTAGCTTATTAAATATTATAAAATGGCAAGTATTTAAAATGTATGCAAAAAAATTCCGTTATCTTTTATTCCTACTTAATGCCAGTGAAAATAGATTTTTAATAAAAATTATTATGACTACTTGACCTCCTTAAGTTAAAGCTTACTCATGTGCATTAATTGTAAACTTTTAAGGAAACATATAGTATATTACTTTTATGGTTGATAAAAATAAATTAAATTGTGATATTTCAAATTTTGAATGAACTTTAAATTTTCAGGTGTAAGCTTCCATTTGAAAATGACAATGCAACTTATGATTTGGGAAGTATGTTTAACATGACAATACCATGGGATGAAGCCCGCAATGAACCTGCACAGTGCCTTCGCTTTAATACTAATTTCTCTTCTGAATATTTTGAGGAGGGAATTCCTTCTAATAAAACTACAGAATGTGACCATTGGGTGTATGACACTTCCAAATACCAAAGCAGTGCTGTCATGGAAGTATGTATAATATTGTAAAATATTATTTCATATTGCTTTATTTGATGAATTTCTTTTGAAATTGTAAACTATTATTTTTCTTTCATTGTCTATTCAGTGGGATATGGTGTGTGATAATGCATGGTTAAGAGCCACAGCTGATTCAATCTTCATGGTTGGTGTTCTGCTAGGATCTCTTATATTTGGAGATTTATCTGACAGGTGATGTTTTTAGAAATCAAGTAAATTTTGTGTGAAAAATACATATTAATAGTTTTCATGGTGTGCAATTAGTAAAAGCATATCGATTTAGGGATTCCCATGCAGTGCATAGACAGCATTAAGTATAAAAAATTAATATATATTGATAAGTTTTTTATTTTAAATTCATTTTAAAGCAAGAAAATGCTCTTCTAATTTATTTCCCTGAAATTTTACAGTTTCACTAGTTGTTAAATATAATGATCTTGAAATGAAACATTTTAGTGATAAGGTTTCTAAATATATTTGTATGACAGCAAGACCAAATCACTTCAAAAAAGTCATTATCTTTCTGCTGTTCTCGTATAAGTTTCATATGTTGAATGGGAAACATTTTACATCTAACTTCATATTCTAATTTAGATGTTTCATTTTTGATGTTCTTACTTTTCAAGATGTGGTTTTTTCATTGCTCAAGTATTAAAATGGCCATACAAATTTCTATTTGTTTTACAAATGCCTATTAATTAATCTTTTTTTAATTAATTAGAAGATACTTTAAAAGTAATTGTTTTTTATGAAAGCAAGAAAAACAATTTAAAGATTTCACTCTAAATGTAAAAAATTAAGAGAATAAGTTATTCAACATGAGTATTACCACATACTATTTTGCTGTAAGTTGAACTATATTACAATGGCCGTATATTTCATTTCTTTAAATTTTTTATTCTACTTCATTCCTCATTCATTAAAAATTTTTATAAAATTGTAACCAGGCTCAAATTTTGTGTAGGTTTGGACGGCGACCAACTTTCTTCATTTCACTTGTTCTTCAAGTTATTGGTGGACTATTGGCTGCAGTTGCTCCTGATTATGTTTTATTTGTGATAGCCAGAATGCTTGTTGGTGCAACTACCTCTGGTGTATTTTTAGTCGCATATGTCATAGGTAAGAGAGTGTCAATATATCAAAATTTATTATATGTACTAGATGAAGTTTTACTTTTTATATTTAAATCCATAATAATTCATTATCATTTTCAGGTGTGGAAATGGTTGGCCCATCAGCAAGACTATTCACAGGAGTTTTCTGTCAGTATTTCTTTTCCCTTGGATTTGTTTTGACTGCTTTATTCTCTTATTTTGTAAGAGACTGGAGAATGCTTCAAGTGACACTTACAGTTCCTGGAATTCTTTTCTTCAGTTACTGGTGGTATGTTAACTAAATTATAGACATTTTAATATCATTAGTATGTATATATTTATCATATATTCATTATAATATATATTAAAAACCTATCTCACCTAAATTAGTATAATTGTGGTACTTTCACTTCACAATTACATTAATTGTGTTGTCTGAAATTTATATACTGGAATAACTTCAATTTCTAATTTAACATTTGTAAAGTAATTTCATTTAAATCATTTTGATATCCATAATGACAACATAGTTGAAAATAATTTTTGTAGCCTATAAACTTTTACATTTTTAAATTTTAGGATCATTCCAGAGTCTGTCAGGTGGTTGCTTACTAAAGGAAGGATAGATGAGGTGAAAAAGTTGCTTGGTAAAGCTGCCAAAGAGAACAAAGTTGAGATACCTGAGTCTGTCATGAATGGTTTGGTAGAAGAGAAGATGGAAAAGAAGAATGAAAAAGTTAAACAGCATTCCCTCTTTGACCTATTTAAGCACTCCAATCTCAGGAAAAAGAGCTTTTTTATTTTCTTTAATTGGTAAGTAGTATGATCATGATGCTTTTTTTACTGTTTCTTAGTTGGTTGTTTTAGTAAGAAAAGTGATTTGACAACAGTTAATTTTTTTTCTTCTTAAACTATATAATTAGTAGTAAAAACAACTTTGTAAATTTCGATGGAAAATTGGTTTATTTGCCAATATACCAATTTTCTATTATATATTATATTAGTCTATATTATACCAATTTAAAAGTTGTTTTTATTACTATAGCATTCCACAAAGTCACACCTCACATTGATTTAATCTATAATGAGTGCTTGAAGAGTGAGTGGATTATATTGTTATTTCAGTACTGTTTATTGTTCTTTCAAGTTTCTCCCAATAATAAAGTTTGTTCATGAGATAGAATATTATGGTATACATAGAATTTTCCATTTCTCAACATGTTTTCTGGAGAAAATAATCTGGGATCAGAAACTTTTCATACCACCCTTGTATATCATGGTGTTATAGCAGATAATTTTGTTTGAGCTAAACAACAAAGTCAGATATGAAAAGAAAAAATATCAATATAAAATCCATGATAAAGACATGTATAATAAATCATCTACATTTAAGTCATTTATTAGATATTTATAATTTATTTTCTAACTATTTATATAATTTTATTATGGCTTTACACAAAGTCATGCCTGCAAGGATTGATCCTACTAAGAAATTTACTCTTGGCTTTAACTTCAATTGATCAGGTTTTTTATTTCTGTTCTGTGTTATAGATTATCTTGATTGTATATTTTACCTTAAAAATTTACTTATGATTTTTCTAAATAAAAAACTATGACTGGTTGTACCTGTGAGGAAAATAGTTGAAAGATTTTGGAAACACCTTATTATATTTTGCTATACTCATCTGCAAGAAATATATGTATAAAAATATAAATACTCCAAGATTTTAGAATTGAAGGAAGCAGATGAAACACATATTTACCACTGCTTAAATATAACTATATTTATTATAGGCAATGAGTTTTACATCCAGCATTTCATTTGATGCAATAATTTGTTTTGTTGATCAATTGCTAGAATCTTTACCTTTACTTTTACTTTACTTTATATCTATCTTTATAATTTGTTCATTTCATAAAGTTGAAATATTTATATTAATCTGGGTACATTTCGTATTTCAAATAATTTTATTGCCTTAAATAACTTTCTTCTTGCACTAAAGCATTTTTTTATTTCATTTCATGATATTTTACAATCTAAACCAATAATTTAACTCAGTATATGTGTTAATTATCTTAATTATTGGTATTTACTTTGGTCCATCGCATATGTCACCTCACTACTAAAATGGCTGATTTCACTTAATTTTTTTTTGTCATGAACACTGTTTATGAAGAATGTTGAATCACTTACTCTTTGAAGCAAATGCATTCATTGATTTTGATGTTATACAAGCTAAGTAAGATTTCTTTGCAGTGTATTTAGTGTAATTTTTACTGCTAAAAACATTATTTATTACAGCATTTAGGTTGAAGACTGAAAATCTTTAGCGGTTCATGATTTGCATGATTTTTTATTATAAAGACTATTTCATTTCCTTTTTTGTTATCATTTAACTCCTCAGAGCCTGCAGAACAGAGTTCAAAGAATTTCATCATTGCACCCCTGATTTGGGTCTTTATTGGGAATCCAACTGAGCTTTTAAGTAATGGTTATGATAAAAGGTATGAAATTGCAATTCATATCCTTAAATGAAAACATTAAAATTAGATGAATCACATTACAAATAATCTTTTTAGATAATTCAGTGCTAACTTAAGCTATGTTGCAGATAATATATATTTTATTAAAATATTTATATTAACCTTGATAGTTCTTGCATATGAGAGGTAGTGAATACATTTCTTTCTTGTGATAGAATCATAGTATCTTAGCTGTATGATTATCTGTCTTCTCTTAAAGTTTCATTTAAAATGCAGTGAAATATTTTTAGGTCTGTTGATTTGATCAGGACACTAAGAGAACTTATCATATGTATAACTTGTTGTTTTATTTCAGAGGAAAACTTCTTCATTTGCATTTTACTCATTTCTTATCTGGTCCAACAAGTGCATAAGTCTAGTTTAGTAAAGAAATTCGGTTCAATGGTTAATAGATAGGCATATCAGTTTCAAGGATCAAATTGTACTCCTTGAAAATTTTGCTGTATACTATGAGATCTCTGTTGATATTCAATTTCAAACTATTTTCATACATAGTATCTGACTGCTAATAAAAAACTTTGTTTTTGACCAGCATTTCTTCTCAAACTGTCTAGTCATATCAAAGTATTTATAATAAAATTTGATATCTAGCAAGCTCTTATGAGTCCATATTTAAGAAAATATTCTTAAAAATAAGATAGTATTGGAAATTCAATTTTATTTAGATATACATTTATAGTTTGTGTTCCATTTTTTGCAGCTATGCATAAATTATTCTAAAATTTATTTCAGACAAGATAATAAGAAGGGCAACTTATACCTCTCTTAATAGCTAATTACTTTATTTTTATCTTTATGTATCCTAGTGAGGATAAACAAACATACTATATTGGTCTTGGTGGTTGGTTTTCCTGGTAAATAGCCATAATAAAGTATTCTTTTGTTTCCAATTCTGTTGTTTCGTTTCTGGGTGGCTACTTCAATGTGATTTGATGTTTTGTATCCTCTCTCTGAAGCCATCTTGAGGATAGATTTCAGTCAAAATATTAAATGATATCGAATTAGCTACCCATATGGATATCCAGGAAGTCTTTAATCAAATTATCCCTTATTTTATTTTTAATGGAGGTGTAAGTCTTAACTTTATAATATGTTTTTCATCTAGATATTTTTATCTTGGCAATTAGTTGTGTGTTCATCTAGTTTTCCTGTGTTATTCTCTAGAGGTTCATATTATCTTTAAGTTTTCTTTAAGGATTAGCCAAAAAGTCTAATGGAATCTAAAATAAATTATTGCATACACATTTTAGGATGGTGATAAGCGGATCATATTATGGTTTATCTTGGAGCACCTCAAATCTTGGTGGAAATGACTACCTCAATTTTTTAATATCTGGTGCTGTTGAGATTCCAGGTTAGAGAATCATTTCCTCTATTTATAGCACTACCTGTATTTGAATGCAAATTAAAATTAATAAATTGAATACTCCATTCACAGGGTATACTTTCACATTATTAACATTAAATGTTTGGGGAAGAAAATATCCTTTATGTGGAAGCATGTTGGTTGGAGGAGTAGCCCTTTTGCTCACACTAGCAGTTCCTCATGGTAAGTTCATGGTGAAATACCAATCACTTTTGCAAGATTTATAAAATTAAATTAAATTATTTACTTCCATATATTTTAATGTATAGTTACTATTTTAATAGTGTATGTTCAGTTTAAAGTGGTAAGATTGAAATGAAGTTCATTTTATTCTTAAGTTAAATTGGCCCTTTTTAGTAGTTTAATAGCCACTAAAAAATTGATTTCTTAGTCTTTGTGGAACAGAAAAATATGAATTTATTATATTCCTAGGAACAAGTTCATTTGTGTTATTTAAGATTTTAAGTAATGATAATTTATTTATACCTTATTCTTTACTAAAAACTTTAATGCTTAGTGAATTATTAATTCCTCTAAAAATTAATTATTTTTGAAAAATAAGTAGAAAATATTGAAAACTTCCCATTGTCTTTGAAATTCATCTACTTTATAAAATAAACAATAGTCTAACCTCAGCCTCTGTATTAATTCATACTCATACATAAACTACAATTTCAAATCTGAACAAAACATTTACGTGCAGAATCAGTCTCTTTAGAAACTATAGCACAATCATGTGGTTCATCTCTATAGCTTTTCTGAATGAAGCATATCATTATTTCTGAATTATTTTATTGATATTAATTTGTAAGGGATATAGTGTTTTTTAATCAATTGTTTGTTATTATTACTCTCCAGATATGACTTGGCTCTACATTACTCTGGCAATGTTTGGTAAACTTGCTATAACAGCTGCTTATGGTGCAGTATATGTCTTCTCTGCTGAACAATTTCCAACTGTGATAAGAAATGTTGGTATTGGTGCTAGTTCCATGTCAGCCAGGATAGGTGGAATACTTGCTCCTTTCATTAACTTATTGGTAATAATTTTGCTTGTACACAAATATTTATTTAGATTACTCTTATGTCTTTGATATTGATGCTCATTTGCCAATAAATGATTTTGTACAGGCTGAACACTGGAAACCATTACCTTACCTTATATTTGGTGCTGGTGCCTTAGTTGGAGGATTGATGATACTTTTGTTACCTGAGACTTTAAACAAAAGATTACCTGAAACCATAGAAGATGGGGAAAATTTTGGAAAGTTAGTATTTTTGTGATATAGTAATAATTTTTTATTATCTGTTAATTATTTTAAAACAAACATTGTTTGCTATTGCAGAAAAGAAGAACCAGTTGGAGAAGAAGAAACTGCCTTATCACCTTTACACAAAAGTAATAGTGGACAGGCAGAAGCTAATCAAGTGGCAGCATAGATTTTACAATATAACCTCATTGTCTAAGCTCTCTATTAGAAAAACATCTTACACTGCAATATTGTTTCTTGTCAATGCTACATATGCCATGGTTTTTTTATTTTGCTTTCAAAAAGCAAAGTAAAATGTAACCTTTTGAAAGGTCTTTAATTTTATTCAAAGAAGCTTTTTAAAGTTACTGTTTTGGTGCTAATTCAACAGTATATATCTTAGAGATATCTGCTTTCTTTATGTGAAATTTGTTTTGGCTATCCCCAAGGAGTAAGTGGATGAGTTAATTTTTTGAATGCCATTCTGAATTTTTGGAATTAGACATTTTGTCGATGTCGGTGACATTTTTATGAAGAATAAGTAGAAGTAGTAAAGCAAATGAAAACTTATTCTTTTATATGAAGGACTTTATCTTCATAATTGTAAAGGCGTCAAAGTATTTAAATGCTAGAGAGAATGGCATATTCTTTCCATACTTTTATACATCAATATATATCTCAAAACATTCTTTAATATTCAATTTTTATAAAAATCCATGGTTTTATGTTGCAAAACTTGTTACAAACAGGATTCATGGAATAGCATAACCAAGTTATTCGCCAGTAATTCAAATTCCATGTTTGAATGACAATGGGGAGATTTTTAAAATTGCCATATTGGCATGTTTTTTATAGATTAAGATACATTAAGCATTAATGTTTATGAAAATATATAGTCATGTGGCTCTGTTCATCACTTAAACTCATTATACTGTGTGAAACCATTCATCTGGCTTTACAGTGACCCAACTAAGCTGGATAGGTTTTACTTCAACATGGGCAGAGGCACTTAATTTGCACAAAAATATGAAATGAAACACAAGAAAAATTCTGTGAATTTTTTTCTTAGCTTTATTTTAATTTTTATCATCATAGCATGAAATACTTTCAAAAATTTAGGAAAGAAAAGCTTGAGGAGTAACCCATAAAACTGATGGATGAAGCTCATTATAGTACATTACTTGTGAAGTACACATTAGCACATTTGAGCAATAAAGCTCTGCAAGGTATATTTATATTCATTCTACATAACTTTAAATTACATTCAAGGTATATATTCCCTCAGTTATTTAAGTGACTGTATTCATAAAACTCAACCGAACCAAGAATAAAATCAAGAGTTTTAGTTTTCTCTTTTCAGAATCTTCTGTATCGAAGCTGGATAAATGATCTCACACTGTATTTGTAAAAATTAATATGCTAAGAAGTAACCTATAATACACAGTCTGTCTAGTGGGAAAGGTGCCTGATTTACTTTTCATGCATTGAATTGAGTCAACTGATGGCAAAGAAAATGGTACTGTTAACAATATGTTCCGACTACCTTCCCTAATAGTTTCAGAATGCCTGCTTATTCATTTACAGATGATAAGCAAAGGTATTTTAGAATTTCTAAATGGTCACCTTTCACACATGACAAGCTGTTAAAATTGGAGAATTATTAGAAGGATGACTGAATTTTAAATGTTGAAATTCAATTGATATCTCTTATATTGTACCAAAAAGGGCAAAAAGTGTTAATATGAGTAATATTTTAGTATGTGTAAATTGTTTGTTTCTTGTTTCAAAATTGCATTTTATTGCATGGCTGATATCACGTATGTGAAATTAATATTTTTCTTTTGTGAAAATACTGTGACAAAGATGAACATTGAATTAAGGGATTTTGTATGGTAACCAGTGATTCTACCTCATTATTTATTACTCTGGAAATTTTCATATGATCTGCATTTGCATCGTCCAAAAATAATTAGCTTTTAAATTAGTATTCATTTTAATTGTTATATCAATGGCTAAAATTGCAAGTTAAAGATTTTATGCTATCAGCTGAAAGTCATCTTTTACTTCAAGACTGATGATGTCTTTGTATTTTAAGCATATTTCCCTTATTAAATTAATCTTACATTGATTTTGGTGACCTTTCTACTATGGATTTATGAATCAGCAACATTTAACTTTGTTTTTACTTAATTTAGATTTTATCCTCCTAGGTATGTGTCAAAATTATTTTACTTCAAATAACATCATTCTGACATTTATTGTCAGCTTATTTAATAAGAGTTCTATTATTATAAACTCAGTTATCAGCTCTATCAATGTTAATGTATAATTCACTTGAGATAGGTGATTAAAATTTACTTGCAAGCTTGTTTGCAAGAATGAGCATAATGTTCAACTGGTAAGAATTGATCACTTCTTTATCCTAATCTCTACCTTAATAATTCAATAGTTTTAAAAAATTTTCTTGTGGCTAAGTGCTTTCATGTATAGAAATCATTTCTAATTAATATTATTTAAGTGAAACATGTAAAAGTGGTAAAATTTCATAAGGACTTCCAATTTCTCCATAAAAAGCTAAACTAGCTTTCTATTATTTTCCCTCTTGGTTTAAGGTAACAGTACTGTAATTGTTATCATAAGTATACCTCTCTTGAGTAATCAGATGAAATGTTCAAAATGGTTTAGAGTTCTATTGTTATCAACAAAAAAAAATTTAGGAAAGAAAATGCATCAGTAACTCTGCACATATCAATTTCATATTTGTTTAATTTTGTTATTTTTATTTTATTATTCTTAATATATCCACCAATACTTTTTGATGATAATAAATTTATTGTTTTCAATGTTCTCAAGTATTTATGAACAAAAATTTTGTTGGCAATATCAAATTTTACAGATTTTTATAATTGATTGCCTTCCAATTGTAAGTTGCTTATGCTATGTAACAATTTGGTGTATGCAATAAATATAAGGCATGCATCTATTTGAAATTGTTTTCCATAAAGCATGCCTACAAAATAAAAATCAGTTTACTTTGCAGTCTTCAACCATCTAAATGAACCTTGTTGGGAGTTTGGGCACCGAGATAAAGTTACACATCCAAAGTTGACTCAAATACCTTCTGGGTATTGCTTCTTAATTAGCTGAAAAATTCTATACAAAATAATAACTATATGTTCTAGTCATATACCTAATTATATAACTAAATTAAATTGTATACATTTTCCTCGTGTCATGAGATTGATTTTATATCAGTTTAATGAACTAAATTCCTTTTTAATGATAACATTCTGAATTTTCATCAATGTTTTTAGTATTCTAGTTCCACTATTAATGTACTATTTTATTTATCCTGAAACATGACCGAGATCCAAATTAAATGTGTGAGTAATTAATATAGGTTTTTTTGGTTATCTATACGAATACCCTGCTAGACTCCTTTTGGCATGTGACAGGGAGTGCGTGCACCAAGACTATAATCGAATACTACCTTATCAAATATTTTTATCTATTATTAGAAGAAATTTTTGACAGTTTGTTACTGCATCTAATTCTCTTTTTTTCCTTTCTGTGTCAGAACTGCCTATTGTATTCTCCATAGTAGGAAGAAAGCATTATATCCACTGCATTTTCTGAGAGGATGGTTTCTCTGAACTTATTCAATAAATATATTCTTAACAATAATCTCCTGTCTCCCATCTTACATTCTTAGGCATTTCAGTAATGCTTGCTGATCTACAGCAATAAAGGTAATATAAAATTTATTGCCTTTCATAAATTTTCTTATCTCCCAAGCACTATTCTTGATGGCTAGGTCCCAAATGCTACATGCATTCTTGAGGTGAGGCCTTACTCAAACTAGCATCACTTGCAGACTTTTTTGCTTCTGCAGATCTCTCAATTGAATGATGATTGATTGAACAACTACTTTTACTGGCAAGATTTAACTTTTAATAACTCGGAATAATATTTTTTCGGTCTTCTCTTCATAAATGAGATAGGTTGATAGAACAGCTTTTTTAAGGAGTAAAATAATTGTAATTACTATAGAAAATTGTTTCCGAAATGAGCCTTAGTAGACATTTAGTCTAACATTTTTATTCTATACCATTATTTTCTTTTCAGGATGTTTTATTGTAAAATAATTTCATTCTTTATGTAAGCCTAGGGAAGGTTGAGTTCAACAAACTCATGTTCTTAATTAAAAACATTTAATTCACTTTCATTATCAGAAACAAAATATATTTTTCCCAAATGTGGGAAATTACATCTATATAAGTCCGTAGACTTAAACATTCATTACAATCCTTGGAAATGTAACCAAATACATCGCATGTAAATACATGATGTAATGTCTTTGAATTTGAAAAACCACAGTTTTCACAGTCCCTTTTCCTACCACCTCCCTCTTCCACCACCACCACCTCTGCCCCCACCTCCAAAGCCTCCACCGCCACCTCTCCCTCCACCACCTCCTCCAAAGCTTGGTCTTCCACCTCCACCCCTGCCTCCACCACCTCTTCCTCCACCGCCTCTGCCACCAAATCCTCCTCCACCTCTACCGCCAAACCCTCCACCCCTGCCTCCTCCTCCAAAGCTCGGCCTTCCCCCTCCTCCTCTACCACCTCCTCTGCCTCCCCTACCGCCACGTCCACCTCGTCCTCTGCCTCCAGGAGCTCCCGGTAAGAATCTTTGGAGGGGAAGGATTTTTGCTGGGTCAATGTATATCTGTGAAAAAATTCAAAATAATACATCTTAGGAATATGAATACTAGTACCTTTCAAGCTATAGGCATGAAAAAGTTATAACTATTTGCTAGAGATATTGATCATATGTTCTTTATGATTTAAAGAAGAACTAGATAAAAAGCACACAAAAATATGGCTGAACCTTTTAAAAATAGTTTAATATCTATACAAATTATCATAAAATTAAAATTTCTAATATTGCCATAGGTTTTAACAAATGATAGATAGTAGAAAATTATGAATTTTAAAGATCATTGCTTTAGTAGTATTAAATTTAATAAACTAATACCAAGGGCAATAATTTAGCTGACTTTAAGGAATTAATACTTTAGAGTAAGTTAATCTCTCACATTAAATCTTTCTACAATTAGGTAGAAATTTAGGCTAGAAAATAAAGGCTACATTCTTCTTTGATAAGATTTTTGACAATGAATTATCAAACACTATTGGGAATTAGTTAAAGTTAATAAATGAAATGAGTAAATTTCAAGAATTAGAGTAATCAATAATATACATGTAAACGGACTCAAAAGAACCTTAGTTGAAATAGGTTACCTTTGTCTTTGCTGCAAATGATTTGGCCTTGATCGATTCAGAAAGCTTCACTGATACGAAGTAGTCACGGAGATTGCCAAATATTTCATCAATTTTACCTATCTGTTCTTTATTTTCGAGATAAATTGGAGCATTAAAATATGGTACATCCTCAATCTCAGCCTTGCATACCAAATCTTCTTGACATGGGTAGAGAAAATGACCAAACGGCATTACCTGAAAGAAAATTACCGTGTACTATCGAATCGATAACTGATAAAGGACAGTTTGAAGAAATAACAGGAAAGGATACATTTTTGGAATAAGATTTCCAGTGTTTCCTCCAAACGAATCTGAATTACCATACAAAATAACAAAACGGAAATATCTGAGATAACATACCTCTTCTGGTGGTCCTTGATCTTGATATGAATTTCTACCAAATCCTCCACCGCCACCTCTTCCGCCTCTGAAACCTCCTCGACCTCCTCCACCACCGCTGAATCTGCCTCCACCGCCTCTACCTCCACCTCCTCCATAACCACCACCACCACCTCCTCCTCCATAACCACCGCCACCACCTCCTCTGCCTCGGAAAGACATGGCTCTAAAAAATTATGAGTTTTTATAATAAAAATCCTGATAGATTGAGATGTTTAATCAGTAGAAAAGCCGATACTAAGCACGAGATTCTGTAGATTAGAAATAACATTGGGATTCCACCTACTTAATTGCAACGCACGGCTACAAATTTATTATGCCTACCTTTTTAAGTCTAAATGCAACAAAGAGACCCTAAAGTTCAAATGAAGCTGTTAATGACATACAAGTAGTCCTTCTTTAGCACCGCATCAACCACATGGCTGTGATTAACGCTACACTTTTGTTTCAATGGCATACCAACTGATAAAAGCTAGTCTTGTTGACGTATACTTAATATTCGGAAAATAATGTTATTATCGAATCAATCTCTATAAATATACAGCTTATTTTTCAATTTAAGATATAACTGATATAATTCACGGTGCATGTATACCTAATTAATAAATTTTGTTAATACAGGTAGAGTTTAAATTTTAAAGTTGGCACAATCGGAATATCTGAAAACTGAAAATTCATTTTCGGCGCTGAACTACTCTCGTTCGCAATATGAAGTGGAGCAGCAAACTTCATCAATTCAAGATTTCGTTTCCTTCTGCAATAATATAATAAAATAATTTTAAAGGTATGTTCTTATTTTATTTAAGAATATTCCAGGGGTGATTATTTTAAATAAATCATATTTTTATGATTGTCCGACAATGTTGACAATTCTGTCAGTAGTTAAACCATTCATTCTTGATTTTTTTACGTTCAAATACTTTGCATATTAACCATAGTTAGAATAACATATTTAATAGAACACTCCTTTTTACTCTTAATGAAGCACTTTGCGAAAAATATTATATTTGTTGAATGCTTGGAACTTTTATCATCTCTGTTTCACTTTTAAAAAGTATCAAGTTAATTAAGGAAAATCTATAATTTCTGTTTAGGTATATAATTGCACTTACCTGTATTATTAATACGAGTAATATGTTTTGTTTAGAATTAACCGTAACATCTGTGCATTTTCATGTGTATGAGTAAATGCAGATTCATATCAATAATTTCAATGTTCATATGATGTTTCTTTTTTAACAATTTGTCACTGTTTCACTTATCATACAATCTACTATATATGTGGTACTTTATTTCAAAATATTTTTTTCACGTTCCACATCAAAGAAGAATAACACCTGTTGCAAGGCTCTCAACCAACTCCCATTTTCAGCATGACCTTTTTTCCTTTCGTATACCCAATCTAAATTTTTTTTTTTTCAGTTTTCATTTCAAACCCTCACGTTTAGTTTGCTAATGTATTCACTTTTGTAGACAACTTTTGCAAATATTTACAGTAGCTTAATTATTTGCAAATCCTACTGCCTCAATTATTCTAATCATTTTCATTTTTGTTGTTCATTTTCATTATTGATTGACAATTGTACCATATTAGCACCATTGTTTATCTACCTTTACTAATTATCTGATTATCAAGGAGAGATCTTATTTTGTATTCATGAACAATATTGTTCCAAATGACTTTTTTTACTATTCCTATGCAATTTTCTTAAAGGCATTTTTTAATTTTTGACAAAACATCCACATTCATCCTCTTGAACTCTTTCTGCTAGTGTTTTCATTGTTTGCCTATTATTTTAAACAATCTTAGTTGTATGCTTCTTTTTAGTTAGCTTTCAATACATTGTCTTTACCATTTTGCTTCATAAACTTTTGTTCATTCATATGTATAGGATTCTTATAATAACTGTGACCAAAATAGATAACTATTCATATGATCCTGTCTTTGTTTTTCTTTCTTCTGTATTCACAAAATTTATTACTCCAATGTTGATTTTATTCAAATCGTCTATTCCTTCATTGTAGATGTTACCATATGAAAGGAATTCTGAATAGATTTCTGGATATACTTTCTCCCTTCATTATGAACTGAAATGGAAAATTTTCAACACCTACTGATTTGTAAAATTTTCATTCTCGTCAGTTACTTATTCTTTTGAAACTTAACCTTTTATGTGAGGCTTACAGAGCCCAATGTATGGGCTTTCAAGGCTCTGATGAGAAGTACAACCAGCCAAAATATTGGCCCAAATGCAGTCCATTGTGAATTTGCTGTAACTTGATGCAATTATATATTGTGTAGTCTATATTTTTTGCCTAGTTGAAGATGTAAACTCTCTCCTGCATTTATTGCATTGTTATAATTACTATCACCATTCTTTCCATGTCAGAAAAAAAATAATCTAATCTGAGGATTGAGTTTTCTTTCTTTATAAACAGATACAAGAAGAAAAATGATTATAGTTCTACTTTATAGTTGTTTTGATTCAGAACGGATAACTTATTTTATGCGATTGTGTTCCATATGAAAGCATTATTTTTTATAAATTTCATGTCTACCACCCTTTGGAATTACACTGTCAGTATTTCTATACACTTTAGTAAGATGTGTATAGCATTTATATGGTCTAACATTGATCTTAGATGGGAAGACCTATGATAAGCTGTAAGGCTGTGAAACTACTGTTTACTCTATTAAAATTTTTTTGTCATATTATTTTCATTTGCTGTCTCATTGGAATATAGGCATCTTTATAGTTGTCTTACTTATTCACAGAGTGAGACAGTACATTCACTACCTTTTGTCTGAGGCCTATGTATTGATATCTCTGAAATTTGTTACTCTTGTAATAAAAAAATTTTTAAGAATTTTGTAATTAGAAAGTTGTTGTTTGAAGTTGGTGGTGGAGGAAATCTATTATATATTGCTTCTTTGTGGGAATGTATATAGGAGGATACGGATGTCCAGTCCTAACTACTAGGCCTATGGGCCTGCTGATTTTTTGGCATGATTTCTAGGATGGTTTAGGAATCAATTCTAGGAGGCCCCAAAGTCAGACTTTCCCCCTTAATTATATTAATGAAATTTATTGAATTCATATAGACGATGAAAATTATGCAAATGAAGAAAGTCTTTTCGCAGCATGTTCTTGGTTTGACGCCTGGTCAGGAAAAATTCTGCCTTAAAAAATGCATGGGAAATCGAACTCAATGCAATATAAACCCCGATAATGCCCTTTAGTTTATGTTTAGCAATGATTGAGCAGAATAATCTTTTGAAAAATCTTATTTTTTAATCAATATATTTATTAGCTGATTGCTTGCTGTAAGCAAGTACAACTTTACTCGTATATATATATTTGGTGGTATAGAGTTAGTAAATTATACTTTTAATTATATTTTACTATTATTTTAATCAATTGATGAATGTATGTGACATTCTAAACTGTTCTGGGAAAGGACACACATCAAGATTCATTTTATTTTTATCAATTTTTTAAAGTAAAGCTTAGTGATAGTTTGAGTAAAGATTTCTCTTGTGAGAGGAGATATACTTAAATGACATTGACAGTAGCTTCTGGGTTTTATAGTTCCTTGTCTATGGACATTTTCATAATGATATATTTTCAGAATGGAGTAGTTCATCTAATCACAGAGTTTTTTTATTCTGACAAGCAATGATTTAAGTGTAGTAATTTTCTGTGTATCCTCTAACAGTTTCATTGCTCTACTTTTTAAGTAGTATTTACAATTTTTAATATCCTATATGTCTTTCTGATTCTAATATTTATGAAACAAATAATATTGAATTACACAAACACAATGTTCTTGCAAGAGAATCACTTGCTGGGAGAACTTTTACCTGGTCAAACAAAGCTGATTCCTAGAAATGGCTTCCCATCAGACTGGTATCCCAGATGCCTACAATCTCAAGGCCGAACTATCTAGATGTTGATACCATCAATTCATCGAATTGGTCGCGTTCTAAAGATATTCGTGAGGATTATGTAGAGGATCATAAATAATAAAAAAATCATTTGAGGGCCGTAAAAAATTTATTGACTCGGCATCTTCCGTTGCCGCAGTGGATAGATGGATTCTCCACAATTCTTTTTGTTACAATGTTTGATTTATGATTTTGAGCTGAAACGTAGAGGAGTTCCGCGTTCCATGACCTTAACTTTAGTCCGTCCGTGTAACGCCGTCATCCGCCTTTGGGTCTTCTTAGTGGAACTTGACAATGGGTGCGGTGTAGGCCACGGCGTGGTGGGGGACTGCCACGGGGTAGGGAACAGAGTAAGGCACGGCGTAGGGGACGGAGTAGGGAACGGCAACGTTGCGGTAGCGGAGCTCGGGTTCGTGGACGGTCACTGGCTGCTTGACGACGGACACCTCAGGGGCGTTGTATTTCACCTTAGGGAGGAGGGGAGCACCCAGAAGAGGGGCAGCCACAGCGGGGGCTGCGGCGACGGGGATGGCGGGCACAGCGACTCCAGCGGAGACGACGGCCAAGGTGGCGAGAAGGAAAGCAGCGACCTGGAGGATGCAGAACAAGCCAATGTTAAGTTGGAGCATTTGACCAATAGGTCTAATTCAGAAGCGTACTGTGCCAGTGGGTTGGAAAGATCTACAGTTTTAGAACCCGTGGTCCTCGTGGGCTATCCACGTTAACTGCCTACACACACCGCATCTAACATGCACATTATACATTTGGACGGAATTCGGAAATCATAAGATGAATCAATTTTATGATTAGATATAATTGAAAGATGATCTCACTAGATAATTGGCAGCTAAATTTTAGGAATATCAACGCCCGAGATTAACTTCCCGCGCGGCAAAAACGCCAAGGTTAAGGATGGGGACCACGCCTTTGCTCTCAGGGCACCTTTTTTGGTAGGTTTATTTTGGTATGGGTGGATATCTTTCTGAGATCGATCAAGGACGGGCATCGGTCGTAATAAGAGTGTTATGAAAGACTTTTAAGGAAGGAGAATTTAACTATCAAAAATGGACGATGATCCGTTTAGATTTTTTTCTGAATGTTATTTTTGGAAGAGAAAGATATCGGTTAAACGCAGCCGTAAGGTTCGTAATCTTCTAACGATACCCTTGAAAACTTTAAGTTTCTCGCATAATTTTTTGCTAAATATCGCATTCATTTCTCTTAAGCTAACATCAGAAGAAGTTCGCTCGTACAGATACTTCTTTTTTCGTTCGATGTAAACAGTCAGTAAACAGAAATGGGAGCGAGATCCAGCCTTGTCCTTGAAAAGAGACAAAGCATCTGGAGACGAGCTCCAGAGAAACAAAAAGGAAAAATCCGTCATCCCACGCTAAGAAGACAAAAGGAGTTAATTCTTTTACCGCGTCATCTTTCTTTCACTGATTATTTCGAATTTTCTGGAAACTTTGTTTACGAAAGCAATGGTATAAATATTGCTTACCAAGAAGTATTAAAGAAAGATAAATTTATTTTTACTTTAAAGAATATCACTAACACGTCTTAGAATTTAAGGGGTTCGTTATTGAAATCTATCAGTGTAAATCTAGTCTAGAAAATATCACCGATAATTATCAATTCCTTTTGAAAGATTCCTTTCGTCTTTGAAAGAACCCCTTAAAACATTCCTTTTTTAAATTGTGGAAAATTTAATTTTAACTTAATGGAAGTATCTACCGGCTGTATTGTAGAATATTTACTTTGCGCTATTTCCTAGATCTTGAAATGTCTGTTCAGGTCTCTTAAGAATTATTCATTTTAAATTAAATGATGAAAGTAGTTCATTTTCAACTGTAAATGAATTTTCTCGTTATCAAAAATTATTCTAGAAAGAAAATCTTAAGTCGCCCGAAATTTCTTTTAAGATCCAGTGAATTTAACCGATTTTTCTACAGCCATATGCTCTATTATTTATCCGGAAAAAGGCACAGTTCACTGTTTGAAATTTAGCAGTTAATAGTAGAGTCTTAGGAAAACGCGGTTCGTCCAGAGTTGTACAGAACAGGATGATACTCACCAGCTTCATGTTGAGAAAAGGCGGATGGTACTCTGATGAGGTACAAAATGCGATTGAGGTGTGTTGTCCAGTGGGAGATTTTATAGGCGAGCATCCCTCTGTAGCCGGAGGGAGGGAGCAAAACCACGCCCAAGATCCCCCGCCTACGGAGGGCCCTACGATTCGGACACCCCGCCCATCCTTCTGCAGACGCTTCCGGAGCCACCCAAGGACATCCACTCTGGTGGTAGCCACCGCAGGAAGGGCCACGATGAAAAAAACCCTTTGCTACTCCTCGTGTTCCATCGGCGGTCTCTAGCACAATCATCCCCAACGGCCGATTGAAGGATGTTTCGAATTTTCGCGAAGTTCTAGTCTTCGGTGGATGTTAACGTGTCTCGCACTGTGAGGTGGAGGAACATCGGGTCGGAAGTTCGTATTGGGAATTTAGATCGAGAACCTATTTTTAGTATCTATTATGACCATTTTTGTGAGTGTGAAGTTGTAATTACGTCCAGAAATTTCTCGTTGAATTGGGCTGTTTTGTCTCTAATCGTGTTTCCCTGATTTTAGAAGGGATGAAATTGTCTCGAATTCCCTAAATATTTTGTAAATGATTAGAATTTACCCAAACTTAGTGGAGCATTGAATTAGATAAGAAATTAATTCTCAAGCACCAAATTCAAAAGGAAAAGTGTATTTTTTATCAATTCTTTCATTTTTTCGCTCGGCGACCACAAATATTTGTGTCCAATTAATTACATTAATTATCTATGGTATATAAATTGATTGTTATCAACTTAATTCCAATATCATTTAAATTTCTATAATTCATTATTTGAAGTTAAATTTTTGATTCATTTTATTGTAGTAATATATTGATCATTATCCTAATTGAAAAATAAATTAAGAGAGTACTTCGTATCGTCGTTAACCCTCTGTGGCTAGTATGAAGTACTTTCTTGTTTAGTTTATATGGTTTTCCACAATGTCAGTCAATGTCAATGATTTCATCCTGATCAAAAATATAAGATCTATATTTCTTCGAATGAGTTTTTAAAAAAATATTTTAGCTTAAGTGAAGGATGTATCGTCAAATTTATTTTTTCTTTGATGGAAAATTCGAATCAGTTCTTGAACATCGCATGGTATATTTACTTAAATATTTGTATAGATTATTCTATGTAAAGAATGTATTAGTAGTCCTTAATAGAAAGGCGAGTAAGGAAATAGGTAATCTTACTGTGACTCAAGGTAATGAGAAGGAAGAAGTATGTACTTCGGCATTTTTTCGAGTAGATTTCGAATTCGAATAGATCCTGAAATCCGAAAACCAGCGATTCGTAAATTTTCGTCAGCAGAGGAACAGTATCTTCCAATTGCCTCCTTCCGAAGGACATCGTGCCGTTAGGAATTATTTGATCTTATCCTTCCCTCGACGGCCTCACATACTTTTACACTACATATTTTCTAGGTTGGTGCAAAAGGAAGTGCAAATAATATCAACCACTACTCTTCGAGTAACTAGAGAGCTTTCCTTCTGGAACTTTATTTGTATGATTTTTCAGCTGTGGTTATGCGAGCAGCAAATATTTAATTCCTCTTCGTCTCTTTTTCGATCGAAGCCTAGGCTTTGCACATTCTTATTACTCTTTCTCTAATCCAATGCACGTGAGCTCAAGATCACGAGATTTTTACGCGTTTAAGTTCTTTGACTCTTTATATCATCATTGTAATCGCATGAATATCATCTCATCAATTCCTGAAATCGAGGTAATAGCTAAAGGTTATTGATTTCTATATATCTTCAAAATTCGTATCGATTTTCTCATGATAAATAGAGAATAGACACCATCGATATACTCTTGTAAGGCGTATGTGGTAATTTTGCTTTTATATGGTGAACTGTTTATTGCATAATTCATAAAAACCTAGTAGAAAATTGGAAATTTATATTTAACTGTAATATGTTAGTATGAACTATCATATAAGTAAGTTAAAATATTGTGTTATAAAGGGGCATTTAAAGTTTAATAGGTATATTTTTATAATCCAATAAGTTATATTATAAAAAATGTCTTTGCATAATTATCACCATTAAACTATTTAATAAGTATCAATTATATAATTATTACGTAAAAATCATAGCACATCCGCATCGAATTCAAGAGTATTCGAGTAATTAGTTCAATCTTCTAACAATACATTGCCAAATGGAATAAAATATATTTGACGTTTTCCAAGAGAGATTATGCTTTAAAAAATCCTGGTTTGATTATATGTTCTCAGAAATATTTGTCAACCGATGTTTTTCCAAGAAATTTTAAATTTGATTTGCAATTGCTTGCGAAAATATGTAATATTCTTTTGATGAAATGGTTTTGTTCTCAGCGATAATTTTAGTAAATAATGCGGATAAATAATAATTTCTGAGTTTCCTAATCTCCTATTTCCACTTTAGATCTATTTCTTGCTTCGATATAATTTGATAATAGATTTCCCAGTTCATTCATCGTAGGGCATTCAATCATCTTTCCGATTTGATTTGTGACAGCGGTTCTTTACAAGTCACTTCGTTGAATTAGAATACACAATTGCATATCCGTTATTGGTGGCCATTGACGTATTTTATCCTCATAAAACTTTATGTATTTGCTCGTTTCTGCTGAGTATGATGGTATCAAATGGAGCAACAGTTGTTTCATTTTTTCTTTCTTATCAGCATTATTTTATGTTGTTGTTCAATCTTAATCAACTTGTTCTCAGATAAGAATTGATACTTTATATCGTTGTATCTTGATTTGTATTACCCCAAAAATATTTGTCTTTTTTATGAGGTTCTCTTGCCTTTTTAGTGATTGTTTTAGTCAAGTTAGTTAGTTGTTAGTCAAATAATCGTTATGTTCATTTTTGTTGTCATCGAACCCTCTTCAATTTAAAAGATAACTGGTTGGAATACACGAATAGTATTCTAGCTGTTTAAGTCTGGAGAAGGGATTTCTATCAAGGAATTCAATTTGGAAAACTTTTTAAGAAATCTGATTGAGCCCCAAATCAAACTTCAGAGAGGTGCATTATCTTAAGATTTAAGAATTCGTGCTTGCGTAACATATTAACAATATTAATTTATAAAGCTGAGGAAGTTATCCCTTTATTTATATCTGATTAAAATTTAGAAACTACTCCCTCGGAGTTGATTTTTCAGTTCTTGAATTCATTCTCTCCTCCCGTAACGATTCATAAAGTAGTGATGAAATCTCCACGCAGATTACTCGTATTTCACTTCCCGTTTAATTCTCCGTTACAGTAGTTCCGCAAAGCATCGTCCTTCCTCCGCTGCACTTCTATTTTCGCTTTGGTCACGGGTGCGTTAGCACGGTCTCTTTTGACCCGTCCGACACGACCTTCACGGCACGGGCTACTCATGACCACACCCAACCTCATAGTTATCCCTTTCGTTGAACCTCATTCTAGCCACAGAACATCTCTCCACCGAACCACCTTGCCCTGACCTTGCAAGCGCCTTCGCTCGAGTTTCTTCCATCGGCTGTCGGAATACGCACGCACAACTGTATCGAGACGCACGCGCGGGCGTCTGTGAGGTCGAATGGGCCGTGCAACGGGCGTGAGAGTGTCTTAAGATGTGGGTCTCCGAAGCGATTTTCCGGTTAGCGCGGGATGGAAGGGGTGCTTTCCCCTCTCATTAGGAAATACCACACTCCGCCTTCTGCAAAATGGTCCAAGATGTGTACGCTCTCTGCTGACTCCCATATTTGCGTCCGATGTTCTCGGCGAGTGTGTTGGCTTATCCACCCACTCAGCCGTTGAAATCACCGCTAAGAATATTCGCAGCCTAGCGGTGTGAACTTCTTAGTCGAAGTACTAAGAGTTAGGCTTACGTACTGTCATTGTAGAAATATTATCTGTTGCAGGAACTTGTCATTAAAAAAAATATATCATATTAAAAAAACCAGTGGTAATGCAGGAAGAATTCATGAGTGACCATATATCTGAAATTTCGCACATGCGAAGTTAGTTTGATTTTATTGTAATCAAAAAGCGTTATCAGAGAGCAAATATTCGACTAGTTGAAAAGTAGAATTACATATTTATCTGTCATTAACTAATATTTTAAGATTATTCTCTTAACTTGAACTGTTGGTCGTAGTTGCGGAAGATTGAAAATTATTGTTCGTTTATGAATTTGATTTTTGGCTTTAGAGAAATTTTAGTTTTTCTCATAATAATAAATATAGGTAATTATTATGCAAAATATCTCTGATAAAAACTTTTCTTCCAAAGATAGACGTTTTTCTTATTATTTTATTACGAGCGAGATTTAGGATAGTTTAAAGTATATCAACAAGTATTAATATTGAGAAAGATGAAAATAATATGATAGATTTCACGGACACCGTTGCAAGAGCTGCCTGTCTGCCTGTTCTGATACTGACTGAACTGTAGAAGCGTTTGAAATTTCACTTATTGTATGGTGGTTTTGTAATATTAATATTTTAGACTTACTTTAATTCGTAATTTTTTCTAATATTTTTAGTAATATAGCACAGTTAGTGAGGTCATTTACAGTCGCGAGGTAGTACCGTTTTATAAGCAGTACTTTAGGTCGGCGTCAAATTCATTGTCCCCTTCAAGGCATTATGCGGACCACCGATAGTTGCTTCATGGTCGACAAGCATTGCTACGGGCGGTTGCTCATGAAATCCACGCTTTTCGGCGTCTTTGACACGGATTCTTATGGAGTATGAAGAGAGAAGGCAGGCGAATAATTATTTTTTTTTTGACTCGATTTATTTTGGATTCAGTAGGGCCCATTTATAAACTGGTTCTTAAGGCCTCCGGCGATGAAGAAACCCCAACCAATACAGATTAATTTTTGTTTAGGGAAGGCTTTTCCTTCATTTATAAATAGAAGACTTTGTGGTTGGTTTGCAGAGCTGTTACATGTAATTCATATTTAATTTAAATTCAATTTTTTATCATGCTAGCGCCTAGAGAGGGATAAGATTTACTAAATCTTTTTAAATGTGGCATTCCATTTTTACTTTATTGCAAGTTTGTATTTAGAATCATCCTGCTTCATTTTTTGCTTGATATTTGTTATACTATAAATGCAAACATTTTTCTCATGATCTTCAAGGAATGTGTATCATTAATTTTACTGTTATCTTAATGGCATATTTTAAACTTCTCAAATTTACTATGGAAGAGATAAGATGTAGAATGCATTGATTAGAGTCAATTTCAGTTTTGCCAAACTAATTTTTTTAGTCAATGTGTGTACGATCATCTAAAACCTTATAAGGTGTCATCTTAGAAATGAGGATTAGTTCAATGTGTGTTTTACCATTGTAATTAACGAACAACGCCAAATTAATTTGTAAACATTATTTTTGTAGAAGATTTTCTGAAAAAAGTAAATGAAATTGTGTATGTCAGTTAAAAATATCATTTATCTGTTGATAGCAAGAAATATACCAACAAATTAGAATAGATATAAAAATTTAATAGAATAAATAAATAGCCTTTAGAGAAGCAACACTCTTGACAACTGATCGGATAATTTCATTCTACATTTTTTGGTCATTGATTAATTTTGCTGTGTAGGAAGAGTAGTCCAGTATTTTCTTAATAGCTAAGTTGTCCATTTTATTTTTCCTTTGTTGCCACTAAAATTCTCTCTTTTTAAGGGATGAAGGTGACTATGAATCAAATGTATTAAGGTTTTAAACGAATCCAAGTGGATGGATGTGAAAAAAGGATGACAGGAGTGGTACTTTGCCTCTCTTGTTTTGTTCAATTGCTTCACAAATCAGAATTTCTCTGCATATTACTCAAACAATTTTATCTCCTTGGTTGCTCTAGTTTTGTCATCTGTGAATACAGCCTGGTTTTCTACAAAATCTAGCCATGAAATTTGTGTTGCTTTTCGATTTTTCAATTTCCTTGGAGAATTCGGAAGGGCACGACCTTTAATAAATTAATTATCATTTCAATCATTGCAGAGTAATGGATGTAAGAGCTGGGCCATCTGGACTGAATGACGAAGACTCAAGGGACAGCTTGGGAGAAGCAGAAGTTGCTGTGTCAGGTATATTATACCTTAACTTTTGTTTTTATGCCTATAAAATCTTATCCTAGAAGTCAAAGTTAGTATGGTTTCCATAAGTAACTTCAATAGAAATGATATTTCATAAAAATATATCATGATTAAGGTTTAAAGAAACTTTACTTTGCCTGAAAATTTATATGGCTTGAATCTGTTTGTTTCAATAAATTGATTTTTCATGCTATTAATTTCGTAATTTATAAAACCTCCATAAGAAAATTCTATGTAAGCTGTTTGCAGACAACTGCATCGACATATAATAAAGGATTATGACAGTGTAGAAGAGTGATCTAAAGTAAATCGGATGATTTTAGATAATACTATGTGGAAGCATATTAAGTGTTTTTAGAAAGAAGTCCTCTGGATTGTAACATCGAACTATGAACATCAAGCAGCAACTTAAATATAAAATTCATACCAATGGAGGTGAGAGTTGGTGGTGGCATAGTCATATAATGTTTGTTTTATACTCATGAGGTCTGGGGTTCAAATCTACATGAATTTAATTTTTTTTTCTTTATAGTTTCATTTCCTTATGAAAATATTTTTTCAATTTCAATGCTACCTTAGAGTAATCAGTATTTTATTTTTTTATGCTTCATACAATTTTTAAATGAAAATATAGAATGTCGTTTTGTAAGAGCACATGATTAATTCACCTGACTATCCTACTGTGGGTTAGAAAGTACCCATTTAATTATTTGGCAGGAGATTTAAAAATTCCATGGTTAAACCTTCATTACCCCTAACCTCTTTGAGACCCATCCATCTGAATGATCTGCAGCTCTAGAACTCTAATACTTTGAGAAACAACTGGATGGACCCTCTCCTTCAAAATTATATACTCTCATCATGAAACATTTTTAGTATTATGGTTTGCATTTACTGAGAACTTAAACTGTTTCTATTCCAGATTCTGCTCTATGCAAACGTGCGCTGGAAGTAAAGGAAAAGCGTGAAGATGATACATACAGTTGGCTCATGAGGACACTGGAAGTGACATTTGAGTATTTTAAAGGCCAAGAATTGGACAGAGTTGTGGCTGAACTGACTGAAATGATGGAAAAGTTTTGTTATCAAGATCTTGAGTATAATGAAAACAAGACAATGTTTGAGAAGTTTTGCCGTTTATATCCAGTGAAGAGTACACCTCAAGATTTTAGCTATAAAGAAGAGTTTGAAAAGTATAGAAAAGAGGAGTCTAAGCTGGATAAGAAAGATGCAAGGAACCATGCAAAGTACAAGAAGTTCTTAGACAGAATTAAGGAATTGGAGAGGGCAAAGCAGCAAAGTCAAACTGAAGCTATTGCAGTAGATTGATTTCAACATCAACAAAATCACACTGTTATAAGTTAATAAGTTCTGTTAAAATTATTTATTAAGAAATTGATTATTGAAATTTAAATGAGTGATTAGCAATCAAAATCTCTTAACTGACTGATGAAGAAAATTACCAGATTGTAATTGGAACATTCCATGCTCTAATTAAATTTAGTTGTTATATTTCACTATAATAAATATATCTCTCATATTCTGACTTTTATAATGTACTCCCTATACATAAAAATACTATTATTGAAACTTACCTTATATCAAAGGTTTTCTTCAATAAAAGGAAAATTAAAAAACAACCTTGTTAAAAGGATATTCAGTCAACAAGTCATAATTTTTCAATCAAAAATAGTTAACATATTTATCCTTAACTGAAAGGATGAGTTATCAATAGATTTTCATGAAAAGCAGAGAAATTAGAAATTTCCTCATAAAAGTACATAGTTACAGTATAATTGAATCTCTCCAACTCATCCATTTCAGAAATTTCTGCACAGCATATTGCCATCCTCACAGAGTTGTCCAGATCTGAACAATTATATGGGCAATTGGTATTTTCCATATCACTAGATCCTGTTTTCAATGGAACACGGTCCTCATAGTTCCTTTTTGCAGCATGAAACTGAAATTAAATGAAATTATTAGAAAATTCTTTGCACTTGATAATGACGAGGGAAAACTTCAAAATTGCTACCATTAAAATCCACTTCCACTTTTGCAAAATTCAAGTATGAACTCTATATGGGTCATATTCTTGCTCTATATTGAAATCTCCAATTTATTTTAAGAAGTTTTCAAGTTAACTGGTATAAAGATGAACATATTCTTGGGCTTACAAATATGCTTTAAATTATTTGTTAGTATAAAAGAATTTATAGGTACATCTTTAATATGAATAATATAGCAGCAAAAGAGTTCCAAAACAGTTAAAAATGATTAATTTATGTACTAAAAATTTTTCATTGTCCTATTTAAGTTTACTGAGATGCAACCTTACTGTGTTTCCCTATATTACCTGGTGGGAAACACAAGAAACCTTTTTACTAACTGCCAAGGAATATACTGTACAAAATCAAGTAAATAATGACCATTAATAAAAGTTATTTATGCTAAAATCAGCTTATCTCTGGAGATGTAAAGTAATTCTCAGTTATAAATAAATAGAAATTAAAAATTAAAAAATACATACCCAGAATTGCAACAGAACCTTATTAGGAACCCACAACAACCTGATTATCAACAGGTACAATTAATGTATTTCTACTATTATAAGTTAAGAGGGATTTTCTCAAACTTCTTTAGTGCCTTAGTTAGTGACAACTTAGAACTGGATAATTTAATTTCAATTTAAAGCAGATATTTGTTCAATATACATTCTTTTTTGCACTAAATGAGTTTACGGTAAAAGACACTGTTCAAAAAATGCCTCTGAAAACATTACTCTTTACTTTCTATTTCTAAAATAATAAAAATTTAATTTTTCAGCTGAAATTTTTGATCTATTTTTTAATCAAGAATATGTCGTAGTAGAAATTACTATTCATCAATATTATGGTAAAAGTCAAGATAACTGTACCTCTCTAGATCTACCTCTCCTGCACATGGGGTCATCTTCTGTAGCTGCCATCAGAAAACCGTTGTCTGAATATCGCACTTTGACACCACGGAACTCCAGCCAAAGAAATAAGACAATTGCATCTGAAGACATGGTGTAATCACGAGATATTGGATAGTGTTTTCTTAGTTCTGGATCTTTAGTAGGATAGAGTTCACTAAATGATACACCCTAGAATAGAAATATTGTAAACCACTAAATGTGCAACAAACAATTTCCTCCTTATTAAATCTTATTTGAAAACTCAACTGCTTAAAGAGGACAAAAGCATAATTAATTTAAATAAGCTGCTGATAAAAAATAAGGTGAAATAGTTGTATATCCACAAATGATTTAACTTTGATAATTAACAATATACATATAAACAGGTAAGCATAGAAGACGATGATAATCATAAATATAAAATTCTTTTATCAAATTTGGAAAAATAAGTAAATTGTTATAATTAAACAAAATAAGTACTGTTCAGAATAATTTTATAAATTTGTTAGAAATTGGTAATAGATTGATATATTCAATTGAAAGTTTTTATCATAATTTAAATTTATGAAGAAAAATAAAAACATAAAACATTGTTTGTTGGTCTAAGTAAAAATTAATGAATTTCACCTTTTGTATGCAAAAGAAGTTACTGAATTCCATACTTACTTTGACATTTGCTTTCTTTATATTTGTAATATCTTTAGGTTCTGATAAAAGAATAAAATTTCTAGATGATTCATGACTACCATCTAGGAATTTCAACTCAAATGTGAGGAAGCAAGACTTCTTTAAGGCATTAATATCATTCCCTTTGCATCCAGATGATTGTAGATAAGCTTCAAGATCAAATGTGTATGCCACTTCATCAGGGAGCCGACTCTGTTATAAAACAAGTTTATAGTTAATCATAGAGTAAAACTGATAACTATACATCAAACCTTAGAGTGCCAGGGAGCATTATTGCACTCCGCACTACTGCAACGTTACTCTTACATGCTGATAATTCACCAATTATTTACAAATAGCACAACAACCCCCAATGAAACATAACCCTATTAGTTTCTCAATTGAATATGCATTTATAATAAATAATAAACCTTTGGTTTTACATGTGCTACATAGTTATGAAATTTACTTAGATTTTGCTATCCCAATGCGTCAATATCCAAGTTGCATTTATTAATGATGGGGCCTCTCAAAGAATATTATAGCAGGGTATGATGTAGGACAGCTGAAATATTTCTGCAATGATGAGGTTCATTTGTATGGATTCAGAGAGAAAAAATCTTTTAAAAGTCAGTTTTGCTTAATTAACTAATGCATTTGCCAAAACTGAAGCCTTGCAAAGATGACGATTTACACATGTAAAGCAATCCAGGTGTGGTAAAAGACCATGTGTAAGAAAAAACCAGTGTTATTGATTGAATAAGAAATTCAAGATGACGTACATGGGAAAATAAAAGAAATTTGTTAAACAATTATTGAATATTGAGAGATGATTTTTTCTCACATAGAATGAATTCTCTAAATTTTATAAACAATTATCAAAACCTGAATGAAGATTAAATATATGGACATTTATGTCTTTCAAGTCAATATTAATTTTACTATAACATTAAATATTTTGTTTAAATTATAAAAATAAACTCATATCACCAGAAATTCATCAAATAATAACATTCAAAAGATGACAGATATAATAGAGTTTTTGAATATTCAGCTTAAATTGCATTTGAGACCCAATTTTTTTGCCTACAGCAAAATCAGTAAACATGCCTCAGCACTTTTAGAATAGTACCTAGAAAAAGCCACTCTAAGGGTTATGACGTATTTGTCATTTTTCAAATAAGATTTATTTTTATCATTTGCAAATTTCCCCCCTATAAACATAATTTTTACTTTAAAACTAATTTTAAATCAATACAAATTACTACCAAACCCTGTCAGCAAAATTTGAAAAATACCAAAAATCTTTACCATGATCTTTTCATTAAAAAGTAAATTCTGGGACAAATTATTTAACCTAAAGATTTGTTAATTAGGATTTAGTCACTTTAGACAGGAAGAAACTTATCTCTACATATAAGAATGAAATATCTGCTTCTCATCTCATAATAGTTACCTTTATTTAAGTAATAAAATTGGTTAATATGCAACTTTTCCTCCATTCCCACAGAATCATTAAGGCCAAAAGAAATATCACATGGGATATGTGGTATAACCCTGCTTAAACAGTTCTTAAGCAATGTTTTGCATCCTAAACAGAAACTAATCTACTTCCATGAAGTAAATCAAGAATCTTATAGCCAGGTGAATAGAAGAACTTATCTCCAATAACCATCACAGTGATTCTAGATCAAAATCTTATCTCATACATGCAAATACTGCTGCTTTAAAGTCCATTTTTGCTCAAAATTATGATGTCTTTCTGGATACTCTAACAAAATTGAAGATAAACTCTCCAGTGACAATTCAACACACTCTAAAGTTGACATATAAATGTTAATTAGTATCTTGAGGATAGAGGACTATTTCAATATATGTTAGATGTTTTTTTTGGACAGCTAGTAACTCACATAGTGTGTCACATATAGTGACAGCTATGTAACTCACTGGTGGGTTGAAGATGAAAGTTAAACTAGTAAAATGGAAAATGTTGCTCAACCTACATATTAGAGCCTAAGAAAATCTACTAGCATTCCTCAATGATTCACCTTATTCACCATATATATGTTCTGTTCAGAATAATTTTACAAATTTGTTAGAAATGAAACTTTTACACTGCCCACTGAAGGGCTGCAAATCATACTACCTGAAACAAATGGAACACAATATTACGCAATATTCAAAACAATATTTGAACCTATCAAACATACAACCAACCCTTCCCCAACTGTCCATGGTAAATATACCTGACTACTACTAGTAGCTACCTGAATAACCACCAAGCTGCAATCCTATAATACTATGCTAACATTTTCTAACCCCCCCCTTTTGTTTTGTCAGGGCATCTATTCACTTCCTACCAATATTTGCTTACATCTTTTGGCCTCACCTTATGATAGCAGTCAATTAAATGATGACTATGAGGACTTTGCCAAGTTATAATTCTTCTAAATTAAGAGGAAGTTCAAGAAACTGAAGCACATTTTATTTATTAAGAAACAGTACAGTAGTTTAAGCCATCAATTGAAATTAGAAAGGTGGACTTAGGGTATGTTGGCATGCTAACCACTTTGCTACAGAGGCAGGCGATGTGAATGTTTATTTGTTTAAACACATTTCATATTACTGAAATTTGAGATAAAATATTCAGTCTTTATTCTTGAGCATTAACTATAACAAAACTTACTAGTGTCTCATAAAAAGTTGTGATTGAGTAGTCTAACTTTTGCAAAGCATTTGATAGCTATTTGCTTTTTTTGTTAACTATGGTCTTCTAGTGAGCCTTCTTTGGCTCAGGAAGACTTTGAAGACTTTACTTTTGAAGCTACTTCAATAATTTATCTAAAATTTGATGCATCTATGGAAGAATTTCTTAACTTACAACCTATCAATAAACATTTTATAATTGTCTTTAAAATCATTCTATAAACTTTACTGACAAAATTAATATAAAACCCTGCTTACAAGAAACTAATGAACCAACATTTTTGGGATAATCTACTACTACTGCTTATAGCCCGGGCATATAATATTTATACAATTGTTTTATATATTGCTTATCAATACATTTTTAAATTACATTAATCAAAATTGTGAAGAAATATCTAATTAATGATTGAAAGTTCTTGTTAGTACTTACCATGTTCAATTCCATTGATGTAACCCCAGTAGGGCATGGTTTATCCCAAGAATATGTACGAACAATAAGAAAGCAGTTGCTTACATTTCCTTCACAAGGAAATTGTACATCAGAAACAATGTAGATTTGAAGCTGATTATCCAAAGTCACCACAGGAGAGATTAAAATATTCGAGAAAAACTGTTTAGAAAAGTAATGAGCCATCTTCCATTTACCTCCGAACTCTGTAAATATTGAAAATCATATGTTATAAGTATAATCATAACCAAATTTGGCCAATTTGAATATTTTAATTCAAAATAAACACAATAAAAAATACATAAACACATAATTAAACAACATAGTTTAGTAGAAAAATTAAATTGGATATAAACAAATCAACAGCTGAGCATTAATACATGAATGGAAAAGCTTATGTTCTCTGCCATGCACTTAATTTGCTCAATAGGGATAAATTCAAAAATTAGATTCAGTTCAAAAATTGTAAATTATCAAGGATCAGAATCTAGATATCCAAGATTTAAAATATCCCTGTAAAGTAGGAAATTTTAAATAATTCCAATACAAAAGAGCCAATATATTGTCATTTAATAGCTTAATATATGTTAGTTGTCAATGTAAAAGCAACTGCTGCTGGCGAAAAAATGATTAGAATATTTTCTATAAGTAAATAATTAAATTTCTTAAAAATTAAGAAGTGTACAGTTGTCTATTTCCATATATTAGAACATTAAAAAAAGGTAATCTATATCCTATAATCTATATTCCTTTTATTTTTTCAGGTTTTCAATAAATTATTAATTTACATAAAATTTACCAAAGATTAGTAATAGTAAGCTACCGTTATTTTAAATCCATAAGATTTTTTATAAATATAATAAACTGGAATAAGGTTTTTTTAATCAAATAAAAATTATCATAATTCTTATATCGAGGATAACAGGAGTTCCACATCCATGACATTCTATAAAATGATGCAGGGATATTTTATAATGCCATCATGGGGTAACCAAACGGTAAATACGAACATTGAAAAGTTTGAATAAATTGATTCATTTTCCGTATCCCAGGTTCAGTTTGCTCTACATGATGATGTTGGTACAGCGATTGCGCCACTGAAAATTTCTGCATCTTGGCCCTGCTATAGAGCATTGAGCACCATAATATGATTCAGCCTCTTTCTATACTATCTATTTCGCTGTATGAATGTAGTCTGGTACCGTTATGTTCGCGATTGCTGAGAAGAGCTAACCTAACGGTACCAGACCTGTGCAACAATAGAAAGCCCTCTCCCATGCGTTGGCGGGGTCTCAACCCCCAGAGGATGACCCTTGCCTGGAACATGATTGGAGTGAAGTCAAAGGAGTCGATTTAGACCCCAAATTCGTAGGGTAAGCAGGGCACGATTGAGAACCCGTCCACGCAGAACTCTAGCATCTTTGTCGACCCACCAATTACCGAAGGTAAAGTGCATCTAAAATGATCACTTAATATATTAATGAACTTATTTCGTTATTCTTAAATCGAAATATTTTAGTCAAGAAAAATTTTAAGTTGTTCAACACAAAATGAATTGTTACAATTTCACTGCATAATTACTAGATGAAGCAACCGTACTATGTCGCGGTCAGCTGCATCAGAATCGTTTGAAAGGTGTTAACGATGAAGCTGTACCACAGCGAATAATTTAAACCAGCCTAGCGACTTTTCCGTACATCTTTCTCTTAGTTTAATTTGTCTAATGAAAGTGTGATTTGAGAAAGATAATCATACAAATTTGTAGAATAATCATAGAAAAGAATAGGGAATCACTGAAAAGGTCGAATGCAATAAAAATCTATAATTAAAATTACCTCAAGAAATTGCCTCTGCCAAAATGGTAAATAAAGCCTAAATTGTCCATCTCCTCGTATTACACCGCAAAAATACTTTCTCGGTTCCAATAACAATAACTGAAATACTGTAGCTGTACGAAGGCAAGTATAAATCGAGTAAGTTAAAATCGCTTCCACCACGCGTTTAATCAACATCTTTCCGCTAGCGTACGTAAACAGACACCGAGAGCTTCACGGGAGAAAAAAGAAGAAATACTATTGGTGACTAATAACCTCGGCCTCTGAAATAAAGCTCGGCGAAGGAAATACTTCGCCACTCTCCACAATAAATAAGGCACCCGCTAAAGAAATGTCGTGAAGGCATTAAATCGCGGAGTAATAGCAGCAAAATCTTGGTGTATTATTGTCTCACAAAATCGTTTTTACCAGAACTTAATTGACAGTCTTATTCACATAATAGAGCATATGTGTACTAACAATCAATAATTCGAAACACTTACATTGACACACAATTATATGGATTATTATTAATAAGTGCCTATATTAAATCCTGATATGAAAAAATAACCGTAAATTTTATTCACGAATCATATGAAGCACCGTTACGTAGTTGGGCTTGCAGCTACAAGAATTTAGATCAGTGATAAGAGTTAATTAAGAGTTTTACTTTCATTCAGATGCCATCATCAATTTCCCCAGTAAATCAAAATGGAACTAATATGACTTGACCACTTTCCAAAGATAATCTATTTTTCTCTTCATAGGAAACTACGGTTTTGAGAAAGAGTCATTCCTAAAGGTCTCACCAGTGACTAGGAATATTCGAATTGGACTGTCAAGGCAAATATTTCACCAAATGAGCATGTCCTCACCCACCATCTACCACAGAAAAGGAAGATCCACAAATACTAAAGAGAGGCTGACTCACATCATGGGACTATTACAGAACCTGCTCCATGACCTGGAGCAGGATGAAAATGCAGCAATATCTGAGACTCCATCACTGTACCAACATCATCATACAATTCCAACACAGGTACCTATTGATCTGAATTATGGTAACCAGTTACATTATGATCCAGCATTCAAAACCTGTCACAATTCAGCAAATATCAGAAATGAAGAGACCAAACCAACAGATTCAAGTACACTTAACACTTCTATCAACCTTGGAGCTACTCACAGCTTCAGTGCCACAGAATTAAGATGCAAAAGACCTATGACAGAGGTAAGAAGGAAGCATAACCAACACCGAAGGAAGATGAACTACCTTAAAAAACTCTCATTGCGCAAGGAAAGGACAACTATAACAGATCACAACAGTATGGAAGGAAGTGAGAAAGATCTATTACAAGGTGTTTCATCATGATTTACAGAAAATTTTTCACAGGATAACTGTAAGATGTTGATAGGACTATTACAAGTTCAAACAAAAGTCGGTGAAAAACTGAAATAGATGCTGTAAAGTGATCCTGATCTTTTGATGCACAATGGAAGATCCATTTACTAGGATTAGATAGGATCATCAGGGTCTTGAAAATACCTCTCCCTCAACATCAATCAAATCTCAATGATCAAATGACTGAGGATATTGATGCATAGCAATTAGGCAGCACATTGAGATACTGGACGAGTAATCTGCTGTTCTGCTTTGTTTAAAACTAGCTCATTGAATTTTCCATTAAGAACATCTATGTGATATATAAAGGAAGTTGATGAACTCGAAAAAAAGTGTAAGAGAAGTATCTCCTTTCCAGGATATTTTCCCCAGCAATGATTTGCCTTAACTTGAACAGAACTTAATCAGTTCTATTACTTAGCAAACTAGCCTTATGTTTGCTTCTGTCATAGTAATAAGCAATACGTAATCACTGTAAACATACAAATACTCTTTAACATGAATAAAATTTGTATTATAACTTACCAATACTTGACCAAGAGGGAGCCTGCCAAATATCATTCAACTGCCAATATAGGGCTCCCATTGTCATTCCTTCTATTTCACCATTTCCCAAAGGCACTCTCTTGCCTTTACCTCTGCGATATGCCTCTGTTTCCACCTTAAGACTCATAGCTTGGTAAATCTGTGATATGAAAAATTATTATATTATAATTATTGATCTGAAATCTGTGCCACTTCAAAATAGACATTGATGGACTCTAGCTATTTTGATGATAAATTGTTTTTTAATTCAGAAAATCAAAAATAATAAAAATGTGAGAAAATATATATACATACATTTATTTATTTATTAATCCTAAAATTTTAATTCAAGGAATGTATGAAAGCTTGTACCTCGCTAAGACTTGATAAACATCTTATTTTAATTTAAACTTACCTTATCTTGATGAATCCACGTTATATTAACTTATTTTGGACTGATTTTGATTAAAGTTAATTTAATTACAAAAGGCTAACTTAGGCTTTAAGTACCTGAGTGAGAAGTATAAACTTAGACATTCCTTCCTGAGAACTCATATTAGTGGGCAAATTAAAGTGGTTTCCAACTCCATACATCAACTCGGCATAGCCTCCTGGATGATGTTGTCTCCTATGAAAGCAAAAATTAATAATTGCTCTTTTTATGCATACATAATCAGAATTTAATCATGAATAATGTTTAATGCCCATTATATTTCATTTTAGAGAGTTTTAAATCTTAATAGTTTAGAGCAGGGGTCTCCAAACTACGGCCTGTGGACAGATTTTGTCCAGCCCCCAGAGAGCTATTAGCATACTTGAAAACTCCTTTTAGAGAACATATTTTTTATAGCAAATTAAATTTAGTTTAATGAAGTATTCTAATTTTATGTTGAATAATTATTAATATGACATCTACATTGATATGGTCATGGGCTAACTACTCATAAAAATGTTGTATGCTTTTTGTTTTTGTGATAAGTTGGATAAAGAAACACAGAATTTTAATGAGTAAAGACATATATAATATGTAGAAAATTTAACTTCAGTATATAATAACTAGAAAATTATTGAAATGAATCCAAATAACATTTTAAATAAAAACATAACTTATAACAAGCATAATGATATATGAAATACTCATGAGATTTATGTAATTGAGATTTTCTATTGACAATAGTTTGTAGTTGTGGACTAATTTAACTTGTACCAATTATTAAAAGAGATTTAAGATGCTCATCAGTAAATAAAGATCTGTAAACATTTTTTGTGTACTCCATTTTGGAGAAGGTCTTCTCACACAAATAAGTAGTACCAAAAATAGACAACAGCCCACGAGCAAATTTATGCAAATTATCAAATTGGGTCAGCGGAAAACTCTTATAAAATTCGAACAAAGATGAGTTTCGATATTTGTTGTAAATTATATCACTGCACTGTATATCAATCATTTCCATTTGAAGTTCCGGGGCTAGGATTTCAATTTCACTGGACTATTTCACTTTTTACCACTGGAGTTATCAGTATGGCCCTAAGGCTGGAAAGTTTGGAGACCCCTGGTTTAGAGGATTTGCAATATTGGAAATTGTGTGGTTTGAATTAAATTAAAAATACAATAACATCCAGTAATTCCTCTAGTCAAATATATTTTTTTTTCTTTTTACAACAGATGTGCATTTTAAACAGTTAATATTTGAGATTAAAAGTTTTTTTATACTTCTTATAAAATACTAAGTGTCATTATTCATATGCAGACTGGGAATTTAAATGGTAGTTATCAATTTTCACATCTGAAAATGAATGGACCAGTAATATCATACAAGAACTTAAAATCAATATTTTCATTAACTGACCTTACTTATTTGAAGACTTTATAAGAGGGTGTTACAAATCTATGTTCTTCATGCTTTAATTAATAAAGATCTTAAATCATCATCAAGCTTGAACTTTCTTCAATGTTAAGATACTGATTGTTCATTGATACTATTTTCAAACTTGAGTTAAAAATCTAGCTTTAGGGGTATAAAAATAAATTATTCAGCAATAGATATTGTACCTGATAAAAAAATCAGTGTTTGTTCCCCAGTCATCTCCAACTCCAGCATCAAAAAATGCTTCCACTGATGGCATAGACTGGATTCCAAATTCAGAGGCAAATCGTGGCAATGGATAGACCATTGGGTTCCAAGTATTTGAAAGATAGTTATAGTAATGAACTTGAAAAAAGATAAAGCAAATATTGTATTATTCAGTAAAATATATAACACTGCTTTTCTATAATAAAATATTCTTCCCTCATTTGATTCATATTGAAAGAGGCAATCCTAAGTTTAAAATTTGTTTTTTATTATTTACCATTCAAAATTCACGTGTATAATACAAAATACTGATATCATGAATAAAACATACAAATATATATAAAATACATTAAAAATAAAAAGTTTATGAGAAAGAAATTTAAGTTATATATTAACATTTCATTATATGAAATAATAATTTATCACAATATTTGAAATGCGTATAATGTATAAAAAATAAACAAGTAGTGTTAGCAATACACAAGAATAAGATAAATTCTTATTCTTGTGTATTTTTAAGATGGATTTCCACAAAACTACGCCTTCCTCCGTGAAATTTATAAAGTAGAGTTAAATTTGTATGATATATAAATAACTGATATGATTTATAAATGAAAGTAACATCTTTAATTTTTGTTTAAGATAATAATAATACAGTAGAGAAAATGAATGCAATAGAGCATAAAATTTGTAATACATTATAAACTTTTACTGTTTATATCAATGCTTTACCGAACTGGTTATATTCTCTTGTAGTAGACCCAAGATAAAATAGATAAGGGCCTTTGAGATCTAATTTCTGAGCAGTCATTAGCTTGGTTCTTTCCTCATACATCAAATTATTAAATAATTTGATTGTGACTCAATATCTCTTGTTCTGATATCACTTAGTGCTTTAATTTTGCTGTTTTCTCTCTGGTTTTATTAAGAAAGAATGAACAAAGAGATGCAAGTTTTAATTTGATGTCCAAGTCTAATGATACAAACTTAGGGATTGTTGGTATGCAACCTGATGCAACCAAGAAATTTATCTCACCCAAAACATAAAAGAACCCATCTACTGCAAGGATGATAAAGTGAAAAAAGTAGTTGGGAGATGGAGAAATTGTATGATGGAATAGAATGGCATTCCTTTACTTAAATATTGACAAACAGTGTGAAGTACATATCATATCCATTGTCTATGCCTCTAGTCAAGTTGCCTAATAATGCCATACGCAGATGAGAGATTAAATAAATGTTTAACATCATACTACCAAAAGGATCACCTTCTGCATACTTTTCAGCAACAGTTATTTATGGAAATATTATAACATAAGCTGCAACAAAATTAAGTAAGTAAAGTAATAACAGAGCCACATAAATCCTATACTCAGAGTAAGAAAAATTTCACTCCATCTCATGCATTTATTATATTAAAGTAACAGAAGCGGATAATTAAAATCAAATGCTTTAAATGTGATTCATTCTATTCTCCCCTAATCATGAACATTTGGACATCAGCATTCCATACAAAAGGGATATCAACATGCTATTATTATATATTTATTGCATAAAATTCCAGAGATGATCCATAAAACTTACTGTCTCCATACAGGTTACTCTGAGGGTTTTTGGCTACATATCCATCAGCAGACATACTTTCCTTTCCATTTGATGGAGAAGAGGTGAGAAAAATAGCCATAGGATCAATACTCAAAACTGCATTCCTTATGACATCACCATATAGGAGAGCATAATCATGCAGATAAGATGAATAATTTGAAGATGTACCATACCTAAAATTTTTCAGAACAAAAGTTGGATGAATATAGAAAGGGAATAAATAAATTGATGCTCATAAACAATGATATGTGCATATGTGTTCCAATGTGCACCAACAAAAAGATTATTATGAATTAAAAAAAATAGCTTCAAAAAATAAATGGTAAGAAAAGCTATTAAAAGGATAATCAACTTAAGTATTACAAAATTAAAAAGAAAATTAAATTATTTAGTGAATTTCTTCATATTTAGTTGTACTTCATTTCAATGAATTCTAAAGACATAGACAAACATAATTAAATCATTAAGTCCATACATTCTATATATACATGTTATTAAAATTCAGCTTACAAACTGAAAGCAGATGGTTGTTTCTCTAATAAAGAATAAATAAGTTTTTCCAGCAGTTGTACTGGTCAACCTGAATTGAAAGTCATTACGTAAGCATAATTTGAATTAAGTTTGATTTCCCTTGTTTGTCTATGATTCAAATTTTTCCTACCTAGCCGTCAAACGAAGTACTCTCAATAGAATGTTTATTTATTGTATAAGTATCATACAAGCATTCGTCCGATATCATATAACATATGATAAGTATTATAGTCTTTAAAAATTTTCAAATTTTAACCTAAAAACTTTCAGGCTATTCTTCCTGTTCTAATTATCCCATGCATTCCTTGAGGGATACACAGAATAGAGAAAATGCCCCCCGCCCTATGCTCATGAGCATTAATAACAATCTCATATCTATGAAATAAAATCATACAGTATTTTTATATTGCAATGAATGAAATTTGAATTTTCTACATAATTGTAAAGTGTTTAAGAAACTTTTATGAACATCTGGGCCATGTATTCTTATGGGAAAACATTATTCTAGGGGCTCACTGGGATCAAACCCATGGCACTAAAAAACTTATGGATTTTTTTAATTAGAACTTGAATTATAGGTTGTTTCATAACTAAGAAGTTTCATGTTTATATATATATATATATATATATATATATATATATATATATATATATATATATATATATATATATATATATGAGTAAAGGTGTGCTTGCCAACAGCAAGAAATGCTATTATATTTTTTAATCGAAAGATTACTCTGCTTATGCATTGGTAAACATAAACTATCAAGGACATTTCTGCAGTGTACATTGCTTTGATTTTGATTTCCCATGCATTTTATAGGGCAGAATCATTACTGCCCAGGTATCGAACCAAGGCTATCCTGGGACCAATACTGTCATTGTTAGCTTGAGAATTTTTGTCTCAATAAACACGCCAACTTGTGAAACTTAGGCAAGTGTTGAGTTTTTTGGTTTCTATTCCTTAAAGTAAGGGAAAATTATCAATATTACTTGATAATGCATATATACAGATTTATATGAAGAACATCAAATAATTTTGTATTTTATAATAGTAGCATAACTAAATATCATATAAATTTACCTTAGATTTGAAATCTGACTAAAAACTTGAAACATGATGAATTTGGAGATAATTTTACTCTAAGAACAATTAAAGAAAAAATTGAAAGATGTTTGTGAATATTGATAACTAAAGTGATTTTTCAAGAATTTTCACTCACCAGTTCTGCCTTAATGCAGCTTCATTTTCATTATTTCCTGCCCATATTGCAATACTTGGATGATGCTGTAGACGACTTACTTGCTGCTTTACTTCTATTTCAGTGGAATTGAGAAACTCAGGGACGACGGGATACATTGAACAGGCAAACATCATGTCTTGCCAAATAAGGATGCCAAGTTCATCCGCTAGCTGGAAAGAATCAATGTTTGACACAAGATCAACTACTGAAATTATCGAAATGTTTTTTTTGTTGATTCCTGAAATCACAAATACAAGAAAAATTTGGTTACTGTGTTACTTATGGGATTCTATGCTTTCATAGATTGAAGATTTCTTATGAAATTAGAAATTAATTTTAAATTTAAATTCACAATCAAATTTAAGCCAAACCTATGGCTTTTATATCAAACTGTTTCATTCTATACTACAAAGATACAAATTTCAATCAAAATTAATGCTTTGAATGTATCTACAGAATTATTTTTCAGAGTAAATCAATTACTGTCCGAATTAGGAGTGATGTAAAATTTTGAATTGGTTTGTAAACCAATTAATACTAATTATCACTAAATGATTAATTCAAGAATTGATGTTTGTGGGTAAATTAAAAAGGAATATGGATTCATCTTTACAACTGAAAATGTTCATTTTTGAATTATTACTACCTGTTAAAAAAATACCAATGCTGGGTCATAGTAGAGAAAAGTATTTCATTAAGCCAAAAAAAGATTTTTAATTTTGGAAAAAATACTTCTTAAAAGCAGAATAGGAAATATAATGATATTTTCACTTTATAGACTTTATAGGCACTTGATAAGCACCATGACACCAAGTCTAGCTTGGTACCATGCCTTGTATCTATCAAGTCCAAAAAGGGAAATTTGAAAATGTTTGATTTTAACCTAAATAATTCAAATGCTAAAGATTCTTTTTAAGACCAAAAAAGAAGACACATTTATTGATTAATAGGAAAGGACCACTATAATAATTTACCTTACCATATAAAAGAAATCAGTCTCATAGTTTCCTCCACCCCAAACACGAAGCATGTTCATACCAACTTCTTTAGCAGAAAAGAGAAGATGTTTTATCATATTTTTACCATTTTTAGTTTCAGACCACTCCGGTAATGAATAAGGAGGGATCCAGTTAGAACCTTTTGCAAATACTGGGATTCCATTGACTTTCAAATAAAAGCTTAAACCTAAAACACAGAAAAGAAAAAATAAATGAAAATATTTATATACTCTCTCTTTCTCTAAAAGTTAATGAAAAATAATCAAGAATTGAGTTTTATTACTCTAAAATTTTCAATAAACAACTAAACTGTGTATTTAAAAATTGCCAGCCATTTAATTCATACCTGTTAACTTAGAAGAAATATTTCAGAATTCCAACTTTAAAACATTGTTTTACTTGTTGAAAATAATAACAATGAAAATGATTTCTCTATTTTTGAAACCTCAATAAATATGCAATAAGATTAAAAACAAATTAATTATTAGTGAAACATTATGACAGAAAAGTATATCCATTTCCATTCCATTAATATATGCTTGATTATATATAATTATTTACTAAGTCTAATATCGTAAAGACACATCTTAAATATAGTCTATGTTGAAGGCTTTACTTGGCAGGAATCCATAAAAGGTATATTACAACATTTAAAAGAAGTAAGAAGCAAAGAAGATATGTCATATTTCTTCAAATATTCTTAAATTTAAAAAAATTCAGCATGTAAAGATAATTAAAATACCAATAAGCATAAGAACATAAAATTTTTACCTTTCATGGATAATATAGTGAAAAATGTTTCATGTCACATAACTGATTTTGAAAAATATTAATATAAATCATAAATAATTCTATGAGAAACTTTTAAATATCATATAACAAACACAAAAAACAAACCTGATCTTCCAATCTCCTCTTGAACTAACTCAATAGTTCGAAATCCAATTCTTATTTCTTTGAAAGTTTTTTCGGTATAACCATTTCCTCTGGCTTCAAAAGTTGCAAGAACAGTATACAGTGGCTGGGACCCTAAGCCATTTGGCCACCAGAGGGATACTTTTTCCTAAAATGATAATAGATAATACAGAGTTTTAATTTTCTAACCTAAATATATTGAAAATGAAAATTATTATAAATTGGGAAGTAGTCATATCTATAAATCTCCTTCATCAATTATTTGAATTGACTTGAAGAATCAAATTCCATAGAGTATCATTTTGTGAGAAAAATTATTAAATTTTATATCAACTATGAAGAGGAAGTAATTTTATAGTTTCTATTGTACTTAATATCATCAGTCTAAGCAGCCCTATGTCTCATTGGATTCAACATCAACATTTAAAAATGACTTAGAGCATCATAAAAATAAAAAAATGAATATAAAATAAATCGAGTATAAATGAAAATACAGAATAAGCATATACCTCTGGTACATTAAGGTGGATTGTTAATTTGAAATATCCATTTTCATCTGCTACTCCGTAAACTTTCTCCATTCCAACAATATCAGACTCAGCACCCTCTAATCATTGACAAATAAATGAAAAATAATCACTATTACTCAATTAATGATTGTTTATAGACAAAAGGAAAAATTTATAAAAATCTCTCGCATTAAATGAATTTCTAAAATTCTCTATCGTAAAAGCAATTTTTCACTTTAAAGTTAAATCGATCTTTCAGATTTAAAAAACCCAAATAAATGATAATAGGCTCTGAAGATATTCTATCTAAATCAGTGATTCCCAAAGTGGTCTATATTGACCTCCAGGGGTCTATGACAACCTGTAAGGGGTCTACGACAGCGAAAAAAATATTTGGGGGGTCCATGAAATGAAAATAGGAGTTCATGATAGTGGATCTCAACACACACTGATATTACCTAATTACTAACATTATAATATTTTATAATATCAGTTGTACATTCATGAAATTTTGGCAACGTGAAATGTCATATTGTACAGGATTTGTAAAATATTTTTATTTTTATATATTATTAATTTTATTCTTTATTTTTAAAATTGATGATACTAACCCCAAGGATTTAAGAGACTCAAAAAAACTTTATATAGTACTTCAGAAAGATGTGGACAGAATTGGGAAGTGGGCTGGATTGAATGGAATAAAAATAAAAGTGAATGAATTACCTTGAAAAGCAAGAAATAAAATCAGATTATCTATACCTGGAGAAATAATGTCAAAGGTAGAGAAACATAAATAAATAAGTATGTATAAATATAGATATATATGGGTCAAATTAATAAGAACTTCAGATTAGAGATCAAATTTAAATATTACTTTGTTGAGTGTACTAAACCCTCGATTATGTTATTAGAAATTTGAGAGGATTCAGTGGAGAAGTGAAGTAAAAATCAATAATGATTTGAGTTCTGGAGTTTACCAATACCAATTTGTGGATCTGCATAAATCTGAATTCATATGATGCTATATTGTTAAATTATTATTTATCTAACTTGCCTTTAGGATAAGGCAGATAACTGATTTTAATTTGTCACAACCAGACAAATAGTTCATCTGTAACTTCTTGATCATAAAACACCAAAATACGGAAAGTGATGAACTAATAACTTCTTAAGAAAATGTTTGCAATTTATATGATTTTAATTTTACTTTTGCTAGAATCTTCCAAACCAAGCACAACTTGGCCTAAGCCTTCGATGATATCTCCAGGAATGAAGGCTTCCAGATGTAAAGTAAAGGATACTCTCCAGAATGACGCGCTGGTTGCATTGGTTGCATTCTGACTAACTCTATCCATCTTTACTGTGACATCTCGCAAGATAGCCCCATTGTAAGTAACAAATTCAGCATCTTTCCTGGGAGTAAACAGCATAGGATGAATAAAAAATTATACTTCTTAAAATTTCATATGATAATCTAATGAAAATAAAATTACTATTGCATAGTTAATATTGCTCAATATTCTAGGCTTCAAATCTAAACTTTGGTATGTATTTATTACCAAGTAAATGTTCTTTCCACTTCATTAAAGACACAATGAATTTCCATCTAAACATATTAATCACACACTTAAAAGTTATCTATCATAATCCTATTAATACTAAAAATATGAGAGATTCATTAAAAATTCTTACAAGAAATAATATCTGCCAATTTTTGACTGATCTAATATATTTCTTACCAGATGCCCATTGAAGGAAAAGCTGGACCCCAATCCCATGAAAAAGATGACTGAGTTTTACGCAAGAGATTTGCATGACACTCTCCATGGTAAGCTGGAGGGATACAATCTGGGACAACACGCGGCCACAGCCTGGCTCTTTCATTGACTTCCCATAGAGGAGATATTAGTTTCACTTTTAGGTTATTCTCCAAGCCGTTGTACTAAAAGTAAGCATTTGGGAAATAAGAAAAGGAAGAGTCAATATGATGATTAACAATTATTTGATTTATTATATAAAATTAATTAATTCAGAAGTGATTAAAAACAAACTATGTAACCGAAAAATACAGATACCTTTATAATCCCAGAAACATTGAGAACATGTCTGACAAACATGTTGTCAAGCTTAGTGTGAAGAAGGACGTCGTTAAGGTTTATCCAAGCTACTGTATCAATTCCATGGAATATGATCACTTCTTTCAATTCAGGATTCCAATCATGAGGCACTAATTTCACAAATAAATAAAAAATTTAAGTGTGGACTTTCAATAACAATTTTGATCTAGTCTACCTCCTGTCACTCAGTTTTACCTGAAAAATTGAGGGAGTATGTCCAATTATCATGTGCAACCCATCGGTACAGTTCATCATTTGAACGTAGATAAATATCTTCCGTTAGAACAAGACTTTCCCTTAAATCAGTATATATACCGCCCGGCACAAAGGAGGAGACAGATATTGCTGATTGAAAAAAAGTTAAGGATTATTAAAATATGTGAGGATAAAAGAAATAAAAACATTGAATTATGGTTTTATGTACATTTGTTTTCATTGGTAACACTCCAAGAACCATTAATGTTATCAGAATTTAAACTTAAAGTATATAACGCATTCGTACAACTAAATAAGAAGGCTACAATGTAATAAGTGATCGACAACATTTTTGAAGTTTGAATGACTTTCACGACAATCATGGAGATAACAAACAGATAAAGTAGTGAGGACTATAACAAGATACTGGAATTTTCTAAATCGCCAAATTATGTTGAAAGAGCCTTCTACGGTGTTGCTCCGTATTAAACGACAAGCTACATTATGTTATGTATTACAGGATTTAATAATTAGGGAAAGTCAATTAAGAGGTAGGTATTGATTAGAGAAATAGCTTCGTAGTCCGAACGAAGGTTCAAAGTCGAATTCAAATCCGCATAGTTCCATGAGCCATGAGTAGATGACGAGAAAGTATTCAAAGAGGAATTTAATTTAAATATCCAATTAATTCATGCGGTAGACCGAAATTTAACTGTATGAAAGGCTTTAAATTCGCTGAAATTATTTAAATATTGTAATGAATTGAATTTATATATATATACAACTCAAAATGCAAATATCAGACAGCGAGCTCAGAAATGCCCAGCAACTATAGAATAAATAGGGAATAGATTAATGAACAAAATTCAAAAAGGGTATTAAAGAAGAAAGTAATGAGACTTCAAAGGAACGAAATTAAGGATTATATACGGAAATGAAATCTTTGAAAAGCAAGGCCTCGGTAGCGCAGTAGGCAGCGCGTAAGTCTCATAATCTTAAGGTCGTGAGTTCGATCCTCACCCGGGGCACATTTTTTTCATCAAGTTTTTCCATTGCTGATGGGTTTGACGACATTTTAATTTCTCTCGCAGATCATTAAGTCTCTACTTCAGATTAATGTGTAAGTATAACTTTGAAACAAGTTGAAAGGATTTACTTTATATTTATAGAATGTTACGAAATGATCACTTGCTATGCTAATATATTATCTTTTATAAATATTAGGAATAAAATACCTATTCATGTTATTAAATTTTTATTGAAGCTTTCAATTATTTTAGTCTATATTTATGAATTAATAACGAAATATATCTTTTGGAAGTAGATGTCAAATAATGATGGTATTCGAATATCAGTACGAGCCTAAAATAGAAAATTAAGTGTTGTGCACATAAAAAAGAAGTTATTTACATACCTGGATCAGCTCAAATACTTAAAGACAAAACATTTTAAGTTCATGAAAAATCCTACGTAGCAGAATGTTGACGCTGTTGGCATAATTTATGTGAATATAATATATATATGCTAAAATTAATTCAACATTACTGCCAATATTTTCGGACTTCGGAACATATAATAATTATAAAGAATTAAATTGGTCAAATAGCAGGAATAGCAATATTAATATTAGTTCTTTCAAAAATGATCAATACAAAGATTTTTTCTGTATACCTTCAAGGTAAAAAACTACTTTATTTTATGTTGCAATTCATGATCATCCCTCTTGGCAGTTTGATACTAAACTATAACGGAATAAGACTATCAAGTCTTCGGGCTGAAATATTTACAGCTATATGGTACAACCAAACGATGGCGTTTGACAAGGTTGCATAAGAATTTGATAATATCTTTACAGTTTACATGCTGCCCTTGGAAAAACTATCATTGCTCTTTTGAGTAACCCAGCATTGTAGGCTGAAAATATCCGAGTATTAGCATTGTTGTGCCTGCGCTAAATTATTAAAATTATTTTTGCAATCCTTGAGAACCAATTACAATCAATTATCGATATGTTTCTAGCTTCCTTTAATTTATAATATAATAAAACAATTTTGATTCTTAAAATTGTTGTACCCCGTGATTTAGGTTATATTTCAAAATTCGAAACTCGTATTTACTTGATGAAAGTAACCATGACGATATTTATAAATGTACACAGCAATACAATTAACAAAGGATAACCTGGTTCAACTAAATTTTTAGAAATAAACATATTGCTCCGCAAGAATGTTGGCGATACCAGGGTGCAGAATGGAATATTCTTTAAAGTTCTCAAATTTTTTAGAACTTTCCCGCCCAAATCTCTTAAAAATCTTACTCTCTCAGTCTACTCATTTCCAAACCAAGTTCACTCGACAATGAAACATTTCGGAGGAAAGAGTTGGCAACAGCGACGAAATCATTTCACGCTTTTTCTGTCGAAGCTCGTAAAGAATTAAAAAAACAGACGACTATCCTCAAAGGATTTTCTCATCTCGTATAGCTCAGAAAAGGCATATCTTGAGACGCCCTTGTTTACTTGGAAAAGTCACGAATGCACTTTCACTCGAGCGTCACAGTCGCGGAGGAATTCCGTCTCCGTAAAGTGCATTGGAAACTTTCGAGCTAAAATGCGGATTGTTATTTTTGTTTCGGAAATAAATCTCCCATTTTGTAGGCTCTTAAATAACGATACTATCGATCCAATAAAATAATCGATACATCGGGGCATCATGGTTTCTACAGTATTATAATGCGAAATAAATATGCTTTTAAATCTACTGCCATTTGTTTTCCATTGCATCCAAGCAACGTATATTATTAAAATATATGTAAACAGAGCCAAATTTATCACATTTGGATAGTGAGATACAGACGCTAACCGATGGACCGATATATCCCTGCAGCTAATTAGTCTAATATAAGCTTAAATGGGTATCAATAAATAGAATGGATATTGTTTAAAATCTGCATATAATTCTCTGAAATAGCTATGATAAACTCATATCGAGAAAGTTTTTACCGACCAAGTGCACACATATCGGGATGATAGAGTTGTTACGGAGTAAATGCGATTCTTTAAACTTTTAAAATCCATGAGCCTCATGTAAATTCCTCCTCTTCTCATTCGTACAAGGAATCCATTTGGGAAGTTCCGTTCTTTATTAACACCCCTTGGATTGTAATCTAATTGGTTTGAACTCAGATTTTCAACCGTTTAACAAAGTAAGATCCAGAATATTACGTCGTGTATGTGATAATTGCAGCTCATTTGGGCTACGTATATTGAGGTATTCATTTTTGGAGGCTTCCGGAATTTCTTCGGCCACTTCGAAGCAAGCCGGCCGAAAGACAACTGCGCAGTTTCCGAGCGGAAACCGTGGGGTGGGAGGGGGCAAAGAAGCGGTGGGCCCGCTTTCTGCATTTTTTCCCATAGCCGTTTTGGGATCAACGGGAAGGGGATGTGGAAGTGAAAGGCGCAGAAGGGTTAAGTTTTGATCGCGGGAGAGAGACTTCTTTTGTTTTTAATTTGTACGACGATAAAAGCTCACGGTTCGGTCGAGGGACCAAGGTACACGTCCGGAGAAAATATGGGGGAATTTTTCTCGGAACGAAGGGCAGCAATTTTTACATTAACGGGATGTTTATTTCAGGATATAGGGGTCCTCTCTAAGATATAAATACCTATGAAAAGGTAGCTATTTGAGTATGCTCTCAGAAGATACATCAAAGTTGGGGTGCCTATGCTATCTTAAGCTCAAAGGGTGGTTGGATCAACGATAAACCCAGCATTTGATACCGAAATTCTCCGCAGATGGAATGAGTCTTACTACACTGGATTTTAGATATTTTACTACCTCAGAATTCCCTTCTTATTCGGTACAGTGCGATGGTCAGGATATCTATTGGGAGATAAAACGAATATTAACATCGATTAAAAAAAAAAGAAAAATAAATATTTTCAGATTAATTAATAGAAGTTGGTCTTAGTACATCGAATGTATCGTTTTTTTAACTTAATCGTATTCTAATTGATTGGGTATTATCACGTACGTTAGGAGACACTTAGATGTTGTTGATAAAAAGTTACGTAGTTGATGAACGGAAGTTAATTTTTCTGCTAACAAGCATCATTTGACGAATAAATATATATTAGATCCGTCAAGTTACCGAAATAAAATTTTCATACAGTTTAAAAATCGAAAAACTATTCTCCTTTTTATTCGATCCAATTATGGGCAGATGCCAAAACCACCGTTCGGGCACAAAAGCACATTCCATTCATGTTTATATTTTGTCCGAGAAACCTTTTACCCGAAGCGGGGAAGACATTTTTTCGCATCCTTTCACACGAAGGTTTCAGAGCGTGGAATTTCAGGTTTCTCCTACGCATTTAGATTCCCTCGTTTCGTTATTTTTGAGGATTCCTTTCAGTTTGCCGCCCTTCCACGAGAAGGGCGTGCCTCGTGTTTACGGAAAAATATAGCCGTCCTTCCTGTTATGTGAGTGGATTCTTATCTCACACTCCTCATTCCATTTTCGGACGTTTTGTTTACGCTTCGGATTATTGTTTTCTGAATCCTTTCGCTCTTCAAAATGTTCCATACGCTGTGAATGGAATTGGCGGTAATGCTTCCCTCAACTCGCGTAAGTTTGTGTATTGGAGTACGCCCTCTGTACTTTTTGGAAAGAAAGCGTCCTTTGGCAGCCATGTTTTGATCGCAATAATAGGACGCGTCTTTAACGATGAAACTGGAAATATGGCATTGTTGCTAAACGGTGGAATAGACGAAGCGTTGAAATGTTGAGTAAAGCTGTCTGTCTTTGTATTCATCGAAGGTTTTTTCTATATAGCTGTGGAATAGTCCGGTCTTCTCAAATAAATGTAGCACTTATTTTTTCGCGTCACTGAACGCTGAAAATTGTTTCGGCTGACACATGTTGTGATACGAAAAAGGGCAGAGTTTGATCTTCAATGATTTAAAAATCACAATTCCTTGCAATCTAAGTTACGTAGGTTTGAATGCAAATATCGGGATCGCGAGTTTTTTATTCAGAAAACTCGCGCTATTTAATTATTATTTATTTTAAAATTCACGCGAAGTCAAACTAATTTTCAGGTGCTTTGCGATGCCGACTCAATTAAAAAGGAATGTATGATTCTTTACGCTTATAACGTATATCTTCTATATAATTAAATAGTAGCATTTGCCGAAATAAAAATGTTAGATGATCAAATTCTCAATTCAGAGCAATTCAGAGAATTTGGGACCACATACGAATATCATCAGGAAAACGTACGTAATCCCGAAGAAAAAGAAAACATGTCATTCTTTGAAGAGTCAATTTAATATTTATTTGTTTACTCGTTTCTAATTATAATCTTGTGACGTTCGCCAGACATTGAATAAGAATTAAATAATTAATAATTACGTATACCGCACAAAGAAATTGTCTTTCAATAGTCTATCAGGAAGGTAAATACGTTTGTTATATAAAGCTTAATTGTGAAGGCGGGTTATTATTATTGCTAATTTATTCTTTTGCGTCAGCAAAGATAATTTACCTTAGTTTATTACAAGAAAAAGAATAATTTTAATCGGAGACGTTCTTAATTATTAAGATCTTTGACTTGAAAGGATCGACTTTCTAATTCAATAAAGAACAAGATACAACCGGTATTATAACCTTGCCCGCGAGTTCACTTCAATTGTACAATATAGCAAGATATTTGCATCCAAGTTTTTACCTCACCAAACTACGCAAAACAGCTAATTCTACATAATCTGCAACCTTTCGGTAATTCTTGAATACAATTTCGTGGTCGATGTCGACCGCGTTTTTGAAGAATCTACGATTCCTTAAATCTCGATTAAATCGCAATATCATGCTAATTTAAGCATATTAAGTTTGCATGGGCCACATTAGAGGATAGTCGTATCACATTCTTTCTACTACACCCGCTTCAACTGTTGAGACGATTTTAGGGTCGGCCTACATTGTACGAATTCCTGTACTAAACGGAACTGCGCGCCTTACTTAACCTCATTGTTCAGTGGAAATGACTGCGAATGCAAAAAAGTTGAACGAACAAGAAGGTGGCTATCAAGAGGTTGTATACATTTTTGCTGTAAAGATATCAATAAAACGTTCAAAAATTCACCATAATATATGCGAAGTTCGAATATCTCACTTAATTTGGATGAATGTTCCGAGAGTTTAAGATAAGTGAGATAGAATTCACAAATATTTCCACAATATCGCGATCTTATCACCGCTAGTGATTACAGAAGTGTTTGATGGTAAACAAACATCATTTTTGCCCGTTTTTCACGCACGTTTTCCTGCCCTGGGATGCAGAAGCAGCCAAAACAAACGCCATAAACACCTTTCGGAGCCCATCTGTCCCCCTGTGATAGTTTGGTCCTCTTTTAATAATCAAGCCACCATCTGCCGTTCTCTCTTCTGATGCGTGCACTTTTTTAGCGCGTTTTTTCGGTCGTGACCTTGGGGAACGCTATGCCGCGTACAACACGGAAGAGTGCGGTGGTGTGAGTTTTGACCTTGGCCTTCAGAGCTCTGCTTGGAGGGGAGAAACAAGGCACGCACATAAGGAGAAAAATAACACTTCCCCTACCTGCGGGTCTGCTAACAGATTAACTCTTGGAGAGCTTTCCGCGTCTAAGTGCGCAGTGAAATGTCTCAGATTTATGCATGGTGAACAAGTGATGTTTTCTAAGAAATTCCGGAGTGAAAGAAACATGGCGGGTAAAGAACTCGATTGAGAAGAGGTGTTGCGAAAGTCAAAATTGGCTTTTCTGCTGTGCTCCATGCAAAACCACTTGGAGTTATATGGAGTGTTTATATAAACACCGGGGGTTATTTATTTTACGGGGGGTATTTATTTAAGTTATTTTTCTGCGTGTATTATCGTTTTTTAAGACTCTTAAGAGTTGTCTTAAAAACAGGAAAATAGAGGTAATATGTCGGTTTAATATCAACAAATAAATCTTCATTATGAATAAGCAAATTACCTAACCCTTCATAAAACTTTCTGGGAATCATTCCCTGACATTTAACCTCTAAGTACAGGGTAACGAGGTCCAAAACTAACTTCAGAGACAGCCCCCCAATATGCTATCCATCTACTGCGTCCCTCTGACGGAGATAATGGGAACTATTTTGTATTGTTTTCATAAATAAACACGCTAATTTAAATTCATCTCCAAATAAGTTATACCATGGTAAATTAATTACATGCATTATCAAATAAAATCACCGTGTGTCGTAGCTTATCTAAAATTATTTAACTGCCAGAATGTATAAAATTCGGACGCATTGATGATAATTAATATGCGATACGTAAATTAGTATATTAAAGTGTAAACATAGGGAATTTGATTGAACAGTTTCCTAAGAAAATTTATTCCTTTGTTATTTTAATTTCATTAAAATCATTAACCCCTAGGATACCCAAACAAATTTTGTAAAATTGTTTCGTAGAGGGTAGATCGTAGAAGGTTTAATGAAATTATCCGAGAATAATGAAGATTTTCATGCATATTCTGGCATTGAAAGGCGTCTAGGAAAAATTTTTTCCTGTTCTATACAAACTTCACAGTTATTGGAACAAAGTGAATGTTGAAAAACAATTCGATTTAGGGTGAAGAAATGCTGTAAACTTATAAAATTTTAGTATTGCATGTTCTCATGTTATAGATTTTAGCTAATACTAAATAAATATTGCATCTCACAGTATTCACCAAGTATTCCTATGCTTTCTTTTACGATCACAGAAACAGGTTAGGTAGAATAAGCAGGATTTCGCATCGTACCTGTTTTACCTTCCTAAAAGTTCTTTGCATGCATTTTAGCACCCTCACCCCAACTCCTCCTCTCCGAGAATTTACATGAGCCAACGAACGTCTTTTTAGCATCTATTGTAGCGATATTTCGAAATATTTCCCATGGAAACGATCCTTCACACTTGAAAGTACTAATGTGTTCGAAGGGTATATTCAAATATAGTATCGTTTTCATTTTACATGGTTGTTATTGTTTACACCTAAAATAGGCACCTTGGATGACCTAGATAACCAAGAAAATCCAAATAATAATATAAGGGATCGAGAGACTGCAGATGTTCAGTTTTTCACGGTAAATAAACTCCTTAGCAACAATAAATAAGATAAATATTCACCAATAGGGTCTTGGTGTTATTTGTAATAGACAGATTCTAGATGTTTTTCAACCTCCAAAATCATATTAATCAATTGGTTCTTTGTGGAAGATTAAATTAAACGTATCTTTTTACCAATTCATGAATTTATAAGACGCTCAATTTATTTAATGAGACACATGCATGGATTCATCAAAATTTTGTTTTAAATTCAACACCAATCAAAGTCATATTTCCCAGTTTAAATGAGAAGGGAAACAAGTTTGAATCTTGATGTCTCGTAGTCAACCAAGGTGTCCTCAACTCATGCAAAAGTATACACACAAACTAAAGCTGTGAGTGAAGGCTTCGCCCCTTTCTTTAGCAGGGGGGAGATTTTCAAAAGAAACCCTGACGTGATCTGAAAGCTGATGAGGCGTGTTTGAAATTCACGACTGAATTCTTTCCTTTTGGTTCCCACTTCCTCGAGTGAATCGTGCCTCGAAGTTTAAATGCTCTCTGCTTAGCATGGGTCACGAATTTCTCTGTTCTAAACAGCTATTACATAAGAAGAGTCTCATATGTATATGTGCTTATCGCGAGTATTTCACACCGTGCAAATTTAGATATGCGCTTATTCTCAAAGAAATTGTTAAACTATTCCTCAGTAAAACTCATTAAATAGAAGATGAATTCAGAATAACATAGAAAATATTTCAATCGCATGATTTACGGATATTTCCTTATATTATCATCGGAAAAGTCTTATATGAGGATCACAAAATATCTTGGTTTGGTATCGGTTTATTCAATAAAGCTAAAGAAAATATCCATCCAATATTTCTATGGTAATATTTAGGTACTAGGCCACATACAGAACTGTTTTTCTCATTCTCTGTTTCACAACTTCCCTAAGGAGCCGTGAAACTTTTTCTGCGTTTGTAAAGGTTTGTAAAAAATCCTACCACTCATTTTGGAATTTTATCACTGAAAGAAACAACCTTATCTTACCCAAAATAAAAAATTCAATTAAAGATGTTTGTCTTAGCTATGTCTCCACTGAGTTATTTTTTATGAAAAGGATAGTATGGAGCCTGTTCGATTCTTCGCAAAGAAACTCCTCGTGTGTAACACATTTCTTTTTTGTTTCTTCCGATAAGAGACGGCGCGAATGTATCGTTGGTTGCAAAACTAAGCACGTTTGCCAAATCGAAACCGGCTTTAGCTGGATCGAATATTTACACCTTTTTCGCCCGATAGCATCTCGTTTGCTTTGGCACATTTTCGTAACAGAAGCTCGAGCGCAAAATAAAAGACAGTAACCAATCTCCATGGTGATAAAAGGAAAAATAAATATCAGCCCGAATTCTAAGCGTTGGAAGTTCAAATATTTCCCCCGCTTCGTTTCAATAATATTTTCCTTCGTTCTTGCTTCGCAAAGATGCATTCAGGAGAGAGAGAGCGAATCTTGAATGGCAAAACTGCGTAACTGTCTTATCTTATATGTTTGTTTGTTTGTATACTGTTTACATAGTTAATGATATAGTACAAAGATTATGGCTTCTAACACTAAATGAACACATTGATGACTTGTTTTCAATAGCGTATTATACATTGTAATCACCTTCTTTAACCAGCTCCAATGAAGTGAACTGGGAGTACTTTAGAATCGAACTCAGGACCAATTTCAATGGAATCGCAAGCAATTCGCAAAAATCTAGCTCGCAATTTTATTTATTGCTTTTCTGTTTTTTCTTATTTATTACACTTTGAATGCTATTTCATCGATTATTTATAGAGGAAGGAAAATATATATGAACGCTGAGTATGTAAAGTTGTCGATTTTAACAAAATATCAGCTAATAAAATAATATATGAACAATGCAAGGCATAATTTTTAAGTTCAAAGGCATAGATCGCGAGAGATTTACATACTAATTGATTACTCTATTATATTATCATTAAAATGTATTATTCTACTCATTACTTAAGTTTCAGTAAATTTTGTCGATTTTTGTTTTTTCTTTGTCATTCGTCAACTTTTTTGAACTCTTGCTGTTTGTTTACTAATAAATATATATATAAATTTTCGAAACCCGGAGGTTAAACTTTAAATACAAAGGGACTAACAATGACTTTGGCTTTACAGTTTAAATTGCAATCGAAAATCTCTTGCAGAACCTTATTTTGCAAATATCTGTACTTGATAACAGTAAGAGGTTCCCAAACTTCCTACGTACGCAATCCATTCTACGAATATTGGGTCACATTCTCAGATACAACTGACCTGATTGAAAACAAAACATCGTTTACGATAGTGAATGAAACAAAAATTAAATTTCAATTAATGATTGAGCCACAGATTTGCGATCTGTGACAGATATCAGTTATTCTTCATTATTTTTTTCGCAATCAATCACATCTCGTGAAACGTTACGATTATCGACGAGATAAATTAAATAGCAATTGAGAACAAAGGAAGGCCCTTTTTCCTGCTTATTTTTCTAAACAATCATATAAAAACACGATTCCGATAAGTGCATTATCTTTTTATAAATTGGTGAGAGATATTATAAGTTTTTTTTTTAATTTTCAGATATGAAGATTTCCTAATATAATTGGCAATCTGTTGTGAATGGTATCTCATCTTTATTTTGGAATGATTTTGTTTCTACGTATGAAAAATTTCAAACCCACAGTTTCCTGCTCATGTTATTTTGCGCCTTCTTTTAAGAATGAGTTGTATATTTAGGCTTATTCAACGGATATTGATAAAAATGTTACGATGACTGGAAAATATGCACCTATTGTGATAGAACGGTGATATAGCAGTTAATTTATTAAGATAAGGCATAAAGATAGTGATCCATACGGTTTATTTATAATTATGATTGTTCATTTACTATTGAGATTATAGTCTTCTTTATAAATTGAAAATAATGGTATATGGTGATTAGAACACGATAGATGTAATTGGCAATAAATCAAATCGTTAAAGATACATATTTACTTTCTTAAGAGCAGGTATAAATGTAGAAGTTCAGCAACTACTTTTTATGAAAAATAAAGATCACAACTGTTAAACAAAGGAAACAAACAATAGTTAAAGTAACAAGATTCCAAGGGAAGTAAGTATATTTATGTAAAGTGAGCGAATTAAAAGACGCTACGTTTAGTTGTGCGCGTTTCTCAAGCTAAAGGTTTCATTTAAAAATATATATAGAATTATATATATATATATATATATATATATATATAAATTAAAAATATATTTAGAATTGTTTCAATGGAGAGACACTCTATAAGTAAAATGTGCAGTAAAAGAATAGCATACCCATTTGAATCTTTTTTCTTTCTGTTAAAATGTATAATATACGATTCTTTAAGAATATCGATGACTTATGTATCCTACTTTAATTTAAGCCATACTATGCCTCTTGCATTGACTGTACCTCAAATTTTAGTTGATTTTTAATAATTTTATTAATTACAAGATAAATGTAAGCTCTTGGTTATAAAGCCTCACGAAATGTGTTTTTTCCCATATTTGTGTAATAAATATTTTTTAGCTAAATTTACCATAAATTAACTTTAGTAAATTGTATTTGTTACCATGATGCTATATTATTACATATTATTATTATTAAAAGGAATGGTTGTATTCCCAATAATGCCATGGCCATTATTCTCTAAACACGTTCAATTATTGCTGGTGAGACACACGTGTTGAACGGTATTAAAGGAGTTGACTAATCTGATAGGAAACAGCAAATATGCAATCGGCAAAGAGAACAGACGCTATTTTATCGACAGTTTGAAAAATTACTATCGCTTTTTATCTCTCTTAGATATAAAGCTATAAATAGAGCGAAAATACGCCGCAGAATGGATTAACTGCGGAGTACGGAGATGATAAAATGATAAATGAGAGGTGAATGTCCTAAAACCCTGTTCTGCTAATAGAGCAGACATTTAAAAAGGTTACGATTCTGTGTGTTAACTCTCAGCTGACAATTTCTATCAGAAGTAGTCAATAATATTTTACCTTTCCATTTTTTTGGTAATTCAAATGCATAGAAAGATAAATAGGGATATTATTCAAATGAAAATGTATTTTCTCTAGAAGTATATAGTCAACATATATTAGTCAAAAATAATTCATCCAAATATTACTAAGAAGATGTACAAATAAACTGACGTGATAATGATGATTTGAGTTTGCAAGAGAAAGAAAAAAATTGTTAGCAATATTTTAAGAGTTAAGCAGACTAATTAAAATATATTGAATTTAGAATTGCTTATTATTGTTTAGAGTTAATAATAAAATTTCATTGGCTTCTAACTACAAACGTTAAAGCTGATTTTTTCTTTTGTCGGTAATCAGGTGAATAATTCGTGTATAAATAAGGAAATTTTAAATCCCACACTTGAAATTGACTCTTTAATTATTGTTTCTAAAAACTCAAACATCAAATAGTTATGTTAAGTTGGTTGTTATTATCAAAAAAAAAATTAAATGTGCATTTTATTTTAAAATGAAAAATTAGCTATATTTTTCTCCTCGACTGAACTGCACTTTTTTGTACTTAATAAGCAATAATGATATGAAGTTATATGACCATTGCGCGTTAAGGCACAAATTGCGAATGTCCAATGAATCAATTTTATAGAATTATAGTTAATCAAAGAATGGCTTATATGTTAATAGGCTAATTCATGCGGCAAAAGAACCAAAAACAATGATAATTATTTTAATTATTCAACTATCTACTTCATTGATTTAGTAAGACACCTGGAGAAACTTTATTTCTGTTAATTCTCGAAAGGAACAAATAAATATTTTCCTTAATTCAGGGGAATTTTTCCAAACAAAAATAATGAATTCCGACCAAGATTTTATTCGCGCCCTATTCTAAAAACTGTCATTGCTTCTCCCTACTTTCGAAAGAGCTGCTAGATGGCATGGTAGTATCAACTCTATCAATCACGCGTTTTTTTATCGAACTTCACAGATAAAGCCCTACACTTGTATAGGGCAACTACTTACACATAGTTAAAGTTTATTCTTTAAAACCAATAAAAATTATTTGACTTGGTTTAACATGATACGTATGAAAGGTGATACATTTCGTTTGGTTACAGTCTAGGAATAAAACCTGAGGTAAATAACTGGGAACCCATTCGAATTAGATATGAAAGGAACAGATCCACTGTTAAAATGTTAAAATAGAGTAAATTGGTGATATAATCCCAATCTAAGTGGAGAGATGGTTTCATGTTGTGTGAATTATAAAAACCGGGAGACTACCGGCAATTGTTAATTCTTTTGATGTAAACTGTAGGTCCATAAAGCTCTAAATGCAAAAATGAACTTAATATCTGTTTAATTCTGAATATGTAAGACAATTTATACAGGAACACAAAATAATTTTTAAGAATCGAAGAAAATTATGAGCGAATGTATGAGGATATATTAAAAAATATCTGTATAAAAAAGGAGAATGCGTAGATAATCTGTAACTAGTGCAAAAGCCTTGTATTGATGTATCTCTCCAATATAATGAAGGAAAAACAAACATAGAGAAGGATGAACAAGTTTTTGTCTCTAATAGATAAATAATAATAGAAACTAAAAAACATTTTACTGTTTTCTCGGGATTGTTTTGAAAATGGAACTCCTCCAAATGTCTTGCCGTAAGTTTCATCGGCAAAGAAAGAATTCGTCTCTGAGTTAACTCGTCGATCCGAAACGAACGAGAGTAAATCACGCTCTTTCTTTGTTTGTCTTCTTCAGATAAGAGAATAATGCTATGTGTGACACATACGAGCTCTCGCGAGGTTTGCCAATAGTTGTCTACTCTTTTTTGCTCAATCCCTTCGCTACTGAGACATCCTTAACAAGAGATAGGCTGCCTGCAAACTTTTCGCTGTTACTATGAAATTTAAAACTCTATTCTATTTTTCTTCCATTGTCTCTCATCCGTACGAATTGTTTTGGAAGTTTACCTTCTGGAACTGGTTTCAACTTTAAGAATATTTCACGTTGGTGAGTTATTTAGCACATTACGAGATGCAGACCAATCTTATTCTAACAAGTTTTGAGAGGATTTAAATCCAAGATGGAAGGTAGTTTTAAAATCTGTTTCAACCACTTATTAAATGAGAAAGAGCGGAAAATATATTCGTTTTAAAATTACTATCCTCTCATTTAGTAGATTAAAGATTTTATTACTTTCCTTAAACTTCATTCATTTTTCAAATGCATTATCGATTGTTAATTGCTGCTCTGAATTATAATTAATATAATAATTATAAACTATTTCCAAGTGCATTGCGTGTAGCAATTCATCGTAAGCATATAAATGGGTTCGTTTAATAAGGTTAAAGGAAAGTTTTTCTATACTTAATGATACTATTTTAATATTACTTTGCGATATTTACCTTCTCAGAATACAATATTTCACTTGAGTCGTATCCGTTTCAATTAATTGAATAAATTTGCTATAATTTTTATTGCACTTTGTTGTTTATTTTCCATTTAATGTGAAAATGCAAATTTCTAGTATTTTAAACGCGTTTGATAAATTATTATTCATATTAATACAAAACCTATAAGGAATAAAATAAAATGAATTGAATAGGGTTTAATAATGAACAGTGATATTGCAACTTAGTTTTGATTCGTACAATTAAATTGTATTCATTTGGGAAGTTGTGTACGTGACAACGGCCTCTGTTTATCTGTAGTTACGAGATTTTAGCTTCCCGTTAAAGAGAATCCTTATCTTTACAATCGCTTCCGAGGAAAGTGTTAGGAGATTAACACGTTCCAGATTCTTAAGCCATTAATTGCACTTCCTGTGAAATGTTACAGATGTTCGATTTATAGGCAGCAATTATTCCCGACAGCAACAAGCGCATCTTGTTTATCACCGAGGAAATATTCTATCGATATTCAGAATATAATCGTAATTTCTTATGATTTTTCTGTAACTTATACTATTCTTATCAAGAAATTATGGTTTTGAAAACAATCAGAATTGATAACAATTTTAAATATATGATTAATTATTTTATAAATTATAAGAATTGCTAATATTGAAAAAATGAAAATTACATAATGATTCAGATATATATATATAAATCGAATAAAAATAAATAACGAATAAAGACTCAATGAATGCAAGTAAATAAACAATTAATAATAAGTAAAAGGTAAATAAACTAAATAAAAATGATTACACATTCATAAAATCAGAAAATAATTCCCACAATATAAAATAATTAAAATAATATAACAATTAATTGTAATTAAAATACTACAGCATCTCCATCTGCCCAAATGGTTAAATTGTGACGAATTTAAAAAATACATAAACATTTTATTAATATAAAAATATTATTCATATAAAAATATTATAAATATAAAGTTTTTTAAATGTTTAGAATTTATTACTTACTAGAATATTTTATATTTTCTTTTATTTAGTAGTAGTTATTTAATTTATTTTCAACTTCTTTTTCAAAATAAATCATTCCACACGAAAACGACTGTCTGAAATCATTTTCCTTTATGTCTGTTTCTAAGACTACCGTAGTTTCTACTCACAATCATATTTAGAGAGTAAACAGAAAGTTTGTGACACAACTTCTTAAACTCCGACCTTCCTTTCTTTGTTTACGATTCCGCAATTATTTGCTCAGATTATAAGACTAACAAATATTGTTTCCCAGAAATCTTTTTGCAAGTTTCACTGAGAACCTAACCAAAACATATTTCGCCCACTGTCATGCAGATTTGAGAGTTACTACGATAATGCTTTCAGAGACACGTAATAATTATTTTTACATTATTGACATTTTAAAAGAAATTATGTATAATTTTAGAGCTGGAAGATAGTGAAATATTTGACTTCATTCAGTTTTTTTTTTCAAGTATGTAAAAATTTTGATGGTTTTTGTGCATTATGTTAATATTGAATGAAGTGAATGAAAGATATAAATTTCATTTAAAAATCAATTAAATATAGATATAATACTTGATTTGCTATAAGCGAAAAATAATGAATTAGCATGAATTGTAAATTTAAGTTCGTACAGCTTGACATATTGGCTAATAAAATTCATTTTACAATTCTAATAAAAGAATAGACACTATATCATAGACGTATATACTTCTTTGGAGAGATTTTGATAGGAGGATATTACTCATTAACCTATCAAAGGCTATAAAGATAAAGTAAGAGCAATACGGAAACAACTCGTAGCAAAGCGTTACAAGAGATTTTACAACTAGACTCTATACTTGATCATCAAAGTTACATAATACAAAGCAATAAACTTCAGAGCAGCGGCAATATCTTGCTTCTTTTGGTGCATACTTCCTGGGGTACTGTACTCCAGAAACGTCAGGTGCAGTTCTGAGTAAGGGAACTTTGCCGAAATGTTTTCTCTGATAAATGCAATAATAGAAGCTTCTGGGAATGATTCTCTCATTACCTTCCTCATTCAACAAGGAAGTTGGGAGGTTCAGAGCCCTTATATTTGTGATATCTCGTTGTTTAGATGTTTTAGAAGCTGGTTTTCCACGAAATTGTCAATTATAATGCTTGAAGATGGATGACTTAAACCGATTAACAGCCAATACAAGAACACGTACTCTTATATATAAATAGACTTTATTCGATTACCGATAATTATCAGGATTAAATATCAAATGAAAATTATCTATTGTGTTCATAGCATTGCTTCACGAAGTTTATTCTTTAGTGATAGCGCGTATTCCACGAGTCCCTTCTCATGCAATATTGAAAGCGGCTTCAGTAGAATAAGCTAGATATATCGAACTAATCTCTCGCACTTACAAATGAGTGCCAGGAATTTAAATTAGAAGAATAAAGGACCAAATCAAGAGGAGAAATGAGAGAAGAAAACTTTGGGTTGAACAGAAGATATCTTTGAAAAGTTTAGGAAAAATAATTTGAAAAGGAGCCGAATAATGATGACTGTTTATCCGTTTATTTACTTAAAAAATATGTCAAAATTGTACAGCTAGTCATGAGGAATTCCCAGTTTTCTAAACTTACAAATCAAAAAGCTAATACCAGTAAGTAATATTATTTATATATACTATATTACTGTGTATAAGTATCGCAACTGCAAACAGATCATAAGAAATCTTATTTGATACGATACGAAGTGTAGTATACTTGAAGCCATTCGTTAAAAAATTAACGCTATCGAGGTAAATCTGTAGGTTAACAATAAAAAATCAATTATTCTTTATTCTTTTTAATTATTATTGCTTAATATGTTTACGCACAGTTGAATCGACTTTACTACGGAGCTAATTACTCAAATAATTGACGCTCAATGTAATTTCTTTAATAGGCTGTTATTTAATTCCCTTTGAGCATTGTTTAAATTTCATTCGATGAGACATTGACGTCATGCCCACACAGGCCGTCGAATGTAAATTGAACGCGTGATTTGTATAAACGACGCGTTAAATAACCGGTTGTTATTTCGAACGATAAATAACAGCTAGCAACGATTAAAAGGTAACGCACATACAAAAGAAGGAATATCTTAAATTGCGATCTCGCCAATGGACGCTCAGTGACATACAATCGTTTGAATGTGACATTATTCTATTTCTTAGGGTTTCATCACTTAGCTCGTTATCTCACTTATGTAAGTCTCAGGTAAAGACTTATGCCAGCTAAGATGAGGTATTAAATGCTGGAAAATTATCACTTTCAAGATAGCTGGCAATAAATATTCACCTTGAATTATTTACGTCAAAAAGTTTTTTACCTGGCGTACGTTTTATTGTGAATAGCTATTCCCTATCCTAACGTTTATTATATAGCAAATTCATGTCAATTAGAAAATGAGTAAATCAAAAACACAATTGGTAACAATTATAATTTCTAAAATTAAATTTGAGAACAGTATAGAATCTTCCTTTATCTCAATATATAAAAAATACTTTCATTGATTAAAAATCAATGAGATAAATTAATATAATCAGGTTAAATTTCGATTAAATTTGATAGTATACCGCGTTATCTGTTTTATATTATTGATAAAATCGGTATTATTGTTTGTACCTGAGTACTTAAAATACGTGGTAAGATCTGAATTCGAATCAAACTAATTTCAGCTCTTCGATTAAAAAAACTAATTTCAATTATACGAATCGCTCTCAGTGTAAAAGAATAATATTTCAAATCAAGCGAATATAAATCGCTCATAAATAATTTCCAGTAAGTCATAACATTTGCATAGTGATAAACTGAAATGCCTTAGCTTTCGTCGGAGATATTTTTGCGAGTAAGCTATATCTTCGCGCGGCTTGGTTTCGAATCTATTGCGTCATTGAAATCAAGGAGACATTGTATTAGAGCGAGAGGTCCTTATCGTAGTCGGTTTCGATAAGAATCGCGTATTTACGTCGAAATACGCCTTATCCTTCTCAAGGGCGACCGGTCCCAAAATGAGGAGAAACATCAGAACAATGGGACTGGTTTTGGCGCGGGATAAAATTAAACGGGGAAGGCATCTTTCAAATTAATTCTCTCGTATCGGATCGAAGATAAGGCGCTATTTCGCCATTTATTTTCGTGGTAAGCTGGCTCGATATTTCCATGGAGACAAACGGCTTGTGATAAGAGGATCGAAAGAGATATACCTGTCGCGCAAAGATTTCAGGAAAGGCGAATTAAATTATTATGACTATTTTAGGAGGGGATGCGGGGATTTTTAATAGCTGATCCTGGTTCGAATCCCAAAGCTGATTCATGAAATATTAGGCCACGACTGAGGGAGCATTTGTCACAGTATTTGGAAAATAGAAGGAAAATTGCAATTGCTTCAATCAATATATATCTGAATAATATTTATCCGAAATGAAACAAACAATATCCCAAGGTAGTTTCTATTGTCGTCTTCTTTTTCGATTTTCAATTAAATGCTTTTATTCCCATTTACTGTATGTAGGCGTCAATGTAATCATTTAATTCAAGTTTTAATCTGTCAACAATAGTCCTCTGAATACTAACAGTCGCTCCATTTTAATTGTTAATTAATTTATCCCACTGAATCCAACAAAAAGCACCTAAAGAGCTTATTCTAATTAATTCATTAGTCAGTTGTCTTATTATCGACTTGTTTAGTATCCTGAATATTTTGGGATTGAGTCATCAATTTTGATTTTTATTTGAGTATAATTTTCGAGAACTTATGTTAGATAAAATTTCTCGTCGAACGCTTGATGCTTCAAATATAAAAAAGGAAGTCGGAATTCAATGGAATGTATGCACTAGTTACACGTATGCATCATATAAATTTGATTTCAAAGCTGTGAACGATTATGCATTGACATACTTATTTGCGTAGAAGATAAAACACGCATAATAATCAAGTAGGTACTGAAATCAATATGAGAAAGCGTGACTTCGTGGAATGCCATAGTAATTAAAAATACATGTAAATTTCCTTTTTCTGATGAAATTTACAAAGTTGTTTTTATTACAAGAAGGTACGATTTATTGTTATAATAATCAGTGTTATTGGAAATTAAAATGGAAACTCAATAATATTAATATTTCCATCATTGCTAATTAAAAGTTATATATCGTTTTTCCCACAAAGTATTCTCTCGGCTTATTATATTTCTACCCTCCCCGAGCTTCGAATGTCCGATGAAATTTTTTCCATCGGTAATCTTTCCCAGAAACCACTAATTTGCTCGCCTCTTCGCTTAAGGAGGTTTCCTAGAAACGCTCATCTTCACGTAAACACCCGAAGCTCCAATTCCAAAGCCTCTTTCAACGAGTCCAAATGAAGCCATACTCAGATGCCGTTTCCTCTCGAATTCCTCGAAATACTTCCATCCTTAACGAGCCATGTAAACACTCGAGCACCCAACTTTATTTCTCCAATGTCGAAGTTATTTATGTTGCTTTTCAAAACGCATTTCTCATTACATTTCAAGCAACGTTTAAAGCACTTTCCGAGAATGCCTTATTTAAGAGCATACATTCAGAATATTTTATACGAGCTACTGGCGTTCTGTTCCAAAACAAATAATGGTATCTAGTCTTCAAAAAAATGTTGAACGAAAAGGAGAAACGTACTTTAAGAAGCATTGTGTTGACTTGACAGTTATTCATAAATTTAACCGAATTATAGACATATTTATCTAAATTGCTTTTATTTCTTATTCCTCCTGCTCGAAAAAATCACTGATTTTTTAAGATTTCTTTGTGATATATTTGAGTTAATGTTCTACAAACTAATAATAATAAGAATTTAAGGTTAAATATTGTGGTTAGTACAAATAATATCCTAATTACCTAATTTATCCTTTGTTTTCTTCCTACAAATTTTGGGACTCAATAAAAATGTATATATTTTTCTTATAAACATCTAGGTCATATTAAATGCGTGTTAATTAACCTGCTAAATATTAATGCATTATGTAAACCTCTATTTAATAACGGTCATATTAAAAATAAATGAAATAATATGAAAATAATGAGCAGAACAATAAACATTGTTCTAAAAATCTATTCTCTACAAAATATTTATTACATTTATTCCAGACTTGGATCCTTCCTAAAGCTGGGAAATGCATAAACTCTAATTAAATAGTATGATATTAAGTTTAATGCATTGCTTCTAATATATTATATTCCGTGCCGAAGCTTATAATACATGTTGAAGAACAATTAACATTTACGAAGTTTTAATTCGAATTGCTTTATGTACTCTAACTAAGGTATACGATTTATTAGCCGTCAATATGCATATGTACTTCTGATTAACTAATTAAATCATCAAATAAGTCCCACAAATTCGCATCAAACATTTTTGAAGCTACCTCTGAAACAGTTTTTTAAATAATGCTACTAGCCCAACGAAAGATATCTTATCCTGGAAGTTATACGGTACGCAATACCAGCTCAATCGCTAAAGTAGCTCCTAACTCTTTCAAACCCAATGTTCAGCGTACTATCTATTTAGAGAGTAAGTTAGAAGAAGAAGAGAAAAATGATTATAAGCATTCGATATTACTCATTATTCTTCAATATTTGATAAAATCCCGCTATTGTAAATATGTAGTAAAGAAAAAATTATACTTTAGAGGTCTTCTTTATATAATATCTTTAATATATTGGAATTGTCCACTCATTTCTGATCTATCCCTAAAATTTAGGAATTAAGCTAGTATGTATAATGAGTTTCAGAGATTAAGTTTGTATGAAACGTATTTATCTCAATCATTGTCTATCCCAAGTTATTATGAAACACGATTGACTGTTCAACTTCTGAAAACACTTAGAACAAGAGAGATAGGATAATTTTAAATAGTAATAGTCACTCTACGTAAAACGTATATTCTCTATTACAACATGAACTTTATCTGGAAGAACATCTTGAGGAGAATAAACTTCCTCTTAAACTGTACCTTAGAAGACGCATAACGGTTACTCTACTCGAATTATTTTTCAATCTTTTTCTATAGCTTTGAGTCAACAATCATCTGAGTATTATTGGTCCTGAATAATTGCAATGATTGATATGACGATAAAGCTAACTATCAAATTATATTTAAAATATTTCTCGTATAGAAATTGAGATACAAGAGTATAGATGCATTTGCTTGTACTAAAACTAATCAAATAAGGATAAAAAATCTCTTTACACTTAAATTGACATACTATGCACCACTTAACGAAATTTAAGAATCTGAAGTTTAAATAAGTGAGGTTTCCTTAGCTATAGTGAAAATACTTTATAACACACCATATATGCAACCTCCAATGAAGCTATCTTTGGACCCTCAGCAGTCCATGGACACGGCTTGAGTTCCTCTGATTATAATGAGAATATCATGATTCAAATTGCACATCAAGGTTTTATTATTTATTTCATATCCAAACGAGCGAGGCCATCGTATTGTATTTTTCTGCATTTTTGAGCTATCGCTCTAGATAGTGTTTTGTTTGGACCATGAAGATAATAACGAAAGTGTCTCATCCTGTTATTATGTCCTTCCGCTCCGTGACGAATTTCACTGTCACATCCAATTTCAAGATCGCGAAGATGTCGTTTCGAGGAAGGTTTCTTGGTAATTGAGGAAGGTTTTAATCCAGGAATTTCCTCTCGTAAGGCCGAGGCATAATACCTGAAGGTCGTACTTTTTCCTTGACAAGTGCTTTTATCGATAAAATCCTCTTATCAATCTATAATCTGAGCTAAATAGAAGACGCTGATAGGGCGCTCTTTTCCTGCTAAAAGGGAAGCTGTTGATCCAATTTGTTTACGAGATTCGGAACATATTTCATCAGAAATTTAACGTAGATAAGGATTTTTATCGACTATTTCTCTACTCTTATTTCCAGACATTTCCGCGTTTTTTGCCGATTTTTTTTATACAATAAGGTATACTGATAGTGTTCCTTATGAATTCTCAATCATTTAACCTTTTGACATACTTGGGAAATAATGTTGAAGGAGTAATCTATTTCTGATTTTAGATTACACATTTAACATTACACTTTTCAAAAGCATTTCTTAATAAGTAAATAATTTAAAGTTAATACGGTCAAGCGTTACTTTGTAGAATGGTAACATACAACATTAATTCATAAATAATTGAATTTGGTCACGATTTTAAAGAATTACACTCTTTGGAATTTTTTTATTTCTATGGCAACAATTTGTTGATTTAATGCTCCGTTTGATTATTAAACAATAAAGTGCATTTATTTCGTTCTTATCGTGATATTGGTCACTCTTGAAGAATTTAGATATCAGAAAAAGAATGCAAGTTTTCCACAATGTAAAATCTCTCTATAACTATATACTTGAACTATAAGTATCAATACAGCCACGAGGAGTGAATAGTTCCAAATTTTAGAAAATCAGCGAAATAAAAATCAAGAGCTTTCGTAACTAAATAAAATGCTTACTTTCCCATCCTCACTCATCGGAATACTAACTCTTGGAGATAAGAATTGGAGAAACAAATTGCTTCAGTCGTTAATAAAGAGGAAACTGACGAGTTGAGTGAGCAGAAAATCTGTTTAGAAATCACTAACTCGATAAAAATCATACAGCCAAGCAATCGTTATTCGTACAGATATCTGCTGTCCTTTCAGAACTTCCAGATACAGACAAAAGCTTCCCTTGTCGATACAGCGGGTTCCGGAATCGAGCCTTCAGCACAAACGAAGTGATATCCAAACAAAAATTCGCTAGGCAACGCAAACCCAAAAGTGTAAACAAACAGGAAAATATCGCTTGGAGCAGCAGTCGAGTTATGCAATGCCCTCTCACAGAATACCTTTATCGGCTGCTGAATTCGTGTCCAAAGTTCCTCCGGTTCCAATGAACCTCCACGCGTGCTAACAGATCGCGTGCGGAGTTACGTAAACGATCAAAATTTTGGCTTGCGCATTAAAAATACGAGTTTTTCCATTAGTTCAGTTGTGTGATGATGAACAAGAAATTCCATAGTTTTGCTCCGTTTTCAATGCAGTTCCGTGAACTATGAGTTATCTTCTGCGAGGTATTTCTGTTGCTTAACGTTGCACCGTCCCTCTGAGATAACGATTGATTGAGGTGCACGCAACATTTTTTTTATAAAAGCCTTCTAAAGCATTAATATCGTTGACACATCCTAAAACATATTATCAACGTATCTGGTTCACAGGAATTTGGTAAATATATCCGAGAAACTTAAATGAGGCAAATGAGTGATTTTTTCTCGTGAAAATAATTGGAGATTACTACAAAATATGTTATGATTGATGAATAAATAGGCTGGCTCGAATATAAATTAATTTCAGCTGTTATATTTGTTTCCAGAATTGTTTATTTGGTTGATTAATAATAGGAACAAACTTGTGAATACATGCAACATACGATGTTTTTCAAATCCCATGCATAAAAAATAATGTGACAATGTTACTCAATTAAATACATTTGAATATCTCATTTGCAGTTGATAATTAAATATGAAATTCTAGATTTGAGTATTAAAAGTCAATATTCATTCATAAGTTAGTTGATTTTAGGTGTTCATTTGACTCGATTTCATATTATTGCCATGATATATATTCATATCGGAATCAATTACACAGTAGATTTAAGTATTAAGTCCTTTTGTATGGAATATAAATAATTTATCTACATAATGATTCAAATTTCAATTCAAATGCATCAAGCATAGTTTTTATTTCATATAAATGTATTCTACCCTGATTGAAGACTCTCCATATACGATGGATGTCTTACGAAATGTTATTGTCCTTGTTTATGTTTCCCCGTTACCTTAGAGAATCTCGGAATATCCGATACGGTTGAAATGCAATAAAAATCCATACAGCCTCAAATAGATTTATCTATTCATCTCAGATTATTGCTTATCACGCCAGATAACACAGAGGAATGGAATCTACTCCAACGCTGCGTCATCTTTTTCAGAACTCGAGTCCCAATGAAGAATTCCTTATATGGAAGTAAAAGGTACCGTCTTGATGAGTTGACTTGTACCGATTCTGATAACGCTAATTTGTGACTCTCGTATTTTTCCCCGATATAATGTCTCTGCCATTGGTTTCGATTGGTGAAGAACATCCATACAATACTTCGAGGTCCAAATGAAAAAAGAACAAGATTTGAAGTGCATTATCTCTGGAATGCAAGATAATTTTTTGGAGTGCTACGTTGTTTTCTACCCACCCACTCGTCCGATTGCGGTTTATTTATTTCCAAGGCGACCCCTTGAATCATCGCTTTCTCCTTGTATAAGTCCTTCTAGTGCGACGCATTTCCGTTGCAAAATTCATTTCTTTTCGAAATGGACGTAAGATAACCGAAAGCGGAATATCCAAAGCTTTTCCTCGAATTTGATTGGCTTATGGGTGTGGTCGTCATACGTTTCTTTTGCGTCTGTCAACTGTTTCCCGACTAGATAACGTGACATTTACTAGATAAGGAAATAAAGTTCCCCGGATTTTTCAAATTCAGGACAACCTTCCGTGTTTTTTTAGACTTGGAGAAATGCATTAATGCGTTTAAAGAAGTATTAGATTAGATTAAATCATGGGATTTAGAGCGACCTTTCAAGGAATTCTCGGTAAATCCATCTCTTAGAATACGTATGTTTGTCGGATAGGGAGAACCACTACGAATAAGGTGATTTCGAGATGAGATTAAGTGATGAAATGCATCTGATTGTTGCACTCATTGCGTGAAAGATAAGGATTTTGCTAAATAATGTCGCTTTTCGGAATTTTAGGTCATCCTCATTATCAGAATAAGTATTCTGCGCTGCAATCTGGTATCATCACTTTATCATCCCACGCAAATTGGTAAACAATAGGAAAGAATACTTTATGCTTTTAGAAATTAAATAAAAGGTTTAAATAATTCTAAAAATCATGAGTCATCGACATTAAATTCAAGTTTAATCATAGTTAAGAAAGTGTAGATAAACTTATAGAAAACTTTTAACTAAAAGAGAGTTTTCTTGGCACACAATTCCTTTTATTTTTCATCCTAAAATGAAGCACTTTTACTAAGTAAAAACTGACGCTAAATTCAGGGAAGCACTTTGCTTACCTCGAGAATTTAGAGGTTACCATGGTAGATTTAGGGCATATCATTCCCTGTGTACTGAAATGTGGAAATAAAACAAACAATGCACTTGCACTCTTCTTCATCCGGTGCGTATACAACATGAGTAGGCTTTTAATGTCAGAGCACAGCCCTTTTTAATTAGTTTTTTCTCTCAAGATAAGATTTATCTTCTTCTATCAGAGAATAAATCAACTGCTCGAGGAGATATACTGAATTGCATTGAGTTATTTTTATTCTCTTATTGCACAATTAGTCATCGAAACAGGTGAATAAAAATAAGCCACGTCTAAGACAATGAGGAGGCAGATAAGGTGTAGACAAAGATAAGAATGATTTAAATAATTATTGGACGATTTAAGATATCAGATTCTTAATTAATAAAACGTCTTGTTTTTTCGTCGGAGAGGGACAAAACCAAATTGAAAAGTTACAGTTAAGTGAGAAGTTTGATGTGGTGTATTAACTTAACTTGACTATATAAACATTGAGAAAACTCCATCATTATAATTATACTTAACATTACATGGCCTATAGCTCCATTGATTCATAACGCTTCACTCCTTTACACATCTCACTACTAATAAGTGTATTTTATTTTGCCTTAAAACGTTTCAAATTCCCAGTAATAAACTTTGTATATACCGAAGGCTTTTCATTTATTTAAATTAAAATACCTTATATAGCATTATTATGAAAAAATCCACTTATATTAGTATTTGAATAACACATTATCTAGCTAGATGAAAATAAACTAACCTTGTATAATATTTATCTGAACATTATTCACAATAATTATTCTTTACTTCATTTATCCCAGAATAACACATGGTACGGTATGGCTATATTTGTGATGTCATCTTGGAGTATGACTCATGGGCGTTAAATGTTCGTAGGTGTTTCTCAAAAAAATTTAATATTCAAAATTAAGTACTTACTGAGATTCCAAGGCAATTGCACAGCATCAAGTAATCAAAGCACGAGCAGGAATCGGAAATGTTCTTGGAATTTTGTCGTAAACGGTTCCTTTCCCAACATGATTCACTCAAGGTCGATGATATAGCCAAAGCTTTTTTGGCGGATTCGTCAATTTACCTACGTCACCTGCAATGAAAAAAGATATTTACTTACTGCAGGAAAGAAGAAATATTTGAGGCTTTCATAAGATTAAAAGAATTGAAAATCTTTTTTATTGTGGTTTAACTTCTCCATAGCAACCAACCATAGTACCTTAGAGGATTTAGTATAAACGTAATTATAAGAATAAATAAAACTAAATCAAATATTATCTATTTAAATAAAAATCAATCTTTTGCGATCGTACTATAAAGTATTACTATTTTATTTTCGGATAGCTTCAGTAAGTGTTAACGCAAAAATAACTCAACATTAAATTTACATTTATAGTGGTAATATTCTCCTCTTTAAGTGATATAATGAACAAGTTATAGAGAATTATCGTAAAGAGGCTATATAGTGGTTTATATATATTTATAGAACATCAAACGAAGGCTAAATAGGCTAGTATTTTTTTTTTTCAAATTAAATGAACGACAATTTATTTTTATATTGAGTTCTGCTCCAATCTAAAATGAAAGCATAAATACTTTCTTTCCGTCAGAAAAGTAACCTTAAACTTCAATAGTTTACCATTTTAAGTGATATTCATCTTTAGTGATAAATAATTTAAAATTTCTCTTTTAGGATTCTCATTATTATACTTAATGGTGGTCGCAATATAATTTCATGTTCATAAAAATGAACATTAACACAGAAAATCATGTACAGCTGCAAGGACTCTAAAGTGTTATAATATAGAGAGGACGAGCATTCAGAGATTAATTTCATTAAACGATAGGATGAGACAGCAAAAATAACCGTATGCATTTTATAATATAATCAGACATCTAAGTTGATGCGCCTGCAAATGAGGTGTTTGCTGGAATGTCATAACTTTCCTCAGACGGTTGAATATGACCCTGGCTGTGTATGACGTCAATCACGCAGCACTTTAATAGCTCGAATGCATTTACAGAAAAAGAATGAAGAAGGAGCAAGGACGTCCAACATTTTAAAACCTGTTTGTTACGCTAGCTTCTCCACCGGCGGAATATACTAAAGAATATTTAATGAATTAATCAGAGGAGATAATTTTATTTAACTAGATTGGAGTTTAAAAACGTATAATGTATACAGGAGAAAATCATAATTTACGAAAAATTTTCAGAAATATAATTTTTTTATGTCTATTAAGATTTAACGTTATTTAACGTTTTAAGAGTCAATATTAGGTAATATATCATCAATTGTTTAAACGTATTGATTCAGGAATTTGTAAAACCAATTTTTATTATATTTTAGCAAGTATATTGAACGAGAAATTTTAATTATCAAATTCCGCGAAACTGAAAATTAAGAAGCAGCATGAATGAACTGATTAATTTTAAAAAAAACATGCCAAAATCGGATCTCTTTCATTCTATATTTGATTTTATATTAGAAAGAACTAGATATTTAAAATTTGGGTTTTAAAATACTTAATATTAGCATAAAATATTAAACTGAATTTAGATTTGTAAACGCTAAAAACTATCCATAACCAATCAAAATAAATTCAGCAGGAAAGAAACTTTTATAAGCTGTTTAGTCCATTTCTATAACACTGGAGTATTTTGCATGAGGAAGCGTTTCAGCTTGGATAATTATCTTAGTGATTATAATGTTTATTTAAATTAAATTAAAAGCTATTAAAAATAAAATAATAAATTTAATTTTGGGGAATAGTGTGATAAGAAATTTTAATTCCATTGCCATCACAAGTAAGGATTACTTAATTAAGTGAAAGTATGGTATTAATATCTATGATAATCTTTGCGTTTTGAGAAAGATGTTCTAATTCTGATAATCACTTTTCACCGTTTATCGTGCTTATGCAAAGTGACCAATGCTATTAGACGGAAAGGCGTTCTCGATCAGTGAATGCTAATGGACGGGGATTCACCTCCAAATGAGGTTCAAATCAAAGACTCTAATAAGTGAAAATTATAAGAGAGTTAAGGAGGTGAAATGAAGAACTATTAACAAGTGAAACAAAACTTCTCAGACGAAATCAAAACTTAAAAGAGCTAATGTATAGCAGTAACTATAAAAGATAGTTGATCACTATTAATATCCTATTCCAATGCACTTTTAATGAACTGTTTAACTATACCATGTAAAGCTATTACAAAGGATTTCTAAGATTGTACAGATTTGTTGTCGACACATTTATATCTTTTCAACGATTATGGTATATAAAGTCATGTAATGAGATACTATATAATCATAATTGAACCATTTCAAAAAATGTCGTATTGAATGAAATAAATTGAAAAGTAAACGGAGTCGTAAGAAAGTCCATAGAAGCCACACGTCTTTTCTTCTCCTCCATCGGAAACGTGTGCATCAAAGGGGAAAGGAAGTAACTTTCCGCAGTTCAAAAGCGAACGACGAGAAATAAAAAGGATCAATGTGGCGTAGGCAAACATCCAGACTCGATTCAATTAGAGCTGATTAACCCGTTGGCGTTAAAAAGGCGCTCTTTCAATAACTCGTCTGCACTCGGATCCATTAAGCAACATTCCTCTCCTGCAGATTCCATTTAACAAGGTAATTTTCCTCTGCAACTCCACGTTTGGTTCTTTCAATACCTATTCAAGGAATTGGGTTCATGACGCCTTCGTATGCTGTGGAGAATTCATTAGATGCACTTAAGGGATGCACATCCTTTTTATCGCGCTTTGATTCAAAGTGGATGTACTTGCTGAGATGATTTATTGAGCAGGGCTGCTCTGGAGAGACGAGGTTGCTTCATTTCTTATCTGCTGCGTGTAAAATGAAATGTCCGGGTGACCTGAGGTACATGCATTTGCGACATGTCCAGGCAATCATAATTAGATAAGCATGGCCATGTATATAGGATATATATTCATATGAATATTTAACTGAATTCTATAGCTATACATACATTTATTATAAACAATTTTAAGATTGAGTTTTAAACGATAGGTAAGTTAAGGAATCATCGAGAATTTATATTTCCTCTTTCACAAATACAATAAAGTTTTATTTTTCTTCGGAAATAAAATATCTTTGGTAGGAAGGTGATGAATAACTTCTAGGAATGGTAAAATATTTGATTCGAGCAATTTACCGGCAATTAGGAGACCCAGGTTCGAGTCCCGGTCCTTTCAGACTATTTTCACATCTGCTGAAAACCCGGGAAAAGCCTGACAACCGTGGAATGAAATCCTACTGGCATTGAATGAATTTACAACCATAATCCAAATAGATTCTGTTTAACAGGAATTGTAAGATATTTTATAAAATATCACTGCTTTTTGGATGGTTTGGAAAGTGAATATCATTTTCAGACATTTTTGGAATCCTCAAAGTTAAAAAAAATATACTTCTTTCATCTAGCAGTTTGGCGTTCAAAGCTCCATGAGAGGATAATGATTGGACTGCAATCAGAAAGCAATTTGCTCAGATGATGTTAACTCGTACCTTCTAACTTTGACAGATTGATGGAGAGAGTTTTTGCCACGAAGGCAATTACCTTGACCATGTTGACTTCGTGGAATCGATTACTTTGCAATCGATACCTTTGAAGATACACTATAAATTTACTTAGCACCAGCCCTTTTTTACTCAATAGTCGATAATTAAATTCGTAGAGATAATGCTATATAACGTACTGAAAATTGGAAGTTTTCTTTCTCCTTCCACTTTGAAGAAAGTGGAAGAAGAAGGAAAGTTATCATGTATTTTAAAGAACATCACTGTTTGCTATTTGATCACCTTCAATGGCAAGGGACTCCAAGTGTACTAAGTGTATTTATTACCAATGCTAATGCAACCATGATTTTTAAAGTACGATATCAATGAAAAGACGTGCCTAGCTTGATTGTAAATTGAGATCCTATATAGAAAATAAATATTTTACGAGAAAGTGATTTTGTTAAAGTTAATTATTACTGGAATCAAAAATAATCAATATTAAAATGAAAAGTATAACATTCTGCCAAAATTTGGGATATAACCATGACTACAGTTTCGCTTGACATAAAGAAGCACTTATATGAAAGAAAGTCTATTCAAAACTTTAAACTACTTACATCAGTGACTGAGGTGCTTCAAAGGAATAAAATATTAGGATAGAGTCGTTATTATTTGAAAATGTTGATTGAAACCTGAAAAAATGCTTACTAAGAAACGGAAAAAATATTACTTTAAGAACTTATTCTTATAACTTATAGTGAATAAGCAACTGAGGTCAAATAAATACTAGCAAAAAAGACACTTGTATTTATATCTAATCTGAAACAATAATTATAATCATCGTGTTCATTTTCAACTGCAAGTGATAGTATCTATGATTATTGTACTTTGTGAAGAGTTTTTATTCAGGAAATTCCCAAAATTTTCCTTTGTAGAAGTCAATCATTCGTCCAATAGTCGTAGGTGAATCATATGAATAGACGGTGCAAATGGACATGAAACGAGTATTTGAAAAGTCAATTCATCTCTCTCTATCCATTACCATTAAACTCCCCAATTGTTTGAGGGAAACCAACGAATTGATTCTCCCAACATCTCGTGTCATTGTTCGCCTTCAGCCGCTTTTCCATGGACATTCAACTTCTGCAAACCGCAGATCGCAAACAATGGAACCGATTCCCTTTTCTGGAGTTTGTGCGGACAGTGAATGACCCTTTTTGGGAGACCGTTCGATAGCCTAAACCGGTCGTTCATCTCTCCACAAAAGGAAAACAAATTCCCAGATCCATCATTCCCCCATACCTTCGGCTGTATTTTATATATGGCGTGTGTATAATCCCTAGACCATCGACCACCGCATCCGCTATGCATAGAATTTATAGCTGACGTTTTTATACCCTCGATCTATTTCCTATATTTAATCAGATGGGATTAAAGCCTTCGATATCATGGGATGATTTCTTTTTCATATTGTTCATTTTGGGAATGATTAAAGATCGATTTTACCCATGGAGTTTATCAACGTTTTGACATTTTCGTTCCTAAAATTTTTTTCAAACTTAGATAAAACTTCATTTAAGATTTTAGGGTTAATTCCTCCAATTCCTCATTTATTTTGAGTTATGTATTTATTACTGCCTTCTATTTGTTCCTTCTTCATGTCATTACGTGAAATATAATGCTATAATTCTATGAAGATAAATTCTAGAAAGCCGCCTTTTGCAATTCACAAACTCTTATTGAATATTATTAAACAAACATATACTTATTTGGATCGCCTAAGTTGAAAGATTTTTTTTCTTGGGCAATACATAACGATATATTTTTTATAATACTGTTAAAATATTCATTTAATTTGGTAACTACTCTGTTTCTGTTTACGTTCCCAACCTAAGAAAGCTTTGATGGATTTCGGAGACCTTAAAAAGATATTTTAATCTCAGTCAGTCACACCAACAACTAGTAAAGTCGCTTTGTTTTTATATAATTATAAGTCATCGAATCTAACTGTTACCTCATTAAAATATCTTTTATTGCGTATTTGAATATTGGAGCTTTTTGCATCAAAAGACTTTTTTCAGTGCAAAGTTTATGCCAATTTTGAAAGAAGGAATAGATCGCTTACTTCGTAATCCTCTGGTAATGGTTCTTACGTAAAATCCCCCGAAAAAATCCGTGTACTTTGAAAGATCGGATTCAAATATTTCGAACGGTGAACGACCCTTTTACTCGCTCTAGTGTGGATAATTAATGCGAACTTTTCGTTGGAGGAAAAGAGAGAAATATCTGAGGAGAGAATTTAAATGCAGTCTCTTGGTGCGCAATCGAGCGGACAATTTCATCTATTCGAGATCACAGAAGTGGATTTAGGAGCGAAGCTGATTCGATAAAAAATATAATCAACGAGTTTGAACCCTTTGTGTGAATGGAGGATAACGCTCCGTGATTAATTCACGGAAGAATAAAAAAGTCGATTTCCCCTTTCAAGTGGGATTTGATCTCCGGTTTAACTAATAATTGGGATTTATGTTTTCAGGAACGAATTTTATTCCGATACGAGGGCTGTTTCACGAAGCTTATTAATGTTTAATTGAAGTACGATCTGGTTTCTTGACCTCCTAATCCAAACAAAATCTCTGCTCGTTATCCAAAGTAAAACATTCCGCGATACAGTAGGGAAATTTAGCAATTTGGAAATTCATTAAGTATGCAATTTTTTCCTTATTAAATTCTCAATCATCGTAAACCACTGATTTTGATTTTTTCTATAATATTCTCCTTCTATTCCTGTATATATTTTAAATTTATGAATTATGAATATTTCTTTTTCTATAATCTCGATTCGTTCTGGCCGTACTTCGTGGAAGGACATTTTAAACCACTAAGTTTGGTTTCTCATTTCTTTTTCTATGTAAAAGTTTCTTGAAAATGACCAAACAGATATTCAAATTAAGTACTGAATGTTTATGGAATAAGTATCGTAACAAAATAGTTTTAAGCCTGATGATTAACAGACGAGTAAAAATTCTAACATCAACTTTTATTATAAAATAAGGACTATAGATTTAGAATTTTTGTTAATATCATGGATAAAATAGTCTAATTGTAAAAATGAACTTATGGCTATCAATCAATACTCTCTGTACAACAAAAATACGTTATGTTATATGATACAATGCAATATAACGAACTTCATTTCCAAGTGCTGTGATAAGCTGCTTCTTATATTGTGTGTACGACAATGTCTATAAATAATAATAATAATAACGTCTTTATTTAGGGCGAAATTGAGACTTGAAAGTAAATAAGGAAGAGTTTCTCCAAAAGAAGGTTGCATTTAGCGGCACAAAATTTCGCTTTGACTTTGAGTTAGTTAAGTGAGACTCAACTGAACTATTATTATCTTACATGAATTTATAGCACAGTATGAACATATTTTTATATGAAGTTCAAGATATTTTTAGATTTAATTATAGATTAATTAGTGCCAGAGTTCTCTAATAGAAACTGAATAAACGTTTTTGTTTGGAAATTCAATGGTTTATTTCTTTTAAATCAAAGACTTTTTAGTTCATTCTTATCCATCTTTTCTTTGGAGATTGCTGAAGAAGAATTATCCTAAATAGATAAATTTGATTACTATTAAAATGTTATCTTCCTAAGAACAAGGCTTGAGTAAAGCCAAGGAACTAAGATCTTCCGTAATTTCTCTAGATTAAAACGAATATCTACCCACTAAATCAAGGCCCTGTGGCGCAACGGATAACGCGTCTGACTACGGATCAGAAGATTCCAGGTTCGAATCCTGGCAGGGTCGTCTTTATTTTTGAGGCTATACTTTAGTTTACTCCATAGAATGAAAATTCCGTACTCATAAAAATTTATCATTCATATATTTTCCGTTATGAAATTTCTTTTTTAAGGAAAATAAAAATCGTGAAACGCCATATGGTTTGATTTCATAAAAAGTTAAAGTACTTTGAGTTCCGTAATTTATAGGATAATAATATATGATAATTGCGTAAAAGGAATTCTTAATATAAATACATACAGAACAAGTAAATTCAGAATAAATTATACTAATTTTACCCAATGCCATTTTAGATAGTTCTTTTTAATGATTATAAAAGGAAGATGGCGGAATGACGCGCTATTTTCCCGCGCTTTTTATCACGCCATTGAGTGGTCTCATTGTTTCCGAGCCAATGAGCATAACCACACAATGTGCGACGTATACTCGAAAGCGGAAAGCGAAATTGCGTCCTGGATTAGTTTCGTGCGTCATTTGATCTCAAGGCAAGAATTTCTCTTCGGCAAAAACGGATCTGATCCGAAATCACGTGCTCGTCCCTCTCTTTGTTACCTAGTTATTGCGACTTACTCTCGCACGTTGCCTTATTTAATCCACGCTTTGGAATCTGTTTACCAATCTCTATGTAACGGTGAATGATGAGTGTATACGCTAGGGTTGGGTCGCATAGTAAAGGCTAAGAAAATTTATGAATGAGTCTAGCGAGCCGTGACACTTGATGCTGGAATGCGCATAGAGAAGTACTGGATCTTTCGAAATTGCGTCTCTTACTATCCGGATGGAGTAATTGTTTTGTCTATTGTGCTCTGGGTTATATCTCATACAGTGTTGCAGTAGCTACAATGAAGTATATTATTAAGTAAGTGATTAAAATTTAAGAGAAAATTTGGAAGAGAATTAATCTAATCAATTAAGTAATTGTATTAATACAGTGATATTACGACTTTGAAACATTGTTTCCACTGGAATAAGTCAATCACTTGACAGGAATACCTATCCAAATTAAGTCAATTAATTAAATTATCCAATCCATAAATTAATATCGAGAAACGAATGGAATTCATAGGTGTTTAATCAAATTAATTAATTCGCAATTGAAAGAAATACTATGAGCTTAAAAGCACTCCCTTGGATTTTGGATGAATATAAATACTAAAAAATAATTAAAATGGAACATTAGTTGCTTAGAAACAAAAATTCTTTCATAAACTTCTAATCTTTGGAAATTAATCAGAGAATGTTTTCAATTTTTTATTCTTATAAATGTGTTGATACGACTTGAAACTATTTAAAAGATTTTAATTCTAAACCACTTTTTCTAAAGAAATATAATAAATGAATAAAATATTAAAAAATCGACGTAAATTTAATTTGTGGCATCTATGAAAATTATTCGAAATAATCTAAAATACAATATGGATTTTCAATTTCCTTTATGATTAATTAATACTCAAAAGACAGTAATTTATCGCATTTTTAAGGGCGAATAGGCACAGGACACAAATTAGATATTTTTTGGAAGCAATTACCTTACTATTACTCCAAAAAACAGCCTAATTGAATTTTTCAGTTATTATCTTCAATGATCCCTAAGCTTTTAATAGAAAGGGTATGGAGATTGCAGATAGTAAATAACTGATCTCTTGTTACATCTCTGTGTTGTAACTTAATACGAAAGGTCGATAATATTTCCCTTGTCTACTCATCTCGAAATCTCCATATGATCTCATCGTATCAATAAATAGGTATAGGACAAATGAAGAGAGAGAACAATGGATGTATGACTCTCCGTCGTCTAGGAGTTGTTTACTTACAGACGTGTGCTTTTAAATGATTTCTGCAATAACTCAGGAAAAGCGAGTGACATAAAATGCAAGTCGAAAACACTATTATCGTTTTAGAAATGAATGGAACAATTGTTGTACCAACTGCAGTGGTTTTAATGAGTCTAAGACAATGGTCATACGATCCGACATCATTGTCGTCTTTCGCTTGTTGAATTCGATACGCTTTGGTTAGGTAAACATCAGTAAATCTTAATCCAAGTCACATGCAGAAAATGGACACGTAGAGTAGTCATGTAAATTACTAAAAACAGAGAATTACAAGTTATGTGAATTCAAAGTCATTTATTATCTAATCCACTATGGCCCGATTGAATATTTATCTTGTGGCTCTGTAAAATTAAATTTAATAGCATGAAATTCAATTTGAGTCCTATAAGATTTTCAGGGCGCCGTAGGTTGATTCTCATCAGATTAGAATCGGATAAGATGAAAATGAACGTTACTTTAGATTATATGAATGGACTTTTAAGAATATTTCAGCAGTTCATGAAAAAATAAGACCAAACTAAAAACATACGTTTGATTTAAATGTGCATACATTATATTCGGTCGAAAAAATATGAATATGAATAATTTAAGTTATAAAAATATTAAAGAAATAATATAATAGTTTAGGAATCAACTAAAAGTTTGAACCCTTATTCTTAATTTATAGAAAAATATTCATAAGGCTTCTTTAAAACTTGAAATGAGATTACGCTGTTTGAAATATAATTTGGTTTTTTGGTTGATAGGTGTTGCAGCACAGAAGTTTTTCTCTTGAAATATAAGAATGTAATATACTTTGATGAATACCTCACTCCAATGAACGGATGTCAGAGTAACAAATGATAAGTGAGTAAAGGAGGGAAAAAATTAGAAAAATTACAAAAAAAATATATTTTTGAATTCTGTGCATGACAAGATAGTCTAGAATTTATTTTATACGTGAAATAAAGCATAAAAATCGAAGAGAAATGCTATAGAAAAGAGCCTCACGTGACATGCCTAGCTCGTGGCTTAAGATCTGCCCACACTCAAATAGAGAATAAGCGTAGGAGTTTTAATGAATGCGAATGTTTTCCCTTTGGAACGAAGCGCAGTAAATCGCTGCATTTTTGCATCTCTAGAAAAGGATTCAGACGCACGAAGAGGTTTTTGGATGCGTTCCAAAGTCGGCGACAGTCTACCGCAAGATTACTCTATGGTAATCGCCTAGAGGCATTGCGCTGGCTTCGAAGCTTTCTGTTTATCTTCCATTTGTCCCCTTCCGCCATTAAGCCTATGGGAGGAGGATGGTCACTTAGTGGGTAATCACGGACGGCGGTAATTCGCGTTCGTCTAAAAAGATTCGCTCCTCATACCAAGAGTGCGTCCATAAAATGCGTGCAGTAATTTCTAAGTGTTAGTGCACGTCTTACGAGCAGGATATTTCAGATCGATGTTCATCATACAATAATAAAAAATAGAAATAAATGAACAAGTAATATTTCCCAAAAGAATAAATGCGAAAATAAATGTTGAAAAGTAAATTTCCACCATTTGGAATACATCTAGAGCATAAACAGAAACTAATCTAACCATTGTGCCATAACAGCATTGGATTTTTGTTTGAAAACTACTGAAGATCATAGTAATCAATGATACAGATTTCTTAAAAATCAATCGCTCCATCCAGGATTGAGTTGACAAATTTTTATTCTATTAATGTATCATTCCATATAGAAAAGCATAATCACATTTATGAACATTGAACTGTAATACGTTTCTCGTGAGCCTAATCATAGAGTGGTATAAATACTTCTTGCCTCTATCTTACTCGTGGCTAGGACAATGTAATAATATTTTATTGGATACAAATATGTTATCCTATCTCTAACAATTGAATGAGTTAAAATACTGGAAAATTGGCAAAATATATATCCTACTTCGGTATGTACGTTGGTTAGGAAAAGAAGAAGAAGTTTCTTGAAATCATCCACTGAAAGAACAAAGGCATGTACGATATTGATATACGTTATGAAGTATATATTTGTTACCTATTTTTTACACTTAACGTATTTCATTTTGCTTTACTTCCAACAGAAAATCAATTAAATTAAACAAATAGGAAGAACTTCCAAAGTATAATGCAACCAATATGCAAAGCATTAAATTAAAAATAATATTACTAATTTAATAATTATGCAATTAAAATACAAAGTACGTAGAGCAATATCAAAGGGTATGAATGATTCTTTATGATATTTTAATTGCCCCAATTCTCATCTAAAATGCTTGAGAAGGTAAACTTTGAATTAAGGCACTAAAACGTCTGCAATTTTAGTAAAATAGAAGCATAAGTTCCTTTTACTGCGAAGTAATGCATCATATAGAGAAATGGAATGCAGTTGTATCTTTGCGGAAACTTCCACGAGTAGAAACATAATTCCATGACGTTACTTTTCCATTTCATTTATAACCGCGACGTAATGAAATTTTACGGACATGAAACTAATATAGAAGCACTAACTACGAGGATTTCACCAGCAGCAGAGTTATGGTGAGAACATGGTGCGGCTAAGTGGGTTTCCTACTTCTGAGTTCCATAGTAAATTAAGGATATACTTTGATTCTCTGAAACAAATTAAGATGTAATTTTAGCTCTTCCTTTATTTAAGGAGGATTTTTTTTAAACAAACGCTTAGAAACTGTGCGTTATGTTTTGCTCTAAAGTATGTGTCGAAACTTCAGTACAAGAATAACAAAGGGATGTATCAAATTTTTAGAGTGTAAATCTAAGGCGGGAACTCTCGTCTTGCAAAATAAAGTGAGATCATGAGCAAAAAGAACCATAAAAATCAGAGGAATGGATTGAAGCATGCAGTAAATTTGAAGAACGATCTTATTTGATCTCTTTCGTTGAGACTGATGACGTCTGAGAAACGTTATTACGCAGCCTCTCCTTCTGGTTCATTGAATGGGAACCTTTTCATCTCAATTCTCGCCATTTTGCTGTTTATTTCGATAGAGAAACGCTCATATTTTTTTCCAGCTCCAAATTTCCAAAACAGTTTGATTCGCGAAGCGAAAGAATGAACGAGATACATTTCTCCTCCAATTCCAGCAATGAGAAAGTAATACAATGAATTTATGGCGTCTGCTCTCCAACAATAAGGGCACGACGGCGTCACAACAATTTTCCCGCGCGAAGAAAAGAGCGCGGAGTGTCGTTCAACCTGATTGGGCGTTCGATTGTTTTGACAACACGACAATACTACTCGGGTATATTGAGAGCTTTATTTGTGACGCGTTGGGGAGGAAACGTTGATGTGTCGTTCTGAAATGAACTTTCAGGTCAAGACGTTGTTTTTAGAGCGTAACCAGAAGTGATGTTATTTTTAAAATCGAAGAATAAATAGACCTCAAAGTATGTTTTATTATTATATGATATCAATTACATTATAAACGATGGCTTGAGTGTTTTTCTTTGTCTAACCCATAAAGGAAATATCGAGCTTACTATTTCTAACTGTTCTCTCATTACGATTTTCATTTGAAAGATATCAATGAGAAAGGAGTTTCATGTGTTCCCTGTGACAACTCCATCTTACCATCTGGATTGCAGTAGTGGGAGGTATTGCAGTGAAGAGTGAGGTTTACCAGATGCTTATCAGAGTCCGCAAAACCGACTTCAAATACCATTGTAGTATACAAGCTACACTCCATACTACTTATGACATCTTCATCTGTAAGGAAGAGTGGCGAAATGGGACGTGGGATTGGGTTAGGTTGTCAAGCAGGTTTTGATTAGGGTGCGGACAGGGGTGATTTTTTGACTCTCTTAAGGAATTAATAAAATGAACCAGATGTCCTTTAAAGACACCGCTTATCTTCAGTCCTAAAATGTCGGGCTCCTTTCAAGTGGGAATGACGTCAGTTGTGTTAGGGTCTTGATCGACGAAGTGTTGATGTATCCTGGAGGGCAAAACGATTGCGTCATTCCCAAGGAAATACGCAGATCTTGTCGTCATGACTTCATCTAGAATCGCAAATCAGTGTTTGCTCGCTTCTTGTGTGAGTTATGATTCCTAAGGGAAAGAATGTTTCACTTTGAAGTCGAAGATGAAAACATCACGGAAAACGTAACTTATCTCTTGAACTCTGAGTTGCTCTTGGTAACGGATTTACTTTTTTGGACATATAGATGAAATATAATAAATTTAAGCCGAATTATATGTCAGTATTCCATTCACATCTATGTGAATTCAATGGGTACCAGAGAATTTTAATACTAAATGTAAACCATAATAAATTAACCATTACAGAGATAGTTAAAACCTCTCCTTACAGTTAGACTAATGAAGGTGTGTGAACATCTTCACATCTTTAATGAGATACTATAGAGAAAGACATCATCATAATTTAAAAGTTATTTAAACTAGATCCTACATAGAGTATTAAAGAAGGTTTCCTAAGTCGATAGAAGTTTTTACTTCAATCAAAATGGAATTTACCAATAACAGGTTCAGATTGAGACTAAGAGGGTGGTGTTTATGTTAGTCTCCAGCGTATCCTTTTCTCACGACGATAATTCAAATTACGCCTCCAGAGGGCGGATGTGAGTCTTTTTCCCAGAAATAAAGAGGCACTTCTAAGCGTAGATCATCGGCCCTTTTCATCTCGCGATCTCAAATAAGAACCCATTATTAGATAAAGCCATCTACGTTTATTCAATTTACACCTATCAAAAGTACGTTGCCAGCATACTAAACAATACTCCATATAAGACGCCGTTGCTAGGATACATACAGTATAGGATAGATACTCTGATACAGAGACAGCTCAATTTCCTGGGAGGAATTCATATATATTGTCAGATGGATATATATTTATAGATACACACATACCTTATCAAATGTATAAATTCTGATGGAATATAAAATATAATTAAGAATCATTATTGGTAATGTTTGATGATAGCATATAACATAATTTAAAGATCTAATTTCAAATTACTTCGCAGAATTTCCTTTAGTGAAGAGATAAAGAATTTCATTCTAATAATTATGTAAGTACGTCTATCTACATAAACTATGTATACATTAAAACTATCTATAATAAATGAAAATTTGAGTGAGTTATGTTCTTAAAGAAACATATTGGATAAAAGCAAACTTAAATAAAAAAAATATTTTTCATACTCATTATACTGTTTACTGAAATAAAACGTTTAGTTGGACGTTATCTACTCTATTTGAGGTTTTTATTTGTTAGATAGTATTGTATCTTTCGTCCTCTATTCAAGAACTTTAATAGGCTTAGCAGTTTTATATGGTAGCCATATAATTCATTGAGAAGTTCATTAAACTCTTTCTACGAATCGGTCTACGCAACATTGGAACTTATTTTCAACTGCCGCATAAAATTTTATCTCTCAAAAGCCGTTGTTTCTCTTCCTTTGCAAATGGATTTATTCTGATTAAAAAGCGAAAAAAACATCATCCGCATAAACTTCATAAGGGAATACGGATTGGCAAAGTTTTACGTAACTTTGCAGACACCTTTTATGTGCGTGAACACAGAGGAAAAAAAGGTAAGTAAAAGTTAAGCAAAGAAAAAGGAAAGGCTGTATCTTATCCGAAAGCAATCCAATTTCACTTTTGATGCGGATTATCATAGCGATTCCAGTGGCGTGTGGAGAAATTCAACCCAACGGCCCTAATCTACTTTATTGGAAATCTTGTTGGTTCTTGATCAAATAAAGAAACTTTGCCAAACGGACTGAATTTAAATGAATATTTTACCGAAGAATGTTCTCAATCATTATTTCTCCTATCTTTTACATCGTCACTTCATAATATGGTTCACAATTCCCAGTTTTTCCTTTGAAGTTTTAGCTTTCACTGATGTTTCATTTCATTTCCTTCTACATTGTAACATTCATCACATGATATCTATATAAGATACTAGCCTTGTTAACCAATTAAAAGCTCATCCTTCTAATTTAAGAAGCTCAGGATAAGGAATCGATGTTTTTGGAATACTCGTTTCTTAATTCCAAATCCCTCGTGTTATTTTGCCCCATAAGCGTCTATATTCAGTACATTCCTCTTTTAAAATACCTCTGTTGCCATAGATAAAATAAGTCCCATCGCCATGCGACAGTTCTTTGTTTAACACATCTCCTCCACGCCCACGGGACCGCTGACGTCATCGGTCCCTCCCAATGATCCCACCTGCTATTGCCCTCCTGTTGCTCTCTTCTGTTTTTCTCTCCCTTGTTTACCTCCCCTCCGATGCTTTTATTTACGGCCTTTTTTTAATTCATTCCCCCCCCACAAAACTGTCACCCCGTACGCTCGGGTATTTGCGGACGATATCTCGAGGAAAAACATCGCCGTGTTTAGTAAACAGGGGCTTTTCGGGGGGCGCTATTTTCGTCCGAGTAACGGACTGCTTCGGAAGCTCTCAACTCTTTCGTGCGGAAAAGGCTCAGAAAAACGAGAATTTAGAGTCTTAGTGATTTTTATCCGTGGGAAGCTCTGATCGGAATGTTTTCCTCCTCGTTTCTTGGAATTCCCGATATATTGCGAATATATTTTGTGTTAAGAGATTGGAACGAATTTAAATGTATATATTGGGTATCATATTGGGAAAAGCATTGCGGGATCATTTATTTCCTGGTGAATTTTTGGAATCAGTTATTTTTTCAGTCAATGTTTGAAATTCTATTTGCTTTTTCAATGGTGAGTTCCACTCTCTAATCCAACCAATTATCCATTCAATTCCTACATAAGAGAATCAATGTTTTGTTAGTAAACCTTTCCGATGCAACTAAGGAAATTTATCATTTAATCATCAAATGTTTACAAATCAGTAAGGTAGACTGAATCATACATTTTCATAATTTTAAGAACTGTACCAACTGTAAGTTGGTAGAATAGCTGTCATTTTTTTAGAATAACCAGGTTATGATTCTCAAATACAACATATGCGTTCAAAATTTCAATAGCTATTATTAGATTATTTAAAAGCGACACTTTTTGAATGTATTCGTTGATTTATCAGGTAAGGGTGAAATATTTTTGTTACTTTTTTTAACCGTGTGACGGATGTCTAATGTACACACAGTCAAACCATCTTTTTCCCTTTTTACTATTTTCCTGTCGTTTGAAGAGATACATATAAATAATCATATTCGAATACTCGTGATAATTTCATTTACGTCTCTCTAAAAAGCATTTCTTCGCCAATACAAATATATCAATATATTTATTATTTATCATATTTATTAATAAGAATTGCATATTGAATCGATAATTACCTAATTTTAGATTATTCTAAAATATAATTCTAGTTTACATCTAGAATATTCGAAGATTTATTTAATTGAGTCGAACATATACCATATAAAAGAGTAGGATTTTTACCGTTTAATTCAATACGAGAAAGAGAAAAGCAATTTTTCTTCGTTGCGTTTCTATGTAAATAAAATTCTAACGATGACGTGGGTAAACAAAACCTGGAGATCATAAAAATTGCTCTTTTTGCGAAATATTCATAAACAAACCCACATTTCACATCTATGTATGCAAATGAAGGCGACATCTTGGATTGTTTTCTTTTCATCTCTCTCTTGTTACACTGAAGCAGGGATGCACTCCCATTAACAACTGCACGGACTTGCTCCTTTATTCGCGTCGTTAAAAATCGGAAAATAAACAAAAGAACAGCGGTGCGCGAAAATGGCGCGGAGAGAAACAGAATTCGCGCTGCCGTAAACAAATGAAAGCACATCTATTTTCGGAGTTGACGTATACATTTCGCCATTATTATTCGTTGTTTGCGAGCCGACTAGAACTAAATAAAAAATTAATGGAAACTTCAGTGAAAAGGTGTTCTTAATTAGAAGTAAATGAAGATAGAAGGCATTCACCCGTTGCGAGTGCCATTCCATTATGTTACGAAAGATTAAATTTTTCTCTTATCTAAACTACTGAAGAAATATGGCTTAGGATGGGTGGAAGAAGAAATGTGAAATTATTTGAAAAAGTAGGTTACAGAAGGACTTTCAACGAACCAAAATATGCACTGCCTTTTTAAAATTATAAATTTTAAAACTTTCTGAATCGTAGCCAACTTTCAGTATACACACAAAATTCACTCCAAACATTGTATTACAATTTAGCAACAAGATAAATTCATTACCCGTGTTTGAAAATTTGTTGATAGTATCTTCTATCCCCTTCCTAATTAATTAATTTTTATTTAATTTTCTTAAACAAGATATATATTATTTTACTTCAGATGTTTATAAACCTAAAGATAATCGACTCATATGTTTACTAAGTGATTGGGGAACAGGGAGTGATAATAATAAGAGGACTCAATTGAAGGTAGTACGCAATCGGATTCTCAACTTCAAACGAATTGTCGAAACGGATCCTCAAAGAAGAAATTCGGCATCACTGGAAAAAATGAGGAGTTTAAAGAGAGGAGAAATGGTGGGCGGTTATCAGCGCTCTCGGTAGATGGCATGAAAGTGGAGTGGGTGGAGAGAAAACGATTCCAAAGTCAAGGTCAAGGAAAGGAAGTAAAAAGAAGAAGCGGTTTGTACAGCAACTTACGTCGATGGAACGGAGGAGATTCGAAGGAGATGTACATAGGGAAGATGGGTTTGTGATGCTCGTCTTCAAATAAGGAAGTTTGTACCGGACTCTGGGACAAGGTATGGTATAAAATGGATATCTTAAAGTGGTTCCAGAACGAAAAGTTTTATTCTGATATGATATCATGTTCCTATTTAATAAATGGAGAAAGTATAAACTGTTCCTATTCATTCACCTAGAATATTTTACTAATTAAGAAATGCATTCTACAAAATTATGACCCTAATGTTCAAAATTCATGCAATTATGATTTGTTTCGTTGTTTCCGATAAGCATAAACACGTCATCTTGTGGGTAGAGAGTTTTCAGACATTTATTTAGACCATATTTCGTGAAAGTTTGCTTAGCAACGATAAATAAAACTTGTTTGGGTAACAAGTATATGTAGATCATGACGAATAGGTCAATTCTCTTGTCTCCGTTATATTTGGTAAATTCAGCGATACCTAAAACAGCGATAACCTATTACACCACCGGTAAAGTCAGCTCTTAAGACGTAATAAATCATTATGGATGGGCGGAAAATACATTTCATATCACGATACTAAGCGTATTCCTTTAAAACGTACCCCTACAATCAATGAGAATAGAATCATATAATCGCAAAGAAAAAGACTTCTGGACTAAATATAACGAAGCTTCTGTAACGCTAACATCGACCGAAAGCTTCTTGGAGCAAAAACAGAATCCCTTATCGCAACCTCGAGGTTTGATATTCGGTCATAAAATGGAGGCACGCGAATATTTGTCGCATTGCCAAGTTCAGAAGCGGTTCAATGAGTCATTGTGAAGGGTACACTTTTACGACTCAACTTAGCATTTTAGCCACTCCGATAAGCATTCAGAACACATCTGCGTGGAGGTAAAATGGGACTGCTTAACGATTACAAAACATCAACACGATGAAGTCATCAACTGCTTTCCCATATGATTGGCCAGGATTTACGGAATATAGACTCCTTAAAGCGAACTTTTAAAATATTTATCTTTCGAGCTACATAATATGGAACGTTGATTTCTACAGATTTCATACATTTTGCATAGTCATTTCAATTCTAAGATGTCATGCAATGCTACTGTTTAGAATTTCCGAGATAGCTGTCGTCAGTCGTGGCTCTTTTGAAGAATCATTCGCAGGTTAATTTTTAAAAGCATATTGCTGAAGTCTCTGAAATGCTGACTGGTGATTTAATTTCCTTAAACTTGAAAATTTAATCTATGCCACTAATAATTAATCATAATTCATTCGCTGTCAACGAACTACCTTTAATGTATCGTATATCTAAATCCATCCATCAGATCTTGCATTGGTTATGAAATGAAAGCATCGATTTTAATCTGTTCTTTATTACGGCTAAAATTCTATAAAGGGATGCTTCTGTTTGTACTCTAGCTACGATAGGTTTCTTCTTATACCTTTCAGTTCACAAATTATTATTTATAAATAAACTATAATTTGTACGTCATTGGTTCTTGAAAAATTAATGCATTGAGTTCATTTCGCTACTTATTAAATCTTCTTTCATGACTAAATAATTTTTTAAAATTTCTTTTCAATAGCTGCAAATGCTATCAAGAAAAATTTCTCCATATCAGCAAATAATTCTCTCTCTATAGTACAGTTTATAAATATTTGAATATTATCTGTGACCGATCAGTTCCATTAGGGGTCTACCTTCATCTATTTTCAGCCTAAATATCTAAATATAATGGACACATTAATTTCCAATAAATTCATAACGTGATACGTTTGTTGAAAAGAATAGGCAATGTAATGTAAAATTGTTAAATGTATGAATAATAAATTATTTATTTGCAAGTTCTTCTTTACATAATATTCTGAATCCAAGACACTAGAAGAATCCAAGATATTTGACATTGCATGTAAGCATCGGTGGTTCAGTGGTAGAATGCTCGCCTGCCACGCGGGCGGCCCGGGTTCGATTCCCGGCCGATGCAAAATTTTAGATTCCCTATTAGAAATTCTATATCATAAACATGTAATAAATGTGCATACAATACTCTTGAGCGCTTATTTAGCTTTCAATGAATTTACGCATTTTTAAGCTCATCTTTAACTCTAAGTTTTACCAGGTAGAATGTAATCTATGTATCCGTTTTGAATGAAAAAAGTAACTTCATTTTTTGGTTTCCAAAATATATTTGTTACACCTTCCGCTCACGATAAATAAATCTGAAATTATTTGGAGTAAACATAAAAAATTACGAAACGTTATGTGTCCGCAAACATTTTCCTCTTGGTTTGACGTAATGCGGTATTGTGTGCGTTTATCAGGTGCCGTTATCACCGCTTACGTCATCCGAAGGCGTCGCTGTCGAAAACTGGACGTTCCCGCCTATTCCCTTCTAAAACAAAAGACGCCGTCTCGAAACTAGTCACTTTCCTTATCTGTTTGTTTTCCACCATTCCTCCCACACCCTCCACAGATAGCAGTTTCCTGCGTCATTGGGACAAAGGAAAGGAATTCGTACCTTTCAACACAATTTCCATTTAAACAGAAGACTGTGTCATCTCGGTTTCCAATGATGAATTTATCTCATTTAATAAATTGCTCACATATCTTTGGAGTATTCAGTACTTTTCCCGTTTAAAATCAAAGAATTACAGAACTTAAAAAAAGTAAATATTAATTACGAGCTTGTACACAAGGATAACCCAGGAAATTTTATGGTGGATGCATTGAAAACTAAACTCTTTCTCTTCTATGTTACTAAACCTCATCAGTTAGTATAATCTTAATGAAAATATGCAAATGTGTTACATCTTAGAAGGCCATTATATCGAAAGGAAAAAAAGCCCTACACTTAGAATTTTAGAGCACACTTAGGTTTCATTTTGTGATCCTGTTTAAAGCCTGTAATTTACGATTGTAAACGTATGCACTTACGTGTCGGAATATTTTCTTGCAATTTACGAATCTTTAGCCGGGCTAATAATGATTATCAACCCTTAGCATACAATATGTAAAGGTGATATTGTAAAAGTATTAGTATCCTCCTAATATAAGACTTTTCAATGCTCCATCAGTATCATTCAAAGCAATTATTAAAAGCAAAGTATTTTCTTATTTAGCAATAGCAAAAAACTACCGTTTATCCCCCTTCTAAAAGGTTCTTAGCCTAACGGTACAACCAAGAAGGGCCCCGGATGAAAATATTTGAATAATTGGACAGCATCTCATAGGTTTATATATTACATACATGCATATAATATTGGTGAAATATTTAGAAGTAAACTTTTCATTTTGATACTAAAAAATTCCAGCAATATATACTCCTTGTATGCTTTCTAATCTAACGAAATGTTAAATCAGCCCATTTTTTCTTTATCCTCAATCTTATGCAACCGGGTGTGCACGTCGTTGGACAAAATCGACCGCTTGATCCTATCAACATTTTAACGTTGAGCTGTTTACTACCACCTTGCTTGGAAGCAAAGCCAAAATCCAGAATTCATTGGTATCTTTGAGAAAATTATGATATCACGACCGACATAAAACGTTAATCGTAATTAATGCAAAAACTAGCAAAAAAGCAATTCCTTTCACATAGTCCTAAACGATATGAAAATCATACCAAAAATGTAAATCTTCCGTTGATGAGTAGGTGAGAATTGAAAGGAAGCAATATCACTTTTCAAATTTGAGGTTGCGGAGCTATAGTGAAAACTCGTATATATCAATGTAAACGTAAATGGGAGAGAAATTTTTTTCGTAGATATCAATCGTCATCTCTTACTCAAATACCTTCTTTTCCTATCTGAAAAGGCAAGTGTAAAATTTCTTATCTTCAAAACATTTAAATAAAAGATTTACTGTGCTAATATTCTAACAAGAAAAGAATCAGAGTTAGTGGATTATTAAATATTATATCTTGAATTAATGTAAGCGTTAATATTCCTTCCTTAGAGTTTTGTAAAATACTAGAATTTTTCCTACTAGAGCTATTTTGCGTCCGGTCGCTACAACACATTCCCCACTTATTTTGGTGGACTCAACTCTCTTCCCAACATTTTCAGACCTTTATTTACCAACACATCCAAATTCTCGGGAGCTTTCCGAAAAGCAACCAAAACAACGGTTTTGGAACGTAAGCTCTAACCTTCCACGTGCTAATTTGCTAAGCGGTCGGAGTGGCGTAGCAGAAAAAGGAAGTCGATCTGGATGAATTCCTCCACGAAGAGAGTTTCCTCGCGTTGAAATCTCCGCAGATTGGCTCAACCTCTGTTTCACCTTCACCCACTTCGCCCCCGAACGGCTTCCTTTCCCTACACTCTCTCCGCTTCGCTGCTCTTTTCTTGCCTTTTGAGAATCCCCCCTCACGTGGGAAGGAAGCTAATAATCATCAGAGGATGAAGGGTGATAAGTATTCGCCTCTTACGTACATCCTTGATTACCGTTTACACGCATCCTTTTCTGCTTAAGTTAAATAATACCTGAATGAATTCATGAAAAATTTCCCGAGATTTAACATGTATACTAATCATTTACATGTATACAAATATTATGTATATAATTATGTGTAGCACAAAGGAGATTTCAACTGGGTTCCTTTTGTGAATTCAGCGGAAAAAGATGCGCGTTATTTACTTTTGTTTCCTTTCGATTGTGTTCACGACCCAGAACGTTATCAATTGCGCACATTTAAAAATAAACGATCTACGCTCCACTGCTTGTGAATGAGTACAAATATTCTCCACATCATACCGTTATCTTTCAATTTTAAAAATAATTAAATTATATAATCAATGCCTTCATGAGTTGAACCATTTCAGTAAATATAAAAAATTGAACTTGAAAATGCATAAAGGCGTAAATGCTGGTATCCTAAGTCACAAATTTAAATCGTTATAAAATCACGAAACTGAAGGCAATACCCATCTCTAATTCTCCTCTACCCATACATCTTCGATACTATAAATTTTGATCACGAAAAGAAATAAACAGGTATACATTTCCCCTAAATATTTTCATCGTTATTGATATCATGATATTACATACTATTTTTATCATTATTTTTTTAAATTTAAGAGAGCTCTTCGAAGAAAAGTTTGCAACTGAATTCATGATGTAAGAAATGAGGAAACTGACAAGACTCAACTCCAATTCATAAACACGGATGTAAAACTCTTTCAAAAATTATAAATGATCGCTTTAAAAGAAGTATATTTCATAAAAAATATGTCTAACAGTACGAAACCAAACATATTAACGCACTTACTAAGGGGTGGCATGAGAAATTTAGCAGAGGCCCACATACGACTGCCTAGGGCCGACGATCGGGAAGCAGCGTCATAAATTTATATCCGTAACATCTCAGGTAGAAATAATTCCCCTATTCGGTTGATATATTACGTCTCCGTGAATTCTTTTTTTGTTCTTTCAATGTCGAGAGTACCAAACATCACCACGAAAACTACCTCGTAAATCCTGTTCGGAATTGCACTCGCTCTTGCCTCTCTTTTTATAAGGCGGGATTGCGCTAAGGACGATGGTTATTTCGCGCGACGGGTTATTTCTCTTCCCTTCCGATAGAGGTCGTTTCAGAGGCTTCTATTTTCAATTTTACGGCCCAAGTAAACAGTGCGGATGTTTCCTCCTCTTTTCACCGAATGAACGTGCCTTCCCTTCGTTTCTGGCTTTCGCTTAGTCGCTCTTTGCGAAACCCGATTCTTTTGCGCGATGTACATTTTTTACGCTCTCTAATGATTATGCGCTTCCTTTATATGGAATACGAATGCCTTTCGCCGAAATCGGGAAGTGTTTATGTCACCATCCCAATTAGATTCGAGAGAAAGCTTGAAAAGCTCGTTGTACGTATCGGTTATATTTTCCGTATATTTCCAATGTTATTGTGCGTGTATGAAATTTAATATATAGAAGAGAAATGTTGCTATAATCTATTATAATAAAAACTAGAATCACTCTATATACAATATGTAATCAAGCATCGGTGGTTCAGTGGTAGAATGCTCGCCTGCCACGCGGGCGGCCCGGGTTCGATTCCCGGCCGATGCAAATTTTGCATGATTTTTCCAACGAACACAGTTTTCACCCAATTTTTCAGATATGCAAACCGTTTAATAAACCTTTTGAACGTATTAGGCCGTAGACGTATGCATTTTTTCCACATGACAGGAATGACACGTAGTCTACTCTCCAAGCCAACTGTGGAAACAAAAGTAAACAAGTCTTTTATCCGCATCTTGGCGTAATGAGTAAAGCACTACTTAAATCCTAAGTAGTGTATAAGCTATCCAACATTGAGCAAGTAAAATCGACATCTATTTATTCCTCTTATATCCGTGCAATGTAGTTGGATATTTAAATATATTCAGCTAATTAGAAATAATTTGTATTAAGGATGATAAATTGTTGATTTACATTTTCGTTGAAGTAATTCTTCCAACCACATAATACTGGCTGTCACTAATAACTTTAACACAAGCATCCTACAGGATTTACGCTTAAGTAATTCAAAAGTCTGTTTGTGAAAGGCGTAGATGCTAGACAAAATCAGTAGGTAAACTAAAATAAATTATGTTATTAATTTAGACATTTAAACGAGATCTTTATTAGCCACTGACAATTGTATATTTTCTGAATCGCTTTACTCGTATATATTTATCCGTAAATACGTTTGGAGAAATCTCTTTTGATTGTGTTACGCAGCAATTGACTGACTCAATAAGACAATCCGGATCACACCGGTTCTCCAAGTCTCCAGTCGTCTCATTACTTTCCCATCCCATCGCTTCCTGTCTCAGCCAATCCCCTGCATTTCATCTCCTTCCGACCACCCCTTCTGCCTCCCCTACTTGACCCGCATTCCACTCTCATTTGCCTTTTTGCCAATCTTCTTCCTTTCACTCCATGCCCTTGATTCTACTCGCCCCGCATAACCATTTTTTAAGTCTAAGAAACATCCCTCTTTTGTCATTTAGGTTTCTAGACGCCATTCGCTAATTCAATCAAAATTTTTAAGTTTAATTATTACATTTCCTGTATTGTTAAAATCTTCCGTTTGTAGCAGAATGACAATTGATGAGAACAACGCTATAACAATGTATTTTTATTGTTTGAGCTCGGATTGTGTCCAACAATGAAAAAGCTAATCTAAAGTTTAAGTTTTTATCTTTTTAGATCCCCACATGATGATCTGTGAATTACCTCTTGCATTGTAATTGTCAGTAAATAATCTTTGGTTTTTATTTATTCTAAAAAATAGATGGGACTCTATTTAGAATTGATTAATTTCAAACCCGCGAGTGTCTATGAATCGTTATGAGCATTGTAATGATTAATCATAAATTCTTTAGTTTACTCTGTACCACATATAGTTATCGTTACCAATTTTTGAAGTCAAAGAAGAATTACTTCTCCACTCTACTTTGCGACTCACATAGAGATTTTAACTCTCATCAAAATATGAAAAGTTTACCACTATATTTCCGAAAGATTTCTTAATTCCGAAAAATCTCTTAATTTCTTGGGATTATTTTGTCTAGAAGCGGATAGTTTTGTAGCTATATTTAAGAAATTCTTCAGCAATCACTCCTCTCCGTAGGAATCAGACCAGTTTCCTTTCGTTTCCGGAATGGCTGTGAAAGTTGATTACGTGTCATTTCCTATTGTGTAGAAATATTTGTATCTCTTTACGTTCTAAATGGTCCAAAAATTTGACTAGAAATTCCTCTACCATTAAAATATCTTGAAAGACCCGATTTTGAAAAGCAAGCAAAATTTGCATCGGCCGGGAATCGAACCCGGGCCGCCCGCGTGGCAGGCGAGCATTCTACCACTGAACCACCGATGCTTATGCAAATTCATAATTTATCACGTAGTTAAAGCAATTCTACACAATTGTTAGCTCTCCTTAATTACTCCAATATAGATTAAATTCTTTTAAAATGAATACATTTGATATGAAAGATATTACCATATTACAGAAATTATACTGATGATAGTGCTACATTTTAATTTCATTCCATAGCAAAAAGCATCTTTTTCAACCTCTAGGCCTAAAAACGTCCCAAAAGTAATCTTATTATGTGGTAAACATAAATGAATATTCACATAGTTCGGTGACCAAGAGCAGTATCCAAGGAACGACTAAAAAGTACGTAATATTTTAACAATAAGATTCTCACAGTCTATAGCTCCAGGAAGGCAACCGTTTGAATGCTAAGGCTTTTTAATTTACTTGCGGTTTCCTAGTCAACGATTTGACTCGAATACGTGATATGATGCACGGACAGTTTAGCAGACAACGCGCGACAAGGACGAAGCGGTATCCGTGCAAAATGTTCACCGTGACTCTCACTTCAGTCTGCCAGAGAGAATTGGTTCCTCGCAGTTTTTGACCTTGGTTCATTTACATATCGATTAGTAACCGTCACTTCCTTAAATGAGAGAAAAAAGCAGATGGGTCGGCCGATAAGGGTTGGACGTTGAAATACACGTAATAGCGATCCTTTACTTGGTAAAGTTATCGGAGAGTTCTACGTGAGAGTTAATATCTGAATTATATGTAAATCACAGAATATTACTTAAATATGATTCCAGGCATTTAGAAATTTGTATTTAACAGTATAAAATTGTTGTAGTGTTGATATATACATATTTATTGCAAAGTACTCATCTACATCTACATCTACATATTTACCCTGCGAGCCGCCTTTCGGCGTTTGGCAGGGGGTGCATGCACCATGACTTTATTTCACTATGCGATTATTTTCGCGAATAGTCCGCGGAAAAAATGAATTTTTAAAACGCTCCGTTCGCGCATCTATTTCTCTGATCTTTTTCGCATTATCCGATCGGCCTATATAACAAGGTGGACGCATTATACTTTCCACGTCTTCTATAAAGGAGCTCTCCCTGAATTTATCTAATAATTTAATTCTTTGGCTCGACCTTCTCTCTTCTAGTAATTCCCACCCGGCCTCCTTTAGCATTTGCGTTACGCTCGCTGTTTTATCATATGAATTTTTTACAAAGCGTATCGCCTTACGCTGGACCTTTTCTAATTCCCGAATGCAGTCTTTATTTGCAGGGTCCCATATGCTGCACGCGTACTCGAGGTGAGGCCTAACTAACTCATTTATTTATGAATAGCATTGTCTAATTCATATTTTTTCGTTTCGTCCTTTTTTATCGTAAATTTAATCGCTATAATTCAAAATATTTATTGTGAATAATCTCGAAATAATTGTTTCTTAATTGCTATTTCAGTAAATTTGTCTTAAAATTTTAAAATCTTAAAATTTCCTTGTTGCGATATCGTAAAAAAACAGGTGTCATTTCAATTGGAACTTGGGACTTCTTACCAAAAAGTTTGGTCTGATTCTACTGATTCAGATTGTATGTTCCATTTTTCCTTTTCCATGCAGAGCTATTACTTTATTGAGATGATTAATGTCGGAATTAAAAAGCAAGGATGTTAAATTGTAGAATGTAACCTTTTTCACAGCATCAAACTGGTTGAATCTCTCTGTCTCCGTTGCATACGGGGCCATAAAACCACTGTAATACTTTAGTACCCGGGGCGCGCAATATTGAATTTACGACCGGAACTGTACTCGCAGACAGGAGAAAGCCAGCAATAAAACCTGTCTGCGATTTAATCCATCGATGAGTTGGTAAACGAGGGTACGTCATTGTGTGCAAAAAGTAATTGCAAATAAAGTAATTTGGAAAGTTGCATAGTCATATCTATTAATTTAGAAAAGGATTGAATTAACGATAAACTAATGCAGTATTTCTTAAGATTTCAAAAGCTACTTCGTGAATAAATTAGAGCGGTAAGTTTGCAATGAAAGAAGCATAAGTAATTTCATATGAGAATATAAGTCGATATGAATGTTCTATAAGGACATCATTAGGATATTTATATGATTCTGAACGAACGGCACTAAAATATAAAGACACAAAATATAAAAGTATTTTGATTTATATTCATATAGGTACGAAAAATCCTCGAATCTGCATAGAAATATACTAATTTTTTAAAAAATTTTACATGAATTTAGCTTCAAACGTATATATTCAGTTCCACAAAGGTAGTCCAATATATATCACATTTATATTTTTAAAATGTATTAAGGCATTTGCCATTAGGCTTACTTGCTAACTTCCATCAAAAATCAGAAAGAAACAGAAAACAGATTATTGGTAATAGAAATAGAACAGCAAGGCAACGAGAAGTAAATAAAATATCCCCATTGATTTGGCAATAAAAACAATATTATTTGTACACTTTCAACTTAGGAAAATTAGAGTTTCTACACTCAATATCGCAATGAACAGAATTACTTTTCAATTAATAAGTCTCTCACAAATATTCGAACCGCAATGAAAGGAAATCTCAAAACCTTTCCATTTTATTATTCCATCAAAAGACTACGCATCGACTCCACTGCAACTCCATTTTCGAAGACGCCCTCTGTTTACAGTCCAACAGGGCACCTCCCATTGTTTACAGCGCCATTTTCAAAACATCAAAAAACACGAAAAAATTTCCTTGGCAACGCTACGCACTGAGGCGTCCAATCCGATTGCGTCACCGCTTTTCGCACCGCGGGTTTCCTTTAAGACTGGCCATTTCTCAAGTGTTAAAACATCCTCCTCTTCTGGTCACCTTCCCTCGCCTAAGACTCACCTTCACAAGGTCACGGTCATGGCCAAGGAGGAAGTGGGATGGGAGCGTGTGCGACTTTTGGATGCGCGCCTCAAATGGAGGATTCTGCACCGAACTGCGATTGGTGCCCTTTAAATACTCGTTCGCTTATTCAATCTGTACAATGTTTATCTAACTTCAACACAACCATCTGTGTGTTAGAAGTGAAGACAGTGGAGAAGGGAAAATATAATTTTCTTACATGTATAGCGAACAGAAATTATCGTTTACTAGTACATACGAGGTATAAGAATATGTTGAACAAATATATTTTAAAAGTATCTAAGTACACTCTGAGTACTAAGTATTATACTCTCAATAGGCATTAAAATGTATTTTATAATGCAAACGCGATGTTAGTATAACTATGGAAAAATAAGCCTTGAAAAGCACGAGTAAGTAACAACTTCGAGTTCGAGTTGCGATGGTCTAAATAAGTCATTCCTTTATCTATTGAAATAAGAAAATTAAAGTTTTAATAAACCATTTGGAAGAGAGCAATAAGTTAATCAACTAATTTTTAAAGAACATCATCTCAAATCATCAGCATCGGTGGTTCAGTGGTAGAATGCTCGCCTGCCACGCGGGCGGCCCGGGTTCGATTCCCGGCCGATGCAAATTTTGCTCCATCTTTCCCATGTACACTTTTATTGACATTTCTTAGGATAATGGTATTCTGGGCAGAATATTTTGGGCTAATTAGAAGAGTGATTAAATGAACATGTTTCTAATAATTCTCAACCGGAAATGACACGTGTAATCTCTCAGCCAGCCTCGGTAAACCAAAACTATCGTGTATTTGCTATAGCCATGCGTATTGGCTAATAGGTCATCAGGTAACGTTAGGTATCGAAGCTTTACACTCTTTATCAAGAAATACATACGATTTTTAAAATATTTATTTGAAAATATAAAAGGAAATTTAAACACTTATATTAATATCAGCCACGAACGCATCAAAAGTTTTTGATGTGTTTAAATGAAGTTTATCTTAGTTCGATACATTTTGAGGGTAGAGATTGGGTCAATATTTAACAGAGTTCATAAACTTTTCTTTGGTAGTATATCACTATTTAAATGGAATTAATGATTATTTACTAATTTCAACATGCCAGATGAATTACTAATTCCTTTGCTTTTTATAATATACTTTTTGGGATAAGTATTTCGGAGCTCAAAGTTTATATGTACATAGCCATACATAATAATTGTCTTTATTTCGGACGAAATTGACAACTAAAGAATCTCTTTTTCCTTAAATAAAGATCACATATAAGACTAAAATGAAAATGAACAAAACACGTAATATTTTATTCGTTAAAAAACATAAATGAGATTTTAATTTCATGAACTCTGCAGATAGACAGCAGAGTTTAGGGGGATAGATATCTATAGCGTTATATTTCAACCGAAACCTTTCGAACTGGATACTGCAGGTGAGCGATGCAGTCCAATAAGGAAAACTCTTTAGACGTTGGTCTTTCTCCAACGCTCAAGAGAATAATGCGGGAGTGACGTTGAGTTGAATCGTACGTGACCCATAAAGAGCGATCGTGATACATTCACGTTCTCCGTGACTCCAGAATCTTCGATTAAAGATTACATATTTTCGACGCGTGCTCTAAAGAATTGAAGCATCTCGCGAAAGCATGGAGCTGCATTTCTAATCGAAATTTACATACTGCGTCTGCATTTTTCTGTTTTCGTAATCTGCCTCTAATGGGAGGCGTGCATCGATTTAAATATGCATTTTGCCACCTTCTGAGTGGAACACGATGGAGGATAAGGTGCGACGATATGGTGAATAATAACAGGTTTAACATTGGCGTATCTATGGTAACCATCTCCTCGGACAATCCTTGTGCGAGAGATTAATGGGCGGTGAGTCACTTAATGAAATGTCAAAGGTTACAGATTGGTTGAGCATTATCCGAACAACGTCAAAGTAAAGATTTATTTTTTGTATTGCTTTGGTCAATAATTCTTATGCAAAATTAGAGTTTTACAAAGGATTCTATGGTTTACTTTGAGAGGGACACCTAATTTAAAGATTCCTTTAACTATGGATGGATATATGTAAAATTAAATCAAGAAAAGTCATTGTGTATTAGTTTTGCTCTTATTGGTTCGTAGTGCACTATGAAAAAGAAACATACCTCGCGATTTGCACGAATTTTATTGTTGCTTGAATTAAATTTTCCTCATAATGTACGGTAGGGAAAAGAATTTTAAAATATTTATTCTTACTGATTTAACTTGCTAAAATAAAATTTTAAATTATAATTTTGTTTACGGCATTATTCAATATATATTTAACGTCAGTTTTCCTTTAATTCTATAAATAGATGTTTTAAGATCAACTGTAGATACGTAATACAAAACTGTTGAACGGTTTTCTAATTAGAAAATGGAAAGGAAAAAGATTTGCATTGTTTTAAATTCTCATCTAAATTAAACATCTTCATGAATTATACAATTCGTAAATTAAAAAGCATATCCTTCTCTCGAGTTGATAGATCTTGATAAACTAATTTATGGTTATTAATTTACATACTGGAACATTTATAAAAAGATAAAAGTTAAAGAGAGACACAGCGTGGAAAATAACTTGATCGTGTTCATTACTTAATGCCAAAAAAGATATTGGTCTTATTGCCAGTACGGGATGAATTGAACATAAAAGAAAAAAGAATCGAACTGCCTTCACAACCCCGTAACAAGACGTATTACCACGTCTCAACTTGATAAATCGATGGGCACTTCTTCTTCGTGATTCGATCATCATTCAATCACGTTCCAAAGAAATTGGATCCTTTTTACAGTGGCGACCTCTGTCTTCACGTCCGCGGGGAATTGATTCGATTTATTTGCAGATTGCGTATCCCATTGTATTAAAAAGCGCACTAATATAAGTGTGTTTCTTACTATCTCGAGAGATAAAGGCATTGAAAGCATTCCGTCGCGACAATCGATTATCTCATCTTTGTCTCGAAAAAGCACTCCAAATTTCCATTGTCCGTGATTTGAACAGGTGGTCAGCTCCATGTCTTCTGCCGAAATTGCATTTTAATTCCTAATATGGGCACTAGATGTCCAAATGATATCGTTACGGCTTAACGACAGATGATAGCTTAGTTCAGATTCCACATAAGAAAAGGGATGTATCTCTAAGGGCTTTTAATCCAGTAAATGATTGTAACTGAGTTTTATATTAGACGTACAAGATCGAGAAGAAATAAGATTAGACCAATTACTCTCACAATATATTAAATATCATTCGCAAAAGTAGTTTGTGCCATATGATGTAAATAACTCCGCGAATCTTCACTAAAGATTACGTATTTTAATAATTTTTTCCACTGAGCTAAAACTAGTCACTGAATATTTCATCCGATAAAATGATAATATAATTCACGTTTAATAAAGCATTAAAACTAAACGACTTCTATAGAATTAAATTATCCTACAGAATTATTTATTGAAATTAATAACAGCATAACAAAATCCATATTTGTTAGTTTTTAGCACTTTTTTGAGGTGCAAAGCCAATCGTTTTTATTTTTACTTTTAATCAAATTTGAAAGATTAATTTCGGTAATGACTTAAGCATCGTAAGACAAAAACGAAATTAACTTGTTTCCAGGGTTTTCTTGACAATTTTAGGAATTCGTGATCTGCAATTACCCGATAATTTATTTATTTATTTAACCTTGGTTACAGAATGGCGAGTATAATAGTCGAACATACCAAGGTCTCCTGTTAACAGGTTATTCGGTTGGGGAGTGGAAAAGACATAATTTAAAAGTTTCTCGAAGATTGGAAAGAACGATAATTTGAGGAATCGTATTTTTAGAACACTTCGTTGGTGATACCAAAGGAGTCAGGTATCGTAGGGAGTTCAACTTTATCGCTTGACGACAAAGAGCCCCGCCGATATCGATACCAAGTTTGAGATAACGGATTATTAATTCCCATAGTGACTGTGACGTAATTCGCTATAAAGTTTAGCGGTCTTAATATCCTTCACGTAACGAAGATAAAGAATTGGAATCTATACGCGGTATCCACCCCAGAAAATTAAATTTAGGTTTTTAATCTCTGATGTGCATCCAGCTGATTCAATTCAGCTCCTATTTTTAATCTATCTGTCCATTGTATCGACTTCAATTAGAGCATTTATAGCCTAAATATTTTATTGAAAATCATTATTTTGAAAAAATATAGTACTTTATACAAAATGAAATGATTAATATCTTGCTGCATCCCAAGAGAGTCTTTCCAAGATGGATGGTAGTTTGTGCAACTGAGAATCTAATATTTATACCTTGCTTTATCGGAATATTCTCTTAAAAAATTATTTTTTTAAATAATAGTTTTCGATGAAGATCACAAAAAAGCTTAAAAGTTTTAGAAATCAAATCCTTTGAAATAAAAACATATTCTCAATCGATCAATAAAATGGTTGTTGATACATACTAATTCTTCAAGATTCTTTAATTAAAACTTAAAGACGATGTTTCTATTTCATAGGACTTAATACTAAAGTAAAACCTTCTACAGAGGGATAACGAAACTGAATAATCAACTAAGACATTTCCTTAGCAACGAACGAAATACACCAATCTGCTATCAAATCTCGAAGTGGATGTGAATACGTTTAATCATGAATCACGCTTTCCTTTTGATAAAATCCGCTATTTTCTTATCGCGTATCATTTATTCACCCCGATGAATACAATATGAAAAGTTTGATTTTCAACACTCTACCTTTTGGTTTTACTTTCCTGTTTTCAACTAAAAGTATTTAATCCATATCAATAGAATAAAAGGTGGACAATTGTGAAAGAAGGTAGTGCATCTATATATTGTGGAAATTTGTAACGTTTCCCAATCTAGTGGAATGCAATTTCATTTAATAACATCCATAAGTTATATTACGTCTGAGATGACTTTTACAAATATAGAAAATAATATCTCGATATCATAATATCTAAAAAGAAATCATCAAAATAAAAATAAATTCCTGGTGTTAACAAGTCTATAGAACGTTAAAATATCTCCAGCATTCGATTAAGCCAACTCGTTCAAGCAGTTCTGCTTCACGGTCAACATACTTCTCGATACGAGATTGACTCACCCTTAAAAATTAGCATTAAGGCGAGAAATCCACATAGTTTAGCGTCTCATCTAATGCTGATAGGGCTAATGAATCATGAGAATAAACTCTCATGGATGTTTCACACTTAACAACCTCCAGTAAAGGTTGGCATTTTCATAATACGGTTTGAAAATACTTCAGTGAATAGATGTGAATTGGTAATGTCAATGAAATACCATTCCTTTCGATTGAAATATTTAAACTATTTTGATAAGAGATGTGATAATCACTTTAGCGGTAAATATTATCCATAATGATTGCCTCATTTAATGTTGACGTTTTGTTGCATAAAATACCTCAGTTCAATATTATGAGAAGGGATCGAATCTTGATATTATTATAGATGTATTTTCACATATTATAAATTCTCGCTCTAGAACGTACAGATAACAAAAGTGGTAGTTTTTCATTTTACGGTTTGAGTCCAAAATACTAATAATATAGTTGTCGCCAAACATTCCTATGGTAATCGATCGGAACTTTTTTATTTGGTTGCTTAACTACTGCACTATGATTTTAAGATTCAATTTACTATTTTATACTTCTAATTGGCTTGCACATTATAAAGGGATTTATATAGTATTTTAGAACAATTTTGCTTCAACGAAGCACATTTTTTTATCCAACCAGGTGAAAGAAGGACTTCTTCATAAGAAAATTCAAACCATATCGAAGTTTTTGAATGAAATATACATTTAAACATTTTGATAAATCAGTAGATTTAAGTAAACCTATGTATTATGTATTTCATAATATACGAAATATGCGACAAAAATTAGCAAATTCATGAAAATTAGAATAAGAGTAAATTGGACACGTTTGATTCTCAATTGTAATATCGATGGATTTACCTCATGATCTTTTCGTAATTTTAGTAACACTAATTTTGCACCAATTTTATAAGTTAAATAAATATTATTAAACGATTCTATCAAAAGAATTGTTGATATCGTATGGCAATGAAATCACTTTAAGGGCCGAAGGAATGAAAGATGTTTACCCGTAAGCCATGTTATGAGGATCAATTGTTAACAATTAACTGAGTTTAGAGCTCTTCTGAAAGATGACTCGTCGACACACGACTGTCTAATTTACGTCTGGACATTGTCACACATTGAAAACGACCATTGTCCGTTGATTCAATTTCCCATCATCGTCTATGTGTGCACCGACAGGCGTGTGTGAATCGATGTCTCTTGTTTGGATTCGGGAACAAACAACGCGTCGAAAAGCGGATTTTTCAAGATCGTCGAGTGACCGTCTCCAGACTTGTTAATCAAGAATAACATCCTTTCGGGGAAAAGTCCTTTGTGGTATGTACTCATGGGAGTTGGTTCTAACTGCTCCGGAAGACTGGAGGACGTCTCCGAATGATAATCGAGAGGTCTTTTAAGGCGACTGGTACCATATTGTTAGCGGCGAAACGACATTTCAAAGAAGAGCGTAGATTTTAGCGGATGGGTAACTTTTGATTAAGGTTGATTTGAGCTCTGATACCTTAGTAACGCAAAGAACGGGTTTCAACGAGTAATATCTATTGTGTTACCCCTTATAGTCCTTTACCACGGTAAACATTTGCTGGTTCGTTCTGCTTTTCGTTTGATTATATGGAAAGTTAGGAGATAACCTATTTAATAATAAAAAATATATGTTGATAGATTATAGATAAACCTAAATACTTGAACGTAAAGGATAATTGTTAAAAGAGATATAATAAATAGATAGTTGTATCTATTAATAGAAGCCAAAAGTAATTCATTCAACGAATATGAAACTTAATATTTTAATGGGCAAGGCATAATTTGTGTTATTATGTAAAAAGGTTATTTTTCGTTCGTTGAGTTCGTTCCATTACTACGCTTTGAGGTACCAAAACTAAATCACTCTACAAAAGTAATCAGGCAAAACTTATTAAAAGTATGAAACCAATACAAAAATCTTATAGCGTTGTCATTAAAGGATATATGATATAATTAAAAAACTAGCGGCAAAATTTGTGATGTGACAATGCGAAAAAAGTTGCATCGGCCGGGAATCGAACCCGGGCCGCCCGCGTGGCAGGCGAGCATTCTACCACTGAACCACCGATGCTCCGGTGAAGACACAGAGATGCTACGGAAAATTCTTTTGAAGACCCGACTTGAAAGAAAGGTTATTCATATACCTTTCACTTCAGAGCACGGGAAACCAACGTCTGAACTGCTCAGGACGGAGCGTTCGATACTACAAAACGGTCAAGGAGACCGGTATGCTCGCTGCCCTATACGATAGCGAGGTTTTCACGGTGTACTCTGTACTCAGTTTTACACTTTCTATTGTAATTTAATAAACTCTCAATTTTACTTAAATGGTTTGGATATTTTCAATAGAATCCAATGAAATGATCCATAAAGCAAGGAAAAAGGGTGATTGATATCCTTGTATAATCACTAAAAATAAATCCTCAAACATTGCAATGCGTGCATAAACAAATAATACCCTTCAGTATTTAATGTATTTTTTAAATATATGTGAAAATATTTCATGCCAAAATTATTTTAAAATCCATAGATCTTTCCATCGGCAATATGAAACCAAATCGTTTGTGAAATCTGAGAATTTCTTAATTCCATAAAGAAATTTAAGTTATGACTAATACTCTTTACCAAAACCACCCAATTGCTTATATGACATACCATTCTAATAAAATATTTTATCCAAACCGAATTTTCACAGCACATAGCACCAAAGTTCGAGGAAGATAAATTTTAATATTGAACCTTATAATGTTCTTTAGGATGCAACGGAAGTTGAAAGACAATATCGGAGAAGAACGATTCGTAGATTAATGTAGACATTCGGATAAACATCTATATCCAAAATATAGAGAAGGATTAAACTAATAGGCAGATTGGTAAGGGTAAATGGACGATAAACTATTCGATCAACTGTTCCTGGAAACGGAGGAGCAATACTTGTAAACTAAAACACATCGTTAGCAGTGAAAACCGTCAATTCGCATCAACAGAAAGGAAAGGTACCATCAGCCAACCGTCATCCCATCTTCCACAGAACATGCATTGAAGCTAATGACGCTTGACGAGAGACAAAATGCGATACAACCCTCCCATAATTATCATTCTACATGAGGCACCAGCTACACCTATCGAATTGCCATTGCTTGTGAGTCAATTCTACGAATCGAAGCAAACATTCGGTTGTGACGTCCTTCCGACATTTCCCCCTAAAAGTGTCCTCACCAAGTGCCATCTTACGCAAATAAATGCATGAGCTCCGTCACGTAGATGGAAGGGACGTAGTGTTACAGCCATCGTACCATTGTCGAAGGGAATTCTTTATCTGCAAGTCAATCGGTTATCCCCTGCCTTCCCTTTTTACGCAAGCGAAACGTTCTTTTTATACGGACTTCCCAGAATTGTCTGCAGCCTTTCGGAAAAAAGCCCGGTACGGAATAAAGTTCTTATCTCTGAAAATAATTCCTTATCACGCTTCGATTTTTTTTTTGAGTCGCTGTTGAACTTGAGATTAAAACGAGCCCGTGTGAGTTGTAATTGGCTGTTATAAAGAAAGAGGATTAATTATAATATCGTGCATCGAATATTTAAAAAAATTAATTAATATAATTTAAAACTGCGAGGGTAAAATTGCTCCTAGCTGATTATTTTGAAACTGCTATTTATGGAATCCCTTCTGTTCAGAAGGTTAATAGTTATTCTAGAACTATGTTATTGGTATTATCATGGTTTGGCAATGAAGTAATTGCTATGTTATGATAAATATATAGTGCATACAAAAGATTTTCAGAGATCATTCGAATCTTGAGCCCTAACTTTAAAAATATGGAAGATAAGAAGAAATTTTAAGTACCTAAGAATTCAAACCAATCACTAGTAAGTAAGTATCGTAGTTGTTCGTACCATAAAGAATGTTTCAGTTTGTTGTACTCTTGATGGCATTATCATTCAAGGCCTTTTCATTTTCCAACTTTAATTTTGCATGTTTTTCTCCTTTGTTAAAATAAAGTGAAGTTTACTGACCCGAACACTACAAGCTTAGCTTAAGATGACACTTCTTATCCTATACTGGTACCTGCATACGATGGTATTCGATTAATTAGCAAACATGCTCTATTCATAGACGCACTAAACTACGTACGAATTTAACTTTAACTCTCTTAAATTCGCGTTTGTTATTACGTGAAAATGTGATGTTAATTAAAAAGCAAATTTTTAAAAATACAATGCCCATAAATTTAGAAAGCTGAAAAAATGAAAGTTCGGTCAAGGAGACTCGGCCTTGAATTGAATCAAAATTTATGGGGAAAACAACACGAGGCCGTTTGCTCATTTCTTGTCTCCATGGAGACTGCTTAGAGATGAATCACATCAATCGGTAAAGCCGCCTTTGTTTAGCGGTAAAGGTGAACAATTGCAACAGTTATCTGCTTAAATATTTTCATTCATTTTTAAGGAATATTTTTTGAATAACTTAGCAATCGTTTTTCAGATTTTTCAACATAGATCACCCAGGCATAGCTTTCGTCTAAAGTGTTGTATTATTCAAGATTCTAATCGACTATCATATTTAGATTTTCTCTCGCAACTTCAAGCTATTTATTACTATCCATCATTATAAACCATTATCTATTATTACACCTTGTCATAATAATTACAGTTTGTAGCTATAATTAACCTTGCTACTATTATGGTAGAATTCTGTGGCCGTTTAATTAGATACTTGTGTTTACTTTCTCATTTCATTTCTGTTCCATAAATAATCCTTCGCTTTGTTTTCAAACTGAGCATCTCTTGGGATTTCATAAGAATCCAAGATTATTTTCTTCATCGCCTTGAAAAATATAGACTTTCTTTACTTGAAATAACTGAATGAGGGCAGAAACACGTGGAATTCAACTTCGTCACGTGGATATGTTATTGAAGGTCGTCATGGTAACAGATAAATACTGTTATTTTCAAACGCATACTTTATTTATCGCTGGAAAAACAGATTGAAATCAGTGCACTTGTTTTAATGAAACGATCTCTCTGTCATTCATGATTGGATGGGAGCAAAACCTTTATACATCGCTTCGATAAATCAAAGATGCACTTGAGATGGATAAAAGATTCACCGATATCGGTGATAATTTATATAATCAGAGATTTCATTGTCTGTTATGTGCAGTCCTTCCTCAAATGCAATTTTCCTGTTGGTTGGAGAATCGCAAATATCCTTTGGAGGTTATTTGCGAAGTACGCCCGCACCTTGATTTAAGCCCACATCCTGTTGGAACAGAAGCTAAACTAATTACTGATAGCTTAGGAAAGGAAGCATGACTCTCAGGGCAGGATAAGGAATTATGTTATTTTCAACTTAATTAAGTAGCAATAATTCACCAAAAACTATGAACGTTGCATTATAAAGTATGTGCTAAGAAGTCCTTAAGAAAGGTGAATAATTTTAGGTAAGGAAAATAAATACTTCGTCTCGATTCCATTAAAATTCTTTTACTTATAAACATGGCTAGTTTCGTCAAAGGCATAGTCATCATCCAGAATATCATCAAGAAGATGACTAGACCTTAGTCGGCCTCGGTCGTGTTTACAAGTAAAAAGAAATTTTAGTAGAACTAAGACGAAGAATTTATTTTCCTTATCGTTATGGATTTATATAAAATGACAGCTTCATCGATTGATTATAGAGATAATTTTATTTGGTCTATTCTTTCAAAACTTCCGTGGGAGAAAACTGCAAATAACTGAATGAATCAAGTAACCATAGAATAAACTACATGCGTTCTAGACTTTGTAGAACGCCATTAAATTTGCATAAATTGAATCTTGGTTTGACAATTGGGTCGTGGAAAATAGACCTACATAGCAATAGGTTGTACGTCTATTGGGGGAGTGACAACTACCTTCCGGGATTTCAACGCGTGTCCCACCTCCACCATACACCCACTGCACCTCACCCTAACTATGAACCACATCCCATGATCCACTTTCAAGCACCGTCAGAAGAAAGCTCCTTTTGGGATGAGAATTTAATGCTTTGATGCTTGTGAGGGGTTGGGGGAGGGTCGCATTGGGTGGAAGGGGGCGGATGACTAAGGAGAAGAGCCCTTTGGAGTGGGGATGCACGGAATTCACGATGCCTTACATTCCTCCTTTTCAAGGTCACGTCCGATGCCGAATTGCCTCCGGATTTCTCCCTTGTTTCGAAGGCGGAAACGTAGATGGTGTGCGAATCGAGTTTTACTGTTTCACTAAGCTCAAGATCTTATGGCTTTCGTTCTTTTCTTTATTTGAATGAAAGAGCAACGATATTTTGACTACGGAGAGATTCTTGGAGATACTCGACCGGCCGATTTGGATGAAATAGAGACCCTTATTAAGTTTATTAATAAATATTATTATTCACGAAATATTTCGAGAAACATAATTCTAACCAATAAATATTACTGTTTTGTATCAAACAAAGTTTTCCTACCGTTACCATGACAATATGTCAATACATGAGCTCAAAGTCATCGTAATCATTCTTCGGTTATAATTTATTTATTCTCTCTATTCCACGCATTACTTTATATGAAAGATATTATTACAGAGAAATGAAAATACGATTTAACTGATAAAAGTATTCGTTTATTCTTCAAACGCTATCAATCTTTTGCTTGCTATTCAATAAGACTTAAGTCGGAGTACTGCTTCAATGGGCAATTTTGCGGTCAAGCATGTTTTGATAGCATTTTATTTCCCAATTTCAAAGCATGCGCTGTTTTGCCGTGTCATTTTCACTGGAATGGATCCCCAAGGTTTTTTGTCCATAAACCCACTAACCTGTTATACTTTTTACGATTGGGAGCCCTCTTATATAACGAAAAACTATTCGTCCCAATGTTCAATACTTATTAAGTTGAGGAAATAGGAAAGTATATTCTAGATCAAAATTCAATATCTATCCATGTACAACTGGACCAAGTGAAGCCTCTTTCGAAAGTTTTACGCTATGCATTCACAAGAAAACGTTGAGCTAAACGTACTTAAGACGTTATCGAAACTTTAAAACGAGATATCTGCGGTTTTAGCTGAAGTCTAACTAGAAAATAGAAGAAATGTTTGTTCTGTCTATATAGATATTATATATAGATGATATGTATAGATATTATACATAGATATTACAGAAGGAGCTGGTAAATTAAGTAATTATCTAACTCGATCAATAATTATCTATTTGTCAAGAGCCTCTACTATATTTATGATACAAGGCTATTTATGGGTAACTGTGCTGAATAATATAAATCTATAAACACTTACAATAGATTATTAGATAATTAGATCGGTACAATGAACAATTGTATTTTAAATTCTGTTTACCCTTCTGGTATTTATATCTTAGTAACATAATTACACATTTATGTTGAATAAATCATTAGAATGTGTAAGATTTAATTAAGAATATAAAAGAAAATTCGATTAGAGTTCCACAGCTATTGAGGTTTCATTAGAATCGTGTTCCTAACGTACGATGATTGTACCTGGAAACCAATACTCGAAGATGAGTGACTGTTAATGAGCAAACACCAAAGGACAACGACCTGCAGAAGGAAAACTGGATAATAGCTGAGATATCTGATTGGAGACAGTGTATATTTGATTGCTTATCAAAGAAAGAATTGAATCCCAGACATCACTGATACTCGAAAGGTCTGCGCATGCAAAATAGATATCTTGATAGCCCTAAAATGTATGTGAAAAGTCTACAAAATAGAATATATATGATAGCGATTAAGGTTTTATGAGAATTATTACATCCCTCGTTTAATAATCTCAGATAAGAGTATTAGAATCATTGAATATCAATCTTATTGACATAATTGTTCCAGAATAAACAGAATTTGTAATATCAACAAGAAGCGGCAAGTTAAAGCAACAAAAACATCGGGAACATTTAGCTCAATACTCCGTTAAGAGTTCTTTTAAGTTTATTACATCCGCACCACTATTAGCACGTGACCTACAAGCACTATTTAGAAAACGAATGCACGCAAAATTCGTACCTAGTTTCCCTGCTTCCGTAAGTTTCCTTTAGAAGTACCTAATTACAAGTTGCGAACCCGTGATTCAGAAATACACCCGTGCATTGAAGGTGAGCGTGAGATAACCGTCTACGAGTTTTCTCTTCTGTCTGCGGTGCACACGTCATTCGCTTTTTTTTACTGTGAAAATACCTCCCACTGAGAAAAAGGGTGTTTTCTCCACTCTCGTAAGAAATTCTGCTCCTTTATAGTACTCTGTATGCTCAAAGGGACGGTCTTTGAGTTAACACACACGAAGATTACATTTTAATCAATCATTATATAAATTACAATCAATAAATTTGCATATTTACTTGCTCATAAGGAGTTGTAAATTAAAATAGTGAATATAATACATTCTATTTGATCGCATACCTCTTAGAGCCATATTCAGACTTATTCGTTAAACATTAAAGTCAGATTTTTTTCATGCATGTTTCTCTCCGATAATAAACAAATTTTCATTGTTCTATTGTTTTTTATGAACGGCTCCAAAGCAGCTATTTAGTCCCGTTTTTTAGATTTCATTACTCTTTTAATGTGAATTCTAGTATAAGTATTAGATACTTATCATTCTAAAGGCTTCACCATTGGTATGGCCAACAGAAATTGCATTATCTACCTTCATAATGCTAATAGAGAGAAATTTTTATCAATAGTTTTCCCTAGACGCCTGTGTGGTTTTCATTATGCTTTAATCATACGAAACTGTTTCTGGGTTTCCATTCCAATTTATTTTTTTAATTCCACTACTATTATTATAGTATTAACAAGAACAAATTCTACCCTGTTTTTACCCAAATACATCGGTATTTAGTAAACATCATTAATCATTAAGTTAAAATAGATGGTTAAAAATTAAACTGTTTCATGTAGAATTGGTTATAGCTAAAAGTCAGTTGTATCATTTTTAATTTTCTGTGTAGGATAGAAGACTTTAGATATGTCAACATACTCTGCTATCATTATTGACAGATTCCTTAGAATTATTTCCGTCCAAGAGTTAAAGAATGGAATTCAAACCCTATAGAAATAACAGATGAGGAAAATTTCTTGTCCAGCATTATTGAGATGAAAATTCTTCGGCAATTTGTTCACTGATAAAACATCTCAAAGGCAGTTTTTCCAATACATATTCTGTGGTTCCAATTATATGATATTCAAAACATAAATTTCTCCCTTTTGCGTTTTACACGGCAAATAAAACCTTGACCATGATAAGATTAACATCGTTGAAATAAAAGCTTCGACTCTTATTCTGACAAGCTAATTCAAACCGCAAACAAGAGAATCGATCGGAATCAAGTTCCAGGCAAACAAAATCAAAACGTGATTCGGCACCATTTGAAAGAGATCAAAACCTCGCTACGAAATCAGAAGGAAAACAAACCCGTAAACATTAAATGATTTAAATGGCCTTCGAATCGGACCAAGCCCAAAAATAGACGTTCGCAAATTGAGCGAAAAACTCGGCCATAAAGCTTCGTAAACTTTCAATAGGAAAACGAAGTTGCAGTCAACTCTTTGGAGGTTAAAACTGCATAGAGTTTTCCCCTTCTCCTAGCTTAGTTACAGTTACCGCCGTCCGTGCGTCCTCAGCGCTCCAGTCGCGCCCTCCAGACGAGAGCTTAGCATGGGGGAAAAACGCCTTCGCCGGAGAATTCGTGCAGTTAAAAAAGAAAAGGGATTGTAAGGCGTATAAAAAAGGAATTGTTGGCTCGACTGTGGAGGAAGTAAAAAGAGGCTGATGTGGGTAGAAGAATTGCGCAACATTTTATCCAGTAAAGGGTCGCGTCTGTCTCACGCGGGAATCTGTCCGCAAACTTCAGCCATGGCGACGTCGCCCGGAAAATCAACAACGGCGAAAAACCGTGGAGACGGGCGTAAATAAAGTTGATCTGCGGTTGAAAATGAGGGAAATATTAAAACACCGCAGAGACATGGTTTTCGAATTGGTTAAAATGGAAGGGCATTCAGCTGGTTTGCTTTTAATGGAAATCAAATACGTATGATCAGGAGATTCTGTTCTCATTCAGCTTGAGTTTAAATAGGGGATCTGTTGTTATAATTTACTAATTTTATATGTAATCATTAGTTTCTTTAATATCCTTGTGTATCGATAAATTCTGCCATTTTTGAAAGACTGTGGAAGGAGATTATGTAAGAATAATGCGGTCCTATGAAATGTTTAAACAATCTTGTGAATAGAAGACATAAAGGTTCTTGTGAAAGAGATCCAAATGTTAAACCATAAACTATAAGCAATTCGTAGAAATCATAACACATTTATAATGAATTAGGTATGGTTGTAAGAAGGTCTATCACCGCAAACTTCTGCGGACTTAACAGCTGCTTACAAAAAAGTAACAACTTTAATTTTTGAAAGATGAATTAGCCGGAGGCAAAAAGGAACTTTTGAAAGAGGAGAAAATACCGCGAACCATAGAATAAAAATGTAAATAAATGAGTACGAAAGAGTCATAAAAGTTCCATAACCACTCACGCCCTAGCAGAAAAGAACGAAACCTCACTGCTCTGCAGTCGGAAAACTTCCAAAATTCCTTTGAAATGAAAATCTAGCATTCCGTCAAAATTCTTTAAAGCCCTCTTGCTTAAGAGTTGCGGTGGAGAGAAATGCGTGCCGAACTTGGAGAGGAAGTGAACGCTTTGCAAGAAAACATCTCCGGAAGACGGATTAACGGCATCCTCTGTTTTGCAAGGAAATGCACCGTGGAAAGCAGACGTTCTATTCTGCGAGTTTTATTTCCGAACGGAGTTTAGTCGATTAAAGTTCGCCTGTGGAAGATCGTTGCCGAATCGAATGAATTGCAACACATCACTTTGTTCTCCGATCCGAAGATACGCTCTTCACGATTAAAATCTATTTCTGGGATTGAGTAAGCGTACGAAGTAGTAATTGCACTTATATAAATCAGGTATACATTCAACGTACAAAAATATTGGAAAGGAATGAGATAATTCATTTGTAGGGGAGGTTTGAGGCTGCTTGCTTTTAAATTGATATGATCAAGAGCAATTTATTGAAACAAAAAATGATTTATAGAATATAAATATGTCAAATTGATGATGAATACGTGAAATCAACCAGTTATGGAAGTTGAAATTGGTATTTTTATTTTTAATGCGTATTCTTTTATTTCCTTACGGGTTATTGTACAATGGATTTTTTAAAAATTCTGGTTACTTTGTGAGTAACTCTTTCATGGAGATTATTATATTAAAACTTTATGCATATTTTGAATTAACATCTTAAAAAATATCACAAATTCTCTAAGTAAAGAATTTAACAATATTGGCTTACGAGACATTAGCTTGATAAAAAAAGGTACGGCATCGATTGCCCTTTATCAGAAAGCAAATAGAAAACATTCTATTCGTCGTACTGAGGAAACAGAAAAGCATTCAATAAAAAATACAGACTATTTTTCATAGAAATCTCCGTGAATTTTTGTTTACAAACATCCAAATGTTGAATATGAATTAAAAAATTGTCTATGGAATATAAGGAATCATCAATCTGCTAACAGAGCTAAGAAATAGAAATTTTGATCACTGTAATGCAACAATCTGATAAGAACTCTATTAATTCTATAATACTTTGAATATTATTAGATTCCTATATACTTCTAAGAAATAAAAAATATTTTACGTGTATATAAGGCCATTTAAATTTTTAACCAAGGCTTTTTGAACAGGAGATCAGTGTACTAGTATATAGTATAATTGTATTCTATATTTAAATCGCCACACATTTTTAAAGCCTGTGACTCTCAATTTGCTAACAGTTCATTTTTCATTCCTAGTATTGTTTGCATCTATTTATCATCAATAACCATGTATTAAGAAAAATCTATACGGAATAAAATAAAATTAATTCGAATTCGTTATAATAATCGGTTCCGAGCTAATTGCTGCTGGTACAAGTAGAGTTATATACGTTTATTCAATCGTTTATAACCGAGAGCAATCCAAGTCCATGCAGAGATTCACCGACGGAGTGCTGTATAACCCACACAGTGCGTCCTCAATGACCTTGACCGTGGCTTGTGATGGTGACGTAAGCCGTGGTTTCTCTTTGCAGAGGTCGGCCATGACACATTCCCCCTCAGCTGGCATCGGCCATTAGAGGGAGTTAAAATCCCAATGCATTAGAGATCACTCCAACGGACGGATACAACGAGATGAAATCAACTTTGCGCGTGACCAGAAGTGCTTGTGCGCTCCCAATTGCTTGGTAACTCCAAGTTCCGATGATAGATACGAAACTAGTTGCTAGGCGATGATTGTAAATATGTTCTACCACTTTTAGGTTAATAAAAGTAGAATTCGTGACTTTAGGTGTTGTGAGAAATATTTAACAGTTCTAAATATAAAGAGTTCTGTTCTGTTATCCCAAATTATTTATAATATATATCTACATACTAAAATGCTCTATATAATTTTATTAACGATATTTTATTTTAATGCTTTCATAAATGTCGTTTAACGGCAGCTTAATGGGACATTTATATACACTTTTCATGGCAAGAGATCTTTGTAAATTCTAATCTTTGTGATATCATTTACAAAAAGAATAAAAGATCTATGATTCAAGTTACTACCAACAACAATTTTAATTTTATTATATTTATTATTTGCATATTCTAAGTGCAGCGAAATCCTTAGAACCACAATAATTTTTACTCTTAATTCCTTGAATATAAATCACACCATATTAAAAGTAGTAGTTGAGCTCCAAAATTTAGTTTTAATTTTGATAATACTAAAATTGTTGATCTTGAATAAAATATATTACTTAAAATGTATCTATAAATTCATTACGAAAGCAAAGTAAATTTCTAACTAATTCTTTACCATCTTTGAAGTATGAGAGCATCGAGCGTTATTGGAATATTTTTTAAGATAATTTGAAAAGAATCCTGTTTGTCTAAACTTTTATTTTTCCGATAGCTTCCGTTCAGAATGTGCGAATTGATACTAGATAATCTTTGAACTCTGTATCATCCTGCTCCTCAATAAAAAATATATTCGGCCTATCAGAACCTATAAAAAAGTATTAGATACTGTGTTTGGACTGTTTTGAAAAATATTTGAACAAAACTTACGAAGATATCTTACGCATCCTCTCGTAGCTAAGGGGAGCTGATTGGCTAAATGTTTGAATACGAACATTTTTTAAATTGAAGATCTACTGAATCTTTAAAAAAATCTGAAACTAACCACCAAAATAAGCTTCCAATTAGGAAAAAAATCTTATTAGTCCACATCAGTCATAGGGCTTCCATAAAGCCAGCTCGACTTTATTATTCCCATAAAATTTAATTCCGTGCACTTACTTTATCTGTTATTTTTTCGCCCCTCCCAAAGCAATTTCGCCACGGTCACGCTCCTTTTCACCTCACTCTGGGTCACCATGACTACGCCAAACAACGCTTCTTTTCCGAAGCAATTATAGTTGGCGTAATGTCGATTTTGCGTGCACTCGCTCGTGAAGGACAATAGAAGTACTTCCCTTCCCGTGTTTGTCCTTAACACCGAGAAATTTCACGGGCAAGGAAAGAAAATATCGCAAAGTTAACGAACACACTCTTGCTTTGTGCTAAAAATATCACTTTCCCAAATTGCTTCGGCTCAAACATTTCTTTGCGTGTTTTTTTTTGCAATTTCGTCCGAAGGGTATGAAGTTCTCTGCGAGAAAACGTTAATGCGTTAGAACATCAATTACAGGCGACGTATCTATCTCTGAAGTTTTTGATACTCTGCAATCTTTCTTTCTATCAAATGAGAATGAATCAACTGAGAGTTAACAACTGTATCTTATTGCGTTTTAATGTTCATCCCTTATGTGTACCGTTAATTTAAGTTTGGTGTTTATATTTTATCGAAAGACATTATTCATACGACACTCATATGATAGATAATGATAAATGGCACTTGTTATTTTCTTTCGAGATAGATGAAAGAAAACATATTTATAATACTGCCTAGGGTTCAGTTTTACTAACTAAATTATCCGCTCAAACCATTTTTACCGAGATATCACAATGCACGAAATTATTTCCAGAAACCTTTTTACATTTTAGTTTGTTTTCAATTTCATTTTGAAATTTAAAGTTTTATAAGTAATCAAACGGATATATAGTTTTCATAAATTATCAGTAAAGTTCGTCCTTTTTTTTCGAATTAGAAATTTGAGATATTTCTAATACGCAACGAAACTTATAACTTATTTTAGAGGTAAAATGATACACTATATTTAATAATTAGTTTAGCCAAAACTTCGGTTAATTTAAGCTAACGTAATTCTAGTAATTTAAATTATAGTTGTTCATATTCATTTAACATAGAATAATTTCACGACTTCTGACAACCAATAAAAATTTTATTGATAATAACAGATAAAACAGGGTGAACTTGTATCGGTAATCTTGTTTCTTGCCATCCTTTGGTATTGTTAAAAGACTGAAATTTCATTCTTTGTTTATCATCTGAAATACCCTTACCGTAAAATAAAATAACACTGAACCTTTAAGATAATCCTTCTCTAGTTCGTCTACCCATTCATATGATACACGCTCTTAAATATACTGTTCATGACTGGAGCAATGGGAAGAGGAGCTGTAAACTTCAGTCACCCAAACAGATCCCTTGTGTAACCCCATTATTACCATCTTGATAGTCTTATTTCTACTCATTTCCACTTGGAGGGCTGAATCGCCACTGAACCAGGAGATAATTATTGGGGCAGGACAACTAGACAACTCCATCATTTCCACAACCAAGTTAGCCTTTTCCAAGCAATACTGGAAGCTAAGTCGAGACCTTCTACGAGAGCTACAACAGACTATAGGATCAATAACACGAATGCTTAGCAGCCCTTACGTCTCGTTGCCGTCTGTTCCACGCATCTCCGTTCTTAGCCGCGGAAACGTCCGCATCTGTCCTTGGCAGTAACTTTTCTCGGCGTTAAATCCATTCGGATTTTTTTTCTCAGGTGACGCAACCCGTTGTCAGGGGAGAGCTTGTTACCATGGAACTATGAATAAATTAAAATAGCGCCATCGTATGACCGCGTGGAATAAAAATCGCCAAGATGCTTGAGATTCCCTTCGAATAGCGCTCGTGCTTCATTTTTATGACTCTAAGAGATCTTTTGTTCGCGGAGTGAATGCCAAAGCCTCGGAAGATGCACTTTCGACGCAAGAGACTTAGTGATGTCATCGTCTCCGATCTTATCCCGCCGATGCTGAGAGAGAGTGCAATGCTGAATAATTATCGCGTCGTTATGGGTGGATAGGATCAGCGGTCGCATTTACATAGGTTTTTTATTCCTATGTGAATGCTTTCGTTGTTGGAGAGTAGTCTTTTTTTCCGATCGTGCAAACTTGGTCACGTGATTGCTTCTCGAGTCGAGAGTTGATGAGCGCAAGAAATGGGTAAACTTCGTTTTATGCGAGAGATGACGAAATGTTATTTTAATCGCTACTCATGCAGGATCATATGCAATAATCAATAATGAATGAATACGTAAAATAATAATTAAGATGTTACCACATTTTATGCTTACGAAACAGAATAAAATATTTGAGCTAAAGGTGACAATATCAGGAGTCTAACTATAAATTTAACTCTCAGAATATGACATAAAAATATGTATAACCTACGGTACCATTCTAAACGAGGTTTCTTAGTAAATAGGCGAAGCTAGTCAATGTAACCTTTAAGTACATTAAAGCTCAGTGACATAATTATTCTATGAACGATATATCTATGTATCTATGTATATTTTTTTCACTCCGTTTACACCTGCAGGCGTAGGGAACACAGATAAGATAAATCAATCTTATTAAACTCGGGGGTAAAGAATTTAAAATGAAATATAGAGCGCATTCTTGACCTAGAAATTTTGGGAAAGATAAGACATCTCTCAAAACTCGTAAAAAACGGCTTGATATAGAAAACATCTCGAATTTTCCTGCTCCATTAAAATCTGCCCTTTTCCTCAGTTAAACAGCATCCCTTGATTGTAGCAATGAACGGAATGGAAGATCCTATCTCATCTCTAATTGCAGTTGCGCTGATCTGCCTAAAGGCGGTGGATAATCGATTTAACGAGAGATTGAGTTGGTAATGAGGATTAATGGCAAATATGAGTCACCCTTCCAAATGGCATTGATTCATTACAGATAGGTCGTTAACCTTATGCAGTTCAAAAGGGAGAACGAGTGCACATTGAGAGGCATTATTTCGCAATAGAATAAGTCATATATAGAGAACCCTCCATACGCCTCAAGGGGTACTTTCCTTTCTCAACCAGCCCACATATCTTTCTCACAGCAGAATTAAAAAGAACTTTAAAATGAATGGATTTTTCAAACATCTGCATTTCAATGGGATTTGGCCTTATATAATTTCAACTCCTCAATTCTATATCTATAATCATAAATTGATTTTAGCAGTCTTTTGCATCTAGCAATGCTATGTATTTACGAAAAATTCTCATTTTAGGTAAAATTAATTGTATCACTGGAAAAACTTGTGATTGGGAAGTAAACTTGGTCTCTCTATAACCAAAAATACAGCGCGCGCTCCTAATTGACAGAAGTTCCAGATTCGAATACCGAACTGTTAAAAGAGATATATAAAGTATAAAGGATGATTTAGCTTCAATGAAAATTAATTTGGAATTTTCAAATCACTCTTAATTTGGACTTCATTGTTGGTAATAAATGTATTTTCAATATGTATAACATTGATATGTTTATGAATTCCTATTATTTATTAATTGCTATAGAATATTTTGAGATTTAAGTATTTTAAAAAATCCATTGCTCATTATTTCTTCCACAAGGACAGTATTATGATTTACATTGAATGGTGCTTGATACGTAAGATAGAGGTAATTGCTATGATCTTAACAACTCAATGATATAATAATCAACTCGTAAGAGTGAATGAAGAATTGGAATGTGCATCGCCCCACTCTAACTCCAATCACAATGAACTAATATACATTTCAATAAGGAAAGAATTATTTAACAAAGAAAAATACTAACAAACAGATTCCAACTGCATCATTCTATGATATATTTTATCAACAAAGCCTTATGAGGAAATAAGAGACACAATGAAAACCAATTCTTGTTTGACATGGTAGTAATACATAGAAATACAAATAATTTAGAAATTCTGCTCAGATATTCTCCTAATTGAAAGTTGGAATTCAAATTTCGAAGTGCTGCGTTTGTAATGGCTAAGGAAAATAAACAAAGTTGAATTTCGAAACCATGGAAACCTATTTAGTTCCTAGAACAAACGTTATCCATATGCCTTTTATATGTTTGGAGAGCTGGGAATGGATTTCAGACAAGGGAAACCCACGAGTAACATTTAGCAAGTGCTTTTTCGAAGATATTAAATTACTCAACTCTCTTTTACCCAAAGAGAAAGTCATTGCACTCGAAAGTTACAGATGCTCTGATATTTTCGAAGGCTCAATTGTTGCGAATATCTTTTATTTTGCAGATTTTGTTTCAGAAGCGAGGTCAGAGGCCTCTGGAAAGTTTTCTAATTGCAGAGGTAAATCTCTTGCTTGAATATAGAGAGCTTATTGATCGAAATGTCTGCTGTGGGAAGTAAGCTTATATGCATGAATTTGAATGAAGAGAAGAAACCATCGTGGGGGGAGGATTGATCCTGATTTATAGATGGATTAATGATCATTCAAAAGACTCCAAATTTAACATCAGTTATTATTTTCTTAAACCTACTTGGATGTTTCTCTATAGAAATAGATAAATGTGTACTGTATGTGTAATGTAGTTTAAATACCAAAAACATTCATCTTTAATTTACTCCCATTTAATCAAAACCATAAACACGTATTTTTTAATTATGTGAAAACTCAAATCTTTATCCTGTTTCAAAACATGAAATCTTTGAGACTTCATTGTTTTCGCGTTATGCTCATTGATACTAATTTACTTATTTATTCACAACAGCTGCGATTTGATCATTCGACGAGGTGGCAACGGAGATTAATTAACATTATGTACTCATATAAGTGAACAAAATTATATTAATTTATTAAATTATAAAAATTTCTCTTAAAGAAAATATTTTAGATGAAGAAGTGGATAAAAAATAAATATTATATTTCTAGACCGATGATTTTATACTTAATAGTTCTGCAAAAAACTGTTACAAATACGAAAAATTTCATATTGTCTTGATAGTATCCGTGATAGATATAATTGTAGAACATTATCTTCAAAATTGTTTTTTAATTTAGACAAAGATGTAAAAAACGAATTTGATATATTTTTTAGCATTTTAATAATCTTGATTCTAAAGTAAATGTATTTGTTCAATACTACTTGAATAACTATGTGAGAGTAGAATATTTAATCATCAGACGATTAGTTATTATACCATACATAAATATCCTTCGTTGCACAGTAAATATATTTAAGCTAATTATGAACAGACTTTTTGGCTGCCATTTTCACGAAGTCACGAAACAGAGAATTCGAGTGAATATTTGTTCATTTTAACTCTCCTCAGCTCAGAATGCAGTGTATGCAATCTAACGGTCCAGTTACCCTTCAGCAGACTTCCTACTTTCATTTCGCGAAACTGCACTTTAAGCCGTGCGCCCGAGGCTGTAAAAAGGTCATCCTCTTAAAACCTCTTGGCTTAAATCTTTTCTGAGATCCGAGTTTATGATACTTTTTCTGAGAATTAGTACAGGAGAAATTTTGTGTGGGTTATTCCTACACATACCTGTCTTCCACCGATTATCATTACTATATAAGGTACGAATAAGATGACTCGCTGGCATGCTTACAGCAGTTGAATATATATATTATTCTTCATTGATATCCTGATTAATGTATTAATGATAACCCTTCTTATTAGCTAGATTTTGTAGAGCAGTGTTTTCCAAAGATCAGGTCAACTATAGATAAGGATAAATATATCCTCTCCTGGATGTATTATATTAATGTGCTATATGCTGGTTTAATAGTTAACATTTTTGCGTAAAAATATTATGGAAAATCAGGGAAATCATATGCTATTAGATTAATGATAGGGATCATTATTAGATCAAGCTCAAGTCCTATTTTTTAAACAGATTTTGAGACAAAAAGCTTTATAAAGATGTGTCCTAAATCTTAGGCCTCGTTGCATTGTTAGCTCAGACAACTGAGGAACTGATGCCACAATAAAAAGCTTTGAGAATTCGTTTTTTATCTGTTAACAATACTTGAAAATATTCGATAAGCCAGTAGAGTACGCATCAGCTACCATGCTCCCATACTCAACCTCTCCCAATATCCACTAAACCATTTCAATATCACCATTCCTTAAGAAGTACCAGCGGACGCTTGAGGCCAAAAGTGTATATCCGTTTCCTAATGATAAACTATCTCCTAAAAGGAAGCAGGGTGCATATGTGGGCCGCGTTCCTTGCATTGGAGAGAGAGTCACCCCTTTAATACGGTGACTGAACTCCCATTGGCACTCCCTCATGACGTCACCCATATGCACCTCCGTACATGCACCCGAGGAATTATAAATGCAGTCGGCCTCCAGACGTGTCATTTTCAATCAATCTTTATCGCTCTCCTTTCTCTGCATAAATCCGCGTGTCGCGGGGGTCTTTCAATTCGTCTGGGCGTGCGAATGCATCCATGACGTCACCGAGATCCGGGAGTGACGTCACCGAGGGGTTACTGGTTCGTAAAACTAATCGGTTGATGGTTTGCCAGCTTTTTACCTCGGTGTTTCCTGTTAGTTTAGTTTCGTCTTCAGGGATGTATACTTTTGGGGCAACTTTCTGCGGAAACTTGAAGGAGTTTGGGTGAAAAACTACGTCAGTTCGGTTCGTGAAGTGTTGGATACTTTCACTGACAGTTTATTCTTCGGGAGGAAGGGTATTTTTCCTCGCGAGATAGATAGGAATTTTGTAGGAACTTCTACATTCTTCGCGGAATAGGGTTGCTATTTCGGTATTCTTGAACATCCATTGAGGGCTTCTTCCAATGAATCCAAAGATTGGATCATGGGTTATTTGATATTAAAGATGGGGAAATCATTGGTTCTAATTCTGTTCTGGACATTAGTAGTAGTGTCAAATCGTAACTGGTTAGTAATTTAAATTGTATATTCATCTAATATTTATTAGTTTGAATTCAGTATATCTTATGGAATTTTTTTTATTCATTGTGCATTCAGTTTTAGTCTTCATTTCTATATATTGGTTTTAATCGAACATTAGTTTTCCTAATTGTAAAATATTGGATTAGTTACTTATCATTATATTGCTGCTTATTGTAGCATTAAATTTCTGCTAACTAATTTCTAAATGTAGCAATTTTTTTTCTCCATTTATGTAATACATAGGAATTGTAGTCATATAATTGTAGTCCAGCATTTTCACCCACATTTCTGATTCTAAATCAAGAATCATTATTCGAAAACCGAAATTTTTAAAATTAATTACTTTTTACTATTCGATTTCGAATCTTAATTTTATATAATACTAATATTTTTCCTTTCCTCTCCATGATAAGCCTTTCCAATTCAGCATAAAATCTACACATTCAGATCAGCTATCCACTAACGTCAAAATATATTGTTAAACGATTCCATTACGGGCTTCCTGAAAATGGACAAAAATGGCAATGATCTGGGAATATTTACGTGGGTTTACAGCACCTTCGGTCGGTCTTCTGAATCAGCCAGGCTAAAATCATTCAGGCTAGAGTTTCAAAGGAATCAAGGAAAGAATGCTTTCCAGAAACTTCGATTTGGAAAACGTTAAGTCATAGGCGACCCCACTCTGAGAACTAACCCACGCTCAAGCGAATACGCACATAAATTCTCCGGGCAACGTAGGTCATTCTTCAAACGCGCGCACATGCATTTGAAGCGTAGGCGGCTAAATTATCGCCTAGAGACCATACAAGTATTACCATAACAATTTTATTTACTTACATAATTGTTGACGGAGAAGGTGGGGTAGGGATGTGCGACTTCGTCTTTTTTATGCAGAACCTTCTGGTATAAGTTGTCGCAACTCCATCCATCACCAGGTTGTGGCACCCAAACTGCACCCTCGTAACCTGGAAACGATCCAATCGTCAAACTGTTGTTTACCAGAGTGAGTGCAAGTAAATTCATTATGCGAATGGTTATTTAATTTGTACGCAACAGGGAATCGCTGCGCTCTTTGCCAATAAAAAGGTGTATCAAGACAAAGTCGAGATATGGTGAATAAAACGTCCCATGATATATTATTGTTTATGAGAATTGAAAGTTGCTTAGAGTTTTTGATGACGTCAGTATTTGATCCTACCACGTCATCGACTTGGAATCTATTGTTCGAGATATAGAGATTGGTCGTATTGACATTTCAACACCCAATTCAATATCTAAAGATGTGGAAACTCATAATTTTTATAATTATGTTAAAAGATAAGTTTTATAATAGGATAATAATATCTATTTAAATAGTAATAATTTAAATTTATCACTGATCAACCGCTGTTTATAGTTAATAATAGACTATTTTAATATTCATGGTAATTATAACTTAAGTAATTTTAATAATCACTCTGTATAGAATACCAACAATGAACAATAATAACAATAAAACATACAAAACAGTAGTTGATTGTTGAGAATGTTTCAGTTTCATTTTTCAAATTATTCATTGTTACGGACTAAGAAAGCTTACCGTATCATCGAATTGTTCAGGAGCAATCTACTTAATTATTATTCACCAACAATAGAGCAATTTAATCATTCAACACTGCAATTGTAGTTTTGAAACCTTTTCATTACCTATAAGAATTCTTCCTGCTATATTTCCCGAACAGAACAGACCAATACATTCTGGAACTGAAGACACCTTTATTACATAAACCATGGCTTTCATCACCAACCGCATTTTTTCCTCTCTTAATCCGTACCAACGACTGAGGCGTAATCGTCGAGTTATTAAATACCGATATAATGGGAGAGACGAACCAATTTCCTGGAAGAGGTATTCCCGGGTCGCAAACAACTGTAACTTTCCACTGACGAAAGAAAGGACGTTCAGTCGATCTTTTCGCAACTCTTCGCAATGGAAATTTTATTCGGAAAATATCCAATTATGGAGGTAATCCGAGCGATGGAAATATCTCTGAAAGAAGGAAAAAAGTTCCCATTCGTTTTCTTTTCCTTTCAATCCCGTTTTCGTTCGAGTTCGCAATCTGTGGGAGTCTTTCAATGGGAAGATAACCAAATATAGCAGTTCTAAAACGTCTCGTTTTTTTTACTGTTATGCTTCTCTTTCTGTAGATCCGAAACATCCAAGGTCTTAATCAAAGGCAGGGATTTTGTCTGTTTAATCTCATTCTCCACTTGATAATTGATGCCAAATATATAAATCATGCAATTAAAAATAGAAATACTGATTGTAATTTTTAAAGAAACTTTTGTTTGATTAACTTGAGGAATCGTCTTCAGTCATTGATATCCCAGAAGAATTTTATAGCGTATCTATTGAAGACTAGACAAAGACGTTTTATATATTGAAGGAGTGCCGTAGGATGAACACAATCCACTTGCATGGAAACTACTTTGAACCGTCTCTAGGAATGCACGAGTTGCCAGGCAACGTATAAAATTTAATCTGTTGGATAATCCACCCAAACGAAGTTTAATATGACATGATATGACACAGAATAGTCAGAGCAGGTTGTATAACCAACTACCATTTCAATCTCTCGTTCTATAAATATAAATATGTATCTCAAAAGAATTCTCAAATATCGATATTGATATCTCTTGTTTACCATGATTTACGATTCAGTAAAAATAAATAATTAGCTTATTATGTAAAGTGATACATAAAACTGGGAAAATAGCAAAGAAAAGTATAGAAATGCTGTGGAGCACATAACGTAATGATGTAAAGAGTGGCTATACATGAATTTTCCAAATTTGATACGAATTGATAATTATTTACCAATACGTGGATTTTAAATCTTAGCATAACAGAATATTAGGAATGATTTCGTTAATTTTAACCATCAATAACTATTTCCCCAAACCTCCAAAAAGAATTGTGAAGCAGAATTTAATTTATAAAATTCCTAACCTTGAATAATAGATTGCCCAATTCAAAAGGCGAAAATTATTTCTCATTATTCTGTTTTGTTAGTATATCAGTCTATGTTTAATGATGTAACGTTGCTCTGGAGACGTTACTGTCATAAATAAGAGTACCAGTGAAACAAATCAATCCTTTCAGCTCAATAAGAATCTGTTTTTCTCGATCGAAATTTCTTACGCCTCGGAATGTGCCAATACTCTTTGTGCAGACGGACAGCGGTAAATACGGACGTGAAGAGACTCGGGGACACATTACAAATTGAAAGGCGAAGGAGGAAGTGGAAGAACGATGCAGGTCCCGAAATCGCAAAGAAAAGAGACATCCACTGGAAGGAGTCCTTGAATCGCATCGATAAAAGCGAGAGTCGGAAAAAAACAAGATAAAAAGACGAGAAACAGCATCCTTTCAAAGTCACGAAGATTTCAGCCTTGACTTAGTCATGATCACCATCTCTCCGTCGGAAAGGTCGAGGCATTAAGTGGAGGTTCTCGTTGTGTAACTCCACACACTGGAGGGAACTTAAAAAGAGAGTAAAGAAGAGATTTTCACGCGGAAGGGCGTGGAATTGCAAGAAAGCGAAAGGGTTGCGTTTCCATGAGTGACCGGGCTGCGCGGACGGTGCTACTCCCTAGCGGCGAAGGAGGTGAACTGAAATCCTTCCCGGAGTCGATCTTGGAGATTCGAGGGCTATTTATAGCCGCGGTTTGGACTTGCTAGAGTTGAAGTTGGGCCCAGCATGATTGTTTTGGATTGTTTAGATAATGAGGATTAATCAAGTCGAAACTTTGCCTTGCTGAAACGTTAATTAGATTATCGACAAGGGTCATTGTTAAAGCTGTTCAGCTTTTTTCTTCGACCCCTTCGAAATTACCTCTAATTATTTAACATATTCCATCCATAAATTAATCTTCTTCTTATTATTAAACTACTTAAACAATTTTTATAAATGTTCCCGCTTTGTTAATATAATTCGCGATCTATTGTTTAATTTTTTAGCATTGCGTTAAACCACTGTAATGGACCTGCTATTCAAATTATTATATTTATATCATCGAGAAAATATCAAAATTTCAAATCATATTATATATCACAGATAAATAATTCAACTGAAAATTAACTATCTCTTATAGAACCGTAGAAAAATTTTCACTCTGTGTATGTAAATAATCAAAGACGATCTATCTGTAAATGGATCCATAAGAATAAATAAGTTCATTAAAAAGCAGATTCAATGGCTCCCTAGATTATAAAAATAATTATTTATTTCAGCAGTTTACAATTGTTTTCGTTATATTTAGTTAATTGGAACTTGGAACGGATTCTTAAAATTCTTTGTGTGCATTTTATTGTTAATAAATATCATTTAGATTACGTTCATCTGCAGGAATATAAACAATTACAATCATTTTCATATCTCTTAACAATCGCAGAGCTTTTATTTGTTATTATGTCTATTATTGACCATGTTTTTCTTCATGCCTAACAATTATACCTAATAAATGAAGAAGGAAATCCAATTATGCAATAATCTGAGCGGTAAATGTATTGTTACGAAACAGTGAGGATTAAATAACTTCAATGAGTTAGTAAACAGGAATATAAAATCGTCATTTGTCCGACGGGGAAAAGAATATCCAGTTATTTGAAGTGATTATTAATAGAATTTTGATGATGTATTAAAGCAATAATTCTATCTCCATATTTCTTTATACTTTTCCATTTTTAATTGCATTTTTTAGTGATCCGGTATGGTTCCAAATGGGTTTCTGTATTTATTTTTACACGAGTTTCCATTTTGAATAGAGACAGAAGATAAAAATGATTGCGCTGTGGACGGATGGACGAAACCATAAATAGTGACATACTTATTACTTTGTTTAGTAAGTTATATTCTGCCGAAATAATGGAATTTCTCCCACTGTAAACGGATCCATTGTTCCTTTCCTTTCGCTGACATTGTCGTACGACCGGAAATGGAAACAATGCCCGAGCGAAAATCCCCAGAAAATACTAAATTATTGTGTGCTAATGCAACCGTGAATTCTGCCGTCTGGACATGACAATGAGTCATCCTAAACAAACTCGTGGATTTTATCTTTTTTAAGGTCATCTTGATTTTTTCGCGGCTCTGCATCCTGCTAATGATACACGAGAGTAACAAAAGCAGATGAAATGACACCGACGCTTAAACGTACGGCCGTTCTTCAAGGTCTTTGTCATTCACTGTTTAAAAGGCCTTTTAAAAAAGGTAAGTGCGTGCATATTCGAGGAGTAAGGGGAGGTTAAAAAAAAGGGTTGGAGAGCAAGTATACGCTGAGAAAGGAAGCTCTTACTATACGAGAGAGCGGTATGACGTGAGACTACTCAATGGGTTCTCAGAGAGGTTGGTTTGCTTTCATTTTGCACGACTTCACAGAGCACAAATACGAGGAATGGAACATTGCGAGGAAACTTTTGAAATGGTTCTATTGCCAATTATTCTGTCTACATTACTCATATAACCAATTATTCTACTCCTACATTATACATAAAACCATTCACGATAATAAATTTCAATTGATATTACACATTATTTTATCGATTGATTTATAAGGTAAGTTAGAAATCATATTACTTGTAGTAGACTTCCATTGCCGATTTGTATCATTGATCTTCAAATTCAGATGCTGCGAAAGTTTTAAAGATACAATTAATTTTCGTCGAATAATTCATTGAATTAGATAAATATCTTGTTTCATCTATATTTTCGCGTCTTTGTAGATTTTTAAGTTTACTCATCAATTTATTAACATTTATCAATTCTCTTCCAATACGAAAATATACGGCATAAAATATTCAGATTAGACAAATCATTTAGAGAGAAAAATATATATATTTAATTAAATTATACGACATTAGGGATCATCTATTATCATTCTATACAGATATTGCTATTTTTTCTTAAGGCTATCATTAATGTCAGAATAATTCTATCTAGAGAGCGCAAGTTCAGAAACGTCATTAAAAACAAAGAGCCCGCATATCAAAGCTGACACATGTACAAATAGGGTTTATAAACAGCGTTTGTAAGAATGGATACGAAACAGCCCGCACCTCTTTCTTACATCATCTTGCATCCATGTCCTCTCAGAAGTGAACGCCTGAAACATTGAGTTGAAGAGGATTTTGAATTATGAATGGGCATTGTGGGTAGGGGATTAAAAATTCAAGGAGATGGACGGAGAAGATGTAGGATTGAGGGGAATGAGAGTAAGAAGTTGGGGGAGTGATAAATGAAGAAAATGGGACACACTTAGGAAGTATTGAGATCTCAGAACACAGATGTAAATGAAGCAGAATTAGAATTGTATGCGCCTTCGACAATGAATATTATTATTAATAATATTTAATCGAACCGATTTTATGGCCTCTCAACAATTGATTGATAAGAGTATATTTAATTACTAGTTGAATCAGTTACTCTTACAACAATGGTATTCGAAAATTGATTGTTATATAACAACTGTTCGGAAAATCTTTTTAAGCCGGTTTAACACTAAAAAAAGGAGATATCGTTGATTTATTCATAAAGTGACAACAAAGAAAATTTTCAGAGATGTTAATAAATTAGTTGGATTACGGAAGCATAAAAAAATGAATTTTATAGAATAATGTGTTTGTACAGAATAGACCGTAAAAGTTAGAAAATTCATAGCAACAGGGAGCATTATATATCGTAAATAAAAGTATCATTTAGATCATAATAACATCTATGCTAAAATTTAAATAAATTATAGCCCAGTAATAGGTAACTATAAACACGAAGGTTAATTGCAAAAACATTATATTTCATAGAAATGTTAAAGGAGAGGCTAAAAATTCAGCTCTAATAATATATCGATAAAAATTTAAGTTTCTAATAATTTCATAACGTCTTTATTGATTCAATAATCTTTCAATGCTGAGTATGAGATTAAAATACGCAAATGCCTAAGTTTCCAATAAATACGTAAGGGAATCAAATCCTTTTATGCATTCAACTAATTAAATGCTCTATTTACTGCATTCATAAATCCGTAAGAGATTTTATTCAGCATCGTCAAACGAGGCATAATGAAAGTTTGCATTACAAAGCCGTGAAGTTTGAATGTAAAGTTATTAATCCATCACACTATTGTATTCATCGAAGCGAGGCGGTTTGAAAGAAGACAGCAAATCAAGGGAAATGTGAATTGATGCTGAAAGAGCCAGCAGCTAGGAAAGAGCTCTTTCCACAGAGGTAATGGGGGTGATAGATGTCAGAAGGTTCAAAGACATGGAAACATTTCCTTTGGACTCAAAAGGGATGGATGTTTCCGCGGAGAGAAAGGTTGCAAAGAAGTGAAGTGGATGGAAACAAAAGACTGTAGTAATCAAAGGAAGCTATTGAAATGAAGGAAACAATATAGTGCGAAGGGTTTAAGGCGGCGGTGTACAATGTCTTCCAGCTTCTACGCTCCGAAAATTTGCGTACAGATAGTAGGGTAAAAAATACAAGATATATAGTGCAAAGTTATTTAATACACTTCGTTTGGTGAATTATTATTAATGATTTGCGATACTGTTAAAATGGTGGTTTTTGCAAGATAATAAGTAAGTTTAAAAGTAAGTAAAGTATTTTAGTTTACATTTAATTGCTTATATCCCTTAAAAGGTAAATTTTAAAAATCATTACGATAATAAATAGTGTAGTTAACCGGAAGTCTTAAAAGAAAAAGTCGTGAATTGCAATTTACTCCCTCTTAAGAAAAGATGGGATTTTTTCAGCATAAATATAGGACTAAAGTTGAATCATCGAATAGGAATTGTCAAAGGAATATTATAAAAAGGAAGAACATCATCTTTGATTCCCGAAATTCACTTAAGAATTTAAATTTAAAAACGAGAAACCTAAGATTCGTGAAGTGCACAATCTAATTTAAGCACAGAGTCACAGTATTAAGGAACCACTAAATCACAAATGAACAGACCTCTAAGGAAATAATTCACGTCAAACAAGTCTAAATTTATCACGAACGCAGCATATCCTGAATTTCCCATTTTCTCATTTCACTGGGAGAATTCTTAAGGTTTCAATTTTTTTGAGCCGAGAGCTATTATGGACCGTATTTCCCTCTAAATTAATTAAATTTTCAAAAAAAAAAGTCTGCAAGAATCAGGGCATATTCGCGGAATCCGTTTGAAAGGAGCCCTGTCACAAACGTTGGCAGAAGAAGAGGAATAATGAATGAATCAGAAGTCGTTCGTCGCTCTAGTTACGGGGTATTTTGGAAGAAAGGATTAGCGATGTTCACCGGTGCCAAATTCACCTGAAGCAGGACGACTGATTAGATAAAGTGCCAGGGAATAGAAGAAAAATTAAAGAAGCCAATCGAGAAGTTCCATGGAAACGGAAGTCATGCAGAGAGAATTTCTGCGAACGTATTAACCCAATTAAACGCGGTTCATTTTAGGTTCACGTTGGATTTGATTAAGGTTAGGTTGTGTTAAGAGAAAGGTTGAGTATTGGGGAGTTCGGAAAACTTTTTTAGATAAAAAGAGAATCTGAGAATGCTACGAAACAAAGAAGGTTAAGAAGTTCGAATCGAGAGAAAAAGTAATTACTGTTTAACTGTGGCGTTGAGTACCGAGTTCCGCTACCGATCACTCAACACTATTTAATAAGAATACAGCAAATATTAATAGGATATGATGTTAAGAAAATAAATTCATGATTATATTGAGCTGTGTTTCTCCAACTTTCTGATTCAATCGTCCTTGCTTTCAAGACAATCAAGTTAATTAAGCAATATGGGTTTATTAATGAAATAATTAATCGTTCGATTTACATTTAATATTCATTTTTATAATTATTTTCATAATTACTTTAAATATCCTTAACGGAATTTAAAATATATTTATATATTTTTACAATTAAATGCTATTTTACGTATGAGTAGATTGTTAATGAATGGAAAATAAATACAATTCAGTGTTCTCAGGCTGAATTTTAACTTATTTTATAAAACGAAATAATTTTGAGTATAACTATATGCTATAGGCGTGAAAGAAGTAGTATAGTTTCATTTATATATTGACGTAAATTTCCAAAAGGACGAAAGTTGAATTCCTTGCTCCTTCTTGGGTACTTTACAAAAATACATTCTGAATGATATTGAATGTATGAAAATATAGTAGGAAATTTGTAACACTTTCTAAACCCTGGAATATATAAATAAATATGTAATCGTGGAAAGAGCAAGGTAAACTTAATTATGACTCGTGAATAATAATATTTTAGGAGATATCCTAATTTGAGAAGTACCTGTAGAGGGGGAACTCAAACTAAGAGGAATGATTTATTATTCTCAAAATGAAGTAAAATCTAAAAATTCTTATTCGCAGCTATTTTATGGAATTGTAGTTATCCTTGACATTGTTGCGTCACTGGCTCTACGGCATAGCCTCGCTATTTCGCATTGGCGAATTTCTAAATTAAATTTTCATTTTACTGCCAATCCTTGGTCTATTCCCCCATAAAATAACTGAATTCCAAGGACCAGAGAAGTGGGTCAAGTTGAGAAGAAGCTAAGAATTCTGAGTAAAATAATACAGTGTCTACGTCACAATGAACCGGTTTAATATGAGAATATCAATTTCGTTCGTTGGAATTTTATTTTTATAGTTTCGCCGTTGTTTTGAAAATAGACGAAAGAATATATTTAATCTGGAAATTCATTTTTATAATCTCAATGAGGATTATCATGTATTATATTTTTTATCAATTAGTTCTAACGCCATGAAAGAATTGTATGGTTACTAAATTGAGAAAATGATATTATTCTTAACTGAAAACACTATGAAACTTAAAATTCCTTGAAATGCTAAAACGTCAGTTCACTATTGATGGGAATATTCTATTGATATTTGTTGAACTAAGCTTGGGGAATACACGTACATATTTGTATTTTTATACGCATTGACTTGAAAATCTTTCAATATTAGGTTGTCATGCTAGATAAACTAATAAAATAATCCACTAATAATTTAATAATAAGTCTTATTGAATGTTATAGCTTAAATTTATTTACTTTCCATACCACCGTGATTCCTCTGCCACGCCAGTACATATATTATTTAATCGTTGAAAATTTTCGGACATAATTCACGATCTTGATTTCAATTCAAAACTACAACTCATGGATACGAATCTCTCTGCACCGAAAAAATTCACAGCTTCTGCTGCATATCAGATTGAAAATCGATTACCAAAGCTCAACATATCATATGAAATAGAAAGAGCATGCTGCAAACTTCTACTTCCTCTCCTTCATCAATTATACTATATCAATGATACCTTCCACAACCGATACAGAGATATATAATTCACATCTTCCATTAAAAACTCTTTATCCTCTGACAACAAAATTAAGACTCGAGGATTCACTGTTGACGGCTGACGCCTTCGGCGAGGGCAATATCTTTACGACTGAGGAAGGTGATGTGATGAGGTCATCCTCAACAGACGTAATCATGGGGCCATTGAGGCAGGCGCATGTGCTTTTTACGTCGCGGGCAACGGGAGGCGTGAACACGATAGCGCGTGTGTCACGAGAGAACTTAAGGATTTCCTGTGTACCCCTCTCCCGCTTAACCCTGAGACGCAATTTCCTGAAGGGGTATACACACCAAAGGGCACCGTAAGATATGGCTGAGGTCACGCGACGAGCGTTGATATCACCATCTACGAACATGCATAATGATTAAGTAATGGTGTTAGGGGTTTTTCAAACTTTCCCTTTATAAGGTAACGAAGGAAACAAAGAGGAAATATACGGGATTGAAAGTGACTATGCTACTGTCGATGTTATTCATAGGATGAATTCATTGAATCGATAATTTGGTTCAGGCTGATTTTAATAACTTTCGTTCCTTCTGAACCTAACACCCAAAAATTTTAAATTTATTTATTATTTTTTAATTAAAATTAATTTATTCCTCTTAACATTTTATGTTAAATCGAGATCCGCAGGACAATATAACATTAAATAGAAGAAGGGAGATATTCAGTTTGTTTAATTAAGGTATTAATTTATCTATTAACGAAAAAATTAAATTTTATAATGAAATTCCGATTATGGTGTCATTTTATAATTTTCGCGTATAATTCGCGAAAAATAATCTCTTATTTAAAATTCATCATTACTCCAATGCATCTTAAATTAATATTTTAGAAGTATAACTATATAATATATATTTCTAATAATTTTCACTCAAAAAATTTCTTTGCATCAGCTACATTACAAGTAAAAATGTACTCAAAAGAACATGCTATCGAACTGTATAAAAGATTGAAAATCTATCCATTACTATTATTAAATAAATCACATAGAACAACCATGCAGTATTCAACCTTTCATGTACGCAAAAATAGTATTTAAACTTAAAAGAAACGTGTAAAGGGTTTTACGTTTAAAAATATATTTGTACAGTCACCTCTTTGACGATTAGAGAAAGGAGTAAAGGTTTAATTAGGTAAAGACTACATTACATAAACGTAAAATAAAGTTAGGACGATAAACGACCTTTCGTTTGAAATAGTACCTCAGGATAAATCTGATTGGATGATATGAAGAAGATCCCTATGAACAAGTGGATGCGAAGAATTATAAAGCAATCACCTCTTCATTCCACGGAAGATAACCAATATAGATGGCGGAGCGATCGAACATCAACGTAGTTATTGGGAATTAACGCTCTCGCATGGCTGTACCTAATTGCCTCTCTCCTTCCACAACAACTTTAAAGCAGAACTCCACTTGAGGCACATTTACTCGATTTAAGTAATTTCCATGCATTTCGCTTTATTATGTAAGTGGATTGAATGTAATTGCAGGTTCAGTTGGGCGAAGTAGATGATTGTACCCTCTTAGCGACTTTGTAGGGATGGTAATTTACATACGAATTCAAGGAGCTCGTTTTAAATTTTATTTTATCACCATCTCCTCATGGGGCTTAAGTACCCCTACGATTATCCTATACCAGCTGAGTACATCTGGAAGAAGTGGTATACAGAATGATAATTAGAAATAAATTTGGAAGTAAAGTTCCTCTAATTGCAATCCCATCTTTTAAAGTATCCCTAAAAGGAAGTATGAATGTTCCTTTCCGAAAGGCATATATCCCGGTTAATTTGCCTTGCTCCGTTAGATTATAGATCCAATAATGAGGTGTCAAATTTATTCCACGATTTTTATTCAACCTGATTCTAATCGCTTTAACTAACGACATTTCTTTGATTTAATTAGAAAATCGTACCTAAATTTTATTCAATTTTACGTTATTTAAATGTGACTATAGGTTCTCGTAACGTGGAAATAGAATTATGATAGAGATTCCTATTCTATTTACAACGTAAGAAAGGTACAAATGAGAAAGCAGCATTTTTTACGTATCATGCAACTTTTTGAATGAATCTCAAAGTCTGAAATTTATTTCTTACAGATATTTTTTTACGAATTCAAGGTTAGATCTATGTATTTCATAGAATAAATTGGGTGAAAGAATTTGCCTTCATTATCACTGTAGATAGAATACGATATCCTCTTTAACATCCAAAGAAATACGTCAAAACAGTAGGATATTTGAAGCTGTAATTCATGCTTCTATGGTGTAAGTATTCACAATCTTTTAACAAGAGGAATCTTGGTTGTCGTGGACACCGTTTACAATGATGAATCATCGCACACGAACAAAAATATTCGATACACATCGCCTATTAAGTCGAACATATCGTTCCAAAAGGTAAACACGCAAAAACACAACATCGATCTCAAATCCTCCACCCTTGAAATGAAAAATTTCAGTCACGAATTCTTCTAAATCGACCGAGGAATCCAAAAAAGGGTATTGCGTTGCAGCGCTCGGTCGACTACTGCGTAGTATTTTGAAGGAGCGTCGTTCGGATGTGCCACGCCCCTTTCTCCCTCCAGCGAATTTACATTCGTGCATTTTCCAACCCCTTTTTTTGCACGCCATTGTTGCCAATTCACCCCTTTTTCGCATATGCGCTGAAAGAACCGCAAACAAAGAATCGTTTCCAACCCGCGTTTAAATTTTTTTTTCTTTCAATCACTCGGTGCTTTAACCCTCTTCAGCGTCCATTGAGTATGGAGTAGCGTTCCATATGCGATTTCCCTTTATTTGCCTTTCATTCGTTTTTTTACCGTTACATCGAATGAGTGTGCCGTAACCTTATTATTCAATTAACACAGAAATAATTTTTTGCCTTAAGGCTCTATCCCTTTAAGAGGTTCCGCGATAATATTAAATGCGACTTAGAGAACATCGATTCCCAACGCAAAGTTTGAGAAATAATCAATACCTACTTCATTTTCATAATTTTATACATTTCTGTTCGATAGCATTAATAACCACAAATCCGAGTTGAGACAAACTATTTACCATCGATCTAACTTTGATAGTCATACAAATAAATAAAAAAAATAATACAACGATTCAATTTAACAATACTTCGACTAATTGTCAACAGTATTTAACAAAAATATACGTCATAAGTGAAATCAGAAAATTAGAACATATTTGTACAAAAATTAAAATATATTTTGAATAAATTCTTATTATTAGAATAAATACGTATTCCTGCGTAATAAAACTAGACAAAATTATTATTTCAAAGATAAGAATCAACCGAGGATAAACAGAGAAGAATACTAAGGATGATATGAATCTACCACAGAATAAGGGGTTGATAATATGACAACTCCGTTAATTAATAACGTCAATGTTCTGTGAATGTAGATATCTAATATCTGAAATCTATAAATTCCATAGCCTTATAGTTTTATAAATAGAAAGAAAGGGAAAATATTCTCTCATTCACCTTCTTCGACTATCTATTCTTTTTATTATTCTATACTATACTTCGACTATTATAAGACTATCTCCTTTATTATTCTTATGAAGAGAGAATGATGATCTAACTAGCAATCGTCTTCATAACTTAATCCAAATTTATAGATATTGCACTCGTAAAATGAAAAGAAAGTCTGCTTTAATATTACTATATTACTAAAGGAATTTTTTAACTGGATGATAATGGAGAAATTTTAAATCGTTGTAAACGGAGCAGAGTGGCGCAGTGGAAGCGTGCTGGGCCCATAACCCAGAGGTCCGTGGATCGAAACCACGCTCTGCTAATAATATTTTTTTCTCCTATTTATATCGAATGGTAGTCCGATTGCAATCAATTGTTTTATTACTGATAAAGATATGAATTGTAAAGAAAACTTTACTACTAGTCTTATTCTATTATTTTACTTATATTCGACAAAATTATCCAATTCAATTTAAAATACTTGGATAAAATAATTTCTAAAAACCATATTTATTCTATCTAAGGGGTATTTCAGATTACCTCAGTTCAGGTTGTCAGAACCTAAACAAGTAACATAGTCGAAGAACAACGTTCGGAGAAATTACGTAACTTAATAACATACATGTGCATGTGTAAATAAGGAAACTCTTTATAGTGTCCAATGTTAGTTAGTTTATAGAAAAGAGTACACATTTGCAAGAAATACTTTATAATCCTTTTGGTACCCTTTTGGACCTTACTTTGGAAATAATTTTGGCAACTGCGCCCTTAAAACTTTCCGGCATTCCCGTATCCCAACCCCTTGGAACATACTACGTCGCAATTTTATCTTCAACCCCTTCTCCACCCAAACACGCGCTTTCACATGCGAAACACACGCAACCCTTTTCCCCTCACTCTTTCCGGTCACGACGCTCTCCCCCAATATAAAAAAGATCTCCTATAATACTCCTCCTTTCATTTCCTTCATTGTCTTTTCCTTCGATGTCCTGTGTTTTTAGCAGATCTTCAGCAACGAACCGAATTGCATCCTTTTCGGAAACGTTTTAACTCTTTCTTCCTTTCACTTCTTCTTCTGGTGCTTTTATTACTTTGATGGTCAAAAGGTTTCGGATTACACTTTGGAGTTTTCGGTTTCATTCGATCGTTCACTCCACCTACCTCCATCGACGTCTTTTTTTTAGATCGCTTTCGCTTCTGTTTACTTTTAGTAAACCTTCCTTTCACTTCAATGGCTTGTTTTCAAGCCCTTCCACTCTTATTATTATATATTAGGATCTTTTTGGGCTTTGACTGCTTTCCTTTGCCGTTTGGAAAGTTGAATCGATTAGTCTACTTAATACGAGCATTTAGTGTAATTCATATGAGACGGAAAAAAAATATACTTTAAGTTATCAGATAAGAATGATTAAACAATGGATATCTGTTGTAATTCTTTCGTCATTATGCTCAAAGGGAATGAAATATTATTCGATTCGATAAAATAAGATAAAATGTTAATTAGCAGAGCGTGGTTTCGATCCACGGACCTCTGGGTTATGGGCCCAGCACGCTGCCACTGCGCCACTCTGCTATTGGCATACGGTGGAACAGTCGGACTAACTAATTTGTTACAGTCCCGCTATCCTTCAATTTCATTTTGTAAATAAATTTACACTCCTAGCTATCAGTACATTTTTTCTATGAAATATGAAACTATGAAATGTTTTTCGCTGTTGTCGCATTACCATATTAAAGTTATTCTAAGTTTCCATGCCAAACCAATAATGAGGTATAACTTTCCTTGAGTATGAATATTGAATATCTGGAGAATAACCGTTGATCGATAATTTTCAAGCAATACCTCGGATTTCGAAGAAGCTCTTTTTTTGGTTATTTTAATAACAGAAGTTCAGGAAGAATTTATCCTATTTTGACCTCATACTTCCATGAGAGATTAAAAGGAATCCTAGAATGAATCTTTTTGTCCTTCTACAGAAATGAAATTTATTGGATTATGTGAATGACGTAATAAATATGGATTGAAAGGAATCCTGGGCTTATTTAATTATTTGCTTTAGTAAATTACTTCTGGTGGATTCATTTTTGATAAAATGAATGTATTTACTGATATTGTATGATATGATAGTAGTTGAAAGTTGACTATAGCGAATGATTGCTTTATTTAACGAGACATTTTGGCACTATGAATACTTGCTATAGTTTTCATCGATGTTTTAAATATTAAATTATATTTTTCACCATTGATTGAAAGTGCAGCAGTGTATGGTTAGCTAAAATTTAGTCAGTCATAAACCGTCGTATGTATAATATTTTTGGTTTTGAGCTATTCGAAAGTTTATAATCGTTTCCACAGAAAAATTTCTGTGGAAATTTACAAAGTTCTTTTTATTACTATGGCATTCCACGAAGTCACGCCTTCTCATATTGATTTCATTTATAATCGTTTCTTAAATTTTTCGGTCATATTACATTTAATAAATGAAGCTAATCAAAATGAATACATTTCCGTAAACCAAGGGATAGAAAAATATTCAACTCCTCGATAAATTCATTGCTGAACTTTATTGACATCGAAATTCAACTTTGAAATTTCATTCCAGAAACTTTTTCATCCGCAAAACGATTTCCATTTGGTATATTGTAAAAAAAGAACTTTTTTGCAATTCTCGAAAAACACTGCAGGGTAATGTCAATCGCTCCTCCAATGATTCTTTATTTTTTATTCGATATCTGACGTCCCTTTCACTTGAATTTGAACGAGATCCTTTCATCGTTTTTCATTTTCAAAGTGAAAGTTACTTTGAAATGGTCTGAGTTTGAAAGTGAAAGTATTTCGCTATCCGAATTGCTCTGCGGTTTTTAGCGCAGACATTTTTGTGCGAGAGTTTAATTACAGATCGCTATTTAATAATTTCAAAATGTATGACATCGCATTAATTTTTTACCGTTTTATTTTTGAATCGCTTTGAACGAGATAATTACTTTCCTGGGAATTTAAAATAATTGAAAATATAACAAATTTATAACATTTTGATAGCTTACGTGTTTTAAAAATTTTGAAAATAATTTAACCTACGAATACGAGCTAGCTTAATTTACATTTCAGCACACTAATTGATTCGAGCGCTGCGTGGAAAGAATCAATAAAAATGTAAATATGGTACATGATTAAAATTAAACTCTTTTATTCAAGAATGAATTTCTTTTATCAATTTACTTTTCATTTCAAATTAACTTCCTTTATTCATGTTTATTTCGTTTAAAATACAATGCTCATTTAATATTATCGTTTTTTATATGTAGGGGTTCTCGCTTATTGAATGTTTTTGGAACGAAAAAACAAAATTATCCTTCGCTATTATAATTTGTAATATTTTACCTTTAGAGGCAAAAAGATATGAGTTATTAAATTATATTAAAGATAATCAATTACGTTGCTGAAAGCCACTTAATTACTTTGAAACATATGTTAAATTATATTTATCTTGGGTTTTAAATATTTAGCTCGTTTTTTGGATTATTTTTGGCATTTTCTAATTGGTCGGCCTGCTATCAGTATAACTTATTTGCAATATCAACTAAACCCTGGATTTTCTTCCAACCATACTGATAGTTATCATATAAACTCTTGATACGAAAAATTATTGTTGTCAAAATAGCATGTTTGCGTGTTGTGCATTTTTTATTTTTTGTTTTTTTTCGAAATCCTTAATTTCTTCACTTCTCAAACTTCTCGTATTTTATGAAGTCTAGATTAGTGATTACTATAAATAGACTAGAAAGAATTTATAGACAAAAACCAATCGTCACTAACCTGTGACCATTTACCAGGAATCCCTCAACTACTATAAATTATTAGTAACCCAGTGTAATTACATATTCACTTAAACGAAAGATTTAGCAAATCAATAATTGGAGAATTAGATTCAGTTGAAATGACGGAATCATTTTTATATTTATAACTGGTTCTTTTCTAACCAATGGGTTACATAACATACTGTAGCAAAAGCTTCAATAATTCCGAAATTTACAGTTAAATTTTTACGCTTCTATTGTGCAAAATAAAGTATAAAAGTTGCTAAAATGGATCTTTTATGTAACATAGTATTTTCAGGTTAAAATCCTAGTACGTCCATCATATACGAGCTAACTCATCGCTTATTTACTTGAAGCATAGATTGAAGTAGAGCGTGTTTCCATGATATCCAAAATACCCTCTGATGTTCCCTTTTGTTAGATAGCAGATGGCGCTGGATTGACGTTTGGGCGGAGCAAAAATAAAATGACGACAAACAGGCGTACGTGAGATCGTTTGGAATAGCGGCTGTCATTTTGACGCGAAAGGGAAAGTTTCAGAATAATAGGATGCATAGCTTTGGAAGGATGAATCTGAGAAATGACAGCTCCCTCGGTCATTAGTCGGATAAAAAAACAGATTGAAAAAATTCCAATCAATATCTTCTATAAAATCTGCACATGCTCTGGTTATAGTAGACCCGATGTTCTGCTTAGAACATGGAATAGATTAATAACAGAGCTACATCAAGAATATTATAAAAAAACATAAATTAGTAAGTATGCTGAAGATGATATTGACTAATACCGATGCATTATTTTTCTTCACTAGATAGTTTGGTTCTAATATAGCAAATAATAGGAGTTCAGTGAGCTACGAAAACAAACTTGACAGGCAATTTTATAGGAAGACGTTTCTAGCAAATGGTGTCAGAAATAGCGATTTAAGTTGTTTTCCTTACTTCTTACATTTTCCTAGGAAATGACAACACCGCAAAATATGGTTGAAGTTGATGTGATATTGTACAAGAATAGGTTCTGATGTAAATATCATACACAAAAATTCAAAATTTTGGTACGTAATCGAAAAAATGTAATTACAAAACTATAATGATTATAGATTAAACCATTGTGTCTGTTACATATACAGAAGAATATAATTTTTATATAATTTGCAAAGCAAAATTCACGAATTTCGCGCGATATATTTCAGAATTTAAAGTACTATTATCGAGCAATTTTCTGACTGCAAAATTTAGTTAATCAAAACCGTAAATTGAAGGAAAGAGTAAATAAAAGTGCAAAAAACTCAATCTTCGTGAGGATTAAATTTTGGGAAAGGTTGAGGAGAGCCTATCTTGCTTTTGAGCGAAATGGGGTTTTCGCAAAGGGAAAAGGGCATCTGTGTGAGAAAGGACTTTGGAATTGGGGTAGGGCAACTGGGACATCTGACACCGGTATAGTGAGGGTACGAATTGGATAGAAAGCGTCAGTGAAAATAAGTGAAAGTCCGTCTCAAAGCGAATGAGGGAAAGCGGGAGAGGGTGAAACGACCGCGTTTGAAAACGATACTCCCTCTGATTGGATAAAATCTATTCAATGCATTTTTTATTATTATATTAATAGCACAAGATACGTTAAGAGAAGGGTCAATATTTATAAGAGAGAAAATTATTGGCGAACCATATTCTAAGAAAAAAAGTCGAATATTTCAAAAATTCAAAGAATTAATTAACCTATGACCTAATTATAAGTTGAATAGTTTGTTGATATAAACGTCAATGTAATTTATTATTGCTGGTAATTAAAGGTATCGATTTCGGAAAAGAAGATTAAGGTAGATATTCTGAAATTCTAATTGAAATTACGACTATGTTGCAAAAGTATTAATACATTGTAATATTATTTAACTATAGTATAATTATAGTTAAATCCGAATACAAAAAACCTGCAAAATTGTTACAAAATTATCCACTCATACAGAAAATTAGGGATTAGAAGTGTAATTTGATCACCTACATTCACTATTAAAATATAAGATTAAAGCAATCTAAACATCATGTGCATTTAAAATAAACCATCGATTACGGTTATCAGTTCCCCCAACGAAATACCATACTGTCACATTGATTTAAACAGTAATAATCCAAGATTGAAAATCTAATGCAAGAAAAAAAATAGTTTCTATTCATTTATAACCGAAAAAATCAAAGAAAATCATAAAGTAAGCAAGAATAAAAAAGTATAACTATTCATTGCCGTATGCATTTACTGGAGCAGATAGTCTAATTCGCCATGAATACATAGTCAACAGAACAAGACATTAAGGGAGTAGGAAAATGCAGGAGCTATGATTCCCGATATGACTCCAACAGCAGAGTGGCGCAGTGGAAGCGTGCTGGGCCCATAACCCAGAGGTCCGTGGATCGAAACCACGCTCTGCTAAGAATGTATTTTTTTTCCTATTTATATGGAATGGAACGTCGGAGGAAGCAGTTAGTCCGAATCCTATATGATCTCCAAGAGCAGAGTGGCGCAGTGGAAGCGTGCTGGGCCCATAACCCAGAGGTCCGTGGATCGAAACCACGCTCTGCTAAGAATTCATTTTTTTCTCCTATTTATATCGAATGGGACGTCGGAGGAACCAGTGAGTCCAAATCTTCTTCGAACTCAAACAGCAGAGAGGCTCAGTGGAAGCGTGCTGGGCCCATAACCCAGAGGTCCGTGGATCGAAACCACGCTCCGCTAAGAATGTATTTTTTTCTCCTATTTATATCGAATGGGACGTCGGAGGAACCAGTGAGTCCGAATCTTCTTCGAACTCAAACAGCAGAGTGGCGCAGTGGGAGCGTGCTGGGCCCATAACCCAGAGGTCCGTGGATCGAAACCACGCTCTGCTAAGAATGTATTTTTTTTTCCTATTTATATCGAATGGAACGTCGGAAGAAGCAGTTAGTCCGAATCCTCTAAGATCTCCAAGAGCAGAGTGGCGCAGTGGAAGCGTGCTGGGCCCATAACCCAGAGGTCCGTGGATCGAAACCACGCTCTGCTAAGAATTCATTTTTTTCTCCTATTTATATCGAATGGGACGTCGGAGGAACCAGTGAGTCCGAATCTTTTCGAACTCAAACAGCAGAGTGGCGCAGTGGAAGCGTGCTGGGCCCATAACCCAGAGGTCCGTGGATCGAAACCACGCTCTGCTAAGAATGTATTTTTTTTCCTATTTATATGGAATGGAACGTCGGAGGAAGCAGTTAGTCCGAATCCTATATGATCTCCAAGAGCAGAGTGGCGCAGTGGAAGCGTGCTGGGCCCATAACCCAGAGGTCCGTGGATCGAAACCACGCTCTGCTAAGAATTCATTTTTTTCTCCTATTTATATCGAATGGGACGTCGGAGGAACCAGTGAGTCCGAATCTTCTTCGAACTCAAACAGCAGAGTGGCGCAGTGGGAGCGTGCTGGGCCCATAACCCAGAGGTCCGTGGATCGAAACCACGCTCTGCTAAGAATGTATTTTTTTTTCCTATTTATATCGAATGGAACGTCGGAAGAAGCAGTTAGTCCGAATCCTCTAAGATCTCCAAGAGCAGAGTGGCGCAGTGGAAGCGTGCTGGGCCCATAACCCAGAGGTCCGTGGATCGAAACCACGCTCTGCTAAGAATTCATTTTTTTCTCCTATTTATATCGAATGGGACGTCGGAGGAACCAATGAGTCCGAATCTTCTTCGAACTCAAACAGCAGAGTGGCTCAGTGGAAGCGTGCTGGGCCCATAACCCAGAGGTCCGTGGATCGAAACCACGCTCCGCTAAGAATGTATTTTTTTCTCCTATTTATATCGAATGGGACGTCGGAGGAACCAGTGAGTCCGAATCTTCTTCGAACTCAAACAGCAGAGTGGCGCAGTGGAAGCGTGCTGGGCCCATAACCCAGAGGTCCGTGGATCGAAACCACGCTCTGCTAAGAATTCATTTTTTTCTCCTATTTATATCGAATGGGACGTCGGAGGAACCAGTGAGTCCAAATCTTCTTCGAACTCAAACAGCAGAGAGGCTCAGTGGAAGCGTGCTGGGCCCATAACCCAGAGGTCCGTGGATCGAAACCACGCTCCGCTAAGAATGTATTTTTTTCTCCTATTTATATCGAATGGGACGTCGGAGGAACCAGTGAGTCCGAATCTTCTTCGAACTCAAACAGCAGAGTGGCGCAGTGGGAGCGTGCTGGGCCCATAACCCAGAGGTCCGTGGATCGAAACCACGCTCTGCTAAGAATGTATTTTTTTTTCCTATTTATATCGAATGGAACGTCGGAAGAAGCAGTTAGTCCGAATCCTCTAAGATCTCCAAGAGCAGAGTGGCGCAGTGGAAGCGTGCTGGGCCCATAACCCAGAGGTCCGTGGATCGAAACCACGCTCTGCTAAGAATTCATTTTTTTCTCCTATTTATATCGAATGGGACGTCGGAGGAACCAGTGAGTCCGAATCTTTTCGAACTCAAACAGCAGAGTGGCGCAGTGGAAGCGTGCTGGGCCCATAACCCAGAGGTCCGTGGATCGAAACCACGCTCTGCTAAGAATGTATTTTTTTTCCTATTTATATGGAATGGAACGTCGGAGGAAGCAGTTAGTCCGAATCCTATATGATCTCCAAGAGCAGAGTGGCGCAGTGGAAGCGTGCTGGGCCCATAACCCAGAGGTCCGTGGATCGAAACCACGCTCTGCTAAGAATTCATTTTTTTCTCCTATTTATATCGAATGGGACGTCGGAGGAACCAGTGAGTCCGAATCTTCTTCGAACTCAAACAGCAGAGTGGCGCAGTGGGAGCGTGCTGGGCCCATAACCCAGAGGTCCGTGGATCGAAACCACGCTCTGCTAAGAATGTATTTTTTTTTCCTATTTATATCGAATGGAACGTCGGAAGAAGCAGTTAGTCCGAATCCTCTAAGATCTCCAAGAGCAGAGTGGCGCAGTGGAAGCGTGCTGGGCCCATAACCCAGAGGTCCGTGGATCGAAACCACGCTCTGCTAAGAATTCATTTTTTTCTCCTATTTATATCGAATGGGACGTCGGAGGAACCAATGAGTCCGAATCTTCTTCGAACTCAAACAGCAGAGTGGCGCAGTGGAAGCGTGCTGGGCCCATAACCCAGAGGTCCGTGGATCGAAGCCACGCTCTGCTAAGAATTCATTTTTTTCTCCTATTTATATCGAATGGGACGTCGGAGGAACCAGTGAGTCCAAATCTTCTTCGAACTCAAACAGCAGAGAGGCTCAGTGGAAGCGTGCTGGGCCCATAACCCAGAGGTCCGTGGATCGAAACCACGCTCCGCTAAGAATGTATTTTTTTCTCCTATTTATATCGAATGGGACGTCGGAGGAACCAGTGAGTCCGAATCCTCTAATAGATCCAACAGCAGAGTGGCGCAGTGGAAGCGTGCTGGGCCCATAACCCAGAGGTCCTTGGATCGAAACCACGCCATGCTAAGAATGTATTTTTTCTCCTATTTATATCGAATGGAACGTCGGAAGAAGCAGTGAGTCCGAATCCTCTAAGAGATCCAACAGCAGATTGGCGCAGTGGAAGCGTGCTGGGCCCATAACCCAGAGGTCCGTGGATCGAAACCACGCTCTGCTAAGAATTCATTTTTTTCTCCTATTTATATCGAATGGGACGTCGGAGGAACCAGTGAGTCCGAATCCTCTATGTAGTCCAACTGCAGAGTGGCGCAGTGGAAGCGTGCTGGGCCCATAACCCAGAGGTCCGTGGATCGAAACCACGCTCTGCTAAGAATGTATTTTTTCTCCTATTTATATCGAATGGAACGTCGGAGGAACCAGTGAGTCCGAATCCTCTAAGAGATCCAACAGCAGATTGGCGCAGTGGAAGCGTGCTGGGCCCATAACCCAGAGGTCCGTGGATCGAAACCACGCTCTGCTAAGAATTTTTTCTTTCTCCTATTTATATCGAATGGAACGTCGGAGGAACCAGTGAGTCCGAATCCTCTAATAGATCCAACAGCAGAGTGGCGCAGTGGAAGCGTGCTGGGCCCATAACCCAGAGGTCCGTGGATCGAAACCACGCTCTGCTAAGAATGAATTTTTTCTCCTATTTATATCGAATGGAACGTCGGAGGAACCAGTGAGTCCGAATCCTCTAAGAGATCCAACAGCAGAGTGGCGCACTGGAAGCGTGCTGGGCCCATAACCCAGAGGTCCTTGGATCGAAACCACGCTCTTCTAAGAATGTATTTTTTCTCCTATTTATATCGAATGGAACGTCGGAGGAACCAGTGAGTCCGAATCCTCTAATAGATCCAACAGCAGAGTGGCGCAGTGGAAGCTTGCTGGGCCCATAACCCAGAGGTCCGTGGATCGAAACCACGCTCTGCTAAGAATGTATTTTTTCTCCTATTTATATCGAATGGAACGTCGGAGGAACCAGTGAGTCCGAATCCTCTAATAGATCTAACAGCAGAGTGGCGCAGTGGAAGCGTGCTGGGCCCATAACCCAGAGGTCCGTGGATCGAAACCACGCTCTGCTAAGAATTCATTTTTTTCTCCTATTTATATCGAATGGAACGTCGGAGGAACCAGTGAGTCCGAATCCTCTAATAGATCCAACAGCAGAGTGGCGCAGTGGAAGCGTGCTGGGCCCATAACCCAGAGGTCCGTGGATCGAAACCACGCTCTGCTAAGAATGAATTTTTTCTCCTATTCATATCGAATGGAACGTCGGAGGAACCAGTGAGTCCGAATCCTCTAATAGATCCAACAGCAGAGTGGCGCAGTGGAAGAGTGCTGGGCCCATAACCCAGAGGTCCGTGGATCGAAACCACGCTCTGCTAAGAATGAATTTTTTCTCCTATTTATATCGAATGGAACGTCGGAGGAACCAGTGAGTCCGAATCCTCTAAGAGATCCAACAGCAGAGTGGCGCAGTGGAAGCGTGCTGGGCCCATAACCCAGAGGTCCTTGGATCGAAACCACGCTCTGCTAAGAATGTATTTTTTCTCCTATTTATATCGAATGGAACGTCGGAGGAACCAGTGAGTCTGAATCCACTAATAGATCCAACAGCAGAGTGGCGCAGTGGAAGCGTGCTGGGCCCATAACCCAGAGGTCCGTGGATCGAAACCACGCTCTGCTAAGAATGAATTTTTTTCTCCTATTTATATCGAATGGGACGTCGGAGGAACCAGTGAGTCCGAATCCTCTAAGATCTCCAACAGCAGAGTGGTGCAGTGGAAGCGTGCTGGGCCCATAACCCTGAGGTCCGTGGATCGAAACCACGCTCTGCTAATAAGGTTTTTTTTCTCATATTTTAGTATTGAATCCTCTATGTAGTCCAACAGCAGAGTGGCGCAGTGGGAGCGTGCTGGGCCCATAACCCAGAGGTCCGTGGATCGAAACCACGCTCTGCTAAGATTATTTTTAATCCTCCTATTGAAACCACGCTTTGCAAAGAATTTAATTTTCTTCCTATTTGATTTATTCTATTAGGTTTTTTCTAATTTTATGTTAATTTTATGTTAATCTTTTAGTATATGTTTCATAAATTTTCCACTCATTTCATTATGTGCGCATGATATTTGATATTTATTTATTTTAATTTTTCTATAAATTCCCATAAGGAAATGCAGGTCATAACTTTAATTCTTATCTTCGTATTGAGTTTTAATTAATATTGCCCATGTATAAATGGTGGAAACTGAGATTTAGTCTATCATATCCCCATTGAATCCTTCCCATCAATTCCTTTTGAAAGGTCAACCGTCTGACATCCATGTCACGGTGATATGAACTCCCCATACGAGGGTGGCTGAAAGAAATTCGTGTTATTCGATCGACGAAATAAACTGGCAATATATCTGCCATATTACGCTTGACATGCAGATTTTGAAACGCCCCTACCTATATAGCGATATGTTTTCCTTTCCTTCCTGAAAAAACTTGTATATGACTAACTCTGTACAATTTTATTCCCTTATCGGCACTGTATTAATTCTTTATTTATCTAATAGGTTAATGTGTATTTTTATTCGTAAGTACATCATATTTATCTTCCGTTTTTTTTCGCTCAATGCTTTTGTTTTCATGGCAATGATTTTTAGCATCAGGGAAAACCTCGTTTTCACCTGTAAGGCCATCAAAAAAAGCAAGTCATCCTGTCTACCTTTTGGAATGATATTAAGCCTTATGAAATCTAGGCATTTGAATAAAATGAACATAGTCAAGCTATCGACCATAAAAAATACATAATGAGTGTATACTGTTGAATACTTCAGAAGTACATGTCGTATTACTCAACCGCATATAAATGGGTCGGAAAATATAGGATAAATGGTTCAAATTAATATTTTAAAATTTATTAAGAAAATTATATACATCCTATAAGCATTTTATTAATAGTGAAGGTAGAACTTTTAACAGGTGTATCTCTTTAAAAAAGTAGACTTTCTGTTAATAACGGCTATTCAAATTTTCTATTTGAAATAAATTGCAGCTAAAAAAACTAAAATTACTCTTTAAATTGCTACGTAGCTAGTAGTGCTAGCAATGCATTTTTGTTCGTATTTCTATATTCATTAAGATTTTGAGAAGTAAAATATTAATAACATGTTCACCTTTTCCTTTTTATGATTTATAAAGGAACGTTTAATTAGATTAAATATGAAATATCGTATAGATTTAATCTACGAATGTCAAAATTGAAATTATTTGCTAAATTTGGAGCATCTTTTAAATGTAATTTTGGAAACGCATGGACCACTTAAAAACAGATAGGTAAGGGTCAATAAATAAAAAATTTAATAATATCCTAAGATACTGGAATTTTAGCCTAAAAATAATACAAGATAGCATAATAATTAAAGTTTACTGGAAACTGTTACCTTCTTTAATATTATTAAATTATTTTAAATGATCCATAGTTCTTTATAAAATTAAAATCGCAATTTTGCGGATAATTTCAACCATTAAAATCAACACATGATCGAAGTTAATGTGAAAAAGGAGGAAACCATATAATTATCGTTGAATGCCTCTTCCTGTACCATTGTAAAGGTCAGAGAACTTTCAAGTGACATTCAAGAGAATATTTATTTAGAAATCGAGGCAATGTGCTCCACTTTTCTCAGTGAATCGGAAGCACAACAGATTTCCAACGAGTAATGAATGAACGCCTATGAATGGTTGGAATAGAATCAATGACATTGAAAAGACAAGTAGTTTGAACTTATTTTCAATGGATCTTTAATTTCAGTTTATAGACTTGAGCTATTTAAGTCCATTTGAGGAAAAAAAGACTACGGCATCCTTAATCTTATGCAACCACCTACGCAGAACGCGCGTCACCTGAGCAATAACAGTCTTTTCGTCTCGAGCTAAAATAGCCGCGTAATCTTATTATAAAACCTCAGGCTACGCTATACCTATGCCACACTAAGCACCAACAATAAATTAATAGGAATAGCAAGCAATTGAAGTGCCAGAATGAAATAAACTGTTAAGATAAGTTTATACATCTTTATTTGTACGTGAAGACGTTTTTCTCATGCTTATGATGGGATTGCTAATAATTGAAAAGTAAATAAGTTCTATTTGTTATTGTATATTTCTGAGTTTCATGTACCAATCATAAATTTACGCATATCTAAGATTTGAGTCTATTGAGAATCATTACAAAATAAAATCCTCTAAAAGAAATTGAAATACATTTATGTGGTAGCAAGTTTCCTAATTAATATATGATAACAAATTAACGATAAATCTAGCTGATAGAAAATTACATATATATTTTATCGTGAAATTAAATTGGATGGTTCTTTTTAGAAAGAACCATAAACTTAATATCCATTAAAAGTAAGTTTATGTATTTTAACGTAAATATGTTGAAGATGTGAGGTCGTTCAGTTTTCTAAGATATGATGTCAGAGTGTGTACGTTATTCCCAACTCTACAGAGGCTGTATTAAGGAAAACATCTGAAAGCGGCGCTATTGCTACATCTATAATCTGGGCTTTATCAGTGGAGTACCAAAGGAGTGTAATCCGGATGTGACCCAAATATGGAAAAGTTTTCATCATCTTCTTGATTTGCTCAACCGCTTTTCTAGGAAGATGTTTGATGAAAAGAAATACCTCACTCGTTCCACATCTAAGATACTCTGATGTATAATGCCCTAGCGTAGTTATTACTCCTAGATATCTTGTGCTCTGAATATACAGGAGAAAAACGTTATGACTTCCGGATAAAAGAATAAGATGGAAACTTGAAAACATAGTTGGAATACCAGTGAAATTTAGAGAAAAAATTGAGAGAATATGGGTTTTTAATATTGGCAGGAGATCATTCAGTTCTGTTATTGATGTAGATCCTCAATATAATTGTTATAAAAAGAGTAAAGTATTCCTTACTTGGCCAACTTTAACGAATGGGATTAGGGAATGTATTTGTGTTAATAAATCGAATGAATGAAATAAATATGTTCCTATAAAGGATGTTCCTTTAAATAAATATGTTCCTATAAAGGATGCTTTGCCTAGAAGAAAATTACTGAAATATTCTGCTACCACAATATTATTATATGTAATGAAGGCTCAAGTTCTAGGATTCTTACTCGATGAAATAATGCACTTACTCGAGGGAAATATCCTATGATTAGAATACCTTTTATGTGAGTGTAACTAGAAATAATGGTTAGTTATTAAAATGGAAAATATATGAAAAAAAAGACAAACGAGTTTAAGAAAAATCCTTAAGGAATAAATTTCTATTAAGTCTACAATTCACGAAAACATAGCCATGGCTTGAAAATCTAGCGTCACGTGTATAGAACTCAGCTATGAATACTTTGACGCCTTTAAGAATAAATTACTTCCATCATCAGCCATCGCATACAACTATGCAATTATTCCAAGAATATTAGTGCTAAAGTGGTGAAAATGAGGAGATAGGGAGTGAATCAAAGACTGAATGAGAGAAAGGACATCTGGAGAAAATTGCAAAGCCGGTAGTTATTATCGCACATCCTCGACCTTGTACGTCCTTGAATTGCGACCTCATTCATTAATCTCTCCCCATGACACTGTCTGCGATGCCCTTATCTGTTTTTCTCCCTTTCTTGTGTCTGCCATCACGCCCATGAGCTACGTCGAACGATTCGTTCCCACGCAATACGATGTTCTTTTTTTTATTGCATGCAATGAATATATCGATGACTCATTTGAAGATAACTTATGAAGCTCAGGTTAAAGGGGGAAATTTTTTTGTGATTTATTTCTCTGTCTCTGTTGGTGTGATTGAAACTTTCGGAAAAATTTGCAAATGATCATGAATACTCTCGTATGGTTTCGAATTAATGCAAATGCTTAAAGTTGAGTCGATATCTAAAATCAAAGTATAACTACTATTTTTACCTCTTTATGGTTCTAAAGAAATAAAAGTTGGCCAAGCTCATCGTTCAGGGAATTTCTTATTTATAATTAGTTTAGTCGTTACCTTGTTTTTTCAAAAATATTTTAAATATGATGAAGCCAAAGATTTATTTAAAAATTCTAAAATATTACGAATTTATATCAAATACAAAGTATAATATTCTGATACAACACTCTGATCTATGAAATTATAGTAAAGAAAACAGCCAAAAAGTGTAACTAATATAGTAAAAGTTCTAATGTACATATGTGAATACAAATATGTTACAATATTGAGGAAATGGAATATAATCTAAATTAAAAATATGTATAAAATATTTTTGAGATTGAACTACATAATTAATTCATAAAAGTACAATTTAAACGGTCAAAGAATGTCCTTAATGAAAATACATTTCAACCGTATACTATAATTTAATTTGCGGGCTCATTTATAAAAAGTCGTGGGTATTTATAGTTAAGGATATGAAGTTACAATATTCGATAGATTATTCGTAGAAATTGTGAGAATAAAATATATCCACTCAATTTTATAGCCAGTCATTTTGTTCACATAATTACTAAACAGGAAAATATGAAAGGAATTCTGCAACGGACAAAACGGTAAATCATTATTAAAACTATTCGATGTAAATGAACATGCATTCTATATTAACATTTCCCGGTATAAATTCGTGCTCTCAAAGGGAAAGCCGTACCGAGACAAGGAAATAATACTGCAAACCCTAGAGCCAGGTAGACTCAGCTTTCAAATGAAAAATAATTGCCCCTCGCTGACCTATATCCAGCAAAAAATTGAGGTTGTGGTCATGAAAAAGAAGACAATGGAATGTAATTTTGCTTCTTTCTTTCATAAAGGGAAATTTGGTATTTTTTCATTTTTGAACTTAAATTTCTCTCACATGAAAAGATTTCCAGTAACGATATGACATCATAGAAAGGAAAATATAGTCTGAATATTGGATGAATGTTATTATATTGCCCGGGAGATATTGTTTTTATCGACTAATATGCGACAATGGTGGTAACGAGCTTGTTAATTTCCAGCGGAGTTTATAAGCATAATTAAAGCTAGATTTTTCTTAGAAATACAAATTGCTTGAGGGTAAGAGTAAATAGTTTCGTTGCTATGCTACTATATCATAAATAATATTCATTTACATTCGGTTAATAATATAAATGCTATACAATACTCATAATTTACCAATGTAAGAATCAAACGGTAAAATAATTCTCTGAAACGTAGATTAGGAATGATTTAAATGAATGGATTAAAAAAGGTTATAATATTTGAGTGCCGAAAATCCATAACTTCGATTCATTCAGTAATTTTTAAAAATTCTGTAATGCAAATTAAAAATAACAAAATCTCTTTCCTAATATGTCTTTTACTGTAACAATGTTAAGATGAAGGATTATTACGCTAATACAATACAAAGTATGAAAAGAGCTGAATATTTCCGCTCAAAGTACATAGAAGACTGAGTAAAAAATTCAATTCATTGCAATGAGCTGCTTTTTTCAAAAGATCAAATTAAAAATCTTATTCAGATGAAAATGAAGCTTACAATTTTTCCGTTCTCCACTCTTCATTAAAGTGCTCAAAATGCAAAACCGGAACGATTTATTGCCGCATATGCAATTTAAAACGTTGAGTGGGAAGAATTTGCATTGAATGGTACCCTTTGGCCATATATGAATCGATATTTTGCATTGAAACACAAGAAAATAGGAGCTAACCGAAGAAGGAACAGTTTTTTCTCCTCTTACCCAACTGCTGCCAATACCAGTTTCTATCGCTGTCAGTCACAGTTTATCACATCGGAGATTTCAGAGGAATGAAAAAGGGATAAATAGAAGAGGTTGAAAAAAGGTTCTAAAAATACGCACTTTTTCCTTTCCCGGCGGCCGATTAGCAGATCTGCCTACGCTCCGTTTCGCACGTAGGGCTAAAGAACGATGCTCAGCTGTTTCCACGATGACGTTTCCAAATAGAGCGTAAGAGACACCTGAAGAAATAAATGCGTCATCTGGTTATTTGATCGTACAGATCAGCACAAAATGACATCGTCATTACTCTATCATTATGTGTTGCAACTTACGAGTCTAAATATGGAATTGAAGAATAATTCACGAGATTATATGAGTGTGTATACGTCATCTTACTTTCTTTGACCAAAGTTTCTGTTCATAATGGAGTCGATTCATCTATAATAATATTTACTCGATTGATTTTGTAATCATATTTATAGTTATCTTTGTGTATTAGCATTCTCTAAACAAGTTTTTTATTTATTTACAAATATCTTTCTTTAATGAAAAGTATCTAGTAACATTTTGAATGCTATCATATTTTATATCATGCTCCAGAAACTCTTATGTTTAAAAATATATTGGAATTGAAATATATATTTAATGATCATGATACACAGTAATAAACAATTGATTATATTCCAAGTGTACAGTAAATAGGAATGTAAATATCAAGTGCCTTTTTGATTGTCAAATTATAACATTTTCTCGATTAATTGATTATCTTTTGAATCAAGAGTTAGCATTACGTCCAAAACTATATCACCAACTCAAAATAGAATGAAATGATTATAACACTATTTGTGTAGAATATACTTTAAATAATACAAACACAAACAACTTTGAGTGCTGTAACTCAATACATTAAATACTACATAATTCAATATACGATAAATAAAAACTATGATTAATTATCGAAGTCTTGGAAATATTCCATATTTCTCTGAATATTTTGTAAGGGATTGTTGAATGTTCAACAATATTAGTGTTGTTTTTAAATGAAAAACTTGTGCTTATTCTTTTAAAAAATACTAGATTATTATTTCATTTTTGTGGAGAATTATGTTTTGCAGAGTATTACAATCAGTAACGAAGATATTAACAAAGTACCTCATTCCTCATCTAGCCTACTGAGACCCGTTTGCCCCACAAAGAATCCTGTAGCTAATCCTGGAGGATATGAGAGTCAAACTTTCCGGCCTGAATAGAGGCAGCATTCAAAACACAACCCTCGGTTGGCATAGCACCAAAAAGAGTGTATAAATATCGGAATTTCTTTCTCTCCTGCAAAGCTTTGTGTTCCCTACATGCTATGAGAGGCCTTTAGCTCTCTTTGGGTGATAATATTATCTTACTTCGGGTATTTACAAAACAATCCCTCGTCTATTACCACTCTTAATTTAAGGCGATATGGGATATTAAGGATTTCCTTGCTTACTAAACATTCGAGAAACTAATACTCACAACTATCCATTGAATATAAAAATCATAGTTCAAAATATTTATGAATAAACCATTAAAATAAAAGTTATAATAACTAAAATAATCATTTAAGATTTAGTTTAATTCATCACATATTTGAAAAGTATTAAATAATAACTTACTACGGATAGTTCTAAAGGATAATGTAATAAATTGATCATGAATTTTGATGGAGTTATTTAATATTGGTTAATTCAGGTATTAACTAATCATGTTTGAAGTACAAGTGAGTTTTGTGCCAAACATTTTGTATTTCCTATTTTCCCATTAGCTTCGTAAGGTAAATGAATTTCACTGCATTTAATCGATGCCGTATTAAATCCGCTTCCCACGGAGGCGAAGTTTTCCTCGTACGACGTTGAATGACACATCCGGTTGCATCCGGTTCAATTCGACCGCGCAAAGTAGAAAGTACCGCTTTCTATTCAAGATTCCTTCGTCCGTTGGTTGTAGGAGGAGGTATGAAAAATAAAACAGGATTCTTCTCTTGGTCCACAATTTAATCTATGTCTATAGCGTGGGAAGGGAACTCGTTTCATTAAAAGGACAAACAGGAAAGCATATATTAGCGAATGAGACTATTAGGCCACAGATGGGTGATGTATCGCTTGAGATACCGAAAGTTCAACAACTGAATTGCACGATGAACACACAGAGTTTACTTGAGATAAAAATTATCTCGGAACTTCTCACTTAAAAAATGCTTATCTCTTTATTAATTTTTGTAATTAATTCTTGATTAATCTATGTGTAGAATCTGTAATTTAATCTTACAAGGGTTAAAGAATTAAAACTTCTTATTCGATCGTACGTAAACATTTCTTTAATCTTAAACAATCAAACTCAACTTTACAGGAAGAGAAAAACGAACAAATCAGTCTGTAGATATTGAACTATCGACGAACTAGTAGCAATAGTAAAACAAATTCTTCATATACAACAAAAGTTAACATTTCATTACACACTTCCATATAAGCAACTTTAATTTTAAGCGGGGAAAAAACTTGCATCGGCCGGGAATCGAACCCGGGCCGCCCGCGTGGCAGGCGAGCATTCTACCACTGAACCACCGATGCTGGCTTTCGAGTGACAAAAATAGTAATTACTGATTCCCAACATACGTATAAGGTGATGTAATCGCCCTTTCTTTACAGCCTCTACGAGCTATGGTCCTGGAGAAGTGTTACGGGTCACCGTATTTCAGGCGTAAGAGCCTCAAAAATATTCCTGGCGATCCTAGCTGCTTTAAAAACAGTGCTATGAATGGAGTTCTAAACCTTTTATTATATGAAAATTTTTACAATTCCTGTATCTTTATTCGAAAGTTATTGCATGAAAGAGCCACTGGGAATACATTCAAAGGGATGGTACTCAATTTGGTTTAAATATTGGAAATCCTCGTGAGTTGATTACTCAGAATTTATCACACCATTGACTGCCGCATACATTATACAAGTTATTCATTTGAAATGATATACCTGAAACGCATTGATGAATTGCAAAGGAATTTAGGTTTAATTAATTAATGATTCGGTAAAATAAGAGCACCGATGGGTTACATTGCATCGTTTAATTCCCTAAGTGTCCTTCTTCGATGTATTAAATAGCTTCAAATCATGTTACATTTATATTTTACTCAAATAAGATTTTCCTTTCTCCCTTTATCTTCTACTTTATTTATAAATTTATTCGTTAAAACTAATGTTTAATTTTACTATAAATAGTTGCCGAAAATTATCAATTTTGACAAATTTATAAGCTCAAATCGCTGTATGTTATTATTTACTCTTTTCGTTTTTCCATACTTTACATTCAATTAAAAATGAATGAAACATCAAGACTATCACTGATACAGTACATTAGTGGATGTCAAAATATCAGTCAAAGATTTAATGCCACCATGCCTAATTACAGATTATAATATAGTGAAATGTAGTATTTTATATTTTAGATATACACCAAACTTAATATTTCCATACAATTAATTTCTTTGTAAATTAAAAATTAGATGGTATCTTTGGTTCAATACTATCAAGGATGTGCAGTTAATGGACGGATGAATAAAAGAATGTGACGGAAGAAGGGAACAAACAAAAAGCGAGACTTATTAAAATTTTGCCCAATTAAAAAATAGATGAAAAAATAAATGATTTGATATGAAAAGAAAGAAGAGGAAATGAAAAAACGAATAAAGAAGGACATTCCATTGAGTAAACTGCAATGCGATGGTATCCGTAATTAGCAATCGGAATGAATAAGTCTAGATCGCTAAATAGTCCATTCCAAACGAGCTAATGATTTTTTAAAGCGCTTTTAATATTCTATGACCTAGAATAGCTGAATATAATTTGGAGTAACTAATCGAAAACACGTTAACAAGTGAAAGATTAATGGTAGTAATTACCATAGATACAAGAGCAGTTTAATTTTGCGCGTATTAATATCTCAATCGATTAAATTTATCTTAATTGGTTTGTGTTTTGACTGGGATCCCTGTATCACCTAACTAATTGGCATATTATAGGGATTAGCGTGAATAGTAATTCGGAATTATCAAGTGAAATAAATAGATGGGTAGATCACTGTTTGATTGTATATACGCACGTTCATTCATAAGGTTAAAGTAATTGAATAGTAGATATTTCGGTTCTAAAAATATAAATCCTCTAATTTTATACCTATTCATCTTAATCATTTTGAAGTATGAATATCTTAAATTTCTAAATCAAGGATTTGAAATCAATAATTCCTGAGTACAGTATTATTGTTTAATAGTGTATTAAAATGTATAGTTATTTATTGCAAGATAATTATTGTCAATTCCAGTTAAATATTTAATTTCTCTAGGCTTCCTGCATCTATAAATTTTACCAGTGAATTCAGTTCCACTGAGCTTGTATAAGGAAATATTTCAATTAGCATTACGCTTTTATAAGAGAGAAATAGCATTTATAAAACAAAATTTACATAGAAGATATTTCATATCCACAATTGATAGTAGTAGCCCGCAAAATAAAAAAAGAAAAGACAGCATCGATCGATTAAAAAATTACCATAAAAGCATCGGGCAGTCCCTTAATGAAAATTAAATCTTTCCAAAGATCTCTCTGTTATCTTTTTCCTTTCGCTTGAAGCGGTTACCTTCCACGTCCCTTCATTTCCCTTTGATATCTCTCACGTTTTTCGCTCCGCATCCCTCATTATATTTCTTGCTTGTGTATATTCCCAAACCATTCATTTTTCCCTCAACCCCACCTTTAATTGCGAAGAGCTTCTCGTCCTTCAATTATTTCTTTCATTTCCGGCCAGCCCGGAAGTTACGAAATACGCAAGAGGGGACATGAAGGAAAATGAGGGAGGCCTCGAAAAATCTCTTGAGTCAGTCTGAATTTGCAATTAGCGTTTTTGCGACTCCACTTTTTGCACAGTGGGTTTATGACGGTGAAAGTAATTGCATCAGATATTTCCCTCTGTTACCTTCCGAGAGCAAACAAGGCGAGTGATGGTTACCATGGAGTTTATTTACGCTGATTAAATAAACCGGAAATTTTAGTCTAAAACATACAGTTCAATGTAATCTCATTGTATTTGGATGGTTGAACAGGGACAGCTTGTGATTTCCGGTCTCGAAATTCACCACCGCTTAAGCATATTGGATAGCTGCGTGTATATGCCTAATTACAGAATTATTTAAATAGCGAAGAATTGAAATATATGTTTAATCGCCCAAATATTCAATTAAATTTTACACTTTGTATATTTTAATATGGTTTTAAAATATTTGTTCTTCAATAGCTAGATTGTGGAGACGAAAAAGATACTAAAAACCTGTTTACATTTGAGATTCACGACTTATTTTCACGTCTTATAATAACTGCATAGAAGTTTAAAGATTTCAACGTCATGTGCCTTTCCAGCAATTATTATTCAATTATTGTTTGAAAAACTTTTAAAGTTATAACCATAATAATACAACCATCAGTTTTTATATAAATTATTTATCTGCGAAAATCGTTAGGGAATATAATTTAGCATTTTCGATTTTCGAGGATATTAACCTGTCAATTTCTTTTGAATTTTAATATAGTGTATATAAGGAGAGTAATAATGATCTACTTATGAAAATTCAAGTATCAAATAACTGCTATATTAAATACATGAATCACGCAAACCCTTTCCTTATTTATAATCGAGCATATCACATAATCACTTGTCCTACTTTAAATGCAAGAATACTCCTATCGTACACTCATACAATTCAAAGTACTCTTTTACTGAACCCTATTTGATTTCATATTCATTAAAAGGAAATGAATGGAGGAATACATCTCGTAAATTGAATTAAAACTTTTAATGCATTCACCGTAACCCATTCTCATTTCTAAGATGGTTCTACTCCATAAGTCCTCCAACGGAGTATACTGCACCAAGCTGAGTAATGTTGAGAAGAAGACAAAAACAACCTTATAACTCTCGCTCACCGAACCGAAACCTTCTGAGGAATTGCAAGAAGATATTATTAATTCGAAATCCATTGAGAAGGAAGTTTTTCCATTCACTCACCCATTTCACTCCTTTGAATTCCTCCATGAGTCTATAGTTGGATACGGTAACAGTTTTAAACAAGCACATAATACGTTCCGCATGATTCATACACCATGATTGAAAGTCTAGGCTACCACTCTAGATCTGACATCTGGGAGTGTAGTGTCTGCCTTGTCTTCCTCCATAGTGTAAACGTGTCTACGACCTGCAATTATCGCATTTTAAAAATCCTTTTCTATCATTCTCATCCAGTAGCATATCCTCGAGCCAAAAGAATACTGAAGAGCCAAAGGTATAATAGACTCCTGACTGCGCCGTAAGCTTACCAAATGATATTAACTCTCCAAATTTCCATATTTATCAATGGAGTTGTTTACCAAGGATTTTCCCGAACCTGTGATGAGACTTTTTAAAAGAGCATTGAAATCACTGTGAGTTCTCTGGTGACTTCAATGAATGAATGGTTCTTGAAAAACAAAAGGGATACCATAGTTAATGGAATATAAACGAGACGGAATTGATCGTGTTTAGTGCCTTTCTTAAAGAATGGCATTATCACCTACATTCTATCACGTTTTATTTTGATCACTGTGCTCTCTCTAATATACAAGATTTCTGAAGTCCTAATTTTTATTTTCTAACAAGTGTAGATCAATTTGAAGTATTAAAGGTATCAAACTCTCCTCTTTACGGTTGAAGCTAAGATAAAAACTTTAAAAAGATTAGTGATGAGATAATAAAAACCTAATTATGGCATTTTAATTGAACATTTTTTACACGTAAGGTACCAGATTTTACAGGACCATATTTTCTTGTTATCCTCTCTAATTCAGAATAGGTATGTGAGATAAATTTTATGATATATTTTTAGAAACTACACTGAAATAATAAATGGTTAAAGCATAATTAGTTTTGAATTTAGTATCTATATCAAATTGAAATTTCATAATTAATTTTAGCTTATTTTATTTCCTTCTATTTTCCCTTTTAAAAGCGCACTCATCTCCTTCGTTTGCCAAGTCATGCTGATTTATATTACGTTGTGGGCGTTCGAGTCTTCCTCATAATCTGACATAACACCATTTAGTGCAGAAACCCGCTCAAACACAAAGCGTGATTCTAATGGAAATAACATTCACCTTTGGATAGCATGGATTAAATCATCGTCAACTCAAGAGCAGCTGTGAATCGAAACAGTCATGTTTCGCCACATATGACCTAACTCTATTAGTCATCAAACATCCATATACAGTAGACATTAAATCAATGTATCTGGGTGACGAAACGTTGTATCAAGGTGTTATAATCTCTTAAAAAGGTGATGTGAAAGAGTTGATATTCTAGAAAAAAATTCTAACTCAATATAATAAGAAAATTTAAAAAATTGTATAATTTTATCTGGAATTCGAAATGTCACGATAAATTGTACTTAAGAATGTATTTGATTATCTAAAACGACAGCATATTGAATCTAATTCAACCATAGGTAACTTATAATTTGTAGAATCTGATGTCTGAAAATTGACTTTGAATTTTTTACGAAATACATACATGTATATATTGTTATCGTGTTTAAACTTATAAAATCATAACGCCATTTAAGTTGAAGCCTACTATTTTTATTAATAATCAATCCTGTAAACCTGTCCCTATTCCGAAAGATGATCATATTGCTTTCAGAACTAAATTCTTAATAGTTTGAGAGGTTTAAATTATTCTTTGCAAAATGATGCAGAGAATTTGGTACTTTGGTACTAAACTGCAATAAAATTATTTCTCAACTTATTGTACATTGTTTAATAAATTTTTCAGATCAAAGAGTATATTTATTAATAAAAATCACAGGAATATTAGTCAAATTTTACTGAGTTCTCGTGTTGTTTCAAGGCCCTGTGGCGCAACGGATAACGCGTCTGACTACGGATCAGAAGATTCCAGGTTCGAATCCTGGCAGGGTCGACATTTTGTCACCTGTTTTTCAACAAAGGTATGATGATGTTACCCTGATAGATAAGCTTAACCAGGTTTCTGGCCGATAAATTTTTAAGAGATTAATTATATTGTATTGAACATCCTTAAAAAATGCTAGCACCACCATTCGCACCAACATTTAATTTCAATTTAACAATATATGAATAGTTTCATATAAAATCTAGCGAGAAAGTTTAACGTGCCTTAATCTCTCAAAATACAGCATAGACTCACACTTCCTTTCCATCGGCATTCCACGGAAAGGGAACATTTTGTTGATGTTCCAAACAGCCTCGGGTACTTAGCGTTAATTTCAGCTCCGTTTCGAAATGAACATTCACTCTCGCAAAAAAATCGCGCGGAAATATCTATTCCGGTGTCGGTGACTGTATTTGCGATGATTCCAGGGTCAAGGGTCTGAACGATCCCAAGGGCACTCCATCCCAAGGTTAGTTTGCATAAGACCCACGCCTCAAGTGCTTGAGTGGGTTTTCCTTATAAACCATCAATGCGCTCCGGGGATACAGTGATGACGTGCAAATAAGCAATCTCCGCAAAAATAGATTATGGCGAAGAGATTAATCATGAGTTTCCGAGTATGTATCCTCCCTATAGGGATTTATAAAGATAGGGTACGGTTTGTATCCGCTTTAGCGAAATTTAATTTCCGCGAAGTATTTTGCTTTTCCGCTTTTTGTGATCATTTCCAGGAATTATAGTCGCCATTTTTAAATTTAATATTAAGTTCTCGAATATTATATAAAATATCTGGATTATAATATTAGCAATTGGTAGCGCTTCTGAGTATTCTGTATTATATGAATAAAATTATGGATATCCGAATCAGTGTGTGTTCCCATTGACATGATATTAATTATAGATTTTTATTAAATATTAGGACGTATTCATTTCAATATCACATTTTCACAAAGGTTAATGTTTGAATATTGATAAAATTTAAACATAGATCTAATTCATCATTAAAACACTTCATTATAATCATGATAAAATTTGGCTATATGTTAGCTCTGTAATAGAATTCTGATTACGTCATTTGTCGCGTATGTCAACATGTTGTTATTTTTAAGTGCAGAACCATGCCGACTTAATTTCGTCGAGTAAACAGTTACGCAATACTTTGAGTTGAAAACCCGAAAATCTATTTATATCCATGTATTATCAGAGTGATTATAAAAAGACCGGATGTCTAATTTAATAGTAACTGTACACTTCATACAATCTATCTAAGCCAGTCAATTTGACTCCATACCACATAATTCATTAGTTTAAATTCTAATAGGAAATATATATAGAATATGAATATAATGAACTCGTTTTGTATTACTGAATTTTAATGAAATGAAACATTTACTATGATTTTTCTCTCGGTTGATATTCACAAATTTAAATGAAGTTTACAAAAGGATGATGAATTTAATTTGACTAAATACTTTTTGGGTTCTCATTCCATGTTCGTTTCCTTTATATAAATTTTGTTAACAATAAGATTTCAAGAAAACCTTTCTCTCATAAGAGAGGAAATTCCTGAATTTGAACACTACAACAACACCTTAATGGAAAATTCGCCACCATCTTACAATAGAGAAGTGTATTAAACTACCTCTTTAATTTTTTAAAGCATAAGTAAAATTGCTTTAACGTTACCTTATATATATTTTATGTTAATACTGTGTTTTCCATTATGTGATTTGATCTGTATGGTTATAAAAATACTTTTTACCTTATAATAACTTCAAAATATGGCTCAATATTTTATTTTGATTTACTTTTTGAAAAATTTAGTTCCTACAAAATTTATTATGTGAGACCCGAACTATCACCTATGAAGTATTATATTTTTCCTGAATATCAATCCTATTTTATATTTACCAAAGTAAGACACAAACAGTACTATTGATATTTCCGAATTATTCAACTAATTGATTATCACAATGGTGCGAGTGAAATTCAACGCCAAAGGAAGCCAAGGAATTAGGCATTATCAATTTAATTTTCTTTGTATTGAACTAGAGAGGAAATCGCTTTCTTAAGGTAATTACCATTGCAAGAGAAGACAAAGGTATCCAAAGTACCTGTAGGTTCCCAGGCCCTCCTCCACCTTCAATGAATCTCTTTGATAATAAAGCTCTTTTCTAAACTCACTGAGAACCTCACACATTTGAAGCTGTTCTGGGAATAAAAAGCCTTTATACCGGAAGTCAATTCCTTATTTAAATACGAGCGAAAAAAGGTGCGCTTCGTTATTAAGAATTCCGAACGAATGACACGGCTCGCGTAGGGAATGGTATCCAAACGGCAATGCGGAAATGAGAGGGAGAAATTTAGTTGACGTTCGCGTGAGGGCAACGGCTATTCTTGGACTACCGCTTCTTGTTTACGTAACGAAGGAATTCTCATGTACCAGTCTCCGAAGAAAATTAGCAGAGATCATGAATAGGTATAAACTATCGGCAGTTGTTCCCCTTTTACTTCTCCCAATCACCGTCCGACCGCGTGGGCAGCACAATCGCCTGTTCGGAAAAGATCCCAGATCTCAGGTTGCGTCATCCCACACTTTCATCTGGACCGGTGTAACTGAGAAGGTGAAACATCCTTGACTCACGCGGTGGGCACCTGGGAATGGTGCTTTTTTTTCGCAAAAATTATTTTCGTCTTCGTCTCGAGATAATTAATTTCTTTGTTTTCGCAAAAGAAGCTCTTTGTTTGATGACACTGCTATGAGAAGACCTTCGAAAACAATATTAAATGGAATTGCTTGTTTTGCGAAATGTTTCCAAGCAATGGGGTACACGCAGACTTAAATTGGCATCTCTTTTTGAAGTAGAAAAAATTAAAATAGTTGAATTTAGTATAATTAAATAAAATATTAATTAAATAAAAATTAAAATAGTTGAAATTTTAAGATTCTTTTGATTAAGTTAAATGAAAATTAATTAATTAAAGAAAATTTAAGATTCATAGATCTTGTTACTTTCATGGTATCAGTTCTCTACTCGATAATTTTACATTGCTACCATTACTAAATTTCCCATAATTGTGATCCCATTAATTTAATTTCCGTTTTTATTAATTGATTTTTAAAATTAAAAAAGTTTTATAAATATTAACGTAATTCATGAAGTGAAAATCTACTCATTTATAAAGTAAAAGGAAAGGTTTTTTTTAGCTAGAAAAAGAAATTAAACTTTCTATATAAAAAGGTATGCATCTTGAAAGAAACGGCTCAATAAATTTTAATAATAAGCCAAATTTGAAATATGCATACAAATTGATTCTATAAGATATTATTTCTAAGTAATGCAAGATAATATTCCATCCATAACTTTAAAAAATTTTAAAATAAAATTCTTAAAATTTTTAGCTTTTTCTGTAGCTCTTTCTTTAGCTGTTATATTTCTTTTTTCGATAAGGAATCTAACTTGCTCGTATCTATGGTGATGATCAATCAAACACTGAGGTGTTGCCATTCATTCACTTTGTACGTAACTCTACATTTATATGAGCTAAAAAATGGTGCTTTACCATAAAAAAATATTAATATATTAAAAAATGAATCTCAATTTTTCAATTAAATATTCCTAATAAAGTTAATACGAGATAAACAGCTATTTATTACTTTGTTTTCTTTCTTCTTGTTCGTAACGAGTTCTAACAAAATAAGCAGTTTTTCATGCGACCTTGCTTACAACCTTTATTCACCCGATAAACAAATTTTACGATGATTCAAAATACTATCACTACTTTATTACTCCTGTCAGAAACAAAACACCAAGGCCACATTACTTTAACCAAGGGAACTAACTTAATTTTCAAAACGATAAAGAAAACAGCGGTAATTTTTTAAAGGAAATGTAAATAAGCCGAAACATTACAATTGAGACAAATAGCAGTCTGCAGGTGATCTTGACCTTTTACGAAATCAAAAGATTTGTTTTGTAAACATGAGTATTTTCTTTCCCAAAAATTTGTTTAAGATTTGGAAAATGACTGTTTTCGTTGATGCCCTTGACCTTTTCGAAATATATCGCTAAATCTTTATTTCCAAAAGCAAAATATATATTTGGAAAACCTCGAAATTTGCACGTTAATGGATCAGAAACGGGAAAAAATAGAAACTGATTTCCATAATGTCTTTAAGAAATAGTAACTCTTGGATTTGATCCAAACTCTTCATGTAAATTATATTATTAAATAAAAAATATGCGTGATAAAGTCAAATAATTATGGATATATTAAATTCTATCCCTTAAAAATATATTTTTTCAACAGATATTTAATTGTGTCTTTTCTGTATGGAAATCAACAAAGTGAATATTTAGATCACATTTCAGAAGTATCCTATCAGTGATTAATAATATTATAATATAGACTTCGTTCACTAATGACTTGTTATTGGGAATATGAATGAGTTTGATAAATTCGAAATACAACGCAAATATTGGATGAGTTGCTTTATAAGGATCATGAATTATAATTTGCTTTAACTATCTTAAACTTTGATGGATGTTTCCTTTCATAAAGGCTCTCATCTTGCGAGAGTTTAAACAAGAAATCTTTATTATCAGTTATAATTGCTCGAATAAACACCTCGGTTCGAACAAGTTTTAGCAATCACACATTTAAGAAAGCATATATGTGAATTTTTGATCGCTAAAATGTGTCATTCCTATTCATTTCATTTGTAAACAACTCCATAGTTACGACTGATTTAGATTACCGCTATGACTGAAGAAGTTCTTACCTAACTACTGTCGAAGTATTATAAATAGGAAGATAACAAACCAGAAATTAGACTAGCAAAAAAATACGACCAAAATATTTATATATTATTAAATACTGTTAGTGGTGAAAAATAAGGATGGTGAAAGAATAAGCAAGAATTCACTCTAAAATAAAACAACAGAAAGTGGATTTTCGAAGCTTAAAATCTGACAGTATATAATCAGGTCACACAAAATGGTACCATAAAAAGATATATCGCTTGAGGGAGAAAATTTTGCGAGAACATTCTGCGATGAATTCAGATGGAAACTTGTGTGAAAAAGAATGAAATTTAGTATGGAGCGTCATTGAAAACTGCCAGGGGACTCGTGTACTGAACCATGGATACAGGAATGAGAATATTATTTTAAGGATTTACTCTTATACAGTTCGTAGATTAGCACCATACATTGATGATCAGCTCTTTTGAGTATCGTTTGATGCATTATGAACCAAAGAGGTAACGAGATAGAACATTGCGCACTGAGGCGGAATAAATTATGTTTCGTAAATTTAAAATGATATGAAAAATGCATTCATTTGAAACAATAGATTTATCTTTCATTAAATTACCTAGTATGGGAAAGTATACTCTTTTCTTCATAAAGAAAGAATATTCTAACCTAAGAACTACTTTATATTTCTTACATATATTTTGTATGTGTTACTGATTGGATATTGTTTATGAAATTTTTATTACTTGGTTCATGATAAGCAGTACTTTAACAGGCTAAATAGAAGCTCAGAAAATGGGTCGCCAAGGCTTTTTCTATTTTTCTTTTACCGTGTATATCGAAAAAGAATACCATATATTGAGACAATTGTTTAGTTTAAGATTTAAAATATTTAATTCCTGCAAATATTTGCTATTTTTCAAATTTGCATTTCGTTAAATACGTGTAAGAACAAAATGAAAATTTTGAAAATTATCTTTGCAACCAATTCTTTTCATATTATTTTCTCTTACATTTAACTTCGGCGAGAATTTTAAGGAATCTTATGATGGGTGAGAATATAAATACCATTCTAAATTTCTACAGTCTATTTTATACCATGAACTATATTTAAGTACAGTATTAGGACTTTTTTGGGATTTTGTTTTAGTTTATAATTATAGTTTCAATTCTAATCTAGAAAGTTGTAACTGACAGACTGAAAAAGATTTACTTTCATCTATAAATTAGTTTTAGTGTCCGTTATTTTTCTTGATGTGAAAACTCTGCCAGATAAATAAATGGCCGAGTATAAAAATAAACGTAATCATCAATTTTACCTTGGTATGAAATGACAAAACTTTTACTTGAAGTCTTAACGTCTTAGCTGTTAAGGCAATTGTTTTCCGACAGATGGAGCTGGTATTTACGTGAAAGTAGTTGGAATCACTTTTATCACCGGACAGACTGTTTTCGCCAGAAGTTTTACTGCTTCAAAATTTTATTTTCGAGTTCTCTCATAGTCTTAGGACATAATTTTTAATAATGTAATGTAAACTTTCGCCTTGTCAATTATTGTATTGCTTTAATTAGGTTTTAATTATCTACTAAAATAGTTGCTATGGTTGCAATACTATTTATATTATCAAACACTATTTTATATTAAAATTAAAGAAGTTCTTTAGGCTATAATTTGTCAAAAGTAGGTAGGTGGTGGAACTTATGGTAATCTGTGACCTTATTCCCGAATATTAAATTCAGCTTTATTTCTACACATTATATTATAAACTAGATTAGACTCATACACACTGGATTTCTTTAAGCTACATCCAATTTTTATAACAAAATTTTCATTTATACTTATTCATTTCGATTGCGACATTACCCATTATGAACTGATTCACTTATATTAAATACGATTAAATGCTGTGCCTTTAACAAATCGTCTTACCGAATACATCCTACATTAAACACCTGCAGAATTTGTTTGTACTACGTTACGTACATATCAAATATAAGCAATGAATAAAGGATGTAAAACAAACTGGAATGAATTACGCTTCGAAAAAACACGTTAAAGATTGATCCAGAATGGCAGTGATTAATGTTGGGGTGAAAAAAACGCGAAGAGAAACTGTAGTAATGGGAAGAAACCGGTTTTGGGAGACCAGCAAACCCCGTTCAGATGACACGTTAGTGGAGGGGGAAATCTGGAAAATTCTGGAAAGATGGCAAATGGGGGAAGGGGGAGTTGGTGTAAGGGGTGGGGGAGGTGTTGAGGGGGATGGGGGAGGAAGTGAATGGGAGAAATCCATAGAGGGGGGATTGGAATGTGGACCGAATAATCTGCATCTGCTGCATACTTTTCCATTGAATGAATTCCAATCTGGAGAATGATGTAATACATAGTGAAATGAAGACATCATAGGTGGTGATGCAATAAATGTTAAAGTTCACTAAACTCTACCGTACACATAATTATTAGAAAGTATTCTTTACTGAATCATAGTCTGTTCAGGCCGAAAGGTGACTGCTTTTTCGTATTACAACCACCGATATCTTTCGTTGTAATTTGATGTGTATTATTTACAACATTTATGAGTGATAAAACATTATTTTTTTATAATTTGTAACCTTTCTTTGGAAAAACAAGAGTGAATCGAAATCCGAAATTTTTTCCGCCACTTTAAAACGAGGATATAAGCTTCGGAAGTGGATGAAACAACAAATTCTGCTCTTAATCATTCATTAGAAATTTCTCAAATTATACTGGATATATACATAATTAAAATTGGATCTTTAAGGCCTAAGGTTTTCTGAGTGATTATCTTCAGGGAAATACTTTGTTTTAACTTCAGTTATAGAGTTAGACTTTCGGAGTAACATATATCCCATTTTCGTGACATGTATCATATAATCGCCTCTATATACTACCAGTTTCTATTCCCGTAGGTGGCGGAAGAAGTTAATACAAAACAATTGATATAAAAGATTTTAAAAATAAAATATCAAGAAAAATATATTTATAAGAAAATTGGATTATGGAAAAATAATTTAAATTAAATGACTATAGGTGGAAGCAAGAGGTCTGTCTGTAGCTATTTTTTCTCTATACCAACCTATTTTTAATGAGAGCTAAAATTATTACGACCCTGCCAGGATTCGAACCTGGAATCTTCTGATCCGTAGTCAGACGCGTTATCCGTTGCGCCACAGGGCCACGTTATAGAACCCAATCATTATAACTTACAATGTAGTTGCTGGTAGCTTACTATATATTATTAATTCAGATTCTACAATAATTCCATGAATATTCAAAATAGACGAATTTCTAAGGTGCCTTATTACGATGCATCAGTAAGTAATAAACTTCAACACGAAATTTTATACCCATATATATGCTTAAGAGCGATTTTCTACAGCAGATATTCAATGATTATGATAAAAATCTTGGTATTATCCTGATTGTTTATATTTCGTTGTTTATTAATATCACTGCTATAAATCTATAAGTTATATTGAAATTATAATAGATGTCTAGATGAAGGATATAAGAGTTTAGGATGAAACGGCTGAGTGTTTCAGTGGCACTGATAAGTACATATATTAAAGAGCCTATGACAATAAAATTCTAAAGGAAAATTACATGAACCGAACACGACTGAGTTGCCTATGTAAAAGGAAAAATTATATTTCCGTTTATTTTTAACTTCAGAAGAGGAGAAGATTGCGAAAAAAAAGAGGAAACAGAGAGGAAATGTAGAATTAATGAGAGGATCAAAAAGAAAGAAAGAGAAAAGCTCAGAGAAAAATCTCACCACAGGAAAACACCTGCAAGAGAGAGGAGTTATATAACTAGAAAGTATGAGCAAAGGTTTAATATTTATGACAATAACTTCTTCTCGTTGACCAATGAGATAGAAACAGATTAGAATGATAAAAAAAAGAATTTACCTAAATTTTGTATTTCTATTGGGTTCCGTTTGACTATACTTATAAAATTATTTATTAGTAGATTATTGATGATAAACTATGTATTATTTTTCATCACCTGAACTAAGAAAATCGCCTTCCTGTTTAATATGGAGTGAATGGTAGACTTGGTCTCGATCTTCCATTTAATTTTAATTCTCTTTACTGAAGAATATTTCCAATATGCATGGTTTAACATTCCATAAGTATTCATCCTCATCCAATAGCAATTGGTCATAATCCAGACCTTATTAACTCACGTACTAAACACGCCGATTATATTTTGATAAACATAAACAGACCCGTTGCCTATGCAACATGATGAAACACCTTCCAGATTCCGTTATAAGGGCATTAAGCACCTTAAAAAGGCAAAGTGGCAAAAAGACCTTTGTTAAGAGGCGTGTATTAGAAGAGAATGAAGCTTTACCTGGAAGCAGGGTCACAAAGGGGGAATGTGCAGTTCCTGGGAAACCTGAATGGAGGCAAGGAGAATGGGGTTCAGAGAGAGGGGAGGGTTGTCTTACTCATCGCCACGTTGCCACATCTAATGGAAAAAACCGCCAAAATATTCCCTCCCCCACTTCCTCTGGTTCTAGGGCCCCCGAGGAATTTTTTTACGAACTGCGTCTTAATGTTTTGGTTCGGAACGACCCAGAAAGCTGACGATGGCATTTTCTCGTTTTGGGTTACACTGCGTAAAAGAAGTGGAGTGGAAACACAACAGAAGATGGACTGTATTATACCCAAGAGGGTTATAGAATTCCAAATAAACAAAACTCTATCTTTTGTCCGCAAGATTCCCGTTGCTAAGTAACACCAACTCGTCGTCAAGAATCTTATTTAAAGCCACTAATATTTTGATCTATTATCGATACACTTATTTCATTGTCGAGTTGACAGAAGTGAAACTTAAATCCCTCTAACGTAAAAGGTGTGCAATCCGCCTTGATCGATAAAACTGTAAATTATTAGGTACTTTTTATTTTGTTCTACCAATATCATTCACCATATAATATCAAAGTATTGTAAGTTAATAGTATAATAATAATATAACAAGTCAGTTTTCGCGTACTTATGAATCCTTCATAACTTCATTGGTCGAAATAAAATTTATTTTACCATTACTTTGAACTGGTAGATATTTAATTTAATATTGAAATTAGATGAGTGTCAATATAATCCACCTAAGTGAAAAAATGAATGTGGATTAGAGTAAACTGATTTTTTATTATTAAAATTGATAAGAAAAAGTAATCTATACATTTCAGAAACTTTGAAATGGAGTTTTAAAATAATACTTCGATATTTGGTATGATTTAGAAGATGTCAACAAGGTTCAACAACATAATTTAATTGCAGATTAATATGTTGGTGACATTTTTAAAATATGACAACATTTGCTCGATGAAGGTGATTCGTAACAGGATACCTACGAATGTATTGCCTTTTGAAAAAAATGGTACGAATAGACGCTTTATGCACCTCCAACACGGAAATTTCGAGAAGATAAATCGAGATAAAGTGACGGATATACGATTCGCCGGCTAGAAGGTGGTGCCCTCTGTCATGCCATTCCACTCGAAAACAAGATGCACATCCACCATCTGTTCATAGCTATTACAATGGGATTTGCAAATGATTAAATCGATGACAGTTAATCTACTCTTGATAAACGTTTCTATTTATATGTTTCCTTTTATTTACTTCAGTAATGAGTTCCCTGTCAGTTTCTCATAAATTTAATTTCAATATCCAGTGTTTCAATGTCGATTGATAAGAAATTGATTAAGTTATAATAAACCTTCTGATTAATCATGAGAATTGAAAAACGCGAATAATTCATTTAATAATGTTTAATATACTCTGAATTGATTTGTTAGGTCAATAGGGTTGTATAAACAAGAATATTTATGCAAAATATCTCACGTTAATTAAGAATTGATGGTTATACATTCTCTTTTTGTGCTAGAAGTGTTTAAGCAGTGTGCTTGCTACCTTTTTAGGTTTAAATTTGAGAAAATCGCTATAATGCATACATACGTATTTCTTTGAATTAATAACAAATTTTAGATATAGTAAAATGCCACCTTAACGATTGCAATGGACATTCATGAACCTGTCAATGCAATAATGTTGCTCAATATAGATGGTGAACCAATTGGAGGAATCACTTTATTCATGTTGCTAAGGCCCGTTGTTTGTTACGGCTCTACTTCCCCACACCACTCTGCCAGGATGCATCCCAATATTCCAGTGGAAAATTCCGCCCAATGAATATCTTTGAGAGGGGCTGCGACCGCGGATGGAAAAACCCCATGTGCTGAGAGAAGCTATATAGCCATAACTTCCCTTCTGACTTATATAAATGGTCAATTTCAAGGTCTAGTTCAGGATGCGGTAGTTCGAGTTCTTTTCGAGAAAATTAGTTTACTTTTGGTTTTTTCTCAGATAAGTATGGCACTGAATTGCTTTATGGCAATAATTCTTTAGGAAACAGGCTTGAATAATTCATAATTTGCTCCAATATTTTGGCCTATGATTTCTAATAAATCTTAATTGATAATCTTTTTGTGGGATTACATAATTCGGAAAAAAATAATTTTATTACAAAGGGAGGATACAAATTATTTTTCGTGATCAATTAGCAAAGCTTACAGAAATACCTATGATATGATATTTTTTGGCTGAATCACAATGTTTGAAATAAAGCAAAGAAAAGGATTAAAAGTACATGAAAACGAATTTATCGGTTGCATGCATCTAAGTCAGGGGTTAGAACCAAAAAAATTGACTTACTACGTTTCAACAAAAGGATTCGTTCCTTAGAAATTTAATCCAGTTCGATACCATATAAAAACTGTTGTTAGAGCAGTAACAACTACAAGTTGGATTCGTATTAACGCCCAGCAGATACGGAATAATTTATTCGAGAGGGTATGTAGATGAATATCTTTTAGTCATTAAAAAATATCAATAGAATCTTTCGGCCTTCATTTTAGATTACATGGTTCCACCCCACACCCCTCGGGCGATTCTGGAATTTTCCAATGGAAAAGGGCTTTCAAACGAGAGGGGCAATTATCCAAATCGATTTTCGGGTGTTCACAAACCGATTATAGCTTAATTCTCTTTTTTGAGCTCAAAAGTCCTCGTACTGAATGAACACTTATTTCTTGATAGTTCTTTTGAATTAGTTCGATCTATTTTCTTTGAAATTTTTCAATACCGATTATTTCTGTAAATCGTTATTCAAGTTATTATTCCACAAGGAATTTCAACCAATTAAATCTGTCCCAAAACCTTTCTTCAACCCTTTTACAGTATTTTGAAATCGAATTTAAATATGGAGTCGGTTTCGCCTTTGCTTAAATGATACTGTTTATCTAAATTGTACACTTTGGTTTTTCTGAAGGTGATGGAATGGGATAAAGATCAGAAAAGAGGTAAAATATATTATAGGTTCAACAGTAAACCTTACTGATTTTATAGCATTGAAATTTTTTCAATTACATTAAATGATAGCCAAGAAAATCGGACTAGAAATACTACGAACTTTTAATTGACGAATCTTTTGAACGCAAAGGATATATAAGATAAGTATAGTGAATGGTAAAACCAAATCACGACGTAGACCTGACCTTGTAGACATTAATTTTCCTGCTGTTTCATTATCTAACATGCGGAGGTAGGAACCAAATCAAGTGTGTTCCTTGGTTCTGCATGGTTTCTTTTTACGATAAGCTGATCATAATATCGTAAATGATAACGTATTTGTATGCTTTGCTAGGCATTTCTTTGGTGGAAGTGTTAAAAGATTTTGTAATAATAAAGTAATAATTTTTAGTGTTTAATGTATCATTTCATATAAATTTGATTTAAAAAGCTACGGAGAGTGAAATCAGAGGGGCAAGCGTTACGAAAAATACCAAAGGGCAACATCCTACTCTCCTTTTCCATAACAAGAGAGTGGTCCTTCGTGCAGAGGAATTTTCCAGAACGGTCTCAACCGTTTTTAAAAAAGTTCATCACCCCGATGCACTAAAAAAGGGGACCTGCAAATTCCGCGTTTCCCTTAGAGAGAAAGTTTTCTCGAGAATCGATGATCTCGAAACACGAGCCTCCCGGAGGATCCAACAAGCAGCATTTGCCCCACATAACACAGAAACCGGTCCAACCCAAACACAGTCCCCTCAATGGCATTTGAATGGACCGTGGGATGAGGAGACACAACGCAAAGGGTATAACCCCCTTCGGTGGAAATTTCCAGTCCCTTCCGGTAGCGTATCCCATTCAATAGACCGGTGGAGGGTTTGTCCTGTCGTAGGTCGCTTTCTACGAAAAATCCGCGCTGCACTAGAGAGGCTAATGCAGTGTTTTCAGAGGAGTAAACAAGCTTTCCCCGGAAGGGACTTTGCAGATTTGGATGCAGACGAGAGCGACCTGTCGAGATTGCGTCAGAATAGTCGGGATAACCCCACAAAGTAGTCGTACTGTCACATACAGCCCTCCTCCAGCGTATGATTATATTATCTTTCGCGGTTTCCAGTATCCATAGTAATAATAAACATGTTGCGGCTTTCGGTAACCATGACTCCTCAATCTTTTAACTTGCAGGTGTTTTTAGCTAAATTACTTTGATGATATAACAACCATAGAATGTGATATGATTAAATAGGTGGTAAAATGATTGAATAAGGCTTGTTGAGTTGTTTGGTCGAATATGAAATGGAAAGAATCCTATCCTCTGTGTTGTTACTTAAGAGAATCATCACTTGATTTTATTGAAGCGCATGAATCACTATGTTTTTACAAATGGTGATTCTATATTCATTAAATTTGAACTTTGGCTGATTATACCCTGAGCTGAATTGTTCTACATTTATTGGGTACGGCTTCTATAAACACTTAACTATTATGAATTATCTAATACTCCGTAAAAACGCTCAAGATCCATTCGTATAGATACCTGGGAGTAAATTAGCTTCATTTCCAATTCTCCTCTTACAATGAGGACCGTTTCGGTAAACATTTTTCTATTTGCTAATAATTCGAAGTCAAATGGGATGTCATAAAGTATTTGTGCATGAGAATGTTTATTTTACTGCAAAATCAAGTTTTGAGAGAAATTTTCCACACGATTTTGGGTGGAAAAACTTTTTGAGAATCATAAATTAGTAACTTATAATCAACAGGCCCTGTGGCGCAACGGATAACGCGTCTGACTACGGATCAGAAGATTCCAGGTTCAAATCCTGGCAGGGTCGAAATCCTTTTATTTGTATCAATTAAATATAGACTAATTTTTCCTTGGTTTTATTTGACATCATTAATATTGATAGTAGTCCGATATTTCATAAAGGCTTTAACATAAATTCTTAATTGGAAGCAATCCATTCAACCGAAACATTAAGCTATCGAACTCATGTCATCCTAGCATTTATGCATTTACCATTCACTCTCAACGATTAGACACGCCCGGTCGCATAAGTAGGCGTTGTAATAAGGGGTTAAAAATCAATAATACTATGCGTTATAGACAATGATACACATATTTAGATGAATTCGTGCTTTTAAATTTCATAACCGTATTAAGTAATTATAATACTCAGTACATCTTCGAAAATTAGGTGAGGAAGAAGAGAGATTCCTTTCATCATAACATTCTCTGAATAGGGTTGGTTGCCTGTATTTTCATGCTTCCCCAATGCTCATCCAAGCTTGTCAGAACGCGTTGGGACAGGTACGGACCAAACCCCCTGCCATACGCCATATGGTGCCATGAGGAGTTGTGGAAAATTTTATGGTCGATGGCCTAAAGTACTAGCAAATTTAATGCTTTTCTGATAATTGTAAAGCCCGTAAAGGTTAGTTATATACTTAAATCAGTATTAGAAGGGGTGATTACGAGGAAATATTTTTCATTATATTAATTCTATACCTACAAGCATTAAAATGTCATATTATTATTATATCAGTTGGCTAGGAAGAATCAATAATAATTTTGTTACTAAATTTAATGCTAAATTGAGATTTAATACAATTGATGAAAGGCATTTGTCAGAGAAATGTAAAAATTGAATACGTGGAATATAAAAAATGAATAATTTATGGAACAAATCGTTTTCTAAAGCTCTTTTATAATGCCTTTTCATTTAACCAAAAATATTAGATGTTTCCACAAGTAATCGTACATTGAGTGTAAGTTAAAAGCCATGATGAGAACATTTAGAGAGAACAATCTTCTACTATTGAATTCAGTTATCAGCGTTACAAAATCTAATATTTTAGATGTATGAGATTTAGATTTATAACCCGAAAACCTTTAGTAGCGTATGGTGAGGGGAATCAATCATTAACTTTTATTTAAATTCATTTATTATCTAATTTATTTATCATATTATATCTCAATAATATAATTTAACACTACCTCGGAGTAAGACATAACTAAGCTAAGGCGTAAGAAATTTCCATTGCGGACATTCATCTAACCTAGAAAAGAAAGGCATATAAAGGAAGAGTTAAAAACCCTGCCTTTTCGGCTTCCTTTGCCAGGATACCAGTTAGCTATTTAGCCCATTTCCAAGGAGGGTGTAGGGCTACTCAAAAATTTTCCACAGAACTCCCTTAAGGTCACATGGCAAATGACGCACGAGTTTCTTACTTTGTCAAAAGGAATGGAAGTGCTGTCAAAGATCTGGGAAGTGCTTCCTTCAAAAGAAGATGAACTATCCGTCTTTGTGACCCTTGTCGAAATATCTACGCTCCACAAAAGTCATTCACCTCTAAACTATTGTATCCATGCTAAACTACAGTGCTTTGCGTCACTGACAATATACAGCTAAGGACATCCCTGTGAAATTATCAGTTTCTAGTGACAGTGTATTAAAGCATATAGAGTTCAGATATTGTAATGTAGATATATGACATACTTGGTAATATACTACAGATAGTACGGCACAAGTATACCCAGATAGTACGGTAGTAGTAGTAAGTATACTTCGTTGCCATAAAAAATAAGCCTACGTATAGAATCACTCTACATCTTAAGGGTATCATTAAATATAAAAGTCAATATAAAGTGTAATAACCATTCATAGCAAAACTACATAATTGATACTCATCTGAAAAATAGTCATAGAGCGATAAGCCACGAGCATCAGCGGAACGGAAAAGATAATCTGAGGAAACCTAATCTCTAAACCTTGTAAGTTTTGTTACAATAAAATATTGATTAATAAAGTTAACTGAAAGCATTTGTTAATAATTAAATCTTAGGAACAAGAGAATGTTATCAGAAAACTATTTGAGCAAAGAAAAAATTTCGACCCTGCCAGGATTCGAACCTGGAATCTTCTGATCCGTAGTCAGACGCGTTATCCGTTGCGCCACAGGGCCTTGAGATGAGGAAGGGTATTTCAAACAAGTCAACGCAGGTAGAAACTGAGTGACCCATATCTATAGAAAAGTTCCTTCATTTCGCTGTGAAACCATTTGTGATCTGATCGCTCACTACTTCTGTATTCTTCCGTATTTTTAACTTAACCGCTCTTGTGTTTTTAAGGATTCAAATATTTTTTTGAAACTCTCAGCTTAACTCTGTTTATTCTTATATTTTCCTCTGTCTATTTTTAAACAGCAACTTGCCAGTCACTTCCGAAGGAAAATAGATTTTTAGGAATATTATAATCAATTTGTAAATAATATTTTTTTTTATTACGTCTCCATTGAATATTCAGGAGAAAATAAATTATACCAATGCACCGGAAGGAACAGTATCTTAAAGGATATTATAGCCGTTATTTTTGTACACATATAGTCTTAAAATATATTATCGTATTTTTTATGGTACCTATTAAAAATTACATCGTAGCTAACTATGAAAAAAATTTTCACCGAAAATGTATGATCATTTTTTTATAATTATTAATGTTATGTTTTAATTACTTACTCGATCATATTAACTCAAAAAAAATTTCAACTGTTTGATATCATTGCAAAAATTGTTATGGATTCATAAACAGCTAACGGAATAGTCCAACAATACTTCAATACAGAGTTCTGATAATGGAGGTACCATAGCAACACGCGAGTCTATAACCGAGAGGAGCTATAGGATATATCTCCCAAGTTCAAGGTCGCAACATTTCAAATCCTCGGGAAACCTCCTCTGGATGTCAATACGAAAGCGATGACAGCTGCAGAAGAAAACGGACGCGTTTTCAACAAGTGAATGAAACGAGTGACGTCACCTAGGCAACGCCTGCATCTCCGCTCAACATCTTCTCCAATTCGGAAAACGTCTTGGAAGCGAGTTTGATTTCCTTCACCTTTTAACTGACGACCCCACTATCCGGTTAGGAACCTGTCATTCACAACGGTACAATTATTCCAGCACTTCCTGGCATTTAAAAAAAGGAGGATCGTGGAAGGGCACTCTCTTAATGTCACGAGTGACATTTCGTAACGTCCGACTCAAATTGAAGAGGAATTCATCGCTGTGGATCTTGCATAACCGGTGCACTCTGACGTGGGATCAAGAAGAAAACGCGTTTTTTACTCGTACCTCAGTTTTAATGGTGTCTCGAAACTCAATGAAATGAATGGCATGAAAACTGATTCTAAATTTCGCTCATTAATGTTGTAAGATTTGTGAAATTATACATTTGTTTAACTGACATATATTTTATATACATCTATTGTCTAAATTTTATTTCTATATAATTTTCCATGTATTATTTTTATTTCACTATCTCTAATATTGATTTTATTATAAGTTATTTTAATTATTTCCTCAATTTTCTACTTCCATGTATTTGAATTCTATTTACCAAGTCCACAAAACGAGCGAAATATTTATCGTGCTATTTTTAAGATTCCTGAAGCTTTACTCATAGCAAAATCGGCTTCGAATTGCTGTCCGATGAATAATATGCATTTCTAAAGTGAGGGATGCAGTAAATGATACACGTAAAAACTAATTTTTTAATTGTCTGTTAATAAATCATCTAATAGCGATTGAGTCCTTAAAATATCTACTACTTGCGAGGGATATTGAATCACGTAGTCCTAAAATAATCCGGTAAATCCCTATATAACTTTATCAACATTAACAAAAAGTGTATTGCTTAAACATAACGTTCGTTTAGTGTGATACATGTTTGATATTATGAATATTTTATGGATAATTACTTTTTCCGATAAAATTTCTACTATCCATGGCAATGATAAGAAGAGAATACATGCTATGAAGCACTAAAGTCAGGAATAAATTAAGCAATCAATTTCTTGAGATAGGCACAAGTACCACTTCAACGCCAATTTAGGAGAAACAACTATTTCAAAATATCGAACTGCCAGTTGAAGTGTCTTGCTATCAGTTAAGAACTTATGATTTAAAAGCTCTCAATTTGCGAACCATTCAACTGTAAACCTTAAAACATATTTTTATACACCGAAGCAGCTTTAAATGAAATTTTATTTTGCGATTGGAAGGCGTATCTATAACAAGTAGGTGATTTAAGCCTTTTATTTAAAAAAATTGTGAACTCACATTTAACTTGGTATCGACAGAATCGATGTCAATCTTTATTCATTATTGTAAACGATTATAAATGTATAATTTCCTAAATCACATTTGGATACTTTTTAACGAGAGCTATCAGAGTAATTTATGGTTATTTTAAGTTTGTAAATATACATAATTCACGTAAACTGATCATAAATTACAATTTGGAAGGGAGTATTGCCATGGATACGATAGTAGTTTTTTTTAGCCTAGAAGTTACTTAAATTTATTTAGTACCTCGAAAAATTTTATGAATTCATATTTCCAAAATCATTTATCAGCACAAATAACAAATGTTGAAATATATTGGCATTTGTGAAGAGTTTTACATCGACCTAAAGAAGATTAACGTTCCTCAAAGGTTGCATTACGTGCCCAGCTGCGGAAATTCGCGTCGTAAAAACTTATCTTTCGGTCGTTAAACGGACAGGATTCCGATATGAAAAAAGAAAAGCTATCCGGACATCGTAAATTAAGCGAAAGCCACAATCGATGGATTGGGCAACGGTTCTGCAAAGGGGAGGTATTGGCAAGGAGAAGAATAAATTGCGCGAATGTCGGTAATTCGTTTCTCCATTCGGATTATTGTCGTCGGTGACAAACGCTCGTGTCTGGAAAAGCCGACTCAGAAAAATCCCAAAACATCTATAAGTTGTGTGGATCTTAGACAAATGGGGATGAATACCAGACTCAGGAGAATTGCTTTTTTGAACCTGGAAATTTCAACGACAGAACGGTAGAGGATATTTTTTGGGACTATACATCTTATTCATATGCATCTACTTCTACATGAATATGCAGTTAGCTGAACTTGGACATGTGACGGGGAATCACGGCTCAAATTTATATCGTCCGATATGATGAATGAAGGTAAGTAATCTTTCATTTTTTCTCTCCCGATTTATAGCCCATCGTTTGACATTATGATTGTCCGCTCCTCTATATAAGAATGTATGTTTTTTGGGAGATAATTATTGTTATTAATACAACATAATAGGATCTATTTTTGTAAATGTATAATCTTGCATTCTAAATCAATTTCATCGCTGTACAAATTCCAAAGTCCGTCACATTAAATTGCATCGATATCATAATTAGTATGGAATAGATGGCGGATTTCTACATGATACTTTGCCTCAAATAATTATTGTGAAAATATTCAACTTCAATATTATTTATGTTTTATTATAAATTCCTTTATACTGAATAAATTCCTCATTCGATTTATAACCTAAGGGTAAAAATCTTAAACTTTTAAAACTTGATAGTTTTCATCTATTTATATACTCAAATGCATCTCTGCTTATTATATAAAATGACAGATTCTTACAGTCAATATCCCTCCCTCTACACCTTATTTATGCAATTAAATCGAATATGTTCATGGAGGTGGCAGATACCGCGCGATGTCATATATAAGGCTTCAATGATAAGATTTATTGCATATAACTGCCTGTCGTCAACTGATGTAAGACAATCAGAGGGTAATCGGTTCAATAACATGAGGGTAGTTACATCGAGCAAACATATTTGATATCGCTTTCCTTTCGATTAAGCAACGTTGTCTCCGACAAATGGCAGCCATCAGGCATCATCTTTCAGAAGATTACGTAAACCAACGTAAGCGATGTTTATGAGTGCTGTGAAATTTAATCTATACACCCGTTTATTTTCATTTTTATGGAGAAAAAGTTATTAATAATCTAACCACGATATAATAAAGAAATGATCAAGCCTTAGTAACTTCATCTACCATTGCTTAAGGAAATTGTACCTTTATTTTATTTTTACGATTGAATAAGAATGCGGATTCATTTCATTTAAAAAAAATATATATATGCCTTTTCATTTGGAAATTTCAAACTCAAAGTCCTATCATCTCTCAGAGTTTTCCCCGATAGAAAATACTCTTTTGCAGTATTTGTTTTGCTATTTGTAGTAATATTCATTATTCGATTCATAAATGATGAATGTAATCATATGAAATTAATTTAACGTACGCACAATTATTGAAAGAAGGATGAAAAAGTTTTATTATTAAGTCAAGTTAATAGATAATTTTTTTGTGATTCTCAAACATACAATTCAAAGTATAAAAAACGGAGTCCTAAAGGCAAATCGTATTTTAATACTCAGCTTATTATTTTTGGTAAGTTCTGTATCTTAAGGTACTCGTTCATGAGTAAGTAGCATTTGTTCTAAAATGCTAAATTATATACCTCCAAACTTTAAACAAGGATGTGTAGAGGTGACTATTTAACCGTCACCTATGGCAACGTGGGGGGAATCTTTTTGCAGAGAGAGCCTCAGTTCTAGGCAGCAATTAGAGGAGTGCCAAGAGAGATTGCCCAACTGCTGGTGACGGAAACAGAGATTCTGTAGTGGAGCAACGAAAAGTGTTTTCAACAACCGTCACTAATTAACCCGAGCGAAATCGTAATGAGCGTTTTAACCAGGTGGAAACTTCGCTTGTGTGGGCTTTAAACAAATATGTTGGGTCTCGTACTAAAACGGTAAATTCTGTTGTTAGAACTTGTGAAATGTTTGAAGGGGTAGTTTAAAAGCTTATCATTGGCAATTACCATCGACATGAAATATATATTCATAGGTGACTAAATTAAATTATATATGTATTCTATCGTAATGTTTGCTGCAAATTACGATAGAGAATATTTTGAACAAACCAGAGCTTTAATTGTAATCATTCATCTATAATTCGTCTCTAGATACAAAGCAAAATCTAAATAATTTAAATCAGTCAATAGAAGCACCTTAATGAAAGCAATATATATTGGAAACCGTATAAAATAAATAAATATAATAATATATAATTGGAATTAATTTCAATTCAACGTAGATGAGAAATTAAGACAGCAACCTATTTATTCTTCACTCACGAGCAATTTAATTCAATCCTATTTACATTTAAAAAGAATTCATGGATAATACATTAAATTATAAACTATCAAAACTTTAGTGGACTTTTTAAATCCTAACTAAAATCGGAAAAAAATTCCGTATTTCTCTCAATTAAAAACTAAAAAACAGCGGAAAATATTCCACGTACATAAACCACGAAATTTATTTAAATACCATTCCTGTCATTTCAATTCTAGTAAGCCACAAGCTTAGGAACAGTCTCCATGGATACGTTCCCTTTAAAACCATCCCTTGGTAACTCGTAAACACGGACCGCTCAGTGGATTCACGTGACCTTTTATTTAAGCCGCGAACGCACGCAAGCAATGCCGAGTGTTACGCCCCTCGAGAAGTTTCCGCGGGAGAAACGTGTCTTATCTGTCTCAATTGGACTCAATCGAAACGTCCTTGTTATGGAGATGGAAAGCATTTATAAATCCTCTCAGCTAAAGAAAGAATTCATTGCCTTCCCACGAATCGATTCTTCGAATTGCTCTTCTCTTATATTTCTCATCCCCTCACGTTTTGTTTATCTCTCATGATGACCTTGCTCTTAAAGAAACACCCTCTCCATACACGTGCCCTCCTAATTGATCCATTACGATTTCCGGAGGATATCTATATCCAGTAGTTTTGGAAATGGAGGTCTTAATGTGATGAGATAGTGGCATTACAGTACAGTTGGGGGTAATCGACCTACTTGAACAATTCGACCAACGAGGACCGTTTTTATTCTTTCATTGGACAGAATAATCTCTAGTTATCGTGACATTGGCGAGTGAATAATTTTTCTGTAAAGAGAAGATTGCAATTCGTACGTATGTGGCTGTAGGGGCTTTTTTTAGATTTTAAAATAATTTCACATCGTTTATAACCATGCTTGGAGTTTATGTGGAACACTTATGATGTTTTGCTTATATTCCCACAAAACCAAAGCTCGTAATATACGTAAAACCGTATAATCGACTGTATTAAATCTTTCGTACGCTAAATTGGATTATAAGAATCCTTATGTTTACAGCTCTTCGAAAAAATGGTTCTTTTTCTCAAGAAATATCCGAATCATATCTATCTATATCTTTCGAAATCTTTCTACAGATATTAAATGAAAATTAATAATAATATGGCAATCATATTTGAAAAGTGAATGAATGTACCGTAGGCGTTACAATTTAAATTTACTGGATCAATTGTAGTTTCTAATGGGCAACAGTATTGTGTAATATTTAATCTAACATAAATAATACTCTATTTGTTTATAAATGCGCATTTATATGCACAAATTTATTTCTTTTCTGTCCTAGTTTTTTATTCGCTCGCCTCCATAATCAAATCCGTTTCGAATAGGTATACACCAGAACAGAGAATAGCATGATCTTTACAGATCACCCTTTCTTGTTCTAATAATTGAATATAGCATTGTCCACTAGCAGTCAGAAGTTTAACCAAGTGGAAATGAAAATAGCAAAACGCCTCCTTCTAAAGGTGTGCTCCAGATGGGCGGGGCGAGGTTCGAAAGTCTTTTACTCGATTCAGGTCAGCAGAATGTTACTCTGAGCCAAGTTTTATAGCGATGTCCATTCCGAACATGGCCCTGTGGCGCAACGGATAACGCGTCTGACTACGGATCAGAAGATTCCAGGTTCGAATCCTGGCAGGGTCGACTTTTTTACTGCATTTTTGTTAAATACACTCTTTCCCATTCAAAGGATCTAATATTCCTTTGAGAATGGTGTTTTCACATGTACTTTATTGTTGCTTCTAATATATAATACTGATACATTTTTTAATGGAACTTTGTTTACATGAGTTTATTTGCCCATTGCTGTGGTGACTACTTACGACACGGATTAAAAGCGGGTGGGAGACTCGGTTCCCCTTAGGCGCTCAAATGTTCCATTTGGAATTTGTTAATGGATTATTTAGTTAGTTTACATTCTAATGATGAAGTTTTATTATTTGAACTCTAATTTAAAGTTATCGATAAATTTAGGTATTCCATTTTATCTTTCCAGCATAAACATTTTATTGGAAAATATTAAAAATGATTTATTATTGACCCATATTTGAATTTGTAAAGGTAGAAAATTTTACTAAATATACACTTTATACAAATTCATGGTTATTTAAATATATATATATATATATAATAAATAATTTAACAACAGTTCGGTACTTCTCTTTAAAAAGTGAGAAAGACTTATTTAAACAGCTTTTCAAAATTACCATATGATACAATATGTACAGATCTTATCCTAAATTTTGTCCATATTATTAGTGATTATATGATTTAAAGTTTTTATAGCGATCTAAATCTAGCTTACTTGTACTTAGGTAAGGAACAATTTCCTCGGAAGTTGGCCGTACAACTGACATGGTCATTCACAGACAATATATTTATTTCTAATATAACGAGATTTTGGACACATTGTATATGAGCCGTAGAATGTAAAAGATATAGTCACATTGTATCATTTGAAGAACATAATTTATAGAATCAATTTACTACTGATTGAAATTTACACAAGTAGGATTATTCTAATATAGTTTACGAACCCGAAACAAGGCCCTGTGGCGCAACGGATAACGCGTCTGACTACGGATCAGAAGATTCCAGGTTCGAATCCTGGCAAGGTCGCCTATCTTTTGGATCTTATCTATTAGGAGGGTGAGAGAGGGTAAAATACCATTCAGCATTCCTTTTTGTGGTTAGTGTATAAAATTATTATCCTTATAAAATTACTTTAATATAATATTTATTTATGTAAAGAAAAATGCGGAAGATCACTCATCAATACCATAACAACCACAAGATAATTTACTGCAATGATTCGATAATAACTCAAAAGATCAAAATATCTAAGCTGATCAACAATTATTTAGCATCATAAATAATTTACTAATGTACATCCTTTTACAATTTTAAAATTTAAGGATATATCACAGATTGTACCATATTTAATATGGTTATGTTATGGTTAAATAGAACAGGTTTAACTAAGGTGGATTTAATTCCCACTGATGAATTTTATTGTCTTTTTAATAATGAATCACTCCTATATTTTCTTTTCCTGAAACTTGTTTTTCTCTCGGTTTTTAAGTAATTTTCCTTGGTATTAAATCAGATCAAATTGCATTTAATGATGATTATAACAGATTGGATTACTAAAGACACAAAATAGAGTTCATGGTAGAAGTACTCAATTTTTTTATTTTTTACACAATCAAGAATACTCTAGTTCATTACCAACCTCAAAAAATATTTATCAAAATTACCGATGAATAGGAAGATTTGGAATGATCCATCTCCAGATGAGTACACCCTCAACTCTATCGTAAAATGCGATGGTTGTTGCCGTATAAAACCGCAGTGCTTCGAGATTTCTCAATTTTTTATAACTCAACAGTTTTTTTCCCTAAAATTTCAACAGAATCCTCTCCTGCTAACAAGTCTGTATTACTCATCCTATTAATGGAATCTCTCTGCGTCTGCATTTTTAGCTGAAGCTTCATTTCGTAGAGCCTCAATGGCCTTAAATATAGTAACCGCATTTTTGGAGTGCACGCAACGTTAATTAAAGATGATGAATACGAAACGAGCCGAGGAAAATTCTTTCGCGAGCGACCGCCGAATAAAGTCAAAAAGGAACATTTTACGATGAAGGAAATAATGAATTAGGGCTTCATAATGGAGAGATAGAGGCATCCTCTTTCCTCATCCTTAAGAATTCTCATCCTCTTTAACGTTGGATGAAGGCACAATTGAGGAAAGGCAGCAAGGTTTTACGTGACTCTAAAATTACTAGAAGTCTGGGAAAATTGAAGTAACCAAAGCAACAAAACATAATGACGCTTGCTTTGCTACACTTCCTTGTTAAAGATTAGATTGCTATGAGAATATTTAATTCTACGCCGCACCAGCAAAAATTAATAAAATTTCAATCTACAGTTTTTAATGCCTGACGTTTAAGCTGTGATTACATGCTATTGTAAACTATATTTTATGATCTACAAAATTAATTGAGTATAATGCGGAAGTGTAATTTTCTATCTCTTTAAGGCTAGTAATGTATTGCCATGTAATTTTTTATTCTTCAGTTGCTGTAACCTAAGATGCTAAAAATGCTTTTTAACGATAATAACCTAAAATTACCATGGCTATTACAAATATTAAAATATTTGTTCTTGCTATCATTTTACGTAGATAGGGGATATATTACGCTAAATTTTATCCCTTCATGTATTAACACAATTCAAGACCTCATGAGGTTTGATTGCAAGAAAGAATCAATAAGTTGAATTGAATGCAAGCATTATTTCAAAACAATAAAGGGTTTGACTTTTTAATTTCAACAATCAATCCATAACAGCATCTTATAAAATTCAGCTGTCTACATTTGGATTCAGCGGTGATTATGAACTCATAATGTGAGCAAAAGCTTCTCTGGATTGATTCGAAGGTCACCTTAAGTTCATCCACACTATTCGTCATCATCTCTGTAAATAGAGGGAGCAATGCATGGGAGAAAGTGAGTTCAACGTATTATGCACCATTTGGCTTTATTTGTAGAAGCTTCGATGGAAAAACTCCGCCAACGCACCAACTGAGCGATCCGTCAACGTCTGCAGAAGGAGACAAGATGGAGCAGGCTGGAGATGACAGAAGTCAGAATAAACTCCTATTTGACTCGGTGCCATTTTACCAGAGATGATGATGCATCACTCGGTCGTCATGCGTAAAAAGAACTCCTTCCCTTTGACATCTCTCAAACCATTTTACTTAATTCTAATCTCTTTTGCTATTCCCCAATCTAAATAATGATGAATTCAACGAAATGAGTGAATGCCTACAAAACGCAGGCGTTGTTCTTTCTGGAAATATTCCAAGAAAATTCTTTCCAAACTTTAGAATACGTAAGCGTTAAAAATGAAGATAAGGGTTCTTTTTTCCCTAGAAGTCTGCTTACTCGGGGTGCTGTAGGTTAGAAAAGGTTTTTCGTTTTCTTAGGAACCATCTGTGGCGATGAGGCGATATAATTCTAGATAGAAACTTACTATGGATATAAATGATAGAAAAAACTTCTTATTTTTCTTTATATATTTATTTTGGGAATCTATAGAATCGTTTTCTCTATCGTAAGGAAATTGTGTGAAGATTCAAGATAACTTAAGAGGTAACGTTTTCGCTGATAGAAGAGAAAAATCTCCAGAAAAAAGAAATTCATTTAAAAATAATAATTGAGCAAAATTGTGCCAAATTACATCTTATAGTAATTTATATATATATGAAAATAAATCTCTAATAAAAATTCTATAGAAAATGAAATATTTTTTCCCATTTAAATCATTGTATTCATCAGACAAGTGAGCCTCGTGACAAAAATTACAACAATCTTTAATCACTAAAGAACAGAACTTTCGACAATAGAGTGCTGTAATTGAGTCAAATCAAAGGTCATTTTGGCCTCCATTGTGAAATTTATTCTTGAACTTCATTATTGGATTCTCATATCATTCCTGCGTCTCCCACGTATGATCATGAATTTATTGCCTCAGTGCTTCAACATTTCAATGATAATTTCGTAAGGTAATTAATCTTATCCGAATATCAAAAAATAAACCGCCTACTAAGGTTTATGTATGAGTGTCATACAGAGTTTAGTGTAGTCGAGGCTATTAAGATATAGTTTATATATATATATATATATATATACGAGTAAAGGTGCGCTTGCTTACAGCAAGCAATGCAATAATTTATCTTCAGTGAATAATAAAATTTTTCGAAAGATTACTCTGCTCAATCGTTGCTAAACATTAAGGAAAGGGCATTAACGCAGCTGAAAATGCACTGAATACGATTTCTGATGCATTTCATTCGGCAGCTAAAATCTCGCCCCGGCGTCGAACCATGGACATCCTGCTAAATTTACTGTAATCTTTCGCTTGAGTATGATTGACTTTATAAACACCCCGAATTGCAAAAGGAAATTCATTCAGGAAGTACCTTAAAATGAGCCCTAAATTCCCTATGTATTTCACATGGAGTATTAATTAACGCCCCCTAGCATCGAACCAACGACCTTTTACGATAATCTTAGGATAGCTTTTATATGAGAATGGTCCCCTTAATCGCTGTGTGAAATTTTGAACCTCTGCGCAGTTGGGAAGTGTTATAAAAAGCATACGGTAATATGGCCAATGTATTTTAAACGGGAAGAATCGAGACTACGGGTCGCTCTGGAATCGAACCCGTGACACATAGGCAAATGCTGATTTTTTTCCAATTACATTTTGTAAGTATCTATACGCGTTGAACGTTTGAATGGTCCATGTACGATATTAAGAGAGCTACGATTTTTTGAAATTCGAAAATATTTCACCTCCTGGCATCGAACCCAGGACCGATTGTACGTAAAATACTGCATTTTTCCGTAGACATATATATTAGCAATAGCTACATGAAATCTTATTATTTTAACTTAATGGAAAGTATTTTAAAAATTATTTGAAAAACGGCCCCATGCATTCTTAACGGGGAATATCGAGATTGCGGGACGCTCTGGAATCGAACCCGTGATACATAGGCATTTGCTGATTTTTTTTTGAAGTACAAAACATACTTATCTATTTGTGTTGAAAATTAGAATGATCGAGGTATCAGATGAAAAGAGCTACGATTTTTTATAATTTGAAAGTTTTTCACCACCTGGCATCGAACCCATGACAGGTTGTACGTAATCAATAGCATTTTTCCGTAGATATATATAATAGCAATAGCCACATGAAGTTTTAACTCTCTAGCGTAATGGGAAGTATTTTTAAAATTATTTGAAAAACGGCCCCATGCATTCCTAACGGGGAAAATCGAGATTACGGGACGCTCTGGAATCGAACCCGTGACACGTAGGCAACTGTTGATTTTTTTCGAGGTACATAATATACTTACCTATAAGCCTAAAAAATTTGAATGATCTATGTATCATATTAAGAGAGCTACGATTTTTCGAAATTTGAAAATATTTCACCTCCTGGCATCGAACCCATGACCGGTTGCGCGTAAAAAATAGCATTTTTGCGTAGATATATATAATTGCAATAGCCATATGAAATTTCATTGTTCTATCTCAATGGAAAGTATTTTTTTAAATTGTTTGAAAAACGGCCCCATGCATTCTTACGGGGGAAAGTCGATTTTTGGGGCCTCCTAGAATCGAACCCATGATAGGTAGGGTGGATTTCCCAATTTTTCCTGAGTGAGATTTAGTGGGCCATTACGTAAAAAAATCGGCGGCTCCGTGGCCGAAGCGGTTTGGGCCTGACATTAATATCATATATATATGTTATATATATATATATATATACGAGTAAAGGTGCGCTTGCTTACAGCAAGCAATGTAATAATATATATTTTAATAATAGTGAAAAATTTTTCGGTATATTATTCTGAATGACCATTCTAAACGTAAAGTAAAGGGCGTTTTCGCAGCGAGCAATGCATTGATTCCAATTTCCCAAGCATTTCTTACTGCAGCATTATTACCGCCCTGGCATAGAACCAAGGACTCCAACGAAATATACTCTCATTATTGGCTCGAGTATGATTGACTTTATAAATATTCCAAATTTCAAAAGGAAATTCATTCAGGAAGTACCTCAAAATGTGTCCTAAATTCCCTATGCATTTCAAATGGAAATATAGTTAACGCCCCCTAGCATCGAACCAACGATCTTTAAGGACATAATTACGTTTGCTTTAATGTAAGAATGGTCCCTTCAATGGCTGTGTGAAATTTTGAAACTCTGCGCGGTTGGGGAATGTCATAAAAAGCTTTCGGAAATATGACCAATGTATTTTAAACGGGAAAAATCGAGATTACGGGTCACTCTGGAATCGAACCCGTGATACATAGGCAAGTGCTGATTTTTTCCGAATTACATTTTGTACGTATCTATATTTGTAGAAGGTTTGAATGATCTATGTACGATATTAAGGGAGCTACGATTTTTCAAAATCTGAAAATATTTCACCTCCTGTCATCGAACCCAGGACCGATTGTACGTAAAATACTACATTTTTCCGTAGACATATATATTAGCAATAGCTGCATGAAATCTTATTCTTTTAACTTAATGGGAAGTATTTTTTAAATTATTTGAAAAACGGCTCCATGCATTCCTAACGGGGAAAATCGAGATTACGGGACGCTCTGGAATCGAACTCGTGACACGTGGGCTACTGTTGATTTTTTTCTAGGTATATAATATACTTACCTATAAGTGTAAAAAATTTAAATGCCCTATGTATTATATTAAGAGAGCTACGATTTTTCAAAATTTGGAAATATTTCACCTCCTGGTATCGAACCCATGACCGGTTGGACGTAATCAATAGCATATTTCCGTAGATATATATGGTAGCAATAGCTACATGAAATCTTATCCTTCTAGGTTAATGGGAAGTATTTTTAAAATCATTTGAAAAACGGCCCAATGCATTCTAAATGGGGAAAGTCGATTTTTGGGGCCTCCTAGAATCGAACCCATGATAGGTAGGGTCGGTTTCCCAATTTTTCCTAGGTGAGATTTAGTGGGCCATTACGTAAAAAAATCGGCGGCTCCGTGGCCCCAGCGGTTTGGGCCTGACATTAATATCATATATATATATATGTTATATATATCCCCCCGAAGCGTCTATATGTATAGATATCCCCCCGAAGCGTCTATATGTATATATATATATATATATATATATATATATATATATATATATATATATATATATATATATATAATTTGTAAAGGGAACATTGAACTATAACCCTAAAAACCTTACCGTAAGTCCCTTAAGGTTAAGTAAAAAATTCACTCTAAACCCACCCTATTTCATTGTGCATTTATCTGCTTTTCCCTAAATATCATCGAAATTGTTAAATAAGTTTTCTTTGGAACATTTTCTATAAATTTTAGTTCCACATTTCATTTAGATATTTCTATTACTTATAAATTAATGTAGATTAATAATTATTTTTGGTATATTCAATACTATACTGCACTGAGGAAAAGCCTAAAGAATTATCACATAAAATTTGACTCTATTAGATCACTACATAACGTCGAAGTTCAATTCAACATAATCTACTTCGCATCACATCTGCGTAGCAACGACGCGGAACCATAGAAACCGACTTAAACAAAAAGTTACTTTATTGAGTCGCTCTAGGATTCGATAGAAAAGCATTATCGCTTCTGAAAGCCATCCACGTCCCTCAGTGGCAGAGCAAATGGAAGAGCAATGGAAGTGTCGCGGGTTCATCTGAAGTCCGCTTGCGAGCGAAATGCGATTCCTTAATCGGTCGCAACCCTTTGGCTATGCCGTATGCATCCTAATTCAGTGACACGGGTCACTAGGGATTTACGAATCGAATTGAGCTGCGATCACGTGGTCTCTCCGTTCCCAATCCTCCTGTGTCTTTGTCAAATCCTCGGAGAAAGAAAATAAATTGAGTATGTGACTTGGAATTTCAGAGATGACGTTTATATGAATAAGCCCCAAAAAAGATATGGATATATTCCTTGTGAAGAAGACCAAAATTAATCGAAAGAAAGTGAGATAATCTGCGCAGTATTCCTAAAACCTTTCAATGCTAATCAATAGAAGCTTAAGAAAAGCAATGGGATATTATGGGCGATTGAGCGTGGTGTATCATATTTTATTCCTTATCATGCCAAAATGGTACAAACGGGTATCCCTAAGCGAAGTATGCTTATAAGTGTAACAATTTTCTCTAATAATTGATAGTTATAGTAGTATTTTAATTTTTTTAACACTCACATGGTATAGAATTCATATTTATATTGTTCTTTGAAACGTATCGTAGACCTAGTGAATAATTGAGTAACATGAGTTAATATGAATGACGTCATTGATATCATTGCATTAAATTCGTGAATTTTAAACTATATGATATCTTATCGTCATAACTTTTCGTCAATAAGATGGAATTGAGAAAATAGTATTAAATATCCGACTTGATATTAGACATGTTTTTACATGGAAATAACGAAAGTTATTTACCCTTATGTTATCAATATATTTAAAGTCCCCCGAAATCAAATCTTAAACGAGTTGGTTTAGAGAGAGTGTAAAATAATATTCGCCTAGATTTTGGTATAACACGAAAAGTACGAATATTGGAAATCCCTTTTCATATTCTTTGCATTAAGTAGGATGGAATAAGGAAATAATTTAAAATCGAACTAGAATTATATATTTAAAAAAATTGAATACTATACCAATGGATTACATATCTATAACGCAATATGCTTAATTAGGTAGTCAGCGAAGGAAGTTCTTAGATAAGCTTAAGGGTTCTTATTTAATAGAATTTTTCAATGAATCGCAAGAGAGGTTAGGCAGAGGTGAAGATGATAAGCAACCTGTTTCCTGGGAGGGTAATAAGGGATGACGCTAGCTGGGTGTATACATGACGAAGTGGCGGAATTACCATACAGCAAGTCATGCTTCATCATCTCATTTAAAATGAAACCTCTTCAAACTTTCCCAAAGAATAGCGAACTTTAAAAGAGCAGTAAATTTTAATCTTGCTTACAAGTCTCATGAAAAGGCTAAACTGAGCTCTGCCCTGTGAAATACAATACGGGAGATTACAATGTAAGTTGCTATGGTGATCTTCCATTCACACAAAGTTCCTCGAATAGAAGTGAATAAGCTTGTATTTAAACTTTGAAGAGGAGAATTTAGGAGTTCAATGCCTCTATGTACGAACTGCTATTTAAAAACCTTTAAATTCATTAATTCGATCACTTTACGTTAAATATAATTATAAGAAATTTATTGCACATTTTTAAGGTCACATAACGAAAAACTGATTCGGATATTTTAAGCATGAATTTCAATAATAACAGCTGATTTCCAACTCAAATAAATTTTTAGCAACTCATTTAAAATTTTAGAATTGTAGATAAACCGTAATATTTTAACGTTAGTAAATATCCCATCATTTATCTATCCTACTTTTCATTTAAATAACAATATTATTGTGCTGAATCCGGTTAAAACTCTATATTAATGCAAGTTAGACGATAAGGTATATCAGTGATCAACGATAAACAAATAAGAGAATGATTAAATAATATCACTATCGTATCACATCAGAAATAAGGAAAATTTTGAAAATGAACATACATAGATCCCTCTTAGAGTAGTTTTAATACAATCTAATTACGGAAAAATCATAACCGCTTATTTAGAGGAAAACATATGTAATCCTAAATATATATATATCCAATTTAGAGCCTTTTCTCCTAAGTATATTTACTATATTTAATTTAACGATCTTTTCCTCGTATTCTGAAAGAAGAAGATAATTCACTATTTTACTTTATTTTTTTAATTAATGGAATTTCAAATAAGAGCACAAACTTTTACGCTACACTCCTCTTACTCATCAAAACGCGGTATTTTCTACATTATGCATCGGGATACAAATAGAATATAATTCCATGAAGATGCGGTTGAGAACACTCGAATGATGGATTAATAAAATACACGCAAATGAAATAATTCCGTTCTGAAGAGGGATTCTTGATTGTACACGGGCCCAACCAATGCCATGAATAGACTAAAAGAGCCTCTACGTATCTGCGTAAGTACTTTTCCAGTGAGCGCAGACTACCTCAATAATCCTCCCGGATGAAGACCGCATCTCATGCAGAACTTTCATTCAAAGTAGTGAAGGCAGTGAAGTGAAAGCCACAGATAAGAGAGCTTCGGGTACTTAATCCCTTTAGAATCAGCGGTTGTGCTCGTGCGAATATATTCGCAAATGAAGTCGTAATCGCGTGCTTTCGGACCTTAATTTAGCGTATAAATATATTCACGTAAACGCACAAAATTCCAGTTCATGGCTATTTTAAGTTTTCGAGCATGATTTTAGTTGATAAATACATCTGTATCCATGGAGGCATTTTATTTATGAAATTCCGCATCCTAAGTTAGTTGCTATTAAAAATTGGAAAAAAAGGTTTAATATTAGGGGGAAAATTAAAACTCGCTAATCAGTCACTAATTTAATAATAAAAGATTTATGAATCCAAAATTAAAGATTCGCTCATAATACATATAAATCTGCAAAGAAGAAGGGTGGTCCACGCAGCACCAAAATTTCCATCTCAAAACGAGATCGCTTAAATTACGTCGAGAATTGAACCTTGACTTATTCTTTCACTCTAGTAAAACATTATGCTACTATTTATTCCAAGAGAACACGTAACTAAACGAACTGACACGTATAAACAATTTAATGTTCCAGGAAAATCATTTATGTGGCCATGGCTTCTCGTAGGAAATCCATTGTACGATATGCTGACTTATCAAATGATATCCAGCTGATTATTCTTAAAGGTTCTCTTAAAATATAAGGATTGATGATAAACTTGTAAGAACGTATAAAATCAACTATATAGTTATTTAGATTTGGGAGTCATTTATCCGAAAGAGAGCAAGCAAAATTATTCTTGGAAAAACTTCACCCAAAACATTCCGACCCCAAGTTGTTTGTTCCCCATATATTTCTGTTTGAACCCTATGAGCAACGGGGTCTCCTTTCCCTTACCCTGGCAACCCTGCCCCCTACTCCCGTCACTGACCGTGCTCAACATTCCCTCAGGTTTTCCCTTCGTGTTGTTTACTCCGTGGTTGCCACGCCCCCCTTTTCTGAGAAACAAGACCCTAGCAGTGTACCCTTGGGTATTAAAACCCTCTTCTTTTATCTTCCTGACCCTAAGAAAGAGAAGCGCCTACCGGAATCCTTTTATTAATATTGCAAGAGAGGTTAGACGAGGTGTGATTTATATTGTGCCTTTCTCGGAAAACGGATGTCGGCCTTGGGAAAACAAGTCAAAATGCCGGATTAAGTGTATGATCAAAGTATTGCGTCATGTCGAAGAAATGCTTATGATCTCTGTGTTCAACACCGTATCGCACGGGTTCGGAGCCAAGAATGCCTAGCGACGGGGAAAAGTGAAACTAAGAGAATTAGATAAGTGAAAGGTGTATTGAAGTGATGCTATAGCAACCGGATACGAAAATATGTATAGCAGTGGAATTTGATTGATTCCATTAAACGAGTTTTCATTACCTCGTTTGAAAGAACTACAAAATGCTACTGAAATAGCTATTTTATTCTCCCTAAGTTATGTGCTCGTGTTTGCAATGTTAATGAAATGCTAATTCAATTCTGCTTTTAAATTACGGAGAGAACATGGTTACTGCTAGCTCTCGGTTGCTATGAAATAGATCTCCAAGTTTACTACTAATTGTAGATTGTCAACAGTAATTTTCGAATAGTGAAATAATTCGTAGTTTGCATAGAAGTGTCTTGTTAAACTAAATAAATTACGAACAGAGAAGTTCTCAGTGTGTACTTGACAAATGGCTGGGAATTAATGTTTTGAAAAGTAGATATCAACATAATAACTGGGAAATGTACACTTAATTTAAAATTATTCAATTTTCAATCAGCGAAAATTTTTACAGTAAAGAATATAGAATAATGTATGGATGAGATATAATTTTAACATATTACAAACTTTACTTTTGAATTCTACACTGAATATTTATCTGCTTTATAGAATGTGTTTATTACGTTATTGTATTATAAGTAAATAAATATCTTGTATTGTAATTATCTTATTTATCTTATTTAGTAATATATGATTCATTTGAAGTTTATCTTAAGCGATAATAATCAAAGAATGCTTAATCTACATATATACCGGATTTAGCTATTGTATAATCTGATTCAATTTTCTTTACTTTCATTAATTTATACCTGGAGAAAAAATCAACTGCTAGCGGTAAGAGCTACGACACGGGATTTGTAATTACTCCCCTTAGAAAAAGCCGATAAACATCTATAAATACCACGTTTGGGGCAATTTCCCATAATACTAGCAGCTGGAATTACCAGGTAGATTATGAATATGCATAATGAAGGATGGAAATGCGCTTCTGTCCTATATTTTATTCACGATCATTACTGAAGTACCTCGACGAGGTCATGTGGTAAGAGATCTTGAAATCGATCTACCACTTATTTAAAGCCCTCTCAACTGATCCCACAGAATCCGCGAGTGGGCGGAGGGTAATTTTCGACTGAGTAATTTAAGAGCCACCGACTTACGCAAGCCTTTATATTCAGCGTTGCTGAATTAAACAGAACGGAAAGAGGGCACTGCCGGTCGACAAATTTATCCAGGTTCCGATACTTGTCCTAATGAATGTGAAATTATCAAACTATGGACTCGTAGGGAACAAGATTTCTTATTTGGAATGAACTGCTTACTATTGGGATGACATATCCTAGTACTAAAGTTATTTAAATTAGCATAACTCGTTTAAATAATTATAGCTTAAATATTTGAATGTATTTGATGAATCTATACTGTTTCTATCAATTTAGTAGATCCTTAAACATTATTTAAATAAATGCAACTGAAAGATTGATAACTAGTGAAAGGTTACAAATATAGATATCTAGATATATTTAAATTATTCATAAATCGATATAATTCCTTAATCGAACTATAAAAATTAACTGTTTATTATTATGCATTAAAGTTTTCGAAGTAAAAATTAAGTGAATCGTCTAATTTATATTATATTATAATTTATATATATATATTGTGAATCCATCCTTTATATATTACATTCTACAGATTCTACTTCGAAAAAGAGTGACCAATAAATGTTAACAGTTACAATTTGAATATTTACCAAGCGGTTCGATAATTTTCTGTAGATATATCCTCTAATAGTGGACTGAATAAATTTGATGCGTATAAGAACGTAACATATTTTCATAATAAACTGTTGAACAATCTACAATTAAGTTGTCGAATTAAATTGAAGCACACTATTCAACTCCGAAGTAAATTTGAATGATCAATTCTATTTATATATTTATAATTCTTTTATGACTTTCTTTCATTATATATTTCTTACATCTATTTAGGATAATTTTATTAAAAAAATATACATTTGACCTAAAGATATTTCTCCTCTCTCTAGGATTCCAATATTTCTAGGTGCTTTCCATTAGTCCCATATATTCTAAACAATAGTTTAGTTGCAATATAATTTTATATTCCTCTTAATATATACATTCATTACAATTTTTTTAATATATAAATAGCGAATAGTATATAGACTATATTAGTTAGATCAACGAAGACGCTTTTATAGTATTGTACTAAGAGAATTACTCAACATTTCTTAGATGGATATTTTCAAAACGTTAGATGGAAATGTGCCATCGCCGATAGCCTATGCAAATGAGATGCACCATTTGAGATTGAATTGGATTCTCGCATTAAAAGGAATGCTGGGATACGCGCCTCCCTTTACGCAACCATTGTTGGCGCAGGTTCAAAATCAAGGGTAAAGTAACCTCAGCTCATCCATCTGCAGAAAAAAATCTTCTTCAACTATCCACATGTTTATCACTCAAACTGCGGTTAGAAAAAAATCTTAAGGATGTTCGAATCCTCACCACAAGGCATCGCGTGATCGTGGAAACGAATTCGCTGTTGCTATGGACTTCCTTTGAATGAAACAAACAATTCGTGAACGAGAAAGACATAGATTAAATGTCTCTATTGTCCACAAATCAAGGCAGTATGATTTATATCCCTTCTGCACATTCATGTTCTCACCTTGCTATCTGGAAGGAATCGTTGAAAATTAAATGTTACATCCTTCATACTTCTTTAACGTTCTTATATTTTTGAATTTCTTGCTCGTTGCAATCATTCATCTTCAAAACATTTGAAAGATTTTTACGGAGTTAATATAGTTTATTAATAGTATATTATTTTATAATGTTAGTAATTCATATCTCCTTATTCCATTCCTCACATATCTATGGCATAATGAAATACATTTATCCATCCTCTCATCAAGTCCTCGCTATTTATTCCATTCTTTTCATAAGCAATGAACCTTCTCGTTGGCAATTCTCATATCGAAGAAAGAAACACGATCCATCTTTTTTCCGATAGTTTCTTCGAAAACTGAAAGAGAGTTTCAATTATATAGATTTTCTATGCATCAATTTGCTACGTATAGCCAGAAAGCTTATGAGAAGAAGCGGATATATGTACACGTATATCGACATTCATTGTTTCGTTGTCATAGAGAAGGTATTCTGAACTGAAATCCAACAGAGGGCGAAGTATTCCATAAAAGGTCGCTGTCGCGGCCTTAGTTGGCGGGTGTATTTTGTGAACAAAGGTTGTTTTTGTGATTTGTGGAGAGTATTCCGTTGTGTTACGCCACTTCGTTTGAAAGCATTAGTTATGGGATCTTGACGATTCCTCCTGGATGAAGTGATAGTGACCATAATTTTTTGTTAAGTGGTAATGGGAGCACATATGAGATTTGATAGATGTCAGTTAAATTGAAAAAGCCATTGTGGCATCTAAATGCAAGTGGAGCTAAAGCAGAAGAGCTCTAATGAGGTAACGAGGTTCAAAGGAAACGTTGAGGTAAGAGTCCCATCGGAAAATATTTCGAACACCCTTTGCCTGTGTTTGCAAAAATGTTCTTCGAGAATTTTACCTACTAATTGTTTCGAATTGACGAGGAACGAATATCTATATTCAATTTTGTCGTCCCAAAAAGTATCTTAAATATAATAATAAGCTTAGAAAACAATGATTTTGAGTGGTTACTAACTTTCTTCCGCTTTGTTACATTTATACACACACATGCTCGTAGAATATTGTTGAAATGCGTTTAATGATTAAGAATCAAAGCAGTTTCTCAGACAGAACACTCCGTCGTGGAATAATAGCTCGAATTCGGTTGCCTTTAACCTCAATATTAGATTCTTAATTATAAATATAGCATTATTAAACCACTTGTGACGGAGACGACGTGAACGCGGTGAGATGCAGGAGGGAAGTGAAATATGCGTAACGCTGTTGGGAATTGCGACCGTAACCGCCGGGATTTTAAAAATGCAATTAGATTTTTGAAACTAAGAGTCGTGTTTATCGTAACCGTTAAAAATTATATGAAGACTAGTATTTATTATGATTTTTTCCTACTATGTGAGTCTTACTACACAAAAGTACTATTTTCATAATGTATCGATAGCTTATTCTTCAGAATTGAGGAAAACCGCCATTACTCTTCGTCGACATAAAAGAAGACAGAAATTTTGGAGGAATTCAATCGGTTATTGGTTTAAGAAGTATTTGCCTTAAAATACAACAATACAATTCTTGCACTGACAGCGGTGGTATTTCCATCAGCCAATCAGAATCAAGATAAATGTTTAGCGGGAGATCAAATTTCCTGAAATTAATTATGATTTGTAAAGGAGTTGCTTAAATCGTTCTTGGTAATTCGCAACGTTGCTAAATGTTAAATTAATAAGCAGTATATCTCTCGAGAGATTGTATTTTCGTATTTAATACAATCAAAAGCTTTTGTACGATACATATACATATCATCACTTGCTCTAATTTATATTGTACTTTCAACCACTTTTGAAGACTATGACACAGAAATAGATAATAGAAATTGAAACATTATTTAAGAATCAATAAGGTGTCTTTGATAGTGTTGGTGCAGTAGAAGTTAGCCTTGTGTTTGGATTTTGGTTTGTTTTTTAAATGTATTATTCTTATTTTTTCTAGGATGTTTTTGTTTGGAGAATGTATACAGAAGCATTGATGAGAAGAATGATTGTCTTCACTAAATAGATTTCAACCCTTTTTTCATTTCCTTTGGTAAGAAAGTAATAGACATTCCAATATGCTATTATGATTATCCTTGTAAGACATGAAGCCTTTAAATATTGTGTTATGAGAGTAATAGAGATCATTTTCTAAGGTTGATGTCAACCTTGAATTTGCAATAATTTGCCAATAATGTGTATGAAATTAAAGGATAAGTTAATGTACAAATAACTAGGTTAATCAATGTATTTTTCAGAAAGGCATTTCATTTAGCTTCTTCATTTCTAAATACCTGTAAGAGTAGTATTAAGTGAAAGAAAATGTAGTGGCATTCAGTATGATCAACATCAATGTCCATTCTATCTTCAGTTTTGATTTCTCATGTTGGGTTTTCTTTTATTATTTTTATTTGGTCTTTCTTCTTGAAGTTTCTCCTTCAATTTAATTTTAAGTTGATTTCTATCTAATTAATAACATCTTAATAGAAACTTTATTCATCTTCTCTTCTAGTTAGCTTTCCATATTGTAGGTTCCTCTATTGTTATTCTAAATTTCTTACCCTTCTTTGTATACCGTCTTTTATATTCCACTCCACCACCGTCAATTAAAGGCTTGGCTTATTCCTTTGAATTATTTTTACAGGTCCATTACAATATTGTTCAGATTTCCTCACTGCTCATAAATGTCTGCAGGCTGTATTTAATGCTTCTGTTTTTGATTTTTTTCAAACAATGATTCATGGAGTGAAGAAATATCCTCTTACATTTCAAGAACTTATTGGCCTTATTTGTCTTGACACTCATGGTGCATCTTCCATCGAATATTATGTTGCTTGTAATGTGTTTGAATAAAATACTTGCTGTTTCTTTACTCTTCAACAAAATTCATAAATTTCATTCTTGCTGTTTTCTTTCATGTTCATCATATAAGATCTTCAGCCCGTAATTTTTAGGATGTTTGCACAGTACTTTTATTTTCAGTTTTTGTTTGTTTTTTCCATTACTTCTTCGATCGCTGATTTCTTGTTCTAACTATTTCACTTCTGTATGATGCTCATTGTTCAATAAAATAACTCATATTTCTGAAAAATGTGTTCATTTATTTGGGTAAGAATATACTGAACCTCTCAATCCCTAATGGAAGCCTTGGTGAGAAGATTGTTAAGAGAAACAGGAAGTTATGTTATTAGCTCAATGCTCTATTTTTATCCTAAATTTATAAATTTACAATATCCTGTAGCATTTAAAATATTTCGCCTTTTCAACTTATGGTTTAATATTTGGGTTTCGATTATTAATTTAGGAGCAGAATTCGATTATTTAATAAGATTAAACACATCCAGTCCTAAAAGGAATACAATCCGTAGATATGTAGAGAATATATAACGGAATAATTCATTTTAAAAATTTGAACTTTTCAGAATGGAGGAAATGATGAAAATATATCATTTCCGTGACAAATTAGATTTATCAAACACTCATCAAACAAGTATTATATTGCCAAAATCTAATTTAAATGGTTAATGAAATCACTTGTTTAGATATTTATTTCATTTTACGCATATTTTTCATATCCTATTAACTTTTCTTCTCTGTTTTACTCGGTCTTTGAAAAACTAATCAACTATAACTTATTACATCAATGACCTTTGAATCTCATCTTACAATTGAAACCCTGATTCTATGATATCAAATCGACACAATTTCAACAGCCACTCCTCGCAGATGTCATCAATCTATGGCTAACACTTCATTTGATACTCATCATATCTAGGATGGAGCGCGAATTCTGCACGTAACTCAATCCCAGAACATAATCAAAGCGGCCGCTTCCACCACGTGTATCCATGATCCAGTTGGGCTGTTGCTGGGGGCAACGTTAAAAACGATGGGCAAAGCATGACGAAACATAACCACCGCTCGACGTAAACAGACAGGTTTCTAACGGAATCGTATGACAGCTTGTGACGCATGCGGAGGGCAGAAAAAGTAAAAGGTACGTTCCTGCCTTTCCCAAAAATTCGGAAAGCTCGTCCTCTAGGATTACTTCGGATGGCGTGAGGTTTAGGATTGCAGTCATGGCTACGGTGTAAACAAAAGGAAGAGAGATGCTAACGTCAACAGGAAAGGGGTTGACCTAAATCAGAGGAGGGGTATTTATTTTTGGCCTAAAATCTCTCGAATTCGCATCGTTCAAAAACGAACGACTTAAGGTATTTGGGATATCAAATAGTAAAGGGTTATTTGGTATCTCTGAGATGAAGGGATGTAAATATTTAAAGCTTTTAGGGATAAAGCGATAATTGAAGTTTTACAAACTTTCTTAAGTCATATCAATACTGCAAATTTTGTAGCTACGATTGCCATATAATTTTACGTTTGGATGCTGCAGAAAAGATATTACGATGAGTAAGCAGAACTTTTTTACATGCATGATTAATGAGGTTTTGTAGTAAATATAATAAATGCATTTTTATGAAGGTAATCGTTTAATACTTAAGTAATATCAATTTCTTAAACGTAGTTGTAATCTTCCTGGTTGCATTAAAACGATCATAAATATTTAAAAACTCTTTTTCCATCTTTCGCTATTCTGAGTGAATGGGAAAATTGATAAAGTGTAAAAATATTGTATTTAATTATTCGCTGCAAATGATATTTTTTCATTTCATTCAAGCATTACAGGTAGGTAAAAGTTAGTTTGTGATTCGTACTTCGATATACATTAGCACTTGTATAGTACGAAACGAAATTACATACGAGATAAAAAGGAAAAAAATCTGGCAAACCCTAAACAAGTGAAATTCGCTCGTAAGGAATCAGCAAGAAATAATTGATGGCAGTTAGCCCACGCTGACAGCGCGACAAATAATGAATGATAATGAATCTTGAATTTCCCCTTTAATGCTCAGTCATGGAGCGAGCAAATAATTTGCAATGGAAAATTTGCAAGCAATACTCACTGAAAGGTCTTATTATTCATGTCAATTAAATGAGATATAGATGAGGAAATAATAGCTTAGTGTTATTGAAGCTCTTATTTTTCGTGGTTTTTATGAACTTGAGATTTTTTTGTAGATTATTTTGGTTAAATAAAAGATTTACTTCCTAAATCAGAAAAAAAAGACTCCAAATGAAATAAAAATGTAATTATTCCTTCCGAATTGCGAAATAACCCGTTTGATTTCAGTTCGTCTTCTCAATGTCTCTAAATATTATTATCACTACTATCTAAATATCAAATTATTCTCGGTTGTTTCTAATCTGCTTTGAAAATCCTATCCTATTGAAATCAACCTATAACAACATACGTAATTAATAATAATAAAATATCTTACATATCAGAGTTCCTTCATCCCTAGTACGCACGCACTTGACGATCAATTTCATCCACATTGCGCGTGTGACGGATACGCAACCATCACGTCAAGATAAAATGGCATTAAAAATAATACCACCCATCCGCAACCATATAGGGTTTCAAAAGCACAATATCCCGCTCTATTGATCCCGAGCGATTAAGTATTCAACGGACACAATCGTCACCAAGGAGACGGCGATAAAAAGTCCTTGGTCATTTGATTCGAGCGATCGGCGTAACGGAGGCTGTGAGAGGAGCAATTAAACCTGTCGCGTTCCGAGTGACTGATCGCTTGGCAACGACTCGTGAGATGAGAGTGCATTACCGTGATTGGCCATAATGAACCAAAATGCATTAAAACGTGATTGAAGAGAGCGAAAAGAAAAGACAGTTGCACTTTCTATTCAGGATCGCTCATAGTTCAATTGATAAAATGGCCTTTTGTTCGAACCCTTAAGGGATACGGTTAAGGATACTATGTAACTTGAGGCATTTGAAAAATTGGAAAAGATAAAATGGAAACCATGTTTACCATGGAAACATTTAGAAATACAATAGACTTGAATTGGAATCTACCAAATTTTGTTCCTTCTCACTAGAAATATTAGATTGAATGTCTTTTTTATTGAAGTAAAGGGAGGACTAATTTACGCAGACTGCTATCAAAACTTTATAGCTTCAACCACAAACATTTAATTACACATATCTAATAACTGAATAGTCACCCTTTTATCACTATATCAGAATTCAAATCTCTAGATACGCATGCCATATTTTGCTATTTTACGGGATAGAATATCAACTCAATCGGTTTAAATGATTATTTAATAAAATTGATAAAATAAATATTCTAGGTTAATATCTGAAAGTTACGATTTTCAATACAAATATAAAGGTAATATAGAAGGAAAATACTGTAATGCAAAATTATTAAAAGTACCTACATTTTGTAACAATTATAACTTGTATAGTCCATAAGATAGCCATGTTAAAAAAACCTTAAGATTGTCCGACAATAATAATAACTTCTTTATTAACGTTGACAATTGATGTATTAAGAGCAATTTTGATTCCGCTGATAAGAAAATATTTATTATTTTTATTATATTATTACATTATTTACTGTTTCATTTCACGATTTTCAATGCGTTTCTATAGGTTATGATTGATTGAATAAATTATTAAAACCCACATATATATAAATGTAGGTTGGTTTCTTGGTTGACTTTAATCAGTATGATTAGGGCATTTATATTTGATTCGTTTGCTTCCTAGATGTAATAATTGGACAAGAATATGGGTTGATGATACGTTTAAAAATAAACAATCCAAAGCACTTAAGATAACAAATTATAAACTGTTGATCATAATAATCTTTGCTGACAGATATATTGTGGTAACATAAACATTAAAAAAATCTAACGAACTGAAAAGGTAAACAGCGATTTCACCACCCTCTGATAGTAAAGAAAAGAAGCGTGAGTTTAACCTATTAGGAAAAAATAGCATCTTTCTATTTCAGCGTCCTGAATCCTTCAATCACCACCACCGAAGTCGTAAACTACTCAATCTTTTAGCTCCTAAGCCTAATTCAGTCCTATTTACCGATTCGAGACCTAGAAAGCGCTCTTTGCATAACCCATGGGGTCAGCGACCAGCACCAGAAAAGAACGATGGACATATGATTTATTTTTGGGGAACGTCAATTCATCACTTAAAAGACAAAAGCAGCTTTACTCGCTTTATGACTCATCCTTTGACTACTTAGCCATTAAGGTGGAACGACATAAATCAGGACTTATGAGTGTTGATCTTCTCCCTTTGTGCAGAGGTGTTGTCTTAGCAACTCTTCCGTCCGTGTTGACATGGAAACTATGGGGAATCTAAACCTAGTTTCTAAACACTTTTATCCCATATTAGAAGCTGTTGTCATCGAGTGAGGTTTTTAAAATGTTGTCAAATGTAAAATCAATTTCATAAACAATAAAATAATCTCTATAGCATGTAGATGTTCTACTACAAGAATTCGATTATTAGTTAAATTTTCTCTATGTACGAAAACATTTCTAGCCAAAGTAATTAATCTTATGTATGAAAAAAATAATCAAATGATTACGAGATGTATTGCGAGCAATGAATATTACTCAAAGTTTATTTATTTAAGTTTTACCAATTAAAGAGATTGCCAAATGTGCAATTTGTAAGTTGAGAATCACTATTCCTTGGAAAATAGACATCTAAAAGTATGTATGCAGAGTATGAAAGTAGAAAAATACATTTCTGGAAAAAAGATCATGTAGGAAGAAGAAAACTATTCTTTCATACAAAATAAAATTTCCTGTTCCCGATAAATATAAATAATTTGATTTTCAATGAGTAAAATATGAATTTTTCTAGCTAGCAATCGATTATTAGTTACAAAATATGAAGCATTTAATTGCAGTTGAATTGAAAACAGAAAAATTATCTATTTTACTTTCAAATGTTCAAGAGTTCACATTCTTAATATTTTGTTCCAATTTTAATTATTTCGTTTAACTTTGGAAACTTTTATTTGTTATTTCCAGGAAGAAATAGTTTATTGACAAAGTCGAAATTGTTTCGGTGAGCTATGATTTTCCTTTTCCGAAAATAAAAACGAGAAAAAATAAAATTTTCATTCTCTATGAATACATAGAAACCCGTTTTCAGTAGATGATCGTTCCACTTTAATCGCTCTCAAAACTAATTAAGGTACAATTATTAAACATCTTTCAAGAAAGTCAACACAAACATATTCAACCAAAATCATCTCTGAGATGAAATTCTCAAAATAAATTCGAGCTAATGAATAAACATAAACACCAACATAGAAAAGGAGAACACCGACCGCCCTTGACTTCCTACCGTTTTGTTTTCTAACTCAATGTTGATATCTGACAAAGTGAAAAATCGCCAAAATCTAGGGCGTGACTCGATAAAATTAACAGATGGGAAAGATGCCTTCCACACCACTCTTTCTCCCTCCCTTCCTGTTAAGGAGATGTGCTATTTTGAAACGTGATGTTCTAAATCCCTAATATTCGACGAATATAGACATGTTCGCATGAGTCTGGATTTTCTTCTTAATCATACAATACTTGATGTTTGACTCTCTAACTGACGCAATAGCACATATGTTCTGTGTTTTATTGGTCGATATTTATTATTTAAATCTAGTCTAGAATGAGAGTAAGATTAAAGCATTGACATAAACTGTATCAATCTTCAAAACAATTGACCTTTCTTCAATTTAAAGAATAAATGAATACGTAGCTTGGAAATTCTAATAGCATACAGCCACCGTCTGAACTCTATTTACCTTCTAATATAATAACATCTATCAAATTTTAGACAAATATCATCGTAATACATCGTTAACAATCAAATTAAATAGATATCCAACAAAATATGGACACAGAATTAGGAAAGTAGGGTTAGGGCCATTCTTTTGAACCTTGGGTACTCAGGGACGTACTTCATTCAACTATATATAACAATTATATAACAATAAATACTGAATTTAAAATGCTTTATGAGAACGATAACTTGGAATATTTATCTCAAGATAATCGGTTTGAACATCTCATTGAAATTTAGAATGTTAACATAACTTCTGCAATCACATGATAACGATAAGCGATATAATAATTTGAATAAAAAATTTTTGGTGAAAATAATCTAGGTTTTTGCATCTTAAAAAGTTTCTTAATTACTTTCCTATATAAATAAACATATTAAAACATATATAGATCGTTTCTCACCTGTTTGGAGGTTCCAATATCGTACGATGATTATATTTACAAAAAATTTCATCAAAAGTCAATTTTATGTTTTAAAAGCTCAATACATATACAATCGAGTAAATTTAGGCTAGGTAAAAATTACACATGCATGAATAAAAGGGGTTTAATCAAAGCTCACAAAGAATTCCATACGAATGAGTTCAGTCGGTTCCTTTGTCGGAGAAAATATAGCTGAGCAAATGGTCTCCGAATTTTTGCGCAGGTATGCAGACCAATAAAGTGGATTTTTCGCGTGACGCAAGAATAAAAGGAGGTTTAAAAAACCGGAACGGATTCACTCGATTTCATTTGTTTCCTTTGCCAAAATCGCTTAGGAGAAGATGTCTGTTTCACATAGTGTTTTGGCAAACCTACATTCCACAGCTCTGCTTTACGTCTCTTCTCAAGGATACATAAGAATACATCATTTCCCTCTTATCGTCCACTGGGCGTCTGCTATGCATGTTTACCACGCTCTCAATGATACGCTGAACATTAGATACCCGAAAACATCGTCTCCATGGAAACTGGCCGAAATGAAAGCTTTACTAATAATCAACGTATTTCTTTTCGATTATTCGCAAATTCAATAAATAATAAAAATAGACTCAATTTTCATCCCTAAATTAGATGTAAACAGTTCATTTCTGAAATACTTGAGTAAATAAAAAACATGGATACCTTACGAAAAAGAAATATTTTAGACGATTCCTACTTCGATTTTTACTTTGTCCCAAAACTTATTATTTTTATTTGTAATCCACAATCTCGGGAATATGATAGGAACCCGTTGGCATGGATAGTATTACTCTACCCTGTATCATATTGAAATTTTAGACATTATATAAATTACAATTATTTCTTTTCCAAACCACATCTCTGTAATAAAATAAAAACTGCGTATCACCTGTCTATCCCAGAAGTATCAGTTGAGATAATTAAGAGGGAATTATTTACTTTATGCGTAAATATTCTCCCCCAAAATATCACAAGCAATTAAGAGAGTTTCTCAATCGGTACAGATCATATGACGGAATTCGTCATCATGAATATAGAGACTTGTGTACCTGGAAATTGGTTCGGGTCCAGCAATCCGTATACACAAAAAGTTCCATGACGTCCGTCCTGTGATGTATGGATGACATCCAAGTTCTATGATGATAATAACGTATTCGATCGGATCTGTTGAGTAAGAACGATGACCTGGCTTGATTCCCATCCGAAGATTCCGAAATCTAGAAATTATAAAAGGACACTCAAATAGTTATATCTTTAGGCACAATCATGGAATAATTTTGACAAAAGTCATGATAATTCCGTGAGTTTTAGTGTTATACTTAGTAGTCCTTAAATCGATAGGAACTTTTTGTAACTTCCTCTACAGATTTTGAATAATATAGTCAAATTGTTTGCACTTTTAAGTTAAATGTTTAAATTTGTATGAGGCTCAAATGCCTGTATGTCCATTGTACAAGTATATTGAATCCTGAGATCATGTAATCATTCACCTAAATGGAATATGGCATTGAAAATATCACACTTATTTTTTTTATTTTAGGAGTAAAGATAAATTTTCCTTCGATATATTTATATTATATTTTGCTCCATTTTAACTCTAAATCATGAGTGAGGATCCGTATATTAAATATCATTCAAGAACTAAAACCATAATTTTCAATTAGGATACGTAACTAAGCTTTCAATTATGTTGAGCCGATATCTTAAACTTTTTAAAATCAGACGATGCTTTATATCTTAATTCCGAACAAATAAAACGATTTTCGTTTTTCGTAGATCAAGTTAATACTGACTCCAAAAATAATTTCATCTTATCCTTCATTCGTAAAAATTATTTCCAAATCAAACATCTAATCAGCCTTAATCCACTCATTCCAGACACCATAAAACATAAGAGGTCTCTCTCCACCACTCTTCGCGCATAGGAATCACCAACAATACAATCGCAAACTCCTTCACGTCTCGGACCATTCATTCGCACATCTGAAATTCAAGAGTATCGTAACATTTGGACGTCTGCATCGGAACATGCGAATAGCACGTGACTGACACAACCGCGTCTCCGGAGAGTGCATCAGCGGCTAATGTTGAGGAGGAGATTCAACGCAGATCATGTTCGACGCATTCTTGGACTCGCTCCAATCCAAGAGCCTCTGCCCGAACCTATTTTTAAGAAGGAGATTAGCCTCTGCTTTCTCTCTTCTCATTTATCCTTTCTCTCATTCCTTCTTTAAAGATGCCTTCCATTTCAAATGGGATACGGGTCACGTAAGATATGCATTCCTCTGCTAAAATATTTTAATACTATCTAACGTTTCTATTTATTTGTTTAATACTGTTGAATTTAAAAATATTTTAAAGTGGATTTCAGCAAGATATAAGATGGTACTAAGTTCGATTCCTTATCCTGACCTAAGTTTAATATGACCATAGTGTAAAGAAAATGTTTTTACCAATACTAAAATATATGCAGTATCATTTTATAAATGAAAATATAAAAAAATGTAATCAGATATGAAAATTTAAAAGAAGTATTATTTAAGATGCAAATAAATGAATTATCACCCAATTCTGCCGTGTAACTGAGTACAAATTGATTTTAATTGTAAGCTGAAAAAATTTAATTTTCATAAATTCATAATAAAATTATAAAGTTATGTGCGACAAAAATGAAAATGAGATGATTTTATAGGGATTTATAGTTAAAAATGTAATACTTCGATAGCAATGACATAATTAATTATAAAATTTAAATCAATAGAAATAATCAAGTGAACGAAAATTAGAACAAACTAAACCTTTTCCGATGTACAATCACTAATGAATCTGATAAATTGATTCAGAACTGAATTTCTATTTTCTTTATACAGATCTAAATCTATCTAAATATTTACTTTAAGTTTTGATGTCGTTTAATCAGATAAAGAAAAATTCTGAGAGAGGTAATCGAATAGTTAAAAATCTATAAAACGTATAATAATCGTTAAAATCTGTTACATGCTCTGGTTATTCTACGATTGCTATTTCTGAAGATATAGATACGACTTACATCCTTATTTATTTCCCCACCCTATGACATGAGTTGATTTAGGTTATGGTTTAAGATACCACTGATTCTCAACCTACACAAAATTCCTTCACCTTCCAAAAGAAGACTCAATATGTATTTTTACCATTTTATTTCCTCCAGTGAAATCCCTCGATACATTTCCCTTCAAAGGGTGCGAAATCTTCTGAAGAAATGAATAAGCAAACTTCTTTCATATTTATTCCAGTCGAAATATACAAACATATAATGCGTGAAAAATTTTTCGAAGCGTTAAACCGCGACTTGGAATTCATTCAAAGACTTTGCAGAGGGAATGTTTACCCATTTCCCCACCGCGTGATACCTTATGGGCTGTTTTCCTTTCTTGCAACGTTCGATGACCCCGGTGTGGAAAGGACGTGAGCACAGGAATCATTTCTTTGATTTGAAAGGAAAAACATGAGTGGATACGAAAAGTAAATTAATAAGGAGTATAACTGACGAAAATGATATTTGGGCCATGAAAGAGTGTGACAAAACTAAGGATGATGGATCCCAAAATACACTTCCCCATCGAACGAAATCATGTTTACAAACATCAGAAAATTTTAAAATATTTTTTTTGGTAGTATAAGATGTTTATGGCCTAAAAGTTAAGATATAAAATTAAATTTATCTATGGAAGCATAAAATAAAAGAGAAAAAGTTACGAAAAACGGCTGAGATTTTATATTAATATCATAGTTGAATGCAATTAAAATTCAAAATATCTTATATATTTAATAGTTATTCGAATAGTTTTAAAATCATTTGAAGTTAATTCTTCAATTAGGATGATAACAGAATAATTTTATTGTAAAGATTATTTAATTTTTAAAATAAAAATATCTTTAAAATACGTTCAACTAGACCTATAAGACTAGTCAATCCATGAAAATCGTCAAAGATTTAATTATTTCTAAATAAATTTTAGTATTGTGAAGTATAAATCCATGTTAAAATGAAATCAAAATAGCAAAATGTATTTAAGAGGAATAATACAATATCTTATATAATGTTTAACTATGAATTCTGCGAAAATGTTAGAGTAAATAAAGATATGACTCGTACTCGAACCCAGGTTCCAGCAATTAATATATAATTATTTAATGAACGTATTAATTATTTTTATAAACCTCTTTTTATTGTAACACTGACATTAAAAAAGTTACATCTTTCATTCTTATGAGGAATATGATATAATGGCTTCCTGAGAACATAGCACACTTATAACTGTTTGAATTTTAATGGAAAGGTTAGGAAATAATGATGGGCTAATGGATTTGAATCTAAATTATCGGCAATACAAAAGGATTCGCCTTAAAGGACTATAACAATGTGAATGACCACTAACACCCAGTCATCGATTACAAAGAAACAGAGGCACTCTTATTTTAAAACTGAATATTGCGCAATGAGTAATTATTCTAGATATTAATCTCCCTGCTGAAGCAAACAAGAGTTGATCCATCTTGGCCAAGCGTAATTTATCTCTGTACTTAGCGACTTAAAATGCTAGTTTCATTCGAATTAATTCGAAGTGAGTCAAAGTCAAGAGTTCTAAATATAAAAGGCGGCGAAAGATGTCCAATTTATCTCTGTATCTGTGAGAAAGAATCATGACCTCATCTCTTTGCAAAAAATACGTTAAAAGGGAGCTATGGCAACACAAAGAGTGAAAGTTATGCTCCAAACATCGGAGATGGTTAAGGGTTGACGAAATTATGGCTGAAGTAACAAATATATACTCACTCATATTGTAAAACAACTTGAAAATTTAATTTCTCTCTGATAATTCAAAAAGTAATATATGGCAAGAGTTAATCTAGCAGTTGAACCATATAATCCAGTTTTCCATTTTGGAAAGCTGTATACAAAGTTACGCCACATCATTTCGCTTCTCAATATCATCCTTATAGAATAACTATTTATATTTCTCTACTTCAAAGATGAAATAATTTAACCTCTTATAGATGTTATTGGTCAAATTTAATACCTAAAATAATAATTCATTATTGATAGCGATAGATCGAATAATAAAATTTTAGAGTCCTATGCTTACATTTCACGCTGAACTCATTGTTTAGATATCTTTCCTTTTACGAAAAAACTATGGATTTTCATTGATTTTAATTTAAATAAAGAATTTACTGATGTCGAAGAGTTTTATGAAAATGAAAATTGTCTCCCGTTGATGGCCTGGATATATTAACTTTTATTTCTAATAAACTCTGATTCAAACTGAAAGAATAGACTATCCTAGAGGAAAGGAATGCTTCGCGCTCACGATTCAAACTCATTAGAAACCGTAACCATGCGCATAAAACATTCAGTGTTAACTAGCACACCAACGCAAATTACGTATTGGAACTTAAACAATGGAAGGGAACTTAATCGCTGAAGCATTTAACAATTATCTTTTCTAATGTAAAATTAATTCATACTCTATATAAACAAAGTAGAACTAGGAATAGAATATCGTTATTTGTGAAATGTCCTCAGTAATATATAACCATCTAAATTTTAAAAGATTTAAATTGATTTTGGTTATTCGGTCCGTCCAGTTGATAAAGCTCACTATTCCATGAGAAAATTTTAAATTTTTCCATAAATAAACACTAAGTTTTATTTTAGTAAATTTGAATCACTAAATATTGTACTTATAAAATTGATAGACTAAATACTATAGCCCTATCAACACTACGACTTAAGCGTACAATAAGTATTAGAAACCAAGTGAACTTGAAAGATTAATCAGGAATGTAGATAAATCTTGATAAATCTAACGCGTAAATGAAAGACACATTGTGTTCGAATTGTTTTCCTTAGTAAGATATTATAAGTAAGATTGAGGAGAGGCAATGATGCTCGTGGATAGAATTAGAAAATGTTGAATTGAATCTGAAAGCTAAGGAAAACAACAAGCGATGCGTCTTGAGTAATGACAGTTGAATATGGTTTTAAAAGTGTTATGGATGATAAACAACGTAACATGTTTTGAACAACTAGATTAATCAATCCAATCTCTAAGGATTTGATAGAAGTGAAGTGTTTGATTGATTGATGATTTCACGTTTTCTTACTATTTCATATCGTGAGAAGGAAAAGATAGATGGAGATTAGGACAATGATTAGAAGCAATAATCAATGTACCAGGAAAATGACTTTTACACACAACTCTAGATTTCATTAATAATTCGATACCAGTAAGTAGTGAAGAGGTACTTCAATGCACTACAATGAATAAGATTTTCCTCATCTAACACTATATGTAAAATAAAAAATCAATTACAATCAAAAAATACAATGAAATGAGGTCTTATTGTAATTCAGAGCATGGGGTATTAAAGAAATAACGTTTCGATCGATAACAATAATCCGGCAACAATTTATCGAATGACTAATTTACTCGATTGTAACCGAATGATTATCGTTAAAATGGAGATACAATGTACGCATTTTGGACAGAAATTCTGAATTGAAAATTTAACTTTAACAATGTCAGATATAAAAAGAACAATATATGTAAGTTAATCAATCTAATATAATTGCAACAAATTCCTCGAGGATTAAAATTATTGTTTTTAATTGACGTGCAATACTAAGTAACAATTCTAGCACCACATTTAAAGTCAAATGTGTGATAATTTCCCATTTAATCAACCATTCCGATCTATTCTTTTCAGTGTTCTATTTCCGTACTTTTAGTAGCGTTGAATGACACTATGCGCTGTTTTTGAGACCTTACCAAAAGACCCCTTTTGGCAGGTATGTGATCGGGTGGTATTGTACGCACGAGGATCAGCTATGACGTTGTTAAGGAAACAAGGAGAGGAAAGGAGGAACTTACTGAAATAAGGTAATGGGAAGTTTCAAAATTCAAATTGTAAATGGATAGGGAAGGATAATGATGTAGAAAATGGTTTTAGGAGACAGATTTCAACCAAAGTCTCATATTTTCATTTAATCAACGTCTATTACATTCCATGAACGACCTTATTTCTTTACAAATTTCCTCTTTAGGTGTAATTTGGTATCTTTGCAACGGTTCATTTATACCGTTGGTACATCATTTTCGTGGGGGAAATCTAGTTCACATTTTGTAGGCCAAAATGAATAATGAGACATATAAAACTTTAAAATATTTTGCTTATTCATAAATAATCCTTCTGATGTAAGACTGACACGAGAAAATAGGTTGATACATTATCCTTTCGGTTGCTTGAGGTACAATGATCATATTTCTAGAATAATGAACTCGATTTTTTTCAATGGTATATTATTTAAAGTATATATATAGAGAAGTCTTTCCCAAATATTTCTGTGTTAAAGAACAATTTACCACAATAATTTAATTTATTACATTTTTTAATCATTCTCTAATATTATCTGAAAAACATCCCGAAGCCAAGATAAAATTAGACTAGAGAAAAATTCCACTTGTGGAATTCAGTGGTGAAAACCAATATTGAATAATTTAACTTATATTTAATGATTCGAATGAATTTGGTTTGCATAAAAACCATATTTAATTTATAAATAAAGTTATTTTATGCAGATATTATGGAGAATCACAATGTAACATACAGATTAAGAAAGCAGCCGATGGTGTTGTTCGAATTATCACCTTCCAGAGTTGCGAGTTGATTTTAACTTACTCGACCCTACGTGACGATTTGTTTGATATCATCATAAGTCATTGATTCTGAATATCACATATAACTGCTAGGCGGAAAAATTGAACTAAATAATTTTTCGATAATTACTGACATTGGTTGCGCTCTGATACTGTTCTATTATTAAGATCACATGGTTGTAAACCAAAATCCCAACAATGACTACTTAACGCCAAGAATGAACTCAGAGGTGCCATCTTCAGGGAAATCCTGGAAACTGAGATTTTGCAAACTTTTTTTTCAAAGGCTTCCCTCGACGAAACGAAAACAACTTAGAAGATTGGTTGCAGAAATCAATAACACCAGAACGAAAAACCGTCTTAAAAATTGAATTTGGTCAAAATCCATTCACCGAATTTTTCCAAACGAAATCCTTATAAATAAGGCCTTAGTGCGTCAGGGCCTTAATAAAGCGGGCAGCGCTTGGCCCTAATCCACATCCGACCGTAAAAGTATACGAAAATAAATCCTCTCAGAGGTGGCGAATTTTTCCCAGCGTTGGCAATAAAAGCAAATTTAAGAGTTTTTTGGCGCGTGCTGGATGCCATCTACTCCGGGGTTTTAATTAAACCGGAATGACGCGCGACCTGTCCGCATCTTTGAGGTCCGGTGACGTCCGAAGGAATTCCGAGCTTTTGTTCTTCGAACTTTACGGAGAATCTTATTAACAGGAAATTGGAAAACGTGGGTGACCGGATATGGTCAAAAGGGAGCCCTGGAATGCCATCGGGAGGTGTTATAAATGAACGTAATTACGTTCCTTTCACCTACGCAAGAGATCCACTTTTATAAATATGAACCAACTCTCTTATTTTAGCTGTACGATGTTAAATATAGATTACATCAAAATTCAGAATAAACATACTTAAGACTTAAGTATCAGCAATTGATAATATACAGTTTACAACCTACCTCTTTGGTTTCCAATTGACAATCAATCAGTTTTTACTAAAGGTATTGATTTAAAAATAATAAATTGAGTACTAAATCTACTCAATTACATGCTAATTTAACAATATATTCAATATTATCATTCATCACTTTCTATTCATTGTCGCCCGCATTATTATTCAAATATCACTTCAATAATCTTCACGAAATTCACGTACGATACATTAAGTGATTGCTAAATACAATACTGTCGTGTTTTTGTCGTATTCATTAAAACTATGGCATAAATCTACATTCCTTTGTTTTCACCTGGGATCTTACGTAATTTCCTATTTCTGTCATGAACTAAAGTTTGATACCCAACAGCTTAGGTAGATGCTACCAGAGGAGATTTTCAGTTCTATATTGCACTTGTTTATTGACTTCAATTCTCATCCTGCTTGCAAACACTTCCGCATCCAAATGCGCACTCGCAAAATATATTCAGTCACGATTGAGGTTGCTTCATAGATTATTTAAAAAAATACTCCTTCCTTGTGCGTCACAGAAAGGCTTAGCATCCGGTACAGATTGTTCACAAAGCAGATTAGGCCCTACGGGTCACCTATTGTCCAAGTCTCTCCAGTGCTGATGAGTGACACAATGGCTGGCATCCTGCAGATCCTCTGATTAAAGGAACGCCTCAAAGATATTGGCACCGAAGTCGCAATGAAGTAGAACAGAAGAAGATCGCCTAAAGGCATTCTCGATCATCAAAGCGTTTATGCATCCATTCTACGTGGCTCCGAAGAAGTAGTAGAAAGGGCATAAACCAGTCACTCTGTTACCATGGTGAAGCGATAATCATTTAACAATAATGAAGTACAAAACAGGCTTGTCTCCTTGGTGATTTAGTATTCTGAATTAATTTTCATAATATGCATATACCCTTAAAATAATATTCTCTTTGATTGGAGGTATAAAAGCGATCTTTTTCCAAATATAATCACAATCATCTACTACTTGAAAGATGAATTATTCCCCTAGTTCATTATTATATTTACGTATCTGCTTAGAAGCGTTGTTTTTGTGATCGTGTTAAAAGCATCTTGAGCAACACGCCCGTTTAGCAACGTGAATAATAACCTGGCAACTAGATTCATCATTTCTCAACAATGATCTCCAATGACTACGCCCATGATGAACACATTGAATATCTCGATCAATAATCAATGGAGAATAAATTATTCCGTAGCTAGTTATATGCATAGCTAGATGTTCCTGATAGGTTTAAGCAACATTCCAACAGCCTTACGGAACAAATCAATAGCATGGGCTTGTTTTATGTTAGGACAAAATGCTATCTACAAGTTTAAAATCCATCAGATTTACTTTTGCATTTCTTTTCTGATTCTTCTATTTCATGATGGGATTCTAATGAAATTTCTATACTAAATTCGAAATCAATATAGAAATTCATAATTTATAATGAATCCAGGTCCCATTTCAATATTATTTCCTTAATCACGACACATTTTGAACTGCGAGATCTGATATTTTGGAGAGATGAAAGAGAAAAAATTTTAATGACGATCTTTCTCTCAATATTACACTCCGTGGATGCCATAAAATCAGACGCAGATTGCTTCCAAAATTCCTCTGTGTTTCCCGAGCGCCATGTGGCTCAAGTTTATCTCAAAAGCACCGAAACTCATCTATCTTCCCTAAGGTTTTCTGGGAGAACCTTTTTGAAAAGAGAGGAAGAAAAAATTCACGACATCGTAAAATTTAGCGTCGATTCCTCACCGGGGACGTCTGACGTCATTAGGAAAAGGGACAGATGACAATCTTTCTTCGTAACTACGGAGACGGCTGTGTCTCTAGGCAACTTTAGCAACGGGAAAATGAAATCTGCCTGTCTGTGAAGTAATCAGTTCGGATTGAAATTCCATTAATCTGCTATTAGGGAAGTAATTGATTTGGGTGTGGTTAGATGAGGAGTGAGGTAATTTCGGTAAATGTCGGATGAAAAATGTAAAGAACAAGTCCTTTATCGACAATTATCCTTGTCTATTACCAAGATGCTAAGTACTCTCATTCATGGGTATTGCTTTGAATTAAACTAAGAAGGGCTTGAATTTTTAACTATATTTTTTAATAAGACGTATTGAATCATGGAATATATTTATTATGAAAGAGGAATTATTTTAACGACAATTAAAATAAATACTTCACCCTCAAATTAATCTTAATTTAATTTACATTTGTATATTTGGAGCATTGTTAAATAACTCTCAACTCAACAATCCAATAACTCTGTTAAATCCATCTTCGAAGCAACTTATACTGACTTATTTCTCATCTTAACCTAAATGTGAAGCATCCATTTCAGCCACTACTAACTATACTTATTTAATCACTCATTGAAGAAATTAGCTTAAAGGAACGGTAAACAGGAAATGAGTAAAGGAGCATTGATGTAAAGAAAACAAGAATAATTTCATTACCACTTTGAGTCGATCGTTTCCTTAATCTAGACTCTAGGCCAACAACAATTAATTGATTCTAAAGCGGTTTTTTTATAGCATCAACAAAGGGGATAAATAATGTGGGACTATTATAAGATTAAGATAAACAATTAAAAAGAAGCACGATCCCATTAGAACAGTAATTTGGGCAATTAAATTGTAGAATTGCCCAGTTTACGTCAGCATTTATATTGCTCGTGAACTTAAAAATTAATCTGGATAGTATCCTAATCAAATCAGAGATAAAACAGGACACGACCGATGCAAAAAGAAATTAAAATTGGGTCATGTTTTGCTAATCTAAAAAATATCTGTAGATTATATAAACAGTCGTAAATATGTAGAAATGTTCGGTCTGTTTTTCATTCCTCAAGGGCGTGGGCAAATTTCACTGCTTTCCTTTTTCATTCCTTCTATTTTAACTTTGCTTCTCATGTTTCCCTTAGGTATGAAAATGAAGATTCAAAATATACAGGATGGAGAGATGGGGAAAACTTTCTATTCATCCATTATAAATAATAATCCATTATAAACCAATATATTTTTTCCTTTTTAAAAGAATGATCCTTAAATTTAAAATAAGAGTTTATCCACGAGATGTTCTAACGTGACACTGTGGAAAGCCATCTAAAATAAATAAGCGATTATTAATTACCTGGTAAACCTGTAGGAGTAGTCAACTTATTTTAGATTTGAGTTATTTTCACGATTATTTATTTGTAACACCAACTTTCTTATTCATTCTCCTTATCAGATGACTTTAAGAGGTATGAAAATTTTCATTTTATTATGTAAACGTAGAATACGCAAATTCATTCTTTTTCTCTTGTTAGGAGGAAATTATATTTTAACTTTGTTTTAGATTTGGTAATAAAATGAAAATTCTTTTATCTTCTTGTATGCCAATACGATGTTTTAAAGATGATTGGTTGTGGATGGGATTGAAAAAAAAACCGCCTTACCAAGCACTATAGATTCACCGATGAAGTATTAAAACAATAAACTTTAAATACATTATGAGTTTTAAATCTCTAAACAATAATACTTTCAAATAATCATACGTCAAATCCTATCACCTTGGAAACGAATCAGTCAATACCCTTATGGTGTGATTCACCTATACATTGTAGACATTCTTAGATCCTATCTGGATCCAGAGGGAAGCACTTTCCATGCAGAATCTTAGTGATTAATATTCCCATCGTCTTTAGGAGAAAGACCTGACCTATCCCCCGCATTTTAAAGTGAACGTGATGGAGAGAGCCGCCCTTGAAAATCACGGCTGTGATGAGAAGAAAAGTGAAAGGGAGAGATGTATTAGAGTAGCGTGGGAGTGAAAGGGAAGAAGCAAACTCATCTGCTCGGATATCGAACGTATCTTAGCAACGAACTGAATTCCGAGCATGGAGATCAAGAAATGAGGTTTGATAATAACTTTTCTAACATTAATTGCATTTAAGGTGTTCAACAGAGATGTGAAGAAATGCAGAAATAGTGGGATTATATTTCACGCATAATTTATTTTATTGATAAATACGAGCGGTTTTTCGTTAAATGTATAAATTCAGCAATATTATGTAGTAAACTTCATGGACATTTAATTTCCTTAATAAAATCAAAATTAATTAGCGAAAAATTTAATCTAGCCTCAGTATGTATGTTTGGCGAAACAATAATATACAAGCAAATTATTTTAGGACTGAACAGGTGACTAGTAATAAAATTTAGAAGTATAGACAGTTATACCAATTCAATTCCTATAGAATTCTTTAAAATTAATGAAAATAATTCAAATGGATTTTTTTAAATATTGTCAACGAGGTATTTGTAAAATATTTCTCGATAAAGATAACTGTCAATATCTGTTAAAAATATTCGATTCAAATTTGATAAGAACTTCAAGCCTCAAAAATAGTAAAAACCAAATTCTGCTCTAAAACCATCCATATTCTATATATAAACTTTCTTATGCCCTAAAAATCAGATGATCCGCTAAGAAGCTGATAAGAGATCTTCGTGACAGGATATGATTACTCCAATTTCGTTCCACTCTGGTGCAAGATAACTTCCGGCCATCAAGATGCCTTCGCAGGAAGCAAAAATTAATTAACTAGAGAAGAGTACTATTTCATCTCCTCCTTGAGTACCTCTCGAATTTCGCTCCATGAAACGAGATATTTTCTCCGAGAAATGTGTATCGCAAATAAGAGGATGTGACCCATTTCTTCAGAGAAATCAAGGTCCGTATTAAGCTCGGATCTAATCAAATTTATCTCTGCGAAATGCAACGGAAAAAGGAAACCTCAACTTCCACGACTTACTTCCACTCATTAGTGTGTCGAAATTATCTCGAGAAAGACATATAAACGCCTGCTATAGATAAATATATATTTACATTTGGAATACGTACATGAAATTAGTCAACGATAACAATAAGGAGACTCGTAAACATTTTACAACCGATTGTTTGATTTAACTGCGGCGATATGCTTATATAGAATATTGTAATATTAATCTCAATATTTATTAGACTTTTGATTCCTTTCGTTGTATTTTGATATTTGATAAACAAGATATAATATATAATAAATATGGTATATTAAATAGTATAATAAATATGGTGATATTTATCTATTATGAAAAATATTCTCAAGGTACGACAAAGTTCCTGAATGAAAATCAAAACATATTTCGTTCATCAACAAAACAGAAATTTTTATTTACCTAGTCATCAGTTTTGATTTGGAAAGTTTAACATTATATGCATGTATTGTTTCCGGTTTTCTCTTAAATTATTACGTGAATTTTAGATTACTTTCGCCTTATCATGCTCAAGGCTATGTGAAAAGGAAGCGTGGTACTCAGGTTTGATCAATTTATGGCTGCTGAGGCACTAGATAACTAAATTATGATTGATGTAGATGACGCATTCCTGCTCCATCTAATGCAATGCTATGCACAGTGTAACAAGCGCATATATACTGCGATACAATATTAGGTGGCCAAGTTTGCAACAATCACTTTGCCATTAGAACTGATCGAGCAATTAAGGCTGTCACGACAACGCCCTAATCGCAAATTAGTCTGCGATCGATCCCTTAATCACACGGCACTCGATCACACATCCACTTCGCCATACGCAAGATCATCAAACGTATCTCTCTCCACCAATCCCATCACAAGTCAACACACACTGCCCGCGGACGAAAGTGGAACTAAAAAAATATGGGGGAGAGATGGACGTGAATCGTATGTGGCAAACATTGACCCAAGTGTCTTTTTTATTTAAGTGGGTGAATGAGGCTGATTGGATTGGGATCCATAGTAACGGGTCGTGCGTAAATAAGAGAAGATGAAGGAATGGACGTAAAAAAGAACATTGAAAAGGAATGAGAAAAAATGAGCGAAGGCTGTAAAATGATGTTCTCGTAATTACGGAAAATAGGCTTTTTATTGGAGCGATCATCTGCGTGTTTACTGCGCCGTTGTCGAACTGCGAGCGATTTACTGGTGCGTTCGAAGTTTGTTGTGTCACGCAACAGCGGATTGACGGAACAATTGGCGTGAAATCGGGAATTTGAGCACGTAACAAAGCTCCCTGTCCTTTGTCGGCATTGTTTGACTCCATTATACCCATCATTGTTGCAATTTGCGCACGAGTTTGTATTGTCGGTTCGCTCTACAATGGATGCTTGGCAATTATCCTGAGAAGCTGAATTTGGGTACGTAAAAATCATTAATTTTTTGACGCTTCTTTCGCGAATGCATTTGAGAAATAAATGTAATGATGTATGCAACTCTAGTCACACGTTAAAAGGATATGTTCTTGGAACAATTGTAGATCTAAAATTGTATTTACTATACTAATTATTTTTGCCATGTCCAAGGTAATAGTAAATAACCAAATAATCCTTTAATATTTCTGGTCTTTAATAAAAAAAGGATTCCGCTAACAGTCAAAGAATTAGAAGAGAATGAGTTTAATTAATAAGTGAAATAATATTATTTCCCTACGTCTACTTCAGTTCATGAACCAATGCTTATCATAGAAACCCTTATCCTTTCGAATTTTCATTTTCAGTAATAATTTATGTCCTCTAATTTTCCTCATAATTGTGATTTATTAATATAATTTTAGAAACTTAAAATATCATTTTATATTAATCATATAAAATAATGATCCATTGTGACTGTAGCATTTGCAAGAAGAAAATTTTGTGTGTCTTCGGATAAAAGAGTCCTAAGATTATGTTTCACTGATTTTATGGATCGGCTTGCTATCTGAATCTCTTTTATTCCAGAAAATAATCCCATCACATCACCCACTCATTGAAGTGGAAGGATTCTTATTAGAAGAGCGCCTCAAATTAGTGAGAATAAATCAAGAGAAAGATCCTTTTGAACCCTTAATCAGGTGAAGAAGTCATTACTGTTTCCATTCAAACCCAAGTCGTGAAATTCTCTGAGTAAAGAACTCAAGAAAAACCTTTAATCTCTTCTCGTTTGTGGTGAGCTTTGCCTTTGCTGTATCTGAGAACATGAAAAGATATTCCTGGGATCAAGAATGGTTTTAATAGTATGGGGTTGCTAAGGATCTCAGAAAATTGTGGATATATCTCCATGATACGATAAAGCATCTTGGTTGAAAGAGATTTCATTAATTGTTTCCAGGTCAATGGTTTGGGAAAGAGGCTTCCATTGATGTATATTGCCGATCATGATTCATGTAGATGATTCAAGCTTCGAACACCACCTATATTTTGTTTTTTGGGGTAGTTTTAGTAAGAAAGCCATATCCACTTCATGCTATTATTATTATTTTTCCTTGAATATTGCTGGAAGAAGTATAAATTTCAGATTTATAACTACAACCTAATAATTTATTAATTCAGAGTACGATAAAATTATTTTAGATCCACAAATAGGAGAAAACTTCCCACGATATATGCGTGATGTAATTACTTATACATTACTTTGTTTCTTTATCTCCTAGGTGATTCCTAATTCCCACGAGATAAGCCATCTGAATGCATAACAGTTTTGCGAGTTCATTTAATATAGACACATAAATAACACTTTGGAAGTTTGGAAGAAACAAAATTGGTCTCATAGAAGAATAAAAATTATACCCATATTGGAGAGTACAATGGAAAAAGATAGCAAAAGTATGAGACCTGACATGCATTTTTCAGCGAAACTGCAGTGAAACCGATAAACCAAATGCGTAGCCGCAATGAGCTTGTTTTTAAAAGATTCAATGCCAATTTCCTCAAGAGACAACACATTTGTAAAGAGAGAGGGTGCAATTTTCGATTCTACAAGGAAATCTGCTGAACGACCAATGCAATTTCCTCGTCTTTGCAAATCCACTTCCGCACTAAAAATCGTGAGCATTCCGGTTGATGCATCCTTCGATACGATGCAATGTTGGAGGGAAGAGTGCATCCAGGAATGGAACATTTCCGAGAGAAAAAAGAAGGATCTTTTGAAGGATCTGGAGGAGTAGGAGGTGGGTCGATATAATCTCGAAAAAGGGAAGACAAAAACCTATCGGCGACCGTATCTCGATATTCATCGAAAAACAATTGATGGATTTCGATCTATTAGATAAATAAACGAAAGCCTGAACTCAGTTGATCTTAATTTGAATGTAATAGAACCTTCATAATGGTCAAACCTCAATATACAAGCAAGAGCTTTAACGAAGGGAGGGAAACCGACTATGAAGAGTGAGGGTCAAGGTAACTCGGCTTTCTTTGCTTCTCTAAGAAGTCAAAATGCTCCCAAAAACTTAACCAGCCCATATGGACGTTATACTATGAACCTATGAGTAAGTCCTCACTCAAACTTCCATGGTTATGAACTGTGAGAAGATATTTCCGCATTTACTGTTTATAATTTTTTATCATACCTGAAATAGCAGAATCGCAACTTATATTCGTATACAATTACCTATGAATCCAACCGATTCCCGTTAATATGAACCATGTATTTCCATAAATAAGAAAGTATTCGCCCTTCTAATTCTCAAGGTATGTTCTTTACGTTGCGTGATAATCAGATATACTGCTGTAAATTACAATTACAAAGGGGAAAAGGCAGAAGTATACGATTCAAATTGTAATAGTCTATATTAAGAATGATCTTCAGAAGTAGATAATACATGAATCGAATAATGAAGAGTACAAAATACTTATATTCCCTTTCTAATGATATTCAACTGGAAATATACTAAACAAAATACGAAACATTTATCTTGAAAAGTAAAGAAGGAAATTTAAGTTGAAAATACCTTAGGATTAAGTGACAAGAGTGTATTTGTATATGCATCAGCACTCAATCTGTTCGGTATTAACAAAATGGAAAAGAGAATCCTTACATGATCAGATAAAGAATCCAGACCTCTCATTCCAGTAAAGCAATCGGTTGGATATAAGAATAAGTTTTCGAGACCAATTGTACGTCTTCAATCCGTTCCTCCTTGAATTAAAAGACACCTATTTTAAAGACAAACATCTTTTAGGCACAAGAAAAGACGTAAACTATAGTCGAAACCTCTCTTTTCCGAGTGATATTTAAAAGAAAACGCCATTTGATTCCCTTGGTATCAGCGCTCGCAAAATATCCTACGCTCTCACCCTCTTGAGCAATTCCAATGGGCGAAAACAAATCATTCCTTAAGTTAATGGAGGCAGCTGCTTCAAAGGCGAAAGTGTTCCAACAAAATGATTGCTCCCCATTCTTGAGAAGAGAGAGAAATCCTCCGTATATCACCGTCCTTTTTTTTGCGCTGCCCCATTCTTCCGGGAGCCCTCCCCTAAGAGATGACCTCACCTAACAGTAACTCCCCTCCCTCCCTAGCCAGTTCGTTCCCAATGACCCCAGGCTCACTTTCCTCTGCTATCGTCCCTCTAAGAGAAGACTATTCCTTTGAAAAACTTCGCTTTGATTAGTTTGTTTATGCAGCGGTCTTCTGCATCTCTACGCGTCCATTCCTCAACTTTTCCAACACTTCTTCAATTACCAGAAGCTTCTCTTAATGCGAAGGGAAAGTGTGAAGTATTTAAGATTCATTTTAACGTCGAGGCCTTCGAAAAGAACAACTTAAGTTGGGGAAACTATTTTTGGTTTGAAGGTCGTTTTTCACGGCGCTTCGGATACTGTCGTTGTTTCACAGTTTTAACCTACGATGGTGTATGGAAGGTGGTGGTGTAGGAATGCTGGATAGCTGGAGAAGGGCCAAGTATTTTTAACGCAGGTATTCGTGTAGCTATTCAGGAGGGATCTGATGCTGTGCTTTCACGAGAGATGTTTCGTTTTAGGTTCGATAGGTGAATAATGGAGAGTGAAATTTTAAAAAAATATTTTAGTTTAATTTACCTGAATTTTTATTACCTAGGTTCCAAACCTGAGTAGTCGATAAAAGGTAAACAGTAGAACGAATATTAACAATTCCATTCTTCCAGTGAAAATACGAAAGTTGAAATAAATTGTTAATAAATATTAATATAATACCTCTTCTAACCACCAATAGCTAAACCATGATTAAAATAATTCACTAAAGTTCAATTAAACCGAACGACAATAAAAGTTTTATTACCTTCGATAACACAAGCGCTAATCTAAACTGAATATTAGATAAACTGGGACGATTTCCCTAAAATGTTTTACTTTTAGGTGCATAAGGAGGGTAACTTTTAAGAAGGTGCGAATTCTCAGATTTTCGGAATAATATTCGAAATTTTTGCTACTTGAACATTGCTATCGGAAATAGCTTTCAAAAATAGTGAAATAATATCTTATTATTTCATCGTAATTTTCAGAGACGAAAATTGATCCGGCTAAAGATTTTTGGTTTGGATGACTGTATCTAATAATAATTTATTTCAAAATTAATAAAAAATTAATTTTATCCATTTATACTCTGTATTTAAGGTGTTGCTTAGAATAAAGGTAAATTTTGTTCTACAAAATAGTAGCCATATAAATGTACCGCAACAGTTGTGACTGAAAATCTCTCTCCTATTGACAATACTAATTCACTCTAATTTTTTTTACAAACTATGAGACCATCTATATAACAAGTTAGCTACATCAGGAATAGTGTGAAGGCCCCTCAGGAGAGAACATAAAAGGGCATCCGTTGTAGCTGATTAAGGCCCTTCCGTGTCCCTACCATGCTGCCTAGATCTGTAGTTGCAACAGTTGCTACCTTACTAGATACTATGGTCACCGATTTCCTCATCAAGTGATGAGACTATTATACTCATTGCTGAACCAGTAACAACCAACACTCCAACTGAATTAAACAATCGTCCCATTTGATATATCCACATGAAGAATATATTACTATGGGAGGGCATATACACCGCACGCATTTACGCCGCATTCCAGAACACGTGTGTAAACATTGGAAAGGGTTAATGTCGTAGCGGCGGAAGGGTGAAAATGATGCTGATTGGGCCTCAATTGGGACTGCACAGACCCGGAAGAGAGCAGCATGCGAGAGGAGCAACTTGAAATCGTCCAGATGCACGATGGCGCGACATAGTGAAATATTACTCGAAAAGAGAAATTTTAGAGGAATGCTCGGTGATCGCTTCCTATTGAAAGGATTTCGCATTATCTGTTGCTATCCTTTGTTAAGAATTCAGCTGACGAAGCTGGTTTCTTAGCTAACACCTTTTACTATTATCTAACTGTATTGAGGGGATAGTGGTTTCTAGGAGGTATTAAGATTGCGGTAGGTTTTAAATGCTTTCCACGATATATGCCATACAGTAAATCAAAGAACATGAAATTTTTTTGGGTAAAGATGCCTCTAGTTATGCTTAATTAAATTGCAATTGTATTTCTTTGTGGTGTAGTATTTTTTCTTATCATTTTAATGAAAATTCAACTTTACTTCACTGATGCATCGTTAAACAGTTAATAGAAGAGACTATTACTAAAGTTATAAATAATCAAAAATTATAAAACAGAAAAATTACGATCTTTGTTGAATCAGAACCACTTTTCGTTCCAAAAATTTCGAAGATCATGGAACTCATCCGCATCCACTATTTGTAATCTCTTACAATATATTGATTGACAACCTCTAAGAATAAGTAACAATAATTTAATTTCCTGGCGTATTGTCTGCGCAACAATGGTGCATTATTATCTTACCACGATTCCATACCAACAATGAAAAAGTGAACCTGAGGAAATAAAAATGTAGCAAAAGTGATACAGAGTACATTTCAATGACAATTATTTAAATAATCCGCGAAGTATCGTACGGCTGAGGGTTGTTTGAGCAAAGGGAAAGACAGACTACTGCAGTTGCATATACTACAACAACTTATAAGTTCAGCTATTTTTGTGTAATAATTTCCGCTTATTTTCACTTATGACATAGAATGAAATCTAATTTAATTGAGTAATTAAAAATACAAGATGAAAATGAAACACTATACTAATTGTATATATAACATAGAATGAAATCTAATTTAATTGAGTAATTAAAAATACAAGATTAAAATGAAACACTATACTAATTGTATGTTAAAACATAAAACAGTGATTGTAAAATATAAAGCATCGCTACTAATTCACAAATTACTTTGTGCTTTATTCGTCGCGAAATATATTCCTTCAAAAATAAAAGATTAACTAAAATTACCATAAGTTCCGAGCCACAGAGAAAATAATTGAAAAATCTTCCTGAATGATGAAATTGGGAAAAAGGAAAAATAAATTAAATGGGATGCGTAAAATTGCAATGGAACATAACTTATACAGTAATATTTCCAATTACAAATACCTCGTAAATAAGTGTTATCTCGACAGATGAAATTAAGCAATAAACATTTCGCCTTATCTTCGTAACTTGTACACGATTCTCGGAAATAATAAAATTTTTATTAAATCGCTTTAGAAGACCAACGCACTTACTCAGAAGAACATCGTATTTATTCAGTCTCGAAACCTCTTTAAATTTACATCAGCGACCCGAGCGGCATTCCGTACGGGAAGTCATGACTTTCTGTGGACCAAAACCGGTTCATGATTCGAAAACATTCTCTCCTGTGCTGAAGTAGTAACGCAGCTGGTGATTGTACTCAAGGACATGTTGGTTCCATCCGAAAACCTTCGTCTTAAGAGATTATGGTCCAATAAAGCAGTAATCACGACGCGAAAAAATTAAATTTTGAATTATATTTCGGCTGTTTTTCTTTCATAAAAATACAAGGCATATACGTAAACATGTGAATTTTCCTACATTGGCAACCATTTGTTTAAAATGCGGGCAGTAAACCGTTGCCAAGGCTCTCCTAGGAGATAAACAATGCAGTAATTTGTGTATCGCTGCCCTTTCTTTGTAAATACAGTTGTATTTATTTTGATTTAGATTTAATCACTCATTTAATGTCTCAAAGTTAAAATGCTATTTTTGAAATTGATAACTATTCTACCCTGAAGCTATTTCGATTTGTTATTTACCCGTTGAAAGTTTGTTTTCACTCGAATTCATTAATTTTGTTAGTGGCGCCATAATTTCAAAGTTCACCACTCTCATGTTTGTGTACCTGTTACTGCCATAATGAAATCTACTTGTTTATGAAAAGAGGGATTGAATAAACTCCGCGAATGTTTAGAAGCTATTTGCAGCAATCCTCTATCTCTTCATAATATGCACAAAGATTCGAATAACATGATTGAACAGTATTTAGTTCTCGTAAATGTTTGAAGTTTTTGTTACTTTAGCTTGTTAAATTTAAATTGCATTCTATCTTTACTCAATCAATTTCAAATATATAATACATTCGCGATTATTTAAATTTTTAAAACAGTACAACAACAGATGCTTATTTGCATTCTCCTAGAGAATGAAAAAGGTAAGAGTTATGTAACAGTTATGAGCAGCTTACTTGTTGCGATTGACTAAAATCTTCCAATGGAATCCATCCATTTATTCCGTGTTACTAAAGAATTTCCGTAACAACCGCATCTTGAAACCATACCAACGCATCTTCAAACCAATTTCTAGAGCTTCGAGACTGCATTCCAACTCGCAAATCTATCCTCCAGTCGAAGAAAATGGTAATCCTAAACCGAGCCCGACCGCGACACCGTGTAAATAACGTCTCGTTGTCATGGTTACCTGGCTGCCTCCGCTTCGGATTCCCCCTTCCACTTCACCGCAACTAAACAAAGAACGAGGCTAATTTTGCGACACCTTCAGTAAACGGCAACCATAACTTATTTTCGCCGTTCAAAATAATAAGGGGGGTCGTATATGTTCCCTTTTTTAAGGGATGAATTTCACGCCATTAAAACACGCGGTGGGGGACATATAAAAATAAAAAAAAGGGAAGATAAATCAGGATGAAGAGCTAGACTGTGACGTCACCACGGGAGTACCGCCTCAGGAAAGCGAGGCGAGGCGCTTGCGCGGTTTGTTTTCCTTTTTTTCTACTTTGGGCATTGAGGCTCTAAGGGCGGCCATCTTGACGTGCTTGGCGGAAGGCAGGCTAAGGGGTCGCGTCGAGTTCTGCCTCCTCATTCTAGATCCCCTCTTTCTCTCTATATTCCCCCCCACCAATACCCCTTTCTTTCCATCAGTGCCCGCAACCGGCATCGAATTTTTTTATACCTTGCATCTCGAGTGCTTTCCCCCTCCCCCTCCAGAGTGCAGAACACATAAGCTGTGAGGCCCCCTCGACTACGTTCCCCTCCCGTGACCCACACGCGCCTCCCCTCTCCCCAACCAACGCCTTACCAACACAGGGCTACGTGCTTACAGCTCGCGGAGTCGACAAAAGCCGCGGAATGCGATCTTTGTTGTGTTAGCAGATTGCAACAATAAGGCTATTGTCGGTAAACCGGAGAGTACTCATTGTTGCGGCGAGGCCGTTGTCGCCGCTTTTTTTTCGGGCGTCCACCATCTTGTGAAAGGGGAGAAATTCTGTGCTCTCTCTGGCTGTTTTCCCCCAAGGCGGGCGTCGACGCTCGCTTGTTTTCCTCTACGAAAACCCCCATCGCGCTGAGAGGAAGGCTGTGGTCTCCGGTGGATGTTTTCGAAGTGCAGCTCTTTTCGACGGAAGGTTTAAGGTTTGGCAGTTGCCGCCAAAGGAGAATTTCTCGAATCGTCCGCGGATTTCGGTGTCGCCAGTGAGCTGTTTCAAGGTGGGACTTGTCCGCCATAGGAGGTCTGCATTTTCGGATGTTTTTTTCGTGAATTTCCAAAGAGACTGAGTTATTTGGTACGCACTGGACCTAGTGTCGGAGGAGAGGAGCTTGTCTGTCTTCACTGAAGATCGAAAGACTCAGAAGGCGTTTCAACAATGAACCCAACGAGAAAACACGCCGTTGACACCTGAATTGACACGGTGAGTTTGCCAACCCCAATGCAGATATAATTAATTCGCGATGTATAGCTCGCGAAAAGATCGCAGACGCGATGTCTGCATGAATACATTCTTTAAACTCCTTTATTGACGAAGCGCCTACTCGGCAAGAATGGGAGACGGGCGTTATGTAAGTCGTATTGTTGTCTTTCTTATTATTGCGTGACAAGGAGACGAATTATGGGACTGTTAGCGCATATAAATTAAACCATCCTAAGTCTCATCGTGTTTCCTTAAAAATTCACAGCACCTATTCTCGGGCGGAAAGTATACACGTTTTATTTTTAACTTTGACCTCTGATGAGATGTTCTTTTTGTGTCTCGCGGCCATATTTGTTGATCCTGAAATTTATGTTGGTAACGTGGTTGCCATGTGGTTACTTCACTCATGTTGGTGCTTCACGATTTTATTAATCCTTCATTTTAGCACCTAGGAAATACTTTTTTGAGCTCTTACATTGCTTGTTACGTACCTCATCGTTTGCACAATATAACTCGCACTCAAGTTTTTTTTTCCGGAAGTTTTATACGACTTGTTTACTCCTTGATATCGTATCTACTTACGAAGATAGCAAAAACTTTTTCTGGAACCACCTTATCTCGAAGTTTTCGTTTTTCGTAGTTGTATTATTAATAGTAGTAGCTTAACTTATCTTTAGCGTGAGTAACTTTGATGATTCACCAATTAATCAATCGATAAGTTAAAATTTGACAAAAAATCGTACATTTCTATCAGATTCATATCTCGTATAAGGCACGAGTTTTCTATATATCCGCATACGTCACGCATAGTAAACTCTTCTTCCGTGTGGCCACAAGCTGTACGTCCTTGAGTTTGATCAAAAACCTAACCATAAGGAAGCTTTCTAAGGATTCGAGGCTACCCAAGATGGAGTCATAAAGTCTGCACGGTGGATTGACTGCGGGCCATGGAATCTCATCGTGGTAAGAATGAATTTTTGGGTTTCGATCGGAAATGCAAGTGGCTGGGCGTGCCTGCATTTAGGGGTGGGGTCAATTGTGGAGCAGAAAGGGGCGTGGGAGGGAAATCCTTTTTGGTGAGGAAGGATGAACCGATAAGAGCGTTGGCCGCGTAAGGCCGTGTGCCACGAAGGCAAAGGAATACTTTCCTACTTTCGAAGATTGCACCTGATCGAAGGACGTAGCGAAATTATAGCTTTCCCGACCTGAAACGAGTCCTTTGGGACTGGATTATAAATTATGGGACATAACTTGTTGGGAATGGTTTTTATCGCTTTGGAAGTTTTGATCATTGCTAATAAAATGTATTTATGTTTAGTTTTTTTATATTTTTATTACATGCATAAAGTCATGCAGAGGATCTTTTGTAGCATTCATTGTTATATACTCAGAATATTAATAATTCTGTCTAATGTAGCAATTTAGATCCTCCTTATATTCTCAACTTATCATCCATATTATTGAAATAATTGTGACAGCACGATTAAAATACTAACATCTCTAATAAAAAGTTAATATTTTCAAGCTTAACTTTGTGGAACGTTTGTAACATGTTGAAAAAATCTTAACTTCGTACCGCATTCTTACTCGAGTAGGTTGTAGAATTTGAAATGTTTCTGAGTTAAGGAGCATTCTGCTAGAAGAATCCAATATTAGGTCATAATTACGTAATTAAAAATTCATCCAAAGTCTTCTTAAACCGTATTTTCAAATTTTATTAGTCATTTGCCATGAAGGAGGAGGATAAATGTAGGTTAGCAAATATCCAGGCAGGACCACTGTCCTACCATGAAACTGCAATATTTTGCTATACCAACATCTAAATTTATAATGCCATAGTTAAATATCGTAAGAAACCTACCTATTTCAATTACCAGCAAACACCTTAGCATGATAATTATAGTTATTTTCGGAACTGGAACGTACATTCTTTATTAATTAATTAATATAAAAACTAATTAAAATTTTCATTGTTGAAAAACGGATATTACATGGAGCGCCCCTGATACAACAATTTAATTTTTATTTCCCCTTCTCTAATCTTATATAATGAAGTCCAGACTATCGATAAAGGACCCAAAATTAGTCAGCCTATCACTCGAAAGAAGTCTTGTGTCTTCATAATCTAATCGTTCTAGAAACCTTCAAAGTGATATCAGACTCGTGCCATTGTAAAAACCCAAATTTTGAAGTCCGTGGTCAGAGTAGCCCGACAATGTATAGTCTGTCCTCGTGCCCAGCAACGTGTTATCAGATTGAATTGTATCCAGGAGGAACTAAAAGTTACAATTATCAATTCTAAAATTGAAACTTAGTAGTTTCATTGCTACAAGTACCCGTCATGTGTACTAGACATTTGAAATTGCTACAAATACATTTTAGGTTACAGGAGTTTCCTTTGTTCTCAAATTCGACTTAAATCCGGCCAATGCTACATAGTTACATTTCATTGTTATACTTTGTGTCAGTATAGCTTGAAGTTGCCAAGAATTGACCTGGAACTAACGATTATTTTCCCTGTAAATGAATTAAAATTTTCATGGTAAAATATATTTCAACAAGAAAACGACTAAAACATATTTTATAAATAAATTGCATTAGGTAAAATGAACAAAACTTTACAAGCTCGCATATCGGTTCATAAAATTTTAAAAAGTAATAGATTTTTAGACGTTAATCCAAAGAAGCTGTAATTATTATCCCTATTGTATGATTTTTTGTAGGATTTTTCTGTATTTAATAGGTGAGATTTCATTTATATTTTATATATTGTATTAAATGTGCAATCTCATTTTACAGGAGAATAATCTATCGTAGAAGTGTACTCATTGTGGCCGTTCTTAACAAAGACATCACTTTGTTACTGAAAATCTTGAAAGTTACTCTATTATTGGATTTTAGTTAGATGGTTTTTCGAGAAGTTTTATCGAAATATTTAGATTTTATTTCGATTTTTGTGAATGAATTGTAAACATTTCTTAATTTTAACATGAGTAGCGCTATGATTAGTAAATGGCTTGTTTGATGATCATTATTCAATTCCTTTTGGATTTGCTGATTTCGCCTAGTTCGCTAAGACTAGTTCCATTGCCTAGAATATTCTGGAAAGTCCACTTTAGCAAATCAGACTTTCTCCAATATCTTGGAAACATTTCTATTCTTCTACAATCTCAAGAAAGAACTCCGGTTTCAGAGGCATATTTACTGCGATCATCCACTTTCTTATTTAATCCCTTATCCGTGACCCTCCTCAGTATCACCGTCTTTTATCGCCAATGCATTTCATGGCCTTTTATTGGGATTTCCAATGGATGCCGCTTTCATCGGAGGTCACGGTCATCCAAGCATCGCCCCGAAGTCTCAATCTATTTTGATTTTTATACTGTTAAGCACTACAAAGGTTTCGTCTTAAATTAAAATCAATACCGTGATTCTGGAAATATCCCGAACTTTGCAGTGTTCCTACTGATCTCTGTTCTTTTTAATTTGGAAAACTTTTTTGTTCATCTTTCGAGGGATGTTGGTGTTCACCTCCACCTTATGTTTATCACAACCTGCCATACGCCATTAATGCCTGGTTGAGTCGTTTATACGTCAAATGACATTCGAGTTTCATTTGATTATCGTCATTTTCCTAAAAGACTGTTAAGTTGTTTTTCTTAGTTATTTTTAGAGAAACTTATTCGATTCTGAAATGGAATCGAACCTGGTGCATTGAGATAGACTTATAACCTTTTTAAAATTAAGATAATGCCATATTTGGGAAGCTCATGTAATCAATTTTAACATTTAAACATAAATTATGTTTAGGAATAGTTATTTAAGATTTGATTGATTTAAAATTCGTTCTGGGAGAATATTGAATGAAATTCGAGTGAATGTTCACTTCAGTCTTAAGACATCCGTCTTCCACGGAAGTCTAACGTTTTTTGATGTACCACTATGACTTGTATTTAGTTAAGGTCATCCAATAATGATGACCTAACAGTTTATTCTATTCCAAGTAATTATTCTTGGGAGGCAACTTACAATGTATGACTTAGCCATCGATAATTATATTACATCATTCTCCTGGAATTATGATATATAGTAATCCAAATGTTATCCTTGCTTGTTAGAAACCTGCTATTATGTAATAAACCGTAATAGAGGTTACAACGTATAAATTTATTTTTTAGTACCGTTATGAGCGGTTAGTATAATAAGCTAACTCTGGTTAACGCAAAGTGATTCGTGTATTATATTCCTCGATTTACCGTTGAATTGGCTAATAATTATAAATAAGCATTGCATGTTAAGCTTATAATCTTTCAGGTTATTTAATATATTTGTTTTTATTTTAATATTCAGTTGAATTTTGTATCCACTGTTAATCGAATTTAGTAGATGGCTGTGATAGCAAAAAATGTTTTGTACAAAGTGAATATTAAATTGAGCTGCAACGATAACATTTAGAATTGCAAATTTATTACATGTAGTAGAGTGCGAAAATTACTTCAGCCTCGTTGCATCATGTAATTTTCAACTTATTTCCCCTATCTGAAATGTAGAGGATAGGATAGCGTCACCTTAAACCAATAAAGCATACTGGTAATTTAAACATTTAGATTTTTCCTTTAAAAAGTATTGCAAAACTCGTGCAATGTTTGGATTCTTCTGCATCATTACCGAAGAATGCTCATGCATCCGTCCGCTTCAAAAGAAAAAAATTCCCATGAATCATTAGAACAGCAATTTCGAAATTTTTACTTCTCTCTTAACGACACGGAATTGAAAATTTCGTCATTTCCTGGGTGGCACTAGAAAGCGTGAAACATGTATTGTCACGCATTTAGATACGTATTGTTACATGCTGGAATCAGCAATGATGGTATTGTTGCTGTCACCCGTTGCTATGGTTACTACCCATTGTAATAAGAGCTATTTTTTAAAATTTACTATTTCATTATTATTGGAAATGTTTACGTAATAAAAGTAAAATTATTTTTTCTATTGAAGAAGGAATTATTCAATGTATCTGTATTTATACTTAATATAATCTCGAAAAAGATTGCTAAAGTTTCTACGATTAATTATGGGAATGAATTTGGGAAATAGGTTGGAAATTTTTAGTCCTCGCCAGCCTCTACTATTTTTATACTCGTGAATAGTTTTCTCACCAATTAATGTCTGTGACTTATTCCATTTTTGGCAGTATGAATCATTAGCCCGAGTAAGAAAACGCTGTGTCGATAAAAGAGCATAATTTTTTTTATCTCCATTGCATGAGTGCGTGTGAGATAAGATAGGCAGTTTGTAGAGAGAGAATGTCGACAAAAAGGCTTTCTTTTGAGAGCGTAGGATTAATGCATCCTCTCAAAACTTCGGCTTTTAACTGAGGCATAAGCATTTTGCTTGATATTAAAACTTGAGGAATTCCCTTATTCAGCTATTTGTAGTGTGACATAGTGAATCAAGAAGGAAGACGATGCTTAGACGAGGAAGAATAAGGAAAAGAAGTTAAATGCTTGAATGACCTTTAGATGCTATCTTGCAATGCGGTGGTTTATTAAACGATTTGAAGTAAGAGCAGAGTGACTGGAGAATTAAACCGTAACGTTTATGTGGAATTGAAGGCAGTTTTATTAACTGCATATCTATTTCATAATTAAGTTAGTATGAACCACATGGAACTTTAAGTTACGAAATAAATTGAGATATTAATAATAATTTTTTCTCTAGAGGAAGAAAATTCTACTGATCATGTCTTGGACATAAACATTTTCACATAAAATGATATTTAAAGATTCTACAAGTAAAACTAACAATAAAAAAATTAAATAATACACCTTGATTACGTTGAGAACTATTTTCATCATATATAATTGTGACCATTGATAGCAATAATTGCTTTCAGCTGAATTCGTATTTGTTGAACAAAAGTTTTAAAATTAGCGTAATTATTTCAACTCAAATCCAAGTGAATATGAAATTTGAGATTTAATACCGCTGGTTACTTTGAAGACCTTTTAAGTAAATTTTAGATGGTAGAATTATTTGAAACATGTAGATGATTTGATTCCAAAGGCAAAGCAAAAGTATACGTAAAATCATCAACTACCCCACGGAGATGCAATGGCTTATGATAACATTGCACTCCCAACCAACCGTGAAAACATCACGGCCTTGAGGTTCCAAAAGAGGAATAATTTTACTACATGACATCATCTACTCCGTACAAGTCCATAGGTACTTCGTTTCAAAGGCTTTGGGCAGCCCTTGAAACCTTGATTAGCTTATGGATACAGTTGTTGCCATGGGCTCTCTACGATCGATTGTTGTAATCGAGCGCCGATAACGAATCGTCTCCAAGTGGGTGAAATACTAATAAGAACCTTATCAGACTCGATTGTTAGCCGTATTCAATTTAGACTGTTCTATCTTTATATAGGTATCTAGGGCGATTGTATTATAATCCCATTATGTATTCTTGTGCTAAATTTATGTCTTTGGAAACCGGGAATATATTTTATTAGTCATAATGCTTGTAACTTACAATTAGTCATTTGTTTTGATCATCCAAAAAGAGTTTTTTTATCATTATTCTTGCATTGGAGTCTACTTGTTCCTCTATAACAGTAGAATTGATTATGAGAGTACAAAATGTTTTAGTCGTTGGTTAATTAATTTTAGCATTATTATAGTATCATAATGGTATATTAGTATGGGTTGAATTTCATTTTAATACAACAGATTTCATCGCATCGGCCATCGCTTTCCGATAAATGTTGAATTTTAAATTTATCAAATTTCGACTTGTCTTTTTAATTTTTAGTTGCATAACTATCGTTGATTACGAGACATTGTTAACATCATTCTCGGTCCCCGAGGATTCGATTATTCTTTTAGAATCGAATAATTAATTATTTATGATACAAAATACATGCATTGATTCATGTAATTCTCAATGGTGCATATTGCGTCTGATAGCGGGACATTTACCATCGTTAACCCCCGTTTCGAATTCGACGAAGCAGGGACATAAATCTTAGCTCTTTATTAATATTTATACCGTTTCCAATCAATAATTAATGATGACAATGATCTCTCGCTCCTACAATCGACTAATTGTTGTATCCCAACGATTATTAAGCAGGTTGCCGCAGCACATTTGGAAATAACTTATGAATCATTCAAATAAGGCACAGAATGCTTAAAAATGCATATTTCATGATGCACCCTCTCGTTTCTTAATCAGCAACGGGTCTTAAACTATGTTAATACGCATGCAGACATAGAATTATTATTCGTTAATTGTTAAACGTATTTTCTGATTCTTAGTTGCTTAATCATTAGGTATTTCAGCCTTCCATCTTATCGGCGAATTCTGTACAAACAAATAACGTTCAAAAATGTATCCATTAAGACAAATATACGTGGAAACTTTTATTTTATGTCAAGGAATACCATTGGTGACGTATTTTGGGCAGTCACGTAATTCTGCCATTATAAATGTTGCATCACCAGCTAGGTTTTGACACCCTTTGTATACATATGCATAGCTTGAAATCCTTATTCAAACGTGTTAGTTTTACCCGTTATCTCCATTCACGCTTCTGGTCATGAATTATTCGTTGCGTTTATGCTGCTTGCAGGTTCCATTAAATCTTTCACCTGTGTAAATTGTACGCCTTTATGAATCTGTTATTTTTGTTACGTCTGTCTCAGTAAATTTGTGAATCCTGGTGAAGCAGGTTTTTTGAGTTATGTAAGCAAGCGTACCTGAATTTAAAACCACTACTTCTCGGTGTTGGCTTGTGAAAATGAGTCATTGCTTAATCTAGTATTTCGCTAATCAGAAATTGTGTTAGTGCATAGATGTTTTTATAGTGGTATCTAGATAGATGTTTAACGCATCGATTGTGAAACACTGTCCTTCAAATATCGCCATTTTTATCTAATAGGAAAACAACAAGGTAGATTTGGATGAAAAGGCGTCTAATTGAATTTAGGAACAATGGCGAGCAAATTCCATCTATCGAATGTCCGACCACCAGTCTCCCTGAGCCCGAAATCTCTGCCTTAGTTCTAAGTCTAAAGATAATGCACAAGGTGATACATTTCACGATTCAGCTATATCTGTTGCCTCACGGAAGTCTGTTGCTAAAATCAAAAGAGTTTAATTGCTTTATTGTGATCTACATTTGATCATTATCCACTAAAGTGTATGGCTGATCAATTAATAGACTTTCCGTAGTTTTTTTTCATTTAATTATTTCTTACAAAACTTACTAGCATACATTAATAGTGAAATAATATTGAAACGCCAGAGAAAACTGCATCTTGGTTGGACGGGAATCGAACCGTGGACTCCAATAATAATTTCTCAAGTAAAATGTGATGTATCATGTGAAATCACACACGCGACATTTCTGTCATTCCGTAACGTAGAAAATGATTGTATACTTGCCAATTCCATCAATATAATTGATTCTGTTCACAGTAATTCATGTTAAAGGTATTGTTGCCAGTAATTGAGAAACAAGTCATCGGTAAAGCGGTTGTATTAACCAGTACTTCTCATTTTATATTTAAATCTCTTGTGTTGCTATTCAAATCAGAAAATGGTTAGCAACCAATACAACAAATTCTATCATACCCACTCATCTCCTTAGCAACAATCCATTCTCAATTCAATTAAGTTTGAACCTTTTTTTCTATGCATTGTTGCTATGGAATCCTCAACTGGTGTCAACTGTTAAATAATAGAATTCGATCGAAATTAAATGACAATTTTGAAATGCCTGCTTCAAGTTCGCTATATAATTATACAAAATTTGAAAGAGCGAAAATTGATAAGAGGATTTATGTTCTTGATCTTTTCTGGAACAGAAACCAAGGCAAAGGAGTTGTGGTTTTAAGAGTAGCTATATAGGTTGCCTTCTAAATCAAGGAATGGCATTGGGGATAGAGAATAATGGGGCACACTAACCTACCTCAAGGTGGAAGAGCTACTTATGTATTGGAAACTATAAAAAGGTCAGCGAGGTATCATAAAAAATGTGAGGAGTTTTCAGGGTAAACCCTTTCACTATATACAACTAAGTGGACGTGCTAAGTATGATTTAATAAACACGTAAGCACTTGCGTCTAAATGTTATTGTCTATTAGAATAAATTTTCTAGCTGACTGCGTAGATACTCCTCGTTTTAGCAGGCACAGCAGTGCCTAAAATGATTCTATAAAATAAGTTTTTTAAACTATTTTACATCGAACTAGAAGTATCTGCGAAGGAGGACGTACTAGATCTTATTGCTTATCTATGATTATTTATTAGAGTAGTAGGTAATTGAATCTCTTAAAAGGCTTCGAAATATTATCATGAGAGAGCAGTAGTTGTTTTCATAATGATCTCTTTTGTTTCCCTGGCTAATGGTCCTTCAGGAGGCTGTGATCCCAGTTAGTCACCCGACAGTTTTTCCCTCGTGTAATTTCCCTTCCATCGCGACGGGAATTCTTATTATGTAACGGTAATCTCGTCGTCCTTCAAACACTAAGATGTAGGGATCGCTTCCAGGAGAGTGCTGTTTCATTAAAAAAGTAGACCGGACACCTGAAGAATCTTGGCTTGCATCGACGTGCCGTATCCGTTGGTGGATAACTGTGTCGTATTGGAGGATTGAAAGAAAGGTTTTTCCGTTCCTGTTTCTCTCAACATGTTCATTATGAAATGGAGCGTCCAAATAAAAAAGTTGGCACGTCTTGCTTGTAATATTTCCAAGGAATTGCATAACGTTTCTTCTCATTCCGACGATATTGAGAAAGATACCGTTTGGATGTATTGAACAATGAATTCTTTTGTGAATTTTAAAATCTGTAAGTTTTGCGGAAGTTCTGACTTATGTAGCCAGTTCAGGATTCAATTATGACTATCTTAGTTATTGAAGCATTGTTGATTATAATTCAGCCAATTTGTCTTGATAGAGGTATGCGATTTCTAAACAATTGATTCTGATTGATTGTTGGCTATTATTTATTTTTATCGTCAACAATGAAGTCTTATTTGATTTTAAAAGTAGTAGAAGAATCTTTTAAATGAATATTTGTGACAAAAGTAGATGATATATTATAGAATTCAAATTATATTCTTCAATTGATTGATATATCCATATTCATCAAAGCCCTTCCAAATTTTCTGCCATAGCGAAACTTTTAAGCCTTTTTATACGTAATATTAAACTCGTTCTAAATTTAAAATTTTATCATGATAATTTAAAAATTTCCTAGGTTAGTACTTAAAATATTGCAATTGTGACAACTTTATAAGTGTAGAATTCTTTCAGTGTCCAATTGCCTCCTTAAAATTCTCATTGTCTTGTAATTATTACCGCCTTTCTTTGTTTGTTACTTTTAGAAGTAGCTCATGCCAAATGGATGTCCGTTCGATTCCATATCTGTTACTTCAAAACGTCCCATGGTCACATAGTTAATCCATTTAGGTAATGGATTCAAGGAAATACGGGCAAAAAGACTGTCGCATCTTTTGTAACGTTGGAATTTGAGCCTCGTTCATTCATGCGATTACCATGTAATTCGGCAGGTCCAAGGTCAGCTTCTTGAGTCACTTAATCACTCCTTTCTTTTCTGTGTCGTAAGATCGCTTCAAAAGAACTCGTTCCCACTAGCAAAACGACCTTGCTTCTTGGAGACTGCTTCACAAGCAAGAAGCAATCTCGTTTACGGAGCAACAAAGAATTGGCTGATCCGGTAAGGTTCATTTTTGGCATTAAATGGCAACAATGAGTCCATTGTTGATCCAGGAAAGCCCTTCCTAATGTAGCATTGTTTAACTCAGTCGCGATGAATGAAGGGAACTATTAGCGACCGATTGTTAGGAGTGAAAGAGAGGAGTGCCTTATGTTTCTCTAACCTTCTAAGGTTGATGATTTGCAGGAATTGTTTTGAATTCCCATTGCACAATTTTGTAACTTACACTCAGTCAGTTTTTATGTGACCTTGGATGTTTTTTAACTTATGAAAATGACCTCCGGAATTATAAATTCCACAGAAAAAGCTTTGCGTGTCATTTGAATACATGCATATGAATTTGCAGATTTTGAAATTTCAATAATTTAAATTTTTAAATTATCATATAAGGAAACGGGTCTCCATTTCCAAGTTATTAATATCGTTTAAACGATCCAAATGTTCTAAAATAGATATTTTTCATACATTATAAATGTATTGTAGTAGAATTGTTTAGAAATCTATTGATGCGCGTTTCAAGAATAATTGCGCTAAATTATAGGAATGCATTGATGTGATGCCATATTGTAAAGTCTGTAGAGTGTATTTTCTGTTTTAAAAAATCATTTCTCAATTTTAGATACCCATTTATTATCTTTGACTACCTTTGAATATTTTGGAAACAAAATAATTATAAATTTGGGCTGATAAATTCATCATTTGTCGACTGATGTATTGTTGTGAATCATTATTGTCATAATTCAGTTAGAAATTTTCTGTTATTTGAAAACAATCAAAACACTCAATGAGCATCATTCTTTTATTTTACAAAAGTATGTAATTTAATCTTATTAAATTTTATTATTCAATGAAAACCTATTTTGATTATTTCGTTAGCTTTTATTTTGAGCATTTTAGACTTAGCAAATTCAAAGCTTCCTTTTTCATACACTGGCGCCATAAAAGCGCATGCATCTCGAACACTTTTTTTTCTTTGAGCAGCATGTATGCACAGATTATTCTTAGAGTATGACTCACCATCTTGCACCGAGTTCGAGAACCATCTACATCGTGAAAGGATTTCCAACAGTCATTCAGTAAACATTTCGATTCGTATACTCTTTCCTTGGGCTACACATCATCTCATTCTTTAGATGTCTGAGACATGCATCTGTGATAGCTGTCAATAATACGCGCCTTAAGCTTCCATCGGTATACATTCCATGTTTATTCTATCAGTTAGTAGTGTGGAATAGAGTTAGGATCGAAACGGATAATTGATCTTTTAGTTCATTGAACTTTCTGTTGTATATTCTGAAAGATTTCTAGCTACTATTATTCCTTTATAAACCTTAGTTTCTTATCGAAATCTTGCAGTGTGTTGTAGTAAATAGAGCATCTATAAAAAACATCCTTAAGCTACATTCAAGCTAACAAGTATCTATAAAATTTTGTTTTTTCATAACATTGTACGGATAGTTGGGTAATGTTACAACAATGTGTTTAACATAGACTATCAGTTATCATATGTCTCGAAGATTGTTAGATTAAATTATTCTTAACACATTGTTATGCTTGATTAAATATTATATTGCGATTCGCACAGAATTATTGTTAATTTAAATTGAATTTAATCAAAACTAAACGAACAATTAAACTTAATTCCTCTTAAACTTTGTATTTCTCTTGAAACTACGAAAATTATATCACTTACTAAAACCTGATTTTAAAAAAACGTTAGATGCACTTTTCTACTTAAAAGCACCCAGTTCGATTTTCTTATGACTTGAGTTACTTTATACGATGAATTTGTTACTAATTAGTATTTGTAGAAATTGAACCGTGTTCATTTTAATTAAGTCACTAGTAGTCACGGATTCTGCGAATCATTTAACTCGTACATTTCCAGTAGTCTGCGATGCAAGTGGGCGTGGTTCTTCCCTCGAGGCACGAATCGCGAAAACATCTCATGTCGCCCACACGAGATACTTTTTGCTCCCTCCGCAAGGTGTCAGTGTGTTTCGCAACAACGAGGTCATCCCGTCTTCAGCCTCTTTTTCTAGGTTCACGGACGGTCACGTTGCGTGAACTCATTCGTCTGCATTATCCCGCGACGGGTTCGACCTTCGATGCAAAAATCTTCCCGCGTCCCCATGGAGACGTTTATTGCGGCGAGAGAAAGATGGGGCGCAGAGAACAGCTTAAATCACTGTCAACAAGAGGTCTGGCACAAGAATGGCTATAAATAGCCACTTTGCCAATGAAAAGTGTTTCCAGAAGCGGGTGATTCACCTTTTCGCATAGGTGAAGCATTCCGATTGCATGATGGACGTGAGTTAAGTAGTTATTCCTTCACGGTCAGCTACTGATTAGATCTCAAAAAGCGGTTATTTTAAATGTTTTCACATGTATCTTACTTCGATGAATTCAAATGTTATTGATTTCATTGGTTTTCGTTTCTATTGTCAAGTTTTATGGGCTGTTTTCGTTGTTGGATAAATCCATTCGGTTTTATGATTGTTACAAAATAGTGTCTTTGACACAACAATTGATAGTATTATTGTTGTGTTAAATAACGCGTATTGTCGTGTTTACATTCTTTCTAAAGTTTACTATCCGTTATCGTTCAAACGACTAACAAAATGTACAATAAGAAGGACGATTTATTTTCTACGTTGCGAATCAATATAAATGTATCATTATTAATTAAAATACATATATTTGCGTTTTTATTATTTGACACCAATGTTAATTTTATTTCAGAGCCATTGGATCTACTTACCTTGTCTTTGTTCTTAAATATCAAGTTTTACATTTTACAAAAAAATTGAAATTTTATATTGTATAGTTTTAATAATAATTTGTGATGGAAAAATCTTACTAGAACATCATTTTTTGGTAACGATATGGCAGAACTATGCAAGTACATCTACAGGTACAAGTAAAGGGAAAAGTATCTACTATAATCATTGGAATAAGTTTCCAGAATCATGTATCTCATGTTTAAAAAGTAATTCGATCAGTTAATACCTTAAATAATGCTTAAATAATTTGATAAATTCTAATTGAAATATTTTACCCAGTTCCCACGATGAGGACTAATAGAAGTTTGCAGTAAAATAAAAGTAGCTCTTTCACTGTTCTTAGGTGTATTGTAACTCATGGAAACGATTTTCAATAGGCGTTCACATGACTCCATGTCCTTACTATTACCATTTCACTATTGTTGGTTGTGTACATAAACCCTTTCAGTTCATAAGGCCCGCGATCACTAGAGTGTTTCAAGTCCAAGATATCATTCTAAGACACTCGAATTTCCATCTCTAACCCAAGTTGTTATGGTTCTGGAACGTTCTGTATCGAGGGAAAACAATGCATACCCTTATGTTCCCATGGAAACCATAAAAGGGCGTGTCTGCCTTCAGACGGGAGGGGTGCATACGCACAAGGCGCTGCTGTAAACAAACTTCGATTGTAAGGGGCATTTATTTGTATGTTCTGAAAATTCCTCTAAGAATTCTTATAAACAAATATGAAGGCAGATGTCTTTGTGGGAATGGAAAAATCATATCTTAGAATTCCTTTCCGTGTACTCAGTAAGGAATAAATGATTGTATCTCTTCATTCAAGCCTGAGAAAATAATTTGCTTACTAAATTTTGAAAGAATTGTTGGTAGAAATTATTGGGCTGTATTAATTACTAACTTCGAAACCATTCTAGAACTCATGTTGCTTTTGTTTTACATTCAATCTCAACGTATTTTTCCTGCTTTCAAAACATTAAATATCACCGAACTTCTTCAAAGCAGTATCGTTATACGATATACAAGCTCTAATAAAATCAAATTTGAAATACTTTAATATTAAAGATAGAACGGAATTCACTTTGTTAGAGATTTGGAAATTGTTTTAATTTAATGCATATTTCTATTTAAACTAAATGGTAACGATGATGTTCATTATCGGAAGTTTGTATTTATTAGATTAATCGTTAATAATCCATATAAGAAAATTGAACTTAATTTGAACCTAATACTTATTCTAAATCTGCCAATTCTTACTTTTAAAAATTTTATGAACTAACCATAACTATTTTTACGTTAGAATCTGAATTCGATTTACTATTTGTAACTTTTGTAATTTCATTATTAATCTCAAACTAACACAATATTTATCATTTTTGACTTCATTTAGAAACTTTCACTATTCCTTTAATTTTGGATTCTGTAGTTGTTTACTCGGTTGCCATGTTTTATCGTCCAACAATAGCTCTCGTTGCCGGGGCCGGCGACCCTCCGCATGACCCTTGAATTCAAGTTTACCGCATTATTACCGCCGTTCATGCACGAATGTTAATGACTCTGTAAAAGGCGATAGTGTTTTGTTTGGATCATCACTCACCCGCTGCACCATATGCTGCAACGACATCCAGTGGATTTAGCAAATCTTTTTTTTCTGCATTCCCTCGGAAACATCTGTTAAGTCCAAGCTATTACTCATTCGAGCGAACGCATGCAACATCCTATTTTTCATCGGCGTGTGTGCAAAGTCATTACAGGGCATTTTCTCCTGTTTAATGGGCGGCGTGCTTTGCGACACAATGTGCGAAAATTTGCAGTTTCCACGCCAAGGATTGCTAGGCCGTGTTTAATTTCGCATCGAGTGGCGTTAATCCTGTTTTTGCAATTTGTTCGAAAAGGTTCCCCTCTTAGTGCTTAATGGTATTCTGCGGTTAACACTTCAAATGGAGTTTAATTAGATTGAATGTTGTTTTGTTTCATTGTTTCGAGTTGCTAGGTTAAGTTTAGGGTTTGTATAGCGATTGTTACTATGATTCTGAAGGCAAATTCTTATCAAATTAATTCTTCTTATTTCTCTTAATAGTTCTTAATTACTATATTCTCTCCGAAGCTAAGTAAAAAATTAAGTGTCAGAAAATCATAAATATTTTTATAACACGGAAATTCATGATAAAGGGTTGACTGCGCTTTTGTTAGAGATTTGGAGATATGTTATGGTTATAATGTACAATGAAAACAATAGGTGTGTTATATATTTATTTAGGTCTTTTAATATGGTAAAGAAAATATATTTAATTCAAGGGCATTTAACGTTCTTAACCTTACGTCATGTCTTAATATAATAATCTATTTACCCTAAGGCTTAGAGTAAAAGAAAATGTACTGTTCATCCATTTATATTCGCCATGGTGGATAGGGGATGAATTCGCGATAATTTTATGCTATGAATGTTATTATTAATATGTAATTAATTGTCCCTGGTATATCAGTAAACAAATTTATATACTCTTAAAATCGTATTCTCTTAATTTTATGCAAACATTTTATTCAAAAAGGGAACAGAGTTATGAATAAATATCTTCTTTCGTAACTTGATCGATTTAAGTATCACGAAACACCTTTTTTTACTTTATAGAAAGCCATTTTATTTTAATGGTATCCCAAACCTCTTAAATTATAGCATAAACGCGTTATTATAATAGGATCACTCTTCTGAAAGCCAATTCAGAAATCTTGAGACGTAGCAATCCGTTCCAAGTGAAGATACCTGGTGAAATCTTCCCAAGCAAGTGCATCGATGCATTCTGAGCGATGACTCATCTTCACGACCGTTGGATATCAGCCATTGTCGATACCGTTAAGTCCCGAAAAGGCGATGGTCGCTTCTCATTCTTGGTACTTCTCGGGCGCTTGTTATGAATTTATCATTTGAGATAAAATGTCTCCACCATTTCTTTTCTGTATTCTTCGTGGTTACTCAGCCCCATTTCAGACTCAAAAGTGTCGCCTTCCGATAGCATAATTCGATTTTTATATCGATAGGCTCGGAGGTGACCTTGAATCGATTGTGAATTGTATCGATTTAATTTTATCGCTATCGATTATTCCGTTTGGTTTTGCTAACAGAAACGTTCCGCGTTGATTGCATTGGATTCTGAATTATTTATCGATTGTAGTTGTCAACTTCTTTGATATGTCATTTATATGTCATGTATCGTACCGCATTCACAGTTAAATCCCTCTTCTTTGATTATGTATTGAAAGGAAGTTGGTAAACCCCATGTACTGTGTCAACGATTCACTTGTCAAAATGTCTGAATGTGCTTTGATGGTAATTTTGAATGGACTGAAAAAATCTTCATTTTGTCGCTACGAATATTTTATCAAATTTTGTTTATTTACTAAATTGATGAATTTTTGTAGCAAACGACACCATGGATGCCTAAAAGTTTATCCATAAAATAGTTAATTATGGTGTGATATTAAAATTGTTAATTATTGTTTAATATCAAGTGAGATATCTGTTACAGAATGAAGTTAACCGCTGGTAATGTTTACTGGCTGGTAATTTAAATATACTGTTGTTAAGACTTGATATTATTATTTAGATGTGTACAGTATATTCTCTTCATATAGAACTAACATATTACTCTTTCTACCAATATTGTGACATAACATATAATCTTATCATGGTTTTCCAATAAGTATGCAAGAATAGGTTAACAGTGAGTCTCAATGTTAACCTATCACTGGTTTTAAAGTCTCATTTAATTTCACTATTGCTGATTATCACTCAAGCGTTATATCAAATTCTATCTTATAATCCTGTACGTTGAACATATTAATTAGTATTGATGCTTCTTAACAGTTATTCTCTTTCATAAAATTATATTCATTTCGATTCATATCGAGCAATTAATACTGATTACAATTCTTGGTATCTAGTGTTACGTATTACACATATTATGCGATATAATGATTAGTTTCGTTAGTTTTCCTTCCTTCTTTTAGACATTGTATTTGTAACAATGAAACTCGTCATTTAGAGATATGGTAGGGATTTAACATTGAAAAAGGATTATATTATTTCAAAGTTTCATTCGGTTGTGTTTTTCTGTTTCTTAATGGTAGTTATCGAGCTAAAAATTATTCTGTCCATCCTAGAATAAAATTAATCAGAAATAACGTTAAAATAAGGGGTAGACTCAATCTCTCTATAAATACGATTATATTAAATTCCTGGTTTAAGGATAAGTAAATGCATTTTTTGCTTTAGATCTTTTACTTCATACCTTGAATGAAATTAGAAAGAAATCGAGTTTGCTTTATAAGGGACGGAGTCCGTTCTTAAATTACTTGGTGCATTCTATTTTTTAATTATGGAAAGCTGATTGGAGTTGAAAGTCGGTTGGCTTCTTAGATATAATTGCCTGCACTTTCATCAAAAGCCGTTTCTTGGTATTGAAGGTCATTAAGTTCATTAGGTTTTCTCAGATTTCCAAAGTCGTCCACTTCGTTTCACTTCGAAGCCTAAGGTAATGGTTTCAAATGGGTGAAAGTCTAACCTCTATGTATGCTCTCCTGCGTATCATATCTTTGTACGATTATGAAAAGAATTGAAGCATTTTACTGTATCGCAAATTGGTAACGGTTATTTGTAGGCACGGCTGCACGGAGGTTATCACACTTAAGTGGAATTCAAGGAAATGTATACTATTCTATGTAAACTATCTTATAAGATGTCGATTAAGTTACATGAGTTATAGAGCTAATAGCGTATGAGTTTTTCTTTTAGGATTTCTTATGGACATTTCCACAAATCCGTGCAAAATAAATTCCACTTACTCTTTACTTTACCACGAATTTTATTATATTTTATAATTATACCCTTTTGTCTTTCCCTCCGTTTAATGTAACTCTCAGATATAGAATTTTTTCTTTTTTTTCTTCTAAAAACCATTATCATGTCGAGGTTTCAGTTTTTTGTTCATTATGTTTTCTGTTGTGGGTACATATCCCTAAATAACTCAAAATATTGAAATCTTGCTCCTCATCCAATATATTGAAAACTTATAAGAATTATACATATATTCGAAAATTTGCTTATAGTCATTGAGATCATTAATGTTGGTATCCTTTATATTCTTACTATTGATTTTCTTAACATAGGAAAATTTAAAGGCAAAAAGTATGTGCGTCGTATACGAATTTCGCTTGTGAAGGTCACCCGTAAGCCCTCATCCAAAAATTGTAAATCAGCCCGTTGTGGTGAGATATTGGACCCCTATTGGCCAACTCTGACATTGAGGAAGGCATTTAAAATGAAAGCACAACTTTGAGATTCAGAATAGAACGCCTCCGTGCACCGCATGAGTTCTTCCACTTCCGTTTCAGATAAACAAATAATGTCTATCATCTTTGACGTCATAACCCAGCATTCCTTGCTTACGGAGTGTGACAGGTGATGATATAGCGGAAGTCGCCTGTTGCTCATTTTACACATTCTCCTTTTGTTTCTTCATTTCGTCTGTCTCCAAAAGAATATGCTTCCTAGAAGGAAATAAGGAAATGAAAAGCATCTGCGAATAGACTATGCAATTTATATATTAATGATATTAAATAGATGCTCCAACATTTGATCTATTTTCCAGGATATTGCCTTTTAGCTCGTGTTTTAATGTTATTGAAAGGTTACCTAAGGATATTCATGAATTAGATTCTAATTAAAATAAATATCGCATTTATAAACTTCAATAATATAATTATTTAATTAAAATGTTAGAATTAAATAAATATAAAGCTTCAATTACAAGAAAAGTAATTAAATTATCTTAAACTCCTTAATTTACATTCTTAATCTAACGGAATATCTAATTATGGTGAAAGATTATTGCTTAAAAATTTGTCAATAAAATTTTTAATCCCTAATGTTTTCAATGATTTTTTTATTTAATGGAAATATATAGCTATTTAATAGTATGGCATTAATATTGCGAAGGTAGACAAAAATTTTATTTTTAACCTCCAGTCTTTATACTCAAGTAGAAGTATGAATAATCATTATACAAATGGAAAGGAAATGCATCGCGTAAAATGAAAAACATATATTCTCTACGTTTATATTTACCGGAAGATATTTCGTAAAAACCACCTGAATTCCAGCTTTGCATCATTATTATGCATTTCATATTACAGTGGTTACAAGTATGTTTTTCTTTTTTCATTTCCAATATCCACCACAAGTATTTTATAATTACAATAAATGTTCTTATTTTCACAACCATCGATAATTTCTTTCTGTTCAAACCGAGGCAATTAATGTCAGGACAAGAGATTAACGATTGGTTTAAAACCCATAAATGATAAAACATACTCCAAATATTTAATTCAAAGGACTTTTTGATTTATCGCCCCATAAAATACGTGCGCTAGATATTCAACGCTGCAGATATCGAACGCAGGCGTTTTCCGCTAAATTAAAAAATAATAAAGGAAAGGCATATGATTCCCGAAGTCGCTTCGAGATACGAAATGGAATTTAATTCCGTCCCTTGAGAGCAATACTCTCAGCTTCGCCGTATCCCATGGAAACGCCCTTGATCCACTATATCTCATCTCCGCACGGATTCGATTTTCCCTCTTTTTATAAATCCATTCGGTTATCTCTCTGACAGCTGCGATCATTGGATCGGACGTTCTAAACGCGCTCTTCTTTTGTTCTCCATCGAAAACGGGGACATAATATGGAGAACACGGCTGAGTGTTATCTGGAGGCAGCGTTGCCAGGAAACGCGAATCACCCGCCTTATTTACGTTTTTTGATTTCGTGACCACCGTGAAGAGCATATAGCGCCCGTAACTCTATTAATTTCCGTGCACGGTGAATTTGCACCCTCCGTGGTCATTATTGCACCCGAGTGAATGGAGCTCGCAAATCAATTTTCTTTTTTTATCCACTTTTCAATATCGTTCCCCGCTGCTGATTATTGGCTCACTTTCGCGCATTTTATTTATTATTCCAGCCATTTTTTCCATCGTTTCACCGACGGATGCGTTTTTCACCGTGCTTTATTTTATCTCTCGTAACATATTTCCATAGTGATGTCGGTTGTCGTGGACGCGTTCCTAATTTGTTTTGTCGCTAAGCGTTGTCAATGACGACTATACGGAGTTTGTTTCGTACTTTCCAGATGAAAATGGTTGGTTGATTTGAATTAAGTTTCAGAGGTATTTAGGAAGTTTACTCTCTGATCTTATTGAAATTGATAAAATCTTTTTGGAGGTTTTCAATCTATACATTTAATCTGCTACTCGTAAAAGGTTGATTGTTAGTTTATGCTTGCCTGTTGTTTCATTGATACGAGAGAGTGACATTTTACTTACTATTTACTGAAAAAATTCATTTGTGAATGATACATGGCCCTATAACTTCATACAAATATTCTGGCTCCGGTAATGTTAATTTTTATTTAATAATTGTCTAATTTCTTAATTATATGTTATTATTTTGTGAATCTATATTACCTTTTCATTTTATATATAATTCTTTGGAAACATCTTCATGTTATTGTTTGCACCCATTCTCTTGTCTGAGATCGTCTATCAATATTTTACATCTCTACTCCCAAAACTGATATACCCTTTTCTTTTATATAAATCTAGGAAACAGAATTAAAAGAGCAAAGTTCACTTCAAAGGTTTTATGAAACTTAATACAAAGCTACTGGTAGAAGGTTTTATGTAGACCTGTTTAGGTCGAAACTTTAGTTGAAAAGACTTTCAAGTTGTCATGGAGGTGTACATAACTCAAAATTTTCTTTCCTTGTCACCTCTCATCGTTTTTAGATATATTTCCATATCTATTTCTCTTTTGATAGTTACTTTCTTTGTTGCCAAGGTGATGATAGAATTCTTAGTCTCCTTTCCAATGCTATTGCCTTTCTCATTCATGTGAAATTTTGCATTTTTTAATATATTTGCGCATCTATAGTGTCCATTTTCTCGGGTCTTTTGTACTCGCTCTGCGGGAACTAAATGGAAAGCAAGATTGGGAATCGATATTCCAATACACTTCCTTAGCATCTCTTTCTCTATTCATGGTCTCTTCGGTGTGACTGGAAACACACCGTGATGCGTTCGCCGTTCGGCAGGTGTCTCTTTGATCGATAATATTGACGCAGAAAGGTTTGCCATTTTTTCTTTCGCGAGGATGGATGGTTTATTTTGTTGGGTACACATTTTTACCTTCTTCTTTCCTTCTTTTGGGGTTGTCATTTTTACGTATGTGTTACTTGGACCACTGAAATTTTCTTGGTATGATTTCCTACTAGCACTTAAATTATGAAAGTAGAGCAATAAGCATAATACAGAGAAATATTAGATATATATTTACTCTGTTAAACATGCTATACTTTCCTCTCTATTTTTATTGAGGTTTAAGGAAGTCCGCTTTGAGTTCATATTGAAATTTCATGTGTTTCACTTGCAAATTCTTGCATGTACTAAGTTTATCTAGCGTATTTTTTATTCTTTTGTTAATACATTTCCAAGTGTGTTTTAGTATCATAATTTCAGTTTTCATTCTAACTTAAGATTTCTTGAGTTTATTTTTTCTTGTAATGTGTTTCCATATCAACTTATGTTTTCACTATATGATCCTTCGCTGTCCGATAGAAGTCTCCTGGCAACCGAACATTCCAATCCTCCATTGTTGATTTTACTTTTTTTAAAAAGGCACTACTCGACTTAAAATGGCGTTTTTTCTCCGAATTTTTTGAAATATTCTCGACATTTCAGGCCTTTTATACGGAAGTTCTCTACAAAGGAAGCAGCTCTCAAAGCCGTCTGTCTGTTCACGTGAGGAATTCACGAAAATTCACGATCAGAAATTCCCCCCTCTCACGCAAAGCGTGCACATTAATGCCATTGGAAAGGCTCTCGTTTCTGCCCAAAAAATGATAATCTACGCGAGCAACACGTTATGAATAAATAACCCGCCTCTCTTGACATAATCGATACATTTCACAGGCATTTCTGTGCAGTCTACGCCTCCGCAAAGGGCATTAAAAGGATACGTCTTCCTCTTTGATGTGCCTTTTTTTCCTTTCAGGAAATATATTTTCTTTATCTTCGTCCGATTGATATTTTAGCGGAAATGCCTTCATATCCCTATAAGAAATGTTTGGCCGTGTGCTCTTTTTCCTTGTCGGTTCACTAAAAAGCACATATTTATCGGTGGCTATCATATTGAGCTCTCTTGATATACAACTTTCTACGTGTTGTAAAATACTAATTGAGCATCACAATACATGTAGTTCTACTATGAAATATTGGAAAATATTTGTTGGAAGATTTATCTGTAAAAATGTGTCGACAAAGCGAATTTATTGAAACCAAGAAATATTTCTTGAGTTGTTTTCTCTTGTTATTTGATTACTCGAAGAAGTAATATCTCAGTAGTTTTATTGCTATTTATCTTTCGCTCGTTAAATCATTCATCCTATTTATTGAGCTTTATTTTCCGTATCGCTAATATTAGTAGTATGTCATCCAAAAGTTATACAAATGTTTTTACATGAATATGTATCTCAAAGTGTGATCCATCAATTAAGCTATTGTACTGAAAGAATAAAAACTGCTCGTAAGAAAAATTATCTCGGAATATCTGAATATTTGTTGGTGATATTGGGAACTTAGTTGAAATCTAAGCAGCAGTATGTTTACTGTTTACTCACTATAAGTATTGTGTATTTATTAGACGTATTTTCATTAGCAATATCGAAGTTGTATTTACGTCCTATTTTTCCTTCAATCAGCCTAGCTTCCCTTAACAACAACAAAAACATAGCTTTAACGAATTTCCAATGAATGCTACTATGACAGCTTTACTCTCTTTCTATAAACATCTTTGTCTGACAATATTTTCCTCATTTCCGATGAGTGCTATCCTTTATATCATGTCGTATTCTAATTCGATATTACATAGCCACCATTCGAATGCTCACAACATAGTGTCATCGTCTTTTTTTATTGATGAATGCATTTCCCATTAGCATCACGATGCTCCCATGTCATTTTTCGTTTCGCAGATCGCGTGTTTCTCTTTGCCACTCGCTCTTCCTGTTAAAGCTTTCTGAGAGATATCTCTCACAGTTTTCCCTTCGCCTATTTTTCTCTCGTTTTACGACCCATCGCCATGTTTTTCCTCGGTATCGTGACTGGAGGCCTCTCTTTCCTCCTGCAAGGGTTCTTTTTTATTTTATTTAATCCACGGAATCGTAAATTTCCGTTTTTGATGGCCGGCGATCTAAAAAAAGGGTTGCCCTAAGTCCCTTTAATCGAAGAATTGCTTTTTCGCATATATCGGCTGTCTTTTGAGGTGAAAGAAGCGCCCAACAATGGAATTTTCCCGTTGCTATGATTCTGCTCCTCTTATTATTACATTGATGCCCTTTGGTGTACAATTGGTTTTGAGTCTCTAAGTAGATTTGTTTGCTATGTATTTTTAATGCCTAAGAAAATTCAGAGTTCCTCCAATAAGTATTCCAAAATTTTACTTTATTTCTCAACAATTCAAAAATTCGTCATTAAATGTTTGTGTTCTTATTATTTCTCTCAAGATAGTTTGTGTGTTTTTTTTTTAATTTTTCTTATTTGTTTTGACGGTAAGTGTATCGTTGCATGAATTTTATGATCTCTACCTTTTGTATTGTTGCTTCTTCGGTAGCTTCATTATTATATTAAATGCTCTTTTTATTATCCATTAAGCCTTTTCATTGTTATTGCTCTAATGGCATTTTGGTATCAAGTAAATCAAATTTTTTAAATTAATAGAATAAATTTTCCTCATTTTTGGTTGTACTGCAATAGCGACTAACTGTTAAAACAAACGCTAGATTGAATTCTGTTTAACTCTCTTGCGTCCATAAAAAAGACTAGGTTAGTTACCAACAGCAGTATGATAGTTTCATCAAAGACGCCATGAGATTAACTAATAAGGAGAAACAGCTGTTTACTTAAGTTCGTTATCCGATTATTTTTTCCTTGCGGCACTAATTGAACGACAAGTTTCAAGCTCCTTAACTAGAAATATCGTTGACTCAACTTGACCTCTTATTGATTGGTTCGGAGCGGAATCAAGGTTTTACAGTTACCTAAGCCTTCGTTGAAATAGGACTCGAAAGTACTTTGTACAGTTCTATTGGCAACATAGATGTATTAGCAAGCATGGACTTTTTTGCATACCGAGCGGATAAATAAAGGTTTCTTTCATATACAATCTAGAATGACTTACATAAAATTTAACCTAAATCAAGACTACATTTTTAAACGTAAATTATGACAGAGTTCATTTATTTTAGCCATGTTAATCCGCAAAGAATAATTATAAAAATCGTCATAAATTTGTTAAAATAAAATTAGGTTGGGTTCATCTTGTTGTTAAGTTCAATTACCTTATTTCATTTAAACCTCAGTTTGTCTTGAGATAATATTCAATTAGGATCACGAAAATATAATTTTTTATCGGTAAAATCGGGTAATTGCCAAAGAAACCATAAAAAGTATCAAATATAATTACGAATTCCTCTTCTTGAAGATTTTGAAGGTAATTTAGCTAGTGTGATAATTCACCAAACTCAACAATTAGAGGTCCTCGACTAACCATGGAAACCGTTGTATATTTATTTATCATGTATTTGAAATCTTAGTCTTATTAAAGTTAAAAACTAGCAGAACGTTCTGTTGATTCTTCCATGTTTATTTTAAATAAGCGTATCCAAATTTAGCTATGAATCGTTTAATTTCAGCATCGAGTTGGTTATTTATACTCTTCTCTCACTATTCTATACTTCCTACTTTATCAATTGGTGATGTAGGTGACGTAGAACTGTTAATTATTTCTCTCATCCCTATTTATACGCGTTGCTAGGGAAACGACCTTTGCCTACGTTGGAAGATCTACATTATTTGGATTCCTTAGCAGTTCCATTCAAATCACCTACTGTTGATTAATTAACCTCTCACTTCCATACCTTTTGTTCATGTTTTCATCTCAGAAGTCCCTTTCCTTTTATTTGAAATAGTAACAAAAGATGCCAAACAGGTTATAGAGGTTTTCCACATCAGTTCAGAATATTCATCTCTTGTTGACTTAGCTTTGATATAAACGTATGTATATTTAGAATAAAAATATGATAAAATATTGCTATAAGGTATATGAACTGTTAAAATGACATTTTCTTATGTGTATTTACCTTTTTGTTATTTATAATGCTGCCTTAAGAGGGTATTCCAAAGTTGAGTTGTATGTACATATTTAATAATAGTAATAATATTTAAATCCATAATTTTTCTCTTAAAAATGATGATTTAATGTTTTTCATTCTGTTAGAGACCATTATTTTGATTAATATCTAAAAAATATAATTGTGATCCTTTTGTGAATTGTGAAAAACTTTTAGGTGTGTTTTCGGAACAATGGGTCGTTGAGGTTTCATTTTCCTTTGTTAATTTGATTTCGATTAATCACCGTTGTGTAATTAATTAATCTTTTATATTTCTTCTTCGCTATTTTTGTGAAATTCCGATTTTAAAATGAGAAATAGCCGACGTAAAAGAGGGAAACTGTTGAAATGTTGCCCAATTAAATGCATAATTCACTCATTCATTATTTTCCAGTGCATTTCCCTACGTCCACATTAATATAGAATGGGAATTTCAAGGAAATGTTTTCGGAGCACAATCCTCTTTTGTTTCTTGCTTTCTGAACGCGTTTTCGACATAAATTCGCAGCTTTTCCTCCAAAGTCATATCTCGCAACCACTCGAGCATTGCAAACAGTTCTTCCGCTCCGTCCATCGGATGATGTCAGTCGGACACACAGTCGTTTTAACGTCTCTTTGAGTAACCATCATCGATGGATGCATCATCTAGATTGACATATCTTGTTTGCTTCAACTAAATCTCTGAATGGAAGGGAAAGCATTGATTCCTCCATGTCTACATAACAAGGTACTCTTTGCATCCTATCTATATGAGCGAGAGCTTTCAAAGGGTTGATTTTTCAAGCACTTGTTTGTGAAAGACTCATAACGTGGCTTCTTCCAACTGTCAGCAAACCTTTACCTCTCGCTGAAGTATGCTTCGTAAAATCTGGAGTTATGGAACGTGAAATGATGTGATTTTCACTAAGTCATTTGTTCTATTTGACTTTTAATAATATCATATTAAACCATACTGTGTGTTTAGCGGTTGTGGCGTAATGTGCAGTCTTATAGCAAGAATATGTATTATATAATCTTATTTATCGATGAATTTTATGGTGTTTGCACCAGTGTAGCTAACCTCTCTTTTTTATCGAATAGAGATCTACAGAGTTTGCGCAATGATGTGTTTAAGGTATAGTACGATATGAATAGTCTCATTTGATTACCAATGGAGTTTATTAATAATTTATTTTAATATAATAACAATTTTGAAAAACAGAGTTGCATCATGTTAACCATCCTTCAAATCGTAGTTCATTATTCAACATTTTCGTTCAGTTCTGTGAATATCAACTCTTTGAAGGATTTCCTGTCTTTTCAATGCTCGTATACTTTTTGGGAATTATGAAAGGATAAAATAAATGGATGATTTTTCTCTTTCATTCAACATAAATTCAACCTCTTCAGGTATTAGATTAATTTCTTTACGATACTTGTTTTATTAAATGTTACAATTAATTCACAGAAATTTAAATCTTCGTATAGTAATATTTTGTTGTAGATAACTATTGTTGTAAATATTTATTGTTGACCCAGTTGACTCCATAATACTAGCTGACCATTAGTAGCAGTATCTTAACCCTTCAGGGCCATTGATACCTTGTAAACCCATGTCCTAGACAATCTTGAACAATGTGAGAACATCCAACAATCAACTCCGACGTGGTCCGCCGCTTTCTGCAACAATGTAAACAATCAATCATCCTCGTGACCCAATTATGATCCATCGACAATAATAATTAAGGCGCTCAACAACTGATCGAGCGCAACACATCAGGGAACGACAATCAATGCGTGTAATTGATTGTGCATTGTTGGAGGCGAGGAGTGTTATTCGTTTAATTAGAATAACTTTCTTTACTATTCAAAGGGACGGAAGGTGTTTTCAGTGGGGAAAGGCGCTTTTCAGTTCCGATTGACCATGTTGTTTGTCCTTTCGAAACGTCAATGGCGCATCTCGAATCGTCGATCCTAATTTACTTTCCTCTCTAAAGATATTCCAAACTGCTTTTCCTCATATAGCAGATCTCTTCTCTTATCAAATATTGACGCGTCCTCTCCTTTTGATGTCTCCAGAGAGAATGCCCTCATGAATTATTAATGCCTCCCCATTCTCCGTTCCTCTTTAACCCTTATTTTTTTGATCTTCTCTCGTCCTATTCCGGACATTTTATTTTGGTGCTGTTTTCTCCTCGTAAATGATGGAGTGCAAAGAGTAGGAAATCTATTTTCGTCGTTCAATTTATTTGCGCCTTGCGTGTTTCACGGGATGATTTATTTTTCACGCTATTTTTCCTTCCCTGATTCAATCGGAATGACGACTACACACGTCTGTAACATTGCAGTTTTTATGCGTTTGAATTTTCTATAAGATCGTGGAACTGATTGTTGGTATTACGTCCAGGTTTATATTTATAGTAACTGTAAGTATATCTTTGTTTGCTCGAAACCCATTTTGATTACGTTGTATTGATTAATGTTCAAAAATTGTGTTTTGCAATTCGCACTCTAATGGTAAAGTACAGAATCATTTTACGAATGTTCCGTTTTCTGTGCGCAAATATGTATTCTAACGTACTAATAATTCGTCAACCTACTTGCGAAATAAAGTAATGTATTGCATTTCTCTATTATGCAACTATCTCAATAGGAGAGATTTTACTGTATAACACGATAACTAAGAAGTACCTCTGGCATTTTTTTCAACATTCAACATAGCAATGTTTAAATTTTAGATATTGTTGAACATCTACATCTACATATTTACCCTGCGAGCCGCCTTAGGTGAGGCCTAACTAACGTTGAACCGAGAATATGTTGACCCTCTTGGTTTTTTACTCTTGAATGCCAAATGAATACATCTTGATTGAACGCATTTGTCATTGGGTTAGCAAAAATCTCCATTATATGTGCTCAGTCTAGTTTTAATAGATCAGCTACTCATTTCGAAAATTATTACTACTTTCATGTTGATTTACACATTTCATCATAGGATAGATTGACCGATGTAAAAAAACTTTGTGGATTGAAAGCTCAGTCACCTCACTTTCCAAGCACGGAATTTTCTCTAAAATGTAATTTTTTTCAATTCTCTTAATATTCTATTGAGCTACAATGATCTATTCTTATTAATGGTGAAAGGGAAAGTGATTATATGCCTTATCATGACCAATCAGTAGCTATTCAGCGGATTGAGCTAAGAACCGTATTCATTCCTATTTAAAGCCTCAATTTGATTAAGTAAACTCGTTAAACAACTCTTCACTCAAATGCTTAAGGAGATAAGAAAGGATTTCGCAAATGAAATGTAAATTAATTGAGTTTACGAAGCATTTATTCCCGATTCGACTCAAAGGATTAAATAAGTTTTCTTTGATTCAAGAAAAGATCTTTGGAATTCTAATTAGGAATGGATTGTTGAAGGAATTTAATCCTTTTTATTACCGTTTAATTTACCTAGCTGATATTTCAAAATCTCGAAATATCTTTTTTAAGACTTCATGTTGTCATGTGAAATTTTTATTCTCTTATCGGAGAACCTTTATCTTAATGAATGACGTTTGAATACGCATTCCTAGAATAGTGCTATTTTACGAGAACTGAAAGTTACACCTACATAAGATGTATCTTTAATGAGAGTTTATAAAAATTTTATTAATTATATCCTATTTTGAATCTGCTTTTCAGTTTTAAACGTAAACATATCAAGATATTTCTTTTCATCAAGAAATGGTTTCCGGTTTTATCTCAAAGTAATTTCTTTTCATTTTAATACCAGTATTCAGGTTAATAAAATAGGAAATTGTACTTTAAATCGATGTGTTTTTGGTTATCCTTTTTTAGCTATCGTTATGGATAAGGGCCGTTATTATAATTGAAGTAGAATTTTATTCCTGGCATTATTGTTATACTTTTACTCTTGAATGATCATTGGTCGCCACTTCTGTACAATCACTCTTAACACAACTCTTTTGATTGTTACTGGTTGTTATTGGATAGTTTCAAAGCATTTGTCTCAAAGCGGACGTGATTTTTTTGGATTTGCTGTTATAAAAACTAAGGGTAAAGAGTTAGAAGATTAAAAGTCTATTTAAGATACAAAATATATAGTTCAAATTTATATCTTTATATGGTGCTTGAAAATATAAATTCATCAAAATTGTAAATTATGTTTTTGAATATGTACTCATGGACACCTTGTAAATGTATTAAAGAAAGGCATTAATATAATTTAAAACATTTAAACCATGGCATAGATAAATGTAAATAATCTTACTAAATTTCAATTTTTAATATTGTTGAAGGTTTAATAATACCATGGTTATTTTATAGAATATTGTGAAGATATATTTGAGTAAATGTTGCTATAAGATGTTATGTAATTAGAGTGAAATATAGTTGGGATCCATAATGCATTATGCATTCAACGAATTCCTGAAGCATTATCCTTCTCTAATTTTAAATAGAGCATCGAAGAAGCAAACAGACTTATCTCCTTGGCAATGAATACATTCTCGATGTCAAGGAATATATAGCCTCGGTGGTGGGGGTAACGGACAACATTTTCAAGGTTCGCCTATTAATATCGCCGAATACATTTTTAGGCTAAGAATAAAAGCTCACAATGGGGCACATTTTATGAAGAATTGTCGTGACAACAAGAGAGTTTGCATACTTACTAGTTCATTAAATATATGTATAAGCTATTTATAATCCACACTGCTTCGTAAATCGGCAATATAATTTGATGTATTCTCGTTTTAATCATAAGGATTTTTGTCCAAAACTAATATTTTTCTCAAAACCGATTATTTTTGTCCAAAACTAATATTTTTGTCAGAAACGATTATTTTTGTCCAAAACTAATATTTTTGTTAGAAACGATTATCTTTGTCCAGAACTAATATTTTTGTCAGAATCGATTATTTTTGTCCCGAACACTTATTTTTGTCCAAAACTAATATTTTTGTCAGAAACGATTATTTTTGTCCCGAGCACTTATTTTTGTCAGAAACGATTATTTTTGTCCAAAACTAATATTTTTGTCAGAAACGATTATTTTTGTCCATAACTAATATTTTTGTTAGAAACGATTATTTTTGTCCAGAACTAATATTTTTGTAAGAAACGCTTATTTTTGTCCAAAACTAATATTTTTGTCCAGAACTCTTATTTTTGTCAGAAACGATTATTTTTGTCAGAAACGATTATTTTTGTCAGAAACGATTATTTTTGTCCAAAACTAATATTTTTGTTAGAAACGATTATTTTTGTCCAGAACTAATATTTTTGTCAGAAACGCTTATTTTTGTCCAAAACTAATATTTTTGTCCAGAACTCTTATTTTTGTCAGAAACGATTATTTTTGTCGGAAACGATTATTTTTGTCAGAAACGATTATTTTTGTCCAAAACTAATATTTTTGCCAGAAACGATTATTTTTGTACCGAACACTTATTTTTGTCAGAAACGATTATTTTTGTACAAAACTAATATTTTTCTCAGATACGATTATTTTTGTCCAAAACTAATATTTTTGTCAGAAACGATTATTTTTGTCCATAACTAATATTTTTGTTAGAAACGATTATTTTTGTCCAGAACTAATATTTTTGTTAGAAACGATTATCTTTGTCCAAAAATAATATTTTTCTCAGAAACGATTATTTTTGTCCAAAACTAATATTTTTGTCAGAAACGATTATTTTTGTCCAAAACTAATATTTTTGTCAGAAACGATTATTTTTGTCCAAAACTAATATTTTTGTCAGAAACGATTATTTTTGTCCCGAGCACTTATTTTTGTCAGAAAAGATTATTTTTGTCCAAAACTAATATTTTTCTCAGAAACGATTATTTTTGTCCAAAACTAATATTTTTGTTGGAAACGATTATCTTTGTCCAGAACTAATATTTTTGTCAGAATCGATTATTTTTGTCCCGAACACTTATTTTTGTCCAAAACTAATATTTTTGTCAGAAACGATTATTTTTGTCCCGAGCACTTATTTTTGTCAGAAACGATTATTTTTGTCCCGAGCACTTATTTTTGTCAGAAACGATTATTTTTGTCCAAAACTTATATTTTTGTCAGAAACGATTATTTTTGTCCATAACTAATATTTTTGTTAGAAACGATTATTTTTGTCCAGAACTAATATTTTTGTCAGAAACGCTTATTTTTGTCCAAAACTAATATTTTTGTCCAGAACTCTTATTTTTGTCAGAAACGATTATTTTTGTCAGAAACGATTATTTTTGTCAGAAACGATTATTTTTGTCAGAAACGATTATTTTTGTCCAAAACTAATATTTTTGTTAGAAACGATTATTTTTGTCCAGAACTAATATTTTTTTCAGAAACGCTTATTTTTGTCCAAAACTAATATTTTTGTCCAGAACTCTTATTTTTGTCAGAAACGATTATTTTTGTCGGAAACGATTATTTTTGTCAGAAACGATTATATTTGTCCAAAACTAATATTTTTGCCAGAAACGATTATTTTTGTCCCGAACACTTATTTTTGTCAGAAACAATTATTTTTGTACAAAACTAATATTTTTCTCAGAAACGATTATTTTTGTCCAAAACTAATATTTTTGTCAGAAACGATTATTTTTGTCCATAACTAATATTTTTGTTAGAAACGATTATTTTTCTCCAGAACTAATATTTTTGTTAGAAACGATTATCTTTGTCCAGAACTAATATTTTTGTCAGAATCGATTATTTTTGTCAGAAAAGATTATTTTTGTCCAAAACTAATATTTTTTTCAGAAACGATTATTTTTGTCCAAAACGATTATTTTGGTCAGAAAAGATTATTTTTGTCCAAAACTAATATTTTTGTCAGAAACGATTATTTTTGTCCAAAACTAATATTTTTGTCAGAAACGATTATTTTTGTCCAAAACTAATATTTTTGTCAGAAACGATTATTTTTGTCCAAAACTAATATTTTTGTCAGAAACGATTATTTTTGTCCCGAGCACTTTTTTTTGTCAGAAACGATTATTTTTGTCCAAAACTAATATTTTTCTCAGAAACGATTATTTTTGTCCAAAACTAATATTTTTGTCAGAAACGATTATTTTTGTCCAAAACTAATATTTTTCTCAGAAACGATTATTTTTGTCCAAAACTAATAATTTTGTCAGAAACGCTTATTTTTGTCCAAAACTAATATTTTTGTCCAGAACTCTTTTTTTTGTCAGAAACGATTATTTTTGTCCAAAAATAATATTTTTCTCAGAAACGATTATTTTTGTCCAAAACTAATATTTTTGTCAGAAACGATTATTTTTGTCCAAAACTAATATTTTTGTCAGAAACGATTATTTTTGTCCAAAACTAATATTTTTGTCAGAAACGATTATTTTTGTCCCGAGCACTTATTTTTGTCAGAAAAGATTATTTTTGTCCAAAACTAATATTTTTCTCAGAAACGATTATTTTTGTCCAAAACTAATAATTTTGTCAGAAACGATTATTTTTGTCCATAACTAATATTTTTGTTAGAAACGATTATTTTTGTCCAAAACTAATATTTTTGTCAGAAACGATTAGTTTGGTCCAAAACTAATATTTTTGTTGGAAACGATTATCTTTGTCCAGAACTAATATTTTTGTCAGAATCGATTATTTTTGTCCCGAACACTTATTTTTGTCCAAAACTAATATTTTTGTCAGAAACGATTATTTTTGTCCCGAGCACTTATTTTTGTCAGAAACGATTATTTTTGTCCCGAGCACTTATTTTTGTCAGAAACGATTATTTTTGTCCAAAACTTATATTTTTGTCAGAAACGATTATTTTTGTCCATAACTAATATTTTTGTTAGAAACGATTATTTTTGTCCAGAACTAATATTTTTGTCAGAAACGCTTATTTTTGTCCAAAACTAATATTTTTGTCCAGAACTCTTATTTTTGTCAGAAACGATTATTTTTGTCAGAAACGATTATTTTTGTCAGAAACGATTATTTTTGTCAGAAACGATTATTTTTGTCCAAAACTAATATTTTTGTTAGAAACGATTATTTTTGTCCAGAACTAATATTTTTTTCAGAAACGCTTATTTTTGTCCAAAACTAATATTTTTGTCCAGAACTCTTATTTTTGTCAGAAACGATTATTTTTGTCCCGAACACTTATTTTTGTCAGAAACGATTATTTTTGTCCATAACTAATATTTTTGTTAGAAACGATTATTTTTCTCCAGAACTAATATTTTTGTTAGAAACGATTATCTTTGTCCAGAACTAATATTTTTGTCAGAATCGATTATTTTTGTCAGAAACGATTATTTTTGTCCAAAACTAATATTTTTTTCAGAAACGATTATTTTTGTCCAAAACGATTATTTTGGTCAGAAAAGATTATTTTTGTCCAAAACTAATATTTTTGTCAGAAACGATTATTTTTGTCCAAAACTAATATTTTTGTCAGAAACGATTATTTTTGTCCAAAACTAATATTTTTGTCAGAAACGATTATTTTTGTCCAAAACTAATATTTTTGTCAGAAACGATTATTTTTGTCCCGAGCACTTTTTTTTGTCAGAAACGATTATTTTTGTCCAAAACTAATATTTTTCTCAGAAACGATTATTTTTGTCCAAAACTAATATTTTTGTCAGAAACGATTATTTTTGTCCAAAACTAATATTTTTCTCAGAAACGATTATTTTTGTCCAAAACTAATAATTTTGTCAGAAACGATTATTTTTGTCCATAACTAATATTTTTGTTAGAAACGATTATTTTTGTCCAAAACTAATATTTTTGTCAGAAACGATTATTTTTGTCCAAAACTAATATTTTTGTTGGAAACGATTATCTTTGTCCAGAACTAATATTTTTGTCAGAATCGATTATTTTTGTCCCGAACACTTATTTTTGTCCAAAACTAATATTTTTGTCAGAAACGATTATTTTTGTCCCGAGCACTTATTTTTGTCAGAAACGATTATTTTTGTCCAAAACTTATATTTTTGTCAGAAACGATTATTTTTCTCCATAACTAATATTTTTGTTAGAAACGATTATTTTTGTCCAGAACTAATATTTTTGTCAGCAACGCTTATTTTTGTCCAAAACTAATATTTTTGTCCAGAACTCTTATTTTTGTCAGAAACGATTGTTTTTGTCAGAAACGATTATTTTTGTCAGAAACGATTATTTTTGTCAGAAACGATTATTTTTGTCCAAAACTAATATTTTTGTTAGAAACGATTATTTTTGTCCAGAACTAATATTTTTGTCAGAAACGCTTATTTTTGTCCAAAACTAATATTTTTGTCCAGAACTCTTATTTTTGTCAGAAACGATTATTTTTGTCGGAAACGATTATTTTTGTCAGAAACGATTATATTTGTCCAAAACTAATATTTTTGCCAGAAACGATTATTTTTGTCCCGAACACTTATTTTTGTCAGAAACAATTATTTTTGTACAAAACTAATATTTTTCTCAGAAACGATTATTTTTGTCCAAAACTAATATTTTTGTCAGAAACGATTATTTTTGTCCATAACTAATATTTTTGTTAGAAACGATTATTTTTCTCCAGAACTAATATTTTTGTTAGAAACGATTATCTTTGTCCAGAACTAATATTTTTGTCAGAATCGATTATTTTTGTCAGAAACGATTATTTTTGTCCAAAACTAATATTTTTTTCAGAAACGATTATTTTTGTCCAAAACGATTTTTTTGGTCAGAAAAGATTATTTTTGTCCAAAACTAATATTTTTGTCAGAAACGATTATTTTTGTCCAAAACTAATATTTTTGTCAGAAACGATTATTTTTGTCCAAAACTAATATTTTTGTCAGAAACGATTATTTTTGTCCCGAGCACTTTTTTTTGTCAGAAACGATTATTTTTGTCCAAAACTAATATTTTTGTCAGAAACGATTATTTTTGTCCCGAGCACTTATTTTTGTCAGAAACGATTATTTTTGTCCCGAGCACTTATTTTTGTCAGAAACGATTATTTTTCTCAAAAACTAATTTTTTTGTCAGAACCGCTATTTTTGTCCAGAACTAATATTTTTGTCAGAAACGCTTTTTTTTGTCCAAAACTAATATTTTTGTCAGAAACGATTATTTTTGTCCCGAACACTTATTTTTGTCAGAAACGATTATTTTTGTCCAAAACTAAAATTTTTGTCAGAAACGATTATTTTTGTCAGAAACGATAATTTTTGTACAGAACCACTATTTTTGTCAGAAACGATTATTTTTGTCAGAAACGATCATTTTTGTAGAGAACTAATATTTTTGTCAGAAACGATTATTTTTGTCCCGAACACTTATTTTTGTCAGAAACGATTATTTTTGTCAGAAACGATCATTTTTGTACAGAACCGCTATTTTTGTCAGAAACGATTATTTTTGTCAAAAACTAATTTTTTTGTCAGAAACGCTTATTTTTGTCCAAAACGATTATTTTTGTCCAAAACTAATTTTTTTGTCAGAACCGCTATTTTTGTCCAGAACTAATATTTTTGTCAGAAACGCTTATTTTTGTCCAAAACTTATATTTTTGTCAAGAACTCTTATTTTTTTGTTAGAAACGATTATTTTTGTCCAAAACTAAAATTTTTGTCAGAAACGATTATTTTTGTCAGAAACGATAATTTTTGTACAGAACCACTATTTTTGTCAGAAACGATTATTTTTGTCCAAAACTAATTTTTTTTTGTCAGAAACGCTTATTTTTGTCCAAAACGATTATTTTTGTCAGAAACGATTATTTTTGTCCAAAACTAATTTTTTGTCAGAACCGCTATTTTTGTCCAGAACTAATATTTTTGTCAGAAACGCTTATTTTTGTCCAAAACTAATTTTTTTTGTCCAGAACGATTATTTTTGTCAGAATCGAGTATCTTGTTCCGAAACTAATATTTTTGTCAGAAACGATTATTTTTGTCCCGAACACTTATTTTTGTCAGAAACGATTATTTTTGTCCAAAACTAATTTTTTTTCAGAAACGATTATTTTTGTCAAAAACTAATTTTTTTGTCAGAAACGATTATTTTTGACCAGAACCTCTATTTTAGTCCAGAACCGCTATTTTTGTCAAGAACTAATATTTTTGTCAGAAACGATTATTTTTGTCAGAAACGATTATTTTTGTCAGAAACGATTATTTTTGTCAGAAACGATTATTTTTGTCAGAAACGATTATTTTTGTCAGAAACGATTATTTTTGTCAGAAACGATTATTTTTGTCAGAACGATTATTTTTGTCCAAAACGATTATTTTTGTCAGAATCGATTATTTTGTTCTAAAACTAATATTTTTGTCAGAAACCATTATTTTTGTCCCGAACACTTATTTTTGTCAGAAACGATTATTTTTGTCCAAAACTAAAATTTTTGTCAGAAACGATTATTTTTGTCAAAAACTAATTTTTTGTCAGAAACGCTTATATTTGTCCAAAACGATTATATTTGTCCAAAACTAATTTTTTTGTCAGAAACGATTATTTTTGTCAGAAAAGATTATTTTTGTCCAGAACCGCTATTTTTGTCCAGAACTAATATTTTTTTCAGAAACGATTATTTTTGTCCAAAACTAAAATTTTTGTCAGAAACGATATTTGTTTGTCAAAAACTAATTTTTTTTGTAAGAAACGATTATTTTTGTCGAAAACTAATTTTTTTGTCAGAAATGCTTATTTTTGTCCAAAACGATTATTTTTGTCCAAAACTAATTTTTTTGTCCAAAACTAATATTTTTGTCCAGAACTCTTATTTTTGTCAGAAACGATTATTTTTGTCCAAAACTAATATTTTTTTCAGAAACGATTATTTTTGTCAAAAACTAATTTTTTTGTCAGAAACGCTTATTTTTGTCCAAAACGATTATTTTTGTCCAAAACTAATTTTTTTGTCAGAAACGATTATTTTTGACCAGGACCTCTATTTTAGTCCAGAACCGCTATTTTTGTCAAGAACTAATATTTTGGTCAGAAACGATTATTTTTGTCAGAAACGATTATTTTTGTCAGAAACGATTATTTTTGTCAGAAACGATTATTTTTGTCAGAAACGATTATTTTTGTCAGAAACGATTATTTTTGTCAGAAACGATTATTTTTGTCAGAAACGCTTCTTTTTGTCCAAAACTAATATTTTTGTCAGAACGATTATTTTTGTCCAAAGCGATTATTTTTGTCAGAATCGATTATTTTGTTCTAAAACTAATATTTTTGTCAGAAACCATTATTTTTGTCCCGAACACTTATTTTTGTCAGAAACGATTATTTTTGTCCAAAACTAAAATTTTTTTTAGAAACGATTATTTTTGTCAGAAAAGATTATTTTTGTCCAGAACCGCTATTTTTGTCCAGAACTAATATTTTTTTCAGAAACGATTATTTTTGTCCAAAACTAAAATTTTTGTCAGAAACGATATTTGTTTGTCAAAAACTAATTTTTTTTGTAAGAAACGATTATTTTTCTCGAAAACTAATTTTTTTGTCAGAAATGCTTATTTTTGTCCAAAACGATTATTTTTGTCCAAAACTAATTTTTTTGTCCAAAACTAATATTTTTGTCCAGAACTTTTATTTTTTCAGAAACGATTATTTTTGTCAGAAACGATTATTTTTGTCAGAAACGATTATTTTTGTCAGAAACGATTATTTTTGTCAGAAACGATTATTTTTGTCAGAAACGATTATTTTTGTCAGAAACGATTATTTTTGTCAGAAACGATTATTTTTTCAGAACGATTATTTTTGTCCAAAGCGATTATTTTTGTCAGAATCGATTATTTTGTTCTAAAACTAATATTTTTGTCAGAAACCATTATTTTTGTCCCGAACACTTATTTTTGTCAGAAACGATTATTTTTGTCCAAAACTAAAATTTTTTTCAGAAACGATTATTTTTGTCAGAAAAGATTATTTTTGTCCAGAACCGCTATTTTTGTCCAGAACTAATATTTTTTTCAGAAACGATTATTTTTGTCCAAAACTAAAATTTTTGTCAGAAACGATATTTGTTTGTCAAAAACTAATTTTTTTTGTAAGAAACGATTATTTTTGTCGAAAACTAATTTTTTTGTCAGAAATGCTTATTTTTGTCCAAAACGATTATTTTTGTCCAAAACTAATTTTTTTGTCCAAAACTAATATTTTTGTCCAGAACTTTTATTTTTTCAGAAACGATTATTTTTGTCCAAAACTAATATTTTTGTCAGAAACGATTATTTTTATCCAAAACTAATATTTTTGTCAGAAACGATTATTTTTGTCCAAAACTAATATTTTTGTCAGAAACGATTATTTTTGTCCAAAACAAATATTTTTGTCAGAAACGATTATTTTTGTGCAAAACTAATATTTTTTTCAGAACGATTATTTTTGTCAGAAAAGATTATTTTTGTCAAGAACCGCTATTTTTGTCCAGAACTAATATTTTTTTCAAAAACGATTATTTTTGTCCTGAACACTTATTTTTGTCAGAAAAGATTATTTTTGTCCAGAACCGCTATTTTTGTCCAGAACTAATATTTTTTTCAAAAACGATTATTTTTGTCCCGAACACTTATTTTTGTCAGAAACGATTATTTTTGTCCAAAACTAAAAATTTTGTCAGATATGATTATTTTTGTCAAAAACTAATTTTTTTGTCAGAAACGATTATTTTTGACAGAAACGATTATTTTTGTCAGAAACTAATATTTTTTTCAGAACGATTATTTTTGTCCAAAACGATTATTTTTGTCAGAATCGATTATTTTGTTCTAAAACTAATATTTTTGTCAGAAACGATTATTTTTTTCCCGAACACTTATTTTTGTCAAAAACGATTATTTTTTTTCAGAAACGATTATTTTTGTCAAAAACTAATTTTTTGTCAGAAACGCTTATATTTGTCCGAAACGATTATTTTTGTCCAAAACTAATATTTTTTTCAGAAACGATTATTTTTGTCCGGAACACTTATTTTTGTCAGAAAAGATTATTTTTGTCCAGAACCGCTATTTTTGTCCAGAACTAATATTTTTTTCAGAAACGATTATTTTTGTCCAAAACTAAAATTTTTGTCAGAAACGATATTTGTTTGTCAAAAACTAATTTTTTTTGTAAGAAACGATTATTTTTGTCGAAAACTAATTTTTTTGTCAGAAATGCTTATTTTTGTCCAAAACGATTATTTTTGTCCAAAACTAATTTTTTTGTCCAAAACTAATATTTTTGTCCAGAACTTTTATTTTTTCAGAAACGATTATTTTTGTCCAAAACTAATATTTTTGTCAGAAACGATTATTTTTATCCAAAACTAATATTTTTGTCAGAAACGATTATTTTTGTCCAAAACTAATATTTTTGTCAGAAACGATTATTTTTGTCCAAAACAAATATTTTTGTCAGAAACGATTATTTTTGTGCAAAACTAATATTTTTTTCAGAACGATTATTTTTGTCAGAAAAGATTTTTTTTGTCAAGAACCGCTATTTTTGTCCAGAACTAATATTTTTTTCAAAAACGATTATTTTTGTCCTGAACACTTATTTTTGTCAGAAAAGATTATTTTTGTCCAGAACCGCTATTTTTGTCCAGAACTAATATTTTTTTCAAAAACGATTATTTTTGTCCCGAACACTTATTTTTGTCAGAAACGATTATTTTTGTCCAAAACTAAAAATTTTGTCAGATATGATTATTTTTGTCAAAAACTAATTTTTTTGTCAGAAACGATTATTTTTGACAGAAACGATTATTTTTGTCAGAAACTAATATTTTTTTCAGAACGATTATTTTTGTCCAAAACGATTATTTTTGTCAGAATCGATTATTTTGTTCTAAAACTAATATTTTTGTCAGAAACGATTATTTTTTTCCCGAACACTTATTTTTGTCAAAAACGATTATTTTTTTTCAGAAACGATTATTTTTGTCAAAAACTAATTTTTTGTCAGAAACGCTTATATTTGTCCGAAACGATTATTTTTGTCCAAAACTAATATTTTTTTCAGAAACGATTATTTTTGTCCGGAACACTTATTTTTGTCAGAAACGATTATTTTTGTCCAAAACTAATATATTTGTCAGAAACGATTATTTTTGTCAAAAACTAATTTTTTGTCAGAAATGATTATTTATGTCAGAAACGCTTATTTTTGTCAGAAACGATTATTTTTGTCAGAAACGATTATTTTTGTCAGAAACGCTTATTTTTGTCCAAAACTAATATTTTTATCAGAAAAGATTATTTTTCTCCAGAACCGCTATTTTTTTCAGAAACGATTATTTTTCTCCAGAACCGCTATTTTTTTCAGAAACGATTATTTTTGTCAGAATCGATTATTTTTGTCAGAAACGATTATTTTTGTCTGAAACGATTATTTTTATTCAGAAACGCTTATTTTTTTCGGAAACGATTATTTTTGTCCCGAACACTTATTTTTGTCAGAAACGATTATTTTTGTCAGAAACGCTTATTTTTTTCAGAAACGATTATTTTTGTCAGAAACGATTATTTTTGTCAGAAACGATTATTTTTGCCAGAAACGTTTATTTTTGTCCATAACTAATATTTTTTTCAGAAACGATTATTTTTGTCAGAAACGATTATTTTTGTCCAAAACTAAAATTTTTGTCAGCAACGATTATTTTTGTCAGAAACGATTATTTTTGTACTGAAACGATTATTTTTGTACAGAACCGCTATTTTTGTCAGAAACGATTATTTTTGTCCAAAACTAAAATTTTTGTCAGAAACGATTATTTTTTTCAGAAACGATTATTTTTGTACAGAACCGCTATTTTTGTCAGAAACGATTATTTTTGTCCAAAACTAATTTTTTTTGTCAGAAACGATTATTTTGTCAGAAACGATCATTTTTGTCAGAAACGATCATTTTTGTCCAAAACTAATATTTTTGTCCAGAACTAATATTTTGTTCAGACACGATTATTTTTTTCAGAAACGATTATTTTTTTCAGAAACGATTATTTTTTTCAGAAACGATTATTTTTGTCAGAAAAGATTAATTTTGTCCAACACTAATATTTTTTTCAGAAACGATTAATTTTTCCAGAACTAATATTTTGTTCAGACACGATTATTTTTTTCAGAAACGATTATTTTTGTCAGAAAAGATTAATTTTTTCCAACACTAATATTTTTTGTCAGAAACCATTATTTTTGTCCAGAACTAATATTTTTGTCGGAAACGTTTATTAGAAATTAAGGAAATTAGACATTATATTCAAGTACTCAATGAATTACTACGTGGAGATAGTTTTCTTTTTCCAGTAGCAGAAGTATAATCAAAATACTTTGATCACTCATAAGAGTTATGGTATTTCCTTATTTTTAATTCTTTAAGCCCTTTTGTTTGTGAACCCAGGCTTATTACATTTTCATTTATATAGCAAACTTTATCTCCTTATTTTAGTTATTTGGGAATTTTAATTATTTTTTAAATTATATTATAATTTAACCGCCTTTATTTCAAATATGTGAACCAATTGCTATAGGAATGAACCAGTTATTATTTTTTCTGTGTATTTATTATTGCTACTTCATTGTCATATAATAAACCTTGCGTCTTTAATTAAACTTCCTCTAGACTCTTTTAACGTACTCTCGTTTATAATCTAGAATTAAAGTTATTTTTCTGATCAATAAACCTACTTTCTTCATCTATTTCAGAGTACATCTTCAGCTGGAGTTTGCTGACCTCTGCTCCATTCTGCGACTTCCTGTGACCCTACAGAAGTGGAAAAGTAAGCTCTTCCTCTTTTTTCATCTCTTTCGGAAACGTATCTCCTCTATTCCAGGTTTAAAGAGATTCCCAGATATTAACTTCCGTAATTGTGTTTACAGCGCCTCTTCGCGTTTGCCGACAAAGTTATTTTATTCGCTTTTTAAACATCCTGTGATGAGAGTTTAGTAACAACCTTTCCAGTGAGAGCTTTCATCGAGCGTCATTTCATGCGTTTGAATGAATTCGTAGAGAGCTAATTGTCCCTCGTCTTGGTCTCTTTGCTATTTCGTCGCTAGGGAACGTTTATTCTCGTTTCCATAGCGATTAAATGGTTTATTTTCTCGGCGTGAAGAGAGATGTTTATCTTCTGACTCTGAATGGAGAATTCTCTCTCTTTTATAGCCGAATCGGAGTTCTCTATCGTTGCGTAAATTTTACGGTGATCAATTCCAAGTTAACTCCAGTATTGTTAAGCCATCTAGCTATTTAATTCCCCAGCAACAAAGCGGTTGCCGTTCACTTTCTGAGCTCTGTTCTCTAACTAATTACACCTTGTGTTTAAGTAATTAACAGAACAAATTAACGTACTGTTTGGTGTACAAAACACTTTTCACTCGAAATTCAGTTGTGTTTACTGTTTTTCTTATATTAGCTCTGCGTTTCTATGTGAACGATTACGTAACAATGGGAGGAGCATAACAGGTAGATAATAGAGATTTTAAGTTCACTTTTATTTTAGCTTTAGGCAGTGCTGTGTTTGTGATCCTTTTCTTTCAGCTTATTTATTTATTTATCAATTAATCCAAAAACAGCCATTAAGGCCTATTACATTGGATCATAAACAATAATTAGAAAGAATTAATAACAAATGTTATATATATATATATATATATCAAACAATCAACAGAAATAAATAAGAATAATGACATTAGAGTTAACAACAATAAACTAATACAAAATAAATATATGCAATGATAAAACAGGTTACAAAAAAAAATATGTAGGAATATTAATATGTAGGATTGTATTTAAATATCCAAAAGAAATGATAATACTCTTTATTATTTTATTTGTTTAACTGGATAATCTCCTTGTCTCTCTAGGTATCTCCAATGTATTTATATTAACTCAGTCTTATTGTCAAGAGATTGAAACTTTTGAGAATAGTTTTATTGCTTTGAGAAATGTTATTTCCTGTGTTCAGTATTTAAAAGTTTTCTATTTTCAATTGTGCTTGCCTTTTTGTTGGGATTGTATTTAAAAATTCAAATTTATTTGTCAATAAAGCATACGGAAATACCCGCATGATCTATCGAAACAATACGACACAAATGTTGAGTACTCGTGTCAACAGATTTCTCCATAAGAAGTAATTTCATAGGGAATAGAATTTGGCATATTTCGATTCCAAAAGCTTCTCAATCGTCAATCTAAGATCTCCAGTTGCCTTCTATTGAAAGATGGCATCTCGAAAATTCTCAATGGAAGCGTAAGAAGTCGTCTTCCAATTCAACGGATTCTTCTCCATGGAGAATTCTTGGAATTCATCCTCGCTTCCGGGTTCAAAGAATGCTTTTCAATCAAACCGTGGTATTTATAGGTATGATCTCTTATCCCTTAGATTGTAAGAAATCCCAGGATTTCGGGAGTTTTGTAATAGGGATCGTGTTCACCGACACATTTTGATCCCGAACCGTAATCACGGATGCACGGTGTCTATTTGTGGAACTTTTGAATCCCCTCCTTCGACAGATGAATGTATTTTCTTAAGGAGCTTTCAACAAGGGGAAGGTTGAATTTTTGATGAAAGGAGTTCTTCATTCATTTTTAAGGTATGCTCAGAAAAAGGGCTAATTTTAAGAATTAATTGTTCCTCTAGAGCGGTGTTTACAATCTTTTCATTCCAAAGCGGGTGTAACGACAAATGTTCACCGACAGAACTTTCTTTGTACTTCATGGCTTGGTATAGGATGTATTTATAATAGTAATCTTCTAATTTGGTCTTGGTTTTGCTCGGAGATTAAGTCCTGGTATGTTAGCTGTCTTGAATTTTAGAATTGCTGAATTTCCTTCTTTCTGGTATTATAAGGATATAATATAAAGCCACTGTGCTTCAAATGAACATTAAAAGTTTAGTGAAGAAACAAGTAAACTAGGATACTCTTGTTCCTTGTTAAAATTATTTCCACTAACTCGCTCTAGTTAGCAAATATTTAAATAAATTAGGTTGCTAGTTGCTGAGTAAATAGTACATTATTATTGCGGCAATCATGAACAACTAACTCTTAAATGCTTAACCTTTAAAAGACGGGACTCAATCTCAGAAGTATCTCGAAACTCTGCATCCCTTTAGTTAAAGTTAAATAACTAGAAAACTATGTAAGATAGCGTAATAAAACAAAAAGTATATGCATGAAAACACCACTGTGCCACTGACTGCTTTTTTATTTGAAATAAAAATATTTTTTATGGAATATGCACAGTAAGAATCCGAGCAGAGAACTAAGGAATGGAAAGCATTGAGAGATTTTCATTTTTGCCTTATTTTTTTGAGATATGGAAAAGGATGGATTACTTGCTTGTACAGAAGATTAAAGAGATACCAAAGAGTGTTTACAACAACCAAAAATAAGTAGGATGAAGTGTAAGAGAATATCTAAACTGTGCGTAGGTAGCGCCGTGATGAGAAGAGCCTAGTTTCGAAAGCGATTACGGATGTAAACCTTGTATCAAGTAAGACGATTTGCTATGAGCTTAAAGCGAGGACTACTCCAAGAGCCTAAGAAAAAAAATCAGCCAAATCCGAGCTAAGAAAGTGATAATAAGCAGACGTGAAACGAAGCGTGTTCTAGTGGTCCCAAAAGGGACCGTTCGTACGTTAAAGGTTAAATTGCGGTCATTGGGGCTGTAATATTAAAAGCTACTCTCTTTCTAAATTTCTAATGGATTGAAAAATAGTTTTAAAAAATTACTAACTTTGGGCATGAGTATAATGGAGAACTGCCCATTTTTACGGGGCTAATGTTTTGTCAATATTCATAAGTTGTTTTAATATTAATTCGAGTACAAAATTAGAAAAACACTTGAGATATTTTAATCTTTTCTAAAAAATACGACATTCTAAGCTCTTTCTTATAAATATAGCATTCTAATTGAGTTAAAATTATTTTGTTTTGGATGATATTTCTTCTCCGAGCCATTTTTTGCATCGTTGCCCCCAGAACGGGTCTTCTTATTTTTTTGGAGGCCATCTTGTTTATTGGGCAGTATAAGTGGCGCCAGTGTGAAATGAAAGAGGATGTATGAGCTTCCGAGATATTTTTAGCCTTTAAACTTCATCTCTAGAGCTGAGAAATGGTGCCAGGGGAGAGGAATTCCCTCAGGAATCTTACCCTCTTCATCTTCTTATCCGCTCAAGTGACGAGCAATTTTCTAATCTCTTCCCTCTTCTATGGTTACCTATTATGATAGCTAATTACGTTAGCTGATTAGATTTTGTAAGCGAACCTCCTTACGAAATATTTTCCTTCGATATGTACGTAAATATATAAAAACATGTCTTTATGAACGGACGAAACTGAAACTAGATGGTCCTATCTTACGTTTAATTCTATCGTTGCATTAATAAAGTATACATTTTGTTCCATTTCATACTATATGGCTAATAAGTTGCTTATTCTTTACTTTCGATTGTTTCATTATTATTTTATTGATTATTATTATAATTCACGTTTAATCGGATAAAATCTAACTAATTATCGATCGCTTATGTCTTACCTACTCCTCAATTTCTCTAAGATACTATTTTAGTGTATACACAGGCTGTTAAATTGTTTTTTTTAATAATAGTCTCAGTTGAAGTTATTCGTCACTATCTTTGATGCATCTGATCTCCATGGAGATGTGAATATGTCTTCGAAACGTGGCCATTTAAGTCAATCTCTCAATTCGGACGCTTGAGTTCTTTCGGAATGTTTCGAACTTTTATAAACTCTAAACACTCGGAAAGAAATGCGTCTCTTCTCGAAATATTTATCTTTATTTGGACTCTGACTCATTCGGAAAATGTTCCTTCGCACATTTCTTTCACGACGAACTTTTTGTGGAAAATAAAAATTTTTTTGACATAACGAAAATGAAAAATAATTTGTTTTCAAGGATGTTCAAAAATGATAAACTGTTAATATCCATTATCACACTACATCCTTTGATTTGATTAGGACATTTTATAATTAAAGTTTAGCATATTCGGCGACGATATGGCGAAGTTGATAAATTAAATAAGTCTTCAATCTCAAAACTTTCTTTCTCTGGAACACTCAAGTTTAAATTACAGGAAAAAACGAAAATTTTCCTTGGTATTAAGTTACAATAGAACATTATCTAACTCTTTTCTTTCACATTCAGTATTTCTGTACAAACACAATATCAGTCTAACCTCTCCGTTGAAACAACGGTCGTTCAGAACTTGAGTTCTGTTCTTATCCGAGTTTTTATGTAAAGAAATTAAAATTAGCGAAATTTTTTAGCAGTAATAGAAATATTGGCAATGTTTAAAGTTTATATTTGAAGAAACCATTTTCTGCCATAGCATCCAGTCAACAAATATTTTTATCTGCGACATTCCAGCCTTCATTTTATCTGAAAGAACACATGCAACGCAAGCAATGTTAGCCAAAAGCTTTCCGTGGTTACCAAAAAGGTAGATATGGTTGGAGAGCGTCGCCAACCCACAAACAGCCTTCTTGAGGTTGCTGAATTGCCAAAATGGCAACATCGGGGCCCTCCTCCATTCTCGAGGTGGCACCGCACTCAAATGGACATGGGTTCAAGCTCTGAGGCGAGGCGAAACCGGTCGTGGCCAGAAAAGGAAGAGTGCTCGTCCGTTTTATGGTTAGGAAGAGAAGAACCGGATCTCTCTACGTGGACGTACCCACTTACATAAAACAGGAGGGTAAGGAAAAAGAGGATAAAAATCCGTATCGGCTACTGGGTATGATTCAACCTCTCGGTGGATGACCAAAAAGAAAATAAATAGATCGGGAAGAAGTGGATGGATCGCTCGAGGGGATACCTTCTATAAAAAAAGTAACCCTTTGTGAATGTTACGTGACTCGAGTGCTTAAACGTTCATTATTTCCTGATGACCGAGGGTTAATACTTCAGAATGGGGATAAAAAGAGTCAAGGGTTGCGAAGATTATTCCAGTCTGTGAAGGATTCCGGGGCGATTAAAGAAGAAATTACGAAGTTCATTCATTGCCAGATGTTCCTACAATCCTTTCGAGTTTAATTCTTTTTTTTAATTCTCAACTGGGTTGAAGTACGAAAGAACCGGAGTTTTACTGTGGAAGTTTTGCGTGGTGTTAGGGAACGCGTATTTAAATCCGCCCTGAAACTTACGTTAACGGAGGTATAAATTAACTTATCCTAAATTAAAGTATTGATTGAATTGATAAGTTGATGGATGTTGAATCTACGAGTCACTATAGCAACAAAATCGATGCTTATATAATATATTTAATTATAGTAAACTAATAAACCACATAAAATTTTCCCCTTGAGGGTTGGTTAGAACTTTACTATGTTCATATTTAGCTATCAAGAACTTGCATTGTCGATAGGGATAGATAACCAAAATTAGAAGTGAAGTAATCGCGCTGCTCGAGATTTCTCAATCTTAATTAGAGAGACAATTTATTCGTGGTTGTTATGGATTAAATATTCGTTTATGTTTTTATACTTTCACTAAAGTAAAAATATTCGCTAAATTTACTGTAATTTCATTGAATTTTGTCTTCTTATAAGTCGTACATTACGTAAAAAAGATAAAAGTATGTTATTTTATTACAGAAATCTTGGTTTATTCTACTTAATGTGTTTTATCTACTTAATTTAGAAATTGAATTGTCTTTGTGTATGCAGTAAATTTTCACTGGTATAGCTTACGTAAATTTTAGCGAGCACACTACATAAAGAGCACACTAAATAATTACCCAATATACGTCATGTCTGTAGAAAAAAATTTGAGAGTTTCTCTTGAGGAATATCTCTTCTTAACGGAAATACAAACTCTGTTAATTACAAAAAACACGAATCCTTACAATAATGCTCTCCTAAGTGACAAAAATACCTCTGAGGAAATGGTATTTTCTCAAAAAAGCAAGTCTTACCAAATATAAATAATTGTTCTCACCTTGTCAAAGCAGGATATTTTCTTTTTAACGTTTCTGCGGATTGAGTTACTTAGTCCATTCGAAAGCGCATGTGAACGTACCCCGTGGCGGATTCTTCTTCAAGTAGGTTGCAAAGATGTTTTTCCGGCGAATGGGGTAACTTGGTAGGTTTCTGAAATAGCAAAGGGTTGAGGAAGAGTTTCTCTCTGCAAGAGATCAACTCCAGAGCTGCGAAAATACAAAGGAACCTGCCAACTCTGCATTCCAACCCCCTCGATTCCTTACCTTCTCTCCATTTCATCTCGTAACTGTATCTGCCCCATTCACTTCCGGTCGGCCATGTTGTCGTCAGCCGCACCGGAAACGGAGCTTCAATAAGCAGTGTATGACTTCCAAGAACGTTGAAGGGGATTACGTTACAAGTTTGCCGAGAGAGTGACATGACACATTCTGCTCTGTGTGTACATCGCAGAATATGCTTACCTTAAAGCACGTCATCAGAGTTTGTCGTGCGAAAACAGGAGGGTAAAGGGAGGGTCGTTTACATGAAGTTGAATGGGTGCAAGTAATTTGTGATGGTAATGCCTGCTCATGAATGTTTCCCTATGATTTTGGGGTATTCTGGAAACTTCCTTCGTTAATGAGTGATGAATATTTGGTCACAGTGGAAAGGCGAAGTACAATAGAAGAGAGTTCTTTGATGCACGGAACTTGAACCAACAAAAATATATTATAATATTATATTATTATATCATATCATTATATTATATCATTGAAATTTATTGCAATTTACAATTAACTTTATGTTAACTTATTCCGTTATCCACTCTTGAATTTAGATAGTCACAAAACATGCTGAATAATTTAGATTATATTTCCTTCTTGCGGAATGGAAAGTACGTAAGTCGTTAGCTACACCTTGAACCTCATTATTTGTGCTGTATTCGCTCAAAAGTTCACCATCACTGAGTTAAAGAGCAAAATAATTGAAGCGTAGCGGAGATAAACCTATTTCTTGGATATCGTAGCTCAATCGTACGCTCGATTTCTAAGAGAAGTTGGAATTACTTTCAGGAATCGATAGCTCAAGCTTTAAAAGTGGATATTAGATTTATGCATTTATAGCCCATGTCTGTGTTAAATCGAGTGAACGGCAAGTTGGAAACTTTCAAAGTCTCTAAATTAGAATCAATAAAAGTTGGAAAACGATCCTATCGCAGTAGTAGAGGATTTATATCTCAAGAATGAACGTTTAACTGCCTTCCACAGCACAAGGTTTTAAATGGGCATGAAAAGATAGTTTGTACGAAAACTGCCGATCCACGGTTAATTTAATAGTGAAACTTCATTCGAAACATCTCGAAATCTCCTTTATTTCATGTTTCTTTTATAATCGCTTCTTCAACTTTTCCAATCTTCCCTGGGATTCCAATCCACTTTCAAGATGAGGGTTGGAATTGCAATGAAGCCAAAAAGTAAATTATCTTCACCCGATAAAGAAAGTGGAATTTGGTTGATTATGGAAATGACGATGTCTTAGTTTAGGCATCTCTTATTTTCAGTTTTACTCTTTTGTGGAGAAAAGATAATGTTTTGTTGATTAATTGCAGTTAATCATTCGGAATGTAGATAAATGATTTCTAATTCCCGTAATAAATTATTTGTTTGATAGTGATATAGGGGCTCTGGTTGGTAGCAATTTACGAACTCATATTCCCTTGTAAAATTCAGTTAGCCTGGAGTCGAACTTAGGGCTTTGAAGTTTATTGTGTGTTGATATACAATTTACTATTCTATCATGACCAATTTTGTTCAAGAACCGCTTGCAAAAATTGAAAGTAAATACGTAATAAAATGAAAATGCTTTCTCTTAAATAATGCAAAAAGCTAATCCAGCTGATTTACTATCTCTAAAGGAAGTTGCATATTAGCTGAGTTATTTTACGTAGTAACTTGAAGGAAGTCGAGTCTAGAATATCGCCCTGTATGCGAATATGTCGGATTTTGCGTAAGATCCTTACGTAGAACAGGAAGCTTCTATATTTCTTTCATGTCAGGAATAATTATTGTGTAATAACGAAAACTTTAGAAAAATATGAGAAATAAAGGTCAATGATACTCGAAGAAAATACGTAATAAATCTTTTGTTATTCGATTAAAGTATTTAACTGTTATTTGCATATCTCTAAATGGTTCATGGGTTTACGGTTTAATTTACCTCAAGCTATCACATTGAAGGCAAAGCATATGCATCCAGTTTCTATGTTGTTTCCAAAAATGATTGGTAATAATTTGTTCTATATAATTTTCCTGAGGTAAAAAGTGCATTACCCAATCATATCGTAAGAAAGGGCTCATTCTTAAATGCATAATGGTCATATGCATTATTTGCTATAGTTCATGACGCTGTTCTAAACATTAAAAAGAGAGCATCAATTCTCTGTTTTGTTGACAAGGTACTATTCTTATTTATTTACAATGTAGTTTCCAAGGATGCGTAATTTCAACGAGCTAATTCCCTCATAAAGAGGCTATTCATGTTAAAAATCGTGCGCAAAAGTTAAAATGGATTACACTTAATTGGTCAGATATTTTAGAACAAGAGCCCTAATACTCGGGCAGGGTTTCACTTCTCAGTCCCCTTAATTAACTCACTCTCAAAAACACGATTGTGTCGTATCAACGGGCCCTGTCTCCTATACGGGCAATCAGTTTGATTGATCTCCACAACGGAAGAGTGGTGCCAGGAAGGGTAGTGAAGCCTCTGAAGGAAGCCAGAGGAGGCCTTCCAGCATTCGGATGCCAAGAAATGTATCAATTGGCAGATGGCGTCTTTGGGGAGGGACGCGGAAGAACTGGTAAAAAATAGGAAGTGATCTAGGCATGCGGGAAGCGAATGCATTCAGTTTGTTGCGAGGATACGGTTTATTCGTTTCCTGTAGCAACGGGAACCTAAAACATGTGATTTTGATTTCTAAAGGATGTGGTTTACGGTGGATTTGAAGTCTGACGTAATTATATCAGTCGCATGATATTCTTGCAATTTAAATCGGGAAATAAATACGATAAAATAATTTCCATTTACGGAATTTTTCGTTAATTTGTTCATGATTATTTCTTCTGAAATTGAAATGGTTACTGTTTGTTTTATACGATGATTAAATTGTTGTAAACGCCACAATTTTGTTATAAATTCTACTAATGATTCGTGATGTGTTTGCAATTAAAGTGGAGTTGCATTCGTTGTAATATCTTAAAAGCGATATAAATGCGTTTATGATATATAATCTCAAACTAAGCTTCATATTCTGTTGACACTCATTCCGAATTAAAAATCTTGGATGAATATGAATATTTATTTTAAGATTTTAAAATATTTATTAATTTAAGGTGTTTTACCGCATTTGTAATATTTTTTCATCGTCTCATCAAACTCACACCATATCGTGGATGTTTACTTTTATCTGTAAAAAGCTTATTTCATGATAGTATTAGGAATAGAAAATTACAATTCATTGAACTGTTATTTTTCTACTACTTGTTCTCGAAGGTTTCTTACTCTACAAGGAGTTTTTCCATTTCAAAATGAATGGGAAAATTTATCATTACCTCATTGATCACCTTTACCAAACCTTTTTCTTCTCCATTTCTATTGGTAACTAAGGAATGAGATACATTGACCTATATAAACTTCTTGGAAAATAATTCAAGCTTATGAATTCAAACAATTTTTGTGAAAAATAAAAAACTTACTGAAGGGCTTTAGGATACAGGGACATAACCATCTTCACCACTGCCAAGGAGGTACTCGATGTTCTGAAGAATGTGCTTGGTTCTTAATCCTCAATATGCCTTCACACATTGGCACAAACTAGCATCTAATTCCAGAGCGCTCATCTTCACTCAGTAGCTCCTTACTTGTCTCCAGGAGATATTTATGACGCAATAAATAAACCTTAAGAATCATTTGTCGAGGCAGTGTGCCGCTATTGACAAAATGGATAGAAGGCGCACAGAGGTTATTGCTACTGACTCGGTAGCGTTCAAATCCTTGAACTTAATAGCCAAGAGGATATTTATAGGTTTCATAAAGGGGTTTTCTTGTTTCGAATTTGTATGGTTTTATTTAGACGTACGGATGTCTGTGGGTGTTTCTGAACGAATCCTTTGTCGGATATCATTCTATGGTTTACATTCCGTAGCCCTTTATATTTATCATTTGATGCATTTCTTTTCTTGTGTTTTCATAATGCATTTATTATTAGACAATATTGAATATATAGTCCATTGAATAATAGATTGAAAATGGGCAGTACAAACCGAATAATAGTTATAAATTGTTAAAAAATAAATCAAAAGTTGAATTTCATCGTTAAAAGTTTCTTTATAAATTAAAAAAATAATAATTTTCACGATTTTATCAAAAGCGTCATCTCATTCTTGAGATGCACTTAAAAGTTTCTAATTTCAGAAGAAACTGGATTAGACTTTTAGTATTACGATAGAGTTTTAAGTGATAACCTCTGACAGCTTCAAATTGAACGATGGTCAATTGATACATACACAATTGCGATAATTACGTCTCTTAAATATAAATTATTTATTAAATAGAAATCTAATTTAGTATAAGCTATCTTGTAATTTAACTGAATAATAGATCATATCAAAATGAGAGCTTAGTTTCATGTAATTCGTAGTTTATTTTTTACATTCACTTCCTAGATTCCGCGTAAAAATAGTAATCTGTGTGATTTATATTTGATTAAAGATACTGATAGACCACGTTTGAATATGCAATTCGCGAACACGTGCTGAGAAATCACCTAGCAACGCTGAACTTATTTTAGAACCCACACTTGGGACAAACGCCCCCGTCCCAGATCGCTGGTCCCAAATGATGTAAGTACATCCTCAGAGATGTTTAACTCCGTGAGGAGAAAAAGACGAGGGCGTGCCAAAAGGCCTTTGGAGGAGCTGCCAGTAACCATCGTGTCTCCAAAAGAGCCATGTCACATACCGTCAGTGCCTTTTATCGCCACGCCAACTTTACGGTAACTATCTCATAGATAGGATGGGTTCAGCCTTGGTCGGATTTACACACAATGGTATAGACCTTGGGCAGCTCTCATAGGAAACGAATAGCTCTGTTCCATTGAGACGCCTTTGTCGGTTTACCTAATGGGTTATCTGTGATCACGATGGGAAGAATGATTTGCGACGTGGAATTAATAGACCACTTACACTCAATAGAATGGGTTCAGGTGGGAAGGTTTCATTTACGCGATTGTTAGAAGCAATTTCTATAAATGCTTTGTGGGTGTATGCTGGATAGCGTGGGTTGTGGGATGGTGTAACTATGGAGACAGAATTATACTAGCTATAATCGTTTAGTGGTTGTTGTAGAGAGGGAAGGTTGTTAATGGTGATTATTAGGTACATCTCTCCATAAATATAAGTTCGTTGTCTGTGGGAAAGAGTGGTTTGAATAATGGAAACTATAATAGTGTCTATAATCAAGCGAATTTTGTTCCTTCTCTGTTGCTGTTTACATGTGCGGAAATGAAGTTTTTAATCTATTATTATATGATATTGCTCCAGATGTAGTTTGGCTGTAATTTGGAATTTATCATGACTAATAAAGAAGAGGATATGTAGTTACTTCTTGTTTAAAATCTCTTGATTAATCGGTGAAGATGAAAAAAATTACGATGGAGATTTAAGGTAATATTAATGTTGTTAAATAGAGATGAAAATTTACTTTAACTTATAGTAACATAATTGAAAAATAATCATAAAAAGGGAAAAAAGACGAGAAACATCGTCAAAAAAACATTATATAAATATAATATATTTGCATATATAAATGTGCAAATTCATAATATGTTATTGATAATCGTTTTCTTTCAAATATACTGTTTTAGAATGCCATAAAAGTAATTTATCCTCAAACCTACCTGATTCATGGAGATAAACAAAAGATAAACCATTCACTAGAATTTTTTTTACAAGTTGTAAGAATGAGTAAGGTTAAAAAATGAAATTAAATACGTATTTATTTAGTCACAATAAAAATTAAGCGAAACTTACACTTACTTAACGATTACTTCAAATGTTTATAAATTCCTATGTAGAAAATTACTTATAATTAATGGCTGACTGGATGTAGATAGTTATAATATCGCTCGTTTGGACTGATATCTTGCACACAAAAGTACCGATCTACTGAATATTCCGTTTCGAAATTCCAACGTTATAATCGACTTTAATCGCAGAAAATACGCTTATTCCCTCATATGTATTCCATCTATTCATCTCTCTTATTGAGAGAATAAAAGAGATATCCATACAGGGAAAACGACGAAAAAAGATTCAGTACAGTAAATAACCTTTTAACGATCCGAAAACATCAGAGCGTCTATCTCGGTCCGTTAAAAGGGAAGTAACGCATCGGTAAACATTTGACTTTCTATGCAATTATCCCAAGGAATTGTCGGTCTGCCCTTTATTCGCGTAAAATGCCAGCTATTGGTGAAAAGCAGAGTGCACTGTAATCTCTCTCTCCTCTCAATATGTAGTAGATTGCTGAACCGGCAATTTCCCATGGTGCGATTCATCGGTGTGCTGCAAAATGATCTTGGTGTACCGCTTTTGTTTAGTTTAAATCAGTCAAAGAATTAAAAGGTTTATTTGTGCCCTACTTTTCATTGTTTTCAAACTAATGGGCCGATAATGCTCTTATTTAATACAAATTTACTCGATAATTATTGGTTACTCTATAACAATATATCTAAGGGTAACGGTCAAATTAAATTTCTTTGATGACTATTGTGGATACGCTGAATTATAGAATTAAATTAAATAGACTTTTTTACAAAATCGTTCATTGCGAATTGTAAACTAAAACGGAAGAAAATGAAAACGTTGATATGAAAAGGATATGTCCCATGCTCATCCACTTTGTAACCGCCCATCCCGCTCTACCGCATATTTCTGAGATTTTTATTTTGGCTAGAATAGTGTTACGCCACATAACGACATAAAATACCGCCTCGAGGTCCTTACAAACGCAGCAACTCACGGTGCGTGTTAAAAGTAAACCCTTTCGAATGAAATGACAAGGATTTAATGGAGAAAGGCATTTAATTGCCCGGAAAGCTTCCAGGAAGCTTGTAAATGAAGAGAATGGCGCTGGATCTACGAGAGCTTAAGAAAAGATAGTAAAATAGAGGATGAAAGGTTCTAAGTTGTCACTGTATCTTATGCATGGCGTGAAAGAAGGCTTTCATAAGCACGGTTGACTGATTTTTATTTTTGAAATTCAATTGCTGGAAGGACGGAGTTTATTTTATTTGAATGGTCTTTATTCAGTCTAGGAGAAAGTTCTTTTATAAAATTTACGGTTGAGGTTAAAGTTACGTACGATATCTTTATGATATTCTGTGATTAGTTTGGATACGAAAAACAACGTATAATTATGAAATTACTAGTAAATACAGTTATATTACTTATCCATAATGTAAGAGAGCATAAATGATGGACTAATGAAATAATCAGCTGTATTACTCCGTAGTAGAGGATGTTTTTGTATTTTAACAATTTTTATTTTTTCATTAACATTTTTTCGTTTGGAATATGTAAGTTAATGATTTATTAAGTACATGTTGAATAAATGGATTTATCTATTACTGTAGAAAATAGTTTTAAAAACTCAGTATCAAATACCTTGGTTGAGGAGAAAATATTTTTAAACGAACAAATCTGATTTGTAAATATTTTATAAAGATTTATCTACTAAGAGTTGTTTAATGTATAATAATAAATATAAATGTATTATACGTATCGTATTTTAAAACTCAACTCTTTGCAAATGGCATTAAAAACAATCTCAAACCTAGTTTACCACCAACAATTGTGATGAAAGTAAAATTAAATCAGAAAAAAGAATTATAAAATTCTAATTAAAATGCTTGCAACGTTTGCTCATCATAAAATTAATGGAGTCGTCTTGAGTGTAACTATGTGCTCAGTAAACAACGTCAGTAACGATAGCAACGATAAGCGATTCGGCAAAACTCAGTGCACAGAGTGTAACGAACTTTGAATGCACATCATTCGCTCTTTGGCATATCCGTGAAACATGAGGTTTCCCCACATCACGTTTCATTCCACACCGTACTCCTTTGACGTCACTCGTTGACAGGGGACACCCGGAAATAAGTACCTTTGATAAATTTCGTAATATCTTCCCATGAGAAGAGGCAGTAAACTAAATGCCCAAGAGATAGGGATCAGCAAGTGGAGTGAGATAACAGGACGTAAGGTGAATCGCGTAATCGACAGATAAGTCCGGGAATGTTACGCTAGTTTGCTTTCCGAGTACTAAATGAAACATACTGTATATGCATCGATTACTCGGGGAAATATAATTACTCCAAAGGAATGTCTCATTAGCTTTTGTAGGAGAGGAAATGTGTTGCAAATTTGATGTGCTTAGAGAGTTAAAGTGTTGGAAACTGCTGAAGTGAAAATTTAAATATGTGCATATGAATTACGCGCTATTTTCCAAGTATCGAGGCGTAATAAGCAATGTCAAGAGTAGTATTTTTCCATGCATACCATTCTCGGAAATACGCTGTCCAAGGGATATCGTGAGAGGTTTAGTACAAGGTTTCGTGTTGCCTTCTAAAGTTGCCATCTCCATTCACTTAGTAAAAAATGTCCTCAATGGTTATAGTGGATGGTTAAGGATATGCATATTTACATTACTTTCATCAATCTCATCCGATAAGAAGTGTTAACCAGCATCACGAAGTGCTTAGTTAGTAAATGGAAAATAAATTCTAGTTTCTAAGGCCTCATTACATAAATTATGCACTTCTTGGTACGTACCGTTGTGCCTGTTTATCCTGCTAATTTTTATAATGGCTCTAAAACGTTTAATATATGGAAGATGAAATGAAAACTAATGTCATTCTGAAGTTAATATAATTATTAGTTAATATTAATATAAGCAAAGATTATTAGAAGATGAGAATTGTGCTAACTAGTGATTAATTTATAAAAATTATTTGTTAATAATATTACAATTATTTAATCTTTGGAGCCATTTCTAATGCTTATGTTTTTAAAACGACGGGAAATAATTGGAAAAAGATTTATTGACACCATCATATGGAAGGATAAATATATTTGAATGAAATTTATTCTTCTTTATTTGGAAAACTTCTTTTAGTTGTTAAAATGTTGTATATCTCTCATTTATAGCAGTCTAAAAATTTGTTATTGCATTTTAAATAAGGGAATAGTTTTGCTTTATTTAAATGATACTTTTTCGTCTTAACCATCACTTTTGCATTCTGCCGTTAAAGATTTTTCGGAATGTATTGCAGTGTAATCTAAGCACAAGGATAAATATAAGATTTATTTAAAATGTAGGCTTTTCTTAATATAAATTCCTTACGATTAAAATTCCGTGGAGTGGAGAAACTGCCTAATGTGATTGCAGTACAGTGAAGTTTTAAATTATTATATGTACAATTACACACACACATACGTACGTATAGTTATTTACCGTTAATACTGAATAAGATGGTGATTAGTCGTACACGGAAGAATTTTGAGTGTTAGCTATCGGAAGATTCGATTTCTCTATCAATCGTTCGAGAAAGTGCAGTGCATGAGCAATGGGGAGGCGGAAGAGGAGCTGCCTGAGGTCATAATGTAGACACGACGCCCAGCAGACTCTGGTCGAGACTTGGAGAGATTCCAGGAGGTTCCCTCGAGGTGGGCGCGACGGGCACGTGCTTTGTGCGAAAGAAAAAAGAGACTTTTGTCTTTTCCTTTTTCTTCTCGTTTTAATCTTCAGTGTCTCCGTGAGATATCTGCTCCTTTCTCCTCTTCTGGTGCAGTAGTAGGAAGGGAAAGTTGCATTTGTTTTCTGTCTCAAGAGAGTGTTGTGAAGCCTTATTCATTCATAGGTTATGTAGTTTTGCGAGTAGGTCTTCCTATACGTTCTTAACTGAATTTATGCTGAAATCTGTTGAAGTAGTTTATTTTCATTGTTCTTAATGTTACTGTAACAGTTCTACTCACAACTTATTGGTGAGAATATTGAAATACTATTCTAAATGTGATGTATTCATTGTACCAATTGCAATTAAACAACTTACTAACCTAATTGAAGGTATAGTATGTTAATTAACGGTTCGGTTATGTTACCTAAAAACGTTCATGAACTTTTTTCATAGAAAACAGCCTTTCTTTATTACTTATCTTACCCTTTAGCCGTGGTAATGCTGAATAATTCATTTACTGAACATTTTTATCTTTTGTGAATAAAAGCATTCGGTTTTATTGCAAAAGATGTCCAATATCAGTCATTATGGTTTGTATGTATTTGTTATGTATCGTCTCCAATTGTTCATTATTAAATCCATCACAAAGTTCTCTTTTTTATTTGTTTGCGAGAAAAAGTGTAAATAAGAAAAATGGTCTCGATAATTTTTCTATTTAGCATCAAAACTTCAGGGTATTTATCATTTCCTGGTATTTATTCGCCACTCGGAGTTATTTTATCATGTTGGCTGTGGTTTCTATGGAAGCGGTCGTCAATACGAATCCCCTTTTGGGAGAAAATCCAACTCCACTGCGAAACACATAGAGATAAGTATAGCTGCACAGTGTGTCACCATCAGTCACGAGACAGTGGCGGAAATCTTCGCCTGTGTGGCGAAATTCTTTAGTACCCGTGACAGGTCGATATTCCCACGAGATGTTTTTCAAGTGGAATGGGAACAATGGCTAGGGAAGAATTTCCTCTTTTTCTTCAGCTCTTTTTGTATCCCTTCAAGAAGTCCCCTTTTTTCTTAATTCCACCGCTCGATTCGAGCGCCCTTCAGACAAAAGAGCCTCGATTGAAGATCGCAGACTTCGATTGATTCTCTCTGGGAAGTCCCACAAGGTATATTTCTGTCACCTGTCTCGATGTTCGTGATAGAAATTTCGTCCAACTATGAGAAATCATAGATTTGTCTAGGTTCGCAGTCTATTTGCGAAATTGTTGAATTCGACTTATTTATTGGAGTTCACCAAGGTATCGTTTTATGTTCAGTACATTTATACTTTTTAAGTCAAGTTTGAAGTGACTTAAAAATATTTTTAACTGACCAGATGTTATCTTTTTTGAAAAGGTTATCTATAAATCTTATTTCCATAAGAATTTTTCTCTTCTTATTTATTTGGCTTATTTTTATATAATATTCTTCTTTCCAATTCTTTTACTTATTTAGAAGCCTTTCAGTTCCAAGAGATTCCTTTCTTGATTGAATTAAATTATATTTTGAACGTATGCATGAATTGTGTAAGTTTCCATATCTAATTTTAATTTTAATGTCATGTAAACTTATCAGAAGTTTATTTAAAAATTACCGTGTAAAATATAATACTTTTTGGAATCTAAATCATTGTAACAAATTATTAATTCCACTGTTGGAATTCATAGATTTATTATAGATATTATAAATCACGCTCTAGTTTTGTATTACTGCAATTTGAGAAATTGTATTTATTTACTATTTTCACTCTCTATTGGCTGTTTAGCAAAAGAGAAAAGTTTCGTAATTAAATCACCATGGTTACTTGCATATCGTGGAGTTTTAAATCCATGAAACAAATGAGTTGTTAATTTCAGGTCGAATGTATAATAGGACTCTCTTCTAAAAATTTATTCCTTTTTCAATGACGGAGAATAATTTTCCTCTTTGTACATACGCATTCATTCATCCTCCATCCTATTTTTAGAATACATGACGCGTTATTCTTTTCATTAATATCGAATCGCGTAATGGCTTGCGCCTTTCCGATTTAATCTCATCCTATATAAAAGGCCTTTTGAGGTATAACTCGGCTGTTCGTTTAATATTCATGGAGTTTTAAATGGACGATTTATTTCATAGTTTCTCCTTTTATTCCCTTTTGCTAACGAGAACGGCTTTTCCATCGTTTAATATTTCACGTGTACTCTGATCTATTTATATTCCGATGGATTTAAAACATCAATGGAGTGAGCTACTGTGTGGGTGTTTTTTAGAACATGTACGGGAATTACAATCCAATCAAATCGAGTTTAGCTCTCTTTGGAATTCTTGTTGCCATGGATTCGTTTGTTGCTTTTTAAATGATTAAATTAGAAAAAAAACGAGCCATTAAATTGCATCCTATTGAGATTTTAATATCGATGATTTAATTTATCTGTACGTACAACCATGGCATGGCATTAGATGTGAAATGGTTTGCCTTACTGTATTCAGAATTATTTATTTTTTAAGTTTCTCTTTCAGAATATTTGTATAGAAAAGTATTACGGAATATACCGTGTACGTAATAATTCATATTTTCCATATTCTTTCTGAAAAGAAGCGAACTGATTCGGTGATAAAGTGTCGGTGTCATTGTAACTACCCCAAAACTACAAAGTACCAACACCTAATATGTTTAAATCTTAAAGAAGATTTTTGATTGTAATTTTTTTAGTAATTACATAAACTATTATTTATTTCGGACTTATATAATTTTTAATTTTATCTTTGCGGTCTCCTTCGTTATGATATACGCTATATCATAATAATTATGAAGTATTGCAAAGAATCATTTAGTGTGTGAAGAAACAATACCATCCTGATTTATAATTATTTTTTGAACAGGAATTTTAATTGATCCACATAAAAAATAATAATTAACTACTACTTTGTTCTCTTTGAGATTTTAAATAATATTTTTTTTCGTTTAAAGCTCTAATTTGAAATCGTTGTAGAATTTGTTTCAGTAAAAAATAAACAAGGTTTTAAAAGAGAATGAAAGCGTAAGAATCAATAAAATTAACTTTTAAGGAGAAAACTTATAAATATCAATATTTAAAAACATGCTAAGTCGTAAACTATTTCTAATAAATAATGGAAGATATATCCTGCCACACGAAGTAAATATTCCTTTTATTGTTTAATTTACCAATAATCCAAGGTAATCAAAAGTTACTTTCATTAACTCTATTGTCTTAATTACATTGTTTAATTATGATTATAGTTGTTTCTAAACTTTCAGAGGCAACAATGAAACTTTGAATAATTTCTAGAATGGAAAAAGAAGGAGCGAGAGAACAAATAATTTCGGTCGAAAATCCAGTTCCTTTGGCTGCATTCTCGTTCGGCCATGTTTCCATCCCTCTCCTAATTCAAGCGGAAAAGCCAAAATCTCCTAAAGGCCGGAGCTCTCATTACAAAGTACTCCGCAGACGAATTTGCAAATCCCTTTTGAGTGAGGGAGCTATCGATCGCGCGCCCAAAAACCTTCTCCAACTGCGTAGTATTCGACAAAGGGAGGGAAAGGCGTCTGGAAAAAAATGGAAATAAAACTGCATCGCACGAGATGGATAAAGGGAACGCAAGGAAGGGGTTTTTTGCTTTTTATCCGTCTTTCGTGTCCTGCTGCACTTTCACCGTACCTTTCACTCTCCCTCCACGCCGTGTCTGCTGCCCCAGTGAAATACCTTAGCGATCGATGGTTTCCATGGAGACGCCTCCCCCGCCCCCTTTTACAACCCGCCAAGATCCAAGGGGAGTCCGGAGAGATTTTTCTGACTTATCCACGGAGACGGCGTAAGACTCGCTCACTGAATGCCGTTTGTCCCCTGCAGTTATCGTTTTCATTAGGGCTAATTATATACGTAATTTATTATTGAATTTTGTAAAAATTATTATTTTTATTATTAGGAATTGTTTGGGCTGGCAAATTAGGTGCTTGTATATCATTACCACTTTATTATTATTATATATTTTTATCACCACAGAGTTCATTTAGCTCTTCCATATACGAAATAGGACCAGTTATGATTTTATCCAACCGTAATAAATTTGATTTTTCGACCGTAATGGTTTGTCCATTGCCGATTATGTCCAACCAGATGTAAGCGGTGATTCGTACAATGATCAAAGATAATTTTTTTTGTGAAAGAGACGAGTTAAGTCTTCTTTTCGTATTATTGGTGAGCATAAAAGTGCTTCAATGATTAATTAGTTACCTTTTGGTCAATTTTTTATTTGATTTGTGCTATAGTAAATGAATTTCTCGCGTAGGATTTTCGTAAATTGTTTGTTATGGAAGAAAGATAATTGAAATTTTGTGAGCGGGAATATGATGTGGAACTTATGATGAAAACAATTCGTATCTTTCGAATTTAATAATCAATCGATAACTTTAGTATTGCTTAATAATCGATAACTTCCGTATTTATATCGCATTCTAGTATTAAAATCGTTAGTTGTAATTCTATGGATATTTTTACGAATAATTAGTTTTCCGAACGTCTTCATAAGTCATGTACACTAATATTTTCTTTAATTATCGTATACCCTGTTGCTTGCAGGTTGCTTAGCTACTATTATTTACCGATTAATTGTGAATTTCCAAAAACATGGTGTGTTCCCGGGACCCGATGAACCTGGAATCCCAGGGACCTCAGCATCTTCATCCCTTCACATCTTTGCCGCTCAACTAGATTCTGCTTCCTTAAATAACCTTGTCACGTGCCCAGAGCGTCCTTCCCTAATCAGGGTTTTAGGAAGGGTCGTCCTTGAAGGGTAACGTAAGCTGGCAATGGATCGATATCGTGAAAGTGAAAATTATCGAACGCGTGCTTTTAAAGGCGTGCCTTTTATTAAAAGACACGCGATGACCGTCTGTTTTTCTCTAATGCGTGTCCACCCGTCCCACTGAACACGTAAATTTATGCAAATTGCGAGTTTCGCAAAGGCCAAACCGTATAACAAATGAATGCCGTTTTAATAGGGCTATTTTTGCAAGTTCTTAATTTTATCGCGTGTCTTTGCCAAATAGAAGATTCGAATCTATAAAGAATCGAGGACATTTTCAATTTGAATGCTTGTATAGATTAATGACATCATTTATTCTTTTGTTAACGTACTTTCTACTATACGTAAAATATTTATTAGCTTTTTTCACACGTTTAATCTTCAAGCGAGAGTCTTTGTGAATTTTAATATATTTTTAATAAACTATATTTATTTCTTTGAAAGCGTACAATGGGAAAAAGTATTTTATTAAAAATCTCGTGATTTATCTCTTATAAATCTTAAAGGTCATGAAATGTATTTGGTATTTGATAATTTTCTTAATGAATTTGTATCGATTATTATATCTTATGATTTATTTTAAATATTGTGATAATTATAATTATCATGTTGTTAAATGTGAAATATAGTTAATTTCTATAAACATTCTAAAATGAGACTCAAGTCGAATTAAATTTTATTAGATGCAAATAAAATTAATTGTATTGTGGTTCTTGAAGGTACCAATTGTGAACTGCAAAAGCCTTAATTTACGAAAAAATAGTATAAAACACCAGAAGTAGCAAACGTAAAAACAAATACTTTTACAAATAATTCATCAATTCCATTCATCATTTGACTCTTGTGATTGATACATATCCATTAAACATACAATTGGTCCACATTGTCAGGTCTAGGGTATTTAAGGTCTCAGACCGTGTACATAAATCATTCAATTGTCTCAAGGTCCTTTGATAAAAACAGTCTTGTTTTACTCCCGTCTCATGGTCAAACTTAATTCCCCCGAATTCCTCGTCATTTCGTAGATTCCAAGAGCGAAGACAATTTTCCCCAAAAACCGCACGCACTGGGGGTCGACAGAAATCGTTTTTCTTTTGTCACCTCGTTTTGCTGAATCCCCGCGAGATGGTAGCCGATGGGGTCATCTCCTAAAGGCATTTTGCGGTCCTTTTTTTAATTTTTCTGCGGACGCCGGCGTCTTTCAAAAATTGATCCGTATCTCGTTTGCGAGATTTTTTTATTGTTCGGCTGTCATAAGCGGTAAGCGACCCTCGGCGTTCATTCGGAGAGGGCTAAAAATGGAGTCCTCCAGATAATTTTCCAAGGATGAAATGAGAAGAAGATGCATCTTAAGCGATCCCTGACTCCCACTCTCCTCGTTTACCACGACAAAGGGCTTCCAACATTCACAAGAAGGTGGTTTTTAAAAGGGTTTGAGTTTCATTACTCAGAATTCGGTGTCCATCATAAATGTTTTATATTTTTGTAGGATTTTGAATATGACGTGAATATAACGTAGATAGTAGTAAACCATGCTAGTTATTTCTTAATTTTTTTTCCCTGTCATCTCATAATATGAATAGAGTACAAACTTGTGAATTTATTGAATTAGAAATGAAACTTGAAGAAGTGAGAATATAGGAAATAGTCAATCTATTTAATTACTTAGCACCTCCTTTTATATATCAACACAACTTTTAATTTATTTTCATTGTAGAATATCGTTTTGAACACACACATGTCGAAGATAACTGAGAAAATGTTTTAAATTATGCAAGAAAATTTATCATATATTATCTTGAACTACGTAATGTCTTAATGATACTCACTAACTTCCAGCTCTCATAAGCCAAAATGTCTGCCCGACTCTTCCTCTAACAATTAATATTTACTTGTTGCTAAAACGTTTCTCTCGGCGTTGCTACAACAGAATTCATAATTGTGCTCCATTTTCTGTATCTGTGTGAAAATTTAATGCTGTTTTAAGATACCTAGAAAGTTAACCTGGTCGGCGTTTTGGTCTTGTATTTTATATTTTCTGCTGAGCTGCATATCATTCTGTAAACTGCAAGGTAAAGTCTTAAGTAAATTATTAACAGTGTAGTAGTAGAATGAGGTTTCTGTATAAAAGTGGGGGAACGAAGTAATCAAGCGTGAATATAATCGGTTGAATAAACACTCTCAAGAAGGAAGCTAAATATTAACCTTTATTTTTGTGCATAGAATTAGGTAAATGAAAATTGTTATATCATTGTCATGAATGACGTAGAAATAAATTATAGTAGATTAAAGGAATTATAAGTAACTGAATTCTTTGCTGGTTAATTTATTGACCAACTTACGAGTCATTTTTCGATAATATTCCTTCACAAATGTTTCTTGTACCTCCGAATATGTAACTCTTAAATAAAAAATTCCACTACGCTAACATCTCCTTACTACGTCCTTTCAAGTCCGTACGCCATCTATCTGTATAGTGCCCACGTTGCTACTTTCTTGCTGAGTTGAAAGAATTCGCGGCTACTTAGAAGAAAAGGGCTGCCACTGCTGATTCGTATTATTTCTTCTGCTAGGATTCATTTGTTTCCTTTATCGCTAAAGCATCTTTTTTGCATTTTTTCTTGAGTGGGCATTTTCACAGCCAACGTAATCTTCTTGGAAGATACAGTAGTTGTTTGTACGTTGAACAAAGGCCTTGTCCTTTCCTTACATTATTCTCTTTTGCTGTATTCTATGCTATGTATTATGACGAAATTAATCTTCTATCAATTTTAAATGTGTTTCCGACAGAAATTAAGTCCCAAATGTAATCATTGACTCGCAATCGTTGTATAAATGTTGTAATTTCTAAAAGCAAAACATTTAACGTTGATAATTTAAAATTGAGGTAGATTAATTCATTTACATCCTATAAACTGTAAAAAGTATTATGTGACTGTCTTTAATTGATTTAAAAGTAAATAATAAATATACAGCTAAATTATTATCCCTAGAATCTTTTGTTCTCAATTTAAGTTGAGCACTAAAGTCGATCATTTAAATGTATATCAACGTTCGTTTCATAAATGTTTTAAGGGAACTAGGGATGATTTAAATTGTTACTATTATCGTTGTGAGAAGTAGTTAAAATGTAAAAGAAACTTATTCTTTATGTCTATGGTTGATTCTGGAATAGGGATATCTCTTGTCTCATTTACATTTCACAGTTGATGAAGAGTGGAAGCTTGGAGAGCTATCCTAGTAGCAAGTATCCTTTTTATTTTTTCCAGCGAGTAAGGGTTTATATTCCTACGAGATTAATGAGGTAGATAGTTGGCTTCTCATGAGGAGGCCATGACCTGTAGAGAGAAAGATGGGCACTAGATTCTGTAAAAGGGAGAGGGATATGACATTATCTATGTTTTGCTTTCCCCAGATCTGGGATACGCCCTTAAAATATCGTGGCCCAGAACTAGACTTTGGGGTACTCCAGCCTTTCTTGCGGTCGAATCTACGTGAAACTTAGAAGCTCGGAAATTAGGTTTGGTCATTAACCTGGTTTTTCTACGAAAGCATTGGAGTTTCGATGGTAATCTCAAAGTCAAATATTTATTGCTTTTATTTAAGTTTTATTAGCACAAAAAAATCTTTTTAGCCGCACTGAGTTGCTTCAGAGTTGAATTTTGTGCTGGAATTCTTTGTTTGTGAGAGGGTTACTACCGTTTTGTCTCTATAAGAGTTATCATAATAAAGTTAGTTTAATGTACAATGATGGTTCATATTTATGAATTGCGTTTGCATTTTTGAAGGATAGATTTATAGCTTAATCTTTATAAAATTATAGCTTAATTTATAGTGTTAATTAATACTTTTGAATCCTATAAAATTACACTTGTCCATGATGTTTTAAATTTATATGTTTTCTCTTCTGTCAGAAACTGAATTTAACTATATAATTCGATTAAAGGAAAGAAAATTCTCCTTTCACCTTAAGCTATTGCATCAGATATCCTTCGTAAATGAAAGGGGAAAACGAAAGTTGTAAGCAATCTCGGTCTCCTATCTTAAATTTCGAGTTAAATTTTTCTTTATCAGCTTCCCAAATCGAAACCGTTAACCTTCAATGAAACCACTCGGATTCATTCAAGGTTGTCCTATCACCATACGCGTTTTAAAAATCATTTAAACCACCCTTATTATGGGCATCTCGTATGTATTCATCGGCATCTGAATTATTCAACTTCAATAAGACATCGTTCCAATTCGAGCATACAACCTTCCCTCCATCCCACTCATCTTTCGAGTTCCATTTATTATTTCGTAAGGCGGAGTTAATTTACTGCCCAAAGCTTTGCGAAAGCAAGGTCGACCGCGTTAATTCGCAATTCGCGGAAACAACGAGACGAAACGCCCTCATATGCATCTCTACGATGCCAAAGGGTGCAGGCCAAGGTTGGCTTTACAAACATTAAAAGTCACGATTCATCTGTATTAATGTACTTTGTGTGTTGATAAATAATTGTTGTAGTGGAAGTCAACAATAGGAGATTCGATGTCTGCGATGGCTATTGTTGCGTCAATTTCAATTGTTGAAAGCTTCAGAATGAATTGCTGAATCATGTGTTAGTAGACTCTTCAACTCAAAGGAAATGATGCAACGCAAGGAATTTTGACGCGAATCGTTTCTCTTAAGTATTCTGTCTTGATTCTTATTGAATCTCAAATCCTATACTATTAGATACAATGAATGATATTAAGCAAGATAAGGATTTAGATTAGATGAGAACTGTAAGCAGAAATGAGCTGTTAAAGGTGCATCTGATTTGCAACTCTATAATGCTTTTCATAACAATCGATTTGCAACAAAGAGAATGAATTACATAAGTAAACTTTACTCGTACCTCAACTAGGCTTTAAATTTTAAATGAATCCATAATTATGGGACAAAAACGATCGAAGATGAAATTCATTCATGCTGTTAAGCTAAGTTGGTCAACCTGCCTTAACATATACGGTGAGAAATAAGATTGTGAAGATTTATCGAAAAGTACTGGTTATTATCATAGATAGAATAGAAACTTAAAAGATAAACTAAAGCTTAGCTATTTTGACGCAGATCTTTTAACTATCGTTCTAATATTTTTCGGTCTTTAATATTCATTGTGTCCTATTACTTAACCGGAAGCTAATTTAACTTTTTAGCTCACTCCTTATAATTTCGCCTTTGCCTACTGTTAAAAAATTTATTTTGCAAGAGTTACATCTTTGTTTGAATGCGTTTTTATTATTTACAATGATGACCAGATTGCTTTATTTCTTATTCTCTCCGGCTTATAATCATAAAGAACAGCATTAAAAATATGCATCTCTCACGGAAATGCCATCTTTGTCTTCTGGCTCTGAACCAATCGTGTTTATTCATTCCCGTTTCGATTAGCAAGTTTGATAGACTTCTTAGTCCATAAATCTCGACCAAGTCGAGCATTCGCAATTCAGCGCTCGATCTCGGAAGCTTTTGATGTAAGCAATCAGTGCATCGTGCGCCGATAGTATCTTAAATCATTTCCTTGCACGGGATTTCCTTACTTTTCTTATTTCCATTACGATTGCAATCTTCCACAATGCATTCGTCCCACTCTTATTGGAAATTGCCCATATCTTCTTACGTATGTAAATAGGAATACATCTGCTGGATACATATCCTCCCACACAGTAGAAAAGTGCTTACAAAGAGGTCCGATAAACTTTCTCGGAGACATGACCTTGCCGTGGGAGAGATACGAGAAGAGGGGAGAAGAAATCTCTGGAAGTCATTTAATACGTGCATGGTGCATTCGGTGTTGAGTAAGGACGGAAGTGTAAGGTGAAAGTGCATTATTATTTGTTTATGTACCTGTATCCATGGGGTGGCGTGAGTGATGAGAAGTGTCAACTCAGCGGAATCCGCAGCACGCTACGTTTGCGTGAGACTTTACTTACTCGATACTAGGAAGGGCAGTGTTGCCAACCGAAAATGTTTTCAGGTTCGCGAATTACTTTGGCGTGCAAATTGTTTTCTTACGTGGCGCTTGATGAACTTTTTTCTTATAAGAAGACATTTCCCCCAGCTATTGCTGTGCTTGATTTAAAGCTCGGTATTCGACTTTTATTTTACTCTACCCATTTGGCCAGAAATATTGGTATTAAAAAGTATTTTGTTCTGACATTTTAGTGTTCTCGTTAATGAATACCAATGATACATGTAATTCTTTTAAGGATTGCTTAATATAATGAAATGTTACCCCAATTTTTTATGTATGTAATGCTATGAAAATGTCCCTATTCTATGTAAATAACATTATAGAACAGTTTTGGCAGTGTTTTTTTTTGCTCAGAAAAAGTTTTTGGAGTTAAGCTTCTTTCGTTTTAGTTGTTATTTTTACGAGAAAGATTGACCGATTGTGTGCTATCTTTATATTTTCCACTATAATTTGTCCAAAATCGATTGGCGATTAAAAATATCGATAAAATAAGCAATGTTTATTTATTTATATTTTCATTGATCGCTCGTAGAATAAATACTGTGAATAATCATAAGTGGAAGACGTCTATTTTTACCTAGAAAATTCCTTTTCCGGGACTCAAAATGAGAGGTTAAATATAGATTACTCTCATCCATCGTTGTTACATTATTTTATTGTCATTGAAAATTAATTTCACTATTCTTTTGAAATACCTCTCTTTCCATTCATATACGCTTCGTTTCATTATACCGTTCCGGTTAATGGGACACCTACTTTCTCTATTTGCATGCCATCTAAGGAACATTCTAGGTTGCTTTCCAAGTAGTGTTATAGTCTCACGGTCCTTTAGGAATTCGCCTCCTTCCTGTAGCCGCAGTAATCGCTTGCCGCAGTCCTTTTAGCCGAATTCTGCCCGTAAGTGCACGCCCCCTTTTCTTATACGGGACGCAGTGTAGAATTTCGCAAACCAAGCCGCGTAAATACTGCGTTCTTTTCGTACGTGTTGGGTTTCTCGTTGGGGCGGGTCGTTTGATATTTTTTTTCGCGTCGAAGGCTTTTTTATGGAGGAGAAGGGAAGGTCAAGTTATATCGCTTAGAGGACTAAACTAGGGACCGCTCTTACTGTTTTTGCCACGTCGTATCGTTCGCTGGCAGTTTGCGAGTGAATTCCCTCGTATCTTATTCTCACGAGGAAGGTTTAAATGGTTTTCCGTTTAGGAGTTTATCCTTAATACGTTTCTATTGTAAAGGCTTTTAAGTTTATCTAAACAAAGTTCTCTATTCAGATTTTATTGCTTAGTTTTTAGTTTTAGATGCTAACTGCATGTAGATTCATGCAGTTATTTATTGTCCCTTCGTCTAGAGGGTTTTTCTGGGTGTTCGTAAGGTTTCCTCATCATTTATGTTTTACACCAGCCTATTAAATGCCTTAGCAAACTCGTATGAATTATTCGTTTATTCCAGGTTTAGATAAGAAAATCTTTTTATTATTATACTTTTCAGTTACAATGTTAATTAATTATTAATAATCATTTTTGACCAAAAGCTAAAGCATCCTAAGAGTTTGTTAGGAGTTATTGCTAAAAACTTGTGTAAGAACTTAGGAAATAGCATTTTAACGAAAAAAGGAAAATATGAATATATGGTCTCAATTCTACTTTAATTAAAGAGTAAAATATTACGTGAAAAGCTTTGTGGAACATGAAAATGTAAGTTACATCAATTATATAAAATAAATATAGATGAAAAATTAAAGTACTGTAGTTGAATAATTTTTAGGAAATTTTCGCTTAAGGCGAAATACCTTATTAGTCAAATTGTTGAAAAATAACTATTTATATATTTTGAAACTAATATAACGATGGCGTTGTATAGTTTTTCAAGGAACTTAACAATCTTTCCCGAGATAAGATAGCTGTAGTGTTTGAAAATTCTGAAGGATCCATCAAAATCATTTTCAGAAGATGCTACCACTTGAAACCCATTTTTTACGGCTTGAAATGGTCGAATCGTGTTGTAACTCTCTTTCTCGAGTGCTAGCTGAAGCATTTCATTATAGAGTTCGAATATAGTCCTCGTAAAAAACAGCCATAATGTGAAAAGCGCAGGTGGAGGCCGAAAATATCAGCAGAAGTCCGGAGAAAAACAAGTTGTACGCATGCGCGAGGGTTTAATGGCGGGAACTTATGGAGGGAAAACATCACGTAACGCGATTTTTGGCGGAGAAAAACACCACCCCATGCACACAACCCCCTGCTCTCTGATTTGCGTGCGGGTGGTACCGGGGAAAAACGGCTTTTTTCACGTTACACGCAGGACACGTGACGAAGGAAACACGTGACAAAGGGAGAGGAAGCGGGGGATGAGAAATTGCTGGAGCGTTGAAAAAAGATACGCCTCCGCTATTAGGGATGCATACTTTATCCGATTCGACGAGAGCTTAAATAGCGCATCGGAAATTGCGAGTGGAAAAGGGTGATTTTTTCCCTTAGCTTGGCAAATATCTGACCCTCATTTCTGCGTATGAAACGGCATTAAAATAACGGACCGTGCATTATCCGAGCCTCGAAGCATAATTTGAGATCTTTTCAAAGGGCTAAATAAAGGAAATGATATGCTGGCTGTTATGATATTCAGCCCAGAACGGGGCTGGATTGAAATAGCTCGTTGTGTAATTTTCTTAAGGGTCCATTGATGAAACAAAAACTCGTTGGCATAGCAACGGTTATTTTAATGTGTCGTTAGCTGTAGTGGTTCATTACTTGTATTAAGTATGAAATTTGATTACTTTTCTGTTACTATCAATTTGATTATAGCTGTAAACGCGATAGTATTACTGTTTAGGAACTAATTTTTAACGTTATATGTTGTGTAATCTAGTGAGTCCCTTTAGCACAGGAAGTAGGATTCTCTAGTAGTAATGTCTCATTAAAAAATCCCAATAATTCTGAAATATGATTGAGATAGCAGTCTCATGAATGTCTTCATTAATAAATTGTCTTTAATGGATTTTATGATGAAATAAGGTACGATTTCAGTAGTTTCGTTTTATGAACAGGTTGTATTATATGTAGTGTACATATAAGGGAGGCTTAAGTTCCTTTTAATAGTTACACGTACAATTTCATAAGTTGACGTTTTATTGTAGGTCATCTTCATCACTCTGAGTACAGATTAGAGCTTTGCTAGTTGGATGGTATGTTAGCTATGGATGGAAATAATCTGGTTTGGCAATTAAATTAATTGTATTTCAATAATGGGAAGGAAAGTATCAATTTAATTTACCTTCCTTTCTTGCCTATGATCCTTACAATTTATTAAGGACATTTCTCTCATTTTCAGCACTTCATCTTCAATAAAGCGATTACTTTCTACTCGTGTATATATTATTCGAAATTACCTAGTTCACATCCGTATGAGTAATGACTCCATTGCATTTAACAACTGTTATCGATGAAAATTTCAAACTCCAAGGTTACCCTTATAGTTCTGAAATTCCCTACGAAACGTAGTACGCAGTAGCTCGTGTGTTTTTACGACGCAGTTTCCTGTTTTGGGGGGCGGTTCGTGAATGAGTATAGAGGGGTGCTGAGAGACCGGGTTCGAGGAATCCTTCCGGTGCATGGCGTGACGGATCTTGAAGGGCCTGTTAAGACGTGCACGCAAGATCGGTAGCGTCACTTGAAAAGGTGCTGTCTTTCAAGGATTATTTACCTTAAGAAAATTCCAGCAGCAAAATGTGGAGGTAAAAAAGGGGTATTTACTTGCCCTTCCTGGAACTGAACGGGGGTGAATTGTATGGAAGGTAGCAGCAACCCGTGAGTTGAATCAAATAGACGTTGATGTTCTGGTAGTTATTACGTAGACTGTGTGTGCAATGATTTATCTTGGTCGTTCGTTCGGTTACTAATTTTGGTAAGGGAGTTGTGTCAAATGGTTTTCAAATTTGTTGCTCTGTTTGATTTTGATACGTGCCCAGTACAGTTCGTGTATTGCTATGGATGCTTATTAGTCACGCTAAGCCGAACTTGGGAGTTATAACTTAATTCTTATTGTACTAAGCAATTATTTCAGTGAACAGAAGTTTTATGTAGAGGAATTGACTTCTAGTTTTATTGTTGTCAAAAGTTGTCATTGTGAATGATTTTGTTCGAGTTTGTATGATAGGTTTCTGTACCTGATAGGAAAGGTATAGTATATGGATGCCGCTATTAACTTTCCGTTGGGTTGTTCCATCGAGAGTGAAAGGAATACCTTATCATCCTCTTATAAAATCTATTCTAGCATTCTGTCGCGTGATTTGGATTCTAAAGTTGATTCAGATATTAATGAGATTTTAATTTTATTTTTCAACTCTTGCGAAGATAATTATTTCTGGTAATAGTTAACATCCCAGAATATAGTTTGAAATATTATTATCATTTTCAATATTTATTGAAAGACATGTGAACGGAGGTAGTGTTGAGCCATTTTTGAAGCACTTAACGTAGTTATATAGGTTGAGGAATACCTTATACCCCATAAAATTTTCTACAAATGGTTATTTTTTATGTAAACTGATGATAATTGATGTTTTTCAAATGAAACTAATTGATTTTTTTCTTTCTTTTGCAGGTAAGTGAAGGAATTATTTCTTCAGATATCTCTTTTTTGAACCGTTGCAGTAATTAAATACATAATCTTCTATTTTCGATTATTCTCCAAAGGTAGGTAAGAATTATATGCATTGTATTTATTTTCATCTCATTAACTCTTTCATTTAGCGTTCTATCTAATCAAAATCCCTTCGGGTGTCTCAAAAATATTTACTCTTTTCCATTTGATTTCGAGACCCATTCCCTTTTGTTTTTCATTGTACTCTCTGCATAAGCAATGCGTTGTTTGGTTTCCGAATCTGTTCATTGCGTTGCCTCGAGCTCTTAATCAATAATACATTGTTGGTCCAACTCAAATGAATCTAAATTATCTTTGCATAACTTCAATAGCGGACTTCCTGTTTACATTTTTACACCATCAGTTTCTTTTTTTCTGAATCCATTCAGATCTTCCTGCGTAGGATGTCGAGTTTCAGATTTGAAGAGACTATAGTGTATTCCTATTATATATTGTCGATATCGAGATGCATTGGTTTTAATTCGTACTTGTTGGGTTATTTTGTTTTTTTTTTTTATTTATCTATATATCGATTCCTTTCAATTGTTATGTTCAGTTGTATTCCCTTGTCTGCCCTGTTTCTTGGCAACACCGCCTCCCACATTCTATTTGGTTTCCCTCTCTCGCATTCAGAAGGCACCTGCGATCTGCTGAGATGAGATACTATCTCTCTTTAACGCCTAATACCGCATGTTGATTCGATAGATTGATGGGTTGCTACGGGGCGAGGCGTCGCTCGCTTGCAGAATGAGGTTTAGGCGAAAGAAAAAATATATAATCAAGGAGTCGTAGGCTTTAAGGCCTCTCTTAAATGGGCTACGAATACGATTATGGTAAGCAGATCTTGTTTTCAGCACAGCGGTACATTTATCAGGACGCTTATATAATCGCGGAGGTTTCTAAATTTGAGGCAGGGTTTTTATCTCCTTCCATAAGTGGGTTTATTTCCAGAATCCTATTATAAGGGTGTTTTTCTCCCCGGGGCGTTAAATGGAATGGATTGCCGTTAGCGAGTGAAGGGGGTTTTGTAGGCGCTGAATTTGCAAATTTGTAAGACGGAGAAGAATGGAGCTTCGTTAAGACCATTGTCGAATCTCTTACGATTTGTGTGATGATTCATTGTTGCTCGTTTGGATCGACAATGGTCCTTTTTTCCTCTCAACAGTGTTCCAGTTAGCTTAATACCCTTTTATTTTTGAGGATGATTGTTCTAAATTCTCACCAAAATGTTTAATGGCGTTTATTATTGTTCATTTAGCGTTGCTTATTAACGTTAATTGTATCTTTTCTGTTTAAATTCCAAGTTCAGTTTTGGTTTTATGTTTGATAAAAGTGTCTTTCTTGAATGGACATTATTGTAGTTTATTTTATATCCAGATATAACTAAAAATTCTACCAATCTCTTATTGACGTATAAGAATTATTTGTTACTATTATGCCGATGATTTAGTCAGCAATATTGTAAATTAAAATGGGAAGAGTCGACCGTAATTTTTCCATCGTGAATAAGATTAAAGAAACAAGTGCACGTATAGCTCCGTTAAAGATTTTCAATCCCATGGTTCGGTTCTTTTTCCAGTATCAGTAGCAGTTTATAGTACTGTTAACATTTATTAACAATGATTAGTTGGGTTCAGTATTCACGGCTATCTATAAATTATCGTGATTTAGTGACTGTTTTATAGTCATCTATACTTCATACTGAATATTTAAAATCCCAAGCGTTTCTAGTTTGGCTATTCTATATCCATTATTTTCTAACATTTTTAAAAATTTGGTTTTAATAAAGGGAACGTAAATGATTATACTATTCATTTATCATATATTTTAAAAGTATTTTATATAAGTATATTGTATTCCAATTTATATTTACTAAGGTTTATAAAAGATTTTTACCCACGGTTTCCTTGCATGCATCTTGTTTATTTACATATTAGGCCTAGATCTAAATATTTCATTGCTGCTGATACTATTAAAAATAACTGCACATGATGTGAACTATCAAAGGACACGAAATTTCAGATCGATGTACCCTAATGCTCATTTGAGAGGGTCATTACGTAAAAGGGAAGTGTGCAGAAGGCCTTGCGGGTCAAGGGGATAAATCAGGCAGAAAGCGGGGGATATAAATTCGGTGGTTCGGAGTCACGCGCTCAGAATGGAAGGGCCCTGTGACGCGCATTTTAATTCCGAAAAATGGCGGCGGATTTAATTTGGGCGCTTCATAAATTTCAGACATCTTAATTTAGTTCTTGTTATGGTGGTTGAAATATCCGTCGTATGGGATGAATGATGTTCGCTCGTGGATTTAGATGGCCGATAAGAAACCGTTTAGTGATTAATGACAGGATAATATTAATTCGTCTTCTCGAATCGTAAATGATCATTAACTTAATGGCAAAATAATTCTGGAAAATAATCTCAGGTTGTTTTTATTCGATGTTCGATAATTCGTTTACTTTTTGCGTGAAAAATGTTCATATCGTTTCACCAAATAGAGTTCTAGATTCTGCTTAATGTAGCCTTAGGATTCTACAGTGTCTTAAACAACTGTACTGTACTATTCCCTAACACTACTTATTTACTTGTACCTTAATAGTACCAAACAACATATTTTGCATGATATTTAGGTTTTAATTATTCCATTATTATTTATTAAAATATTTTTACATTTCCGTCGATGTAGAATTGATGTTAGCATCTTCCTCTGTGCAACCCGACAGTATTCATGAATCACGAAACTTCTAGAAGATTCAATAAAACTGTAATCACGTATTATGGCTTCCATGTGTCACCTTCCGAGAATTGATATCTCTCCTCACGTGAATTTTCCCAAAGAGATATTATTATTGCCCATTTTTCGTGATTCACAGCTGTTTCTCGAGTAAATCATTGGTTCTGCGACACAGGAAGGAATTTAAGTCTCGTGTGTCGTCCGAGATTGTATCCTCTGGGTATACGTAGCGAAATCACGCGAGGCGGGTGTTTTTATCGCCTGTGTTCTGCGCTATCTATTCGCGAATTCTCCATTGGAAATGGGATTTTGCAGTCGCTGTTCCCACAAGCCTGATAATACTCTTCGGAATTGATATTTATTGATTTCTTCTGCTGCTATATATGAACTGAGAGGTCATGGTGATGTGACTCGAATGAATGAATGTGAGAAATGGAGTTCAGAATGGGAAATATTGAATGGAGTTTATCTAAAATATTTCGAAATGACAGAGTAGCATAAAAGATAGATTCTGTTGTGAGAATAATGGAACCGGATTGTTTCAAACTGGAAAGAATCGAAATCGGTGTGATACTGTGTATATCGTAAGTCTGCAAACCACTGTAGCAGTTAATGATCGAAAAAGTAGAAACTCTGGGAACTTAAAGAATATTATAATGATATATGATTGGGAGAAAGGTATTAAAGTATAAAATTAAAAGGCTGATTAGTTGCTTACAGAAATAAGGAATTAACTAGCTTTATTTTGGTGACATTTTTGATTTAATACTTAATTACTTTTACTTGCACAACTGAGGTATTTATTATTATCAAGCCAGAAATAAATATTTTCCAAGCAGCTTTTACCTAATATTTGGACGAAATTTACGATTTATGTTTCAATATTTTGTAAAAATTAATTAATTATACACTTAACGATGTATCGGTCGTGTTTTATTTTTTACGTGTAATTAACCAGCTTCCTTTAATTTCTATTTAACACTCGAGTCGAGATTGATCGACAAAAAATAGACCTATCATCGTCTAGGATACGATATTTTGCGATGCGCGTTTGTTTACTATCGAAATGGTACGAGTCTTTCCCAAGGCATAACGATGTATCCAGTGGACCAGAAATATCGATCAACACTTCGCGAACGAAGCGGCCGTCAGTCTGTCGCCTGTCTCTAGACAAGATGCCGCCGGAAGATCTCCGGAATAACAATCTCCGGGGAATATAAATTTCTTCGATTATTGGGTCACTAAACATTATGCCCTAGCAACGTAAGGATCCCAAAGTTGGCAGTTTATATGTAGGTGAAGTCCGAAGGGATTTGTAGGGCGTCAAAACTTCTCGTGGATGGTTTAAGAATCGGCAATTTAAACTTTTTTAACGTGGGAAATGTTCTTTTAGGTTGCGAAAAAGAAACATTAGAATTTAATGGCAGTAAATTAATTTTTCTTTTACTATTTTGAATTTAATGGCTGTGAAGTAATACGGAAAATATATGGACTATTCCAAAATACGAGGAATAATTTTCTGGAGAATGAACTGTAAAAATATAGTTCTAACATTACTCAAATTGTAATCTGGTATTAAGAAGATTGATTTGAACTTGATTTAACTCGATTTTATATTGATATTACTATTTAAGATAAACTTCAAATATTTGCGAAACGTTTCATCATACAGTAATTAAATTTCACTTTTTATAATCTATTATCTTAACGTTAAACTTTATCAACATATGGGCCAAAATCTAAGCAATGTAAACAAATGGGTATATTTACGCATTTGACATAAATAGAACGTTATTTGTAAAAGACCCTGAATTATTTTATAGCGAAAAGTAGTAAGATAGAAGTGAAAGTTTTGTTTAATTAGGGTTCGGCGTTCTGTATGAAAGGCGTCGCTTCGGATAAAGGGAACAGGCATTGTCTGTGAGCGCTGGAGAAAGGATAACGCTTGGCAGATGTCCAGAGGTCAGATCATTACGTAATATCCCGTGCTTTGCATTACGGGGGATTATCTACTTTGAAGAGTGCCACCTGCCGACGAAGGACATAACCGCTGGTACACGCCCACCAAGAACACGTTTACTAGATCGAGAAGGCGATATTACTCTTACGATAAATTTCCGTCTTGATGAAGATTTATTTGTACAGGTGTTTCCTTGTGAGTTGTTCTAAAACCTCGATACCTTAAAGGATCTAGAGAATAACCAGTATCGGCATTTTGATTTTGTTTTTTAGATTCTCTGCAGAAACTTTTTCCCCAGTGTTTAGCCTATACAGTTGATATAGGTCCAATGGCGGTATACGTACAGTATCCAAGGGTTAGTTATCTTTGAATTTTTATTGTTGGATGACTGTGGAATTTTATTCATCGAGTACGGTAATAAGTAGAAGTAATAAGGTTTATTTAGTGGTGTGAAACCACTTTTATCGATATTATAAATATATATTCATATTATTAAGATTAATAAATATTGTTATTTAACAGGCTCCTTTTAACTTAAGAATATCACTACAAATTCATTCGAAAGGTGTGTTTAGCACATACACAATAGAGTGGGTTTTCAGCATTTGTTTTAGAGTTACGTGTTCCTGTATTTACTAGGGTCAGATAGGTGGATGTAGTTACAGCCTGTGTTTGTTTATGAAACCCGCAGCTCTAAGGATTCCGTTCTGTTGTTGTGAATCCTGCATTTCCTGCTTCGAATCCCTCTATCAACGGTAAGCTTTTAAGCCCGCAGACTCCGAGGCACTTATCTCTTCTTACCGCTTTCGTTCGTTACCTTCTCCTAGCAACTGTTAGTGAACAGTGATGTTTCCCTGGCATTCTGTTCTCTTGTTCACCATCCTTCTTAATCGTCACGAGATAGTCACACTTATCCTGGGAAAGCGTTATAATATAAGGAAGATTTAAGGAAGCTTGTTCTTGCTTGATCCAAAGTCCCTCACGATGATTGTACGAAGCAGAGGTAATACATTTTTAGCTCTTATTATTATAAATTTGAGTTGGTTAATTGTGAGGGCGAAGACGGAAATATTATAAGTAAATAAGTCTCGAAGGTAAAAAATAAAGATAGATGTATGACCACAACAGTATTTGGGGAAAGTACCTCAGTCTGTTTTTATTAATCTCACGCTGTGAAGTGAAACTTATTATGTCTAATACGGAGGTCAAAATATTCTAACGATTATAAAATCCTTTCTTATACTTTTAATACAAATAATTTTTACGCATCCTTTTTTTATTATACGCCTTTGCAATTTGTAAATTCTAAATGTAGAATGATCCTTTTTATCCGAAAAATTTTTCAATTTCTTTTCTAGAAGTTAATTTGCGTTGGTATTTTAATTTTTTTGAAAAGCTATTAGTCTAATTGGTTCTTTAAATAATGAACATCTCTGCTATTTTGCGAACGATAAAATTTCCGGTCAAACAACAGAACCTTGCGTAACTCCACCTATTAACACCCATAGCTTTATTTTCTTACTCAGTTCGAATAATGAGGAAGCGTTTCGTATTTTCTCAACCAAACCTTTCATCGCCATCAGGCAGACGCTAGTTTTTACGGAGAAGCATTAATAATAATTAACATCTCTTAATCATCGTCCATTATCTCGATAGAATTATCCTAAAAAGGTACTCTTCAATATCGCTTCGTTTCCCGAAAGGAACTTCCCGTGTAAACATCAGCGAGTTGCAAAACATTTGTTCAACTCCAATTTTCCATTTGGCAAAAACATCTAGAGGGATAAAAATAATATTTTCCGTGGCTCTTTAATTATTCACCTCTCGTATCTTTTTTATTTTCCTTATTCTGGCTCCATGGAGAAGTAAACAAAGGGATTATCGTGACATCTAGGTTGGGAAGTTTTTGCCGCGAAAGGGAATCAGCGGGGGGATTGTAGAAGCTGTAAAAAACGACAACGTAACCAGTGAAAGGGATTTAATTAAGGGTCTAAAAAGCGAGGTCATTGGGAAGGGAAAGCGTCGCTAAGGTTTTACTGAAGAAGCTAAAGGGAAGAAGTGGTACTGACTTTTTTATTCTGTTCATCTGGGATGAACACTTGATCATTCCTTAGTAGTTTAGTTTATTTCGTGTACATTCATTTTATCGTATCTTTAATCATGAGGATTTAAGGTTAGAGCTTGTTTGTTGTTTCCTTGTGGTCCTCATTAGTTTCTATCAGCTCGTAGTGTTAAACTAATATTCGGTGTAAATACAATTGTTGTTTTTCGGATTTAATTTCCTGAAAATTAGATGTATTTGTCAATCAAAGGGGATTAAAAATGCTGTTTTCTTTGTTTTCAGTTTTGATACGAGTCTATTTCCAAGTATGATAACCCTATAGTATTTGTATATTTTCATGACAAATATTTTAACCGAGGAGCAAGGCTGTATTAAATTTTAAATGAATAACCAAGAATATTCTACAGTATTATTCTACAGTAGTATTATTAGTACTCTCTGATGTAACATCGTGTTGATGCTTTGACATGATTAAAAACTTAGTATTTAACGTAAACTTGTATCCGAGAAACTTACTAGACCGATAAATTTATCCTATTTTGGTTTTGTTTTCTAGATATTCACAGTTTCATTTGTGAAGTATAGGTACTGTTTTTCCGTTGATGTAGCTTTTTTGTAATAGTTCACTTCCTTCGTGGCAAAAGATGGGTTATAAGATACGGCTGTATCAGCGTAGCAAAAAATGGCAGGTGTTCCTCTGCCTCGACAAATAGCAAGGGACTCTGATGCAACTTGTTTGAGTTGTAAAAACAAAAATGAATCGCTGTTTTAGTGGGCGTTCCGCTTAGTCAATCTGAAGATGATTTAGCTATAAGATGAAGTCTCTTATGCGTTTTATTTTGTAGAGCGTGAATTTCAAAAATGTATTTCTCAGACCAATCCCAACGTAATTATGATTGGTACACTATTTTCTCTACTTAGTATGACCACTCCTTGTTCTGATAGAGCTTTTAGGTTACGCAATCTAAAAAGGGTACCTAAAGAATTTTCCGTGCCGAAATGTATTTCTTTTATCTCCATCAGCTTACATCACTATTTGGGTGGAGGACACGGGGGCTAACGCCCTCGAACGTCCCAGTTTCTCCTCTTATTATTAAAGCACTCCAGTCCGAAGGAGAGAAAGAAAATAGCTTGTTAAAAAAAGAAAGGAATTCGCTGTCAATCTCCAACATCATTGGAAATGCTAATAAAGTCATCTCTGCTAATCTTCTAACTTTATGAGACTGGTTTGAGATCCGCAAGGCCATCGCAAGCAATTCAATTCCTTCCTGCATGCTTCTAAAACTGTCTTAATTATCCTGTTCCGACACGGTAATCAACTTCGTCAAAGCTTTTTATCCTTCTCTATTTCCGGATGGTATTTCTTCCACTGTGCCAAAGAAACTTCCATTTATGACAGTAAGTCAGTAGAAAATATTCCTGATTTACGTGGTAATTTTTTCATTCAATATATTCTGCAAAAATTGCGTTCTGTTGAGTTATGTATTTTCCCTCCATAGTGCATAGTTTACGAAGGAAGATCAATAAAGTCCTATAGGTTTCGACATATTGTAAGTAATTTTTAAAATAAGCGATATACGTCTATTTTTTGAAAAATTGTTTCGATTAAATATTTAATCTTATCAACGCAAGTCATATTTATATAGGAAGGGATTTGATGCATGATATTTGAATAATATCAATACCATGTACGCATCTTACCTTTTTGATCCTGAGTTTTTGTTGATTGATTCTCTTTTTTGTCGAGTATTATTTAGATTTTTTTGTAATTATATAAAATCTATCGATGAGTCTAATTATAAAAATTTCAGAAATTCTTAATAAACATACTTTTATGTTCTCTATCGCATATATCTCCTAATAATATAATTAAGTACACCGTATGTTATAAGTGTTAAAATAATCTACCCATAGATCTTACTTGTCTTCATTGGGCAGAATAACATTGTCGAATATCAGCACGTCTGCTTTAGGATCAATTACACATAAACCGCACGAAGCTTAGATATGGGTTTAAGTTGTGAGCACAAGAAGCTCTGTTCAGAGATGTTCTCTTCCTAGGATACCGTTAAATCTAAGGCTTAACAGGTTGTATTCTCAGGGTTTAATCTAAATGTCTTAATGCATACAGTCATGTATACCGAATCAAATTTCATCAATTCACCCATTGAGCAATTAGAGGATTTAATCTGGGAAGGTTAAGTTTTATAGCTGTTTCTAAATAATTGCATTACTTCGGAATCTTAACTCTCAACAATGAGGTTAACAACGGTTAGATAATATTTATAATATTAACATCGCGATTGTTGATTTGTCTTTACGAGTACTTTTCTCGCGTCAGAAAAAGCCAAAAATGTGTTTTCGTTATTTATAAACCATTACAGTATCGTCTCTTTCTCACGTTATTGTTTTCATCACCCTTTCCCGTTTTAGAATTGAATTATTCCTGTAGGCATCCCCTGCCGCACACCCCGAAAGTGCTCACCGCGACTTCGCAAGCAAAATTCGGTAGACAATTTCGTCTCCGGCCAAAGTCACGAGATCGCTGTCACGCGCCGTGTCCTCATGTTCATCCAGCACGTGATGCGTGCACATAAATCTCGCTCGTATACGCACGCGATGCGCGTGACTCCAATCGTCGGCTGTCACGGCGCAAATGCATTTGAGTTTACCGGTTCTAATGGAGGGAGAGCGCTTTTAGATTGATTATAATCATAGTTGCCAGCCGAGTATTATGAAGTGATTATCGTATGGATAGCAGTGGTAATTACCGAGGTAATCATGCAATTGTCGGATATCTCGTGATTATTGTAATGGTCGGCCGCTGTCGTGTCATTGGGGAGGAACTAAAGAAAAGGGCGATAAATTTCCCAGTATTCTGTCAGCGTGATCGTAGATTCATGTTTAAATATGTTATACCATCAGAGTATAATATATTTCCTGGTATAGTGAATAGGTAACGGTGGTAATGGTATGTTCCCAGCTATTATTTTATGTTATGTTATGTTATGCATAAGTGTTATAAGTAGTTTATAAATTAACTCATGCATCGCATTAAACGGAATTTTAGAATGTACTATTTTATGTATATGGATATAACAGTGGTCAAATAGGACTAGAGAATACAATTCTGCTCCAAAATTCCGTTCTTCAATAAATGTATTAAATTTTCGTGGTCGTGAGAATTATACGCACAACTGAAGTAATTTCAAAATTTCATGGTGTAATTCGAGAACGCAAATTTAATGTATTACACGTAGTCTAGTTAAATGTAATGAAATAAATGGTTTTTGGTGCCTTCCGTTTCACTGTAATTTTCTGTGATATAGATGTAATTGAATCATTCGTCGGACGGAGTGTTTTGAACGAAAATTAGATTATAACAGTGGAGTTGTCAGCTCGTGCCGCAGTAAATCTAATTTGTCTCGGTTGTAGTGAAAAGAATTATTTTATTATTTCTACCATTACACTCGTAATTCAGTGCAATTTTTGAGTGTTGACTGTAATTAAGTTGAAGAGCATTTTCAACCGTTTAATTTCGATACCGACTCGGTTATTTAAATAACTAGTTGGAGCGAAATGTGAATTTTAAAACCTGGAAAACTTCCACTTTGTCTGATCCAAATATTTGTGGCGCTGAAACTAAATAATAGACTACTGGTTTCATTTAACAAAAAGTATTGAAGCTATTTGATTAAACTTATGTTTCTATTGTCAATTTGGAGTGGAATTACGTGGAAACGTTAAATTATTATTTACGCTTAATATTGTTTTGTTAATATATCGCGTATAATTTTTTAAGAATGTGTTGTGTTAAAATTATTAATATTACCCATTCTCTATCAAAAGCCGCAGTAAAAATTATGTGTATTTGGTACTGTATATTCAATAGAGTTCATATGAGTAGTTGCTATGCAAATAAATTTCATCCATTTCTGTTTTCAGCCATCATTTGGATATTCAATGCATATAAAAATTATACGGCACTTTGACCCAATCCCAGGATTATCATTGTCAGGTATTATAAACATGAAACTAACGGAGATCTTAATTACCTATTATAAATATTTCTTCTGAATAATTGTCCTATGTGGATGTTAGATTATATAGTTAGCTTTTGTAACAGAGTAATTATTAATATCGTTTTTTTCTTAGACTTATGAGGTGGATGTCGGGTATCATAAACTCCTTCGCAGAATCTATTTCTTCACCTTCATAGATGACGCAATCCTTAGAATTTCTAGTTACTCCCTTAAGAAGGAAGGTATGCCAGCACCTAGCCAAGCTTGTCGCCTCTCTTCCCAGGTGTCCTCCCAATCGCTGGAAAGGTCATGGAACTCCTTCCATCCCAAGTTGCGTGAGATCAGCATTTCCATCTCAAGTTGTTTTTATCCCCAAGTGATGAGATGCAGAACGTGACTGAGAGATGCCACCTTCGCTTGATTAGGGAGAACAGATATCTCGGCGTAAACTTAGTTTAGAATAATCTCATGCTCGCATAAGAGTTTTAAATGCTCATTATAATCCACATTGCGAGATCGGGAACCGTTTCTGCGACGCAATTCTGAGAGAGAATCTCGACCTGAATTAGGGTCTAATTTTATCAAGAGATTTTTTTTGGCTTATTAAGTTTTTTTTTGGTAGGGATGATTTATCGAACCGTACAAATTATGCGCATTGGTGTTATTTATGTTTATTTACCCTTTAATCTCACAGTAAAATGTTTTACTAGCTCATTAAACTCGTCCCCTTCTAATAAATAAATAATAATAAATACGTAAATGGTGGTAATTCATCAATAGTTTTAATTTCTTATGGAAAAAATACGATTTCTATGTCGCAATGTTTGCTTTAAAATTAATAAGTTCCACTTCAAAGAGTTAAAATTCTTATTAGATTAGCGTTTTAGTTACATTTATTAAGGGAATACTGAATTATCTTTTGGGATTTTTGATGTAAAAACGTCTCGTTAATTGAATTAATATCATTTACTTGTTTAGCACGCCTTTATGAGGTTTATGATGGAGAATTGTACCACTTGGATGTCTAACGTACCTTAAAACACATTGCCGCTTACATGAGCCAATTATTCGAGTAACATCTGTCACGCCATATTTCATTCTCAATCGCCATTTTCATTCCCTTCAACCCGCCGTAGCTAAAGGTTATAGATTATGATGTGGAGTCCTTTATTTTCTATCAAGTTGGAGGAAATGCTGAAGAATTACTTAGACTAATAGGTGAAGGGCCCATATAAAACCATAATTAATTTCTATGGAATACTATAACGTTTATGTGATGATGGGAATTTAATAAGGGAAGTGACAATAAACTTTATTTGCGACTTCTTTTATGGCATCGATTGCATTACATAGATGAAAATGCTAGTCGTGGAAATGTATCTCTGCCATCTAGATTTTCTCTCGAAACAATAGTTTGATAATAGTTGAATGAGCACCTTTAGGTGGTTAAAAATCGCACCAAAGTGTATCTCCGTGGAAATCCTTTCATCCCCTATTTACTCGTCATTGAGGCACTCCAAAGGCCTTTGATCTTCAAAGGCTCTCGTCTCGAAATCCGTCTGCAGCTCGTCGTGGGGGTGAATAATTCATCGAAGGCTCGACACGTGAAAAAATGGGGCCGATTATTTCTAGTGTCCGTTTTATGCGGCTTCATGTATATGCCATAGACGCGTTGGCTCGTTAAAATGCCGTCCTTGGCAATCGGAGAGACGCCTTCCAATGCTAAGGTTGCCGGTTCGATTCCTGCGCTCCGTGTTGAAACTGCTTCTCGGGAGGAATGAGTGGAGTTGGAAGTGTTATTGGGATGGAGTTTAACAGTTGAGGGGTATAACAATGTGGACTAATTGTAAGTTCAACTACGTAACAGTACGCTTTAATAGCCCAATTAATTTATCAAGAAAACAATGCTAAAGGGATCAAATTACTACATTATAATTAGCTTCTAGCTTTATCACGTACAGTTCGACTATTAAGTTGAGTTTTTGTATTTTATTAACTTACTCTAGGTGCACAATTTGTTTGTATACTTTTGTTGGATGGTTAGCATGTCGTATTTAATTATTTTCCGTAGAAGCTCAGTTCATTTGACACAGTGAATGCTTGTGTAGGATGAGCATTGTTGTTAGATCTTGGTTTTAAATCGTCAGTTTTTTATTCTTCAAATATAATATATTTATCCAAAGTAAATGCGAAAATAGTTTTTAGTAATTATTAGAAAGTTACGTAAAGTTTTTATTTACGCAAATATAAAATATTTCACTATACTGGACGTAACTATTTCGATTATGAAAATAGAGTTACGAAATGCAATATTTGGCGATATTGGTTCTCGATTTTTAGAACCAGAGTTATATATTCTATACATACCCATTATAACGTAGAGTAAATGATTTAAATGTAACTAAACCATCGAAAATAGATACTATTAATAATTAAGTATAATGAGGTTTTACATTTTGTGAAGATTGGTAGTTATATAGGTATCCTATGCTCGAGTAGATGAGGCAGTTTGAACACCCTACTGCACTAAGCTGCCCTCTTGCGTTGGCCCTAAAACAACTGTTTCATTCGTAAACATTCTGAATCACTGACTTTATTGTCATTTTTAAATTTCACTCCATTTTGCTTTAAGGTTTACTTTATGAAGGATGTAAGAAATTTATTTGTGCGATAGAAATATTGTTAGTGCGAATATCTTTTGCGAAAAGGTCCCGGGATCGAATCCCGGAACGATTTTATAACTTGCAAATTAAAAATACTATCGAGGATCTTATTAAAAGTCTTCGGTCATGAAGTATGGTCTTTTGTTTTAGTAGCACTTACGATTTTCCAATAATAATAACCCGAAAAAAGCATAAACGTCATCGAGACTCGAACCCAGGTCTCCATGAATTTTTTGAGTGATTTTCGCAATTTATTCGAGTAGTCGAATCAGTATTAGCATCCCCAGCGAGCAAAATACCGTTCCTCAGAGCCTACGTATGGGAATTCGCTGTGTGTCGGAATGCATCGGTATTGCCTTCGGTGTCATTGGCCTTTGAGAACAAGAGAATCTCCCTTCTCTTATTATTTCGCCCCTTTTTTATGCCTCAGTTCCCTCGTATCAGCGCTGCCATCTGGGACCTATAGTAGAGAAAAAAAGGGTTGGAACTAGGTCAGCGTCCCCCCATCGTATCACGCCATCTTTTATCCCTCCACCGTTTCCTAGAAACTCGATTCAAGGCTGTAAGATGGCAAATCGGATTCCGTCCAAGGCGCGGTTTCTCCAAAGAGGCAATCATTAAAGCCATGTTTCCACTCCCATGAACTTCAAGAGTTCGTCTTTTCCGAATCCCTCCCCCCTAATGTATCCAAGGTTAATGGATAGAGTTTTATTTTTCTACGTGGTGTTTTCCGAAGTCTTAATGAGATGCTAAGTTTATTTATTTACGTCGTTGTTTAGTGTCGTTGCTATGTGCGAAAGTGGTATGTCGTTCATTTATCTCTTGATACTTTATTCCTTGAAACTAGCTTGCCCCTTATGATATGATGTTGTTTGGATATTGTGAGTCTTTTATTATTAATGTATTCTTTGTTTATCTTCATCTTGATTTGGCTATAAATAACTATATTCATGTAAGTAATGTTAGGGAACCATAGAAACAAATGTTAATACCAAACAAAATGCAGGTACAATATTCAATGAGAAAAATCTTAGCGGAACGAACAGTTTTATATAAGAGACACTATGGAAATTTACGAAAGAAATGCAATGATTTTTGAAATAGAGACAGGCTCGGTTTTTGTGTTAAAATTCAGTACTACTTCCTCAACTAAATCCTTGGTGTTTTATACGATGGGGATAAATTTTCAGTGAATGTCTGTGTTAAAATTTCCTGTGAATTTCTCAAGTTAAGCTCATTTACCCAATTGCATCATATTTAACCCCTTGAGAAATTCGGGGAAGACTCTTGTTTGAAATGACTCGGAAACATTTCCTGGTAAGACATTAGAATGGCAATAAAGATTGCTGTGAAATAGAGGGGAATGATGGTTATTAGGCAAGATGAGGAACTTAAATCTTCCTTTCCTTCGTCGTGCATAAATCTGTAATGGAAATGAGGATAGGTTAATCAAATAGATTCTAAGAGGAACTGTATGAATGACATTTGTCACGGAATGGCATAAAAAGTTTATTACTTATGAGTACCAATTCCATCGCATGATAATTACAATTATGACATAGGCGATATTTTACTGAGATGACACCGTAGCTTAACGTTAGTAATTCCTTGGTACCTTTTATTTCCTAGTGAAAGGGTACTTGTCTTCGTTCTATTATAAAGAGATCCAAATGATATTTACTAACGTATGAATATGAGTTAAACTATTTGATAAAGATCTTTTCATTCCTGTCCAAGATAGTATATTCTTGGAACTCTCTTAAATGAAGATCTAACAGGGAGATAGCATTGATGGGCAAATTTAATTTTAGTTATCTTTCATCACAATGTCTTTTTTTATGAGCCGAAAGACTTCATTTTGGAAATTTTTTTCTCAATTTTCTACTTATGTGAGTTTATCCGACCGAAATTCAGCGTAGAAGATTTTATCGCCCGTATAGTTTAGCAGGAAGTCACTCTAATCGGACGCTTTATCTCCAAAGCGTTCCTAAGTCGTATCATTACTTCCGCAGATCGATTCGTCGCAGAATCACACGGCGTTTTTCCGAAACCTTGAATTTTACGGCGTTCCTATCGAACCAAGGTCATAAGCAGACTAAATCTCATCCCGATGTCGAAATTCTTTTGTGTTCGCTTAGATTTATGCGTGTTAACCTCATATATCTGTCCTTCCTCCGTTTGAAACGCAGTAGCTAATCTACATCGATCAATTTAAGTTTCGTGTGTTAATTTTAACGCATAACTATTAATCTGTATTAGAACCCAAGAAGTTAAAATAGGAGTGATCATTATGAACTTTCGTAAAATTATTACTATCTGGTTTAAATTCATTTCCATAATTGCCGTAGTTTATTAATTTAATTTCCATAATTTTATAGATTTCCATTTGTTTAGTCAAAAGTCAAATTCGTTGATATATGGGAGCATTATTATTATTATTTTAGGATACAACTCGGCGCATTCGTGCAATGAAATAGCTTCAATGGAAAAGACAATATGGCACACACTCTAGGTGGAGCGTATGTTTATTTTCAATCCATAGCAACGCGAACTTTTCGATATCGCTGTGCATAGAGCGTGGGTTTCTATCCCATCGATTCAACAAACGCTCGATATATATTTTTTAGTTTCTCCGCCTTCCCTCGAAGTTGACGTTTCATTTCCCGCGTTTTGAATATTCATCTCGCCTCTGGATCGGCAACTGTTTTTTTGCCTCTAAATTCAGCATCTGCGTTCTCTGCCAGAAATCAAACCTCAGTTTCTATGGCTCAGAGAGTTTGAACTTTTTTCGAGCACCTTTTATTCCCATGGAATTCACGGCAGTAGATTGGTATAACGAGTGGCGATGTGGGAGCGTTCGACTACGTATTCCCACCGTAGTTTGCCCTATTTGATCCTTAATCTCTTTCAAGTAATATTTATGGTCCAGCTGGAGCAGTTGAACCTATTTAAAAAGCGAGTGATAAATGTTAAAGATTTGAATTCTGTAAAAATACGATAGCTGCAGTTAGGAGATCGTTTGCAAATAAATGTGAAATTTGATAAATGCAGTTTTTGTGGTATGATTGAAATGCACATGTTCTTTTTATCATTGGATAGATAATTATTATTAAAATTATTTAATTGAATTGTAAATATGAATCTTTGTCGTGATTGAAGTTACTGATTTTTATAACGTCCGTTGTAAGTAATTAGTTGTAATTAAGATAAGTGCTTCTCTGAATTAATGTAATCCAAGTACATACTTCTGAGGATAGAATAAATCGTGAATGTTTCCGTAATTCGAGTACAAGGTTATACTTGATGGAATGTAATATTAGTACTTTAAAGTTCGAATTAAGTTGATACTTTATATATTTTTTAATAATTAATATTTTATTGCTGTATGTATGTATAGATTACAGTTGTTACTCTGTTATTTGGCTAATATTTATTAATTTATTTCTATGATCTTATTTACTTTAAATTTCTATTTGTTTACTTTTCTGTTTATTTTTCTCTGCCCGTTAACAACCCAATTGTTCAATCGCTCCCCTGAAAAACTTATCTTAAGTAACAGTGCATTATACGTGCTCGGGTCGTGTTCACATTGCATAGCATGTGCCAGCGTGCAATTATCTCTCCTGAGCACGCTTTTTGTCACGAACCTATTCCTGCGAGTTTACAGAACTTTTCGCTCGCATCTGCAGAATGCAGCGCTTCCGTCTATCCGCAGCAACGGTAATCAAAAATACGACCTTCTCTGCAGAAAAGTGACAAAATAAACACTTTCTTTTTAAACGTTCCGTTTGTTAGAATTCATCCTGGAAAACAACTCGTTTAACTGTTTGACCCTATAGTTCCTTGCTTGTAGTTTACATTGTTCGATTTAATTAGTTTGTTACTGTTTTTATCATCGCAGTTGGGTTTTATTTGATACATTATCGTGATTAATATTATGCATGTCTGAGCATGAAAATGCTCAGGATAAAATAATGACTTTTCTTACAAGTAAAAATTACTATAAATGATGTTTTAACACTCTCAAGGCATTGAAAATGTCTCCTCTCTTTCCAAAAGATATATCCCTAAGTCTGCAGAACAATTTAAAATGTTTCAGATAATATAAAGGTGTGAAAGTTTTATCATAGTAGGTGTTTATTTATTTTCCTTCTTTCTAGGTGACATCTTGAGTAATGAGCTTGAAACTTGAGCTTAAAGTAAGATAAAGTTTTAGTTACTGAGTTACGGTGAAAGTTTTTTCCTGCTCCCTCAAGATGTATTGCTTCGCGAAAACAATTGGGCCTCCCAAAGCGATTTTTAGTTTGTTGATTTAGCAGCTTGTGTGAAAAAGGAACTCGAGGCTAGATTTTTAGCGTTTGAATGCTGATTGTAGAGAGATAAACGTAGAAAATAAAAGAATTATTAATATGCATGAAACTGCTCTCAGGGCGTGGTCGAGTTAAAACTTATTTTCGCTGCTGATAAATCAACCGTTCAAAGGAGTGGGAACTTTGTGGTATTCATTCTTCAACTCATAATTGGAATATCTGGTTTTTTCTTTGCTTAAATCATCATAGAAAGGATTTTATAATTATTTTCTTCAGCAACTGCTATAACCTGTTAGCCTCCATATGCTTTGGCTTATATAATTGGGTGTTAAAAAGTATGCATGGGAATGATAACCATAGACGTATTATGGAAAGTTTTTTTATCTTTCTCAAATGTTGTAAATCATCCTTTTTAAAGGAAACTTCGAAATATTGTACTTTTATATTTGTTGAAAAGTTAAGTTTCGGGAAAATGTCACTGCATGCGTCAATAATTACATAAATAAAATAATTTTAGTAAAAAGCTATATGTTGCAGATATCGCTTTATACCTGGCTTTTCGTATTATGTGTAAGTATTTGTTTTCTAAGTCGAGCTTTAGTAAATCCTTCTCTTCAAATCATGTAATAGGAAGAAGTAGCAAATGCCCTTCTTTCATTCGTGAGTGGAACCGTTAGAATATTCGCGTAGAAAATCTGCGAGGTATGCACTCTTCCCTTTCCGTAGAAATTCGTGATGCGAAATCACGAGGAAGCTGATCAGCAGAGACAAACGTGGGTGTTGGTCTCAGCTAGTTTCCTTCCGTACCAAAGCAGTAAGAAATGTTCCGCTTTTGTAAAGGCAGTTTGCCAATTCTCTCATCTTGCTTGCGAACGCTTGTCTTTGGCTTATGTTGCCCAAATAAAAGCTTACGCATGCTCGTAATTAGATACACGTGATTTGTGTGCGCGTGATATTAGGTACCCTAGAGTTTCTTTTATATTTCAAGTTTCTTTAACACAATCCTCATATATTTCTTAAGGATTCCGTAATCATTGACGATATAATATTACGAATTAGAATTTAATGAGGCAATATCTTCAAAATTCATAAAAACTTATCTATTTCTTTAATACTACGACTTTCTTGGAATATTTCCAAAACTCATCTATTGGCACAGGTTTTTGTTAGGTGTTGTTTTTATTTTGTTCTTAAATTAGTTTTTTCTCCGTATAATTGTTGTTTGCGGAATTCGTTCCATGTTCATGTATGTTATATTCTTTTTTCAAGCATATGTCGAGTGTTGCATTGGTCGGTGGTTGTTATAATAATTTATTTTACAAATACGTCGTCAAAACGTGTGAAATTTCCTGAATTAAAGTCTTTCAATTGGCTCTAATATAAACAAAATTATATCTATACTTGACAATTTCTAGAAAACGTCTAATTTACTCGAGCAATGCTTTACTTATCATCTTGAAAGATTTGACAACCGAATTAGTCAATCATGATAAAATTGAATCCAAATCTGCGGTTGCCATGTTACGTGTGTCACCCAAAGGTTTTCTCTGCGGTGACCAATCGTAATTCGAAACCGCAGACACCACGAATTCGTACGGATGCTTTGGCATTCACACGTTTTTTGTTTTGCCATTACCTGTGACAACGGGTTCTGCGAAGAATTCGTGTGTGAGAAACTTATGGCAGCGCTTGCAATTTCTCACTTGTGCTCTTATCGTGCGGTTCAGTCACGTTTGACGAGCGCTATTTGGGCGTATCGTGTGTCAAATCACGTGATTTATTTGATGTGGCGTTTGTTTTAAGAAGAGTTAGCGTGACTCCGCTGTTTGGCTTATTCCAGCGCTCATTTACATGTCTCGTAGGAAACATTTGGAATAAATGAGGAATTTTCGCGAAGATTAATGTCTCATTTCCTTATAAAGTGATTCTCTTTTAATGCCTTTTAATCGATCAATAACTATAAATAGCCGTACGAAATTCCCGTCTATATATTTTTAGGGATTCATTTTGTGAATGGAACTTTTTAAATTGGTCTGTTTGGGAGCTATAATTATAAATATTTGCGGGATACTGGTCATAAACATTTTCCAGTCGGTTATTACTTATTGCTTTTAGGTTCAATCCAATATTTCAATCGTCGATTCGCACCCAATATATTTTAATTAGAAGATATATATATTTTGGTATAGTGATTGGAAGACATTCCATATGCTTAGCATTCTAATTGTATGAAAACAATTTGTTTGAGGAATTCATATTGATTACAGCTCAAGCAAATGATAGCATAGGCATAATAATTAGACGCTACGTAATTTGATCGTGCTCTTATTTTGTTCGTACAGTTTTTTTAAAAGCATTTATAAGAAAATTCTTACGGATGGAATTAAGTATTTGAAATGATTCCATCGATAAATGACCCTAAAGCACTATTCTGAATGTGTCCCCGCCTGCTTCTATCCCATGCATACTTCTCCCCCCATTTTCCCTCGATTCTTGAGTTCTCCCAACCGTCCTTGGCCCTTCAAAAAGCGATCCCTTTCACTTTCCAAACAATCGAAGAGGAAATGAAACGTAAACCGAAAGAAAAAAAAAGTTTCTCTCCCGCAAATAATAATAATCTATCGATTTTGTCCCTTCGCATCCCGTAATTTATTTTCCTTAGTTGCTCCTTTATTTTCTCTCTTCACTTTTTCCTTTTAAGGCTTCACATTTTCGCTCTTCTCTCGTTTCACTTTTTAGAGAGTTCTTTCGTTCTTTTCGTTGAATACGTACTTGTTTTTCATTCTCCCTTATTAACTCCTTTTACGGTGAAGACACCATGCGTTGCTTTATTTCATAATTGAAATTATTCAAGCCTAATTTGCTTTCAAAGCTCTTTGTTCTTTAATTTTGCTTCCGACGAGTTTTTCCTCCACTTTCATCACGGCATTTTTATTGTTTTCACTCTCCTTTTGTCACGGTTTTAACGATAGTTAGTCAGAATTGCATTCATACGAAAATGTACAATAAATGCACCGCAATGGACAGTTAATGTATGCTTTAAATTGATCTGAGCAAGAAAACCAAAGGATGTTTAATTTCTCCATCCTTCTTTCACTTTTTCAAAAAGTGAACAGTAATAGTACGATAGTGAATGGAAGACCCAATTTCTGCCCTATCGTAACAATAGAACGATATCAAACAATTGAAAAGTAATCTATTTATTATTTTCCGTAACCATGAATGTCTTTTTCGTTAATTGAACTTAATAATTCTGTCGTTAATGAATTTCTGGTAATATCTTCACTTTTCAATCCAAAGGCTTGTTTTTCTTTTCCTTTCTTTATTTCCAAGAACTTTATTAGTGAAGCTTTGTTTTCAAGCTTTGTGTATTCATTTTTTTATGCCTCCTAATTCAATTTTACTTCTCGTTTTTGTATGGTTTTTTCATTGTTCTTGCGTATTCTTTGTCTCAATTAACCCGTATATTTTCAACTCCGTGTGCCTTTTGTTTTTCTTGGCTTTAATATTCCGTTTCTCTCAGTTATCGATCCTTCTTTTGTTGTCCATACCTTCCTTTTGCGCTCTACGCTCTTCTTTTATTTCCGATATTTCGCTCCGTGTGTCGGCATTGGTCGTTGTATGGAATCATTAGCCCGAACCCAATGCTCGCCAGAGTGAGAACTGTCTTTTATATCGCCTGCTGATGCAGAGTCCAACAGCTATGTTTTTCGCGTTGTTTGCCATTGAAGGTTATGGAAGTTTCGGGGCATTTCGAAGGTCGGGAAGCAGGGATTTTTATCCGGAGTTCAAAGGGTTGAAACGCCGGAACCTCGACTTTTAAGCACCGCGATTACCGGCTCAGGATGCGGGATCATTCGCCCAAATCGTTCGGGTTTTAGTCTCGCATGTTTGAAAGCGCGAACCAGTGTCTGGATGATGTTTTACTGCTTTGGGAAGCTTAGTTCGCTCATTGTTCCAATACCATGGTGATCGCTTATGTAATTTGTTTGAGTGTGAATGTTTGGTTATTCCATTCAGTTCAGTATCCAGATATTAGCTCGATTTATTAAGTACAAATTTACAGTAATGCTGTTTGTTAATAAACAGTTACTATGATGCTAGACTTTGACTGTTAACTTCTATTTTCCAACATCTAATTATTGTGAGAAATGTAATCGAAGGAGGATATAAAATCACATGCACTGGATGAAAGCTGTTTATATTTACTGACTGCATGAGTCGGATAGTAAGCTCATTCGTTCAAGTTTATGGGGCATTATCCCCAGTTATGTGTTTGGCAAGTTCACCGTATCTATGTTACTTATATTAGTACACAGACAAAACTAATTTATATCCAATTTGAGCGGAAAGAAATGTATGATTGAAATATGTTGAATTGGATAGTTTCCAGAATAGATAGATCAGATTGTCCCGGTATATTTTCTGGAAACATGCGAGACTGATTCAATTTACGGAAATTATTTATTATTTTTTGCATATTACTTGTATGCAAACTTTTAGATTCAATGGTTTTTTGAAAACAGTTTTCGCAACGTAAACAAACTTTCAAATCCGTCTAAAAATATTATATCTATCGAATAGCTAAAAACAACAATTCTACAACAAGGCCCTAGACACTTAAGATTTTTTGAATAGAATGTATTTAGTTGATTTCATCGTTAAATTTAGAATACTGCAGTATTATTTATCTTTGTCTCTTTTTATACTTGTTACTTTCATTTCGTATATATGAATGTTGCTATAATGGATTTTAAGAAACTTTATCGTACTGTTATCTCATACTGTATTTTATTGCTGATAATGCTATTTCATTGTTATTTTTAATGGTTTTATTGGCCATTCTTCTCCATAAACTTACTTATCTTCAAGATTTTTATTATCTTGTATCCTCCTTGTGTATTGAAGCTATTTTTGCAGTTTGCCTTGCGTAATTCTTTACTTACGCTTCGTGAGTAATGAATAATATTTTCTAAAACTTTGATTCACATCCACGTTTTATTTTTGATAATACTGAGCATTTTGTCTTTTATGATTTTGTTCTTTGTTTATAAATATTTATATAGTTGCCTTGTACCTACAAAGATTGGTAATTATTTTTAAGTTCATGAAACTAGAGATAATAAATTTTTATAGTATGTTATGTATTTAATTTTCTAACTTTACCTGTGACGACTGAAAATACTACATTGAAACAGTACCCTTAAATAAACTAGTTTTTATTTGTTTGTGAAAATTTTCTCTGCGAAATCTGTGTTTGTTCCTGGGGTATTGAATGACTGAGAATATTTGGCAAATATTTTTAATAACGTAGTCCCGAATGGCCTCATTCTATGACCAGAATTTTGCCAACTTGATTTACGTTTCGCACATTTTGCCACTGACGCAATCGGGTGTTGTGAAACCATTTCACTCATTCCTCTGGTGCTGTCTGTTTAATTTGACTCATGTAGCACAAGGTCTCGAGGCTGAAAATATAAAAAAGAGTATGAAAAAAAAACTTCCTTTTATCAAAGGAGCCCTTCGTGTTTGCCCATCTGGCAGCATAATATAACCCTTTAGAGATTCCGTTTTTAAAGGTTGTTGGAATGGTTTCATAACCATGGTAGTAAAAGGATATATATTATACGAGTCATCCTAGGTGAAGGTCACTCTTTCCCTGAAGGGCTCCTCAAAGTTTTGCCAACGGAATATCTCGGATATCACGATTTGCATGTAGGATCTCTGTTCGGGTTTCGACAATAACCTTCGAACGTAAACCGGTTATTTCGTTTCGATAAATCTCTTCAATATCCGATCCCTTTTCCAAGGTTCATGCGTAAAGTAAGCCTTGGGTTAGATTCTTTTTATCAAATTGTTTTAACAATTCTGGTTTTGATTTTCGATTGTAACCTTCTAACCGGATAGAACCGGTTTTTTAAAGGTTCTTTATCAAGTGATTATCGATTCGTTCTAGTTTGTGATATTTTGGCGATATTTCAATGTGCATTATATGATAAATTTGTAGAATGATGGAAGTCATCTTTTGTGCCCCTTTACTAAGTAATCGGTGTTTTTACTCGTTTATATATATTGTTCCCGTTAGTTTTGTCCTCAAACGCAAATTTACTAATTTTGAAATTGAGTTACTTTTCAACAAATAAGAATAGTATTTCCAAGTGCTAAATAAACGACCAATATCAACATACTAAAAGGCCTATTGTATTTAAACTGTACTAATATTGAAATCGTAAAATATAGGAATAACCAAGAATGAATCATGTTCATAGCGTTTAAAAACCCTGTTAGGGGAAATATGATCATGGAATAAAAAATACGTTCTTCACTTGTTTATAGATGACAATCTGGAGCAATGGTGAACATACATCTTATTAATGTGTGGCTGGAAAAATAGAAACTTAGAAGTTTTTAAACTACGTAAATACGTGTTGGAAGGTATATTTTATGAAAGGAAAAACAGCGGATTTGTAGCTCAATTTTTCCGCTCCCAAAAACTCTTTTACGAATCCTTTGTGTCTTTTATTCAGCTGGTTAACTCATAAAAAGGATATTTCTCACCTCGTGGCGCTCCCTCAGGATCAAACCCTTTCTTCTCTATCTCACGTTCAATCTCGATGGACCCGTTATTCTCTATATATGCATAACAGGACCTCCTTTCCATTCATTTCCCTTTAATTTTCCTCGGAGAGGATGACTCAACAAAAGTACAGCAAATGGATTATAAAGGATGGTATATCAAACTCAATTCTTCCATCGTTCATACACTATACTATATTACAGCTAGTTTTTTTTTAGCAGTATCAGCTAGATGGATTAACTATTCCGTTAAACTTTCTCACAATTAATGCATAGTTTGTAGAGATTACTTGTGGAATGTTTAAGAAAAAGAAACTTTTTGTGACGTTTACGTTGTTTTCATTGGTTACACTTGTCTTTCTTCTCGAGTGTAGTAGATATATAGTTAGTGTAGTTTTGTTTGTTGTAGTTTGTTAGCTGTAACAATAATCATTTTTGAGAGATATTTAAAGACCATGTCAATGCATTAACGTAGTTTAATTTACCAATGCATAGTCTTTCTTCAGTCAGTGTTAATTGGTGAAAATATTTGAAATATAAGAAAATTATTTGAATGGGAACATAATTATCTAAGATCCAGTTGCTTGTGAGATGTAATTCATTATTACTTTTTTTTATGGTTATCTGAATTAAGTAACGAAAAATTGATTGTGCTTTATGAAGGGGAATTAATTCAAACTTAAGAATCAAATTTATTTTTTTTGTTTTTATACTTACGCCAGTAATTGAGCCTCATTCTTAAAAACACATCATTGTCTTAGAGGGAAAAACAGTAACTTAAAAGTGAATCGATTTAAATCATGGTCATAGAGCAGTGAAAGAGTGATTTGATTTTCATGATTTAACTCGTCAGTATCTTTTATCCATTCCGGTCATGTTTTCATCTAATATTCTCGGAAGGAAGGCTCATTATTATCATTAAGGAAAAGTCTCTGCAGCCATCTTTCCGTGCGGTAAAAGGATGCTGGAACTCGTTAGAGACGGTTATCGGAAAGATTTCTTTGCACTTCAATTAAAAGTTTACATCCCTATAGTTTCCTTATTACTTCCCCGTAAGCTATTCCTGTCATGCCTTTTAAGCTCCAGGCGCTGTGGCTAGGTAATTAATCATCCCAAGCTCCCGCGATCGATCTTGTTATATTTTGGGAACTTCTCTTTCATTATCCTGAACATTAGCGTAATGAAGTTTGCTCTGTGCACGTTGGAACTTTCCTCATCTATTCAAAGGCGAAATGGAAAATGAAAGTGGGCGTGGACTATCATGTACTGTTATCGAAAATTTATTTCTTAGATTTAATTAGATAGTACATTTTCCCGGAAGCATCATTGTATTATTATTTTTGTATCATGTAGATTTCTCTCTTCTTTAAAAAAATATGTTTCCCATCATACCTCTCTTTTGCTTGTAATTTTCAATGAGATATCTGTACTAATATTCGTAATAGAACTTTAATTTATTAAGGAAGTTTTAGGATTTTCCTATGATGAATCAAATCTATTAATTTTTGCGTTAGTTAATTTTTATGATGTACTCATTCTGTCTGTTTTAACATTAAACATTGACTTGATTGATAAGAGGAGGAGGAAAAGCAATTTTTGTGAAAGCTTTTCGTTTTTGATAGAATTTAAGACACAATATGAGGTGAATGAACAGTTAAACATTTTGTTAGCAATATATTAAACGTCACCATATCATGAATCATCATACATGAATTGATATATAATTTATTTCTCTGTTTATATAGCACAAGTAGAGATTAAAATTAAAGGGTTATTAAATTCATCGTACAAATATTCATATATCTGCAAATAAATAACGCATTAATCCTTAATCCTTGATTAGTGGTTCTTCCCTAACCAATGAAATAAAAAAGACCCATAAGAACCATAATCCAATTTCGAATTCAAAATCTCTCTCTCTATCCAAGTAACAAGGTGCGCATCTAATTCATTCACTCGGAGAGGGAGTTAACACACGTTTCGACCCAATCAAATCCAACGTCGGTGCATTCCGGCAGATAATCTCAGCGGTGCAGCGCAAGAGGTCACCTGCGCTACTCCAATATTGACTTCGCTCCAAAGTAAAGCCAAAGTCTCAATCAAATGCGAAAAATTTCCCCCAATGCGAGTTGAACGTCGGCGTTTCTCTCTCTTGATGGGAATTGATTGATATCCCACGTGAATCAATCATCTGCCATTGGCGTAAAAAGGGGATATTTCCATTTCCCCCTGTTTCCGAATACTCTCTTTATTTCATTCCCTCCACCAATCAGATTGCAGCAGCTTTCATTACTCCAACTTCACTGTACTCAATTGCATACGTCCCCATTTTAAAAATCCATCATCATATTTGATTCGGTCGTAAATGAGATGAGTTTTTAGTCTTGTATTCCATTCCATTCTTCAAATATCATCCACCTCCTTTCGTCTTACAGAATCTTCTTATTACTTAATGGGCATCCATGCTTATTGATCTTTCTGTTATCGTATTTTTATGTGACGAGTTTTCACATTATCGATTTAATATGTTATCTTTTGCTTTTCCTACTGAGAACGAGCAATTATGTTTCCAACTTGGAATTAAAATTATAGATACTCAGTTTTAATTTATTAAGATGCAAAAAGAAGGTATGTCAAAAACTTTTTTCCTAAAAATAAAATCTGTTTCTACTATGTTGTTACTACTCGTATTATTAACGATGTACGATATATAAAAACAGTTTGATACAAGTGAACTTTAATTTACATTTACGTAAATTATTACATTGAACGGAGAATAAATCACGATAGATTTCCTGGAATACTCTGACCTTTGCAATTTCTCATCCAATTATAGAGAATTGGTTTAGTTAATGATCTTCGATACAGTTTTTGAGATTCGTCTGTGTGAAAGGAAGACCGAGTTGAAAATTAAGGTAGTTCGTATAAAAAGAGCAGGTGAAATGATTCCCTTCCTTGAGTAATTTTCCTTATCTATAAAAGGAGGATCACAAAAGAGGAGGATAATAGGATACCTGGGAGACCCTCTGTGAAGAGAAAGGAAGTGATGAGTAAGGGTAACAGAATCAGAGGAAGGTTGATGGAAAGTCTTAGGGACGGGCGTACAATGAGACCCCCGCTGAAGGCGGATATTAAAATATAAAGATCGTCTTTGACAGAAGAGTGTGAGTGGACGAAAATGAAGGTGAATTCATGGAAAAGTAGAAGAAGGATGCTCTAGAATATGAAGTGGGTTTTAATTAGAGTAATATAGCGTTGGGAGAGTGAAATGGGTGGGTTATATTGTAAGAAAAGAGTGATTGGGCCGTCCAAATTATATTGGGAGATCTGGGTTCGAGTCCCGGTCCTATGAAACATTTTTGACGTTTTTTGAAATACTGGTATTATTCCTGCGCCGTAAGCACATTAAGTTAACCTTTACCCCTTTACGAAGCGATTGAGAGTGGATTAGAAGATGAAAACAGTGGATATTTTTGTACCGGTGTGGTTACCAGGAAACAGGAGAATTCATGCTTTTAATCAGTCAAAAATTGATTTACTCTTGTGATGAAACGTCGAAGCAGAAAATCAATGAAAGCAGTGCAATGGAATAAGGTTTTTAATCTACATACATACCAAAGAAGGCATGTGAAGGCGTGTAGAAGGAAATATATGCGTATAATTATTTTCTAAAGTTGTGATATTATCTGTTATATTACTTGATGACCAAATTGACTTTAAGACGAAGTTATTCTTTCAATAATGCATTTTTTTATGTGAAATAATTTGTTGATAAATAAGGCAGTTGATGTATTAGGTGTCGCGTATCACGAATCATTGGTTTTTATGTAAAAAAGATTAAAAGGATTCATATTGGACCATTTCAAGACACACATTCCTATTCTTAGTATATTACTTCAGTGGAACGTCTAATTGGAAGTGTAAGCTATGAATGTGGTCGCTTGTGGAGATAACTGGAAAAAGCAACGCCTCTATTTTACTCGATTTGCTTTTTCATATATTTCATATTCCGGAGACCATCTGGGCGTTCACTAGCGCAGGGTTTCAGGGACGTTCTTCTAGCTCATTCATACCCCTGCCGGCTCATTCATGCAGTTCCCTCTCCGGTCCCACTCCGTCCTCAGCTCGGGTTATCGATCTAGGGACCCCTCCAGCGGCACCTTTGGTTACATCTGCGCGAACCCACTTCCGGTGAAAAGTGGTATGCGCCCCGAAAAGAATCCGTGACTGTGAAAGTACACGGAGACGAATGGGTTATTGATTCGTCGTTTATTTTGCGTGTTTCCTTTCCTCGTTGATTATCAAGTTGGATATAGGTTTTGAATTTGGATTGTAACATATTTAAATGCTTAATATTTTGTTGATTGTGCTACTTCACGAGGAATATTGGGTTTTAATTATTTGAAATTTGATCATCTAATACGTACTGGGTTATATTGAAATTTTGTTCGAATAACGGAAATAATAATTTTCCTCTTAGGAGATGGACCCAGATCTCCCAATAGTCAGTGGTTTTCTAGTGTGAATATTATGAATAATCCTTGAAGAATAAATAGACGTAAATTAAAGAGAATTGAACAAACAGATTTGTCATTGGTTATATGAAATAAGGCATGTAGCACGAAGGATTTATTTGCTCTTATTGAGAAAATTCTTGAGTAAAATATTTAGTTTGTTTTGAGAATGTTTTTAAATCTTTAGAATAGGTGAAATTAAATATTTTGACGTACGATATTTTTTGTCGGCTTTCACCTACGTCCACCACTCAATTTCAATTCATTTATAAGCCGAAACGATATTCGGATATTGGAAATAGTAGCATTTGCTGAAAGCATACTAAAGAATGCAAAAATCTAGCTATGATTATCATATGGGGTATGCAAAATAGATATTCTGTTATTATAATGCACAACAATTCGAATAGATATTCCACTGGAAATTGTGTATCTTCACTGTTTACCCATTTTAATGGAAATTAAGTTCTTGAAAATTTTCAATGAAAGTCTATATTTAGAAGAGTTAAATTATATTCGGTTATTGTTTATTTAATTATTATACATCTTTGTTCGAAATACGATTTTTCCCTTCAGATTTGAAATGTAGGTTTTGGGTATTTTTAAACGTGAAGCTATACCGTTGAGAGATGTTGATGTTGGGTCGTTGACCTTTGACTCCTTTCCGCTGAAGGTATTGGTAAACTCTAGCAGAAAATGGCGGAATTTGTGATGAAAAGTACCCGGCCAAAAAAGCTGGAAGATGATGAAAAGATTTATCGACCCGCTGCGTAGTTAAATCTTTCTAGGTCAAAGGTCACATCTGCGATGAACCTTTCGGAGTCTATTTACTCGAATTAAAAATCAAGCTAGGGGCTCCCGTGCGATTTCTTTTCCTCGGATACGCACTTTTTATTTCTCTCGCTTTTCTTTCTATCCTCTCCTTCATCGAATGAATCGACAATTCCTTCTTTCTTATCCAACTGCTTCTTATTTTACGACGCCTTAAGCTTCCCACTCCGCCCACCTGCGTCGCCACCGTATTTCCGTGGAGTTTTTATGGGGGTGGATGGCGTTTCGAGTTTTGCTTCCCTTATGAAAGTTGATGCCGGATATTTTTTCTTCGTCCAACGTTGAGCAGTATTTCTTCTCCCTTTTGAGCAAACTAGCGACAAAGTTTCGAATGGATAATTGTGGATTAGAGTTTTTTGAAAGGTTCGAGTTTTCATTCGTTCTTAGTTTTATTGTACTTTTCAACGATGAAAAGGAATTCTGTTTATAGATATACACTACAGTTTAGAGGTGTCTTTTTGAGAAAATCTGTTTAATATAATTATAATTTTTAATTTTAGTTACAATATTTGAATGTCGCATGGCAACTGTTGTTTTGAACAGGGTTTTAAAAATAGATAAGAAATAGTATGGGGACGAATACTTTACGAATAAGGATGATTGTATTTGTATGAAAGGATATTAAGTTCCGTTATAGAATCCTATTACAAACAGAATGAAATGTATGGAACATTTTGGTATAGATATATTGGTGAAAATACAAATTACGTTTCAACAGAATGGTATAATTATTATTAGTTCTCAGCTTTCGTATGGTTGCTTGTAACATTATCGAACTGTAGCTTTAATATCTATAGTTTAACTCCATACAACTCGGGTCAAACTGAATCCTAAATAATAAGAATTATAGTGAATGACTTTTTAAACAGACATGAAATATCTCTTCGCTTCCACTGGGTCTAATGAATCTGAATACAAAATGAAATACCTTCTAGCAAAAGGAAGCAAGAGGAAGACCGTTTTTTTACAGCGCAAAACTCCAGCATTTTGGGTCAATTTTTCATTTTTCCTCTCTCTGCATCCGTATAATATTACAAATATTTCACGAAACATAATTGAATTTTTAAATTCTCATCCGTTTGTTCAAGTTGATGTTTGTTTCGCTTTATGTAGTCTTATCGTCGCACGTAATGGAAAAATTCCTCAATCGTCGTTCGTAGCAAATTTTTCGCCTCAGTCTCGAAATTCATGGCATCCACGAGAGGCGACACTTCAGTGGAAGATGCCCTGGAGATAGTTGGCAGCAGCAATTTTTCGCTTCATCGTTGGAGTGTAGCTTCTTTAAATCCCAAATCCGTCTCATTTGTAAACACATATAGAGGCAGGAAATTTCGCGACGTTTGGGGCATAAAGGCTTCCTAAAAAATGTGCGCTTTTTCCCAGAGAGTTACACTTGAGTGAACCTCACCGGCTGTACCTATCGGTCCCGTACGCCGTTGCTATAGATGCGCTCTTCTTTTATTTTGCTCCTCCAGAAACAGTAATTCTTCTCTTTATTCTTAAGCCTCCCAATTCTTTTTCTCTTCGAATGCTATCTTCATAGCCTACCGTTCTGTCCCGCTCTTTCTCTGACATTTGGATATTCTGAATCAGAATGTTCTCTTTTCCTTCTCTTTCCATTCACCATGCTTTCTGATTATCACCGGTCGCAGTGGTTTTTCCTTTCTAAGGGTGGGATTTTTGAAATTAATTAGTGAATCTTTTGCGAACTATTTTATTGGGTTATATGTTTCCCAACCTATTTCTACCTTAGCATGTTTCAGTGGTTCATGATTACACTCGATTAACATCGCTCCTGATGATATTAAACGCATACGTATTGTTCTGAAATGAGTCCCGCGGGGTTAAGGTATTGGGACCAGAATATTTTCAGGAATCCTTTCTATATTCCGTAGTTCCTGATAGAAGCCTTAAAATAGTCCGCTTGACTTGATAATTATAAATCTTGTGTTTTAATAATTGTGTTTTCATTTTACTATCAATTTTTTGAACCATTTATAAATAAATGGATGTGTACCGAGGTATGAATATTAAGAGGGCACTTGAAAAATAAAGTTACTTATAATCCTAGCATTGTATATTGAATCAAAAGTATAGTTATTTAGGAAAACATTATTTAATATTCACCCGTTTTGGGAACTTCCCTACGTGACTATTCGTAGCTGACTGGAGTGAGTTAGCAAATTTAATAACATAAAAACTGTCAACGCGACAAAATTGATGGTTTAAAATGGTTGGTAATCCATTGCCAATGTCCGCTCCTTTCCGTTTTTCGCCCTTGTTTTTTCACTCTCTCTAATTGCTACACCTCAAGCGTGTCTTTTTTCTCTCCATCCGATTCATTTTCTTTCCAACTTCCCTTCCCTTTAATACCCGCCCCTCTTCACCCACTCCTAAAACATCTTCCTCCCTCCTCAGACCCGCAGTCACTCCTAGCAGTATTGATCTCAAAACTCACTGCCTTTGCCCTCCCCTCCCAGCCTTCTCCTTCACTCTCACAATTTTACAAGTCCTCGTATATTTTTATCATTCGAATTAACGTCAGATCGTCTCATTGGTCATATACCTCCTTATCTTTTCCCTCGCGCCATTCTCTTTTTATTTATTTGTAATTCAGTTTCGTCCCTTTTTTTATCGCCCCGAGTTTTTTTTGTTTATTCCATTCAACGTTTCAACCTGATTTTTTTTTTTGAATAAGCATCTCTCAGCCTCTGAGGTTCTTTCCCATCTTTCTTAGAAGCGGTCACCGCAATACATCCGCAGCGCTCTTTGTATTGTTAAAGACTTTTGGAGTTTTGGACTCATGGAAACAGTTGTTGTCGTGGAATAAGGTTTATAGTTCTCGTTTGAAAACTTCGTTTAAAACTATAACGGGTCTAGAAAAAGGTGTGAGACGCAACCAGCATTAATTACGTAGTAATGAAAAGTGTTTAGTAGAGAATTGTAATGTTATCGTTTTTTGAATGGTGTAATGCTATGATGATAAACAGTTTTCGTGAGGGTTAAGAGTTATTATTCATTTCAATGAGGAAATATAATTAGAACTTATTAATTGTAATTCTAGAATTAGATGTGAAATAACAATTGTATTACTGATTGCATTCCAATTATTTATTCTCTCTAATTCTTCTTGACATTATTCAATGAACCGTATGTTTTTACGTATTTCGGATGTTAACGTTCATTAGATTGTATTAAAATTCAAAGGAGTTTTTAAAATGTATGAAACAGGGTTTTGATGTCTACAATTGCAAATTATATGCAAGGCTCTTTTATTCTTGAATGAACCCTAATATTTTAACCTCTATATGGATATCTTACCTTCTATGTTGATTTAATAATGTTGTATAAAATTTTGGCCGTACGATTCTGTTACCGCGGTGAGGGGCTTCACAAAAGCCGGAAATTCGAAACAAACGCAGAGAGCTGATATTTCCGGTCGTTCCCGGAGAGTTGCGTAGGTGTGTAGATAATTAAGTGCTGCAGAACGGTTGTTCCGCGAAAGAATTTTAATAGTATCCAAACCGATTTGGTACTTCAGTAGAATTAACAAGTTTATTTGATTGGTCAATGCCGAATTAAATTTAGTCAACACTACGAATTATATTATTTTATTATCTACGTAAGTAATGTATCTTTATTTTTCGTATTGTTTACTGATCGTACAGTATACTGATTGTTGACATAAGAAGTAACGTCATTCCTCACCTAGCCTACGAAGCCTTTATTTACTTTAGATACGTATTTACTTCCTGAAATATTGCGCAAGGTAAAAGAAGTGAAACTCCAATGAAATTCAACCAAAATGAGTTCCTGAACGTATTTTCGATCATCTCCATCTTTTCTCGCAACTTTAAATCTCTTTGTTCTTCTCTAATCGATTCCTATCTTCTTCGTCCATGTTTTCAAGGGAAGAAACTTCGATGCTCACATTTTCGTATTCGTGGCATTGTTTCATCTTCCGTCTTTCCCAATTCCGTTCGCCGTATCTTTTCGACTGAATTATACTCCCTTTTCATTTCGCTATTAAAAATCGAGAGCCCAAGATAAGTTGAAATAAAACGAAAAACGATCTGCGAATCTCTTGGGGCGTTCGAGGCCCGAGGACATTGAAAAAATAATCATTTTGTTTCTTTTGCGTAGAGTAAGGGTATTGGAACGGAAATCCATACGAAGAGAAGGGGGGTATAGGGTGTTCCCTGGAAAGAAGAGTGTCAATACCTTTAAGATTAAGAGCGTTCTATATCATCGGGAACATAATACCACATATTTTAGCTTGAACTGTTGGATTCGCTTCCCTTTTACTGATCCAGAAATGGGTTTGTTTGTTAGTCCTTGTTTGAATCTCCGAGATCAAGGAAGGTAACTAAAACGCGTCGTTTCTGTACGTTTTTTTCGTATAGAAATCTTATATATATATATATGTTTAATTATTAGGGAAATTAAGACCACTTTGGAAGGATAATGCAATTAAACTATAGTTTTAACTTTTCTGATGGGAAATTCTGTGAAATAAATAGATTTGCCCATACTGTAAAAAATAAACTCATGCAAAGTGCGGTAATTATTCAGTATGCAAGTTTCTATCTTGGCAACCAATAGCACTCGTTTGGCTCGGGAAAATAATAGCCTTTACTCCCCGATTGTGTGTAGCTTTCTCTCATCTGCCAGGGGGATTTATTTTTCAAATCTCACTAGTGGATGCCTCGTCTCTCTTCATTTAAATTCGCTCAGAGCAAACGCATTGCTTACGTAGCGAGTTTGCATATGTAAACTAGACTAACAGTTTGCTAAGAGTGCCGCGCGAGTTGTCTAAGCTCCAGGGGCCGATACAATGTCCCGCTCTGGACTGTATGGTTGTGTAACCCTTTCATTATAGTGGAAAATAGTATGCTGAAAGACCAGTAAAGTATGTAGGACCAAATATTTGCGGAGTATAACGAGAGAATACGAATTTGCAGTAAAGACTGAAGTTTGCGTGGGAATAAGAGAAAATAATTGACCGTTTGAAGTTTTAATTAAGTTTGTCGTGACATTAGTTCGGAGGAATAATATGTCTGGGTTATGGAAGCTTCAGTAAGTGTATAAATAATGTTTTTAACGCTGAGAATGTTTATGTTGGAGCAGTGAAATACTTTTGAGACGCAAATACTATGAAAGATGAGGAATCAGTGTGGAGGGTTCTTAGTTTAAGTAATATAAAAATAGTTTATAGGTATAGGAATACGCAGAAAATATATTTTCTTGATTTTTTTTAATAATAAGGATCATTATACGTTGATAATAATCTTTGATCCAATAAAATCAGCATTATCAAAACTCATCTACCTAATGTGGTGAACAATATCTTCATCATTAGTAATTAGGAAAGCAACGGAAGGTTTGCGAAAATATCTGCACGGTCGCATTAAAGAATCTTTAAAGGACACTGAAGCGCATCTCGGGAAGGGAGAGAATTAAAAAAAAGGCTTGGAAGAGAGACACTTCCCCCGCCCATGAGAAGTGCATGGAACCAAGGGCAGCAAGAGAAGAGAAGATGAAAGAAGGAGGAGAAAGGGGCAAAGGTCACGCTGTTTCACTGCGTTGTTGAACGCTTTGAATTGCAACATCATGCCCTCACAGCAAGAGTGTAAAAAGTCTGTCCTTTTGGAGTGAGTTAAAATTTAACGTTAATTTGAGTTTCGTCTCGGATTTTTGAATTAAGCTGTGCGAAATTATTAGGCTATGGAAATTGGGAATTATATACACATATATGCGAGGTATTTTTTGGGAGTTTTATATAAGTGAGGCTTTTTGGTGAAGTAATTCTTAAATATTATGCGAAATACTTTATGCATTTTTAGATTGGATGTAAAGGTATTAGGAAATAATAAGTGATTAATATCTGTTCATATTTAAAAAGGTCCTGTCCCTAAGGTAATCAGATCTAAGGTTAGATATATATCCTCATTTACTCCAGGATCAGCTTCCGAATAAAAAGAGAGGGTAATTGTACTCACTGTTATATTGGGGAAGGAGAACTGTACACTATCTTTCTTGCTGTAAGTGGAAAAGGATTCAAATATTTTCCCCCTTGACAAGTCATATCTTTTTCATTTTATTTCACGAGAGTAATATCGTATTCATTTTAAATTGTGACTTAAGCACTTTGGACTTACTAAATATTGATTGCATGGAATTGAAATATGCTCTTTAAGTTAAGTCTCTAATTGACTTTTGATTGGATTCACCTCTATTCATACTCTGCATTAAGTAAGAGGATAGTAGTACTAAAAAATAATTCTCCTTTTAGATTGATGCATTCTTAATACACATAATATACACATAAATACATTTCACCTTTTCTTAGATTTAGGTTGTTCTTATTCTAACCCCTTCTTCCTTCGTAAATCATTTATTTTATATTTATTCCCCTTTCCTTCTTTTTCATCTCTTCGTCATTTTATTCTGCTCGCCAGCGTTTTCCCTTCTCTTGCTTATATTCATACTTGAACGTAGCTCTCTTTTTTTCCCCCTTCATTTTTTAACCCTTTATTTTTCGCCAGTCCCTTTAATCTCCGAATGTAGCATTTTTATTCATTTTCTTTCTTCACTAATGCGTTCCCTTCATTTTTCCACCGGCGTCGTTCCTCATGCACTCGGAGGATTGAATTTCTTCTCGGATCGAAGCATGCATTTTTTCTGCGCCGGTACTTTTGCTTCGACAAAAAAGAAAAAAAGAAGCACAGATTTCTCAAATCGGAGAGATTTTCGTAATCCTCGCGTCTCTTTCAAAGAGTTCATTAAAACGGAGGTGCACAAACGCACACCTCGTTATGTCTGTCTGCGACTTCGTTGCCTTCAAGTGCCGTTTGATTCGTATCCTCCGGCGTTTAATTATCGCTTGCATTTATTGGTTTGCATCGGTGATTCTCGAAGGGTTATTTGGGATACGTTTGGTCTGGGAAATTCACAGGTTTTAGTTTGAAACAGAATCGCGGTGGTGTTCTGAAAAAAATTGCTTCTAAATGAGGACTTAGTTAAATCTACTGTCCATGAATGCTAATCAGGATCTATTTAATTTATAAATAGGTTTTGAAACTTACATTTTAGTATGCTTAATACTCAACAATTAGCGTTAATGGATATCCGTTATCAATTTTACGCCTTTAAACAAAAATCTCTTCTTAAAATTAGTCATGAAAATTTTTTTTACATCAGGTTATCAGTAAATTGATTGATATGTAATAATGACAAACTTTCCTTCAAATACATACATACGAAGAGTATGTATTAGAGTATAAAAGTATCAGACGTGAACCAACCTTTATGTACACGTTTTTATTGGGAATATTAATCCTGTATCGGGATATAAACCCGGGACCTTTGTTGTTGTTTACAATCCCTCCTGTCATCCGACGAGCTTCTGAAATGACTCTATGTATGGAAGCGTAAAGATTTTATGGTACATCCATGATATTTTTCACGATGAAAATGTCATTTCATCCGTCTTAAATTTTACTACTTTTCATCTGTAACGAAGCCCCCTTATTCGTGTTCCGTGGATGTAAATATCTGGGATGAATGTTCAAATTCTTTATGCGAAAAATAGATGGCTTTCATTTCAAATACACGTTTCTGGGTACCTCTGGAGAAAACAAATCAAGAGTATATAGACACGGCACCGTCTCGCTTTCTCTTAGCCTCTCGAGTGGAATCCCCAGTTCCTCTTTTTCTCCCCTGAAAATCCCGTTAATTGTCCGACCTTGTCGCCGGAGAATGAAACGCCGAGTTCATCAGAAGAGATTTCGACCCTTATCGCCTCGAATTAAGCTCTTTGGTGATCAGTGTCGTCGGATTTAATAACGTTAGACGTCAGTACCTTTATTTCCCCTGGTTTCAGATGATGTAGCATGTATTTGTACGGTTCGAATGTTTGAAACCAACTTATAGTGTTCTTAACGTTACCAATATTCTGAATTTATCATTATTTATAACGGAGAAAGGATCGTAAATTTCGCACTGACATTTCTAAGAATGTAGCGTAGATGAAAAACAGGTTTTTGATAGTTCGTTTTAGGAATGATTCCTTTAGCGAATACCCATTATATACAAATATTTACTTTATTATGCATTTTAAATGTATTATTAGTCAATATCTGACTCCTATTTTCCTATTCTCATTCCATTACTGAGTCATATCATATCTAGTTATCGATTTCTTTCCGAAATCGACCCGACGGAAATTGTAGCTTCCTGCGAGATAGGCAACCAAATATACTTAATCCCCAACCGAATTACGAAACATTCCAGATGTCGCTTCCCACCATACGTTTCGTATGCTGTACTATCAGGGATTATTTATTCCTTATATTGAACAAATTCTGTTTTAATTAAATTAAGTGTTTTTACTGTCGTTTTTATATCACCTAGATGGGACGCCAAATAGTGTGTAGTCCGAAATCGATTTTACCAAATGTGAACCAGCAAAATAATATCATAGATTATCCCACAGTATTCGTAATTTATGAGGAGTGGTATAATATTACTTTCGGTTTTCTTTAAATTTGTCTGACGGGAAAATAAATATAAGGGGAGTTTGTGTTAAAAGTTGCGCTCATTCGATCAATTTTACGTATTACTTTTACATAAACGAAAATGGTTTGCTTAATTAAAATACATCGCGTCGAGGTACTTACTAGTCTCAGTTATTAACTGCATAATTTATCCAGTTCTTCGTATCTTTGCAGTCCATTTGTTACACTCAGTTTATCTCTCCATGATTTTAAATTTTTGATTTTATATAAAGAGACGGACGAGTGCTTTAAAATATCAATTAACGGATATTCTTGTTGATTCTCTGCCATTCATTTACATCAAATCCCACGTAAAATGTTATCTCTTTTGTGGCTCAGCCCACGATCTCTAATCCCTTATTAATATTACAAGTCTCATTAAATACGGTCTCCCTCATTCATCTTTCCCTTTTATTTTAATGCGGACGTTAACTACCTTTCATCTCCCCTGCAGCGCCTGAATTTCGTATCCTTTCCTTATCTCTCGCTTACATTTCTTTTGCACCCATTGTGTAGCGTTTTTTGCCTTTTCTTGCCCACCACTCCGCTACGTCTGCTATGGATTTACCCCTCTTCTTGCGCCAGCTGTTTCTCTTTTGTTTTCTTCACTCCGATAATTATGTTTCTTGCTCTCGAAAAATTCTCCAGCGACCGTGTGTCCTCATCCACTTTCTCTGCCGTTGCTAATCCTTTTGTACTTTCTCTCGTCCGCTTCTTATGGCTTTCCTCTTTGTGAATCAGTAATGTCATTCCGTCTCGACTAAAGGGCGATGCTGAAATTATGGATTCCCGGCGTGAGCTTGTTGAAGCATCGATTTTTACGGGAATTACCGAGAAAGTCTACCTTCACTTTTTCGGCGGCAATGTCTGGTTTATGTGTCAGGTGCAAAACTGAATTATATTGTGTATTCTATTCATTCAGCAATATATATCGCATTTTGGACGTTTAGAGGAGCTAATGGAAATTTGAAAAAAGTCTAAAATATATATTTATATAATATTGTGTCTTTAATATCCATTATTCAGTTTATCGAAATAGGTTTGCTTGAGGCAGTTTTCTAGATTGAACTACTGTTGTTCACCCCAGCAATCATGATTTTTATTCAAGTATTACTGGTAATTGCGTTTCATAGAACTCTTTCCGATTGCGATTACCAAACTTAAACGCATATGCATTCGATTCAATGCAAGAGAGACAGATTCAAGGAGTTCTATACCGAAAAATTGCATATTTTGGAAGGGTTTTTGAAGGAATTGATCCCACGTATTTTGTAAGAGGAAGGTGTTTCGCCCGTGCATTAAGAGAGAAATCGATATTTAAGTACCGTCTCCCTTTCAGTGCATTCAAATTCACGACAGAACTACTGCCTTCTTCACACAGTTATCGATTTTTCGACTTCTCTCTTTTACTTTCTTTTATGGATGTTCATCCATCCAATGTTGTAACATATGAGAATATTATTAGGAGTATTACGGTCTTTGGAGAATCCTTGGCGGGTTCATGACTTTCTGGGTCAGTGCATATGGAATCGATTCAGTTCGTGTAAAATGCAGACGCACCGCCCTCGAATACAAGAGTCGCAGCGTTGCAAACAGCGCCCTGTAGGGAATTGATTGCATGGTGTAAACAACGGCTGGTGATGCAGGGATTCTCGGGTGTGGGTGCCATACTCAGTCACAATGGAAGAGGTCGTAAGAAAGGGAAAACGCTCGAATGGTTCACGTAAAGTCACGTGCGGCGTAGTATTGCCGTCGATATCCTCTGCTCTAAATCTCCCTTTATCTTGTTTGCGATACTTCTACCATCCGTCACCTCTTTGCTTTCTCCCATCAAAGTCATCTCCTTTCTCCCTCCTATCACATTCCCTTTCTCCAAACCCTTCACCCCCTCCCACTCTGTACCTTCCCTGTTTCCATGCGCAGGAGTGCTGACTGCGCCGGCTCCTTCTCACTCCTCCGCACCCCACTCCACCGTACGGTATCCTACGGGTGCGGCTCTCAACCCCTCTTCCCCTCATTGCCGCGCCTCCCAGACCCCGAGTGACTGACCCACGGAAGGGAGCCGGGGCTTGTGTAGTTCACCAGGCAGGGAGCAGTTCGGTAGTTCAACCAGGGAAAAGCGTTTCCCAGGGATATCGAGAAAGAGGGAGAGTGTCTTCCGTCGAAGGGGTAACCGCGCAGTAAGGATAAGTAGGGGTTTTCGGAGCGTTTTATAAGGGGCGGAGACGTCGCAGGAATTGGACTGTGTGAGATGTGTCCTGTAAGTGCCTATCTGTCTATTTTCTTTGGATATCTAACGCTTGTTTTCCAGGTTTTTGTACGTGTGATTCTCTGTAATAGGAGCAAGGTCGGAGGGGATTAAGAGTTAAACTAGGGAGTGCCCCAGGGTTGCGTTATTGCACCACCTAATTTATAGCTTCCCCTCAGTGCATTTTCCAAGTCCCCGTTTCCCTCACGGATGCGCCGGTTGCGTCAGGGTATTCCTTTTAATTTTGTCCTTTAAGTTTTTGCTACTCCTTGAGGAAGGTATTTATCCCAGGGGAAGTGTCTATTTTTATCAATGCGAATTCGTTCTTCCTTTCATGTTTTCTATGTGGTTATTTCGAACAGAAAAGGTATCATCTAATTTCTCGAGTTTCCTCTACTGCGAATGCCGGTTTCGCCATTTTCTTTCGTGGTTCTTGGCTAAGGGGTTATCCCTTACTCCTATCCCAACTTACCCTAGTCTCGATCTGTCGTAGATTCGTAGATTAGTCCGTATTTGCAAATATTATCTCTCCCATTTCAGCTCTTATACGTATCCTTTTCTCTTTGTTTCTTCCCATTGTTTATAGTAAATGTTTGTTGTTGTGTATTGTAGTTATAAATAACTCTCAAGATTGAAGGATGATGGTCCTTGCTAGTCCTGCGTAAGTTTCTGGACATTTCGCGACCGTCAGGGGAGGGATCAATATACACGTCGACTGCTCTTACATTTCCTCAGGCACATCGATTATTTTGCGTTGGACGGGTTTGTGTGTGGAGTTTCTGGGAATACGGTGGGCGGATGAATGGAGATAAGGGACACAGATAAGTTTGAGCGAGAGAGAAAGCGTTCGGTTTTTAGCAGCGCAAATTTCGCGGGATTATTGATTTTGCGAAGCGGTCCTGTTTCAAGGACTGAATTTACGCCTTTTTTTTCTGACTTTCGTTCTATGGTCTATCATGTGCGCAAATTTCTATGAGGTTTAAAGTTAGTTTTTTTTTGCTTTCTTCCGAGGAAGTAATACACAGTATATAATGTTTATATTCTTAATGTTTACACGGATATATTTCATTTGGTTCGATCTATTTTAGTGTGTGGAAAATTTAGATAATTTAATCGAATTGATTTCGAGTTAGATGTGGGTGAGTACTGTTTACGATAATGTTTAAGGTAATAGTTTAAGGTAATTTATGCTCTAATTTAAGTTATTTTTAATTCCTTTGAAATTTCATTTCATTGCAAATTTTCAGGTAACTTAAGTTATTTTTTTAACTCCAGCAGCCGTATTATGTATGGCAATATTTACTCCATTTTATTTCGTTATAAAAAGCTAAAATTCCATCTGCCATTAAATGTTTAGAGTTCTCTCATTCTTTTTTGGTATAATATGTATTTTGGGAATATTCAATTATTTATCTCTTATCTTTAATTTACTGCGTAATTTTGAAATTCACTTGTTAACATTTTATTAATAGACTATAATAGAATATCCTGGTGGTAATAGATAATAATTGCTCGTTCCTGTTAATTTATCACTTATTATTCCATTGATCCAATAATGATAATTGACTTTTAACGTATCTGGAAATAGCGCAGTGCAAAAGTACCGAGTGTTGGTGCGCATGACCAACTCTTCTCGTGAAAAATATTTATTCAGATTCAAATCGAGTTTATTCTATGAACGGATAGAATCACGCGTAACCCCCTCCACTATCTCTTAAATAGGAAAGGCGTTTTCTCTTTTTATAATGCATCCTCCTCCGGGTATTGATTTTACGCTCAAGTGAATCTGTTTCCAATGCAGCTACGTTGTGGAAATCGATAAGGAGAGAAAGTGCAACTGCGTTTTTCAAATCCCTCATCCGCCATGTCTTATTTTTATCCCGTCTGCTTCACTTCCTTCCCAAGTTAATGGATTTTTAATGATCGCGTACTCCGACCGATTCATTAGCGGATGATTGGAAGTTCGAGAAAATTCGTATCCTTGTTACGGACATGAAATAATGGATAGAGTTCTGGTCCTATTTTGTATTCTTGTTTCGATCTAAATTTTTCACTTTCTACTCTTGTGTAATATATTTAGATTATTTTGAATGTGTTTTTATCGTTTCCATATTCTTTTCATAAAATAAGGGTCCAAGATCGGTACTTGAGGCACTCCGTAGTACATTCGTGTATATTATTACCTTATTCTGTATTTCTAATATATTTTATTTTTCACTAGTATTATTGAGTGCCTTTTTATTTTATATGCTTTCTGTAAAAAATCATGATCATTCGTTTGCTCGCAGTTATTTTTCGTGAAATTTCGGATTACTGTTGGTATCTCTATTTCACGCAAATCGATCATAGCGCCTAGTACTTCCTATATCATATTATACAAGTTGTGAGCATATTTTTTCATGGAATATATTATGGCTAATATGGAGATATTTATCAAATATTTTAGACTTTACAAATTTAATGATCTAAGTTTATTTATCATAAATGAGGAAATATTCGTATCTAAATGATTTGCGTATTATTGCGTAGTAGGTCTAAGGGAAACTATATGGATGATATTGATCTGAATCTCATTACGTAACATGTCATTACAAAACTTGGGTTTATTCTTCTAATTCTTGATCGGCCATTTTACGTTTTATAAAACAATTCTATTTCAAGTTCTGCGTATATTTTTTTCAGATCGAAGTATAGATTCATTCTATTTCTCGCAATTTTAACTGTAAATATTAATATTTACAGTAAACAATATCAAAAACAATGACACAAAAATTTGCGTTTTAAAGTTTCGACAATATTACTTTTGGTTATTGTTACCATACTGAGTTCTTGCGAAAGATGAAACATTTATATTTTCGATTAATTTTCGGTATAATTCTTTGTTCCATCAATTCCTCTAAATGCACATGACTGTGGTATTGATATTTCTAAAAAAGACTATTCTTTCTCAATGGATGTCAATAAATCTTTTTAGAAAATATATCTGAATTTCGGATAGGTGAAAGTTGTCAATTTTGAGTCTCAGTTTAGTATTAGAATGGATCCAAGGGTACGGCAGATTTGATTTTAAATCCTCACGAGAAATAAGCTATACACGAAGTGGTGAGAAGATTACGTCACATGTTTTAATTCTGAACTTCCGGATGTAAATTTTACTTTTCCACCGCAACCACGCCCTGATGGAAGCAGTATCTTAGACTGGGTCACTACGATACCCGAAACATCATTTTTAGGGTCTTAATATTACGATCTATTTTTAATAACATTAGATATTATGAAATGGAAAGTATATTAACCTCTTCCGTATTTAAGATTTAATTTAATGGCAGCTGTACGAATGCTTATTTAGTGATGTGATGGCAAAAGGTGCATGAACATAAGTAGCTTAACTGAGTAAAGCTGAATTTGTTTGGAAGAAAGTACACAACAAATATAGGCTAAAGACTCCCATATTCTGTAACGCTTTTTGTTGTAGGAAGTGTTGCACTTGTTGGGTATCACGGAATATTCTGAAAAATACTGTTGGTGGTGATGATAAACGAAATGATCAATATTCTTGGGTTTGTGGTGTTTTTTTCTCAGGTTCAGGAAATTAGATGCAGCTGGGGATAACTTATTAATTTTAAACTTATTACTTCTATTTTTATTTCAAAGACTTTTAAACACTTAAAGTATTATTCTTAGGTCTTGCTAGAAGAAGAGATCAAATTTAATGAGTTGGGAAAATTATTTTTCGCTTGCAATGTATATTATTCTTGGGGGAATTTGAAAAAATATAATTAAGGGTTTGAATGTATATAGTTATGCCATCTGAATTAGGTTTGATATAACGAGATAATAAATTCTAATATTTATATTTTTGATGTTGTAACTTAGTATATTGTAACGATGAGTTTGACAAGGCAATTGTAACAAGGGATCTTTTTTTATTAACCATAAACCATATCAACTACGCTAAATTATGGTGTAATTTTATAACAATGCACGTTGTCAGTGAATTTTTGTTATTAATTACATTTCCAAATTACTAAACCATCATTTCCTCTTTTCTTATCTTTCCAGATTCGTACCAGACCTACTCCAACCGTGTGATAACTGGAAGATCAGTGAAGTTTTGACCACGAAATCCTTCTAAACCCCCAAAAATGTTAGACTTCGTTGGAACACTGGTTGGGTAGCCCCGTGGAGGGTTTACCTCAACCAAACCCCCACTTTCCCACAATCGAGTAAATCACTCCTAAACAAAGCAGCCAAAAAAGGCGTCTTTGTTGTCCGTAAAAACTCCCCCCAGTTCCCCAGTGTTTCCGACTCGGAACCCGGGATCCGGGGAAGAAAAGCCAACACCTTTTCTCCCATCTTGAGTTTTGCTTCGTGTCCGAAAGTGATCGCAGTCGGAAGGGATTAGTTAGGAGAAAGGCTGAAGGGGTAAAAAGCCCCTCGCCACATGCTAACCCTACGGCTGGTATCCACGCATTTTCTGAAACAACCGTAGGTCGAACATTCAGCAATGTGTCGTGACAGGGACATGAATCCCGCCCCTCCGAGCTGACTCAATCGTCGTACAAGTTCAAGAGACGCATAAACTAGAGTTATTAAACGTACACCCCCCTATTTCACAACCGGTCTCATAACCTCTGGACATACAAGCATCACCCACATCCCGCCAATCCTACCATTTCCCTCAGTAGATACAGTGGACATAATCTCGCCCTTAACCAAAAGGGTCTTCATCTGAAAGGGACATTTCGCCCGTCAAAAACGGATTCACTCGCTTCAACGTTGACTTCAGGTTCGAAATCAGGCCTAATGGGAAGACCGCTGCTCAGGACTCGGAAAAAAAAGTATAAACTGTCTCCTTAGTTGCCGTCACAGGGACTGGGGTAGTTCGAAAAGTTGGGAAACCTTGTCCCAATCTCTCCAAAAGGAGTTAAAAAAATTTTCGCGAATAGTTTACCGGGTTTATGTTCGAACCAGTCCGCGTAATTCATTAGTCACAATAGATCAAGCAACATATCAAAGTTACAGCAGATCGAAGGAGGAATAGGGGGTGGTGTAGTTATCGTTTACTTTCTTTTCATCGAGTCTTCCTAAAGACACCAGTTGAGTAGCTCAGGTGTGTGGTGCATTTTGACCAGTCACAGCTTTCACCAGTTCAGAAGGAGGGTGTTATATTCGTTTCTATCACACGACGGGGTGCCAGAATACTGATAAGGGACCCTTCCCCTTGAGTTTACCCTCCCCCCACCTCCCACCCTTCCCCCTCCCCCTCCCCTCCCCCCAACCTGCAAGACTCAGGACGAGGTCCCAAGAACTCAAGTGCCGCCTTGAGGAATCACACCCACGCATCCTCGTCGCCGATTGGCCGTCGGTTCCTCGCCGACACCTTGTGTCCAATCAGGGCCCATCTATCTTCCCTCCTGGGGGCGGGCCTGTGCTGCGTCCACGCAGAACCTGACGTGAGTACTTTTGGTTGTTTACCACTCATTTGATGTACAAGTGTATGTTCTGCTACTGCTACCCCATGTTGGCTTAAGTTGCTCGTTCGTGGTTATTTTTATTTGCGTGGTTATTAATGGTAAGTACTGATGCTATGGAGTGTAAGCTGTTGCACTGCACTTATATGCGGAAGAGTTCTGCTATTTGAGTAATGCCTTAATAGAAATAAATGTTTAAATAACGGAAAACTTATACCAGAAAAGGTTCTCTAAAAATTTCCAATTTTTATCTTAAATCATGGTTGTCTAATAATATTTTTCTTTAAAAATACTCGAATTTTAGCGATTTTATGAATTATTTTAATTAAACCTGCTTCATATTCCTTTAGCTACATTAAGTCAGTAATTTTTACAACGTAAATAATGTGAGGATCCCAAGTAAATATGCGATTAAAATTTTAGTTTCTCTTTCAAACTCTGCAAGTACTGTCTGTAGCAAAATATTATATCTATAACGAATTCTTCTCTAATGTGATTTATCCACCAATCTGCATTGTATAAATCAGATTTATTTAGCCCATAACCCACAATAATATCACACACAATGCTTTTTAAAATCTAGTGGAAATAATTTTTATTTTTGTAATCCTATGCTTATCATTGCTTTGCCATGTATGCTTGAATGTCCCTTAATTTTATATGGCCATGTGGAGAAGGTAAGACAAGGATGTTATTTATAGCAGTATACATACATATAAGTTGCAATGTATACATTATACATACCAAGTAGATGGCATTTAATACTTTTCAGACTGATTCTCAGACGTGGTTATGAATGGATTTATTCAATAAATTGATATTTCTCTTTTTTTTATGTGAATATCTCTTATTCATTAAACTCGCCTAAGATATGTTATTTTAATTTGATGATCCTGTGTTAAGTTTTTTAAAAAATATATATAGATCAACATTTGATGTGTTTTAATCTTATTCATGGGTAGATATTAATACTTCTTATGCTGATCTTTTGTTAAAACTTTCCATTAGAATTATAAATCCTGAATGAATATATGGTAGAACTCATCTTAGTATTTATTATTCGTAGATTGGAAGTTTATCGTTTATATTCATTTAATGTATAACTTAAATCAATCAGAAAACTGTAAGATTATTTATCTTCCGATCATATCTCTATTTCTAAATGCTATATGTTTAATAGTTTAAGTTTGAAATTATTACTCTGCTTTAAAGTCCTTTACGTTTATTTAAATAACTACATAATGTTTTTGTTAAATTTTCACTTACCCTATAGAGGGTAAGTAACATTTCTCAAAGTCCTTTCCCTGGAATAAATAACCTTTTTTGGCATCGCGTTCAGAGTGTAAAAAATGCTTTCCTTAAAGAGCTTAAACCGTGAGCAGGAGCATGTAAAGCTGTATTACCTATTCCGAAGCCATAGAGGAGCAAAAAATAGAGCAAGAGGTATGGCAGTGCGATTTCAGCTGACCTATAAAAAAGAAACCCGAAATGTGTAGGCGCCAGTCAATATTCGCCCATTCGGCAACCCGCACTACAGGCGGGCGTTTCTGTTGCCTACGTTCACGGGGTTCAACCCATCTCCCCCCTTTATTTCCATAGGGTTTATAAGCATGTTAGGAATATGATACGTAAGGCAAAGCATTTAACTGGTTTATCCGTAAGAAATGGTATTTTGATATTAATACAAGGAACTGATATATGCATTTGGTTAATTTGCATATTCTGCCTGCGATGTTTGCATTTTTAACCCCTACGTGTCTCTGACTCAGTATTCAGTTTACCAAATCTACATAATTTTCCTTTTATCTACCCTAGAGGTATTTGGCATGGAAAACATAACCATAAAGGGGAGTATTTCTGCATCAAATTTATTTTGAGTGAATAATGAGTACTTGACATTAATAAATGTTTATTTTCATCAAAATTTAGTCGAAGAACATCGTTCATGGTACTCATCCAACCTTTTTTTACGTTATATATTTCTCTTTTAATCATCTATAATTTCATCTTTTGATTATAGGTGAAGCATTCCTTAATGATTGATTATGATTTTTATAATAATCAAGTTTTCCTTCTACTTCATCTTTGTCAAATTTCACAACTTGTTCATTCCTGTGTTAGTTTTCATCTTTCTTTGGATTTATGAATTTATAAATAAATTAGATTTTATATTCTAAGTATATTAGTGATATTTTCGTATTTTAATTGGGGATATGAAGAATAATTTATGAGTTATAGCATCCTACTTTTTTTTCATTAGAGTTGTGTCGTCTTGAGGTTATTACGTCAGTGATTGAATTTATAACATAATATTGTACGTAAAACTCTTTTTTAAGACGATTCGGATGAATTTAATGAGCGAACCTTCAGTAAGTTCTTTATAATTGTACCCTTATTTTGAATATCTCATCTCTTCCTGCACATTTTTGTGTACTTAATGATAGGTTTTTCACTCCTTTTCAACATCTTATGACAAACTTTTCTCATATTTCGAAGATGAAGTTATCCAGTTGGGAAATATAGATTTTCCTCTTGGAATTCCGTATGATGAACTCAGTCAGTTTCCTTCTAGTATGTTTCACTTCTATCTCAGCTCCTTTTTGGGGAAAGTCAGCTTTTTTCAAAAAAGGCATCTTCTTGTCCTCTTCAGTGGAAATGGAGACTTCTGACCATCTTCCAATATTTGAGAAACCATCTTTCCTCAAACTCTCACAAAGCAGAGGATTTCGCGTGGAAAAGATTCTTCCTCCTTCGCTATATATCAGTCTTTTGTCCACTTCGAGTCTTTATGAGTCTTTCTAATTTTTTTTTTGTTTTGAGAAGTACCCGGTGGCGTCTTTCCCGAGAGCAAGTTTCGTGCGCTCTTCCGCTAGGAGGAGACACCGATGAGGTCTTAACTACGCAGCACTGACTCGGCCCAATCTCATCCTGTGCCCGCAACTTCCTTTTTCCACAGCGTTGCCAAATTAGGTGTCATTTCGACCGCTCCGGGGTCAAAGAGGATGTTTTGATGAAAAGAGAGATATTTTTGGAGGTCCTCTCTATTGCACAAAGGAATTCGTTTCAGAGGGTAGGGTTTGGATAGCTTGTGTCAGCGCGACTGTCATCTATCTTACATTGGAATGTATTCTCAGTGATGTTTATGTTACTTGTTTTCATGAATACATATAGATGAATGATTATCGTGATAGTATGGAGGAGCAGTGGTATGAGGGATACTTATTTAATGCGGAGAATTTAGGCTTATATACGATAGTTACAGCAAATGTGATTCTATTAGATGTTCGAATGGATATTTATTCTTGTAGTAAGGTACTGTGTATCTCTGAAAGTAAATGTGAGATGTCTCATTTGTTTCTCCTGTTATCAAGAAAATCGTATTTTTTTGTTTTTCAAACTTATTATGAATTTAATCGAATCACCACTACCTATTGAGCTGAAAAATTAAGAGTCTTCTGTCATAAGTATCCTGAAAGCCGCCTTCGGCGTTGAACAAGGGGTTGTTAGTGCTTCTAATAAATTATTCCTAGAAAAGAGAATATTCTGGTGTATCATGACAAACTACTAGCTTGAAAGGTAAAATTTAAACTGGTGGGGAGCAACTGGAATGTGTTGGTTAAAAAAGAAAGGATTAGTGCCAGGAGTCAACAAACCGAAGGTATACAAGCTTAGAAAAACGCGTCCCATTATAGGAAACCCCGATTCAGAAAGGGGTGAAAGAATCCCAGTAAAGATTGTTGATGTTTAACCTCGTATTCATGTAGGTTTCCTTTAGCAACCGTCGGAATCTGGTTTGTTGATGCTTTCGAAACCAGCGAAAGAATGCGTTTTAATTTTAACGTGTATTATCTAATCTCTATGGTTGAGTCCCTCCGGATGTTGTTTATTGATGCACGAAATTATGCTTCCGGAGTTCTGCAGCTTCCGCAGACACAATTTCGAGCATTTACGTCTTTCCCTAAATTGTTAGCGATAGAGTTTTAACTGTATCAAACCACTTCTAAAATTGTGGAACTCTATTACGTGTGGAGGGAAATTGGAGACTTGGTATGGAAAGTGCTACGTGATGCATTGATATGAACTCTGACGTACTATTGATTTTTAGGCTCGGTAAAGAAAGCAGGTCTGCCATACTCCTCATTATGCTTCGTTTATCTTCTCAGAATTTGGATAGTTCAAAATGAAAAGTATGTATTATTAAATAATGTAAATTGTAATCTAACATAATGCTTTACGTATTATATTAGGTATTAAAAATTATTATTATTCAATTAGGTTTTCTTTTCACAAATATGTACATGACACGAAATATACTCGTAATAATGGAATATAAACATAATATAACCGTGTCAGATTTATAATTAAATTTACAATTAACGACTGTTTTTATTATTGGTATTACTTAACCGAAACGGAAGCGTCAAAGTCTTGAATCAACCTTCATTCAGCGGTTTGAATCGAATTTATTACGTTCATAATGTTCTTACCTCACACGTTATCATGGAAACTTAAACATTTCTTCTGCACACAAATCTTTCTCTTACCTTGGTTAACTAACTCCCTCTCCTGAACATTTGGATGAAAGTCATGATTGTTAAAACTACTTCAATCCCCATCCTGTTTTGGACTCCTCATTACCTCATCCCTAATCCAAACTTTGATTGCATTCCTCTTCAAACGTTTGGTTGTATATCATTGTTAATTTTATATAGCAATGGAACACTACCTCATTCCTCACATTGCCTTGGATACCTCATCTTATGTCTAACCTAATTCCCAGTCGAAACATTTTGCACATAACAACAGTCAAGTATGATTTCAAAGAGCACTACTTCAATCCAAATGTTGTTTACTATTTCACTACCTCATCTTACCTCTATCTTAGTTCTAATATTTTCCATTTACGTTTGACCACATTGAATAATCCACCGATTGAAAAGCACCTTCGCCTTAAAGGTCGACCGTTCGCTCAAGATATCGAGTTATCAAAGCGGCGTGTTCGCTGCGGGGGACATAAAAAAGCGTTGCTCTCACAATCCGTGGCCTTGACGATGGCAGACAAGTTTGAATGTGTGTCTGAATGAGAAATATCCCAATAGATCCATAAGCCTTTGGATCGAGGTCACTGTATCCGCACTCTCTTCTTTCTGCCACTCACAGTTTCGCACGCTTTTTTCCATCGGATCAGCGACCGCGCGTATCTCATCACTGCTGCACGTTGCGTAATCACGATCGAGTGACCCAATTCACGGCGAACAGTCACTCCTGAAAATGTAAAGGCTAAAAGCTGGATTTAAAAGCTTCTATGAGTGACTCGTACGGAATGTCTTTCGATTCTGTTGGATCATACATCAGGGATTGGTTATGTGCAGCCTAAAATCGGCTTTCGATTGTTTTGTAACTTCGTCTAATTGTAACTGTCGTTCTCATTGGTTAAGGTAGATGCGTCTGTAGGTGAATGTTTTATATTTTGTTTTTTTTGGTCATGTGTATAGTAATATTCTTTAGTTGATAAATGACGAAAGTTTTGTGTTTCAATGTGTGAATATATATACAATAGTTTGATGGTGCAAAAATAAGTTGCAGGTATATTTATTCAAGTATTAATCTGATTTATCTTCATTTTTTATATTTATTTTGTTACGATTTATCCGACATTGTTTTAGAGTAAATTTATAAAAAATTACTCTATAAATGCTTTATTTTCGAATTTATCATCTTTTCTCTATGAAAGTCTGCAATTAGGATCTAGATCCATATTATTTTATGTACTGACTTTATTGAAAAAGTTTGATACAAACCATTTTATCGAACTCAGAGTTTAATCCTTACTCGTTTGAATCTCTGCCTTCGCATGGCATTCCCAATTCTACCGTCAGATGTCTCCACCATTCGTCCTCCATTAGCATCTTTCAGCGGATTTAACAGTGACAGAGGGAGCGACAGAAAGGCGACAGAGATGCTCTCCTCAAATGACGACTTCTGCTAACGGTGAACGGATTGCCATCATCTCTCAATGTTTGGATACTTTGGTTTGACATATATTAGCCTTCGGGGTATTGAGAATGACTTTGGAAAAGGAATTGGAGAATACCTCAAAACTAGACTCGGTCGCATGATGAAGTGTTTTGTTTATCTCTTATTTTAATTTTCCTTTTCTCTAAGTGATAAATCAATTTGTCATTTGTATTTCACCTCATATATTTTTCCTTTTCTTCAAATGCACACTGTCGAAAGTACTTCTTCTTGTGGAATTCCATTGTGTTACTTATTATTCAAAACATTACCTCTTATCTGTAGGCTGCTTATATCATCTTTATGCTGCAGGTGTTACTATAAAATTATTTTTATTCATTACATAATGCTGTCTACATTTCAAATCTAAATAGTATTATCATTTTCTGTTTTTTATATTATCATTTGTGTCATTCAGTTGTAAATTAAATTTTTTTGACCCAAAAAAAGTGAAATAGAAGAGTCATGGAAGCTCAGGGAATAGGATTTGGTAGAGTTATGATTATATAAACTTTCTATCTCCTGTCTTTTGAAGGTTTCATGTTCACTTTGGCAGATAACTCATCTGACAAGTCATTAGACTTTTTAATGTCGTACGCTTCGTGATAGCTGTAACGAGTTTTACGAAGCTTTTGGTTGTTTTAAGGTCGCTGTAAATATTTACGTTAATCGACAGAAAGCACTTTGTTCCGCGAACTAATCGAGCCATTCATTGCTGTCCAATCCAATTATTGATTGTTTCCATTTAAGGCCCTTATACGGATTGGACTGATTCGAGTGATTATTTGGTTCCTGTTTAATTTTGCTCTCCCATTAATTCCTCGTTTGTGGCATTTAAAATGTTGATCTTCACCTCCTATATTCAATCAACTTCAAGGTTTGGAAAGTATAAAGTAACTGATTGACCATTTAATTTTTGCTGATTCCTAATCAAGTTATCCTTTATTGGTATATAGCTGTTAAACATTTAACATATTCTCATTTGGATGATAGCTTTCACAAAAATCGAATTTTTTGTTAATTTAATCAATAATTTCTCTTTGGTATAGTTCTTTCAGTTTTTTCCATACCATTTCATCTTATTCCCTGCAGCGGTATTTCTATTTTAATCTTTTTCAGATTTCTTAAGGTATACGTTACAATTTTCCATTTAAGAATCTCAGATGCTTTACTGTGGAATACACGAAACTGGAAAATAAGGAAAATATAGACTTGTTATAAAGTGGCCAAAGTATAACTGAATAAATATCAATTGAATATAAGAGATATTTATATTGTAGACGATATTGATTTGAACTCTAGAGCTGCTTTCAAACACTTATCATAATTGTAATTTATTACTTCTGACATTGTGTACAATTGAATGAAAATGCAGAATCCCACGAAGCTCTTCAATCTTGTCCAAATGAAGTCATCAGTTCCTAAAACCTCTTCCACTCAATCTTCCCCTAAACCATTACTCTTTCTATCTCGCATTTCTGTTTGCTCTCATATTTGATTTCCCTTGTTTTCTGCCATCTTCGCGTGTTCTCCCATCGTTTCTTCCACATTTCAGAGCTCTCTTGTAAACAGTCACGTGGGCTCCGAAATCCATTATCCACGCACTGAATTGTGGGAAAGTTCACGTGCACCGAACCTTTCGTTTGCAAAGAAAGGATTTGTTCTTTCCTAAAGGAGGCATTGGCCCGGTGAGAAAACTCGTAAGCATGATACCAAGTGGGGTTTCATGTGAAAGTCACCTTAAAAGAATTTCAGTTGCTGGATTTCCGTTTCTATTGATTTTAAATCGATTTAATTTCATTATTTTATGGGTTCGATGCTTTATCCATAGCGCTTTTATTTATGAGGTAGTTCTAATTTGATATAGGTATTCATTCGTATCATATTTAGGGTTGATACAGATAGTTTATCTTGCTTATGTATAAAAGATAAAAGAACATCTTCGAAATTTTCCTGAACATAGTATGTATTCGAAGGTTGTATTTTCCACTTTGAGTTTACTCAAATTCCAAGCAATTTTTTTTATATGTTTCGTATTTTATCATGCTCGAATTGCTTTAGTTTCAGGAATGATTAATGTAAAGATCCTAATTGTAACCGATCGTTCTTTTTATTTTTTAGATTTATTTTAGATTTATACGTGCATTAATTTCATCTGTAGTATTCTATTAATTGAAAAGGCATTGTCATATTCCTCGATAATATATTTACTTAAGTTAAATTATGAATAAAATATTAATTGGTAAATATCTTGAGTTTTGTGACCAGGTTTTACTTAGAAATTATTCAGTAAATATACGAGGTTAGACCTAGTTCATTCACCCCTGTATTATTCCCCATTTCATTATTTAGTCACTGGGCCATTCAAAAGGATATTTTCCTCACGAAACACACTTTAAAGCATTTCACCTATATTATTTTTTTCCTTTTAGTTACGAAAGAGTTAATGTCTTTGTCCGTAGTGCTCAATGGCTCCAAATGACGGAAGTTTTAAGGGCCTCTGCAAAGAAAAATTCTGTCGGCCAAAGCCCTCCATTTAATCGTAACAGCGGAGAGTTTTCATTAAAAGCAGTTCGTCTCTTTAAAAAGTCCGCAGATAACATTGCGTCAGGGAACCAGCTGACGCAAGGAACTATCCCGAGGCATTTTAATTACGGTCGCGGGTCGCACGTTTTCGCCAGTAGCGGAGAGCTTTCAGTCTCCAATTCTTCAGAGAGTATACTGTGGTCTGAAATACCCGTACAGGAATTCCTCTGGCGCGACCCGGTACGTCATGCGCCAGGAACGCGATGCTGGAAACATCACCCCGTTGCATTGTGGGGGAAAAGTGCGTGTGGGGGACACACGCGGGGGGTGGGGTAAGGAATTAATGTGTCAAGGTCCCTACGAACCGGGCATCAGTCACTAGAGATGAGGCTAAAAGCCAAAGCAAGCACTCTGAGAGAAGGCTGTCAAAAGATTCTTTCCCATAGGCTTTTTGTCGTGTTTCCGGTCGAAAATATACCGATGGTTGGTGGTTTTTTTTTTATTCCCGAGGTTTTTTGAGGTGAAAAAAATGTAGGTATGCATTCTTTGCCCATTCTTTTTCTAGCAAGGTTTCGGGAAGAAGTCGCTCCGGTTGCGTTTAAATCAGACACTCGCCTGGCAAGTTTCCTAAGGTCTTTTTGCATACTTATCTAGGGGATATCGTCGAATTAGTCCGCTTGAGGATTTTCTCGGTAGGAGGCGTCGTTGTAGGTGTCTATGTTGTAGAAGGTCGAGTACCAAACCTTGGGTCTATGCTGAATAAAAAATTGGGGGATTTTAACCTTGGGAATAGACTTAGTTAGTCTAGCTTATTATAATTCTAAAGTAAATTCACCTGTTGTGTTTTGCATGCCAAGTGGCGTAGCATCAGAGATCTTTTTGCTAATTTTCACTCGCTGTTAAAATAGTTATAGGTTGTATATATTAAAAGTTTACATTTTTTGCATCACGACTCATAAATTCTGCTCATAGTTTAATTGAGTTTTATGCTCTGCAATGATATTAAAAATCATTCAAATTTAAAGCGATTAAAATGAGGTATAAAGACTAATTCGATAGCGTTCAAACTTTTATTTCAATAGCTTTATTACATTTAATGAAAAAACTGAATATTTTTAATTCGTGAAAGGTAGACTATAATGTATCAATTGTAGCTATTTTATTTCGTATTATAAAAAGGTTTGTTTAATAATATTCTGATATTGGAAAATTATTTAATCCGATCGCACATGGAGCATATTAAACGAAACTAATTAAAAATAATGGAACGAAAAGCGCAAGATTTCAGTTCATTGACATTTTGGAATAACCAAAACACATAAAAAATAATGCATGCTAAAAGTGTATTCTCATTATTATAACAGAATTAAATTATCTATAAAATTATATATTAGATTAAAATCTGGTGCTTCCAGTAATTCATTTTCAAGAGATTATTTATTTTACTAAAACAAAATTTAATTAATGCTATGTACTGAAAAATGACTGAGCACATTCTCAATAATGAGAAAGTTATTTTTTTCATACAGTCCCTTCTTTTAGATCGCAAATGGTAAAATATCATATGCGATTAAATTTCAATTACTGTCGTGTATCATTCTATCTAGTATCATTCTATATGAAAATATGCTGCACGTACGTGGGTTCGATTTAAGGTAGTATGAACTCACATTTCAAGCATATCCGTAATTGAAAACCTCGGTCTCAATTCCAGTGAATGCTTAAATACCGCCGAGTTGTTAATTCGGTAAATATTCATCGTATACTCACTCAATCCACACATTCTGGTGGAAAATATTTAACGGGCGAGTTAATAAAGTTAGAGCGCTGTTACCACAGCAACGTTAGCTCTCCCTGTATCCAGGGCGCTCTTGTTTATACGATTTCTTTTTTGCCCGCCCCTCACCGAGTGCCAACGACCTCGAAGTCCCACTATTTGAGTTTTAAGGAGTCTTTGTCAGAAAAAAATGAAATGAAAAAATCGCGTCGTCACTCCCATATACTGCTAATGAGACCATCCTTTCATATTTGGTATTGCGAAAGTATAAATCAAGAATAGTGCTGTTGTATTCCTTGTAGAAACATCTTTTGGGAGATATTTAGGTATACATATTGGAAAAATTGTGGTCACATTTACGTCCTAGTTTCATCTATGTTCTCGAATATTGGAATATTTTGATACATTCTTGTGTAAGAAATGCTGCAGTATGTTTTGGAAGCTTCTTCATTTTTCGTCCAATAAATAAAATTTTAGGTATATGCCACGGTCTTATATCTATGAATCCTTTAAATAAATAGGTTTCTTTCGAAAAGTTGGGATTCAAAGCTTCTTTTCTCTTTTTGCGTAAATTCTTTCGATATATCCAACGTATTACAAGTTATCTCTACGGGTTTTAAAGAAAAAAATATACGCAATAATTAATTACTTATCCTAAATTTATATACATCGTGCAGTAATTCCAAAGTAGTATCACTTAGTGTAGACTTCTTAGTTTAATGAAATTATCAGAAGAATCACATGTAACAACTAAATTAACAGATGAATTACAATTTTGATACAATGAAAATAAATTGATGTTTGGTCTTAAAATAATTTCAATAATGTGAAAAGGTATGAATCCCTACGATCCGTAAGTTATTTTATCTGTGTTTTAATAATAGTAAAAGCAATCCTGCCAAAGACTTCTTTTCCTTTTAGTGAATAACAGGTAAGAAAAGAATAGAAAAAATAGGATGGAATTAATCAAGCTCTCCCTCAAATTAGGTGTCTGACTACTATATCTGAAATTCCTCAAAGACTAAGGGGCAGCAGGGTGTATATGAAAGGGGGACTTTGGATGGAAATAGAATCATGCAATCACGAAACAGAGTGCCTTTATTCTGGTAATCCTCGAGAAGGATCGTGAAGGTGGCTTTCAATTTATGCATGACGTTTCCCCCGAACACCTCGGACCTTCGTATCTGGGTTAAACGCCATGGACCGAAAGTGTTCTTTCATCGCTGGAAACATTCACAAGGACGCGCTGATTTTCGGGATGAGAATGTTGGCCGACTAACAAAAAATATTTCGCACGTTACCCTTTTGGTGCATTCCAACCTCGTTTTGCTCTCTCTCGAAGTATTTTTCGTTTACCTTTTCATACCATTAACTCATCGTGTGTATGAGCATTTCTTCCTGTCACGAATGGGCCACCTTGCAAGCTGTTCAGTGTGCAGATGCCAACATTCACGGCCTTCTATCTGTAGTGTAATTGGGCGTTTATTGAGGCCGATTTTCTTATGTTACTTATTTATTTGCTGATAAGACCACAACTTGACTCCTGGCCAAGTGGTGGACATTACCTATAGGGAGGGAAATACATGAAATAACATCTCTGCCTGGTATTCATCCCAGTTAAGAGGGAAACCCCCTATAATTTTGCGAAGGTAGAGCGTCGCAACTGAATACAATTCATTACACAACATAAAATACAATAAATTTACATTAAAAAACGAAAAAATCATTTTGAATATTTTATATTATTTTTCTTGTTTCTTCAGTCTTGGAGAAAAGTATTCGCCGTATTAAATCAATGGTATATTGAGCTTGAATAGTAAAAAATTATTTACTTCTCGCTCTTGGTATTAAATTTTTGGCGACTGTTAGATTCATTGTTCAATTCTTTCCACTCTCAATGCATAATTTTCGCGAAATTTTGCACGGAATGGGTTTTATCAGAATTCCACCCCAACTCGCTTTTATTTTAAGGCCAGAGGAAATTCTTAGCGTGCTTATTAAGTGGTAGGTATACGGTCCGGTTACTCCAGAAATCGTCTGTTTAAATTCACAGCACCAAATCCAATTACGCATTCTGCGAATACTTGATTTCTTCAGCCGCAATGGGTTTCATCTCGAAATCCATTTCTGCTTCAACCCAAATAGCAAAAGGGAGGATGCACTTATCGTCCATGTTCCCAAGGTTTCCTCTTCCGAAAGGAGTTTTTTTTAAAGCGTCCACTCGAACGAGGCAATAAATGTCAGAGGAGTTCGCGAAACAGTTCGTGACGAAATTTGTTTACCGCGAGGAATGCTCTCCCAGATTCGGGTGCGTAAACATCCCAATCCTTAACCTAACACACTATGACCACTTCATAACGAGGGAGACAAGCAGAGCGTATGGAAGCGGGTGAAATTCGTACGGCGACTGCGTTTATGAATCTAACGCAAATAAGTGGTTCCTGCTGACATAGCTAGATATCGTACATAACCAACGGAATTGGAAATTGTACGACGCTATTTGGATTCGAACCCGGGTATCTTAATTCTTTGCATCTTTTTTTTATTGCATTGGGAAAAATATTTATGGATGATCGAAGTTTATTATCCTTGTTTTTAGAAAAAGTTTTCTTGGAGAAAAGATCAGATACCCTTGTTGGTTATATCTAGATTTCCATATTCATACCTTGGAGATTCTAGTTCAGAAAAATAGATTATAAAGTAGTAATAGTGTTCAATCGGCAGTTATAACGAGATGAGAGATATTTTTAAATAATTACTTTATTCATTTATCTTTTTTATCGATTTATTAGTACTTAAATGCCATATTTGCGGAAGCGTATCATGGGAGTTATTTGTACTTTCCGCTCGGTCGATTCGAACAGAATTGTGATCCTTCTGTTGGAATTAATTAGGGCATGCAATCGTGTTCATTGAGCCATTAACGGAATAAGTCGTAAAATATATAAAACGATGGAAACTCTGTCCAAGGACAGAGTGTTAAAAAAATTAACTTTTGCAATTTTTATTTTACGTGTCCCACTTCTGCTAATATATATTTGTTTCCTTCGAAGGCTGTAAAATACGTCTGTCAGATACCTTGCTAGATACAAGGTTTCGATTTTGAGAAAATATTCCTCGATTACGAAGAATGAGAATTCGTTCCTGAAGGACATACCAGTTAGTAGTTCTCTTTTAGTTCAGTCGTGAATTCATTGTACAAGTTGTAACACGCTCGCTTTTTATCTCTTGCCTGTGATTGCGTCATGATATGTCATAGCTTATCGTTATGGTATTTTATATACAATTTTGTTTGAGTTTCGCAAAGGAAGTTGTTAGTCATAATAATTGCAGCTGTGTTATTCAAGCTCTCTCACTGAACTTGGTGGATGTTTTAATAATGTTATTTCCGCTTCTTTTAGGTCTTTTTCATTGAAAGGGTATAACTATCATCTATTTCAAAGATTATCGAGATGAAAGACAGTTTCCTATTAAAATGAACCTGAGAAACTTCTTCCTTATTCCGCATTGATCAACATTTGATAAGCTCATCATTTCTATAGTATGTCTTCACTTCTCTAAAGTCTTGATTAATATTGTGAAATAAGGCTCTTAATTTTTTTCATACACAATTTATTTTCTGTAAAGATAAATATCTATGTCTAATATCTGCCGATATATATCTCTGAAGGATTATCTTAGGAATTATGTGAGCTCATCGTTTAACTGCGACTAAATAATGCTGCGAAATAATTTAGCTTATCTTTCTATGTACTCGCTTCGTTGTCTTTTTTGTCTCTTATCAATATAGTTCCCCAAAGAGGGAAATGGTTATGATTTCTTAAAGCATTTAATTTACAACCTCACGCGTGTAGTGTATTTTGAATAGTGTACTATTAAGCGTTGTTTAAATGCACAAATGAATGTAGAATTCTATTATTTCCAAATTAAATTCTTAGCGATTCAGTGGTACTCGAAAATTCTTTTTAGATATTTAAGAATGACAACAAAAAATTACTCGAGTTAGGTTTTCATTCATTCGGTATTAGTTAAATGGAATTCATTGAAATGTTTTATTTTGAGTTGTAAGTTTACTAAACATATTATCGAATATTCTAATTGAACGACGGCTAAGGGTGGAGAATATATATCATAAATATAGCATTAAATAAAAATTTACAATTTTTCCTTGATACTAAAGTCACTTGTAGTTACACATCCTCAAAATATACTCCCAGATTCATTTCCCCACTTCTGAATCAACCTTGCATCTCTTCATTCCCAATGAATGAAGGTAATTCATTTGCGTAAATCCTCATTGCATTGCAGACACATCCGAGGATTAGCTCTCCTGGACAAGCACCGTTTCTTAACCAACTGGCGTTCCCTTTTCAAAATTCGAGGTTGCATTCCCTATTGACGTCAATTGTGGACTCGCTCGAGGTAAACAAATTTGGTCCAATAAGGTTACGAAAGCAATTTTCGCGCCGTGGAAATTTTTTAAGAAAAGTCGCCGATGGGAAGGTACGCAAGTTACGCAAATCCGAGTTCTCTCTAAAGAAATGTTTTCCACATAAAAGGATGAGCGAGTTTTTCTAAGGGCATTCTTGGGGAAGGTCGTTGACCAAGCGAAAGATTAGACTCATTTTTAGCGACGCAGGAAGTTTACTTCTGTAGATAAAAATTTCGTAATTTCCTCCCTTGTGTGCTAGGCGCGTTATCTTCATAGGCGAATGCAGTTCGGGGTAAACTTCCCGTTGCAAATAGAGATATGCTTATTCCACCGTCGGTCACGTAGGAAGTTTCTGTTTTTAAGTGAAAAGGACGTTTAAAATTACTGCAGCAGTGTGGCTGTGGTTCTACTTTGATGATTCCATCCAACCGAGGGCCGTTTCTCGAATCGATCTCGCTGTTTATGATGTTTATGATATGTTTAGTAAACTCTGCTTTTAGTACAGTGAAGGTAAGGACTTTAAGTTCTATCGCTTTCCGATTGATGAATAGGTTTCGAGCGGTTTTAATTCCACGCGGAAAAAATAATGATGTTAGAAATGCGTTGGTGAAGAACAGCTTGTTATTTCTTGCTCATGATATTATCTGCTACCTATCAGATCGAAGAGTATAAGACAGTTCAATACGTAGTTGACTTTTTAGTCTTGTACACTTTCAGATGCTTTTCTTAAAGAAAAATTTACACTTTTGATTAGGGCTCGAATGCATAACAATCGAGTTTATTACAATTTTTGATTTTATTGATTCCGAAAAGCAATACAGGTTAATCTTACAAAAACAGTTACTATATCTTAATGAATGAAACGTTATGAATCCATGGTTATGGTAAATTTTATCCTTTATCCTTCGTATTTTCCACCAATTATAATTTTATTTATACAAAAGTAGATAGTGCAATATTGGAGGATATGCGAGAAATTTTTGGGTGTTTAAATGAATATGGCTCCTGTCCCTTGCAATATCACTCATGCCTTTTCATTTTTATAGACCGCCATATAAAACAGACGACTAGTGAGTTGTATCGAGGCAGGTCTTTCACAACTTTATGGTTATTAAAAAACCTGTTATTAGATACGGGATGACGTCACGGTAGGGTCAATGCACTGATGCATCTATTTCAGAATCGTCTGAAAAAGGGAAATTTTGCAACAAAAGCCGTCGCCTAGGCGATTTGCCGCTGTGATTTCTCCGTGGTCAGTTACACCGCCTCGTTCGCTTGATTAATCAAGCTGAGAGCTATCCGATGCGTCCATTCCACTAGGCTAGCGTAGGAATAGATTCATAGCCTTAAGGAATGACGTCTACACCTTCCTGAATAAATTCCCATGACATAGTGTGCATTACTTAAGAATTCTCGTGCTAAAGGCTTCCTAGTAAACAGTAGAAAATTTCACATGCGCTTGTGAACGTCTAGTCTCTAGGAACCGGTGCCTTTTGCAGGAAGTGAAAGTTCGAATCTGATAAGGTTATCGCCCTAGCTTCGTTGTGGGATACCTTGTGCGGAATGTAGATTATTGATCCGGAAGATGGGTTGGGAACTCATATCTTCTACCGTTTCCTAAAATGGATATTTAGAGGATACACGAGGTTATTACACTATTCGTGTCGGAATTGGTGATTTTTCTTCATTTCCTCAGTGAGGCTATGAGAAAAGTGTCTAGGTATTAAGTCAGTATATATTCTCCATCTACTATGAAATGATAACTCAAAGATTTCAATTTACTTTACAGTTAATGTAGATATTTTTCAACTCAATGGAAAGCTTTCATCAAAATATCAGGGGCTTATTTTTGGCTACCGCTGAGTCATGTCGGTTACTCTCTTTTTTTTAAGACGGGACCTGAGATCGATTCCAGGCAGGCGCCAGATTGTCGGCCCAGCATTAAATTTCACGGGCTTCCTGAATTGATAGGATGTGGTTTCATTGCAGAGAAGCCCAACGTAATTCTATGAAGATGATAGCCACGTGTCATTTACAGTACATGCCAACTGGTCAGTCATTTTCTTCCTGCGGGTGTTATCGCCATGGGAACACTATTTAGACTAGCTAAGAGTTTTACTATGCCAACACATCTTTTCAGTGATAATTGAGTGGAATTTTAATTTCAGAGCTGTTCATTCGGGTCAGAGGAATGTTGTATTAATACAGTCCGCTTTTATAGTATCGTATGTTTCTATTTGTTTCCATCGAGGCGTCAAATCACCAAGGCGTTCCTCGTGTTACCATATGTGGGTCAGTGTGCGAAAATCGAAAAAATGTTGGCAGATTCCGCGGAGTTCGCCTTCTTAAGATTCATCGCTCACTTCCAAAATAATTTATCACCCAAAGATCCGGTTCGGCACGCTGTCGAGAAATTCGACCCCCGTCTTGTTATGCATAAAGAAAAAGCCGCCAACGGTCGTTCACCTTTCGAACACGATACTTTCTATTTACGGATGAAAGTTAATGGAATAAAACGCCGTTTTGTTTACTTTTGTTTCCCGAGGGTATTGCACCCAACAACGTTGCCAACTGTCCGCAATGTAAATGAATTTAATAAGGAAATAAACATGTTTCGTTTGCATCTAATTCTCGCAGAAATTTTGGCGTAGAATTTTGAAACATTTTTATTTAGGTTTGCTAAAGATACACGCCATCTTGTAACAGTGCTCTGTCATGTATTTATAAGCTCTTTTCTAACGTATCGAGCGAGGAATTTCATCTTCTCTTTCTGTTGCAAATGGGAGATACTACTATACTATGCCATATGGAAATGAAATCCACTTGGTAAGATGAAACGCGCTGTAGCGAGCCCTCTCAGAGGGAGATTGCTTCTTTGTCGTAACATAAAAGCTTCCGCACGTTTTCACACTTCTGAAAGAATGGGATTGAATCATCTGAATATGTATGAACTACAAGGATGAGCCAGTACATTATTAAATCGGTTTGTATTTGCCTACCATACTCTAATTAAAAAAATTATAAATTCATTTTTTCGTAATTTGGGAATTGTTTTATTAAATTCCAGAGAAATTAACCATTTTTTATCTTGACACTCTGAATGAGTCTCCTTATCTATAGTACGATTTTTTACGTTCTAAATTGTTCCAGGGTGTTCTGATAAGTATTGATTTCTTAAGAAACTCGGTTTAGTTCCAGGTTTACTTAGAGAATAGCTCGATATTAACGTATCTTCCGTGACCGTTCATTCTCACCTATATTCCTCACCCAATTTCGTTTTTAGTCAAACGTAGAGCAGTAGCACTCTAAAAAGTCTAAAACGCGCCCATGGAAGGTCAAAGACATGGCTGTTTTGTAACTCGCATGGAACACTTTACACCTGATGGGTACGGTGTGAACGAACCTTTAATGGGAAAGTTGTTGCCCAACGTAAGGTAGAGAAGCAGACTGCCACCTACGTCATCAGACGATTGAGATGTTCTTTTTTTTCTCCCGGGAACACAGCGATCTCCAGCTTTCGACTTTTTTTTCGAAAGTTACTCCTTAGCGCTGGCGTCATCGTTGTAGATAGGCTGAGCGTATTTTTTTCACCAGGTTTCTCTTCTGCGCGGAAATATCTGAGGACAATTGGTTTGGCGGGTGGAGATTCTTTGGAGATCTTCCTGTCTTACTCACGTGCTCATATATGAATGAAACTTACCCGAAAGGAGGGAAGGGGTGATAGAATTATATCGGAGTATTTTCACGTTACAGCCAGCATGAAATTTTTAAGTTTTTGGATGGATTAAGGCTAGAATTAATTCTCTCAAATGTAATTTACGGATAACTAAATATTTTATTAGTATATATTGACCTTAACGAGCTATATGTCAGCGATGATTAAATGATATACAGATATTTTTACAGTTATGTTTTATTTTTTAATCATAATTTTAAAGAATTATTATTTTCTAGTTCGTCTTTGATTTGTTTTTTGAGTATAATTAGAAGTATTTTTTACTGATTTTTACTGATTCAGGGTTAAGAAAGTAATTATTTTTTGGAATAATTTGGATTTATAAATTGCAAAAGTTAATTTAATTTCTTATGATTCATTTGCATTATTACATTCTTTAGTAGTTTAAAGATGGTAAAATAATCTTTTTAGGAACCCGATTCTCTATTATCATTCCTAAATACTTTTCTTATTCATACATGTAAAACTTGCGAAACGTTTCGCATGTGTTCTCTGCGTTCTTTCAATTTAGAGAACCTTTTTAGAAAGTTAATCTCCGTTTATTAGTTACTCAATCGTTTCAAAATCTTGCCTCATAGATTGATTTCTCTACATATATAATTGAAACCTGGTTTAACAGGGTTTAGCGTACTAATTAGAATCCCTTTCTATTTATTTTTTCGATAATATTAAAACGATTTAAATGAGTCACTTAACTGTAATGCCAACTGAGAATAAGCAGTATGAGTAAGGTTTTATAAGAACACGTAAGCTGGAGACATTTTTATAATATCACGTAAGCAAGAAAGGTATCGTATGATAACCTCGAAGGTTAATTTATCGAGCAATGCATAATGTGTTGCGTAGTACGAGTTGTATTCGCAATCGCTATGCACTCGGTCTTTCTTCGAATGCGAAATCCAAATAAGCCCATATTTCTTGGTATCTAACGACGGAGAGCGGAAATGGAGTGTTTATCAGAACGAAAATAGACTGAGGATGCGCGAGTTTCGCTTTGGATTCCATGAATCGTCTTCTTAACACTTCGATCGTAGAATCCTCAATTTGCATAGGAGAAAAGGAATCTAAAGGTACTTACGAAAGAGTGTGAGTAAAGAAGGCTTTTAAAAAGATAGATTTTAAATATGTACATTAGTACCAAGATGTATCGGTAACAAACTTAGTTTTCCAGGGTTGTTAATCAATAATTCAGCGTCATTCTTTTCTATAAATTATTTTATATGATTATGCTTTGATATTTTTATTTTCTAAAGAGCCCTTTTGTCTATAGATATATTTATTTAATGGGCCAATTTAATCCACGTAATTATCTACGTATACTGTTCTGTTAGTTAACAACTTGCTCATCGATTTTCTGTCTTAATTAGGGTTCGTGTTTCACTATTGATTTCCTCATTCCATTGATGTCTTGGTTACCCCATTCGTACACAGTTGATCAATGTTACATTCATATGGGTTGATAGATCGAAGTTTCGATTAATCGACTGTAAGTATCGATTTCTATATCGAGAAGCGATAAGATTTCTGGAGTTACCCAAAATCTATATATTCCAATGTTCATCGTTTTGTTTCGGATATTTTAAATTTAATCAGCTCTTTTTGTATCGTCGATGCTGTCATTAGAATGCAAACTTCGATTTATCGATCTATCGATAAACTAGGAAATCGATTTCTTTTTTGGCTCAAAGCTGCGATTCCGGTGTCGATCCCTTTGAGTTTCTCTCCTTTCTCCGGTGCGAATGACCTCAGACGGCCTTCGTGAAATTGTAGAAATCCTCGCATCAATTACGTCGTATCTCCACCGTTCGATTCGATTAGTCGAACAAATGCGCCTTAATTAAATTCCTTCGCATTTGTGATGTTCTTTTGCGGGCAAAGGAATCTCACCATTTCTCACGTAATGGATTTAATTAAAGGGAATTATTCGGGGAATATCGTTTACCGGGTTTAACGCTAATCTTTGTGAGTTGATGAGGGAAACTATCTCTTTATTAGACGTATACCTTATTCTACCGTTTAATGTTATTTTACGTTTTTTTTTGAACGTTCAAAGGATGGACATCAAGGTTTAGAATAAGCAAACAAGATTTGACCTACATTTTTTTCCCTCCATAATTGAAGTGATATTTATCAAATTTAGAATTGGTTATTGAGGGGTTTTTAATATTTTTGTTATTGTAGTTGGAGGTGTTTGAGTATTTCATTGAGAAATTTTAGGACAACAACAATAAAACAGCATCGTTTAACTGTTTAGTCATCGAAAGCCGGTCGTAGTTTATCGAATAAAATTATTAATTTGTGCCCAAAAATTTTAGTACGTAGGTCAAAGGTGAATGATGATAACCGAAACTGAAATAAGAGCATGTTTTACGACTTACATGTTAGATGAAAATTGTGGCCATCCGTGTACTTTATCACCGTTTGCAAGGTTGCTGTTTACCATTTTGGTTATTAAAGTAGTACTTTAACTATAAGGTATTTACATCATATTTAATAGGTTTACATCTTTTGTTGTTTTGGCATGTAGATGCTCTTGAAAATTTCAAAAAATATTCTAATAATGAATCGAATTTGATAGTATTCTTGAAGTACTTTAATTTGTGTTTTATGGTGGTCTACCGTTTAATTTTACATATACTGAAAGTTGCATAATTTTTTACTATGAGAGTCCAATAATATTGATATAAAAAATAACTATCGATATTTGACGTTGAGGGTTCAACAATGGGGGTATCGAGGTACTTAAAAGTCTCATTACGTCTCTGAGTGTAAATCCCATCGCCATGTACAGCAGCTTATTTAATAACCTTACTGGTGGTGTCCTATATAAGTTCCTCCCACTTCTTCCCGGTGCTATTGACCTCTCCCTCCCCCTGCCATCTCCCTTCGTCCTTGTCCCACTCCCCCTACCATCTATTTTTTCTCCTTCCTTTTTGTAATCTCCCTCCTGAATCATCGTCTCTTTATATCTTTCTCCGGCAGCCATTTTTCATTCCCTCCTTGTTGATCGTGTTTTTTTTTCTCAAGGATCGGCGTAGTTTTCTCATCGTAGAATAGTAAAGGAAGCGTGGATACGTTCCCGAAGCGATTAGTTGTGGTATTAATGGGGAAATGGTAAACTAAGTGGATAAGGCTGTCGTAATTCCGATGTTGATTGCTAAGGTATCTTCGCTATTATATTGATTTCCTCTCGTATGAATGGACTCCGTCTTTGTTTACATTTATGAGTTAATTGTATTTTATTTATTGTTGTTATGAAAGGGGCATTAATAGAGTAGCCTTTTTGGTTAGATGAAGTAAACATTTTGTGCGAAATTCTGTCTACAATTTAGAGCGTTTTAATCGTGCAAATGGATTAAGGATTAGCAAAGGTTTTTCATCGATACAGTGTGATATCATAAACTTGAATATCAGTGATGATTCATAGTTTTTATTGGAGCTGTTATTAAATGGATCAATTTGTATTATTTTATATTATTATTTAATATTTTTTTGTTGCTAGTAGCAGATAAGTTAACCTATTAATTTTTACGATATTTTTCAACATTTATGATAATGAATAAAAAACTTGGGTGCTTCATATTGGATGTAGATGTTTATTAATTCTTTTAGATAAATTATATTTGCAAGAGTACATGTTATCTTTGCTTTCAATTATGATTCATATATCAGCTCTGTCTATATTCATCTAATTTAGTTTACTTTTTTTGTGAGAACTCATTATTAAAATGTATCGGAGAGGTCTTAAAAGGCTATTTAATATTCAAGAGCCTAAGGAGAATAGAGCTATTTAATAAAATGCCGTGAGTTTGAAGTATTTTAGGTTTTATACGTGTGAAATAATGAGGTGAATTTTTGAAAGAACTCGGTCATTTAAGAGGTATTATCCCCCAACCTTTTTGAATTACCTCTGTAGATTATCCCGAGCATTTAATTTGGCCATTTATCCCTTTTTGCTTCCCATAAAAATGTTGAGCTTTAAAGATCAAATCAACAGATTGGTTTCCACGCCTGCAGGAGTGGCGAATAATTTTTTGTCACTCGTATCATTTTGAGGTCTGCGGGCGTCCTTGATATGCATCGAGATGCATGCTGGGTAGCGTGCGGTGAACCGCCATGTGACGCATTGCCAGAGAGGGATTCTCAAGATTATATGGTCATAGGTTCTCTACACTTCTCTAACGGATCAAGGGCGAGTATAAAAAGCGCCAGGACGTTGCGCTCGGAAAATCGTACACGCGACAATCGCATTGTAACTCAGATACGGGCGTGTAAACAAATCTAGATCATAATTTCTTCGCGAAGGTAACACCGGGACGAGCCTTGAAGGATTGTGAAACGCAGTCCTAAGTTCATTCACCTTCCCCGAGGCTTTTCCATTAATTATAAAGTTATGTTAATGCTGACCCCATTCGTAAGCGTTTCATAAACGTCTCATTGAATGTTAATTTATCCTTCGAGACGATATCAGCTCCATTTAAAGCGTCGGTGCACTTCCAATTACCCTAAGGCATCGCAGGAGAGAAATTGCATTTGCTCTTTGCCTTATGGAAGTAACCTTCGAAGTGTCCGAAAGCGGGCGGATTAATCTTTTTTTATGGATCTGGAGTGCGAATTATTACAAGGCGGACCAGATGAAGGGAGCCTTCAGGCAGACCAAGAGAGTTCGCTGTCCGCATGCAAAATAAGTCTTCGACGGATTAATTTCCCTTCGCCAGCTTAAAGGAGTTCAACGAACTCTTAGTAGATCGTAATATGACTTTCATACCGGCGTAACAAGCGGTACTAGAGATGCTTCTGGGTGGCTATAAATACACCCAAGACTATTTTTGGATCCCCGAAAATAGTAACTGCTTCGAGATTTGATGGATAATAATGTTGGAGCACCTGATCTTGCCTTCTGCATGTTCTCGGAAAGCTGTTTTGGCAGTTAAATTACGTCTTTGAAGTATTCATTTCGATGGTTTACTGGAACCTCCCATCTCTGTCAACTGAAGCATCTTAATGATGTTAGGAGGTAAGATGGGAGTTAGTAGACTTATCTTCCTTAATGATTCCAGTGGTATTTGGATTTTAATGGTGAATTTGGATAGGCTCTTGCAGTAGTTACTGGCAGCGGTGGTATTGTCATTGGCGTGTTAGTAATCCATTCAAGGTCCTGGGTTATATTCCCAACTAAATCTAGTCTGAACATAGATGTGTGTTCATTAAAGTATTTCAATGTAGTTGATTAGGTTAAGTTAATTATTTTCTCAGATCCAAGAGAGATAATTGTTTTGTTGAATTTTATTTTCGTTTTTTAACAATCGAACAATGTATTCATTTTTGAATCTCTCTTTACACCTTTTTCTGACGTTCTATATTGACCAATCAAAGTTAGCAATTATCTTTTAATCAAATCAATCAATATGTAGAACTCAGAGCATTCTTGAAATACTTTGTCATCCTTTAGGAATTCATGAATCTTATTAAGCAAGTTATTTCACATGAATTAAAATGGTGACCCTTTTCCCACATTGAAATGTTCATGTCATTTAGAGGTTGATTCTCACATCATGCACGTATCTCCTTGAAGATGCAGCTTACAAAAAATCCTTTCTGATTCATTATTCAAGTGCGTGGAGAGCATCGAACGAATTTGCGTCACAATGAGTTGTTGGATGTTGTAAATAATTTAACTGTATAATTCAGTATCGTGAAATAAATCTTTTGTCGATAAAGGACATTTACCCTCCTCGTTTTATTGTGAAATTGGATTTCCAAATTGATATTATCACAGAATTTTAGCTCTAATATGTTTTAACAATTTGGAGATAAATTTGGATGCTTTGCTCACCCTTAAAATTTGATATTTAGAGATATATTTCTAAAATTCTGGAATTTTCTATTCATCATATCATTTTCATTTGAAAATGTACTGTGGTAACCATATAGTCATTGAATAACATTGGATTTACGAATTCAAGTTTTTTACATACTTTACTTTGTTTTCCAAGCAAGTTTCAAAGTCTGTTCTTCAATAAAAGGCAGGTCGAACGAGCGTAAAAATTGGCGGGAATCTTACTTAGTGACACACTTTCCAGACTAGCGAACCCGTACAGAAAGATCACAAAGTATGCACTATATTGGATCAAAGAATGAGTACCGTAGGGGTATGACTGAATTAGCCCCTTCTATAAAGGAAAGGTTAAGGAGGCACTAGAAAAAAACGAACCGCTTCCCTTCACATAACTTCGCAGATGAAGCACCGCCCAGCTTTCTTTTTCTGTCAGACACGGAGTCCCCCGGGGTTCCGTCCTTGGCTAACTTCTTTAACATTCGACGGGAGTGCTGGAGAAGGGGTACCGGTGTGTCGTCCGTCAAGCGGTGGGGTGAGGGACGCTCTGCGGTCGTCAGCGGACAATGTTCCACTTTCTATAAGGTTCGAGGATACCGCGAAAGGACTGGAGCGAGTGTTTTATAAAGGTAGAGGCGGTCAAGGAGGGAAATAGACGTTTTAGTATGCTCCTGCAAAAGCTCCGTCAGAGGAAGTTATTGAACCTGTGGAGGTGGGATTTTCTGGCCCATTTTCTCAAATACCAGCGGCCGTCAACTTTTCGGAACTGCGTAGCAGGCTAAAGGGGTGAACGAATCGGTGGTGTGTCACAAGGCCATAAGGTCTGTGTGCCATGCTATGTTTGGCACATGGATGTGTGAATGAAAGCTTCTGGTGTTAGCATTGCATTCAGTTGCTCAAAGATATGGTTGTTTCCCTCGAGGACAAAGACCGTTCCTTCGCGTTCATTTCAGTAGTAATGGGAGTGATTAAAGCGTGATGGCGCGAAATGCAGACTTGCTAGGCGGCTTTTGACGTTTGCTCACACGTGCTTCCTATCTCACGCCCACTCATTGGCTTTCTATGCACCGATCTAGTACCACTACCTGTTTAGGCAATCACGTGTCTTTAATAATCTCATTGCCGTTATGACTCAAGGAATACTCGGGAGGGAGTTCTGGGGTCATCAACTTAAGTATTACCAAGTACACTGATAGCTTATATTGTAGTTCAGAGCAATAGTAATACAAGGTACAAGGTGCTTTGTTACAAGAGAATGTTGCTTGCAGCGATGTAAATTTAGATTATAATTTTTCGTTCCCGATACGTCTGAGAAAAACATAGCCTTTCCCGTCTTTGCTCACTCGCCTTTTTTCTGTTCCCCGTCCCTATTTCAGTTAGATCTTATCTATTCGTGCATTCTTCTCATCAGGTTGGCCTCTTATACTGCTGCGTCGCGTGCTTCTTATAAATGAGATGGAGTCTACCCGCGGGAGTAAAAAACAACTTGGTTCGCGTGTCTTCATTTTTGTATCCGATGAAAGCATTTGTGCATTGCGAAGATGTCGGGTGATTTATTAAGTAGGAATTTTACGTTAGATTTTATCCTTTAACCGTGGTTTAGAGCATAAAGGTGTCAGTGGTTGTCAATCCGAACTGGGTGTTTCTAATTTGAAAAAACTGGGAAATGACATCCTTGTATGGAAAGAAACTAAAATATTTTTTAATGAATATGAGGACTAATTAAGCTAAATTTACCTGTGGATATTATTCTGAAATCGTCAAATCATTGTTTGTATTTCTATCGTGGTATTTTATCTCAATATTTGCCATTTCTTTAACATATAAGGAAATAACCTAACTAGTGGGTCTTTTCTGCTAAACTCCATATTTACAGGTTGGTATATCAACGATTTTGTACAGATGGCTTCTAGAATACTGCAATTTTAGAAAAGATTATTAATAGAAAGAAATGATCGGAAAAGAATTCTGTAAAATATATAGTAAAAGAACCTCAATTGGATACCGGTTTGGTTAAATGCGGACCATGCAAAATTAAATCCGTTCCTGTCCCAAATGGAACCACCCATCGGAATTCCAATCGATCGTAATCTATAAAAACGATTTGCATCCGTTTGGAAGGCCCAAATACTTGTGGTAAACAACCCAGTCCAAGCGCACGTGATTCCATAATGCATAACGCCCTCCGCAGAATTCCGATAAGTGCCCACGCTCTCGAACCACCGGCATTCATTCCCGATTCGATGGATCGATATCTTCCATTCGGACCCATTTCATTTTCGGCGCGATCAAACTGGCCAGGAAAGAGCTCCCCTCGTTTCGCTTGTTTTCAGGTTATTGACCACTTGTCTGGACCATATGTCCCTTTCACTCGCGTTTCCCGCCAACAGCTCTCTTTCCCGCCTATTTCTCCAATCGCACCTGCCTTTCACCCCTTCTCGTTCCACAATATGGCGCTGCGGATTCGCAGCCTTTGTCTATTACAACAGCGCCTTTTACGCTTCCTCATGCCAACTCTCTCTCTCTCCCCGCTCTCTAAGAAGCTGCCCACGACAATGCGTCGGTTCGCGTGGCTTTTGTTTTTTTTTCCGCAGCGTGACGTAATTATATCGCCGAAATGCATGGGCGATGGCGCGTGGGACTTGTGCGACTTTGGGCACGTAACGCTAAAAATATATCGCATGCTCACTCATGGTGGGTCATCGTGGTTTTAATACGCTGTTTCTTAACTGGCGTTGCAGATCGTGTTTGTGAATCACTCTCAAGACGTTGGCTTTACGAGGCATTAAGGCTGGATATTTATAATTGATCGTAACTTTTTAAAAATGTGCTTAACTTCTTAAATTGATAATGCATTGAGTAAGTTGTCAAGGAAACATACTGAATGGAAATTAAATCATTGTCATTAACCTTTCATCTGGAATATTTAATAATTATAAAGATATTTATTAATTATTTGTAAATATATTTATTAATTATAAATTTTATTAATTGGTTAATAGTGATAATCAACATCTAATTTACTTTCGCTACATTAGAGAAAGTAAATTATTTATCATCTACCCTCATGTGTTATCTCTTTAAGACATTTATGTATTCATATATCTTTAAACCATTCATTGCATCAAAATTATTATATTACAAGCAAGTTTATCCGTAATGACGAGTTATCGATTCTCCTTCAAAACTTAACGATGCTTCGAGATTGTGTTAAATTGATATAAATATCGATTGTCTTATAAGACCATGAATGGAGCTACATCTTATTCCAAATAGATTTCCATTGAAATCAGAAATTCGATTAGCTTTAGAGAAGGAAATTATCCTGCGAAATTTTACCACGGGCATTAAACGTGCGCTAAATTCACTGCAACACAATGTCTCTATAAAAGTTAATGAGGAAATTGACTCAAATAGTCCTTTTAAAGAGACGAACGTCTCCACGGCAGTGCATTTCTTCGTTGATTCCATTGAGACCTCATTGACATTCAGTCGGGGACGGCGGATTCTTTTTGATCAATTTCTAACCCGTATATCTGCTATTGTGTCGATGACCTCTTCGAGCACTTCTTTTTTTTCTCATAAACCGCGTGCGCTTTCATACGCTAGCACACGCACGTCACATTTGAAGAGGTCGTTGATTCCACTCTCTCCTCGTAACGTTTGTTCTTTTCATCATCGCCTCCAAAGCAGTTTTTTTCTATCGGATATTGTTTGTCGTATGATTCGCGAGGTTAGCTTTCTCCATAAGCATTGGGGTTCGACTCTCGGAGCGTTCTGGAAAATGTTTGTGCGTTCCCATTGTCGAGCGGGAATTCGAGAAATTAGAAAGTGGGTAATTTCGCATTCGATTGTTGCCCTGAACACACGCGCCAGTTTTTTTTTGGTTTGGAAATATTTCGGGGCTGATTGCGAATGCGCGGTATGTGGGATATGAACGGGAAGGTTTTTTTATCCCGCGGATGAATTTTCGTTTTCGTAACTCGATAAAGTTTGATCAATCGGAAATTCCTATCGTATCTGAAATGTTACGTAAAAGTTCATTGTTGTTCGAATGTTTTATTGCATTATGACGCTAATGTCGCATTAATGTTGCGGTTGTTTTTCCGTTATTATTGTTGATTGTTATTGGATTATTATTCTTTTTGATAATATTATTCTATATATTTTTATAATTTGATTGGATTATTAAACTATCTCTAACTATTATTACTAAATATTTTTGAATTAGTTAATTAATTTCCGATAAAAGAGGAAAATGGCAACTATTTTACTGGGAAATATATATTTAAAATGTTTGATGTACTAATAAACATAAGGTATGTAGCGCTATTAATGTTTTTATGCAAGTATAGATACTTATAATTTGTTTACTATAATGTAATATAATGATTTAGAAATAGGCAAGATACGTTAATAGGCCCAAAAAGATACGGATAATCTCTTTTCCCTAAATGAAGTCTATTAGCGTGTTATATTTGTAGCAGCTAAAACAATTTCCCAGAGTCGCTGTCTCGTATACTTAGTAGACCAACTCAAGAAAGTTTCCGTGTAAAAAAAGGATATTTAAGTTGGCACTCATCCTGTTGTCAGCCTTAGCGAGGGCAACCTTACCTCGCGATAGCATTGTATCAAAAGGACGAAATTAGACTTTTGTTTGGGGCTCTTAAATAAGCATTGTAGCTCATTATTTCGTATCAATGGGACCGTTGAGTCTTAGGCGCAAGGATGCAACGATATATTCCGCGAAACCTTGGCTCGATTAATTATTCGGGCATTTTCCTTGGGCTAATTTGAGGGGTACAGAAGAATGTTCACCTCCGAACAAATACATTTTTATTTATTTTCTCGTCTCATAAAAACCTTGGAAGGAAAAACTTTGGTCGCGACGAGTATCAGTATGTATTTTTGAATTCTCTCATTTATTCTTCTCTTGTGGGGATGTTTTTGCCATGTTTATTGGCTGTTCTTCCCAAATACAGTTTCTTCAGGTTTAGTCATCAATAGGTCTGAGGTTAATAAAGAATGGAAGAGGTGAGGAGTGATACTTTTAGATGGAATCGGAACCTTTTGCCAATAAAAGCATTGCAAAGACATAAAAGTGTTTGTTGAAAAATGTTTATTTAAAATACTATAGTTTAGGGAAAGTATTCTATGGCTCTTTTCTATTATTTGGCTCAATAAATCTATACATATGGAATATCGAAAGAAATTTGTTCATTATTAAATAGTTTTTTCCATTAAAAATTATTAGTATTGATAACATACATGTATTGATACTTTTTAATGGAGAGAAATATAAGTACGCAGAAAAATTATGCATTATTAGTCAAGTGGTTATAATCTTATCCATTCATGTTAAAATCGTAATATATTAAATTAATGTCTTTGTTGTTTCGCTATAAATTGAAAATTTAATTTTCGGATCAGGTTCGTATTGCTTTAGAAGATGTATTATGAGCACTACATAAGTCCAAGGATAGACTGAAACGAACCGTCCCATACCAGTTGTCTCTCACTCTTTAAATTTCGACTGCAAACATATTAAAAGGCACTTAATTTAGTATGTATGCCTAAGTCAGTGTACAGAGGATGTCAAGAGGTTGAGGATGCACTGCTGTAGAATGATCACTTGTTCGCATGACCCGTGAGGAGCACGTAAAGGTCAGAAGCACATTCACCCATGTTTATTTTTCCGTCGGCTGACGTTATTTCTGGACGATGACCAACGCCTAAGAGCCGCAGGTGAAACGAGGTTAGCTGCGGTTGAATCCATAATCTGCGGGAAACATGTGGAAACATCCCTCAGTCCGTTGACGCGTTGTGATTTGTTATTGCACCGCACGGGCCATTCGGTGTCGCTCGCGGCTTATCTAGATTCGCTCCCATGTAGAGTGAGATGGCGTGAGATCTTGTATATTACCCGAAAATAATTAATACCTGAAAATACTCTTAGTAACTTGGACTAATTTTATAAATTAAGTAAAATTAGGTATATTACGAATATATTTGCGATTTTCTCGTTCATTTTCAAAGCAAGCATACGGTTAATTACGGGTAATATTGATATCATTTAATTATAAATGGAATATTCACTGTGAGTCCTTATTAATCGGCGCATTTGTAAACCTTAATTTATATAAAATTTTAATTTTTTAAGAAATAAATTCCTAAGTGTTGAAGCTATAATTCAGGGATAATATATATCCGAAAAGAAAATTAAAATTGTCGCTACTTTTTTCCTTACACATTTGTTTGAAGGATTATTCATCATTTTACCATTTTAGGACGATTCTGTAGGTTATATTTATTTATTTAATGAAGCATATAAAGAATAGTATTATTTTTAGGTATTAATTGATAATTAATTATTACTTGGAAACTACAACGACACGATTCTAAAGAATAATTCAATTAAATATTTCAGTGAAATTTTCATTTTACTCATATGCATCATTGGTTGCCGAACCACGAGATAACCAATCTTGCTCCCTCACCCTTCACGTTTTAGCAAATGATATAAGTGAATAATTTCCCAACTATCCTTAATATTAAATTCCAAAGACGTATTGTTGACTGATTTTATGTTGATAAAGTCTCCGATGACACGGTTATCACCAAAAGGTTTTTCCCTAGATAATCTTTAAGGTAAGCGCTTTGATGTTTCCATGGAACCCCGACAGGAATCGCCTCATCCATGAAAACACGGCCGATCGCCGCTTTTCTTGGATCGGGTCCACGACGCGTGAGACATCGGCTCCGATAGAGCGCCTGTGGAAGGGGTCCAAAATGAACCTTGACTAGGGTTTATGAACAGCAGAAGGGAATTGCGGTGAAGGACATCGCTGTTAAAACCTTCGTTTAATTTTCGCGCCGTTGGAATGCGTAATGTTTCATTTTCGGGGGAATTCCTCGTAATTCGTGCGGCGGTGGATTTGTTTTCTTCGCATCGCTTTTATCGCGTTCCGTCCGTGTGTAACGGGATGGTTTTATATGCCGCTGCCGGGGAGGGTAATTTGTCGGGGAAAGTGAGACATCTCATGAATTCATCTCGTCTTTTTATTTTATTGCGAGGATTTTTACGTGTCTGGATGATCAGAGTGATGCCTGGAATTTTAATGCGATTTGAAGATTACTTTATTTCTTACAACGGAGAGTTGTTATGCTAGCTCGGAACAAGTGAGAGATTTCTTTTGCTGTTCGCGTTGCCATGAGGTTTGTTTGTGGAAACGTGTTCGCAATCGGTAGGCGTTGGCTATTTTGTCGATTTATCGGTACGGTATAGTTGCCAATTCGGAGCTGTTTTCTCTGATTTTCTATATGTGGCCGTTTATGAATCTTTTTAAACACTTCGCAAGGGACCAAGTACATTTATTCCAAATGACCGAAACAAAAAGAATATCCAATGAATAATATGATATTTTCTGTGGGAACTTTGAAAATAATTCGTCAGGGAAGTGATTAATACTTCCTGTAATATTTTAATCGGTATGAGTCGATGTCAGAATTAGAGGAAACTATCAGCAATTCATATTCTTTAATTATAATACTGAATGTTCTTTTTATTATACTTTTTACAAATCCTATAGAGTTGATACAAGTTTTGAAGATTTTATTCATTATAAGAATCTATATCTAAGTGTAATTTCGCATTAAAATTTCTCTTTTCGCTGTAACAATGATCCAACCATATGTGTCAATTATCTCATATATATTTATCGTATTTTTATCTAATTTCCCTCTTTACTCATTATTCCAGCAAATTCACACATAAAATATTCTGTTTAAGAATATGCTTTCGAAATATTTATTCATTGGGTCAGCTTCAGACACATTCTCTTACATCATGATCCCAAATAACCTGATATGGAATGGGATTCAGTTCAAATTCACTTCCGAAAGACAGTCTTTCGCAACATTCAGGAAAGAATTTTCATTTCAAGTTCCGCGGTAAATGCACATTATTTATATTACAGAACCCACAATTCTAACAGCCGTCGCTTTACTCAGCTCATTACTTTCCTGAGAGGGAGTTCATACATTTTCATCAACATTGGGGAAAATAGCATTTTCAATTTATTCCTTTCCTTCCATTCATTAAATATTTTAACCCACCCGTAAACCTCACCTTCCACCGGCTCACTCAAAATTTATATTAGTTTTTGAAAGTCTCTTCCTGTTTACTCTGTTCGTGAATTGAAGGCGCCCAATTAACTTCAAATCTGCGACTTCACCTGTTACGGACTCTGATTAACTCGTCTAAGAGGACCTCTCAGGGTCAGGAATGTATTAATTTAAACGGCAGGTGGGCCTCTATTTAATCAGTTCCGCTTGTATACGTTGTTCATAGAGATGTTTTAAATTTAGAATTCAAAATGTTTGATTCAGTACTCGCGTATTATTTCAGGATAAAATCAATATTAAATTTGGTGACTTAACTCCCCAAAAAATCCTTATTCGTATGATTCGGAATTTTTTCATCGCAGTCTTTTATGTGCATCCATTTCCTCTACCCTCATCCCCTATTCTTTAATATGACTCTCTCCACCCATTACAATCTTTTCCCAGTGTCCACTGCGTGGGCGTAGCGATCTTTCTTCATTTCCCTAATGCCCCGGAAAGATGTTCGGAATGTCTTTCCATTCCCACGCTTCTATTTTGAAACGAGTGGAGGCGTGGTTGGGAAAACATCTCGCGATGAGTGTCGCCCATAATCTTACGATGTGGCCTTTGCCAGATTCGCTCTCTACATCAAAACTGGATCAATGTTTTGCGGTGAGGAACGCAGAACTCTTGGTTACCATGCGCCACTCACGCTCTAACCAAAATAACTTCCTGATCGAATCTTAAAGTAATCTTCCCTTTTTTGTCCTCGAAGTTTTTACGGAAAGTGGTTACTTAAAGGCTTTTACTCTTGTGTTCGCACCTGTGTCTATCATTATCGCCTAAGAGATATTATTGATTTTTTTATTCTTTGGTTTACTAATACGATAGTCATTCTATTTATACGTGTCTTAATTTAAAATCGTTTTTTATTGATTATAAACTGCTGCATTAAAAATTCAGTGTGCATAGGTAACGAATTCCATTTGGATGAATAGAATTAAATTAGTTATCTAATGTTTCGTAAGAAAACTATTAAAGAAAGCGATATTATACTATCAGATAAGATATAATTCCAAATATTATCTCTAAAATAATTCGCATGAAATGTTTTCTTTCTCCGTTTATGAATATATTTCTACTGAAAAATCTCCATCAATTGAACCGGAAAGAAATTTCTAATTGTATTTTCAATAGGCTGCTTTTTTTATCAATTTTTTATTGAACTATTGTTTGAGTGAAAAATATCTGAAGTAATCTCAAGTATTTTAATGTACGATTGTAAATCATGCAAATTAATATTAAAATATTCCTCAAAATTATATTGTTCTAACAATATAGATTATAAGACTCGCAGGCCACATGTTTTAAGTGTCCCTAATCTGTACCGTTTCATTCAAAATTAAACTTTCGACAGGAATATTTTAATAGGTATAACTTACGCTTCTTTTACAGACGTTTCCGTATGTTATTTTAATCGCGATATCACTATCAACTTAATACCATAGTCGTATTCCAGTGCTACCTGGAAACATGAGGGTTGCTATGACCAATGTGTTGTGTTCCTCTATCGGCAGTGCGTGGTAGTGGTGGGGGAGGGCAGGCTGGAGAAGACGGGCGGGGGAGGAGGAGGGAACTTGGTCGACGCCGGTATGCGACGTCCTCCAAGCGTCCATAGGCCACACTCCCCTCCGCCGACGACGCCTTCTCCTTCCATCGCCACTGGAGGAGGCGACAACGCTCTGGAGGAAATGAGAGGGACACATCCCCCGGAAAAGGTGAAACTCATACAAGCGGTCTTCACTATGAATCCAGACCGTATCTTTTTCAGGATGGTCCCTCTTCTATCCATTCAGCATCCAAGCACCTTTTCATTTAAGATTTTATCTAAGAAATAGTACCACTACGATTGGTTTAGATACCCATTAGATGTCTTTTAGAATGGCAATAGATCAAAATTTCTTATTAGATTAATTTATGATACATTGACAATTTAATTATCATATAAAACCTAAAATCTTAATTTTAGAGGTAGAATTATGTATAACTTATAGTGGTTAAATTGAAGATTGAAATCTCTAGGGTTTAATTCACTCTATGCCAATCTGCGATGTAATATAAATTCTGAAAACTCTTTCTTGTTGCCTGTTTGCTTTCAAATTGAAATAAATTAATACTGTGATTTAGAAGTTGAGATTATAGCATATTCGTTTTTTTCTTTATAACGAATACAGTAGTGTAATCTAGAGCAAATTCTTAAAAATATTTTGTCATATTTACCGAGCATTTTAACTACGTATCATCGGTCATGTCTTTAATAATAATTATTATTTTTATTAGTTTTTACTTTAAAATCAGCCCTATGAAATATATTGACTGTCAGCTTATTTTGCAGTCTACTTTTTATTATTAAAAACAAACCTTTATCCATTCGTACATCATAGATATAGAATAATATCATAAAAGGTATCTACCTTTAGGAGACAGAGGATTACATCTCTGATAGTGATCGAGAATAGAATCTTATTTTTAATGCTTATTTTTTAAGTTTATAATTTTTAAGACTGCTTCTGATAAATGTATACAAGCAATCTTCTTAATTGTCTAAATCAAAAGTATACTCCGTTTAGGAAACAATAGAGTCTACTGGTACAATTATGCGTAAATGCAACATGCGGAAATGGTGTATGCCGGCAGGAAATCGCTTTTGCTTTCTAAAGAATTGTTTCTTTTATGATAGGAAGTAAATCGAAAGTTCATGGGAACTTCTTGTACCTGGACACTCATCCAATATGTATGCTGTTACTGTTCCTTAAGAAATGGCACGCATTCAATGTTATTACTCTATCAACTCTTAAGATTATTCTTGTTCATACTATAATGTATCCTGTTCAGTTAAGTTTAAATAGGTGTTTGAAATATAGGATTACCGGAAATGATAACGACCGTGTTTTTATTAATTTAGCATTTGAATTCCAGGAAGTAAAAAAGTGTATTCCGCGTTCGTAAATAGTTTTCACAGTTGAATTTCCTCTGTCATATGTATAGGAAGTGGCCATGAAGTGCATATAAATGCAGATACAGAGGTGTTAGGTGACTCGTTCTTCCAAGTAAGAATTCATCAGTTGTTTTTATCAGCATCATTAAACACATGGAACTCCGAGAGAAATATTTCTAACGAATTGATTAATCGCTCATATCATGTTCTCTTTTTAACTCTGAAGCTTTTGACGTATGAGTGATACAAGTCGAGCTGAATTTCTCATGAGTAAATCCTCTTGCCATTAATCATTCTGAGGATAGATTTGTTTCATAACTTCAAGGTATCTCATCATTATTATCATTTGGAACTCTTCCACATCCAATCTTTTATTTAAAAAATATTCATCTGGTGAATTCCAGGATTTATTATATTTTATGTGTTATTGAATATTGTTTTCAATCACTTTCTTTTCAAAAACTTCCATGCGTAACTTATCTATACAAAATCTTTCGTATTCATTGCTTTTTCACTTTGACCTATGATTTTGACCTTTGACTTATGATTTAAGATGTTCAACTGCTCATTAACTTCATGATTTTTGTTATTCCTCACGACTTTGTTACTTCTTGAGTTCGATCTCACATTATATTATCTTCGCTTGTTGTTATTTCTGCAGATTTGATGCCATTAGTATTCTTCTAGTATAATAATTTATTCTCATTAGTTTGGAGAAATATTAGATAAGAATGCGTAAACTTCCGAAAATGCGCATCAAAATTTTATCAAGAGAATAAATTAGTGGGAATAAAAGAGAGAGCGGGATGATGACCAAGTTTTCGAAAGTGAATTATATCAGAGTTCGGAATGCGAAGTGGAAAATACCGGTATAAACCAGTTCGATCTCAATGAAACGTAAATTACCTCACCGTTTCACTCCATATTCACAATGGGTGAATAACTCATTCGATTTTTTCACTTTTGAGAGATTTATCTTGTTTTCTTCTGGTATAGATTTACAAGCGTTCTGCTCCAGTGAAATGTCTACTTGTTTGGGATCTCATTCCCAGAAGTCATGGCCCAGTCTAGAATTAGTGAACTAAAAAATCGTTCATCAGATAGTAACTTAGAAGATAAAACGGTTATAAACCCATTTTAGAGTCGTAAATGATCTGTTGACGAGGTACGAGCTAGCATTTCTCTACAGTCTTGTATCTCGAAATTGCGTCTCAAAATGCGCCCGAGGCTGGAAAAAAAATCACGCCAACTGCTTCGCAGATCGGCGGAGTGTTCGTTTGCCGGTTGTTTGCTTGCCATAACCCTCTCGGTATATTAACCCACATAAGGAGAGATCAACGAACGCGGAGGTTGTAATAACGCCTCCCTCTGGAGTCGTTGAACGCCCCGAAGGTGTTACCTCTCTCAAGTGACTCACGCCGGAGAAAAGCCGAATTCGGTCGAATGCAAAGGTTCAAAGGCCTCGGCGAAATCTCCAGAATTCCTCCTTCGTCATACTTTCGGTGCGAACGAGATCTGCGAGATGGTGCCTTTCCCGAATGATCTGGAAGGTCTTTGACCCATGTTTTTTTCTTTGGAGGTGTACATTTACCCATGAGAAATGGTATATTTAATTTGGACTGGGGATCTTCTACTGGTTGCTCGAAAGTGAAATCTGAGGATTAAACTTACCAGGTAAAGGGCGATAGAAGTGTTAAAAGCGTGATGTAATGTATGAGTCAGGAGAGTTGAATGATAATGATTTCATTATTGAAGTGGTTGTTATAGTTATATTGTAACTGCTATTGAAGAAGTACTTAGATTACGAAACAATCTTAGGCTTGTAAACTTCACAATGACAACCTTTATTACTGATAAGCACAATGAGATTTATATTTGATATTTTTATTTTAGTTTTATAAACACGATTTAATTTTCGATGAAAGTGATTGATAAGTTATTGACATTAGTGAAGTTATTAAGGGTTATTAGCATTTTATTTTTTAAAGCTTTTTCTCAACTGAACATTAAGAATAAGCGGGTATATATTTTATATTTATCCCCAATTCATTTCCATATAACAATAGTCCGAAGGGTATCAGCGAAAAGAAATTTTATCGTTTTATTTTTATTCCAGAATTGATTGCTTTATCGTGTTATTCTTTGCATTCGAAAGTTTTATGGACCAATAATGGTTCATTTACGATCTAATTTCTTGTGTATTCAAGTTGATGGAAATAGCCATTTAAAATATCCCGATCCATCTCTCGTAGCATCTCTCCAACCTTCTTTTGTTTACGTTCGGTCGGATTCCATCGCGTAATTGATTCGCCCACGGAAATTTATTGTACAGATCGGCGAAATTGGTTTTGTGTGTTTATAGAGTGTGATGCCGGAGTGGATCGTTATTTACCTTATTCATTTTTTAAGTTTGTTTTCATGGCTGTTTTATTATTTTTATGATTTTTGAGCAATATTTGTGTTGGAAGACCGCGTTCAGAATTTAATAACCTAAAGAGACGTATATCCAACGTGTTTACTAAACAATACATTTTTTTATATTTACTTCGTATACTTGAAGATTTCCAAAGACGTCAAATCTTGTCTTTGTGATGATTTTGTACATGCGTGTACAGAATAGTGTCCTATAAATGTATGCAGACTGTAAAGTTTTAGTTACAGACGCTATTGATTTTAAAAATTATATTTTTATAGCAGATAAGTGAGTTGATCTGTAAATATTGAGTGAAAGTTTTAGTAACGAATCCAATATATCCTACAATGTTTATCGCATGAAACGAATACTGTGCTTCAATTCCCTTGTGTATTCCTTGAGATCAGCGATATAGTATCGTATTGACAAACTTTCAACGAAGAGGTACGTAATTTTCAAAGAAATTGTTCACGAAGGTTTTTCTAATATGAGACTTTGCACTTGAATGAGACAGACACTAGCTAAGGCCACGTTATCGGCTCGACCTTTCCAGACGGGGGTGGTAAATATACGACACGTGTATCTAGAGTTGCACGCGAGAATATAATTTTTGTCTCGCGAAGCTTTCATGGATCATTGCTCTTTGTACGTTCTATACTTTTGAAATGTTTTATCTGTAAATTCAATAAACTGTGGCGAAAATCTGATAATTTACTTTTGCTTTCTTAATTACAGAAATACTAAATCGCATCTACAAACACAGGATTGATAAAGCAATACATTATTTAATCAATTATTTTCGTGTTGATAGTATTTACCAAATATAACTATGTTTAACTATATACTATAAATAAAATACATAATCGACCATATTGCGCTATGAATTTTAAGGTTTATGCCTAATCAAATATATTTGTGAATATAATATTGCTAAAATGTACAGGATCGATATATTTAGGTACACGAACAAAATAATTAATCCTTCTATTTTATCGTAACAGATAGTTTCACGCTAAACTAGATTAAATATTGTATTTAATATAGTTTAACAAATTGTCCGACTGAGTTATAGCGTTGACAAATTAAATTTTTAATTCTTAGTCATTATAAGTCTGTGCGAAGTATTACTTGCGAATAAATTGGGCTCTTATCAATCACAGTAACAGAAATTAAATTAATTTTTTTATAAATGAGAGATTTTCAAATCCAACGTTCCGATTCCGTGCTAAGCAAAGTAGCAACATTTATCTCTCCGAATTATTTCGAAATGCCACTTCGTGAACGTGCATGATGGACTCGTGTTGACATCAAAAGAATATTTCACTTATGAAAAGAGGCACTTATAAAACGTCTTATCTCTAAAACGTGAGCTTTAGAGTATTGAAGCAAATGAAACGCGGCGGAACATGTGCGTCCGGAATCAGGTTAAGGTCACTTCCGGTATTTTTGTAGATGTTCCAGTGGCGCGACGATAACCTTTTGTCGCTCGGATTTGCGAGGTTCCACGAAGCATTAATTTCGGACGCATCTGATTCCCTTTATCTCCATCCTCGAATCGATTCGTCTTCTCTGAGGTCTAAGGGAGATTTCTTCATAACACGAAGATGTATTTTGGGAGCTTTGGATTCAGTTCGGAGGTCCGGTGAAGGTGCAAAGCTAAATTCCTTGCGACACTGTACACGGATGTGGTGGTTTCGTAGGCTTCAAAGTTAAAGTTTAGTGATTGTTAATTTGTTTCTATTCTTTGATGTCGCCATTAGAAAATAGCAATGAGATACATGGGAGATATTAAAATGTATTATACTTCATTGAAAAATGCTTCGTTTCAAGTAACCATATATTTTTAGAATTTTATCGTTTGAGTTAATAATTCATTGTTTCAGGGATAAGTATTGTTTATTATATCAATAGCATTATTGAAATTTTATTACTAATATTAAAATTATCAAATTAGTAAATGTTTTTATAAAGTCATAAGTGCTATTATTATTCTAAAGGTTAGGAAAAACGCTTAATTCTGTCACTCAATGCATAAACCAGCTGGTCTTATTACGAAAATTATATCAGTAATTAGAAGTTTAAGATTTTTATTTCATAATAACGCTCACTAAAGAGCAACTTCTGCGAATCTTCTAAATTATTGTCTTCCCATATTTATCTAATTATTGTCATTCTAATCTTCAGAGAATTACTTTCTATGTTGAGAATATTCATTTAAAATCTTAAAGATATATCGTTAATTGTATTATCTAAGAATATATATTCGGTATCCTTAGTAAAATTGTACGATATTTAGTCATAATCAAATGGTTCTGAAAGCATACAAAGCTACCATAGCTATGCTGTACTCAATTAATTTTGTGTCTGCTAGGTTTTGGATAAAAATTTCGAGGAAAGAATTTTAATCCTGAAAGCTATCTCGAAAGAAATTCTCATTAGTGTAAATATGAATTTTGTGAATTTTTACGATTGCGTGTATATTATCACGTATTTAATTCGCTCATCCGTTGAAAAATACGGTGATCAGAGCATTGCATCATAAGATATAGAATCATCAATGCATTTCCCACTTATTGACGACAGCTATCTCCGTCCTTATAATAATCCCGAATTAGACTTTTGATAGCTTATCTTCAAGGCGGATATGTATTTTCGCGTTGCATATCTTAGAAAAAGCCTTGAGTGCGATTTCAAGGGAGAAATCGCTGAGAAAATATTCAGCCTTCTGAATCACCCAAAAAGAGAAATGTATAGACCATCGAGGGATTTAAGTGGGCAATAAATTTCTGGGTTTTAATGGATTAGGGAACTTTCCATTGGAACCGAAGCAATTTTTTTCGTTGATTCAGGGTTTCGCATTTGCTAAATCCATGGACCGCTGAAAAGAGAGTCTTAAGGGCTGAGGATTGATGCGTAACATGGATGAGACCCTGAGACCAAAGGTTTTGTTCCACCCTCGCTCAAGGGTAGACGACGACTCGGTCCAGAGACCAATTTAAACGATCTAAGAAAACATTATTGAGGTGTCTAGGGTAAAAATATAAATCCTTGGTATGAATGGGAGACTGTTATCTAACTTCCCTTGAGAGAGAAAGATGTTTTTATATTCCCTTTTTTATGTCGAGGGCCGAAGAGTCTGAAATGGATAATCATCAAGTCCTGATTTAGAAAATATTTTAAGGTGTTGAGTAATTTTTATCTATTGACCTTGTGTACCAGTACGTGCCATTGATCAATATCAATCGTGCAGTGATTTTTATTCGAATTGTTTCACTTTATTGATTGGCACTTGTTGTGCATTAAGTAAATATATTTTAATATCAACATTACCAATATTTCTTACGGAATTCGTTTGTAAATGAAATCTCAAGCTCGTAATCATCACATTACAGCCCTATAATGATGCCAATAAAATATACCTCCTTCATTACCAATTAAACATTATGGATTAAAAATTTTTATTTCAAAGAGCCATATATTAAAAATATTATAAATCCTATTTCTTAGTAATTTTTCTTATTCTACATGAAACTAAGTGTAATCAAATCTGCTCTCCTAAGAAGAGAATTGTACTGTATGTGACTTAATTTTTGGTAAGAAAAATTATAAATATAATTCTAGAATAGTTTTAGCGGATGATAATATTCGCTTAAAGGAAATATTGTAGTTTTAAAGTTGAGTATATGTTTACCTTTTTGACACGTCTTTCGCTGTATCTAACCTATACTGATTAATTATTAATAACCGTATAACCGAAAGGTATTGTTCCTAGTCGAACAGCCAGTGTTCGTTTCTTACTGACGTTGATCTCTCTTACTGTTACAGTCTGGGAGAGGATCATCTGGAGGCTGCGGTGGCAATACAGTACTGACGGTGGGTCAAGCGATATCTTCCCGCCTCCGGCGTCTCCTGTCCCAGCCATCCTCCACTACCCCCAGCGCGCCCTCTCACCATCACACCCCCTCAGCAGGCATGCCAAGAGGTCCGGACACAGACTCTCCTACAGCTGCACAAATGCAACAACAACAGTGGTGAGTACCATCGAGAAGCAATTCAGTATGAACTATTGCCACGTGTCGACATTTAGCCGAAGTTTCGCGGATAGTTGCGTTTTGTTGAGTATCTTGGCCAAATGCGGGCTGCAGCCAAGAGAACCAAAGCTAGAGTTTGAGGTTACCGGCTGTCTGCTTCCAAAGTGGCGAAATGTCAGGGGAAAACAATGGGTTTCTTTCGAAAGGAATCGCAAAGATGCGCGGCTTTGTGAAGATTGCCAAAATGGATGCATTATGGGTTGGTTTTTATGCATTTAATGGCCGAATCCTGTCGTTGTATTCTGTAGTTCTTTGCTTGTTTCGTTAAACCGGGTTGTCAGTAATTATTCTGTACCGAATGATTTAAACATCTCAGCGTTTTTGTCTTTAGTATAAATCTTATACTTTGCTCAGTACAAACCGTATATAAGATACCAGATATTGTCTGTAAAAGATTTATGTTTTATTCTTTCATCTCTATTGCTTACTCGGAAGTCTTTGGCGAGAATAGATAAAGAAAATAATTTTTATACGTGAATATCAAAGATTAACGCGTACAAGGAATGAAGTTTTTATCAATAGTATCCGTCCAAAGTTGAAAAGCGCCCTCTGAAATTCTCTTTCTTTAGAGTTGGCGAATTTTCCACGCCTCGTCAAACACGAGCTAAGGAAGCGTTATTTATGAATGTTGAGCAATCCCTCCTTTCTAACCCACTGACATAATATATTTTCCGGTGGAAGAGAATATTAAACCGAATTTTTTCCGTCTCAAAATAAACTCTCTTCCCCTTCGTCCGAGGAATCTGTGAAATTCGCAAGGTCGCCTAAAGTCGAATCTTTCTGAAGAAAACGTGAAGAACGCTTTCTGGCTATGGTCCAGATGTATTTCCTTTTGAGTTTTACGGGTAATCTTTTATTGCAATTTTTTGGCGTATTTACATCAGCCTCGGCTCTTGAAAACATAACTAACGCCGCGTTTCCATCTTGGACTTTGCTTACACATTAATTGTGTATGTCCTTGAGAAAGGCCGTTTTTTGGTCTCCGAGATACTCTTCCAAACCGTATATCATCGATTTATTAGTTTTCTCGCTTTATGGACGATAGCTCTCCAAGTAATTGGACTGAGATGATCTCATGGGTACCGTAACGTAAATTAATTAAATTTCTCCTCGAAACACGATATTTTTATCAAGGAAGGAATTTTTGTGATTATTTCCTTCTGACTGACATTGAACGTCATAGTTTTTTTCACTTTTTCCGTTGCCTTAATGTTAGATATCTAAGTTATATATTCTCAGATCATTCGTGATTGACATGCATACAATATGCCTCATAAGTCTTCAAATATTGACTTACTTTAGATTTTAAATTTTCCGTTGAATCATTTGTCTTTATTGAACAGTAACAAAATTAAAACCCAGTTGCATTTTGAAATATTTATATTATAATTTGAATTGAGATTTTTCTCTATCATAAATCGTTTTGATGATGTCTTACAAACTATGGGAAAAGTTTCATTTCAAAGCATATGAATGTTCTATTGAACAAAAATTAAAGAGAAAAGTAAGGTATATTTTCAGAAGAACCCTTTATAAACTAGTTTTCAACTATAATATTCGCATTCATAATTCATAAAATATGATAATAGGGATACTGGTCGTATAAAAAATAAATTTCTATAGACAAATTAAAATTTGATTCATATCTCTCTTGTTCGTTGTTAAATAAATATTAAATTTTGTATACGAAATCTGTATGGGGTGTATATCGTAGTTGCAGTTGGATTTAGTTTGCGATAATTAGGTACAATTATAGTTGAGCAGTTCCCTCTAAATTTTAACTCCCTCTTTGACCTCTATTTACGAAGTAATTTGCAAAATCCTGACCCAAAAATTCCAAGTACAGCGAACGAATTTCGACACTTTGCTTGTTCCGATCGCCAAATTAGAACGAATAAAGTTCGTGAGCGGAGGCATAGCTTTAAATCGTTTTAAACTTATCCTTCAACATCACCCCTTCCGCATTTAGATCCGTGACTCTCGCAGCGGAACTCTTTAGCGTGCACAGCCCTCTCCAATTATGCTCGTCTCATAGCTTAAGAGTGCATCACCGGAGCATTCTTTCTCGAACTTTCTCCTTCACGAAGGCCTATCATAATACGCGATGTATTTCCACCCGAAGAGGGATGAGACAACTGTCCACAAATAGAGCTACTCTCACGGATTCGTATGCTGAGACGGCGTCAGAACAAGCGTCCCACGCGTGCTTTTTGCGGTTTCGCAAGCTGTTTACTCCCGAAAACGCTTTTTAAGGGGCGATCGCGGCTTGCCGGACCACTATTACTAACATGGTTGCTAAATTTCACTTAAGTTACGTCATCGTCCGAACAGGTCTCAAGCAGGGAATCTAATTAAAAGAAACAGTAAAAAGTTATGCATGAAGCTCATGAAATATCAGATCGGGAAAATTTTGGTATATAAATAAAATTTCGTTTTTCTCTCATACTTTTAATCTTAAGATAAAATTTTATTTGTTGAATTATACATATATTGTGTTCTTATATACTAGCGATTCACTTACGCAAGATTTAAGTACAAAAATATATTTTTTTCTTTTGTGGAATTTATCAATTGAATTATAAACGTTTTATATTACGGATAAAGACATACTAAAATAGGATTCGAGAGATTTTATTATTTACCATTTTTTAACCATTATACTTTACCTCAACTCGATTTACTTCATGCACTCTTGTGATAAAACTTCCCAGTATTCTTGGTTTGAATCTAGTATCTTCCGGAACTCTTACTAAAAATATTTTTGTCGAATTGTTTATATCATACGAATCTAAAATAGCCAGATAATGTATTATAGTAGGTACAGGTATCTTGTTTTAGTATCATGAGTCTTAATTATCAACCTCCAAAGACCACGAAGCGATCGATTTATAAGGCAGAAATATTCAGTTCCGCTTTTATCTAACTTTTTCGGTGTTTAAATAGCTTTCCGATGATGCCTCTTAACGTGCTCATCTCATGACTCAGCTGAATTTGATTGGGGTGAGTTCGCACTTCCTTGATTGCTATGCAGCACCAGGCACTACGGGGTGGAGAACATACGGATCGCGTGCTTTCGATACATTTCGAATTAATATTTATGCCCAATTAACTTCGGACACGACATAATTATTTAATTGATTAATTGCCAATTAAGGAAAATGAAAATGTTTTACCATTATCAATTCCTTTAATTCTTCAAATTTACCCATTAGCTTTTAATTCAAGTAGTAGTAATGATAATTAGCTTACTACCTGTATTTTCTAATGTAATTAATTAATATATACAATTGGAAACATTTACGACACTATTTACACTAGTATAAGCGTGTATGAATACACAACATATATCCCATATCGTGTTTATGTTTTTAATAGAGAAATGTTAGGCGATATCCAAAGTGGGTTTCCCCTTAAAAAATCTTTTTCCGTATAACTCTAGTATCCCGGTCCAAAAAGTATCCCAACCGCCTTGGCTCCCGATCCCGCATTGTCAAAAAGGCCGGTCAAATGGCCGTTCCTTGTGTAATTCGCGGGAAAAGAGCTCGTTTGCTCCCCTCAAAAACATCTCATTCCCGCTCCAGTTAGAGCGAAATTTTCCTTTTAGCCGGCACTCTCTTCTAAAGGTTTGAAAGTTCTCCCCTCTAAGAATCTCCCCTCCCAATGGGAGATGGTATAAACACGGCCGTGTGGGGGTAAGGATCACGTGAAGGGAAATAGTTGGCACAGTCTCGGGACGCAAATAGTCCAGTCTAAGTATCCGGGGGATACACCAGAGGTCTCTACATCAACCCCCTTTCTGATGCAACAATGATACCGTTACACCTTGGAACAATGGGAATCAACGATACGGATTTGTGACTATTGTTGCTCGTCGATCGATTAGAACTGTTTCTGTGGAATAATCATAGTGTCCCATTATAACGTGAACTATTATAACTTTCCCATTCTAATATCAACAATTATTAATTTCGAATAATATTAACATGACAATATTATTATTCCTTACGAAGTTCTTATAAATGATGCTAATATTTCATCCTTCGTTACCTTATTTAGTCATTAGTTTATTCCTTCACTCGTCATGCAAAATTATAGATCAGGTGTCGAAAATTATTTTCTGAGGTTATTACAAGAAGAAATAGCTATAACCGTTCTATTTCTACCAATATTAATATAGGAGATTAATAATATGAGTATTTAAGTACTTCGGTGAGTTAGCACGATGCCATACGCCATGTTTGGCAGAATTTATATAAATGTAAACGTTTTTAATGATTGTCGTTTAATAATTTTACGATACAACTTAAAATACTCTCCTACACTAACTATCAATATATCCATTGTAATTACATTTCATGCTCAATGTTGTTGGTATTATCATCAATGATATTTTTCTTCATTCTTTACTTTCTAATAAATTTTCTACTCGAAGTGATTCTATTATTGGAAATTATTTCATTTATGTAGGATTTAATCATCGTCATAGATTGTTATAGAATGATTACATAAGATGAATTTAAATTATAAAATTGTTAGAGAGACGTTCTTAGAAAGTGTTTTATTGCAATAATCAGTTACGGATAAGTTATATGTGTCAATAGACCCTTCCAGGAATCTTCTGTGTGTTATTCCACGTTACTTTTGTTTCTTTTCGTTAGTCGGATGTTTCTTGGCCCCTTCAGAGTCAGAAGTTATAAATGTTCTCTCGCACCGGTGGGGTGCCCAAGGTAGTTATTTAAGCACTTCAAAGAAGGGGATTTCGAGGTATGCACTTGACCAGGAATCGAGTCTAGGTCTTCCGGGTCGAAGGCAACTATCCAGATCGGGGTCTTCAGGAGTTCTCGGAAAGCACGCCTTTGATTTCTTCCTCTGTGTTACACTTTTAGTGGGATTCGGCGAACGAATACACCAAAGTCCTTCTTTAAAGTCAAAGAAGAAACAGAATTGAGAATAGTTTGCGAAACGTCTCTAATCTGATTATTCCTAGGGTTTTTTCGTATCCGTTGCTTTCTGCGAAATTTCTATTAACCTCTTTCCCGTTTCCTCTAGTAGAACTTAAACGAAAGATCTCAAGGTCTGAATTGCTAATTTGTTCCGACATCTGGGTCGATCTGTTTCTTCCCATTTTGATTTTTGGCTCTCGATAATTCAAGCCAGGTATTTCTGGCTCGTAAGAATCATATCTTCTGTACGATTCACTTTGCGAATGAGACATTTCCTTATTAATTTAAATGGAATTCCACATTTTGCAGATATTGGCCATAAATACATTGGATTATATTTTTAATCCATTGATAGATGAGTAAGTTTCATTATTTAAGTTAATTGAAGAGTCCGGCTGTAAAAAACTATTTATTTTATTCCCATCCTTTGGCTAATATATTTTTGGAGTCCATGTTTACTTTAGGCTGCCGATGCTAATTCACAGAATTAACTAGTTGATTAAATTAAAGTGAATGTTGGAGTGGAGTTATTTATTCTTTTTTATTATTTATATGAATTTAACTACTTTTTTACATTTTTAGCATCCTTTATGCACTTTAATTTGGTGTTAGAGCTTTGAAACATTTGACGACGACATAAATGCACGTTTGCAAAACTTCTCGTGCGAAAAAAGTTCGCGATTAATCCAGTCACTTGGTAGGCGTGGTGCTTAGAGTCACGTAAACACGCTCTCTCCAAAGCAGTCATCTCTCTTCGGGTGTCGCGATATAAGCCGACGACGGGCGTTTTAATAGAATCCGGGAAGTGTGCGGCATTGCGTTGGGAGCGGCGTGGGTCGATATCTGGTCGTTGCTCAGATGGATCCCCTAGCAGCTGCAAGGAGGGCTCTATTTGCAAGCCCGTGCAAAACAGCCCATTAACCGGGAACTAAATTGGGGATCTAAGACCCCTTTGACGTCCGTAGGGAATACGATGTGGGCGGTGGTTGAGAAGTTTTTGAGGTTTCGGACGCTTATTATATAGCGGTGACGCGAATGTCACGTGATTGTGTTTCGGAACTAAAAAAGGGGGGGTTTTTTCGTCGTGCCGAGTGCACGAGCACCCGCTACATGTAAATACGTGCGTGATTGGAAACTGTGTTAGGGTTTACAAGTTCCTTGACTTACATTTCTCTTAGGGACATACTCGAGGGATGAATTTATGAACCTACGTACATTTTATCTTACGAAACTTATCCACTGAATGCTTTTCCCTCTACCATTTTATTTACATTTCTAGAAATGTTCTCGAGAAAGGTGAATGAAAATGAAATCTTCAATATTTGCCTGAGTACATGTGACCTTAGAGCAACGGAGATATACAAGTACCATTTACAATACACTTTTATACTGTATTGCTCATCTCTCAGAAGATTATAGCTTTATATATACCTCATGATTGTGATGATACGAAATCTGCTTAAGCAACAGATATTTGTGATTGGGCCAGAACATTATATTAGTGTAGATTTTTGTTTGTTCTTTGAATTTTGTTACATTTAGGAACGTAATGTTAAATTACTCGTTTCCCTATTATTTATCGTAATAAAATTTAAAAATTTCCTTTTGAAGAAGTTTGTACCATAATTAAAGGAGAAGGGCATGGACAAGTATGATTTGTAAACGACTGAAGTACAAAATAATAAATTTAAACCTATAATGGCTTAGAAATAATTTTATGTGAAACCTACGTGTTTACATGATAAATAAGATTTATATCTCTCTGTTAGGTAAGGAAACAGATGCTGGAGTCATTTTAATTAGATCATTGATTGCTTTTTCTGTTTATTATTTACGCTAATAGTTCTTTAAATGTAATAGGTTTCAAAGCAAAAGATGGTTTCATAAACGTATAAATATCATCAGGTGACAGTGTTTCGAAAGTCATCTGTAATCATTCGTTGTTACATCTAAGGAAATGTTTCCGAATTAGAAAACGTCTGAGGTGATTCCGTTTTATGGCAGTTATGCCACTGAAATGGGAGAGGACATTTCTTTTCGCAGAAATATTAAATCCGTGATTCGCTCTCAGCTAATGTTTGGTCACAGTCCAACAGGAAGTTTCCACATGTTGTCGTATAAATAGGAAAGATATGATGCGCGAAAATTCGAAAAAATGAAAAACGGAAAGAGTTTTCGGTGATGCATGAAGTCTTCTACTGGAAAGATACGCTTTGGTGATATAGTGGAGAGTTAAATGAAACCAATGGAAGTAAAGGTTGGGCGCATGGAAGCGTTCTAAGTGGAATTCAGAGGTAATTTATTTAATACATTGCGAAATATCGCGCTCATGTGTACCTCCGCCGTTTTGCTTCATAAAGGTGTTTCATCGCGAGCCATAATTTCGAAATTTCATTCCTGAAATATCTTAGCGAGATACTTCTATGCAAACGGTCCATGCGGACTGAAATTTGCTGCGTATTTTCATTTCGATTACATTCTGATGACTAATTGAAATTTACGAATTGTTGATTAAAAATTCAGCAAAAGGTTGTTGACCAGTTACGTGTTACCTATGTTTTACGAAAATTCTACGTTGATAGCCTTTTATATTTCTTTTCAAATTGCATGGTGGCTTATGCAGCTGTTACGGACTCGAACGATATTTTATTCTTTATCATGCATAACGAATAAAACTGGATATTTTTTCCACTTTTCTGTTTGGCACCTGAAAATAGAAACAGATAAAAATCCGACTCAATAAAAATCTAGTTTTAAATTTTGCGAAAAGTTTACTAAAAATTATTACTTTAAATCCCAGTTTCTATTTCTCACATCATCAATGTAAATAGAAGCAGTCAGACGAATAATGATAATTAGTTTTTATTTAATTATTAATAGATAATCTGATTATATACTGTTATGATTTTTAATCGATTACTGTGACAAGTTACTCCATTTATTTCTAAGCATATGGCTGCGTCGGAGATTGATATACAATGTTTTTATGTAATTAACTGAAAATTTTAAATACCAAGGTGCAATATCTCATTTTTTCTTCTTTAGATTAAGTCGTACCGCAAAGAATAGCAAATAAATATTCTTCAGTCACGCACAATCATTTCGAATACATAGAAATATTCTGAATTGCTGAATATAAATTCCGTTGATTTTATATGAATATATTAGGAGCGAATAAAATCTCCTAACTCAAGATGTTTAAAGACCTATTAGTAAAGAAACCTAATATAAGAATATCATAGAATGCACGCTCCATATTTATCTACGAGTACGTTAGCCTTCTTAATCAATGAGACGGAACATTTCAAGCACCCAGATACAAGGTATGTTTACCATCAACATGTACTAAGTCATTCCCTCAACACGTGCTCCGTGCAAAAACCATTCTTATCGATGAGTTTGCAAGTACCTTTTAATACCTCATGTCCCACATCTCAGTCGTCCTTTGAGATGGGAAAAAGCTAAGTAATTGCGCCAAGCATCGTAAAAGCATTGTTTTGGGTCCTTCCAAAAGCTAATGTGTACTTCGTACCTACGAAACAGTTCCAAATATCTAGTTTTTGCGGGATTTTATCTTCGAGCTCTCACTTCCTTTGATTTACTAGCGCTTCGTGCCAGACTTTCCAAATTGTCTCGTGTACTTACAAAGAAATTTTTGTTTCAAAGGCCGCAATGAAAGTTAAACTGAAATGCCTCTTTGCCGAAACGATTCAAAGAAAAAGAAACCGACTGGAATTTCATCCAGTTTATCTATAAAATTTTGCTTATTGGTACAGTTTTGATCTTAAAAATATTTATGTCTTATTTTCTGAAAATTTTTATGAGAGTGCTCTTCCTTTGAAAACGGTTTAGAAAGAAGAACTAAAACAACTTCTGTGAGACTGATTCGAAAGTTGAGGGATCTTAAATTATATTTGTTTATCGAGTTTATTTACCCTTTATTCTCATTTTATGTATCATCCTCTTTAGTATCATTTCGTTGTTTACTGCGCAATGACTTTGAATTATTTCCTAAAGGTTAAAATCATCGAAACTCGCTGTTTCCTGTTCATTTGAATTACTAATGTTCGGATTTTTTTAGTTATTTTCCTTGTGTTGTTTTCATCCGTCCAGCATATTGAGCAACGGGAGTTAATTCAAATAAATATAATAATTTTCCTCCCCATTTCAAGAAGTATATATTTTTTCCCCTTAAATATGGATTATTTTAAATACAATCATTTTGTGAATTATAATTCTACTTATATTATAAATGTATAACAACAAAATGCTCATATTTAATTTGTTTAATCGCTTATTTATTCTGGTTTTCGTAATTAGTTTTTACGTATTTACACTTAAGTGTCATTCTCATAGAATTGGCACCAATTATCTTTGTATTCAGAATAGTAAAATAAAGATTAAAATTGCTTCGTATTTAATTACCTTATTTTTCAACTATGGAGAGATGTTTCATTTCACATTGATCGCTAATGTTAGAGAATTTTCGGATAAATATCGCTAAATGTAAATCATCGTATAAAATTTCTAAATTTTTTGTAACTGTCTACTTTCGCGTTCATAGAATTTTCACTTTCTTCGTGGATCTCATTTTAAGTGTTTCGTTCGTGTCAGTGTTAAACAAATTAGACGAACTTCTAGGTGAGTGGGTTCACCATGTAATACAATAAAAGTCGTAGCTCCTTCACCCTTCCCCCACATGTTTTTCTCTCCCGAAAGAGAAATCCCAGAACTCTTTCAATTCCCATAATCCCTCTCCACGTAACACCAGATCCCCCTCGCTTACGTCTACGTGCTGGGCCATCGGCTGGTGTAGAGTTTTTCCTCTGTTTCGCCGTCGGGTGTAAACAGGTAGGGGTGGCGCGGAAGGGCCTATGCTGTCTAGGCCCACAGGGGGGATAGTCTCCTCCCATTTTGGCCCACCGGAAAGATTTTGCCATCCACGTCATCGGGCTTCTACCCGTCATCCCCTACGCCGAAGAGGATCATATAGTTGTGTCTCTCTCGTCCTTGTGGTGTGCACCCAAAGATACTTCGTTCATGATCGGATTGTTCTTTCCCGTGTCCTTCATCTACCTCCGGTTCGCGACCGGCAAGAAACCGGCACGTTCCGGCAGAGGTGAAGTTACGGCTACTTTTTGGAGGAGGCAGCGGGGAGGTGCCGGTCACCCGCTGTTCCGCTGCATTATCAGGGTCATCTCGTGGTTTGGGTGGAGGGGCGGCAGGCCTTGGAAGAGGTGAGACCCTTTTGCTCTCTTTGTCACGCCGAGGACGCGCTTTTTTACACCGTTTCCTTCCGGATTCGTCGACGAAGGATTTGCGACTCCTTTTGGGGAAGTGTGGATTGGGCAATGGGTTTCTTAATTGGCGTTTCAATTGGATTCGTGGTCTATCAAATGGTTGTCATCGTCAGCATTGTTGGGATTTACTAACGAAGTTGTCTGTTTCATTGTTGAGATTTAAAAATGGCTGTGAAACGTTAATTGTTGGGATTTAAAAATGGCGGTGATATGCTCATTGTTGGGATTTCAATTGGGTTTAAAGTACATTTTTGGCCTTTAAAAATGGTGGTCGTATGGTAATTGTTGGTTTTTAAAAATGGCGGCGCCTTATTTACTGCATGGATTTATAAAAGGTGTGGACAAGTTCGTGTTTGGAAAATTAATGTTGTAATAGGTTGGTAGCATGTCAGTCTTTATGGATTACAAGCGACTGAATATGACGTCTGTGGTGGCAAGTTTAGAATTTGCGCTGTTATGATGATTTTTATATATCTATGAATGACAGTGAAGTATGCTAGAAGGTAAATGGTCTTAAGATGAAAATACTCATTTTGGGTTATTAAGAGCTCACCAAAATATTTGTATGATTAAAAGTTTAGAATTATTATTTGAATGGATGTATCAGCATTGTTTTCTGATAATCATCTATAAGTGATATAGAAATTTTAAAAGTGAAAATACGTTTCAACTCCAAGACATCTTTTAGTTCATTTTAAGCTACAATTGAAAGGTAGTTGTTTACGTCCTTTCACCCCTCTGTTTAAGTTAGGAGCTGGTAACGGGCGCCAAAAACAGTTACCAATTAAAAATAGTATATGTCCCTCGTAAAAATAAAAACAAGTATCTTTTTCATCCATGTTGTAAATATTTTGAATATTCTCCCCATAGAATTCTGACTTACTATCAGTTCTTTGTGTGGAATATATTTAATATACAGCTATAAAAAGGCGTACATTTAAATTATCTAGCTATGATAAATTCAATCATGTTCTCAGAAATACAACTACAAGCTGCGTCATTATGCCCCAAACTTGTAAGACGTCTTCGCCCACAAAGATTCTATTCTAGGACCAAATCTGTCATGTTGTTTACTTGATCAAATACTGAATGCTATTCCTGGATAAACTAATCGTACATCACATCATCTTCGTCGTTTGCGAATGAGCAAACGTATATCCTGTAGAGTTCAGTTGCACCGTATCAATCTAGAGTCCATGACAATATGCATCAACACCTGTATTTATGCTATGGGTGAATTAACTGAGCAAGTTGATGATTGGCCAATAGAAAAGAGTGCCAAGTATCCAGTCGCGATAAACCCCCTCCTGGAAAGTTACGGTAAACAATAGTGTTACTGTCTCCAGTCTGCTATCGTTACACGCCTCCTGATGGTTACGCAATAACTTTCAAACGCGCTCCTTAATTCCGCACGTGATTTATGTCGTTGGAGAGTCTATCTTCTCAGTGGAATGTCACAACGAAAAAAGTGCATCCGGCAGGAAGTATCAAACGAAATTTAAATCCGGTGTAAAATTAGATTAGAGTGCACCAATTCTCTTCAGTCGATAGCCAAAGGTTGATCTCAAAACCTTGGCCATTGCGAAGGTGTTATAGGAAAGTACCCAAGAACTTCCTGGGAAACCCGAGTTTTTTGTGACGTGCGGTATTATTTCTAAAGGTTCTTGGCTCCGTTGTTTTAGAGGGTCGAAAAGAGTAATTTCTTGTTGGAAAAGGGTAATCCAGTGCTGGTAGGTCATGTTCTAAGAAGCACACTGGTCTCTGGGAAATTGGATGACTTCGAGAATATCCAAGGTAACTGGAATTGATTTGAAAAATCATATGATAATGTAGGTAAAGAATGCTTTATAAATTTAGGATATTAAATTTAGGAAATCGGGAGGTTTTTCAATCTGATTGATTGTTTCTCTGAAGAACATTATATAACGGAAGGTTTTCGTATCTAGTTAGGTGATGATTTGGTTTTTAAAACCTTATTTGCTCAGACTAGAATTATAATTTACAATATATGTCTGTTATTTTCTCAAATTGTAATAAATCAACCTAAAGCAGATATTATAATTATGGTAATAATAACATATTTATATTATATTTACAAAGATGAACTACATAAACATAATAGTGACTTTATGCATAATTATTTGCATTATTTTAATTGAAGAGGAATTCCTATGTATAAAATCAATCCTTGCTTAAGAATTGACTCTCTTACTCTATCGACACGTACTCTTACCGATAGCAATGCTGGTACTAGACGCTGAAACCGTGAGATATAAGCTTTTGAAACCAAAGGATTCCATCTGCAGATCCAGCAATACGTAACAGAAAAATAATTTGTCGGAGAACCTTTGAAATGGATTCTCAGAAGCGATGTAGTTACGCCCACGAAGGTGCACTTTCTCCTCATCATCTTGGTGCGCACTTGTAAGTCCCATGTCTTTTCGTCACCAATCGGAATTCTTCTTTCGAGGACGACAGTCTGCTTCCAAGAAGTCTTTAGCGTTTGATGTCTTTTAAAGGTCTTCACGACGGTCGCTACTTCCGAGTTCCGGAATCTATTTATGTATATGAAAGACTTCTTTATCCTATCACCCTACTCACGAAAAATGTCATCGTTATACGTTATAATTCAATTTGCGATTGAACTTTGGTATTTACACCAAAGCATAAATATTTAGGTGTGGAAAGGATTGTGATTGTAAACTATAAGATAGGAGATGTTGTTAGTCTTTTGCACATATTTTATTAATAAAAGAATATTTCTGAATTTGGTATCGATAGGCAGATGTTCGCGTCTGGTAAAAAATCATTGCTAAAGAATGAGTCATAAAATTTTCTTAATACTTTATTTTTTAGGATTCTCTATGTTTGTGTTTATTTTGATATTTATTTTCTATTAATCTTTACATATTGATGTGTCAAATTAGAACAGTTTATATTTATTTATTTTTTAAATGTTCAATTATTCAATTTATGATCGATTTATTTACTTGGACGAATTACAAAACGAATCATTTGCTTACCTGGCTAATAAATTAATTATATTCTCAATTTATGAAGTTTATTTTGATAAACAGTCGAAATATTTGATTTCATTTGCTATTTAACTCCCTTTACTTCATAACTGTTCATCCAATTCATTTGCGATAAATAAATTCACCGAAACAGTTACTTAGTAAAGAAAGTGATGTGAAATAGTATAGTTTAAATGCATTCATTATAGAAAGGTACCATTGTTTTATTATCGTAAAAGTTCATCTAGAATATATAGGGTATAATAAAACATACTGTTTGATACAAAATTCAGATTAACATAACCGATGAACAAATAAATATCATAAAATTACCCCCGCATGTAACTGATATTTCCATAAGTGTGGTGCGTTTCGTCGCAAGTGCGAAATCGAGCGTTGCAACTGCGAACGTTATGGATCTTCCCACACTGCGGCCCACGCAGCCTCCGTTAACTGCCTTATTCACTTCTGCGGTCTGAAAGTGTCAAGGGAAGGTTATGCAGTTGACTCAAGGACGCCGTATCTCCTTCCACGCTGCAACACGCAGCGTTGCCGCTTCTCGTGGGATCTGACGAAATTTTTCGTTGCCGGAAAAAGAGGAGCTTTTGTTGTGTTTCCATTGACGACCTCGGCTGAACTCCCCGCGGTTCGATTCGAAGAAATTCCGACGTACAATCGCGGTGAAAGGCGTGTGACTAACGCGCGATTCCCCGGATGCGTGACTCGTGAGCGCTTTCGGAAATCGTACGATACGAAGGGCAGTAGTGTGAGTTAGTAGTGATTGGGATGTTTATTATGAAATTTTATAATGGAGGAAGTTTTTCATTTTAGTGGAAGGGAGTTATGGGTTAGCTATAGGTTCACCTTTGTTATTTTTGTACGTATTAAGGTATTTATTTGCGTTTAAAGGGCTATTTTATAATCCTATTAAATTTTGGTTAGAGTTTTAAGAATTTTATCCTTGAGTATAGGACAATAGTCTGTTTCTTTTTACAATGATGCATTTATTTATGAATGAAATTAAATTTTTATATTTTGCATTTTCATGTAATCCGGCTATCAATTTAGAGAAATTAAACCTGAAGAATCAGAAAAAAAATTACCTATTTCGCGGAATATGTTTTACTGCGCAGTTTTATTTGTTTTTTGTTTTTTTTAATCCCTTCGATGACCCAAATGATCGAAATCATGTTAGTGCAGCGAAAGATATACTTCGTAGTTAAAGTTAGAAGCGTTCTTTTTTATCCTGAAATGAAGGGTTATACAATATGAGCTGCTTATTTGAATAAAGAGATAAGAACAAGAAGTTCTTGAATATTCTGCAACATTATGACGAAGTATTATGTTTATCTGTTTATAACGACCTTATTCGTCAAATCAGTGACATTTTAAAGCATCTGAGTAAATTATTACTGAAATAATGTTAGTGGTAAACTGTCACTAGAAAATAGGTTGAGGTCAGTATTCTCATTCTACTATAATTTGGTGTCCTTTGCCAGTTTAGGAAGTTGGATTGTAAGTGTCAAAAAGCGGAGAGCTTTACTAGAGGAAAACCTATTCGTCTATGATGGATGGAACGAGTTGTAGCACGCAACGTCCTTTCCGACGTCCTCACTGCCAATCACCAGATGACCAACTGCTTATCTAGGATATTAATCATTTTTTTAATCTCGGAAAGAAACTAAAACGTAGTTTACGGGTTAGGAATAGGCAAGTTTAAGATGTATGGCGGGGTTAATATCACTTATAATTATTTTCTGTGTAGATTTATTGGTTGGAAATGTCAGTGGTTTCTTCTAAAGGTCTTCCGCGACTTATTTAGGAATTCAATCACGGCGTACTAAATCTCTTCTTTTGTCATTATTACGTTCTCAAGTTTATTAAGAAAGTACAAGGATGGAAGTAAATCATTTTATTACTTCTTCGGGAAACATCATTGAAGGATAGACTATGAAAATACTGAAAATAGAAGTATAATTTTCTATGCGTTAACTTTTGGTCTAAAGCGGCTAACTTTTAATATTCATGGAATGTCGAGGTTAGATATTTTCATCTTTTCCCTTTTTCCCTATTGAAATTATCGTTATATTTCTTTATGATTGTATCATAAGCATTGTTTTATTCTTCCAAATGAGTCTTTTTTATTTTTAAATATTTTGAGGTTGACTTTATAAAGCTAGTTAACGCGACTGCATTCCTCAAAGGATATCGGCTGAGTATCTTATCTTATGAATCCTCCAGACACCTTCCATTGATGAGATGCATGGAATAATAGTTTCGATTGATATGCGGGCATCCTGACTCATGTGAATGCTTACAGCGGTATATCTAAAATGGAGATCTCGCGGGTTATAAATAAACCTACCGTTCGAATCCATTTGCGAGAATTTACGTCGAAGTCGTCTACCTCGCGTTGGTAGCCTTGATGCTGAGTCAGTCACATCTAGTGTGGTGATAGAGTGGATGAAATTTACGTAAACCGTTGCCAATTGATTAGTTAAAATGTATGTAAAGTATTGGCGAAAGAGTAGCTGAAATATATGTAGAGCAATTCAGAAGCATTGCTAATTTCTCATTTCATAATTTTTCCTTATGAATTTTAGTGTGACAGAGGTTGAGTTCTTGAGGCAGTCTTACTGCATGTGTTGGAGTTTTTATAAAAAATTCAATAAATAGTATTGTAACAATAAAGAATTGATAGCATAGTATTTTGATCTTGAATCTTCATGCGGTTATTCACTTTCTAAGCAAAGAGGAATTTTTGAGCCGTATTAAAAATGTTGCTCATATAATATGTACACTATTTGTATTTTGTACGAACGATAAGGTTTTTTATACCACTATTTTACTCATCATCCTTAGTATAAATTTAATGCCATTTACTCGATAGAGATTCTTTTTATTGCTTTATAATTTTTCCGAATTTGCAAATTCATTTTTCAAATTAAATAGTAAAATACCCAAATTGTAAATGCGACTTTCAGTGATAATATTCTGTTTAAATTTACAATTTTGCGCTTGTATTAATTCAGATATTTAGCCGTCCATTTTCCCCGTAAAATTTACGTAATTTCTCATCATCAATTTCATAGTTTTGGGTGTGAATTCCATGCGTCGGAAGTTAATAGTATCAGTCCAAATCCGTCGAGGGGAGAAATCACTTTCCCTCAGAGCTCACGAATACCCCATTCAGTATTCCGTTTCATTTCAGAACCACTTTGGCTTATTAAAACAGCGACAAGGGGATGCGGCTAAGTGCGAAATTGATGCTCTGAAAATGTAAATAGGGCGTTGTCATGGAGACCGAGCGATCAAACCACCGCTTCCGGTCACCCATACCCCTTCAGTTCCGGTGGATTCATTCCAAATGCGCGCCCATCTTCATAACCCGTAAATCATTCGGGGAAAGGTCATATCGGCCACAGTTCCGTCGTCGCCTTGTGGACACATCGTTAGGATACGCTGAAAACCAATGGCACACGCACTGGAATTTTGTCTCCCGCCCTTCGTCAGCGAAGGACGCTGTCTTCTTCACCGTTATTCGACTGTTGCCATGGACGACAGAAGTGCCGTCTGTTTTCACTATACCGTACTCAGAATCAAGTACGCGCATTTATATAGGATGAGGCGCTCGCCAAATTCAGTCTCTCTCTTTTGGAAACAAAAGAAGAGCTGAGTTGCGCGAGCGGAATCCGGGCGCCATGTTTGTCAACGTGTATCCCATTTGACGAGTTTAATTGCGCCCTCTCCGATTGAGATGAAATCAATTGGATTAATCGAAGAGTTGCAGTTGTGCTCTTTCCATAGACCGTGAGATATTGTTAGAGTATTGATTTTTTTATATAGTGGTTCTTGTTTTTTTAGTTGCGGAATTATGCGAGGATTGTAAGTAGTTTTTCAATCATTAAAAACTTCTCATCAAATCATCAGCGACGAATGTAAAAACTTAAAATTTGTATCGGAAAAGTTCTTTGTTTAAAAAATGTCCTTTAAAAAAGGAAGTCTTTAGTTACACCATGAGAAGTGTGAGTTTCTCACAGGATGTTGTATTAATCCTGAGTATCAAGAACATATCAAAGCATAGTATAAAAAAGGAAATCAAAAGTGGTATATCATCTGAAAATGCCACCGGCTTGACTTGTGAATGAAATACCTGTGGAAAATTATTTTAACCAGTTTTAATTTCGCAATTATGAATTATGGCAATAAATTTAAACTATTTAATCGTAAAAAGATTTTGCATCAAAATATTTTTTGGGTCCTCGAATTCCTTTTTCATTTATTCTATAAGGAGCGATTTAAAATTAATGATTAGAGAAGTTCACAAAAATATGAAAAATAAGTTTTTTAAAATAAAAAATTATGTATAAAATTTCAATCTTCTAGTGGTTCGTTTCCATCAACTACTCTGAGAAAAAAGCTCGTTATGTATCTTAATCTCCCCTCCACCACACCTCAACCCCCTCCCACTCAGCTTCCTGTCCTTACCTTGCAACTCCTTCCCTTTCCTGTAACATATTCTCTCTCTTCCTGCTCTGCCCCTGCATCCTCACGCCTGTCCTCGTCCTATCTCCTCATTTTCCTCATCAGCCTATTACCACTCCTGACGAGAATTTTACTAGCAAAGAATGACGCATCAATATACGAAGCTACGTGCACAATATAAATATTTAGCCTTAGATTATTGTTTATTTATATAGAGAGGTTATGAGCTTAAAAGAAAGTTTTAAACTGTTTTCCAAGTTTCCAATATAGCACGAACCCCATTTATTGTTAAAGGAGTGGAATGGAAAGGGATTTGTGATACGCCGGGAGTCGAACCCAGTACTTCTAATGACGTCGGTAAAGTGTGTAGATGCTAGCCATTACGTATTTATTTTGTTCCGAAAGTTAACATTTCTCTTTATTAATAAATTGATATATTCATTGTACTTATCACCTTAATTGTATTATTTTTATTTACGATGTGCCAAATTTAACCTCGTGAGTCTATCTGAAATACTCCTTTCTTTAATTTACGTTCACCTCTGCAACAATTTTTCTAAATTATTACCCGGAAGCATTCTGTTTATCTCACGCATAGTACGTTTCTGTATTTTATCTCTTAAGTAGGAAATGCCGACAGGAAGTTCTTTACGCTGTTTACTAGGAAGTCCCTCTCCTGCATACATATCATTTGTTTCAATGCGATGATGGATTTAAATGCTAGAAATATTCGCATCATATCTGTATATTTTTCTTTTTAAAATATGTGTTCAACCTGTTGATATTCAAGGGTGACGTTTTGGAAGTTATTTTTCGTTTGACCTTAGGGGCACCCTCTGCTTTGTGACTGAACTTTAGATCGTATTTGAGATGCCTTAGAATTTACTGCGATTTCTTCAAGGTTATTGTAAGATTTGTTTTCCACAACTCTTTTACAAGAAAAAACGTGAAAATTAGTAATTATTTAATGCAAAATAGTAGTTGACTGTCCATTTTTGGTAATGTTTGTCATATTTTTATTGAAGTTGATATATTCTATTGCGGATGCAAGATTGTGATGAAAATTAATGAGTTGATACGTAACTAGTATGATTAGTCTTGGAAACGAAGTATTAATAATTATCGTATAAATAATATTTTTTCGAAGTTAATATCTGCCATATATCGATTTATATTCTAATATAACGCTGAATCATGAAAGCAAAAATTAATAACAAAGTATAATTAGTAAGTAAGTATGGTATCATATCAATTTATCTCTTATGTATAATATTTTCATTTAAAATTCGCTCACATCTATTTTCCTTCGCGTATGAAACACTTTTTCTCGAGATATAATCAAGAGCCAACGCGTGATGAATTCAGTGCTCCATTAATTATTCTTTTCCTTGAATATTATCCTCACAAAGCACCACCCTTTCTCTCCTATCCTTCGCCAGATTACACTTCAACTGAAGTCATTTTCCCATGGATCAATAATCTTTCCGCGGCGTCCTTGCGTAGCAAAGGTTTTTCGCCTCAAGTCCAGTTCTCCTCCGTTCATTCAGCTCTGCGCTTTTTTTTCTCTTTACGCGCCTCGCCTTCAATTTACTCCCCACTTCCTCAAAAAGACCTTCGTCGTGAATCATTTTTCTCACTGTTCGTAATTTCTGTTTCACGAATCTTTCTCGTGCAAACTGTGATGGCCAAAGGATCATTGTCGATATATAATTAGTGTTTGATAGCGAGTGCAAGATTTATGATCGTGGGAATGATCTTTCACTTAGTCTGGTTAAGTTCTACAATTTAATAATTTTATTGACTAACGTAGTTAAAGAAGAAAAAATTAATCAAATTGTTAGCTGAAGTTTACACTGATAAAATTACCGCTGAACATAATGTTGAAGATTATCTATGTTTTTGATTTCTCCGTTTAATTTTTCTCTATCATCGCCGTTTCCCTAGCTACCACTCTATATAGCTTCATAATCGTGCGAAATATGTTCTCATCATATGTGTAACTTCTTCATACTATCCACCTTTCACATTTCTACATTCCATACCATTCCTTTTACACTGCTTGCTAGACCTTGGTCTTAATGTTTCCCTTATAAAGTATTTTCATCGCCGTACTATAGGTTTCCTTTCTATTTCTTGATTGCTCCAGACATTTAATTATATCACCATAAAAATCTACTACGGAACGTTTCTATAAATGTACTTTCCCGTCTCTAGGAGACAAGGCTTTTACTAAATACGTTGTAATTAAATGCAAAATTCAAAAATATTGTTATGCGCTATTAGCGTACGGTATTCATATGTCTATTCTGAATGATGGTCGTGATTATTTACGTATCTCCCGATATGATATAATGTATAGCCATTGTTTTATCTATTCAACCGTAGGGCATTAACCCTATAGATAGATCCGCGTTGGCCATAAAACACTCTATTTTGTTTTCCTCTTATCTCGTCACACTCTCATAATAGTTTTGGACTTTTGCGTCACCGGTCATCTGTGTCTCTATTTTATCCGTAGCCTTGTTATGAAGCTGTTTTCCTTTGTTCGTTTTCCAAGAAAACTATCGGTCAAAAATTATTTCACCTTATGTTATCTCCTTCTAGTATAAGTGGTATTTACTTAAATGCTGCTAATTCTTACATTTGCACTATGATTTTTCTCTTTCATTTTGGTATACATATTTGCCTTAAGCTAAAAACTTTCATCGAACGAATTTTTATTTTTCCATACTTTCATCTTTTGTGGTAGATCGTTCAATAACCATTAATAGTAATGTAATTCGAAGCATGGGATAAATAACCATTAATTGGTATCGAACGGGAATCGAGCTCGGTATGGTTGTAACCGAAGGCGATCAAGACATCTACTTGGCAATCCGGGAGTCCTTGATTCATTAAACGAAACGATTTCTGCCTCTCCTGCCGTACTAAAATCTTGACATTCCCTGTTAAGCTTTCTGTAGTGCAAGTCTCTTGAAGTGTGCTAGGGTTGATTGTGCTAAAACCCCGTAACCTATGAACAGCCATTGTTTGGGGATTGCTGTGGAGAATGGACCGTATCAAGAGAAGAAAGTTAAAAATGTGAGTTGTTAAAATTACCTACAGTGTATCTAAGGAACTGAAGATAGTTTTTGTTGAGTCTGAATACTTGAATTTATATAAATTAGCGATGCCTAATTGTATAATGAAAGGCATCTCGTTTTTGTTTCATCGAACGGTGATAGTTAAGTTGTAATTTATGTTATTTGTTACCCATCGTCCTTCTTGGTTAATGGAGAGTTCGTTACTCCAGCAAGTGATCCGTGTTCAATGTCCATATCGCTCAATGCTTCCCCTTCTCATAACACATCCTAACCCGATCTCTCCATCCGACCTCTTTTCATCTAATACCCCCCTTCTAAGTAATCTCTCCGCCTCCCCAGCCGCGATTTATCGCATATTTTCCCATCCCCGCAAACATCCTGACCGTAGGCGCCCTATCTGGCTGAAGTCTTACAAACAGCAGTCAGCCCTTTAAAACGGAAGATTCCCTTCTCTCAACGCTTTCTTCCAGCTTTTCCAAATGTGTTTACGTCTAGCTTGCCATTCTTTTTTTGCTCGCGCGTACGTGATGCCCGACGCGTACTCAAGCCGTGCGGCAGGGAATTTGCAGCTCCGAGTTGGTCCGCTAAGAATGTAGGCTAAGGTCGAAGCGCGTGTCTGGCTCGTGTCGTAATTGCATTGCCGAAGAATTCGCTGTTATATTTGAGAGGGTTAAAACCTGTTGCTGTGTACAGTCGTAGGTTTGCCTTGCTCACTACTGAGGGTATAGTTGTGGCGGGCGGTTGCTTAGTGAGTGTCCTTTGTTCTACGGTTGTAACTCTGCTAGTATTGTTCAGTCAGCGTGGATTGTTGAATCGCTGGGAAGATCCGGGGATGCTTATTGAGTACGCTTGCAGTCTTCACGTTATTGTTGCTGTTCATTCTTGCCTTTTTTCTTCCAGTCCAGTTACCTCAGCAACAATTAGGAACCAGCGTTGTCACGGAACCGTGTAAACTGTTGTGATTCTGCTAGCTTGCAATAGTTTTTGAATCCTTCCACTTATACTCGTTATATTTTTCTATACATTCTTGTAATTTATTGTTATTTTGTCGGTGGTAAAGTGTAGTTAAGACCAGAAAGCCATTGTTGATCCTGAACAAAGTACAGGTTTCCAGAAATGGCTGATTTATATAATTATTATTTTTAACACCGTAATCGTTTCGTAGTGAGGGAAATAAACATTGAGGAAGAACCTGAATTTCCTAATCTCATTTCCATCAGACATTATATGCTGTTGATTTAATAATATTCATGGTTACAGTATTTCCCGAAGTGAAGTGTGGTATTGAGCATCAAAAGATTTAGCCAGGTGGGTGGTCAAAGTAAAGTGAATTTACACCTCTTAGTCATTGGGAAATATTAAGGGGAACTTTCAAGTATCAACTACCCTTGGGCAGTGAATAGTTACTATTTATTTTTAGCAGTTACTCGACAAATCTTAATAAACTGCCCGTTAACTTTTACTAGCTGCTAAAGTTAAGATGCCGAGAGTACTGCCCTGAATTTTTAATGGATATTGCTTATAAGAAGTTGATTGGATTTCCACAACTGTTTGCAGAAATATGTGAAGTTTATGTTCCTTAAATACTACGAGATTTACAGAGGAATGAATTATCTGGCTGGAACTTGTCCAATGAGGCTGAGAAAACTCTTTTAAAGTCTCCCTTGAGCAGTAAATAATGCATCGTTTTAAGTAACTTCCATTTTATTGAACTATTTCGTTCGAAAATGATTGCAAAATCCCGTGCGGAATTTCTATTTATACATTTAGTAAACGCCTATATTTCGTTACGTTGAGAAACGTTTGTAATGACCGTTATTCATACAAATATAGTTTCGGATTGTATAAAAGAACTGCGCGTGAATACGGATTGTAATTGGCTATTGACCGAGAGTCAAAAGTGATTTTTTATTGTAATGAAACCCCTTCGGCCTAAATCTGTAAGAGCCATATCGAGAGACGATGAAAAGCCACTTTGAAGTATAATTATTTGTAAATTTGAAGTTCTTTCCAAAGTGCCTCATTCCATTCTATTTTCTCCTTCACTTTCAGAGTCGAAAGTATATAAATCTCTTCTTAGGAGCAAGTGCGCTGAACTCCTCTTCGCCATCTCGTAATTTAATGGTCACATTTAGAACCGAGAGATAATGTCTATCTTCTTTTGTCGACTCGGCCAGGATTTTTTAGAATCCAAGCGCTGCGGGGTTATTAAGTCATGTTTATATATAGGCCGATGCTCGTGGATTGCTGGGTTTTATAGTTTATTTTTAACCTGTCAGAAGTTTGATTTTCTCTGAAGAGGAATCGATTCAGATAATGAATGTATTTTTAGGTCCAAATAACTTGAATGTATTTATCTCTGGGTTTTATTTACGATATGCCAATGTCCATGGGTGTTTGTACGTGACAAACTTTTATTTTTATCGTAATAATTAATAAATACTGTATATAATTTTAAAGTTTATTATTTAATTATAATTGAATCCGTTAATGAGATTTAGAATCGAAATATTTTGTGTAAATTATTGAATTCGTCTTACATAAATCAGTTTAATCGAGTGTTAAAATGACGTAATTGAATCTAAACTGTTATAAGAAAATGTATTATTATATTTCTTTTGAAAGACGCATTATCGAATAAAATTACTCGTAAATATTCAACTTATATTTCTATTTTCTTTGAAATATATCTTTAATTTCTTATTCTGTTGATCAGATTAAATATTTATACTCCGACTCTATTTTTAATATATTTCATTTTTATGTGGAAAGTTTGCATTTGTTTCATTTCACGGTTCTCTACTGTTCATCCACCAAGTAAGATAACTTATCAAGCAAAGGCACGACTCATTTCATTTACGATCGAAATTATTTTTTCATTGCCATCCGAGAGATGTTTTACTATTCACCGATTAATATTTTTCCTCGCCATTGAGCTGTTTGTTCGAACCATTTTTCTCACTAGTTGAATGTGCGAGATAAGAATCAACAGAGCACGAGGCTGACTTTTATCATTTGTTTGACGTTCTTGGACATTTCGCTCCCAAAGCTTGTTGTTTCTTACGAAGGTTCCATTGTCTCTAAACTGCATCGACCTTGCATTAGAGAAGGTCCAGGAGCGATACGTTTCCTGGAACGCTCAGTGCATCTATTACCAAATACGTCGGGACTCTTTCGGTCGAAGGACTCAAGTAAAAGTGAGCTGAGTCATAGACTTCGCATTATTTTACCTCTTGACCTCACGGTACACGTATTTTCCCTAAGATACGCTCGATTTCCGATTAGAAAAACTTTCGGGTGCCGATGCTAATATCTCCATCCCTTCCCAGAATTATACGAGCGGTCATCGTGTTTTTGTTGTCAATAGGGTAATTACCTGTATATAATTTAGGGCAAGGTTAGAAATTAATCATTCGCTCCAAGTTCGGATAACCCTAGCGTGGAGGAAAAATTGAAGATTTGGTTCCAGTCACTGAGCCTTTGACTTTTCTGGTGACGTTTTTGTCGTCGGTGTTCTAGGTTATTTTTTTAAGAGACCAAAAATCTCTGCTATTAGTGCTGTACAAGTTTATCCGAACACCTTGAATTTATTAAGGAATAAAATTTTCTTGGTGAGATATCTAAGAATTTAAGATCTCTATATATATCGCATAGCTCTACGTACAATGTAATTATATGAATGCGACTATTCAGAACTGAAATACTCAGTTGTGAAGCATTCTCCAATATCGCTGTAAAGACTTCCACTCGTCTAAGTTTACAAACAATTGAAAATACCAAAACAAAACAAAAGCTGTCTACAGCGTGAGACTGTGTCATGCTTTTTATATCGAGGGAAAAGAATTAGAATCTAACGGACGAAAAAATCCAAGAGAAAACATTGTTGATTCTTGGTGACTTATCGTGGAATTCATTTAAGCTCCGCCAATTAACGAGTCGATTGAAAAAAAGAAGGAAATTCAGCTGCGCGTGAAACATTTCCCCAAGGTTTTTTTTTCGAACTATTTACGAACGCTCTTCCGTAATTAAACGTCCTTGGCGAATTGTTCAGAGCCGAATAATCGTGTCATTAAGTCCGCAACAAAAAAATAAATTCGTCGGCTCGTTGTTCGAAAAAACGAAGCGGTATTCGTTTAATTAATTAGCTTCGATTCAGAAGCCTTCCAATTCTCCATACTTTCACTCTTTTTAATTCGGCGTTCTTTTTTTTAAGCCTCAAAATGTCTATCCGCGACCCCATTCAGCGAATAGATGCATTTGACGTTTTTCAATCGATAAGTGCGTTAATCAGGGCGTTGGCAAGATAAATATTTATGTCCTCCCGCGGTTTCTATGCGAGTTCGTCGGCCCGCGGAAAAATAAACTAAGAGCGGCCTGTGGGAGATATTTTTTCATCCCTTTCCCGCCTCTAATTTAATTAATTCCACAGTCGTTCGCTGATGAAAGCGATGGGAAACTGCGCTCTTATTCCGCACTGCAATTGTTTCCCTCTGCAGTGCTCGTAATAGGGTTACGTTGCGCTCCGTTTCAACGCTAACGCGTTTTTTATTCGATTTTTATGGATCGTTTCTGACGAAATTGAATCTTTTACGCCGTTCTCTCTCTCCCGATCGTTTTGTGATGTCTTTTGTCTTAATTGGTTTGTGTTTTGCGAAAGAAACGATTTGCTTATTATTCGCACCGAGTATTTAATCGTTTACCGTAATGGTATTTTAAAGCGAAGAGTTTTGTTGTTTTAACTTCACGTTAATCGTTGGTGATGGCGGATTTATCTGGATATTGGTTTTGTCGTATTTCAAGTTTAATTTTTGGAAAGGGATTATTGAATGCATCATGAGAAGGGAAATTTCAATTAAAATACCTCATCATTAAATTTTTCGTTCGTTAAAAGTTATGAATTTTAACATTCACATTTTTAAGTGGTTAGTATGAGATACATATTGTGTCATGTTTTCTTAAGTAGAGAATATATTTCTAGGACGTTTACGTTTTTAAAGTGATAATTATCTTGTCTCACGTAACCATACAAGGATGATGGTCAAGTTTAGAACCCAAAGAATTCGAGCATTTATTGCCCCGCGTAATTAAAATGAAACGTCTTACCGCCGATTTAAAGGTTGACGTTAAGTGGGCACGAACATATAGGATTTGGTGATGTAATAATTGGGCAAATAGTGGATTCCATTAATTTAATGGGAGAGTTAACGATGAAGCATTGTTCTGTAATAAGAAAGTACCTCATGCCTCATCTAATCCAGTGTGTCTCATAATCATATTCAATAATCGGCACCTGTAGAAAGCGGAGGATGTTTTTGCTGACCTTAATGCTAAATAGAGTTATTAAAAGTGATTCGAAATACCCATCAGAGTATGAATAAATTGGAAATATTACCATTAATTATTTTTCCATATTTTCCTCATGCGAAGGATTTTTCTATCGTACTTGATCGCCGACCTTTAAAAAGGCTTATTTCCGATGCGAAAGCTGTTATGAATTTCTCGCAGTGCAATTTCCAATCTCCAGAATCATCTTGATATATGGAGTATGTGTTAATATGTCGAGATACGATGCTTCTTTTAAAAAAGAGAGTGGTATCAGTACCCAACTTTGTTTTCCAACCTTCCCCAGCATCTTCGAGGCAGAAAAACTAGGTCATCTCACAATGTTCATGTTTGTACTTTACCGCTTCCGACCTTGGTTTGTTGATTGATGCTATTGAAAGAAATGGGGATTTTGCCGTTTATGTGTCGTACAAATATCTCTATTTGTTCCTAGACTCATTGGAAGTGGCGTTTGTCGTCTGAGAAGCTTCGGGAATCATTGCAAAATGTAAATAGCATTTAGGTCCTTTGACGATGACATGTTTATATTCTCACACGATTGAGTTGGGTCAAACTCTCGAACTTCATACACCTTTGCATCGCAAAATACTTTGTTTGCATGATTGATTTTCATACATAGATGTACGTAAAACGTGTTCAGAAATTGAGGAATATTATGAAAATTTCACATTCCAGTGATGGTGATATAGGTATGTCATTCTCTGAAAAATTAATTTGCAAATTTAATGGTTACGTTTAATCTCAAAAAGTTTTAACAGACGTGTTCCTAAAAATATAAAATTGGTTAGCCCAAAACAAAATTCTACTGTCCATTATTCATGCCAAAAAATATCCATCATCTAAATAATTCTCCGCCATAGCTTATCTTTTATTACAAGTTGAATGAGAATCGTAGTTAACCTTTACTTGTTGAGTAATGCTTGAAAGAATAAATGCATAAAAGTAAATCACACAATAAATATCAGCACCTGTTCTTCTTTCGTTAAATGGTACTTTTTATTTTGATTTGGGGCTGTAAATAGTACCAGTCGTCAAGCTATGAATAGAAATATAAATCAGCCACTGGTTTATGCGGTCATATATCTTTTTACCAAACAACAGTATATGGAAGTGCAGTTCTTTTCTTGTGATAGAATGGTCTTTTATCACCGAAGATTTACTGCAATACATCTTGGTTTTTATTTATAGTACCCTAGAAGTATCATTAAATTTTTATACCCAAGGAGGAAACTTTACAATCTCTACAAAATTCAAGTTTGAGGTTTATTCATATATTATTAGTCATAGATAAGGTAAAAGCATTACGATAAGCGATATGGAGATGGCTTGAGCAACTGATTTGTAAATTGTCGATATTTTTTTAGACGAGTGAACGTACGTTGGTATTCTCATCATAATTAAATTGATTTTCGGCTTTCGTTCCTTTCTTATTAAATGCATATATATCGTTATGCGATGCAGTGTTCATCTAACCATGTATGTTATGGTGACGAATAACTTCATAATTATATTATATATATTTGAATTTTTTTTAGTTTTCATTATACAAGTTATAGTACGTATATTATTAGATATTGCATACTATATTTTATCTTCTTAGTTCGCATGTTTATTAGATGTACTCAAACACATATGAAGGTAGAATCACAAAAAGTCTTCTTATATGCTACCACGTACATATGTATGTTATAAATTATTTACTCTGATAAATACCTTGATGTTCAAGGGAATAAATATTATTTTAAGGCGAAAAAAATAGTTTTGATTTGTATGCGAATCGCTGGCTATTGGTGCCCTTTTTCTGCATCGATATACTTCTGCGACTATATGTTCCAAGGCATTTTGAGGAATAGAAGTCAAGGTGCTTATTTCTTGTGTTTCTCGAACTTTTTTGTGATACTAACGTGGATATCAGCGTATCAGATGAAATCGGCTGTGAAGTGTTTTTGAAGGATGAATTATTAATATTGATTCCTATTTTTTTTCTTTTTGAAGTACCTTTAAAGTTTTGAAAACTTTTCTTCGAATCCTGTGAGGCGTATCCATTCTTTTTAGCATCCTTTGTATCACACGGGTTGCTTGGCACGTCCTTCTTTCTGACTTTTTCAGACTGATTCGCTCTGTTTCAGCTATAATTACACTCGTAAAGCAAAACGGATAAAGAATTATCAAGCGACAGCCATAGTTCAAAGGTCTGCCTGTTTGTATCATGGAAAACAGTTTCGTAAGAATGTGCAAGTTCAGTCAGAAAAAAAGGCTCTTAAATCATCCATTTTAGGTCTCAACTATAATCACTTTCTATAATTATCGACAAAAAAATTAGGAGCACAAGGCGGTCTTTTTAAAATATCAAAATGATGACGCAAAACACAATGCATAACTCATCCATAACTTAAAGTTCCGGTTCACAGATCATCTTCGCGTCCTGGTACGATTGTAATTTACTTCTGATCATTTATCTATGTTCTTTCCCTCTATCTATCAGTTACACGTTGTTATTTAAACGTGCCGAGATGTTACAGAATTGCACGAGGAGAATTCCTGCTGAGTCGATGATATTAGTCATGTTTCAGACCTTTAACAAGTCCGTGCATTAACTGTTTGCGTGATTCACTGCGTTTCTCACATTGCTTCCATCTCGTGGGATTTGCTAATGATCTAATCGTTGCTATAGTAATGTAAACATCTCCGTGTCGGCGAGGAAAATCATTCACACGCCGAGCGTTAGTTGGAACGTTGGCGAATGCTTATAAATGCATGAAGGTGTGAGATATTTATTTTCCCATTGATTTTGTCTTTCAACATTAATTTTATCTATACATTTAACTGATAGTTCTCAATTTTATTGCATTCAATACTCATTGAATTGGTACAGTACAACCTTTTTCCAATTTTGTTCTCTTTTAGAGAATAGTTTTTCGTTCTTTCTTCGAAGAATTTTAGTATACCTCAATAATTTCATGTGTTGAATACCAATTTCTATGACTTATTAATTTAATTCAAGCTGATATTATATCTGACTGCCATTAATCGTTATTAGTGTTAATAGGTTAATATCGGTGACGTATTTTTTGACCTAATTTACTAAATGTCCAATATTTTGAGTTGATGTTTTTTATTATAATTTTGAAAAGAAAAGCTACTCGGAAAAAATTTTAGGTTTCAGTAGATAACTCTCCAGAATAGATAAATCTTTCTATTTTTTTTATTCGTATTAATTTTAATCATCTCCGAACCCTACATTTATAGTCTCAAAACATCCACAAATTATGTTCCCACACTTATACAAATTATCTCAAATTCTTTGATCCATTGAGACGTTTCTCCGGAGTCAAAGGTCAACCATATGCATCCTATCAACTCTGGGGTCGTACTAAGAAGTTTATCTCCTTCAGTTCATTGCAGCAAACTAACTTTGCATGAGCTACTGATGCGAAGTGTGAATTTAACACTTTTCCTCTACAACCTTTTTATTTGAACTAATACAGTCAGGGATGATGGTCAGTAGATAATGTTCTGCGTGGTTCAATATTCATGGTAACTAAATATTTTATGATGATGTTTTCTAACTTTCGTCTTAAATACGTCCACATTTTAATTTATTTAATTTTGTAAATGGCTTCTAATTAATTGAGTCTAATTAGTTAAATATACCTTCCTGCTCCTGCTATGACCGTTGTGGCATATCTTATTATATTGTATAACTCTATATTTAAATTTGACATTAATGCGACCATGTACGTTTTGGTATTATATTTGATTAGAAATACATCATAGCGTACACTTATGTCGTCCAGTTTTATATCGTACCATTCCAAGCGGCATCCTTCACGTAACACTTGCCCCACTTCGGGAGCTATCGAGTTCTATGGCCTCTTGCATTACGCTTGGATGAATCGCGAGTTGCCAGGCCCTGGGCGACGGAGCGTGCGATTGTATTCAGGGGCATTACAAAGAGATAGGACGACAACCTCCGGCGCCATCGACGCCAGAGACGCCACCCCAATGCCCCTGAGCACCGGAGTACATTCGCAGAAGTTTTCAAACATTCTTTTTATGCGAAATATTCAGTTTTTCTCTTCGAGTACTGATTCGAGATGAATTCAGTCGGTTGATTGGTTCGTTACCAGGATGTGTTCCCTCTGCTCGGTGGGTTTATTTGATTGCAGGAGTAGAAATTGTTGCACTGAATCTCTCTCATTGCTTCCTGGTTGTATTCTGAAAAGAAGATGATTGGAGAACTTTGAGGTCTTTTTTGTCTGTTGAGATGCGTTAACTTTTTTTCTAATTTTAAAGTTTTTGATACGATAGGTATAAAGTTAGCAGTGGCGCAGATGGAAGTATATTTATAGAATAACAAACTCTCTATAAGAATCTAATAAATTCATTTGTTTATACTTTTTAATTATAAATCAACATTTATAAGCTATCTTTATTAATAAAAACTTATCATTAATAACATTGGCTATCCATTCCAAATGTTGGTATGAATACATTCGAGACAGCCTGTGACTGATTCCGAAACTCGGAATGAAATTGGAAATCGATAAAAGAAAACTATTGATCTGTTGAATGCTATGAGTTGGACAGTAAATTGCCATAGAAACCGACGGGAGTCTTTTATTATCTCCAATATAGTGTAATGTATACTTTTCTATCCCCATTTCTCTGGAAAATTATAATAACAGTATACTAATTCATTCAAGCTTTAATTTTATTTATTTAATAGAATTTTTAATCAAAGCATATATTTCTCGTGAGTTGAAACATAAGAACGATTAAATCTGATATATATTTTCAAGGAATTCAAACAAATGCTTTATTATTATTACTTTTTATGTTAATAAAAAATAGTGATGCTGTTAATAAGTTCGTGTACTGATTTGTTTTTTACCAATTGTTGCACATAATTCAACAGCTAAAGTATACATAATTTATTTATTTTTCTATGAAATTTAGTCCAAAAGATTTTTAGGTTTCTGATTAAATTTTGTATCGCCGAATCTAATGAAAGAAATGAATTTCCAGTTACTCTGGTTGAGAAGAGTTTCAAAATTCTAGAAATTTTGTTCTCCATAGTCCGTTGTTTCTTAGATTTTAATCTGCTTTTCCTTGTGAAATTCCGTGGAAGTTATTGAGTTTTTCAAAGATTAGCTCTGGTCGTAGGATAAACGTATATATATATTTGAGTTTTTGCTCGAAGTCAAGTCCAGGTATTGAGCTTATAGGACCTCGATTCATGAGAACGGTATGTTTGGTAAACAGCAGAGATTCTGGATAGGTAAGGGGCGTACATTCTTGCAGAGCTCCCTTTCTTTGCCAATCAATCTTCAGGTCTCTCCCAAACATGGAGGGTGAAAACAGCTCTCCAGAGTGCATTCCAGAATTCTGGAACCGCTAAGCCGTGGCGAAACCTCAGCACTCCTTAAATAGCCGTGTGATATTTTGGAAAATGGAGAGTAAAGGCCCCCCAAGGCCACCTTCCTTTCGAATGGAATGCGTTTCAAACACAACTCGTCCATCGCAAAACATTTACTTGGTTTCCGTGTGCAATAGGGTTGAGAAATGCATGCATGAATAGAGGTATCAGTACGCCCTAATTGTCTAGCGTGTTTGCGTATGTAATTTTATTAATGTACTATAGCAGTATTTTAATTTTCGCTAAATTTTGCTGAATGTTACAGAGATCGAGATTTTTAAATTACGTATTGCATATATTAAATTAAACATAGATATAAAATTTTAGCACTAAGGTTATAAGGAATAGTAATAAGAAATTGAATAATAGTGGCCGAAATTTTGTGTAAAAATAAGTTCATCTTTTCATTATTATAATACGAGGTATAATTACTTATACGGGTTTTCCGAATATTTTTTCATGATCATAATTCCAGTATATGATTCGAGGTTAGTGTGGGGGAATTTTTAAAGCGGTCAAAGCCGCCAAACCATACGGAAGGAAGTGAATTAGAGTTATTTTTCCTGCGAATTCACTCATCCACGTAGTTCACGGTCAAAGGAAAATCGGGTTGCAAAATTTCACTCCACCGTTTCGTGTGCCCCATTGCGGCATAATTTTTTTTCGAATGAGAGATCATAAGCGATATTTTTTTACGCGCGGAAAGTCTCGGCCAATCAGATCCTTCCTTTGAGGACGGTGACTAACGCTACTCGGAAAATTTTTTCCGCATAACTTAGTCTAGTTCCGCCGTCCTTCGGTGGCTAATTCGGTTCAGGAAATGGTTCCGTGGAAAGGAACGGCCAAGGTTCGAGTCCCGGGAAAGAAATTGCTCCGAAGTATGACTTATTAAGACAAGCTAAGGGAATAACGCGATCTATAGCTCAATCCAGGTTTGTTTCGTGGAGAATTTAATTAATATTCTTATGTAGACTTATTTTAAAGTCTCTTAGTGTTGATTCATTTACTTGTATGGCTACGCAGCGTAAACGTTTCCTATATCCTTGAGAGATTGGCTTTCTTTAACCTCCAGCGATTGAGTTTTGTGCAGTACGAAGTACTTCATGTGTAAGAGGTTGAATTAAGTTCATTCAATTATAGTGCGTTGCAGGTATATTGGTTGCACGGACTTTTTTATGGCTCTAATGCGTTCTAGTGTTGGAAATGTTATATTGGCGTAACAGTAGAAATTATATTTTACATCAATGCGTTTTGCTCATTTATTTCCATCATCAGTTATTATTGTTGTTTTTTATTATCTTTTAGGGTGTACTATAGATATAGTATATTCTATACAGTCAGTAATATTCTATTATATATTATATTTCGTCTTTCTTGTCAATATAATTTGATATTCTTGATTTTTAATTATTATTTATTTTTAAACATTGAATCAATATTGTAATATGATGTAATTTAATTGATATTGGTTCTATGTGTGGCTCAGGATAAAGTTCTATGTACTTTCTTCAAATAGCTGAATAGCCTATTAATCGTTTTCTGAAAGGTTTAAATATTCTTCATGAGTCTCATGGTTATAATTTAATTAGTTACGTTTATTCTACATCTCTATATTATGTCGATTCTATATTTTCATTCTATAGTGCGATCCATTGAGTCATAAGGAAAGCGAAAGTGAAAACATATTACTACACTTTGCACTTGGTAAAAGTTCAGGAGTGAAAATGAATCGTATGCGTAGAAAATGCGCGTTTATATTTATCTTGACGCTAAAATCGTGATATCATACTTTACGGATCAAAATATTTGCATATTTCTGAAGCGTGCATTAATCTAGGCGTCGTTCAAGTTCAGGGAAATGTAAAACAATTTCGTCATAAAATAGCTCGCATTTTTGTTTCATAAGCGGATACGCAGATATACTCGTGTGAGGTCGTGGAATGAAAAAACAAAAGCACGATTAGTATGAAAGAACTTTATAGTGCTTAGAAAATGTTTCCATTTTATCGTAATCGCGTAAATTCTGCATTTGAGAACTTTGGAAATAGGCTTAGGAAAGATTCATTGGGAAAGTCACTTGTACTTTAGTCTTTCTCTTCTCTTAAAAGATAGAGCACTTTTATTTCTTCGCACCATGGGTGTATCAGTATATTCGCATATGATTTTTATCAGTGATCGTTGACCTTGCGAGGTAAAACCCGTGTGCCATCGTTTAAGCATGAAAATTTAAGCAAAGTTCCCTCTGATCGGCAGATCGCATCATATGGAAATCCTATTTGCCCCAAAAATTATGTTGATGTCCTTGATAAGGCTGCATACGATCAGGAAAATTCTGGAAAAACATTCAAGGATATTCCCCCGCGCCTTTCGGTTAAAGGTTGAGGCGTGCGGATTATTCTGCGGCTCGCAATTATTAGTAATGTATGCACCGCAATTTGCATTTCTCTCTGTCAAGTTCACAGTTAGGTTGAATATCTAAGCGATTTGGATTCTTTGCTAAAGCATCCTTGGGGTTTCACTTTCTCGTTAGAGTGGTTGGATATCTAATGCCTTGATTGATTAAACTTAATAAGTTAAAGTTTCTTTTTAGGTTTTACCGATACTGGGATTCTCTGCCGCCCCCTTTTAAATTGACTCTTAATTCTACTTGTGCGACTATTGTACAATATTTCTTAAATTTATCCTTTTATCTAAATTTATCGGTTTTTTGATGTTTGTGTGAAAATTGAGGTTGATTTCAAGGCTTATTTTCTACGGTGAAATAATTATTATTTATTCAGTAATGTTTAATTATAAATAAATTATATTTTAGCATTTTTAATTTCCAGAATTATAAATTAAAATTCGTCAGTATATTTATATGAATTTATTTCTCAAGTTGCAATGGGAGAAATTTGTTATCGATAATAATTTTCATTTCCTTCTTTGAAAGCAACCTCATCGTGATTGGAATCTTTAAAATTATAGAATTCGGAGTTATAATTTTATTGTATCAATTTCACGCATGACTTCGCCCAAATATTGTATCCGTTCGAAACAAAAAGTTTCCTTGGCATCGTGCGGAACTTTTCAATTCCACTTAGGTGAGGAAATGCCTTCCGCGAAATTAAAAGAACGGACGGTGTATTCATCATTCTCTCGGAAATGGTATAATGCGAAAGGAGAAGTATTTCATTGTCGGATTGCGAAATGAAGGGTGTTTGCCTCGCGTTATCAGAATGGTGCATTTATACGGCGATACGGTGGACGACTATACTCGTCCTTTCCTCAAATAACAGTTTCCTCGCAATCGCCGGCAGCTGTTAGTCCTTGTCGTCCAGAATGGGAGACAGAGAACGAAATTCCATCTGCGAAATCTCTGGGACGTTTCGGAAATTCCGAAAGAGCTCGGTTTCAATGCTAGCGGAAGAACGTGTTGATTTATATTTATTTTCGAGTGTTTGTAAATATAAAGGTCGGCTTATGGTAGTATTTACTGTTTTCATGTCCACGATTAGATCAAAGCATTGATGAGTCCGTAGACTAAAATTGATGCTGATTTAATCTAGTGCTACGTTTCCACCCCTCTTGTTAACAGTTATCGATTGTTTATTTCATATTGCGTTTGATGTACGCGCAGCTAACATTTGATATTCATCCGAATGCAGCGTAGTTAAGGAACATTATTGGATGTATATTATTGAGTTTTGATTCAGGAGGTAGGGTTAAATTTGGCACTCACTCAAAAATGTATAGTTGTAACTGGATCAATGACATAATATTATTTGTATTCGTAATATAATTAGTATAAAATGTACAATATACAATGAAGAACAATATCTTAGATTACCATAATTCATACCACCTTCAATGAACAGGGTCCTGGCTCTTATAACCCAAGAGTTCGTAGAAAAGAATCAGCAGATAGCAACGTCATCTTCGTAGGTGTCAAATTCCGCGTGGACGCACCAACTCCAGTACACCTTTTCTGATCTATAAAAACCTAGCACGCACGTGGATGTGCGACTCGTCTTACTTAACAAACAGTTGCCCAACGTTTCGAACCTTTCGCCGGAACTAGCGGAATGTTTTCGGGCCGAGACTAGAACCGTGCGTCATCGATGCATTTCTCCTTCTAATTTTATCAGGCTGACCGTTCTCCCCTCCGTGTCTTTTTTACGTGGGCGATTCTACGGATATCCTTATAAGATCGCGATCACCGGAGTCACGTGTTCGCGGAGGTCGTAAAGATTGTCCCCTAAAGCTTATCGTTTGTATCAATCAGAGGCGTGATTGTGTCTGAGGATGCTATTTTCGCGGTCACTTAACCTGTTGGGCCATCGCGAGTCGCGAAGTTGAGCCGAACCGGTGTCGACTGGTTGCCGGGGGAGGTCTTGCTTCCATCATTGGCTCATTCCGGTTGTTTTTCAACGGAAAGGGCCTCAGTGACACATTTTCGATAGGCATACGTCTCGTGGCATTTGCGATCAGTCAGCGGGGGTAATGAAGTCGCACAGAAATTGGCTGCATTTAGCGTAGTTACGTAATTGCGAGATGGAATCTATTGCTACGTCAAAGGCGACTATTGACAAAGGACAGGGAGGAACTTTCGAGCTTTGAAAAACAGTCCACTTAACCAACGTCCGTTGCTAACGTCAGAAAAACAAAAGTGCGCTATTAGCTCCGCGGTGGGCAATAATAGAGTGGCAGATGTCCAGGCGTAACAATGCGATCACGTTGTTTCGGACATGGGTAGCCCGATCCCAACAAGAGTCTGAATTAGAACGTCATGTTGGAATATTAGACAATTAGCGTCGATTTATCGGATGGCTTAACGTCCAGGTGCATGGACTACGAGTATGCTCTCGTGATATATGTACGAGGTTCAAACCGACTTAAACCGACTTAAATCTTTCGAATGCAATAGACTGTATGATCAAGTAATTAAACATATCAGCTTGATGTTTCTGTCGATGTTCTAGGACTTGCGGTGTGAAATTGGATCAGTTTCATCTGTCTGGATTAAACTAATTGTAAATTAGTCAACGTAAATGAATGTTTGATTTTCAATAAATTTCTTAAAGGCATCTATAACCAGGAATTGAGACATTATAAAAATATCATAAGAAATGGCTCTATAATTAAAACAAATTTAGCAGTCAGGTCAATTGAAATATGACTTTTTCCGTAGATATTTTTATTACTATTTACTAATTTTATTTTATATTCACTGAGTTTACCAATATTGCAAATTACTTTTCTGAAAACTTGTGGAAATAAAGACTTCAATCTAAGAAGTTACATACTTTTCATTTACATAAATAACTAAGTACACTTTCAGTATGGTGGTCGATTACGATATTGAGAGAAATTGTGGTTGGGTGGTGATTTTGCGGAACTATTGGTAAGGACTTTATGTTGAACAGGTAATATTGAAGAGAGTATATTTTTGTATTTGTATGATAAGACGTAAGCATTATGAGTTACGCCTAGCCATCATTTCATAGTGACACCAAATTTTAAGCTCGTTCGATCGAAGCTATTAGCGCAGACGTTCAAAGTAACTCCCCCGCATAACTCGTTCGCCTCCTCTCGCTAAAAAATTTAGTTCTCCATGGAAACCTGGGATTGTTATTTTTCACCCTGGGACTTCCCATTGGAAAACCACGTGCTCGATGCATGAGCTGTGTCGCGTAGCTCTTGTTTCACAAGGGGTCAGCAAAGAGGCTATCAGTGGTCGAGAGCTTGAGGTCAATTGATGGAGGCGGTTATGAAGAATCGGATAAAGGATAGTATTTATTTACTGTGAGTGAGTTCATCAGTGACATTTAGGCGAACTTCGCGATGTTTTGCATGTATTCGCCTTAACCAATGCGTCCTTTGCTAATCGACCATCCATCATTCGGCTTTCACCGAGATAAAGCGATCCCGTGCCTACGTGCACAAAGAATCGTATGGATTTCGCGAGCTATACGCGTGTTTTGAGCTAAGGTTTCAGAGTGGGTAGTAAATATTTTATTGCGATTTTAAATCTAATATTTTCGAGATGAAATAATTTTAAGAATATTTGAACTAAAATACCATTAAATTAATTACTTAGAATTTTTCATTTTATTTTTCGATGTCTTAAATAATCGTGTTTAAAATCTCATTAGGAAATTTCGAATTTACTGTAAGGAGCTCGATTGTTTATAAACGAGTTTTTACGAGCGTTTTATGCAATTATCCTTATCTCTCATACAATTATATCCTAATACAGAATCAAGGATGTTTCTCTTTCATTAATCCTGAATTCGTTCATTTCCGTGCCATTGGCTTCCAATGAAATACGAGCGATCACAACCCTGGCCCGAATGTGCATATTCATTTCCAATTTTTTTTAACGCTATGAAAACAAAATGGCGCTTTACTTCCTTCTTTTTCTTAAAGCCTTGAGATAATTGCAGTGTTTGCTTCCTCTCAGATAAGTTCATGGACCAACGCCTACGTTCAAGAATAATTATTCAGCAAACACGTTCTTTTAAAATTAAAAGTCAAGACTTTCAAACCAAGGGAATAAAAGAGAGATTGCTTCCATCGCTGGGAAATCAAACATTATAATAGTTTTATAACTTCTGACTTTTATATTTTATTTGGAGTAGTTTGATATGAAATGTCGCTATTCAAGGTTCTTCTTTATCGCTCTGTTTTTTGTTCCTGTTTTGTACCACTATCGATGAAATATAATTTTTTCTCCTGACTTTCAATTATAACCATAAAATTATCAGGTTTGGATGTTGTTTATTATTTGCTTAGGCGAGTAAGTCACTATTTTTACGCATGGGAGAATTTGCTATAAAATTCTTTAAATATTTTATCACGAGCTATCGAAGTATGAAAGTTGTAGAAGAGGTTTCATTCCCTTCTATTTTAGGGCTTTATACGAGAAGGGAAATCAGCTTGGTTGCATATATTTACTTTGTGATGTAGGTGACGGTATTATTCTGACGTGTTTGTGAAATAATTATCCGGAATGGAAGTTTCAGATTTAAATCGTTGAATATTTTATAGCTAATTCTGTAAACTAAAATTGTCACTGGAGTTCTGCTCAATGGAAAATTGTTTATCCTCGTGAATTTTATAGTAGGAAAACATAAGGTAAATTTCTTTCATGTTTAACAAAGTATAAATGGAAACGAAACGTAAAATTATCCGTAAATAAATATTCATTTTTACTATTGGTACTCAAAACCAGGTATTCTCTTTATAGGTGGGTATTTAAACAGCTATAATTTCTCCTAGAGATTAGGTATTTTCGTGTTAAACATTGATGTGGAAAGTGGGCCATTTACCGTTTAAGTCCTTCCCATTTTTCATAATTATTTCGACACACGGAGCTTACAACAGCCGAGTGAGTCAATCGCCGAGACTTCGGTAGGATATCCCTTTGGTGGGATGTCTCTTTGATGGAACGGAGCGAAAACCCCACGAACAGCGCAATGAACGGAGAATAGCTGCAGTATCCGTTGATCCCACGGGCGGATGTTTGTCCCGAATAAAAAGAGGTCCTCGATTCACGAGCGTTGACACTGTAGGACGCGGAGGATTACGCTTTGACTAAATCGATGCCTAGAATGGTCTACGTTGTCTATATATACAAAGGGGTCGGTAACTATAGTCCATCTGCACCTAGGAGGGTCCTATATATGTAAGCAGTGGATATGCATCCAGGATTCTCTTTTATTTATTTTTTTATGAATTGTTGTCATAACCAAAGAGATCTTCGGGTATAATTTACCATGGGGTATGAATCAAATCTACTGTTAGCGTGCTGAAAGAACGTTTTTGGGTTATGAAAGGTTATTGAGAAATTTTTCATCGACGAATCTGTCCTATATTTTCTGGAATCGTTACTCAACAAGTTCTGGGAGGCAATATTAATTTATTTCGTAAAAATAGCACGATCTGATGTTACCTGATGTCTTAATTGCTATTTTAAATAATTCTTAAGGAAAATTTTAACCACAGCAGATATTTTAAAATAAATTATTCAATAGATACGAGTCTTAATGTAAAATAACTTACGCAATCAGAGAGCTGGTTGAGGATTAAGTTTATAAAAATTGGTAGTTTTGAAAATTTCAGCTTGATATGCATCACAATAATTGGTTGCAAATAATAGTTCATACACTAAAATTTATTTTATTTTGATCGTTTTAAATTTTTGTTTAATCAGATGGTTTATATTATGAATTTAGATACAATCCTAAGCTGTGCTTCATCTGAATTCTCCTCAGTATGTGTTGATCAAGAGATAATAAAAGTATGGGAATACCTCTACTGTAATGATGTCCATAGTCTGTAATAATCGTCATACACGCAGTAAGGAAACGTGCAATTTTCTCTGCTTCCTGTTGACGATTTCACTGTTTACATAAACACCGAGAATCGAGTACTGTTCATTTTATTTTCCCGGTCTTATAATCCGGATATCCTGTTGCGGGATCGGAACCCGCGACCCGTCAAACAGGGCTCTCTGACGGGAGCCCCTATCCAATGGGACGGGTTTCCCTTTTTTATTTTTAGGGTCGTGGGAGAACTGAACCGTTGCCTGTGCCGTAATGGTCTAGAATAAGGAAAAGGGCGGACTTTTTCCTGCTTTCCTTACGCACGCACTGTACAGTTAAAGGAAGCTGCGAGTTCAATGGAATGGACAGTCTCTTTCATAGTATCCGTTAGCGACGATTGTAAATAAATATGAGCTATAAATATAAACGATTAAGAACCGCAATGTTCTATTAATCAATGATTTGGAATGGCGTTTAAATGAATCATTTATTGAAAATTGAATAATTATTTAATTGTTTTCTAAAGTCGCAGCATAAAATACATTTATAATTTCTTTTTCATCCTCTCTATTGAAATGGTTATGAAACCTATCGTGTAATTAGTGCAAAATTACGCCATTCGTATAAGAAAAAATGGAAGTTTAAATTTCAAATGCTTGGAATAAGTTTGGAATTGTTATGGTAAAGCAAACTGGGTCAATTTGTTAATTAAGATAACTTAATTCCTCATTCATCGTTTAGTTAAGAGGTTTTAACATTAACTCAAAAATTTTAATAGCTTTTTGGTTTTTATTCCAACCAGATTTGAGGGTTTTTGCGTTGAATTTTTTGGTAATGAAAATTTTTCTCATCATAGCGAAAGTTTTTTTTGAGTTGCAGTATATTTTCTCTTTGGAAACGTTAAATAATCCGGTGATATACTCACTGTGTCGTTATTTCAACATTTACTACAGATTTATGTGTCACGTAAAATGAGTTTTCTCATCCGAGCCGTGTTATCACTAAAAGAGAATCCTCCCTTATAGATCCATCCGCAAATGGGAATCTGTTTGTACACAGATAACTTGTTGACGGCAAAATATTTTTCGCGTTTCAGCTTTTACGGGACGAGGTTAATGACTCGTTTTGATTCAGACCTTTAGCAGATTGGTATTTGTTTTCGAGGCGGTGTTTTTCCTTTCCGTGGTACATCACATTCCCACACACGTGAAGGTTGGCGTAATGTTTTGGGCCCTCAGTGTTTTTGTTTACGTGGGCCGTCGAAAGATTTGGTCATCGGACGATCATAGCGGTGAATGGGTTCCAAGGATTTCTCTAAGTGCGTGATTGGATCGTGATTCAATTAACTGTTTGAATCGAAAGCGGACTGTTTTTCGGTGGAGATGAATGATATTGACGAACGATGTCGTCATTGGAAATGGTTGCATGGCCGGGATGGACGTCATCCACAGTTGCTCCATTGTTCTATATCAATGTGTTGTTGGCAGCCAATTATATATCCGATCTGCACACGTGGATATTTGCTGTCATGGGGAATGTGTTTAGTTGTAGTGCCCAGTGTTTACCACTGAACATTTGATTTATAAACGCCGTCACTAATGTGAGTGTTTGCCATAGTTTGCTTGCGAGTTTAATCTTATGATTTTTGACGTATATATAGAATTGCAATCAAATTGAGATTTTAAAGTTTTCTCTTTTCAAGCGAATGATTTGGTTTCATCTTTTGCGATACTTCTGCTTTCCCCTTTTTATGTATCTTTCGTAGGTTTCCATTCTATTTCTTTGTTGATTTTGAGTCTAAGTTCTTATTTAACTTATTGATAACAGATATATTTACATTTTCTAAGTAACCTAAAGAATTTATTTTCTTTTTCTCTATATATGTACACAATATTTTTTTAAAAATTCCCATGATTATGATTTAGAAAGAAGAGGGGATGTTAGTCATTTTACGGTCTTTTATCTTCTATTGAAACAAAATGTCGGAAAAATATTACTTTTTTCACTTTGGTTCTAATTTGAGTTTTTTTGAACGAATTGATATTTTTGAACGACGTGAGCTTAAATTAACATTACACAATCTTACCTCCTCTATGCATTATGTGTTACTTCAAAATGCCTCTTCAATAGATCTACATACATACTGAACCAGGCGCTGCCAATTTAAAGACCTTATCTTTTCCAACAGCGTAGAATAGCTTATTTGGGAACTATTATCTTCGACTGTTTTTGTGCGGAAGCATCATCTTTTGGAGACACTCGAACGTTTGGATGGCTCACGATGATTCACGAAAGGCTTTCAACAAGTCGTGTCAAAACATTTGGCGTAAACACTTCACGCCTTCATAAAAGCCCGCAGTTGTGCGAGCGCAGGTAAACAAAATAATTCCTTATCTGCCTCAGAAATGCTCACGGTAAACCAAATCTTCTGATAAACGTAATTGGTTCTCTTATCGCGTTGGCATTTGTCGGTTCGGAAGGTCGCGGAACTTTCTGCTCTCTGCGGTTTAGATATGCTATTCTGGAACGCGACAGGGAACACGGATTTCCATGCTCTCGTCTGTTATCATCGCTGCACCCAGAGCTGGCGGGATAGACTTGGTTCATTCCCGCCAGATGGGAGATAAGCGCGAATGCAGACGGATGTGGAAGTATCACTTTGTTTTTTTGGCTCTCGAACGAAAGTTGGCATCGCGCGATCTGCGGCCGTGTAGATACTGTATCAAAACTGGGATTTTAAATGGCTATTTACGTCCCATCTTGGCAGTTGTCAGGGATTTTTAGTTCGTTATTTATGTGCGACCAGCCGCTCGCCCAATGGCGGCGATGGTAAACAACTCGTGGATGCCTTTGTTACTGGAGATGATTGTTGGCCAGGGTGTCGTTCCCAATGAACTCTCGAGCAATGGAATTTTCGTTATATATTCATGTTGCTTATGCGTTCACAAGTGGTACAGAGTTCAGTATGGAAATGTTATCAAATCTTGAGAGAACGCGGAAGTGTTTGGAAATTACCATGGAGATATTTGTTCGTTTTTTCCAACGCTTTGATTTTTAGTACCTAGGTACAATATTGATGAAATGACCGTGGCCGCAAGTCTATGAAGGTTAGGAATTCTAAAGCCAAAGCAAACTTGAATTATAAGAATAATTATTCAAAGTTGTCGGTTCAGATTGTGCATTGTCACAAAATGCTGATGCAATGTACCTGTTCGTCTTTCAAAGCAAACTATATGTAATTCTCCAGCTTAATTTTAAGCTATTTTTGTTGGCCTGGACAAATAATTCTGTTAAATTTGAACGTGATAACGTTCTGAGTTATAAAATAGAGAAATATACCTAACGCGATGATCATTTATGTGTAGCTTTATCCTCTCAGCTACTTCGGGATGAGGTTGCAAACAGTCTTCTCGGTAGTTCATAGCAAAAAGGCCATTGTTCGATTGAATGAGACCCAAGTTACCTCAGGTCGAGTGGACACGTCAGCAAGTTCCAAGAGCAGAGAAATGACGGCATCATTATTTCCAAGTATTCCTTGGTCGAATGGGAATCGAACTCCAGTCCTTCTATCATGGCGTCATTAGTCCTATCCGCGGCGTCGTACCGCAGGTGTGCGTCGGAGATAAAAGAGCGGTAGGGGAAGGTGTTTATCTGCAGAACATTGGGATGCCACACGGGGGAGGGAGGTGGGGGCGTGAATCCCTCTTCTGGATGCTCATTGGTCGCCTTGAACCGCGGAGTGCCCCACAAGCCACGCCTCGTTTCTTTCGGAATGCAAGTGTTGACGCAACACCCTTTTCTGTACACCACGCCACTTTCTCCAAGGTAGCTGAGCGCGGAAAAGAACCGTGATTCCATCGCTTGAGTTACGGACTGCATTCAAGGGCGGTTTGAGAGCTCGCTCTGCGGTCCTTCCCGGTTAACCGGGTACCTATTTACTTAGCGTGGCAATGTGACTTCTTCAGCGTAAGTGTATGGAGATTTCAACAGCGTCTTTGGAGTGGTCAGTCCACCTGCGCGTTTAAAGTTATGCGATATTATAATCGGGTTCCAACAGTAAGGAGAGAAGAATAAAGCTTTCGATGCAATATGAGGAGAGAAAAAAGAATGATTTTAATACCTAATCGTTGTTTATAATATTAAATGCGTCGTGTTTGCTTAGTAATTTTTCGATATGTTACCCACTTTTACAGCTCTGATCGCAGCTATTTCTTTTCCAAATAATGCTAAACTTTAGCAAGTAAATTCGTTTTTGAAGTTCATAAGGTATAGAATGCTTTTATGGAGTATTTAAGTTTTATTAAGAGTATTTACGCTCCGAATAATTTGAAATAATGGGAATTTGTATTTATTGATGATGTTTTGATGAGAGTTTTAAAGACTGTATCCAAAAAAGTTGCCCTTATGAGTACAATGATGTGAATTGTACGCATTTCTGCCTTTATATTACAGAGCTTGAAATATTCAAACTGCTGTAATTCATTTTTCGATCGATATTTCTACGTGGAACTCAAATATTATTCCCAAAGCGAAAATCGGAGATAATTAACATCGCATTGCTGAAGCGTCGCGTAGAGGTTTTCGAAGCTTTAAGACAAGAAAGTATCGTGTTTGATTCATCCCAATTCATCGACGTGCAGATCATTCTACCGTAATCACGTCATTTCTCGAGCTTTACGGCCGAGCGAAGTTTCCCTTATTTCATTTTTTACCGGCAAAACTCTCGTAGGTTCTCGAAGTAATTCCTACCTTCAGCCGAAGGGCGGCGCTCGCCGAAGCCGGCCGGCATCTCTTTCGACCTCACACCCCTTCCTTTCATGAATCGCCGATTCTACCACTAGCGGCGACCACAGCGCCGCAGCGGTTACTACTCGAAATCACCACCGGTTGGTTTCAGAACAGTTCGTGACTTCACGGAGGTAGGAAGCAAGACGACAGTCGTGCGGATTTCTAAGTGCGGCGGTCCTTGATAGAGGCTCGACCGCGAGACATTTCCTAGGATACGTCGTTTATTAGTGCAACAGGTCGCTACTGGTGAATTTGCGACAGTTGTCATTCGGTGGTCGATTTACCATCGTCGAAGAAATTCCTTTCTCGGCGAAGGAGCGAGTCGCTGCCGGGAAAGTTTTTTTCGAAGTCCCCGGTTCGGGAAGTGGATCTAGAGGAGTGGTATTTCGTGGCTGACGCAACTTCGGCTAAAAGCACCGGAGAGCGACGCCGCGGAGTGGGCCTTCCGCGGATACCAGGAGGCCCAGTGCTGCTGTTGCGCGTGATGTATACCGGGGGTATCGAAGTAGAATACTCGTCCCTGGCATTATATCACAGCATTCTCAGCGGAGGCGGATAAGGAGAGGAACTATTGGATAGGGTGATTCACTCCCCCCTGTCTTTCATACACCCCTCGAAAAAGTTCGTGCGTACTCTTCAACACCCACCACCTTCCCCCACCCCTTTCTACACCTCCCCTTCCCCCTCCGGTAAGAGCTATCATAACCGGTAGCAGTCCATCCCGGAGCGCAGTGTCTCAATTAGATTGGAAGGAGCAACACACAAAGAGATAGAGAGAGATTCTTCCACTCATAGAGAAGTCTTAGTATTCAATCGGTTGGAGAAGAGTTTTAAACACTTGGAAAGCGGCGACCGCAGCCGTCATGGTGTGCAGATTCGCGAGGTTAGTTGAGCGCAACACTTCGGAACCTTATATGGTGCCTATGTTTTCCGTCGATGGGTGTCGTAGGTGGTCTTTGTTGCCGAGTTAGCCGGAGTCGTATTTTTTTCGGCCGGTTCTCCTTGGACTTGTTCTTTGGCTACGGAAACCTTAGCGAGATGGAAATTTATCGTGAATGGGCCGTGTTGGTGACTCGTTGGTGCTGTTAACGTCGAACGCAATGATGGATTATTTCTACATTGGTGCGATGTTGACTGTTACTCGGACACACGGTTCCCAAGGGATTTTTTCGCCGCTCTTAAGTTCAAGCAACTTTTTGATTTTTGTGGAGATTTCAATCGGGTTGTTACGCGTTCAAGCCACGGAAGATTTTTTTTCGACGCGTGTTGATAAACATCCCAAACACTGTTGCCGGAAGCACCAAAGGCTACGCAGGTGTACCGATCTTCTTACGGGATTTGTTTTACTCACTCAAAGATTGACATCGAGTGTAGCCTCCCAGATACGGGTCGCGTACAAAAGCGGAAGTGCATTGGAGGAAGTGGTGAATTTCCTTCCGTCGCACGCGATTTTTTCGCAGCTTTTGTTGACAAACTCGGGGTGATATACCGCACAGATACGTCGAGGTGAAAGTTGCCCGGAGCGGATTTTTAGCCGCTCCCCCATTCCCTCGTGTCGTAACCGTTCTAGTACATTCCATTTCGCGAGGTAATCAAAATCAATTTTGGACGAAAGATCACGGCATCTCTGGCAACCATAAGACCACCTTTTCGGCAGCCCCCGCTGGCGGAGGTGGAAGGAACCAGCGGGGTACGGCCCGATTTAGCGTCTAAAAATACTTAATTCCCCAGCTATTTTTTCCTACGCAAGTTTACGTGACCGATCTTTGTTTGTCCACAGTCCCCCGGAGCACGTCCCAGGCGCTGCTGGCGATGTCCAAGCAGCAGGCCAGCAACAAACCCAGCCACACTACCATCGGAAGCGGAAGGAAAGACACGAGAGCCTTTCTCTAAGTCAGGATAGGAAGGTTATCAGGTAATGGATCAGTCTCAGTGTCTAACTTTGGAGTCGGCGTGTCTCCACCGTGGAAGTGTGCTTGTCGTGTGAATGGTGCGGGAGTGTGGTTGTATAGCGGAAAGGTTTTCGTAGTGGCTCGTGTCGCTTGTCTCGCGTTGGGAGTGGCATTGTTACGTCGCCGGTGTTCGTCAATTGGTCGGAGTGTGTCACTTTGGGCATTGTTGCATCAAACGGTACGTTTTCTAGCCGAAGCTAACCCGATACCAGGTGATGTAACATCGCGAAGTTTTAGCGTTTGCCACAACGATTCACGCATGAGTTTTGGAGAAAATGGTTATCATTCGATACATGACCCAAGTTATTTCTTTTAACTACGTTTGCTCGTTTAGGTCGGTAAAAGCTAAATTCATTGTATGAATTTTATCTGATCGACCGAGAGAAGTATAACTTAGTTTTCCTTCTTATGAGAGAAGTATTGGTCCAATGCTTCATTGTGTTCGAAGGATTGATTTGTTGTTGGAATTCGGAGTCCGATTCTCGCTTACTTTATAACTCGTTGACTACATTATCTTTCTTTCTTATTTTATAACGACGCAAGAAATACAATAGAACTGCTTGCGTGTAAGTTTCCCAAGCGGGTTTTAATGAAGGTTGAATTCTATATTTTGTTAGGTTTAATAATCGTACATTTAAAAGAATACATTGTTCATTTTTCGAGTACTTCGCCTCTACTTTCTGGAGCTTAACAAATATTTTCCGGTTTTGGAGATTTATCTCGACTTTGATTTGCGATGTGATTGTATTTTGAAATTCGTTTTTCTCAAATCCTTTCCTTTCTCAAAGGAAACACAATATTTATTCTCAGGAATCGAATGTTGCTAGTTTATTTTAAGGCTTTATTTTAAAGGCGTTGAGGAAATGTTGGCCGTATGCCCGAGTGCATTAAATCCTTACTTTACGAATGTCTTGGTTCTTTAGCAACATTTATTGCTTACCGTTGCGACATCTTCGATAATTTTACGGTTCAAAATAATATATTCGCGAATTATCTCAAAAGTGCGAGTTTTTCTATTTTCTTGTTGTAGATTTTTTACAAATTAACGCTGACCATTATCTTTTTCTTTAATTTCTTAGGTCAAGTTCGGAGGAGAGGGCAGTGGTCGAGTTAGAAGTTGAAGTGGCAGTGAGTGAGATAGAAGTTGTTGGCAAACCAACAGAGGGCAATGGCATCATCAGAGACCTTATGTCAACAGACGTGTGGGAGCAGAAGAAGACTAGAGGATGCAGCAACAGTGCCAACAATAACATTTTGAGGAGGGTTAGCAGCCACGAGGATGTGACCACAGCAAGGCACAACTGCAATAACCAACTTCACAATCACATCCAGCAGGTAAAGATATATTTCTTGTATGTAAACAAAGTACTACTAACTTTAAGACTCTCCTTTGATAAGATGGGCACAATAGAATATTCATTTTGCAAGATAAAAGCTCATGTGAATTTATTTAAATACTTGTTAACTTTTGCTCTATTCTAAACTGAATCATTTTTTGACATTACAGCATATCAACAAGGGTCCCATTGTAATAATTGCTGGAAAAGACAAAGACAAGGATAAATGTTCAAAGAGGAATGGAAAGTCATTCTTGCAGGAGCTGATTGGTGAAGATGCACCCTTGCTGGCACCAGTAAGTAATACTTATTGTTAAATAACTGGCATCTTGGAGAAATTTAAGTTTTCATTTATGATATGTTAAGCTTATAGTACAACGATAATGATTGGTTTATTTTTCTTTTGCTTCTGCAGAGATCGTTTCCACAGCCCTTGCACGAACACAATTCCTCGACATCAACAAACTCAATCATCAACCCATCTCCAAAAGAGGAAGAGTTGGTGGTGAGTCACCATTCACCAGCGTCCACACGTGTTGGGTCACCCTCCCCATCTGGAAACCTCCCAGTTTCGCAGGGGACAGCAGTGGCCACTGTCTCCCCGGCTGTGTCAGCACCTTTCTTCTTTCTCCCATCCCCTGTTGGGGAAGAGGAGGAGGAACACGAGAGACGACGCAGCTCTGAGAGGTTTGCATCTTTCCCAAGAGCATCAACCCCAAGAGGAGGCAAAAGTGGAGGGAGCAGCAGGCCAAGAGAATCACGCAGACCAAGGAGACAAAGGGTGGCAAAATCATGGAAGGAAGTTGACGGAGACATCGGAGGGGGTTCATCATCCTCAAAGGTGAGTTTCTCCTTAAATTATATGATCTTTTGAAAAGCTTTGATGGGAACCTAGAGCTAATTATTAATTGATAGAACTAATTTATTCATAATTCCTATCCCTCTTCAGTGGTGGTTTAAATAAGTGGTTAATTTAAAAATTTAATTTATTTACCTTGAAATCTTGGTCTTTTTAGGAAAATGAGGAGGATGACTCAACTCAGGAGGACAGCTTGCCAATGAGAGGAGACTTTGAGAAAGATAACATTGTTTCCTTAAAAAGTCATCAATACCAAAAGTATTCATCTCAGCTGCATCAAGCACATGCTGATCTTCTGGTACCGAATGTGGTAGTGCCAAAGGAGGATGATAGTGTGCCATCTCCCAAAGTTCATTCCTTCATGCAGATTCATCCCCACTCTTCTAGTATCTCCCTTGAATTGGTGAGTTTATTTGCTCATTCTTAAGGCACTAATTTTGGGATACAGTTTTGTTACTCACGGAAGACTTATTATAATTCCTACAGCAATTAGTTTATGACAATGAGTATGTCTCTGTTAATTTTTCTCTTTCTACTAATTTTCCAAAACGTTAGCTATAATTTAAAGCATTACTAACTAGTAACAATATTCTCTTTGTGTTTTGTACAATGTTAAATATATCTGCAAATATTCTCAATAAAGTTAAGGCTTGGATATAAAATCATTCCCTTTCACATCAAAATGCAGGATAGCAGGATGTTTTTTTATGTTAGAACCACATGTATTCACTAATGATTCTGAAGTTCATGTATGGATTATTTTATTCTCAGGGTGATGAAGATCCTGTTGCAAGGGACGAGGAACAACAAGATTTGGAGAAGGACTCTGAAGTCAGTTGCGAGAAGATTTCTGGTTTGTCTACAATCTCCTCGCCCACTTCATCCTCCTCCTCTTCTTCCACTTCTGCCTCTACTTCCTCGTCCACAACTCCCGAGAGCCAGCCCCTGGTTCCCACTTTGCCATCACCTGCTTCAGTATCTGTGACCCAGCTCGACTTGGCCTCACTCCTCAGGAGAATGGATACCACCGAGGAGCCATTGACAAGTCGAGGACCTTGGGGTGCAACCGCTCATGGTGCCAATGTAAGTATCTTAGTCATCGTGTTCAGATTTCAGGTGTCAACACGCTGACAGTTTCAGTTTTATCGCTTCTATATGATAAAAAATTGCTTAACAGCGTTATCTTTGAAAATATATTTTGTTGACAGCATCTTTATATCTCTTTACATACTTTAATTTAATAATCTACAGTAAATTTAAATTAATTAGACATTTCAGACATTATTTTAATGGTATAATGAGCTTTATATTTGTGAAATCAAATAAAATTTAAACATTTAAAATGCAAATATCATATGTGGTAGAAATATAAGCATATATTTATTTCATTTATTAACATGGTTCTCTATTTTTTTGTTCTTTCTTTGGAATAGGATGAGGAATTCCTCACTAGAGAGATGAGGTACTTCGATCACGCAGATGTTTCTCGAAGAGGAGGTGAAAGAGATGACGAAGAGGAGGGACATGTGGTTCCCATTTCTCCTCGCAACTCAATGGTTCTAACAAGAGGTGGTGGAGGTGGTAGACATGGATCTTATCTAGACCCTAATGTACCTCCATCACCACCTACTGAGCATCATCTCCCTCATCTCAAGAGGGTACCAGATCCTCTGGCAACTGAATCTCCAGCTTCTGTCCTCACAAAGCAAATCACAAGGCAGATTAACAGGTAATTAAGTGTTTTTTTTAGTCTTTCGTTATAGTTTTGAGATGGATCTCCATTTCTAGTCATCCCTTATCTCTAAATACAAGTTTAACCCTCTTACTGTGGATGCATATGCGAGGGCTGATAGATCAGCCCATCCGCAGTAAGAGGGTTAAAGGTCAAAATAGTTGTGCCAGCTTTTTAAAATTATCTTGGATGTTTTCTCAAAGCTTAAATTATTTTTATGTTTGGAGGTAATTCATAGTAATAGCTGAAGTTGCTGTAAATCTATGGTATTAATGTCTGTATTCCTATTATTTATAGTTTGAAGAAGAAGATCAAACGTTATGAAGAAGAATTTGAAGGCCAGTTTGGTTATCGGCCTTCTCACGCTGACAAGTTGGCTAACCGTGATGTAAAGAAATGGATTTCTGAGCTTGGGAAGCTAAGGAAGGATCTGAAACGTAAGTTACATTTTCATCATTACATTACTCATCATTTTTTTCCTATGCTTGTTTTCCTAGAAATAAATTTGAATGATTCTTATTTACGCAGAAATGAAAGAGGATCCTCATAGTCCGATGTTGGCATCTGCAAAACCTCTGGGCATGTCTTTTGCTGCTGCAGGAAGAGATGCACAAAAGGTTGATGGAAAGTCTGTAAAAATGGAGGATACACTGGCCGAAGTTGAAAAGGTAATTAAGAAGATTAATTAAGAATAAATTCTTTCAAAGGTCATGAAATTTTGAAATTTTAATTTTCCATGATGTTTACCATAATTTTCGTTGCATTACAGAGATTAACGGAGAAAAGGCTGGCTGCTGGACGTCCTGAACAGCTTGAAGCTCTATCTAGGGAGCAGCTTCAAGACGAGAAGCTTGCTCTGCAGAAGGCGCTGTTGCAACTGGAAAGCCTTCATGGAAGACCAACAACAAAAGAGGAGAGAGACCTTGTGAGGCCTTTATATGACCGCTATCGTATGCTGAAAAGGATGGTCATTCGTTCTGGACCGGTAAGCATTGATCATCATGGTTCTCCAAATTCAATGTTTAGAAAACTTTCATATTTATCTAAAATATTTGAAAATTATTGCTAATTTTTTTTAATTGCTCTTTGGTCCTGGAAAGAACATTTACATAATAACATCTGGAATAGGTTAATTAATAATAGTCAATTTAATGAAAGATCAATTATTGCCACAGCTTTTCTTGGCTGTTTAGCTTTATTGCTGCAGTGGTATGATATTTTTGGATTCTTTCTTGCAGTCCAAACTTAAGGACAGTGTCACAGAGTTGGCAACTATTCACGAGCATGAAGCGATGGACTTCACTCCTCAAGCGCAGCCAGAAGATGGTGCTGATGAGGGTAGAGTTCCTGCCCTCAAGAGTGAGACTGTGATTGGGTTGGTGCCTTCTATTGCAGGAGATGTAAGCAAGGAAGAGGATCGAAAAGTTCCTGACATTGGAGAGAATCTTCATTCATTACCACTGTAAGTGTTACAAGTGTGAAAAATATTTCATTGCATTAATGCTTTCAATTAATCAATTTTAGTCGATATAAGTTTGCATAGTTCATGTTCTCTATTCCTTATTTACAGTGGAGATCTGCTTATCGTTCAACGGGAAGCTCGTGAAGAGAAGAAAAGATTGAGGCGAATGCTGAGGGAATTCGAAGAAGAATTCACGCTTTTGTCTGGACGGCGTGCTACTAAGGAGGAGAGACCTCCTGCCCTGGAGCAAACAGCCATCCTCTACAAGAGGACGAGGGCCAAGCTGAGGCTCCTAGAAGCGCTTGTTGCTAAGCACACTGGTGGAGCTGTGAGTGCTTCTCCCCTAGACGAGTAACTCAGTTACTACACACACCTCTTCTGAGGTCCATTTCCTATGGAACGGTAGACATCTTCTGCTTCTGAAGATGATTTCTGCAAAGATGTAGACCCAGAGACTTACCACGGAGGCAGCAAACTGAGAAGTGAGTTGATGCGAGGGCTTTGCCTGATTTTTGCAGTCGCTTTAGCAGTTGTGGAGCTGACCCTCGTGTCAGTCTTTAAACATTCAAAAGTGCAAAAAATATGCTATGCATATTTTGCGGGACTTAAATCGCAGGGGTCCTCATTGTTTATTTGCTGTGGATGCAAGCTGTTTGTCATCAGCAACATTGAGGTTTTTTTATTTAATGATTGTTTTAAAAGTGAGATGATGAGTACTTATATATATATATATAAATTAAGGGAGCTGGTTATTTAGAAACAGTTTTTGTAAAGCATGGCTCAAGGAGCTGTTATCTTTTCTTTATGTTTTGAGCAAAGCAAGGCTTAAAACCTGAGGTTTGGCATTCCATCTGAATTCTTTGTAGATACATGAGTGCTCCGAGAGCAAATGGGCTGGTAAAGCTGATTTAATTTCGAGAGAAGTGAATCGCGATGTTGGGAAATGCCACTTTTTAATAAAAATAAGAGATACAAAACTAAGAGAGGCCATGTCAAAAAAGATGTTTCTTACTTGACTTCCTTAGAGACTGATTATGCAGTACAATTGTCATACCAAAAGAAAATATTTACCAAAGGAATGTTGAATGGCCGTCTGTTATATCTTAAACATATTTTTTAATGTCATTGGGAAAACAGAATAATGAAAATATTTGGGACAGGTTCATTTTTATTCTCTTTGACAAATATTTTGATTGAAAGATGATATATTTTCAAAATTATTCTATCAAGTTTTATTTAATTTTCCTTCCTATTCTGTTTTCCATTTTGGACTGAAATTATGTAGTCATTAGGACTAAAAATCCATTTGTCAGCCATTGGGCCCCTGTCACAGTTTGAAATATTGAAGAATGGTATTGAAAATTTAGATTTTTACTTCAAGGTAGATTTTAAGATTCAATTCTGGTCATGGCAAATTATCAAATTAATTTGCTAAAAGTAAATTAGGTCATTTAACATGGAATTTTCATGGATTTCCCCTGAGAAGAGTTTTAAAATTATTTGTAAAGCCATAAAGCATCAATACATATGTATTATATAGCATATTCAATTGTTAAATGAGGTAGAATATCTGTGTAATAATCACCCCTGTATTATTCTGATATCAATGTACAATTATTAGGTGAAAGAGGATGCTAGCTAATAGTAATCTAACAGTATGGATATAAAATCATTGAAATTAAGTGTCCAAGGTGATCAAAGCATATTTTGTGTTCCTAGAATTGTTGTTGATTGATATATTAATGCCAGCACCCAGACTATAATTTACTGTCACTGTTTTTGAATGTCCTGTCCTCAGGTTGTGTCACTAACTCGTAGAATTAGACAAGAAGTCTGTGATAATTCTCTAGGTAATGGGAGTGTAACTATATTTTGTTTGATATACATACTGTCATATATCTGTGGACTGTACTATTGTGTATAGGTGAGATTTATTCTGCAGTCTACATATATTAGCTTTTGATCTGATGTTTGTATGTTAATGTGTTTGTGTATAGGTGTAAAATGTACATAAGCCATCCGCAGCACCAAAAATTTCATGTCCTTGGTCTATATATTGATCTCCTACTGCTATGGTGGGAATATTTAATCAAAATACATTTCAACTTACACCCTGCAAAGTGGATGGCTTGCGTTCCTAGAACACTTATACACATTATCTGTGCGTGCGTGCAACTTTTTTCTTCACTATTGTGAAACTGCACTATGAAAATTGTGCAGTTTGTAAGAATGGAAGGAGAGTATGCGTGCAGTAGATGTTTTAAGCCCATTTCTGTGAAATGAAGACTTAAACGATATGCTGAAATGATTACCAAGGAAACTCTTGGTTGAGTTTTTTTTAAACTGAGTTTATATAATAGCAGTATTTATCTTTGTCACAATGATTTTTTTGGTAAAGAAAGGCACTTTTATAAAATGAGTGTTACATTTACCTTGTTCTGAAAGTTATAGTAACTCATGTTTACTTTTCTTCCTGTTTATACAAATGATAAGCTTGGATGCCAACTTTTTATATAAATGTAATAATAATCTCACTTCGTATGCTTTTGAGGTGACCAGAACAATGGCTACAACAATAACCATAAGACAATTTTTGCTGGTATTCAATGTCAGTATTGGGTTTTTCACCAATGGAGCTAATGTGCAAAATCCATTGGTGTTGGATTATATTTTGCCCAAGCAAAAGGTAAATAACATGTGTACTCTTATACAAGCCTCTTTTTAATTACATGAGCCCATTATCTCCGTTAGAGGTGGGTTATTGACACTGTAAGGAAGAATGTTTCTTTTAACAGTTGATGCTTCTTAGTCTGTCGAATGTAAAGTTGTGCTGAAACATGTGCAGGAGTTGGTGTGCATTTATTACTATGTACTGGGCTGAAGGGGGAGTTCCTTTGTAACAGTACCTGAGAAAATGGAGGATGGGTGTGGTGACGGATGATAAAATATTTAGTTCCCATTGGAGCGGTAATGGGTGCAAGAGAGAGGCAACTAGTGAGACATATTTTTATGGCTGTAGTTTTACAATGCAATTGATTTTATTTCAACCTTCTGGCTTCATTTTGCATAAGGGAAAAGTGAAATACATTGCACTAAGCATTCAAAACTGTTTTTTATTTCATTATTACCTTACCTTTCTGTCCATATAAATAATTCTTTATTTCCTTAAAGAATTAGATTAAAGGAAAGTAAGTAGAATGCACAGTTCTACTTCACAAGTATATTTCACATAAAATGTACATGAATATATTGTCATCAAAATTACATATCACTCAAATAATAAGATGCATTGTATAAAAAATCTCATCCATAAATACCTTCTATGGAGTAAATTTAAGATTTTATGAAGCTCGATAATAAAATTGCAGTGACAATGAAAATATATTAAAATCTTTTTGTCATTGATGTGTCGTCAGTACAGAAAAATAACATGAAATGTCTTAAATTCCTCTTATCAGTACAAACAACAAAATCTGGTTGCCATACCAGAGACATTAAGTGACCCATGAATACTCTGAAAGTCACAGTAAGGTCTTTAAGCACCATATATTAACTCACTTCTAAGATTATATAAGGAATATAAAATGTATACCAATAAATATTTTGGTAAAAGAATTCCTTCTATATGAAAGTGCTAAGAAGCACTCCAATAAAATAGTATGCACTGAAAACTTAGAAAGGAAATACATGCTCCATACTAAGAAAATGAACATCAGGAAGGAGTTAAAAGTGAAACGCATTGCAAAAGATAAAGTATAAAATAGTTTTTAAAAGACTTAAAAAAATAAAAATACTTTAACTGAGGGTAGGAAACTCATCAGCCATTCTTGTAAAAGTCCTGCATATTGGGCAAATACTTTCCTTGGCAAGCCATTTCCGTATGCACTTAAAACAAGAGGAAATAAAAAAATAATAAAATATTCACTTAAAATTCCACCAACAAAGATAAAGTAGAAAATAAAGATGAAAGAAGGGAAAAAATATAAGTTTCACATTACTACACGGACATGATTACCCAGAGAGTACCGACGCTTCCTTACCTTTGTATGAAAGGTGTGTGAGCAACCAAGTTCAGTCTTAGAAGAGTTCATTGGCTGGAGACAAATACAACAGTCTTCTTTCTCAGCTTCACATTTAACACTTTCAACAATGTTCGACTCACTACGGGTAAACCTCTTCTTTAGAGCTGCACGCCTTAACTCTTCAGCATTAGAAATGTCTGCCCAGGCTACAAATTTATCCACACCCATTACACCTGGCATGAAATAAACAAAGGAATTTTTATATTATTAATTAATTATCTTATCTTTAAAAATGTACCTGAGTGCAAAATTTTTAGATGCTGGGTTTCAAGGGTAGTTTTCAATTCACCTTTACTTCACAAAGTAGTCTTGGACTGACATTCTCTAACCAAGATATGTGAATTAAAAATTTTATTATTAAAAAATTAATGAGATGCTAATTACATCACTTTCTTCAAGCAGATTATTCATAGTTTATTATACACATATTATTCATTTGATGATGTTGAAGTACCACTTTTTAATTTCTAGTTAAAATATCTATAAGACCTTAAATAGGTTATTATCATCCTTCACAGGATATACATACCATCTGATGGCTCAGGCCACCAGTCCAATGCATTTCCAACCAATTCCACTATTTTCCGTATAGATAATCCAGTAAAAGTAGATTTGTTGCTTTGGCGAACAGATGAAATTGCAAGCCTTAACTCATCCCTGTCAATGAAACAAAACCTGAGTTTTAACACATAGATATTTCAAAATTGTAAGGTAAAAGTCTCCCTAGCTGTCTATAAATATCGGCCTGCAAAAAATACTAATATCACAGTGACTTATAGCATAAATATTTTATCTCAAGGTTTATAACTATAAGCACAGTGAGAAATTATGGCTGGAAATTCATTTGCCTACAGCTTTTACTTAAAAAATTTATTTTGGCTCCCTGCCACAGCCAACATCTCCATTGTCATCAGTATGGTATTTTTGTGGCATAAGAATAATAAACTACCCTAACAACATAAAAATTCATTGATAATTTCAATTGAAATTCTTACTAATAACATTAAAATAAACGTAATAAAAGGTAGTATAAATTACTAATGTAGTAATTTTAAGGTTTGAAGAAAGCATATTTCTTTCTTAAAAAACAAAGGATGAGTGGCAATAATAAAAGATTACCAAGAATATTTAAATTACAACAAATTAATAATTTTAAATGCAACTGAGTTTAATTTTCTATTAGCTGTCATGGAGAAAATTATAAGAACTCATTGGTTAGGTGAATATTTAATTAAATTATTATATAGGCAACATCTCATCCCAAGAAATGTCATTGAAATTGCATTATTTATATTTTTTAAATTCATTATTTAGATAAAATGATACCTGATGATTGATAGCATGGCATTTTTAGGAACTTGAATTCTCTCAAAAATTTTTACTTAAAAAGAGAAGGATCATACATAACAAATAACATTTAGATGAAATAAAATTACTTCAAAAGCATATATAAGCTTTTTACCATGTTTTGAAGTCTTAAATTCAGTTAATACTTTTATTTTACATGTGACCAACAAAATGCATGAGGAGGAATGTTTATACAGGGCCATTATTACTTGGTTAAACTTACACAAACCAATCATCTTAGAATGATCTCTTCATGACTGACCAGGTTTTAGTTAAGGTACAGAAAATATAAAATAATAACATTTTCACTGCCAAAGTTAATACTTACATTGTGCGACTGGGATAAGTATTTTGCAACTCTATTAGAAGCTTTCTCTTACTTGATATATTTTTCTTTCTTCCAGGAGTGGAACTATAAAACAGAATTGTTTCATATTAGAACAATTAACTATAAAATGAAGACAACAAAATTGGTTTCTGCAACAAAAGCACTCAAGTACTTTAGATAACAAATGAACTTATTTTAACAAAAGTTATGATTGCAAATCATAAATGAAAGTAATGTCCATCTACCAATAACAATGGTAGAGTGCAAGGGTTGATTAATATGTCCATAGAAAAAATATAAATACATATCATTTTGAGTAAATTCCATTTTGCTTTTCAGTAGTATATCCTATTAAGTTCCCATTTTCTCTTTTCTTTAAATTATTGATACAAGGAAGGAAAATTCTCAAAACATGAATAATTATTTCTCTTCTCAATGTTATTAGTTGTCAACAGAGCATTTTTGTACAAAATATTCACACCCAATTTCATAATTTATGCCATCAGATGTCTTTCCCTCATCAAACACAAGGACAATTACTTTGCCCATGGAGAGTACTATCCTGTCTACACTATAAATTCATCCAAATAAAACATACAGGATATCAATAGAAAATGTCCACAAAAAGCAAAGTTTAACCTAAAATAATGTTTTCCTATTAATTTTTATCTGTACAAGTTTACCAAATTTCAAGTAAAATTTGAGAGTTAGATGCAAAAATAATACAAAGAAGTATGGTAAATTGTATGCTGAAATTATAAGGAGGCACAGAAAATGAAATACATTATTAAGAATGATGACAAGAGTTATAGACATAAAAACATGAGATCAATGAAATGTAGAGAGGTAGGTAATATGAAGAAAGGACAACAGCTGGGTGTCTATAGTTTTGATTTGGATACCAAGATATAAAAAGAAAAAGATTTAAGGGTGTGTATATACGCCGATGGAATAATTACTATTTCTCATTTTATTTATTATACTTGGCTGGAGCAGAGGTTAACACATTTGAGTCATTTCTTATTTTAAGAGAATTTAAAGATAACTAAAAATAATAAAGCAAATTTGTCATATTCCTTATCAATACCTAAAGGCAGGTAGTACATCACATCTTTTGATGAGGTTCACATATGCAGACAATAACGTACCTTCTAGAGGCATTTGAGTAGTTGAAGGCTGCTGATGAGTTTCTTGCTGCTCCATAAATTTCTCCATCAGATACAGAATAAATTTCTTTAGGTCTAGCACCATACGATATAGGTGGAATGGGAGATGAGCTCAAGGATGATGAAAGATGGTGATTTGAAAGAAAAGGAGATGGTATGGAGGCTGAATGATACGTGGATGAGGAGTGGGAAGGTGACGGTTGGGAGGAAGAATGACGAGATGAAGACGGGTAGGAAGACGAGTGAGAACGAGCAGAGTTTGAAGGTGACAGTTGGGCAGATGTGGCCACATTCTCAGGTCTTGTTCTGTTTGATGATATTCCAGCACGTTCTGCACCACTTCTTAACACTCCAGAAGCCTTTTCACTCAATAAGCTAAATGAGAGTTTATCCAATGGACATTGACCAGCAGGCTCTTCTATGATGGGGATAGTAATATGCTCGAAGGATTCTATTCCATATCCTTCGTATAGCATTGCTTGAGATTTGGCACATTCTTCCTGGAATCATTAAACAAGAATTTTGGATTTACATGATATGTAATATACATGGTTTAAATGGTACCTTTGCATTAGATAAAATAGTAATTTAATTATCCAATTCACAATTATAAAATCATCTAATGTCAATTTATTTGAGATATAAAAAGCAGAATATTATAATCTCAGAATTATAATAGAAATAATAGAACAGAATAATCTCCTTATAGTCTAATTTTCATTCAATGTACATATTAAAATTAAAATCATTAAATAACATTTAAAAATTGTAAAAGTTAAGGTAAGGAATTTCTCAAATTATGGCATTCATAGAAAAGATAGTAAATTTATCAGATTCGTGAACAACTTTAATACATTGTTAACCAATCACTGAGATCTGTGTTTTGCATGGTGAAGTATCACGAGTGGTTAAGATAATTTTTTATAGGATTTAGGATAATTCATGAACAAGAAAAGATTTGAGGAGAAAATAATCACTTACAAGGAATGCATTCTTGGCTCTACAAGCTTTGTTTCCAGTAGTTTCCCATCGAGACATTGCCTGTCCAATGGCTTCAGCATCAGGGTCATTACATGGTAGCTCAGCCAATGCTTCAACTAAACGCTTTACCTGCTTATTGCTCTCTCTTTCCAGTCTATCATGATTAAAAATAAAAAATCTTCAGTCAACAGAAAATATATTTTGAAAATAACTGGTAACCACACTTCAAACAATTTCATAATTGCATAAACGTTAGATATATAGGCATTAACTTGTGGAAGGCCATATTATGCATGAAAAAGAATGTTCATCACATTTGAAAAGGGCTAACTTATTCTGAGCAAGCAGAGATGAGCATATGACAACTTGTTCAATAGCTCAAACAGTAGCTTATTCAGAAAGGTCAAATCACCAGTTTCAATTTACATATACATATTTAAGGGTTGAGAAGAATGAATTACCTCTCCAATATAGCAATTCCTAAATATTTCTTTGCATCGAGTAAGTCAAAATCCTTTCTTCTTAATTCTTCTCTGTTTACTTGCAGGATATCTTCTTGGATTTTTATTCTAGCTTCTAATGCCATCATTCTTCTCCTACAAGAAATAATGAACATTAATTATTAACAAACATCAATTGTGATTCATGCAATTAAAAATGATTCTTGAGGAATATTCATGGAAATAAATAGATAGCACACTAGAAGCAACAAGGATGCTCAAATATAGTATACAGGAATTTATAAGTTAGAAACTCCAGAAGAATTAATTCACAAAAATCTTCAAGGTCTATTGTAATGAAATAAATTATTGCTGCCAAAACAAATGTGTACTCAGATGAAATATATTTGTATAGTTTCACCTGCTATACATGGACAAAGAATATAAAAGATTAAGTTGATTACTCAATCTTAAAATTCTTGCCATCATCAAAATAGGGTACATGAGATTTACAGGCTCATGCCATACAATCATTCCATAATGCATCACTTATCAAGTTCATGTTTCACTATGCTAACATTCATCAAAACCTCTAAGAAGCCTAAATCCTCCAAATATTTTTATAACCAATGTAAACACAAAATCTTTTCTGCCATGAATAATCAACCATGTGTGCAGTAATGAAAATACATATACTACCTGAATGAATTCTCAGGGGTGAGTTCAGGATAAAAATTTGCAAACCAAAAAATCCTTTCGACACAAAGTCTAATAAGAAAGTCAGATACACATACTACAAGAAGGCTAGAGATACAATTTGTACGAAAACATCTTGAAGTAAAAAATGAAAGAAGTGCATGCAAAAAGCAGATGAAGACTTATATGAACCCTCTCATCATCAGCTCAACCCCAAAATTATTTATTATCTGCAAAAAATTAAACATCAATTCCGCAATACTTAATGTGAGCGCATACACAAAATTCATGCTTAGCTACTCTCAAGTGACTAAAGGAGAACAAAATGCTACAATGCAAAACGAGAATTTACTTACAGAGAAAAGGAAAGAAGTTAGTTGAGTCCCCCAAAGTAAATGGCATAATAGAAAGGAAAAAGAATGATCAGAAATCTCATTTGGAAAAATTCATAAACCTTATGAATTTCACAGAAATAGGGTGAGGAGATACAACAAAGGGGATAGAAATAATATTTTTCATATAGTATACACCCTTGCAACATATATTGGAGATTGTCATCAGCTGTCAATCACATCAGGCTTCAAAACTCTATTTAAACTATGGGACATTGGCAAGAACAATGGAACTCTCATCATAGTATCATAGTTAAAATTTTATTCTAAATTAAAACAATTATTAAATACAGGGAACATAGTGAAGATAGTATGACGTTATTGCTGTAAACATTTCTTTCTGAAATTTAGGAGGCATATAAAGTCAAACTGAAAATTCTAAATATAACAGGGAACTGTAACAATTACTCATACCTTAGTACGGCATTCACAAGTATAGACAAAAGATGAAGTCCCTACTACAAGATGATTGTCAGTAGTAGTAAGAAAAATATTAAGCTACATATATCTAAAAATTATGATTAATTGCTTGTTATTCATCAATCAATAAAGTTAATTAGAAAGATTAAAATCTGCACCAGTTAATAATATAATAGTTCATTAAAATATTAGTAAAAGTAATAGAGTGCTCTCTCATTATTACAGAATAAAATGATTTTGAAAGTAAAAGAATATATAAATAAAGTAAATAGAAAATCTTAGAGTAAAACTATGTCCTTACACATCATCATGAAAATATATTTACAAACAAATAAATGTAATAATTAGCCTTAAAAAGTCCAACTTTCTTGAAGCTTAATACCCACAATAAATACTGCTATAACTATATGCAGAAGGTACCCGATAATAAATAGCAATAACATTGCTCACACCTCATTCCTAAGGCAATCAATGAATTCTAAAGAACAAGGACATGTACTAAAAAATATCCAAGGTTCAACTATCCCTTCTTTGTTCCTGGAGGGAATAAAAGTGAAGATACAACATGAACATAGCTTTCAAATTTTAATAAAGATCTGCAATGCATATGATGATCAGTCAAAAATAATATAACAATTAAAATAAGAAAAGATGTTATGACAATTTTAAAGCAATATATTGTCATCAAACAGACAACAGCATTAATTTTCCATCTAACAATTTCTAGAATACTATTGCTTCTCTCTTTAATTGCTCCTCTAGAGGTCTTTCTGAATTTACTTTTTTGTCAGGTTGTGTTATTTGTAGTTAACACAATCTTCCTTCAACATACCCAAGCTTCTCAACCCATTGGATGATCTTATTACCTCTATGATGTATAAATTTATCAAAGAAAAGCCTAATAACTTTCTCTAAGTTAATTTATTCTGCTAATCTTACCCAAAAGAATTGTTGTCATCTAGCACCCAATCCTGAGTAAGACTTGGTAGAAAATCAAAATAAAAAGCAAAAAATCTACTTAACTCTGCTCAACTATACACTTTGATCCTAAAACATATCAATTTACAACAGTGCCCCCTGGTTTAATTTTGAGGAAAATTATTTTCAATGCAGATGATTCATAATTTCAATGCCTTATGAGAACAAACTGTTGAATATTTAACAGAAACATATTTTATTTGCCTCTTTAGTCTAAGTTATTGTTATTAATCAGCAGTTGAATGGTTTTTAATAAGAAGCAAGATGTCTGATAAATAAAAAGAGCTGTAAATTAGAACCCTTAAATGACTGTAAGCAACTTAAGATGCATGTAGAAAATTGTGATTAATTAAAAAGTACAGGTTATCACAAATGAATAGATATTCAATAGAATATTAACACATACTTCCAAAACTAATGCAAGTAGAAAACTAGAATACTCTAGGTAAAAAATAATAAATACTTCCATACAAATTAATATTAACTGCTTTACTGATGGAATGCAACACTGGGTTGTAAAGATTATCCTAATACCATCAGATCTTCCTAGAGCCTCTCTTTATTTTGCAACATTATGGGCAAAAACATTTGGCACTCATAGATCAAAAACAAAAACTTTTGCTTTCTTAACATCCAAGTAAAAATGTTTCAATTACACATGCACCTTAAGTGTTTATGGATTTTAACCACTCATCTTGGTATGCTGTAAATTATTAAATAAACCGCATAGACAGATTCTTCTGTGTTGGTATGCAATAAGTACACAGCACTTTGATTTTATGTCCATTAGCTATAGGTTTGGCATGATCTCCACCCTCCACCACTAGATAGAGTGAATAACAGCTTTGATTAAATGAAAGTCTCAAACAGAAAGCCTACATCGGCTCAGCAGATAAAACACAGCTCTCTTGTATAAAAAGGCTATTACTCTTAGTTATATTTATAATATTACCTAAAACTTGAATCATTATAACAATCATTAAATTAAATCTCTATAATAATCAATACTTCCTAATGTTGAGGTAATTATACAGATAACAATAATCAATAAAATAATTTTAAAATTAATTATTTTAACAGAATTAATTATTATTTTATCTTTATTTCAAATAATTTTCCAATATTGGAAAATAAATCTATAACCTATTTTCTTAATATTTAATTTAATACATACTTTGTGCCTTTTGAATATTGATGTATATTTTATAATAAAAAAGTACCCATCAACTGGTTGTCTAACCAAAATTAAATACCAAGATGAGTGGTTAATGGATTAATTAGAACAGAAGAAAAAATATATTTTGACCATACTTTTCCTCTTCATATTTAGCATGTCTTGCATTCAAAGCTTCTACTTGAGCTGCATGACCGTTCCTTAAAGCTTGCAATTGATTAACTAGGCATTCAATCTCTCTTTTATAAGAAATTTCCATTTGATCCTTTGATTTTATAAGTTCCTGGGAAGGAATAAAGTTCATCGTTAACTCATTGGAACTTCTATACTGTTAAATATACTACCAATCCAAAAAAATCACTTTATTCTAGATTCAAAATAAAGGAAATAGTGCGGTAAGAAGTAACCCCTCATCTTAGTTCCAAAAATATTTTGGAGGAACTAAGACAAAGTTTTACTTTCCTTACCATTGTGGAGTTCCACAAAGTGACAGCTTCATCGAATGATTTTATAAAGAAAACAGTATTCTAAATCTACATAGCAACCCTGCAAGCCTGCTTTCAGCATTTGGTAGGAGGTGAAATCACCAAGGCTCTACTCACGCAGTTGGCTGCTTTTTCATATTGTTTGTACGAAAAATGAATTTTTAAAGCTACTTGACTATCTCCTTAATCTTTTCCGTTGTGTATCCAAACAACCCATTTAGCAGGGAGGACAGTTTATATAAAATATTTACAGAATTTATCTAACAGCTTAATGCTTTGCATTAATCTTGTTTTATATGAAATTTCAACCATAAATCCCAACAATATTCATAAAGATTATGACAATAACTTAAAGCAAGTATGACTCAGATGCTTAAAGACAAGGGTTGAGATTCCCTACAAAATAGAATACAGAGTTCAAATCCTGGTTGAGGAGGAATATTTTTTAAATAACCTAGCGTTAGAAGATTAGCATTCTAACTACTCTGCCACTGAGACCAGCATAATTTATTGTAGATGTAGAAAACATGCTAATAATAAAGATAACAGGAAACCTCACCTTATTCTTCTTCAATAGATCTGTAACAGCCAATTGAATATGCTGCACCCATAGCTCTTCATTGTCACCACTTCGAAGATTATTTTCAGGAATTGGATCTGTTTGGCAAAATCCATCTCTACGAAACTGTAATACATTTATAAACAGTAAAATAAGATCCCTGAATTGAATACTAGAGATGTTCTCCATCTCTATTTTTAAAAAAATTATTGCATTAAGTATTGATGATTTCAAAGTAAATAAACTTGATAAGCTATTCCATTATAATAATGAAATGTTATGATCAACAGAACATAAACCAAGACAAGAAAAGTTGCAGTTGTTTTCTACAGAAGAAGAAGGTAATTAAAATCAACATTATACTTGCCGATGATTGAGGAGTTATGATCTGCTCCGTCATATCAGGAATCGATCTTGCATAAAATCGACTAGAATATCTTGCATTAAGTGCATTATCCCTCCAATGAACAGGTGGAGTTACTGCACGAAATTTTTCCTGAGCTGCGGTACTTTCTAGCACAGTACTTAAACCTGGATTTTCAACTATTCTGGCCTCTGGAATTTCATTAAATTCCCTGGCAAATGCATTAATATCGGACTGGATATCATCAAAACCTTCACAAGAAGATCTTCTTGGAATATCTTTGGAAAGGGGAGTAGAATTGTTTGCAGGCTCATCCTCTTCAGATGAAAGTTCCACCACAGAGTTTTCTAATACAGCATCTACCATTTGCGTAGATGTCGACTGCATAGCTGATAAACAACTCTCAGAACTACAACTATCGTTTACTTCGCTAACAGTTGCAGAAATACATGATTTACGCTCAAGCTCCTTCAATTTCAGAGAGGCTGATTTATTCGCAAGTTTTTTTTCAATTTCCTTTATTTCAGAAACAATATATGCATTTTCTTCGGCCTTATAAGGTGTATTTTCTACTTGAAGCTTGTTTGGATCTTCCTTACTAATCGAAACTGCATTACTACATTCACCGCTTCCAGATGTACCACTTGAATCACGAATACGTAAACAATCATCATCAAAAATAAAGTATTTTGATTTCTTCAATAAGTTGAATACCCCTGAAAAAATGAAAGATTTAAGATTTAGTCAAACTTAAAGAAATAAGTCATATTCCAAACTGCAGTATTTTAACTATACAATTTTACCAAATTCAGGATAAATCTGAATTGGAACAATATTTTTAACCTCAAAATGGACAATCAATGTTTTCAGGGGAATGGAGAATTTTTTTACTAAAATACTAAACGAATTTTCAACTAAATGTTATGTAAGTGCATACACAAACTATCATAAATTATGATAAAATCACAGACAATCAAGTGCAGGTTATATAAAAAGTAAGTTTCCCAGTTTAAAGTATCCTAAATATTCATACCTAGAAAAGTAACTCATAATAAAATAGAGAAACTAACACAGAATAATCACATAATAATATAACATAGGAAAAATTAAAGAAAAGTATGAGGTTAATTATATTCTGATGATTAATGATACCTAATGATTTAACCAGTTCTTAGGTCGGGGTATTATTCCATTAACTGAAAATTAGTGACTATTTAATATATAGGGGAGTTTAAAACTAATTACTCAATCAGCATATAACTGAACTCTTAAGTAGAAATTCACAAAAATAAATCTGAGAAAACTTACTATCTTTACCCAGCCTCAATTTCGAAAATGGCTCTAAGCCTGGAAAGAACTTATCCCACTCTTCTTCAAATTGTTTTCTGTTTAATGAACCTTTCTTAGCCAGTAACATTTGAAAATATCTGAAATACAAGCAAGAAAATTGTTTTTAATAAAGTTACATAGATATACAAGGGATAATCAAAATGAAATTATATGTATACTTAATTAGTCCTGAACTTATGTAAAAGAATTACTTTAACCTCGATTTATAAACAATTTAAGAAATTATAATTATAAATACTAGAAGTAATATTACATGGTTATCATGAACAAGTAAAATACTTCATCCATGGTTTTGAAGAGCAAAAGGATAATTCATAACTCTAATATTCAGTGACCTTGTAATCCTTATTGCATTTGAGTCATTTTCAATAATACTGCCATATTAGCTATCAATTATTATCATAAAAGATGACTAAAAAAGGTGAAGACAAGTGTAATATGATTGTAAGGAAAATAAACAAAAAAGAGAAAAACTGTTTTTCAGAATCAATAAATTTAGTAAAAATAACAGAAATTTCCAGGATAATTACTTACGAGTAAATAAACTCCCTTTGAGAGGCATCATCTACAACTGGTTCCTTACACTTATCCTCCTTATTTTCTTCCTTTTTAACTTGCATCTGTTTTAAGAAATTGATTATATTAATTAAAATAGAAAGAGTAAAATTGGAAATTTCCGTTAAATTTAGAATCATGACAGTTGAACTGATGTTTTTGGTGAACAATTTGAATCAGCTACATAGATCTCAAGTAAAAGCTATTTTTATCTATTTTAAAACAAATAATAAGAACAATTCAGATTCTTCAAATAATAATTTTTCCAGTTCATAATTTTAGATAAATCTTTGAACATGTGACAAAAAATGTATTACTTACATTAGTCTTGACAGGTACACTAACTTCAGATACCTGTGGAGTATGATTTTCTTTGGGAGCAGGATTCTTCCTAAAAATGTAAACCAAATTAAATAATATGGAGAAAAAACAAAAAACATAATTATCAACTTTTAAGTATTATGACTTACACTGCATGAGGAATGTCCTCAACAGATTGAGCCTGATTCAACTGAGTAGCTTTCTTTGGTTTAACTTTGTTCTTGTTAGGTTGCTAAAATATAACGAAAACATTAGTCATTGGTATCCAGGTTTAAATGGAATTCAGGTTGGAATGAGTTAATAGATTAGTCAACATCTATTTCACACTCACACATACCTTTTCTGTTTTATGTTCATCAGATTTCTGCCTAAGCCTCTTCTTGCTTGAAAAGAAATATAAGTTGTCATACTAAAACTTTTATTTCGGTGCTTAGTTGAAAAGAATATAATGAGTTAACCTCAAACTATAAAAATTCACAAAATTAGAATGTATAATAGCAGGAAGTATAACAGTATCTAGAATAGCACCGAATTAATGAAATAAGTTAATTATAACTTTCCCAATACAATTTTTCATCATTATATCTATTTTCATTCTGTTGGTTATTGGTAAATACCTTCCTTTTTGTCAGTATTTAATTAGTGTATCATTTCAATTATACCATTATGTTATAAAACAAGCTATTATATTTTCCACCTCATTATTGAGGAAAATTCAAAATGTATGAATAAAAATGTTTTTACAAAACTTACTCTTCATCACAGACACCTCCAATAGAGATAGTACATTTTATAATTGCTTACAATATTCATTCCAGAACTAACTATTCTTTCAGGCTAAATGAAAGATATGGGGATAATTTAATATTTAATAACAACTTTGTTTATTTAAAAATAACAATCTCTCAAAACTTATAAATCTCAAATGCTGCCATTAGTATTAAGGTAAAAATGGTACACTGAAATCTATATTTAATTCTATGCCGATATATGGAATTTCAATAAAGTATTTCTAAACACTAAGATTCACAAATCAATGGCATTGCTAAAAGTGAAAGATCTTATTTTTACATATTTTACATTTTGAACCATATATTTACATCAGTTAATTTTTCACATTTTCCTTACATTTGTTGTATTTTTAAATTTTACCTTCAAATTTTAGTTCAATAATTCAAGCTAAATGTGACCTAACAAAGTCTTTCAAGCAAGATAAATTTGGTTTCAATATGAGGACCATCTTAAAAGAAATAGAACCTTGAATATTTTATGAGATGAGAATTAAAGAGAAGCAAACGACAGAAAAAGAATAATAACTCCAATATGTTAGTATATATACATATTTTTCCTTAACTCAGAGTTTTAAGAAGCTATAAAACAATCTATGGCTGATTGTATCGTTTTCTTTAATCTATCAAGCAAGACAATACTAACCCCAAAGCAATTTCCTTCTGCTTGTTTTCAGCACTAGTGTCTGGTGCACACTGACTCTTAACATTGCCATCAGTGCCTATAATCTCAATTTTGTTAATAATTGATGGTTTATTGTCACTATTTTTACAATCAGGAGTCACACATGGCCTTCCAAGACAATCCTGAACCAGAAGGTAATATATGAAGATTAAAAAATTTTGATTCCACTCATCAAACATTCAGTAAGCATCTAATAATAAAAACGTACCTTATCTGATAATTTTTCTAAATCCGAGAATGAATCTTTAACCTTTTTCCAACATGAAGGATGATACTGCATTTTACATCCTTCTTCACAAATTAAAACAACATAGCCTTTGAAGTTACCATCACTGAAAATATATATAGAAAAAATATCATCCAATCAAAAATAATTGAACCCGATCAAATAAAATCACCAATTTCTGTTAGTCAAAAAAATACTAAAAATGGTCTTTAATGAATTAAATATGAAAATCAGTATAATTAATTATCAGTATAATTATCAGTATAAAAATAAAATCAAATAATCTGACAATACTGGGGGGATGTAAGATTTTCACATTAAGTTTACTTTCAACCTTTTAATTTATGATACCTTTACCAATTGGTAATTAAGACATTCCAATAAGTACCGTATTTTTCGGACCATAAGACGCACTTTTTCTTCACCAAAAATTGGGGAGAAAAGTGCCTGCGTCTTATGGTCCGAATACAAGAAGAGCGGCAGCGGCACCCGCTGACACTAATGCCGGGCATTTGTATCAGAGCTGCAGCGGGGCCCGCTGCAGTCGACTCGCAGGATCAAATATTATTCTGTTATACATTATTTTAGTAAAGCCTTCGACTCAGTAGACTAGTAAATTCATTGATCATGCCCCACTTTGATTACGGTGACATTGTTCCAAGATCTATCAAGAGATCTAGCCAATAAGCTCCAACGCATCCAAAATGCGTCCGTTCGATTTATATTTTATTTGAGAAAATTCGACCATATTTCCGGTGCATTTAAAAAATTAGATTGGATAAAAATCGAAACTCGCAGACAACATCACATTCTAATGTTAACATGTACTGTTTTGCGAACGCAATCTCCTGAATATCTCTTTTCCGAATTTGCAAGATTTGAGTCCGTCCATAATTGCAATACTAGAGGGAGATTCAATTTACTAATACCGAAGCACAGAACAGAGACATATCAAAAATCATTTATTATAACTGCTACCACGCTCTGGAATACTCTTCCCTCCCACATAAAATCTTCCATTTCCACACGATCTTTCAGAAGAAAATGTCTTACTTATCTTAATCATATATCCAATTTATTTCCTTCATCAATAGTCATCACATGTCTACAGCACTGAGCAACGCTCTCTCTACTGCTCCTTTCACTCTTAACCTCCAATTCATTTAACTATGCATCTGTCCTGAAATATTCTTTTTTTGCAGCTCAGTCCAATATCTTCTAATTTTATTATCTACACTTCGTCTCTCTTTTTGGCAATCAACTTAAACATACCATTGAATGTTTTTAATGATCTATTTAGTTATAAGATATGTTTTCAAATTTAACATGATCTGACTCATTGATTATTTTGTAAAATTGAAATTTTAGTATTCTGTTCTTAGTTAATTCTATCAGTAGGTTTATGCAGGTTTTTCACACCCCCCTTCATTGTGGGTGTTTTCCTGAAGTGGATTTTTTTCCTAAGAATTTTCTTAGGTTTTTATATCCACTTAAATCTTTCTTATAATCATTATTTTTCTCTTTCTAATTCTTTTGGTACTTTAAACTTTTTTTAAAGAGGTTAGATGGAAGAAGAGACTTTTTAGTCTCAATCTCGCCTCCAAAATAAAGACCTAAAGACCTATCAAATATTTTATTACACTATTTGGTTCAGAATATTTTTTCTCCTATTTTTCTCCTCAAAAAACCAGGTGCGTCTTATGGTCAGGTGCGTCTTATGGTCCGAAAAATACGGTATTTAGGTCGTCAGACTTTTTTTACCCAAGTTATTCCTGAGTTTCACAGGCTGCATGAGCTCATAATGCCAATATAAACTGTTGCCAAATTAGCTCAAATATTAAATAGTTAAAATTAAGCAACATTGTATGTCAGCAAGAATATATATTCTCTGAAAAATTGTAGTTACCAGTGGATAAAAAGGTAAAAATTATTAAATATATTATGTATTTAAATATTATGATTAAAAACTGCATTTTGACAGTTAAACAATGATTTTAAACTAGCAAACAATCATCAAGACTGATTTCAGAGCAGAAGTATTTAATTGATTTGACAATTATCAAAATTTCAAAATCGTTAATTTATTATCCTCACAAAGTTACAGAGCAAACTTATAGAACAAACAATAAACTAAAAGTCTACAAAGCATCCACATACCTAATAAATATATCCTTGGAAGGGAATGGGTGAGAACTTGAGTCCATACATCCAGAATACTTACAAATAGCATCTGGAGTTTCACAGCCACATAGAGCAGTTAGATCATTAAGATATTCCTGAAATACATTTAAGTAAGAATAATATCATTATATTGATATCCTGAATTATCCAAAAGAATTAATTGCTCATTAATGAGAAGTCTAGCTGATACTTATGTGAAGCTATAAAATTAGTCAAAAATTTCTCAAGATCAATATGTAGCTCTAATATACAATAAATAAATAAATTAAAGAACTTCTATTTGGCTGGGTTTACCACCTACATTTCATATTTTCCAGTATATCCTGATCATAGACCACTCCATTCTTAAGGAGTTATTCTTAATTAATAAGGAGCACGTTTTTTTAATATTAAAATGATCAATATCATAGATTTTATAATTAACACTTCCACAGTTAATTTTAGGGAGTAATTTTGAATCAAAAGAGAATACCCATCTATCCCATATTTCCAACAAAAAGAGATTTTTCTAATTCTAATGCATAGCAGGCATAATCTTAGACTTGCATTATGGAGGATGACTTACGCTCCAATGAAACAAAATGAAGTAATTACAAACCTCAAGGCCACTGGAAGTTGTTTCTTTGATCACAACATCAGTACTAGGCCAATTGTAAGCCTGAAATTTATGACCTTTCATTGAATCACGGCATAACTTTATTTCATTCTCAGCTAACTGAAACCTGTAAAAGTTATGTGGCAATTATAGGACAAAACCTATTAAACCATTATTTAAACCAGTATTAAGAATAGAATATAAAAAACTACAATTATTTAAAAAGATCTCTTTCCTAGAAGAATTCTTCTGTGTAGTTAACTATATTATTAGAGCATTAAAAAAACAATATCCAGATTATTATTTATTCTTTTAGAAAAAATGCCTTTACAAAAATTCCATGAAATTTATCTCAAGTTCATAGATAATTGTGTTCCTTGCTTTGCATGGGCATTAGGGAAGATAGAGGGACAATATGTTATTTTTTTAGGAAAAGGAAGGAACAGAATAACAGAATTATGTTACTTAAAAAGAACTATTTATAATTCTAAAATACTATATTATATAGTCACCAAAAATAGAAAGGATGATGAATAAATTATAATTTAGAATATTAAGGTAAAGAGATGAGTATAAAATAAAAGTTGAAGTAATAATTAGTACTTATTATCATCTTTCTGTTATTATGACGATAATCTATTCCAATTCTACAAATATCTTGAGGAGGGGGAGAAAAGGACAATCAAACATACATACCTATTGAACTTTGTAAGAAGTTTAGCCATTGCATAATGGTATATAGGGGCATCAGAAAATAGTGATTTTTCCAATTCCTGAAGTAATTTATGAGCATTTAAAAGACCTGAATAGCTATTCTCTTCAATGAGGCTCATAAAATATGCATACTTGGTCCAAACGTAATCTTTAGGATTATCAAAAACCTGTGAGACATGAGGGTCGGCTTCATTCAACGTATTACAGATAAGTGACAATTAAAAGGATCAATAATTCATATACTCACCGTGGATGGAAATTTGGCAATTTCATCAAAGGCCGCCTGAAGTTTACTGACTGCCAATTTTGAATTACCTTTGAGCAAAGATTTAACACCATTTTTTACAAGATTTTGAATTTTCTGTAAGGAGATATGATACCATAATTAGCAAGAACCAAATTTCTACATTAATAAACAAGGTATTGAATCTACACTATTAAGCTCTTATAGAGGACACACTTTACAACTGGAAATTTATAGGTTGTGTTATCAATCACATTCTGATTTCCCTGACAATAAAACAACAAATGTCATTAGTAAACTGCTTACCTTGCGTTCACGATCCTCGTCATAAATCATTTCATTGGTTAGACGTAAATCATCAAATGGAAATGGATCCCGATGAAACGCTTCTAAATCCATCTGTTTCCTTATAACAGTCCTAAACCCTCCCACTAAGGTCACAGCTTCAGGAAGTTCATATTCATTCTCAAAATTTACAGGACGGTCTAGCTTCATCGCTCTTGTTATGGTAGTGACAAATTCCAATTCTGGAACAGGACCGGAAGATTCATCACCAACCTGCAAAAACAGATTATAGAACGAATGAAATATACTGGAATTATGACTGAGAATTAAAGCCGAAGATATCAAAACTGATGTAAAGTAAAAATATAAAGCGCTAAGAATATTTAAATCCATGTTCATGAGTAGAGATGAGAGAAATACACGAATTTTATTTCAACAGATATCCTCAGACCTCATGGAATGACAGAAACTACGATCTTTGGAATAACTAAAGTTTTTAAGCTGTTACCAAATTGTAGCCAACACACCATTTTCACAATCAGGATAACGACTAAAATATCAGAGAAGTTAGATTCCCGCTGCTCGGAATTTCCAAATGCAGGAACACAACTATTAAACTTATCGATTCAAGCGAAGATAAATATGATGTAAAATAAATAACTTGTATCACACGGTATGATCCTTTTTCTCTAATGTCAATGTAAGAGAAACATTAAGAACCAGCGTTGAGATATCACCCCGCACAACCCTCACAAAAACCACATAACTTCTGCTCTCGCCAGCGTATGCGAGATATCTATCAGGAATACCAACAGTACGAAGTCCATTCTCTCTCATCAAGCGCTATTTTGATTCGAACCATTTACTTCGCCGGAGCATAGAACACAGGAACATTTTCTAAAATCTTTAATAATAAAACTCTAGAACGTGTTCTTCAATACTGAAGTTGATTAGGTAAATATTTTGCTGTTCAAAATTATAGTAAAGATGTATCATTCATTTTATCTGAGTATTTTAAGATTAGTTAGATAAATTATTTTGGTTGAAATAAATATTCTAGTAATGAATAGTATATCTATACTAGTGTGTGTATATATATATATATAGTTATATCACATTATTCTTATTTCGCCTTTATTAAGCGGTATACCTATCATATTGATTTGTTAAAGGGAATAAAATTTAAATCAAAGTGAAAATAAGAGTCATTATTATTCAGGATTGTATATCTTTGTCAACAGGAAGACTCAAGTTTTCATGCTTATTTCTATATTTCAACGTTTGGCTGATTTTAAAATTATTTCTTTGATTATACAGCATTTTCTATAAGATAAGGATTCTAAAACTGAAATTAATGTAGATCTAGTGATCTGAGCTCTGGTGTACTATTAGCCACAGACCAATATCCATATGGTAAGTAAATAATGATAGGGCCAACTCGAAAATATAAAATCAAGAATGAATAAAGCATTTACTCTAAAAGTGTTACAAATATTAACTAGCTGACCCAGATCAAGAATGATTAATGTACATGCAAGGGTTTGATGACCATAATTTTGGGATAAATCCAGGATAAAAATCCACGATAGTTCGGTTAATTTGGTCGATATCATCAAATAATAGTACCAGAGGCATATTGCTCAAATCATTTCAATCAAAAGCCAGCTGCAGCGGTAGTGAGGCCAACAGGAAAGTTAATTTTTGTCTTAGGAAGAAGAGAGTTGCATCGAAAAAGAACAAACGCAGCAAATCATCAATGATCTCATTCTCTACGTCAGCGAAACTGCATAACCTTGTACCTCCCTCGTCCACACATCATCCACTCAGACCACTGCGTGAATCTGTCGGAACGCTTCCCGTCAAAGGCATTTGTGCAGAACGTTAACAATGTTTTTTAAAAGTCGATTGTCTAATAAAGGTTTTCGGTATATTTATTTATTTAAGTGATTACAAACGGGGTTGAACGTAAACCGAAAAATTGTTCGTTTTATCGGAATAAAAACTACTGTTAAGAAGTTTGGAATTCGTTTATCAAATCCAGCGATTCAACCCCTTTTTCATCGAACACTAAATATCAATTCTTGGACGAGTCCTCAGTCTATATTCTATCAAGTGGGAATAGGACCAAGAATTTGTAATATACAAGATAAAACATGCAAGTGATGTACAATTATTAACTTACAAGTCATCCATGAAGATTTCCAGCTGAAGTGAAATCTTATCACTAGAAATACCGTCTGTAGTTAGCCACAAGTAGCAACTGGTAGCTAGTGTAGAACGTTTCCCTCAAATGAAGGTCTAAGCTATTCTTCCTATCATCATTCAACATTAAGGCCCAAATCGATTTCTAAATCTCTCACGGGAAAAATCGATAGGTGTTTACTGGAACCTATCAGCTAGATACGGTGGGAACTAAGAGGTGGAATATGAAACTGACAAAATGAGGATCTGTTCTCCGGATGTGAACTGAAAGAAAAGCTCCCGCGTACTGAATTCCCTGCGATTTTTATGCGAAAATACTTCCAGTAAGTTTCAAAAAGTCAACAGGGGCCAGAGGATTTGAGAAATCTTTCGAAACCAGTCGCAGGATGATTTTTGGTGTGAAAAGGTACCGTCTTTGCTTTCAACGATTACATATATTATTCCCTTTCGTCGTAATTTTTACAGAAAAAAGAGTTACATAATTTTAGTGCAACTCTGTAAATATTTTTATTTTACAATGTGTTTCTGAAAGTAAATAAAATGTTTGGCCGCCGTTTCCAGTACTGGAATTAGACGCCAAGTTCTTCCAGCATTTTTTTACCCGTGGCGTGGACGTCATCTGTTTACAAGATAAAGCTCTTGACGATTAGTCAGAGCTGTCTAATTACTGCTGCGAGCACAAAAGGCCAACTCTTACAATTATCCAAGGAAAGAATGATTAGATCCGTCACTTTATCACGAATGCACGGTATCAAACGGGGAATCCCCGCGTTGACTGAATTATTCAAGTCAAGGACCGTTTTCAGAACAGATCAAGAGACCGCTATGTGGTAGTGCAGAAGAGAAGAAAGAAGTTTATGCCAAATCTCAATGGAGCTCTAAGGAAATAGAAGAGAGATACGGGGCATTTTTTACTGTCAAGTTGAGTCTGATACCTTTTACTCCCGAGTACTAAGAAATGAATAACGTAAGCATAGATCTTCCAAATTTACTCTAGAAAATTCGTTAGATTACACCAGTTTGAAAGTGGAGCGGCCATGTTACATTGCACTCCCTGAAGTGATTCATAAAATAAATTCCTTACGAAAACCCGTTGAATTTACTTTACTGTTTTCTATAGATAGCTGTATTTTTTCTTAATAATGACATTTATTTTTCTATTTGTTTAGAAATTGAATCGATAGATATAATTTTGCCTATTTTTATTACACATTTTAAAAATCTTACATCTGTGTTTTTTATAATATTGTTATCCACTCCAAATTTATTATCTTTGTGCTTTATCGAAAAGAATGTTGCACTTTTCATCTATAATGAAATCAATGTGAGAAGGCGTGACTTCGTGGAATGCCATAGTAATAAAAACAACTTTGTAAATTTCCACAGAAAATATTTCTGTGGAAATTTACAAAGTTGTTTTTATTTTTATCTATAATCTCAACTAAAAAGATTGTGGAAGCTCTCAGAGATGCAGAAGTATTTGAGAATTATTAATTGACACAGCTACTTTATTCTTTAAATTCTAGAAAAAATGATGCTATTTAAACAATTGATTGACTTTTTTCATAATAAAATTTTTTCTTGAGTTACAGAATTTCTTCTCATAACTTTATAAATCTTTTTACGTATAGTAGATTTCTAAGCAATATTCTTGATTGTAAGTTATATAAAATAAATTTCGTTTAAGTGGAAACCATGCACTTGTCAAATAGAAATAGAATATTTACTAAAAATAAAAATTTACTAAATTTACGTTGCGTCATATAATGCCATAGAATAAGATGGAAGATTGTGTATAGAATTTTTAAAAATCATTCCTTGGGAGTGTATAATACTCTCAAGAAATGAACTTCGTTTTTAAACGAATGACACGTAAGCAAAAAAGATATGTTTTGTTGCGGAAGGATACAAGTATCAGGTTATACACACAATACAAAACGGAATAGAGAGAGAATACGATTAAATTTATTAACATATAATGTACTTTTATGGTCATCTCATTAACCCGAAACGGAACGTCTATCCCGTAAGAATATATGAGAACCTTGAGATATTCAGGTATATGAAACAATTTCCCAAAGAAAGACCTTTGGAATATGGAAATCAGCACAAAGAAATTCGGCTATTGCAGTGTTTTCGCAAGGTCTGTATGAAGGCTACGAAAGAAGAGATATTTCGGCAAGATAAGATAATTTGTCTTAAATTAGTATATATGGTAATTTGCAAATGGATCGTTCTTCCGCAAATGATGTAGGAATAAGCAAGTAATGACGATTGAATTACATCGATGTAATTGCAAGTAGATGTAATAGTAAGAATTTAGTACATAGGAAATGCTGCATGATATGTATCCCAACGCACGTTAAGATTTTTTTGTGGCCAATATTTTCTTCTTCATCTAAATTTCAATCTTCATTTTAGAACGATATTTTCCTTCAAAAGATGATCATGAGAAAGAATGAGAAGCGTTCTAAAAGTAGTATTTTAAACCCACAAATGGTATTTTGTGCAACTAAATATAACGTTCTGATGAGAAAAAGCAAGATTTAAAATTTTCTGATTCATTTCTCGAAATATAGTGCTCTTTGATTCGATCTTTATCATTATCTTCAAAATGTTATCGACTCCTTCATACAGCAAATTCGATTCTCAATCAGAATCAAAAAATTCAGAATCCAGAATACACTGAAACTACTGGACCAACTAACTAGAAAGTGCACTCAAGAAAAAATCTAGAATTATCTTGTAAGACTATCACATAGTTACAATAACATAGATACAAATTCCTGACTAAATTGACTTAAGAATGAATTATCGAGTGTGTTGAACTTGAAGTGTACGTAATTAAATCTATTTGAAATAAGAATAGCTTTTCACAAAGCATGACATTTGAATTTTAAAGGAAAGAATTTTTAAACCACTTCTACATGTAAAGAACGCCATAAAAGAATATTATAGGATAAATATTGCCAGCAAATTGGTATTTTTATTTAAATAAAATATGTGTATGCTTATATTTTTCAGAACATTTTATGTAGACCTTGTAATTAATTCTATTAGCGTCAAGCAAAACAGCGCATTACTAAAAGCAATGCGTGGCATTTTTTTGTGGAGATCAGTGGAGTAAATCAGTTCTGTTATCTGTGTGTTCTTATTACTCAAGATAACAGGCGCACATAATAAAAAACAGAAATTGCCTTCGCATGAAAAATACTTAGAATCAAAGAAATAAAGGTATATAAAAGGCGGTTTCCTCATAACTTACACAACTTCTTGATGAAGAATAATTTTACGAAGAGTGCTTCGGTAATCCCTAGTGATTTTCAATAATTATTCTAATAATTACTTATTTTAACGACTGATAATGGCTTTCTATCAAGTTTTCCATGACTTGTTTGCACAAAATCTTCGAAACGACTTCTGTTTGGGCTTAGATCGGCTCAATGTCCCAATCCAAAGATATTCCAAATAAATCTGTTATATAAAGTAAGGGAATATCAACAACTCAGCCTGTTTCCAAACAAATAAAGCTGTACAGACTGCCTTGATTATTCCTTATGTAATTCAAGCAAGCTGTGTAAAGTCAAGCGTAAACATCTTTGACCCGATCTGACCTCTTAGATAACTGAAGTCACACGTTTGTCATTTGCATAGACGCTGCGTATTAATACGACTATAATCATGATTCATCGACAGCTGATAACATTCATTATCGAAAATAAAAATTAAGGATACTTTGAAGTCGATAAATGCAAAATTTTCAACCGAGAGTTCTTTTTTAAAGTTTCATTGTTGTTTCAAAGTTTTGTAATGTTTGTTCGCATGAGACCCATTTATCCGCGCAAGAAATAACTCTGGGCTATTGAAACGTCGAGATCTTTAAAAAATTATCATTGGTATCGAATTCGGAGTCTGTTATGTATGAAGTGTTTACTAGTGCTACTATCGCGAGCACTCTTATCTTATCCACGGGAATGGGCAGGATGGACTGACTGCGTTAGAAAGCCAAAAGAAGTTATGAGAACTGTTTGGGGAGGATTTTAAGATAATTAAGGGTAATTAAGACTAAATAATGAAGAAAGGAGTAGGTAATACGAGGAAGTATTAACTTTGATATGAGAAGACTTGCGAATGAGTTGCTTATATCCATCTAAAGCAAGATTTTTCCATTTCTTAATCAGTATATCGACAGATATACAATCGTACAATATATAGAATCGGATCTTCTGCGGTAAGATAAATAGCAGCTTTGGCAATAAGAAGATTGTCTGGACTAAACGAGACAGTCTGCAAGTTGAATGTGAGACCCTATCGACCACTGTTTACTCCCAGTGTCGATAATTTACTGTTTAAGCGGAACAGCTAAATAATAGTTCTCCCGTAAATTGAATTTTTCTAAGGATACTACAGGGAATGAATTCCTCCGACAAATCATTTTCGTGTAAAATAATTTTAAAATATTACTGATAACATTTCTTCATCTGGATCCCTAAATATTCGTATATAAAATCTAGACTCAATAATTATGATAGAATGGATCTACAGAATACAGAATATGGCCTGAAACTTTGCAGAAAAGTACGGAATTATATTATTTTCCAAGCACGTTCGGGCTGAGATGAAATAATGAAAATAATCCACTTAATATTCGTTACGGTACCCTCTGGTGTTCACTTTTCATTCATTAAGAAGAGCTCTATATCAATGCCTTATCTAATATCATTCATACTTGTTAGTTCAAACATTTTCCTTCCGTAAACAAGACTGATATACTTGCGAGTGAACGATAGATAGCAGTTCCTTCCACCGGAATCAAAATTCGGGTTACATAATATTCGATTCTATTGTAGAAGAAAGATTGCTTGATGGACATGTTGCGCTTTTTAAAAAGGGATTGATATCTCAATATACTATATATTCTTAAAATAACTTCTTATATATTATAACTCTAATAATCATTTATATTCCCAAACTAATGAGAATGTACAAGATTTTGGTAAACCATGAATAATTTCCGCAATTCTAATGAATGAAATATCGATGACTCATAGTTATGAACCATGAGTCGACAACCCAAAGATTGGCAGGGTAATTTGCCCTTACTTCTAACGCCAAAGACCTTCCTTTGTCTAAAAGACGGCATTGGAGTCCACTTCAAACTAATCGTGTCAGGGTCAGCCCTTTAAAATTTGGCTTCTTTTATTTGCGAAACAAAGGAAAGACCTGCTGATTTTACAGTTCTGGTCGAGGACAATTATTTCCCACAGAATTTAATTATCTCTGTAATAGAACAATCCTGTCTCGCTTTGAAGCTATTATCAATTAAGAGGGTTTTAATTCGGTATTGATTGTTTGAATGCTGAACCAAAATATTATTAGAACAACTGATTCTATTGTTCACATAATTTAATTATTTAGCACAAAATAATAGCTATAATTTTTGTCCCAATAATAGAGTGATTTTCCAAATATTTTAATCATTCATAGCTCTCAATTTGTTGTTTTGTCTTCTAATTCTATAGTATTTGGTAGTAATACATTCTAAGATAAGAGCATGCCATTTATACAAATTCGTATTTATGGAAGCAAATCGTACTCTTCTTTCTTCTTGAAGTATGCCACTCCCCTCACTCAAGTATGATACTATGGAACTTGTAAGTAAAGTTTGAAAGATATATATACAAAATACATAACCGAAGCGCTTCTTCTAACTCATAGACCTTCTATAAACTTGGGCAATTAGATATTCTGAAGAAGATCATAAACAGAGCAGATTGACCGATTACAGCTGTAAGCATTAAAAATATTCCTGAAGGCATCTAGGGACGTGCGCACATCATCTGGAGTTCTTAATTGCCGCCTCTTATTCTGTTGATGTGACAATCGGAGAATATATTGCCCTCGGAGGATCATCTGTATGCCTCTACGTCAGAGGAAAACACGGCGATAACAAATCCCGAGAAATAGCGGCAATGTTCCAAGCATTCAATTCATGGAGGGAATAAAGAATTCTTACTTAAGGAAAAACTGCGCGTTCTAAGTTATCTTTTCTTCATTCATTCTAAATATAACCACATACAAAAGATAAGTTTCAGATGCAGAAACATTTTCCTGATGATAAGCAACGAATTTATATAGTTACTTTAACACAAGACATTTTGCGCCCTTTTAATTTTTGGATTTTTCTTTTTACACGGGTTTAAGAAACCAATGTCTTGATGCATTCACCCCGAATTTTGCCTTTATCACTTCCTTCCTTTGAAAAATGAAGATTGAAGGCTTAAAGCGGTAAATTAAAGACAATAAATACAAATTAAACTACAAAAAAGGTTAGGCTACATCAAATACAGTCAAATATTATTGACTAGAGACATTTCAGAGGAGATAAGAACTTAAAAGACTTCAACATATTTAATACCATCTCATAAAAGATCAAAAGCACTTAATCGCTTCTAAAGATTATAATAGACACGAACGTTTCCCATACGGGAAAATATAAATGTACGAAGGATGGAAATATCCGCATAGGAATTGTGTCTGGGGTCGATGTCTTCATTAAAGGATTAAAACATCTTGAACTAGCAGAGAAGAATCGGCACGCTATCTTTACGTCAGAACGGCTTCATTTACCTGCTTTCAGAAGCCCTAACAGTGCAGATATGCATGTTGTGTTATTCTGAAATCCCTTGTGAGGGGATATTGCGTAAACACGAGTAAAGTCCGCGGTCGTCCACATACTTTAGCTAATACTCTTACAGGACCTATGGATACTCCCACTGGAACCCATGATGGCTAAAGGTTGATAAACCACTACAATCATCTATGTAGGTTTTGATTTTTAGACTCTTGGGGTCTCTCAGTATATGATAGTTAAACAAGAATACAGTTTGAATTTTATTAAAGCGCATTTTTCTTCAAAATATATTTACTAGATAATATTTCCTTATGGGAATAACCTACAGCAACTCTGTGATTTTTCATGAGACTAATTCGCACAAAATCCTTATCAGAATGTTACATATTTAGGCAATGTTCGAATGCAACAGAAGGGAGCAAATTAAGGGATAAATATTTAACTTTAAGTGGGTATTAATTGCATAATTTGATTACAAATTAAATGGGCTATATCATTCCGTAAGGTAATCATATATTTCTCCGTGGTTAGCTTTACGCTTGCTTGGGTATCGTTGATAAGTTAGTGACCTCGCTGAAATTTTGTATCGAATTTTTCGTATTTCAATGATATTCAATGACTCATAATACCATGATATTCCAAACATAATAATCAAATATTTCCTTTACCTAAGAATTAAAATGCCGTCATAGTTGATGTTGATGGTCTAAATATCAATATGATACAATTCTTAATACGTTATATTTATGTGGGTACTCCATAATTGTGCTAAAATGTCATTAAAATTAAATACAATAAAATTAATTAAGAAATCAATATTTAAAAGTGAATACATAAGTATTACATTGCGTATAGTACTGATTGTACATTAGTATCTCCCACGATGACTCGCCTAATTCGAAAATAAATGTAACAATGGCATTTATCAATACGTGACGACAGGAAGCACGCGTGTACTCATTCTTTCCATCTGAAGCATTATAATAAAGTAACCATTATCGCAACTAATCAAATCGAGCGGAAAGAATCGGGGACTTGAACCTTAATTATCAAACATCAGTCGAAAAAAAAGCAATCAAGTTCGTTGTATATTGGATCAGGAAATTGCGAAACGAAAAGACGAACGTAAATAAAACATCTAGCGGAGCCCCGAGGCAAATTCCTTCGCGGCTTCCGGTACCTGTTACGGTGCCCTACCAGAAGTACGATCGGAGTTGGAGATCTCTCGAATCCACGCCCTTCGCCACGGAAAATTACCTGCTAATGATCCCTCCTTGTCTGGAAGCGAATTTCCCTCATCACTTGTTTTCTTCTTTTCTAAGGTCGAAGCGACCTTGACACACAAGGCTGTGCGGGGATCGCTTTCGATTTCGTCTGCCGAACAAAAAAAGGTGGACGAATGCTGATACGCCCATCGTTTGAAAGGGAAACCGCCTCAGAAGCTTCGTTTTGGGAAAAGTGAAAGCGGCCAGTTTTCTTTTATCAGAATGGCGACTTTTTCTAACGGAGATAAGCGGGTGCTCTAGTTTTCCCAGATATTCGATAGAGATGGAAAATTATATAGTTATCAGTGAAAGTTTTCAACAACTTAGCAGAATTTTTCGCTGGAAAAGAAATTTACACTGAGCGGGAATTTGAACGCCTGTAACTTCCTGGACGATGAGAAGAAATGGAGACGCGCGGTTCATCAGGGTCTCGTACTAGGGTCTCACATTTTTAGGGCATAGTTTCTTGAACAGAAGGAGCAAACTATAGACAAAATAAATGCAGTACAAGATTTAAAAAGTGGTGGTCCAAAAACATAAATAAAATACAACGAACAGTCATAAAAGTTTTCCTTCGAATTCTCTATGTATATTCTCTCCTCGCAAATTACGACTATTATTTTAGAGTGACAACCGCTAGGAGAAATCTATTTCCTTAACTATCTAACCTTAATACTGTGAATAGCACCTAAACGTGAAAGTATACCTATGAGAAGCATATTTTAAAGTGACAGAATATTTGTGACATTTTGCTGATTCATGATAGACAAGATATTAGACTTCTGTTGCAACTCCCATATGGAGCAACACTCAACATAGATTCGGTATTCCTATACCAAGAATTTAAGAAGAAACTCAAAACAAAAATATTGAAATATATTAAATACGGTAATAATGGGATTGAATGATAAATGATTTAGTTGTGAGATAATGTTTTTCCATAGAATATTCTCATGACAGTCGATTACGAAAATAAATTCAAGATAATTTTTTTCTGTTTACCTCATTTTCAAATTTACGTTCCACAAGAGTAATCTTGTCATAATCGAAGGCAAACCTTTTTGAGGTTCTCCACGCTTGAAATGTACCTGAAAAATGAAAATGTAAAAGAAAACTTGCTATTTTTTCAAAAAAGTAAAATTATGCTGAAAACATTAAAAAATTCCAAAAATATACTTTTTGGTTTTTATTATTCCTGATCATTTATCTAGAAACACTCCAATTTTGTCTGTATTACTATGAGCGTTTCTTAGATTCATCGTATTTCCAGTTAAGAAGCACTTAGAACGAGTACAGGAACTTCTCAGACCTTATTAAAGGATTTGTTAGCAGTAAGCGAACGACAGAAACAGTTACAGAAAATGAGTCTCTAAACTGGTCCGAACTAAAAACAAGTTCAAGAGATTTAAGGAAGCGATTTTACGAGTGTGCCTAATCAGGGACATCCCCTATGAAAAGCGAAGGTTCTCTTTCCCTAACGTCATGGGCAACAAATTATAGTGGACTGGCGTTAAATATTATTGGTACGTATATACAATGACCTCCAGACCTGTTAAGTGGTCCTAGAACAGCGAAGGAAAACCTGAATAGGAATTTCCACTCACTTGTTTGACAGCTCTAATTTTTAACCTCTTCAGGTTGTGCTAACACTCATCTCAAGTGAATCATACCAGAGGTTCTTTCTTTTGTAGAAATACGCTCTGAAATATCTTCGCAAAAAGAATCTCTAACATTAACTTTAAGGATATATGTAACGTCCTCTGGATTCTGAGAAGAAAGAGGAATTCACCTAACTATAATTTTTGGTAAATGAAACCAAAGTAATGAAATAACCTTTAATAAACTTTCATAGAAAATTTTATTGGAAAAACATGTTATACCAATGAAAGTTTCAGCAGGAAAGTACAAAAGGTTATTTAACTGCAATAGCCTTCCAAGAGGTATGACTCGATCATAATGTTCATCGTCAAGATATTTTCACGCTTATAAAGTTTCAACGATTATGGTGTACATGGGACTATAAGTGTGATTTTTAACATCCTTAGGACAATAAGTGAATTGCGTTGTTTAATTTCACTGATTCATATAAAATCATACATCAACAATTTACCAGTGTAAGTCTTTGATAAATTTCATCCGACACGTTTGGGAAAAAGATTTATAGGCGAAATTTTACAAAAAGAACAAAGCAAAATGATACGAAATCAGCCTCTTGAAGCCCGCTCATATGATATATATTCATAAATATCACTAGCGAAACTTGTCCCTCGGGTTGGGAAATGGAATGAAATAAATGGATCCTGAAACATGGTTTAAGCCAGACAGGAATTCAGTATTCATTTTTCATTTTTAGTGTAATATGATGCAAACGGAATATTCTAGTTAGTTACGGGATCTTGACTTAGATATCATCCTATACATTAGTACGTAATTTCTTTTCGTAATAATAACAATGATGATTCTTTAAAATGTTTCCTTTTCAGTTTGTAACATAAGCCAAATTATGTATAGTTAAGTTTGGTAATAGAATTGACATGTTTCCCCTATTATGATATGGGAGCAAACAACTTCTAAGAAGTCTTGCGGTATTACCTTCCAGTGGCACAGAATTTCCTTGTCTATGTTCCATCCTCATACGCGTGATAACGTAGTAATGAACTCGTGATTTAATTCCCCTATCACTTGGAGCTCTGATGCTAACAAGAGCGGATCAGATTTTGCAGCGTTGCGATGCTTACAAATGCCTCTCAACTCTACGATCTTTCCCAAGCCTTTCAGTGGAAGAAGTAATTGTTGCAAAACAGAAACGGGAAATTCCTAGTGACGCATCCTTCTCTTGTCAAACATGCGCTAACATAAAAAACGTATCAATTCGATTGTTGATGTTTCAGATGTTGACAGTATTCATTTAAGAATTCGAAGGTCATTGTAGCTTGTCATCCTTTCCTTTGTCAGTTACCGCATCCTTCAAAGAAGTAATGAAGATTACAAGGGAAGATGGGGAGTGAGGCAGTTTGAATTTGTATACCTTTAGAAGCAAATTTAACCAAGGAGGATGGTTTACCATGGTCTAATGTGGTATGCTAAATTATACTTAATGAATTAAGAACACCAAATAATAATAATGTTATTTTAATCATTACTCTTTTCTTTATTAGTAATGCAATGAGCCTTAACCTTAATGGAAGGTTTTAAGAAGATACTATATACTATAAGATATAACTACCATTGAGTAAGTTAATTTTCAAATTCACAAAATGCTAAAATAAAAAAAGTAATTGAGAGTTTAGACGGTGTATAAATAAGATGAAAAATTCAGCAATTTCATTCTTTATGCTAGCAATAATCTCTTATTTATACCCAGAATTCTAAGAACAAAGTATTAAAGGTCAGATTGTGAAGCAAGACGATTACTGCATGGTATAACGAATCGAAGTTTATCACATTGACTCATGCGGTAAAGAGATCTTTATTCAAACGAGGTTCAATATTTTTTCATCTGCGTCGTCATGGAAATAAGGCAAAAAGTAAGGCCTGAAGGAATTGGTAAGAGATTATGTTTTTATTAACAGCTCAAATTTATTAACATTCAAAAGCTTGTTCTTACCATTAACTCCGTTGAAACTATTTTTTTCTTCTAATCATGAAAGAGCACTTCTTTATGAGAAACCTTTTTGTAAGGTTTCCTGCAAATATTATAAGGAACTAATAAAGACTTAGTAAATGTCAGAAATCTGAAATCGTTCCAAGTTGCGTGTTCACCATTATGGAACCGAATTTAAAAGTTTCTCTTTGGCATTTTCATACTCGCTTGCCTCAAGAAAAAGGTTGTTCTCAAGCGTGTAATACAGTCTATCTTGTCATGCCATCTTCAAATAATGCCGATCACTTACTTTTTTGGGCTACTTTTATAGCCTAGCGGTGCAGTTTTCAAAATTTCATTTTTCGTTGGTAAAGGGCACGTAATTATTTAAAAAAATATTCTTTTTCATTTAATAAGTTCTCGTTTTGCCGAATTTAGGTGACTATCTCGAATTTTGCCAAAAATGGTATCCCGAAAGTAATCTTAAAGTTCTCTCTTTAGGCATGTGATTAGAAAAGAAAGGAAATAAAATTTAAAAAAGTTTTATCTGTCCAGAATCGTGCATTTAATTTCAGTTGCATAACAAAGTTAATGTGGAAGGGAAAATGAAACGTTAAGCGCTCTCGTGTGATAATTATATCTGATGTTGAATAAAAACGATAATGTATTATATTCATCACGACTTCTTATTAAGTATAATAATACAAATAAAGCAGCATTTAAAAAAACTCAATCGGATGAAGCAATATTTTTAATTCTCAATCATGGCATTCTACCAAGTCTTGCGGATATGTTTATATTATATAAGAAATATTTTCTATATTACTACTATTTAGTAAATAAAAGTCTATAAATTTATTCTATAAAATTAGCTAACTTTAATAAATTAATGAAAAATATCCTTCATAGGATTATGGTATCTGAAACAGAAAATAATATGCTACCCAAGAATTTGCTAGAAAATTATGTCATTGAACATTATTTAGTTCTACGTAATTCATCCTTTAAATGATCATATTTGGTTATTCCATACTAATAATATACAATAAATAGAATAAATAGTACCTCCCGGGTGATAAAGGTATGAGTGGGTATAACATGATCATTGGTAAAATAGTCCTGGGTTCGATTCCCTCCCCATACACACGGACATCAGCCATTGGGTTAAAATGAAAAACATTAATATTTCTTTTTCTACTGAGGTATAGCAAAATGACTATCTAAAAGCTTTCCTATCTTATAATCTTGATAGAGACTTCAGTGAACATCATAATCCAATATGATCCATATCTCAGCTTTCCACTTGAACTTTCGTTTTATTTACAGACAACCATTCAGCGCAGAGGGGAACTATCGGCTGCGATCTATTGGAAAATTGCCTCGTAGACAATGATTGAACTTTAAACGTCTATTGAGGGAGTATGAAGCTCGCCCACTAAGGAAACCTACCTCTTAATAAGTACTTCACATAAAGGAGAACCGATCTATCCTAAGCATTTCATATTGAGGGACTTAAACGAATGCCATAGCTCACGCTCAGTAGCCTACCTATCTCTGAAATAAATTACATGAAACGTATTCCTTTTCTTTTAACAATGAGAGATATAAAAAAGCATTTTAATCGTAGAATGTACGGAACGACCAATCACATATCAAGCATTAAATTTAACCCAACATTTCCGGATGCTATTTAACGAGCACATTGTCGAAAGTTGACATGCGTTCCAGGTCGGTACCAGCGCAGAGAGTTAAATCTCCTTACACCGCAAGAATCCAGAATGGCCCGATATTTATCAGTTGACAAGAGAGAGTTACGTCAACTGATACCCAATCCGGGAGAGAAAAAAAAAGTTCGCCAATGCATAGATTTTTCACGTGTGAGATACGCACATTGGACCATGGATAAGCGGCTTCAAAAACCCCATCCCATTGACGACCGAAACCGCCAAGAGAAAAGATCCGAGTGGATGTCGCAAGTGGGCAAACCCCGATGGAAAACTGGCTTCCCCTTGGAAGGGCTACAGTGTCCTCGCATCACGCCCGAAATCTACCAAACACGAACGCAATCGAGTTGGTCTCGGATGACCCTAGGAACATTCTAGTTTCCTAGACTACGTGTGAACGAAATCACGTCATATGGGCGTCAAACGGAGTGACCTTAGCCTTCTGAAGCGACAGGTGCCGCTTCCATGGCGAAATGCCATATTTAGGAAAGTTACACTGGGAGGGTTCGATACCTTTTTCCAAGGCAATATTGCTTTGGTAAAAGGGTCTCACACAATTACCATCCCAGTTATAAATTTGAGTATTAAATAGACAAGAAATGTCAAACTTGTTTAAGCTACGTAAAAAATTACGGATAATTGCCGAAGTAAATACCGAGTTATTATGAATTTCGAAGAAGTCTAAACTTCTAGTTTAATGCATCGAAAATCTTAAAGCTATTAAGGTTAACCATAGTATGAAATATCAAATATATTTATCGTTTTAGAAGTATAACTTATTAACTTATTAATTAATATTAGGTCTCGTTAATTCTTGTAGATTTTGGCAATTGGTGAAATAAACTCAAAGCAAAGTAACAACAAATATAATTTCCTTAACAGATAAGAAAATAATCGATAATTTAATGATTTATTTTAATTAAAGCGAATCGATCTAAACCGTTTGATGTTTTAAGAAACGTCCACATGATATGTCCACAATAGACGAATAATTCAACTGTAGCGAGTGTCCCAACATTAAGTCAAGTTTTTCTAATTATGAAACTACAGCGACGCAAGTAATTGATAAAAGTCCGAAAATATATGTTGGTAAATTATGAATGTGCATATATAATTTGCAAAGGAGAGGCGAGAGTTACTTTGGCTTTTGAAAGTCGATGTAAGGAGTGCTAATTGGTAATATTGGTTTTCGAAACTGCTTTGTAAATATTTTAACTACACACCTAGATTAAACTACCCTAAGACCGCCGTGATAGTCTTTAGGGATAGAAATGAATAAGGTATAATGGAGGTATAAAATTAAGTAATATTTATGTAATACTTTAATATATAATAGCTTTATTTTCATTAAATATTACTTATAAGAAATGCATAGACATGGAAATATATCTATCGTATTATAATATAGTTTTATATATATATCACTATGAATATCCAATACAACTTAATAGTTCTCGATCAAACTCTTATCAAAATAAAATCTCCCGAAAAGGAAATACCGAAAAAAGTCGTAAGGAATTTTATTGGAGAAAATTATCAGTCGTAAAATTTTTCGTGAACTTTTATGACTGAAATTTTCGATTTATAATCCTCCTCATAGATGTATTTCCAATAAAATTTTAAATTAGAGCAAAGTGCAATTTATTTTGATCAGTTCCAGACGACGCATATCAAAACGGGGTCAATAACCATATAATCTAAGGTTGGATCATAAAATTGTACATTTTTTTCTATTCTGATTCGTCGATCCACTTTTTAACCACCATTCTATTCCTCTATAATATATTTCTATTTAAATTTAAATTTTATAACCTACCGTTAATTCGTGGAAAAATTATCCACGTTAACTTTTGAATCTGCATCTGTACTTCAATTTTATCTCTATAAAATATACAAGGGATGTTGCAAAAATTTTTGGATTATTTTTAAAATTTTATTTCATAAATAATGATGTACGAATGAAGTAGGGTATCTTCCGGACATCATACTTACTCCTTCATCATCTTACCTTAATTGGATTGAATATTCTGGAATCAATGATAGAAATTGCTTCGATCGTATTTTATAGATAAGATTGTTCCTGCCATTGTGATAGTTGACTCTTATCGCCAAATTTTATCAATTATTAAGTATTGTATTATCACTTGAATGGAGTGCCATACACCGACAAGAATACAGAAGAATGCTAATATTTGGGCAAGATGAGTGGATAGATTAAAATAAAATTATATCTGATCTTAATTCGTGGATAGATAGAACAGAAAAATAAACATAACTTTATCATTTTACTTGAATGAATTGGCCAACTACTCAACAAACCTCTCGAGTCCTAATGGGTAGAGTTCAATGACTCAACGATCAAAACTTTTCACTTCATTATAAATGGATATACGCCAATCAGACCCATTATTCAGCATTACTCAATACCTTTTATAATCAGCGCTATTAAAAAGACTGAGGCAGCATAAAATAGAGGATAGATGTGTCACCACGCTGTACCAAAAAGAACGCTAAAATAGTCTCCCTCATCAACAGCTTTAGAGCGATTAAATAAGTCTTTCTACTCCGTTTACTCGATCCTCCTAAAAAGGAAGGCTCTTATGTCAGCGGAGGTAATTCAAGTAGTACACCCACTCGTTTAACACGCACTCTCCCAAATTTTCAGACAATTTCGGCGTTCTTTTTTTTCCAAACCCAAACACACACACACCCATCTAATAACTTTCACTTGCTCCCGAGAATTAGGCCAAACAATCAACTTCCCATGAAAGCCAACCTTTTGGGCTATTCCCTAAGAACTCTCGTTTTTGAAACATCAGTCGCGTGAAAAAAAGAACTCGGATGCGCTGCAAAATACGAATTCTGAAAAGCATCGCCTTACATAATAGTCCCTTAAGACTCTCTTTGGTCAGAACTCGTTCTTCTTTACGGTTGCGAAGTTGGGAAAACCCCTTTTACTTTCGACGGCAGAGACGATGAACTGCGTTGATTCTTAATGGGTTTCGAATTCACGTGGAAACCTTGGATTTATATGGAGTAATTTAGAGATCGACACTTCTTATAATGAGCCACGAACGCGGTAAGATATATATCAGCTATATCAGTTGTTTATGGCAGAAAAGTGTTCTTGATCAATACTGAAGATATACGTAATTGAGGAATAATAACAAACTGATGGAATTGACCTTTAAGAGAGGTTTTCGTATCGGAAATATGGTATTAACCTTTATCGTGTTTGATATTATGAAATTCTGGAAATGATTTGATGGAACGTGACTTATACCTGATGGATATAATAATTTTGTGAAGAGGATGATCGGGATAGAAGACCTACGACTAAAAGCTGTAATTTGGCGCTATTCGGATATAAACTCTCAATATATAGACATCGTAGTTTTAAAGCTATATCAACCACGCGAAGAGGATAAAGTCTCAATTTGGAGTATTCTACGTCATAAATAACGAAAATTGAAGCATCAAAATATTGACTAGAAACGAGTAATAACAACCCCCTCTTTGTACTTTGATTGTTGCAGCTTAATTATACTACTATTTTCTACTGACAATGAGATAAGGTGGTACTTATTCTGATACTCTGGTAAAGTTGACAATTAACAATAAAACATTCATTGAACTCCATCCCGTTCATAATTGGATTCATATGGTTAAACGGGAGTGCTGTTATATGCTGGATTTCACAAAAACTTAGGTAGTAGGATTAATTACTTAAAATATTTATTTTTAGTTATTTTTAAACATGGTTTAAATTTCATGTTATCTGGTGCAACATTTTCCATGAACAGGTGTACTTAGGTAATTTTTGGTCCGTTAATGGAAATAATATATATTTAATAGGTTCTCTTATTTTAGGTTTCTATTTCTTGACAATGGAAATAAATAAATGAAAACCTACAGTGAAAATATTATTATTATGAAATCGTTTTGAGTGAAGATGGCAAACGTCGGTTTCTTCATACGTTGAAACTGAGCATTTATATGTATCTGTTAAATTGCGAAAGCACATGGGAATTTTAAAAATTTAAAAATCGTTCACTTGACATATTAAAAATATTTAGAATACATAGCATTTATGTTTGTGTATAATAATTCTGAAACATACTGTAGTGAATTTGAAAATAATGATCACAGAATTTGTTGGTTCGAAGTGTATTAATTAGATTTTTTCATTCTGGAAATCGAAAACTAGTCGCAGAAGAACAACCTCTCCCAGTCTATAATACTTTTATTGAGATATTTTCCAAAATATGTTGTGAGTATAAATCGCACAGTCATCTTTCGTTTATCCGGGGTATAGCTTATAGGAGCGGTTTACCAGGAGAAATTGACAATCTAAGTGTACAAATCCATTTATCTTATTCTTATATAGTATTTTTCCATAATATTCTATGCATCAAATTATTTTTTAAAAATTTTATCGTGGACTTAACATGAGTTTTATTCATGCGTCCAGAGATCTTTTACTCGCCGATTCCGTTATTGCAATTTAATTTACATTTCTCGAAAGGTCTCAAGAGAGTGAACATGTATTGACATTTAAATCAAGGATCAAATAGATGAAGGGCAAATATTTTTACAAAGATCATCAGATAATTGGATAGTTCAACGGTGGGAAAGAATTACAATATTATATTTGAATAGATTGGTTGGAAAAGTACAGACTATCGGAAGCAAGAGTATACATTACCTTATAACGAAAATGATGTAGAATAAGAATAAAAATCGAAATAACTTTCACTCCTTTACATAATGAGTATTCGATATTATTAAAAGAGAAATGAAAACAGGCTTAAATGCAGGTCTTCCCACGTTCATTCGTGTAACTTCTGGTCTTTGGATGAAATGTACATTCGAAAGAAATTGCTTGTGTCCATTCCCCTGAGATATTATTTAGCCATTTCGGAAAAACCAAGTGATTCAGAAGCTTTCGAAAGATGGATTTATAATTTGATTATGCCGCAAGGCCAATGAAAGTTTCTCTGCCTTTTTGTCTAAATAAAGCTTTCGATTTGAAATTTAAGGGATTGGCGTGAAAGAAAACTTTAGCGAAGCTTTTTCACATTTGTACTTGTCTATGCCCGATATTCGATGACAAGTATGTATTGTTTCCCGATTATGAAAGTAATGTTTTATTTCACGGACATTATTCATCAAATTTTTGCAAGTAATAGCATATAAAAAGTTTTAAAATATATGAAATTTCCTTTTCTATTTATATTAAATTTTAAAAAAGAAAACTTTAAAATATTTGTCACTATAAATTTAATATAATTGTTAAGGAAATAAAATATTGGGATGGATAAGTCAATTTTATATTATGTTTTAATCGTACTTACTTTCTTTCTAATTTTTTCATCCATCCAAATTTACTTTTCATGTACCTTTCGCAAAATCCCTAATATTTTAGCAACAATTTTTGATCTTGGTCTCGAATGTGATATTAAAAAGGTGCATAAACTTGGAAAAGCGACGAACTGAACTTCTAGAATGAATTATGGTTCAGACTGCGTTTTTGCTAATCTTTAGGGATTCGCCTCTATCTGAACTATCAACCTTCCCACTGTGATTATGGCCGAGTAAACTCAATATTCGTGAATTCGTAGTGTTTAATGAGCGAAATTTCGAGAGACGAGGAAATGATAGAGCGCTGAAGAAAGATGGGTTGGCGTGTTCTCCAAACAAGGACAGATTCACGACCTCGTCACCCAACAAGGACGAAGGCATTTGAGATAGACTCCGGACCAATAAACGGATTTAGGTACCATTAAATAAAATAATATCGAGGTGCTACATTGGAACGAGTTTTCAGAGTATGCAGATGCGAAATTCCCAGCAACTACCTTGCTATTACGATATGGAAAAGGATTACCCATTGTGTACTCGTCTCTTCAATCCATTTACGAATTATTTGTTGGTTAATCAAAATTTTGTCAATAAATCATCAATAATACATGGCTGACTGCTTAATACTAGGTTAAAATGGAGACTTTTATTCAAAATATAATGAAATAAAAAATAGGAATGTCTTCAAATACAAAGGAATAGGTTGTCCCTTTGATTGCTTGTTATCATTCAATGTAAATTATGCAATTTCAGGCTGAAATATAACTTAATTCAGAATCAACTATAATAATTTTAATTTGGTTTATTCTTATTTAAATATTCTCATTAATTACTCATAATTTACTTGATTTTATTTTCCGATGATACGAATGAACAGAAATGCTACGGAAGCTAGTCAAATACAAATTAAATATTAAACACAAAAATAGAAATAATTATCGAAGAACAGTCTAAATTAAACATGAGAACAATTTAAAGAAGGTTGAGTGTAATTATTATTTTATAAAATACTAAACTATTACCTTCGGTGTTTTCTCAAAGAAGTTTGGAGGAAAAAATAATCCATTTTATGCTATTATTATATTATCATTTGATAAAATTTATTATAATTAAAAGTCGTCAATTGCAAAAACCAAACAGCTATGATAGATATGTAGGGTTCAAGGGAAATATCTCATAAGGCACTTTCTAAATTTAGGACCTCGTTATCCCCTAATGCATTATAATAGGATAAATAAAATGGGAATTATATTGTGAAATTTGTTTCTGACATATCGGAGTTGAAAATAAGGTGAATCAGATGATGGGCTTTGTAATAAGAATTATAGACTTGTTTCTTGAAACTCGTTTCTCTAAAGATTGGCGCTTATCTGGTTATATTAGTTTATGGATCAGGTGCTAAGCGCATGAGATATAGGAATACAAAAATAATGCCTCTTCTGCAACCAGGATGTATAAAATGATAAAACCTTTTCCAGCTTCTATGACCTTTACATAGTAAGAAACTTACTGGAGTAATGTTTCATCACCTTAAAATGATAGCCACTACGTTGATGTTAATTGACAGCACCGTTGTAAATTCCTCCTTATCTTCAATACTAATACATGAAGGTCAACAACAGAATCCCACATCCTCAATATTCGGAGAGAAATATTCAAGTAATCTATTCATACCTTTCAAATAAGGTAATGTTAGTTATCACCTAAGAAATGGAATCCTAATCTAAGCCTTTACGAATGGTTCAGCTTATCATAGCGGTACTCATGGAACACAAAACAAGAACGGTAAATTTACTTAAGACCCCTAATTTTAGAGTGTTGAGACTATAGCATAAGTTGAACTAAAACACTTCTAGATTATTCGCCAGATTTCGGTGTATGTGTTCGCCAAAAAGTGAATACGTACAAATTTTAAACCTATTTTAACAGTAGAGTTGAAAACTTCTTCCGTGAGTATTAAAATAAAATTCAATTGTCTGAACGAGAAAATATTCAGCATTATTTCTGGAATATCAAACTAACAGTCGACACTCAAAAAAAGATGATCTAAAAATGTTAATAATTTAATATTATAAAAATAATATTTTGAATCGGATATTAGAGTTAAAATTATATTTTTTTAACTGAAAATTTTCAGTTAAAAATTCTAATTTATTCCCTCCTTCACTTCTAACTATTATATTTTTAAACTCCAAACAAAGAAAAAATATACATGAAAAGGTTTAACGAATATAACAGAGAATCTTAAAAATGTATTAGACACACTTAAAGTAAATTGTAATAATTTATCTCGAGAAAAATATATATAAAGATATATTCATAGATTCGGCATTCGAGACAACCGGAAATTCGAGAAAATGTAAATTACATTAAATTTTTACACAGCAATAAACAGAGCGATGCGTAAGAAATACTTAATGCGGCCTGAATTAGATAGCGGAGAGATAATTGAATTTAGTTTCTTAAAATATAACATTGAGAGAATATTGATATTGGAACTACACTCCCGGAGAAAATAGATATACTATAATTTTCGAAAGCTAAAAAAATAATAATTAACGAATAATAATATACATTGCTTCGTGAATCCTAATATTAATTAATATTGAAATACACAGGAGAAACACCAATAAAAACGATCGATATTTTCTAACTTGAACCAATTTTAAACTCACAACTATCAGATGGTGGAAATTCGACGATCATACTCTGCAAAACTTAAAATAGACCTGGATCATCAAAGCTGGAAAACCTGGTGTCTATCCTACGTACGCCTATCCAACACTCCCTACCGAATTCTCCCGCCGAATCGAGTGACTTCCTCACCCAAACTTTGCGGAAAGTGAACGGAACGTGTATGAAATGCAAAAATCGCAAAAACAATCCCTGTTAATTCAGCACACCTCCGTGAGAATCAGGGCCTTTGTAAAAGGGAATGTTACCGTTTCCGTTCATATTGTCGAAAAAAATACGAGCCGTGGGAGGGACCAGTGTAAAAAGAGAGAGTGGTCCGGTGGTTTGGGGGGGAGGCGATGGGTGGGGAGGGGGTCTGCTTGGAAATAGAGGCGGAATTCTTTAAGGACACGTGTTGCTCAGGAAGGGTTGAGGTGCCGGTGGTGGGAGCCCAACAACTAGTATAAAAGGAGAAATCCTCCACTGTTACGATACAGTCTCCAAAAGGTGTGCTCTGCAGTAGCATCAGTCTTTTAGTGACACTTCGAAGTCCACAACCACACTCAACATGCGTGTTCTTGTGAGTACCAACTATCTTCTGGATTGCACTTCATTCCAAAATTTTTCTATCGCTAAAAATTTTTCGAATACGTTTCGAGTTAAATGATAGATTTGTACATTCATAGAGATTCCTAACCTTATAGTTGCCAAAATTATTTATTCACAGTCGCTTTGGACTAAGTAGTTTACAATTTCCTTCAAATTTTATTTCATAGAAAATTGCTAATTTCTGAAGACCCCATTTACTCTTACTATATCCAAGTATTTTGAGCCATAGATTTCTGTTTAAGTACGGGAGATGTATAGAATTCTCTCCTCACTTTTAAAATACCCTTTACCAACCATTTAAATACATGTTACTTTTAAAATACCCGTTGTGAGAATATGAGCAAACATCGCTTTACTTATTCCCAAATACATTTAATATTTTTTGAAAAATGCTAGAGAATTCACTGGTTTAAGATAAACGTCTGTCAGATATATACTTTAATAAATAATTTGGATGAATTAACATTAAATTATTTTGCAAAAGATTATTAGTATTTTGGTGAAATAAAATGTAAAAATAGTTCTCAAATAAGGATACTTATAAATACTGTTATTTTAGGATCTATTAAAATTCTGTTGGCCATTATAATCTCTCGCGTTTGAATTCTTCGAGGGTATCGGTATTTTCCAGCCATTCAAGTCTCCGTCAAATTACCCAATTCCATTCACCTCAAGTGGATATAAGATATTTTTTCATCCATCATCACAACGTACCATAAACTCTTAGAGCTTACTCAGGGACGTTTGATTTGAAATTTGCCACTCTTTAGACCATTCGCAGTTTAGAATCATATTAGCAACCTCTAGCGAAGGGGGAATAACCCACAGTTCTCTAACGTCACTTCTGCGCGACATCGCTGGGAAGGACAGCCTCATTGACAAATGGATTGGTTCGAGTACGATCCACAGGCTCCTTCTTCGTGACTGCTATTAATGATATTAATAGACGAGAATGAAAAATAGACACCTCGCGGGATGTTTACCTCTTGTTTCGAAACTCCTACGTGGTCACAATTTATTCCTCGGAAGATATATTTGATCGCTGGCTTCTGAACAATACCGTGTAGCTTAATTACTACAGGGGTGTTCCTTCTGGTTCCCTAAACTTACCAATAGGGTTATAATTGGCGATTTTCAGTTACGGTAAACAAGGAACTCCAAGTCATCCTTCTTGGGTACAGTTGTTAAGTCTTGTGGCCTAAATGTAGGGTACTTTATTCAAAGTCGAATCTAAGGTTCATATCTCTAGTATCTGTAACTATGGAACCGTTTATTGATGTCTGCATTGTCCTTTCCAGTTGTGCCTATCCGTCCTCGTTGTCTTGGCCGTCTCCGCCAACGCCCTCGGCCTCGGAGGCCTTCTGGGTGGATATGGAGGCTATGGTGCCGGATATGGTGCTGGATATGGCGGTTATGGCGGATACGGTGGCTACGGACGTCCCTATGGTGGATACGGAGGTTATGGAGGATATGGCTACGGAAGACCCGTAGGAATCGGCTATGGAGGATACGGAGGATACGGACGTCCCTATGGAGGATACGGAGGTTATGGAGGTTATGGCGGATACGGAGGATACGGACGTCCCTATGGAGGATATGGAGGATTCCGCCCATACTACTAAATCCCACCTCCCTTGTAAATAAAGGTGACGAAGGAGTTCATCGACATCTCTCATCTATCTGCAGAACTGTCACTCTTTGCCGCACTGAGTCGGTCGTTGGAATCTCCCAAAGGCTTCAGAGGTCATAATTGTCACAACGTGATCGTGAATGTTAAGACGAACTCTTGAACGTGACTGTTCCATCGTCACGTCCGAATTCAACGACTGTGCGTATCCACCAAAAGGTTTTTTCAGTTTAACAAGGCGTCGCAAACGTACAAGAGGCTGGTCTGACTTCTAAACACCAGGAGGTTCTTCAGTGGCTGCTGGTGTAGAAGTTTCGATTCGCATCCTCAAAGATCAAGCTACGTTTTCTTTGCCAGCGGAATTATTATCCTCATCTCAGCTGAAGCGACGCCTTCAGATTCAACCATCAGCTAATTCAGTAGCGGTGTACTCTTGAGAGCTTTTTTATAGTACAATATCCAGGCTTCATCTGTTTATACTGCTGACATGACACAGTATCAAGAAACATTTTCATAAAAATTGCATTTTCCTCTCTGTAATTATTTTCCTAATTAAATCTAGCCTTTTAAGGTGAAAAACCAATAACATTTCTTCTTATTCATACCTCTCCCTATTTCCAACTTCTAATTGCAATTATTCGGAGGATTAAAAGAAGAGTTTAGTTATATTTTGGAGCCATTTAATGCTCAATTATGTTGTCAGAGAAGTATGCAGCCTGAAGGGCTATTCAAATTTTTTTAATTCCTCGTGCATAGTAAATGAAGCTTAATGGGAAACATTGGGCTTTCAAATTTGAGCAAGAGAATACTTAGAAAGAAAAATTTCAGAATACTGAGCAAACGACTTAACGTAAATGAATACACACTAAAAATGATGGTGATAAATGTTTGTTAACATTTATAACTGTGTTTTATATGTCGAACAATACAATTTCATTGCATTCTTCGACTTATAAAACACATTTTGAAGCAACTAAAGATCAAATGCGATCGATTTAAAGTACATCTATGGGAATTTCATTCCTATAAAAACTATATCAAGATATACATGACTTTTAAGCTGGTTTTCTAGTTTCCCATGAATGGAATTATAAAATTTACTTTCGAAAAAACCCTTAGCTTAATATCAATTCATCACAACATTCCGCAATCAGTAAATGGCTCGTCAAAGCAGAAAGTGTGAATAACCAATCGAACATTGTCACATTATTCATGGAGATTTCTTTTTAAAAAATCGAGTAAACTTTGTCTTTTATTGTCTCAGGAGTGCTAACAAGAAAAATATGAGGAAATGGGACACACTCAACCGCATCGCAAGTAAACGTAAGAGTAAACCACGGGTAAATACATATAAAAATAGCTTGTAAAATTTTATCTCATCTTACTTATAAATCATTGGATATTATTACTTGTATCGATGACCAGATTCTCTTATTCTATGAAGACAATGAAAGAATGGATGGATCGGAAAATTCTTATTTTATTTTTCAATATCGAACTCTAACTGTAAGATGAATGAATGTAAACTGTATAAAATTAAATAGAATGCTGAGAATCATCATATATTTTTATAATTCAGAGATTTTATCCGTGAGGTGTTATTAGCTCCATGCTATATTTATATGGAATGTATTACACACTCTCTATAACAGCACAAAGAAGATATGAAGTAATAACATCTCACCTTACCTTTTGACTCTTATTTTCTAGCATATTATATTGGAAGGTTGAAGATCGAGACTGTTCTTTGAGAATGATCCGCCGTAATCCATCTTACGATATTTTAAAGCATCAGTTTCACATAAATTAATTTGGTTTAAAGACACTTCTAATTTTTCAAACGAATGAGAAAAATTGTGGAAAGTTAAAGGGAAAATTATAGATTAATAGAGCGGAATTTAAGGGCGAGGTGGCCCAAAGCTTTTGATTTCACTGGGAGAGTTCGAGTTTTGGAGAAGGAGACATTTGAGTCAACAGTCCAAGGAATTTACACTTTCGACAATATAGAAGCCCACTTAACCAATTAGCAGAAAAAAACATTGTTCGTAGCGTGTGAATGACTCGTGACCTCAAAAAGCATCGGGGAGTTGCGCCGGTGAGCATTATACTGTAAATTTCGGCCATCAGGGTTGGGATCGGCCTTCGAAAACAATCACCGGAAGGTGCTCTCAGTAAACAAAGAAGGTACGGAAAGCGTGTCCTATGCTAGCGAAAATTGAGGCAGGATTTCACGACATTTCTGGGTGCTCCTCACTTATTTTGTAACTACAGAAGCAATTAAAATTAAACGTTTTGAATTAGGGCGTATAACTTCTAGTCGGACAATGAAAATGTAATACGAATGTACTCGAAGAAACTTATTTACGTACTAATTTACAACCACCACTTTCACCGATTTACATATCCGTGTCCTGACTGACAATGACTCAAAACAATGTAGCAATTTAAAGTAGAACCTGAGCGGGTCAGGAAACAATCCTAGGAAGGGAAAACAAATGTAAATTTCGGATATAAGAGTAAGGGAATGAGCCTGAAAGAACCTGCATGAACATAGTGTCTTTTTTTTCTATTTAAACGGAAAATATTTAAGGCGCGGACAACTTTAACAGTAAAACACACTGTAAAAACACACAATATACATAAAATATACTAAAATATATGTTCATGATGTTCCATAATCTTCTTAGGCGTTCCAGGTGCTCGAAGATGTGTTATCTTAATGAACATGCCCAACATTCCTTTTCGAAGGAAAAAGTAAATGCATATTCTTATTTCTTCAAATCCATATGGCGTGCTAAAATATTTGATGGTGGTGCGAAATGCGAACTTATTCCTTTTCTAATATTTTGCTGAAAAAATTGAATAATATTCATTTATTTTAATATTTAAATTTTATTTGCACCAGCGCCAATTCATTCGGCACATACATATATTCTTTAAATGTAAGATATTTATTAAGTGTGCAGAGCTGCGATTATTTTTATTCTTATGAAGTCACAGTACTTCCTCTAAATGAATGAAAAAAGCAGAACACCTTCCCTTGCATTTAAAAACATTTTATTTCGAAAAATTTCGCTTGAACGAACAAAAATGAGAACAATATGAGCCTATATGTATGGATGAAATTTATTTCAAGTGAGAAATCGACAAAAATTAAACTGAAATATTTAATACCTCTAAGTTTACGTACTTTATCTATTTGTCTATGATAACTTATCATGTGAGGTAACTTCAGCAAGTTTAAAATGCTTTATACAAACTCTAATTCCTCCCTATTTATAAACAGAAAGTTGTCGAAACCTTAGCCCACGACTATCGTAAAAGTGGGCGATTCCAAAAGGCAAGGTCATCCGAGACTTTCACGAAAGGGAGTGATTCACGCATCCCATGGACCCACGTTGCATAATAAGATCTTTTCACCGGGAATCCCACATCCCGTAATGTTTGGGCATCAATATAAGTCGAAGCGTGGGTATTGTGCTGAAGATCTTCCAAACCTGACGACCTTGGACCATCACGTAACTTCGAGGAGTGTCTCGGATGCTCCGGAAATTCCTAGAAGTCTAGAATACTCCCCGCAGGCCCTGATGATGATTGTTGATGCTGCATTCGACACTTAGGCTATCGAATCAAATCAATAGGACCCGGCAAACTTTATCTCGAAGAATCCAGTTTTTTTTTTCTTTATCGCAATAGTGATGACTTGAAGATTCCTTGTTGATGATAAGTTTATTCCGATATCTGAAGCTAACCTTTCGAGAGATATTTTCCTATTGGAAAACTTCCATTCCTACAATTTATTTTCACGCTAAAACCAGTATGTAAATGTTTCGATGAAAAAATATAAGCGAGTAAAATTAGTCTAAAGGTTTTCCAAATGGCAGATGCATTTAAAGATAACTACTATAGTCCGTTCCACAAAAGCTGGCAGTACGGAGGCTTATGGGGAAATAAATGCACGTAAATTCCCATAAGGGAGCAACCTAGCCTCCCAAAAGGAGTCAGTTAATTATTTTTGAGTTACTTCTACGGATAAAATTATTATTTTCAACTAAGTTTGGTGGATTTTTTTCCAATTTTTTGGTGAAATTTGGATAAGGAAGGATGGTTCTATATATTGACGGAGTTTTTTTTAACATTTAAACAAAAGAAATAAATTTTACAGCGGAATTAAAAAAAAATGGTCACCTTACCAGCCGTGAACAATACTAAAACTGCCATTTCTCTCATTCTATCTAACGTAAAGTGCTAGTTTTTTCATAGATTACTCTTTATACCTTATGAATACATAAAAGTCGACTTATATTAATCTTTGACCGATAAAATTTTAGTAAAAAATAATTTAAGTGGAACGCAACCTCCGAAAAATTGGATCGTGCAGTCAAATTTATACATCGCCTAAAAATTTTTTGTTTCTTACGTTACGAAAAACTTGTCGCGAGAGAAATTGAGATAAATGTTGTTATTTTCATTTACAGGTTATTCTGAGTCGATATCTTGAATAGAACTTTAGTTTTTGAATTTTATACCTGAGAGCGGGTCCGGATCAATCCGAATTACGCTTACGGGTCTATTAGTCTCGAACAAAAAGTAACAATGATTAGCAATCGGAGCGCTAAATCAATTACTCCCTCGGTTATAAAATTCATGTATAAATTTATAAATATAATAAATATATGTATAAATTATATATGTATAAATTTGACTGCACGATCCAATTTTTCGGAGGTTGCGTTCCACTTAAATTATTTTTTACTAAAATTTTATCGGTCAAAGATTAATATAAGTCGACTTTTATGTATTCATAAGGTATAAAGAGTAATCTATGAAAAAACTAGCACTTTACGTTAGATAGAATGAGAGAAATGGCAGTTTTAGTATTGTTCACGGCTGGTAAGGTGACCATTTTTTTTTAATTCCGCTGTAAAATTTATTTCTTTTGTTTAAATGTTAAAAAAAACTCCGTCAATATATAGAACCATCCTTCCTTATCCAAATTTCACCAAAAAATTGGAAAAAAATCCACGAAAATTAGTTGAAAATATTAATTTCATCCGTTGCGAAGGCAAATTTTGTGGATATCGCGGATATTCCGGAAAAATGACCTGGCGTACGAGGCTATTCGATTTCTCCATAAGCCCCATACTGCCTAGAAAAGTGGAACAGACTATAGAAGATATGCTGTATGTTCTATGCCTTGAGAATGAACATTTATGAGAAGTTAGTAAATATTTTAGTGTGGAATTAGAAAACAATTTACCGTTATTGTGTGCCTTATAGAATCACTTTCTCGTCGTATTGCATTCGTAGAAAATATTCTATATTTTTGTTGATATCATTAGAATGACGTGTATTATTTCCTAATTCCAATTCGAATTCAATTCTAATAAATGGAAAATAAATTTATAAGATCCTATTAAACCTTTTTACCGCGTTAAAGTATTTATAAACCCACTCGTGTACATACAAGCAAAACTTTCGAGAACTATAAAATGTCCATTTCTTTAAAGGAAACATTCTTATTTTATAGGATATGGTTATTTATAGGATATGATTATTTTTAGGATACGATTATTTTTAGTTGTTTGCCATATTGAATATGTATTCCTATGACAACGAATCCTATAAACGCTTCGCAGTAATTGCTGTCTATACGACAATTGAATGATGAATAACGCTAACTTCCCGAAGAAACAATATCCAACTTAACCCAACTTAAATGCGCCGTTAATGCAACTAAATTTATATCCGGAAACTTGCATATCCCAAAATAAGAATATTATAACCACAATTTTATCGTGATATATCTTTTGAATCATCTCCCCGAATAAATTGTGTCCTCTCCCATGACTCCGTAAGTAAACAACTGCTCGTGAAAGACTAGTATTCACATCGCGGAATCATCGGCATGAGAAGCACAGTTGCCAATTCAAGCCATTCACTCGCGCATCAAGTGGCTTTTTCCTTCCTTCGCCGACCTTTCGGAATCTCTAACACTTGATAGTTGCTAATGCGCTATAGACCGCCATGGATACTGCATAACACGTCTGATTTACTTTAAAGAAGAGTTGTTTTAGATTCCATTGGTGGAAAGTATAATATACAAATGCGCTTGGCTATTAGTTAGTTATCTCTTGTATTATAAAAAATATGGTCTTTATAATAGACTTAGGAAGAAATAATTCTTCGTTGATATTTAAGTCATCCTTTTTAATTGATTGATTTTGTTATTTTGTTATTTTGATTAATTTTAATCAATTAAAAACTCTGAAGTTAATGATTTTTGCTTGGCTTGCTTGCTTGGCATGAACTTCAAATGAATGAGAAAAGTTTAGAATATAATTCTTTAAACTGACAATTTTAAAAGTGTCGATCTATCGGGCAGTCGGTCAGTCGATCGGGATCCAATCTGAGCACTTGCCTCTCTCTTGGCAGTACCGATATATATTATCGCAATTTAAGATATCTCAAAGTTTGTGTATATCGAAGACTTTGATAGCGATCTTTGAGGAAAAATCTTAAGGGTGAACGTTCTGTATTACGTTGGTACGTCAGTATCAGCTTCCTCTGTATTCTCTCCAGAAACAATATAAACTTGTAGATCCTGTTGCGTGCCAATTTAAAATTCGGAGAAAGTTTTAAATTATAAATCTTAATTTTGTCTTACGGAGAACGAAACTATTGTTTTAAGTTATTACGAGTAATTCTGATTGGTTATAATCAATTCTCGGAATTTTCCTATCACATTCATGAGAATATTTCCTAAAAAGTAATTTCCATGGTGCCTGAGTTCTGTCGTAAGCTTTCGCATATTAATCTACAGGAAAATTCTCATCCTACGCATCCACTCACTCTCGAGTAAAGTTTTCGCGAATCAATAACCCTCCTAGCCACTGAAGCCATGGACTAAAGAGAGAACCGACTAGACCAAATCACGAGTCATCTGTGCTATCATATTTACTACTGAGGGTATAATACTCATAAAGTTAAGACCGATGCCTCAAAATAGATAAATTTTATATGTATATAGTTATACATACTGATTAGAATTGGAATGACTTAGTGTAAATTAGTCATAAGGAGAACGATTGACAAAACATATAGTCACTTGTGCTTGTAACATTACCTGAATACATGAAATGTCACTCATAATAATTCAAAAGCTAATAAATTATCCTCCAGAAAATATATTTAAAAATATTTCAACGGAAAATACAATAAGCTCTTTTTCATTCGGAGTTTGCTACAATGAGAGATTTTATCTTTAAATAATTAAAACAGATTATTCGAACTTATGCGTGCATTAATTATGACCTTTATAATATATGTTTATCAGCAATTATTACTTGTAAACAAATTTTTGAACGCTTACAGATTACGTTCATTTTACCGAAAATTCTCTGTCGGCAAACAAAATCAATTAGCAATAGACATACTTTATGAATAAATAAGAGTACATTGTAATTTCTGAAGTTTTGCAGCGAGATCGATTTCCTTAATTATAAGGTATTGATATTACAAAATGTTCTTTCTTGCATATCCGAAACCGCGCTAATGTTGCAGTAGATGTAATATCTTGGTAAAAATTTCGTAGAAAAAAATTGTGTTATAATAATAACTTAAGCAATTGAGTCAATTTTTAAAGAATGCGGAACATTCCTCGCTAGATAAAAAGGAATCATATACAAATTATTTACAATAATTTTACGCTACGAAGTGAATAACTCGCAAGGATAATGCACCCACGGATAAACGGGAGCTTTACGGTTGTTCAATTGAGAGAGAAAGGGCAAGAGATTAAAGCGAGCATATCGTGGTGTTCATATTTTAATGTCAGCGTATGCTCATCGATACAATTCAACAAACATTCGCAAAGACAATCAACACAAAAGTACACAACCATGCAACAGATTGTGGACGACGGGTGTACATGCTGACGAAGAAACATTCCTTCCATGCAATTACTCAAACTCCGGAGATGAAATTACCGATACTCGTAAAAAAATCGGAAGTTTCATAACTCGGGTAACTTGGAAACCATTCGAAAGTCGTCAACCTTAAGACCTTGGACTTCTTTCATTCATCAAACACCGGATCCCGATTTTACGCAGTTTCGACGAATTTCCTCATCGCAAACCGTAACAATCGATTTACGGCAAACGGAACCTCGAAGCAAAGTCGAAAGTGACAATGACCTATTTACTTAACTATGATTTCCATACGTTGACCAGAAGATACATTATAGTTGAATGACCCAAGAAAATATCGAAATGGAAATTTTTGCCAAAAGAATATGGGAAATAGAATGGATGGGAAAATTACCGAAGGACGATAGAATCAAGAATTAGGCTCGAAAGAAATAAACCAGTTTAGAAGACCGAGGCTGATTTACGAAATACAGTTGTTATTTGTTAAAACGGAAATTAAAGATGTGTAGGAGTAAATGGACGGAATTGAGACAGCTTAGAGAGCTGAGAGAAACCTATCTTCTGGATGATCGTCATTAAAAGAAGGGAAATGATGGCAACTAAAAGGAGAACATTTTGATGATGGTTGATTGCTGAAATTTCGTGGAAAACAACGGAAACTTGAGGGATCTTGAAGAATAAAATCAGAGCGCAATCTGACCAGAAGAATTGGACAATGATTATAATTGAATATTTGAATCAAGGTGATAAATCCTACGTATATTCTGCAAGACATTTGTATTTAAGAAAATTAGGAATTAGATGTTCCCTTTTAAAGAACCTCAGTGGTAGATTTCATTTAATCCTTTCACATCCCTACCCGTTTCCCATAAGTGCCCCATCTGTGATTGATCTCTTTCATGTACGGGTTGTCAATATTTCGCATTCTTGATCTTTACTTTTCCTTGGGAATGTACGTGGGATTCCCGTCTCCGAAGGGATTCTCTTTAACGCAGCCAATGAACACGAGATCCCCTTTAATGACGGAACCTCACACAACGTAAAATATTTCGGTGGGTCTCGTAGAATTCCGCGAGGCAACACGAACCGTTAAAAGGAAGAAGGGTTGGCCAACGCCCGTACGACGAATTTAATGAAATTGTCTCTAAAAAAGTAAACAGATAATAATGGAGAAACTTTAAGAAATTTTAATACAACACTTAAATGCTGCATTGGGAATCAAAGTTCAAAATCCCCAATTATGTCAAAATTGAGATGATCTTAAAAATCCTTTTAAGAGGATTGTCAGTGCACCCCTTTTCGAGATAAATTTGAATCATTCAACGGCTTTGATCACTTTGTGAATAATTATGGAACCTTTTGAAAATGGCGGATGTGTATCAAAGTCTGGCCCATGCCGACCATGTTTGCGTAGAGGATGTTGGAACATCCCACCCCCACCGCCATACCCCTATTTGGGAACGTGCAGGTATTGATTGCCTCCAATGACGCACTGATTCAAACCCTCCCCGAAAACTTCCATATGCGTATTAATGGCGTAGTTAGAAACCACGATTCTCATTAACTTCGTCGCGGAAGTTTTGTTAGCGAAAGTTAAATTTTAAATCTCACAACGAGAGAAAGTTGATTGTACATAATTATTTAAACGTAAACAGAGAAGGGTGGAGATTATTAGGTTGAGGCACATTAAGGACATTTATAACATCCAGTTACATGCATTTTTACAGCCCCTAATCCCTTCCTCAAAAGAAAACATAAGGTGTCAGAAACAACAGCATCATTCTTGACCACGTGGTGACAACAATGATGCTGTTTGAAAGGTACGCAACCACAAGACAGTACTCAAGAATAAACACAATTACACACAAACATCGAGAGTAGCCAGGCATGCATTGTTGCGTACCTCCTCGGGAGAAAGTTAACAGATTGATAGAGAGAAATATGAGCGGGAGGTTCATTGTTGTCTTCCAATTTAAGGACCGACATTCAAAGAAAACAATGCTCGAAGAGAACACAAACAATGCACACTTACAGACGCATGCACATTAAACATCTCACGGCCCACGGATAATCGATCAAAATTGACGACAATGCAAGAAGTGAACACAGACAACCATTGTCGCCACGCCGTTATCGGGGCGACAGCTCAAAAGGAATCGTCAGCGAAAGACAAGACACAACACAACGACAAGCATTCCCGCATACTCAACGACGAAAACGTTTCTGTCCAAATTCAACAAACACTTAGACACCAGGCCGACACAATCGCGACCATTGTTGCTTACCTGAAACGGGAGCAAATCGATTGCAAAATGATACAAATAGTCAAACCAGCGCAGAGCTGCATTCTTGATAGACCTGCGGTGGAACATTTCAGCCGTTAACAACAAAATCAACAACAACCGCGATCACGATAGCTGTTTTTTTTTTTCGAAAACTTCCTCTAGTACGCCCAAAAATGTACATTTCTAAGCTAAGAGGAGTTTTCGGAAGACGCGGTTGACCGAGGAGACGGCAGAAGGAGTTTCTCCAACGCACCCTTACCTAAGGAAATGTGTCATCCTCGCGGGTGGGGTGGTCGTAGACGGAGAGCAACCTTATTTATGCGTCTGGGCCCGCACCTGTACCTATCCCACCGCCTGTTGCTTTGATCCCGGGCCACTAATGGAAGTGCAATGCTCCATCGATCGTGTGATGTATTACTGCCAAATATGGGTCAAGCTCACAGAGTTTGAACAAGCGCGCTAGGGTCTCTTCCCGGGGGAACCCTCACAGCGGCCCACGCGCCGGTGTCTACGCCTGGCGCCCCTCCACCCCCCCTGCCTCCCGTCTCTCTCCAAGTTTGTTACTCTCGGCGACTCTAAATTGTGTGGACGTGGTTCATCTTCAGGGTCTGTTGTGATGGCGGACGCGGTAAACAATGGATACAAGGAGAGGATGCGACGGACAGTTCTTCTGGTGAGTGCATCTTTTATTGTTTTTGTAACCTTGTCTGTTGTCTCCAAAACCAACCTCTGTTGTTTAAATGTGTTGCCTGATTCTCTGTCATTGTTGTGACATGACAATCGGGTAACAATGAACGCGATGTAATTTCACTTTCCTTCTCTTATCGAAAATGCTTCTACTGGGGAAATATAGAAACTGTTGCAAGGTATCATCGCCGAGAATCCAAATGGTAACGTTTGTGCTTACTTCTTGTTAACTTGGTAATTCTTATGTAATGCATCGTTTTTAGTACGTTTTAAATCGTTCTTTATATAAAGGATTGTTATTTGACAGTATTTTAGCATTTTATAGCGGTAACAGATCGCATAGTTGTATTGGCTGTTAGCTATTTGCTTCTATTGTTAAACTGTTTGAATTAGCTGCTATTAATTGTATCGCCACTGCAACTATTCAATATATTATATGTGTACATTTAGTTTGCATTCCAGAAGATCCTTAAGATTACTATCACGTTATCTCTTCACAATTTCCTATAGAATTAAGTTACAATTTGTTGGTAGTTCTCTCTGGTTACGATCTAGGTGTTTCCTTCCTCCATCCACATTTACGCTAGATATTTTGATTTACTGGTAGATTGTACATTTGATTATTGGGAGACACCTTTTTCGTGATGTGTGGGCTGGGGAGTGGGGAGAAGCAGGTAACTTGACTACATTTCCTTTATCGATTAGCTAGTCCCTGATCTACCTCGGGGCATTTAAACAGCGTGCGTACCACACGGTCTCATCAAATTGGCTGCCTCTCCGATTTAATTAGTTTCTCTGTATATAACAAGCTAATTGAGTCCTTGATTCAAAATCTAGACCTATAAATATTCCTTTATGAGAGATTGTGATAAAAAGTGCAACTTATGTTATAGTTAATATTTTCGTAAATATTTCAGCATACTTTCGCTTTCTATAGTCTAATTTTCTTTTTATTCTAGGAATTAACCATCTAAAATAACTATAATAAATCTAGGAAAAGCCTAAAATACTCGTTTATTTTTTAATTGTAAATATGAAGTTAGTTTGTTTATTGATTGGTAACTGATACGATATGAAAATGGCGAATCTCGTGTATGGAACAAATCACACCGCTACAATCGCGGCAGCGCACCAAATATATCTAAAAGTTGTACTGTTATGAATTTATCTAGGATAAAACTTATTATTTGATTGGAAAAGACAAAATATTGGATGAAAAAAGGAAAAATAATGAGCACTTTTAAGTATTCGTTAGTCTGTTACAGGAGTAATGGTCGAACTCTATCCTGGATATTGAAAAGTGGTAGTAAATCAAACAAGTGTGGAAGTTCACGTCGTTTTCTTTCTTTTCGTGAGTGATTGAAGGCATCCACCTAATTCATTTAAAGCTCAATAAGAAATGTTTGAAAAAATACGTCACTTATTACTATATCCATACAGCCCCTTTTTCAAATATCTAATTTTAACAACATTATTCTTTTGGAATTAATAAGTTCTCGTTTAAAATTATAAAGGCTAATTCAATGAATAAATTTAAAATATAAATCTCTTCATTTCTTTCGATAAGCACCACTTCACCCACATGTATGGGATAATGTCTAGAATGGGTTTTTAAAATGATTTTATTTTTCAATGGGAAAGTATGCATAATTCATAAACAAACATCAATCGCAGAATTTCCCCAAATTTCGTTCCCTTGGAGGATCACTGGCTTAACCATATACACTTTCACTTGCCATCGCAGAAAAGAGGAAAGTAATAATAAAATGTGGGATTCCGGAACTTAGAAGTCAAGAGAGACAGCTTTTGTTTCTATGGTGAAAGTGAGATAAAACCACGACAACAGGAAACCGCCACATTCGTCGATAAAGAGTTCCTATGCATATCCTCTTATTCATAGTTGCTACTCAAACATTTAGTTTGGAAAAATCACTTATTACTTCTTCAGAAACTTAAACGATAATTCTTATACATTTACTGTTTATTGTCATTTCATGCCAAATTAGAGATATGCAGAATTAATATACTTTCAATAAGGGATAACATAAGTATAATTAATGAAGCCCCATTTCGTGCACTACTGTAGTAGAAACAAACTAGAAACGCATAAGGCTTGAATCCAAAACAAACTTTAAAAACTCTTGTAGGAGTAGAATTACACAATTATATTTAATTCAATTATATTTCGTAAAGTAATTATTAATAATATTTTTCATGTTGAAATTGTACGCATAGAATTAATTTTTTTAAAACTAATTCTATTTTAATAATAATTCTTAACTACTTAGCAATTATATTTACATAGTAACAGTACCAGTAGCTTGTTTTAATGAATTAGATATCTATTGTAAATTTTAGAATAAATCTCTTTTACCAGTAGTTATCTACGGTAGGATTTTACCTAATCCTCAATTTTGTTTACCCTTTCAGTCATCGCAGACTATACATTATTTTAAGTAGAACATATTTCATTTTTGTACAATGATGACTGAATAAGCATTTTTACTATAAGCTTATTATTATAACGATGTATTTAACATCCGTATACTGTAATTGCTTTTCTTACTTTTGGAATATGTTAATTTCTCTCAAATCGAGTAGAAAAAAGTTATATAGTTTGTATTTTCCTTATATTTTCCCATGATTTTCATACCTCATACTTAACACTGCATGATATTGAATGAAGAAATGTATTCTAGCACCTTATGAAGGAATAACTATTGTGAGCATTATTTGAAAGTTTCTAATTGTTTATTTATTGAAGAAAAATTCTTCACTATAAGGCCCACAGAGGTTTATAAGCTACTCTTTTCGATAACTTATCATTCGAATCGAATTTCCGTAAATTTAAGTAAAAAACAAGAGGACTCATTAGTTTATAAATGTTTCTGAGTCAACATTCAATGAATATCAAATCGGTTGAAACGATTTTTAATAATGAGATAACTGAAATGGATCCATCAACGTTGACATCTGTTAATAAGGCAATTTTCCGCTGCATCTCGTCTAATTATTGTACGCGTGGATAACCAAGATGGCTTCCATTTATGCACTAAATGTTTCCATTTAATTGACTCTCCCATTTGTGCATAGAATCGTCCATGCTCTATTTTCTACACATCGCTACAATACGTTCAATACTTAGGAAATTCACATGAAGTTACTTGATTCTAAACATTTAGATAAATAATGAGAATAGGTTTTACATATTATATATAATTTACTTTAATGTTTAAAAAACCTCTTTAAAAATGATGTTATTTCAGCAAACGTTATCATGAATGCTTAGAAATGCAATAATAATTAACATATCACGTATCAAATGGGAAAAAATATTCTGAAATTGAGCAGTAAGAGTTAATTATTCCATTTAATTAAGCACAACAAATAAAAAATACACGACAGTTAAACTGCCTGCGGTCACCGCCCCAACGAGAGAGATTGAAGGATTCCAAACACTGAAATTTTTTGCTTTGTTTTCATCGGAATCTAGAACTCGGATATCATTTGCCTTTGGGCATCAACGCAAAATATCCCTCTTTATTACGTATCATTCCGCTCATTTCGATTCTGCGAACTTCATCGAAAGTGTCTAGACAAGTCCATTATCGGCAATTGCTTTTTTGAGGTATGCAATGGTTATCCCTTCTTACGAAAATTAAATTTCTCTCTGATTTCGACAACGGTTTTCATTCTTTCTGAGAATTTGCTGAAATCTCCACAAGGGATTTGCAAGTGGCAGTTAAACTCATTACTGTAAATAAGGTCTCATTATTGATTTTGAAATTTGGAACATTTATTTCGAAAAACTTTGTAATTATTTGAAGAAACATCCGAAGATATGTTCCTCTAAAATATATAATAAGATACATATATACACATAAGATAAGTACAAAAGATATTTTACAGTTCACATTCGAAAAATCTTTGATGAATTTCCCTAATTTTACCATAAAATATGCAAACAACTGATGATGAACATGAAAGTAACTCATATAGTTGAACAGATGTCATAGTATTCCGAAAAGTAACGAATAAAATACAATTATAGTATATTCATATACATTCATCAATACGGAAATATGCATAATGTAATTAGTTTCATTATGAGTAAAAGAAAGCATAACATTAATGGTTAAAGAATGTTTTGATTTCATTGTGTAAATTGTTTCATAATTAAAAATCGTACGCTCTGTCATTCATTATCCAATAACATTAAAAGTTATTTGACGCCACGTCATAGAATACCATTACTATATTCTTCACGTAAGTTGGCAATGAAGATATGCATTATATTCGTAATATACGTCAGAGAGAAGTCGGAATTGTGGGCTTAAGATGAAGGAGCAGACTATAGAGGAGATCGTCCAGCGCTGCATCTAAATATTTGCCTGAACTGCATCTCTTACGGCTTTCCAAGTATTGGCCTTGATTCGCATGTGTTCACTCAAGGACGCTTTGAAGTAGTGGGATGGAATGATTCCCAGCATATACAGCAACACTCGCACGCATATAGAGATTAAACTGGATTCCTAGAACGTAAATTTCCTGTCTTGTGGGCGCGAAATCTTTAGATGAAATGAAGCTATAAATAGGTTACATTTATACCTTTCTGCTAACAGTTAAAGAAACTTTAAGTTATATATTCTAATGAATGCATATGATAATTTACAAGTTTACGCTATTCTAATCCAGTGGAAGTATTCCAGAGTGTAGAAGTTTTATAATTTCGGTTGTCAAGACGATCCTAACCTTGAGTACATTAATTTTTTTCACAACATCATCAAAAACGTTAGGATTCTAATTGTAAATGACGCAGCTATAAGATTCCTGAATACCTCGTCTGATTTTCTAAAAATAGCTTCTAATTAGTTCTGTTAATTGGCAACTCGTTTGAACGTCATCATGAATGAGAAATATTTGCATAATCACGTGCTGTATAAGAAACATAGGAAATATTTCCGTGAGATAACTTAATAATAATGATTATCAATTATATTAAATATTATGAATTTTGATAACCTATCTCACACGAGAGGATAGTTGTATACGATCAACTTTAATAAGTAGAGAGTAAATGAATAATAATGATACACACCATTTACTCTGGATTATTTCTTCAAAGTATATAGAATTAAATTTTTTTAAATTATTAAACTTTAAAGAATATAAAATTAATCATAAGTTGTTTAAAATAGATTAATATAAATGAATGAAATTAAAATAATTTAGAACGGGATTCCATGTCAATAGACGTTCCGTATTTTTTGTCAATAATATGTAGATTGAATCAAGTCTTGGGTTTTCAAATTGATGTACAAGATGGCTCAGTTATGAGAGGGAGTTTCAAAGTATTAAAATACGTGAGTGATTCAATTATACAAATCTTCGTATATTAATAGCGCGTGAAAAGTGAATAACTGTTTTAATGAATAATAAATGAAAATTTTCAAAAATAATTAATTCCTTGGCACGTTGATATAAAGAGTAAATAATGAAAGAATCCATCATCTCTTCAGCTACAGCTGCAATTTAAAAAGATGGACAATATTAAAATGTAAATTGCGCTTTGTTTCAGGATAGAATTTCCTCTCCTTTCCACAATATCTCGAGGAAAACTTTTTATGAGCAATATATTTTCGAAACAATCCGCAAATCACATTATTCAACACTTTCCCCTTCGGGAATAAAACTTTTGAATTCATTATTCCTTTCATAACACTATTGCATCACAAAGGATTTTGCACGCACCTGCCATCGCATGGGAACAAACTTGCAAACCTTGAGAGTTCGGAATTCGGCGGCTGAGTTTCCAGGAAACGCCAATGATCCAAAGAAAATTGCACTTGAGTAGCGAAAAATTTTGAGGTTGGTCGACCCTGTTGGGCCAATCGAAGATTGAAAAAAAAATGACACCGTTATTCATTTATGAATGAAGGAAATAGAAAATTATTCCGACACGAATTACATCAGAGCATATTAGTCATATTTATCCATATATCCGTTTCAAACATTCTTAATAGTATTAATTTCGGATGAAAGGATGCGATTTTCACAAAAGGGAGGAAGTATAGGTCAAAACGGTGTTGTGAAAAATCGATTCACCGAGGATAAATACATTTTATACCTATTATATTAATATTAACAGACATTTTCTTTTTTAAATGTATTCTTTATTTGGAAAAATTTACTAAGCAACTATAGATCCACGAGAAGTTGATAAATCTTGCTAAGCAAACAGCGTTGCATTTTACTCTAATTACGAATGTGACGTGCATAGGGAAAACGTTTTTTCTGCCATAATTTCCTCATAAAAATGCTCAACAGAGGCAATTCTTTCAAACCTAGTTTTAATATGATGGAGAAAATATCATGGAATATCTCAATTATACTTTGGGATCGTAACTATGAGATCACGGCAATTTCAGCTGATTGTGCTCCCATTAATGAAGTAAGGCACACCATGAAAAAAAGATCACGGCAAAATTAGATTGTAATAGATGCATAGAAGAAATACAAACATCGAAATACAAAATGTTATTTTGTACAATAAGTAAGTTCATAGAGCACCTCAAAAACGTTTTTGTGTTAATAATCTCTTTCAAACACCATGGTTGACGTGCAAATATTATTCTCTGCCTTATTTCAAAATGTACTTCTATTACATAAGGCTCTTAATACCTGGGAATCGTAATCTTATTATTTTAATTGAGCGTGAGTGTTTTCTTTAAGTAATGTTTCCAAGGCTGAGATTTTTATCTCTGTGTTTACAATGTAATTACGAAGAGAGTTGCTTCGATAGAGGTTCTTTTCTTTCGTCAGAAAGTAGAAACATAATGTTACGTGGTAGGAGAACCATAGAGAATCCGATTTTGCGTACTTAAGGAAGTTTATAATATACAGAACTTAAATTACATAGAATTAATGTTGTTCAGAATCATTACAATGTAGAATTTTTACGAACGAGAACTTATATTGGAAAGAAATTTTTCTGAATTAAATCAAAGGTCAGTAATTTATTTCAATACAAACGAAATATTCCCTTTATTATTATGTAATGAGGCAGGCAAGGGTGGTCCATTAATTTTATTTTAATTTGTGAGTAATAGATTGATATGAAGTTTTAAGTGTAATCAAAACATGGAAAATTATCTCTAAATTTAGCAGACCTCATTCTATTCTGAACTTCGCAAAGGCCACAGTATAGCTCTGAGTATCCAATTAACCTTTTGGAAGAGAACTCTACCTTGCTGACCTTATACATCAACTCATTTTACTAGTCTAATTTTCAGATACACGGTAAAACATCCCTCGCGATGTTAAAGAGCAATTGAGGAATTGAGGTTTTGTTCACCCAAAACAATGTCCATTCTCTTGCCAAAACCCACGCGTTCTTCCTTCAGTCAACACCGATACAAATTAGATGAGGAGATATTGGAAACAATAGGATGGACTAGCTGTCGAAGACCATGATTGAACTTTTGACCTCACCGCATTTCATTGCCTTTTTATTATCTCGTACGGCTGAAATGCTAGTGGGCGTTACCAACGAAACGAAAGAAACTTCGTAAAACAGTCACCTCGGAAACGGGACCTCTAAAAATGAAAGCAATGTCTTTATGAGAGAAATATCATTTGTTCGTCCGTAGTTTAGCTACGTTTGAATGAAATAATCTCGTGCATGCGTGATGTGTTAACCCAGCTAGAAAACTCCGGCTAAATTCATAAGATGTGATTGAAGATTCAATATCTTCGAGTAGATATTTCTTAAAGACTAGCGTGAAAGGTGGCAACGCCGAAAGTAACAAGTGCTAATATGTTCTCGCACTTAAGCTACTCACGCGTTTCGCGTTATTAATTTTGCTCAGTAATGGACTTGTCGAGTGTGAATCATACATCGGCTGACTTTTCCTTCGAACGAGTTACGAAATGAACAAGGATATGATGAAAGTTTCATTTGCTAAACGCAGAGTTATTGTCACGAAATCAAACGATGCAAATGGAAGTATCGCACGGTTAATTATGTTAGCTATTTATACACTTCGATTAACAAGGATTTTCTTCTATGCGAATGATTACTAATTAAACTCCATGAGTGTTACGGGTGGCAAATAAATGAGTGGAATTTATAGAAGTCGAAGTACGTACTCTTCTATTAGTAGAGTAAAAGTGAAGATAACACTACGGTAGCGGACCGGTCGTGTTTATTCTTGAGGATAGCAAGTGCTGGTATAATTTGAGGATCAACCCCATAGCATTTTATCCAAATAAGATGCGACACCCGCAGGGCAATTCTGAAAAGGTTATCTTGATCAGCATGATATTTCGAAAATCTAATCTAATAGTTCTCATACGATTTCACAAAAGCTGAGCTCCAATAATAAACTGACTGAAGCATAAAATATCATTTTTTAGTCTCAAGATGAAATGTTTACGCATTGATTTCTATATCAACTCACAAATCTTATCATGCAACACAATGGTCGATTTTATCGTCCCATAATCGGCCTGATATATTTATCGCGATCCAGTTTTTTGTTTTTTTTTTTTTCTATTATATATAACATTGGCTAATTTTTCTTCCGGAAGACGAAACATAATAACTTCTAACCCAAATAATGAGCTATTTTAGATTTGAAGTGTATGCCAATAAAAGATAAGGTTGTTTACATTAATTGCTAAGTTTGAGAACTAATTTGCGGAAGTTGAAAATCAACGAATATCTCGCTGTTATCTAATCTGACCTAGATATTAGATTAGCAGTTACTTAACAGTAAATAACGGCGCATCCGTTGTCATGGTTGATGGATGCATATCGACAGAATTAAAGAGAGCGTATTCGCACTTACGCTATAATGTGGCACGCGGAAGTGTGTGGTTACGTTTGCACTCCTACGCACAATGCTCTCGATGCAAATCGAAAGACTTTTCAACGGGGAACAGACGCACGTTCACCTCTGCACTTTCACTTGCCGAATTTCGACCTCCGAAACGCGTCACTGAATAGGGCGTGTTAATTAATCGTACAAAATTATCTCATCCAGTCGGTACGTTGTTAATGGGGACTACAGCAAGAGGTTTTTCTGTTTGAGTTACACTTACCTTGGAAATGATAGGATATTTCTTGGAATGACCCAGGATTTGATGGATTAGAACAGGGGTACTTATTTATTACGTTATTTTGGTTGGAGAGTAAAGATGTGCGGATGAAAGAGGTTTGGATTAGCTTTAATTATCAACTGATACTTCTGTTTAAATGTAAGATTTCACGTTTTAGAATAGGGTATAGTTTTAGTGCATTTTTATAGATAAGGAAAGCTTCTTGCAGACTGAAGTTATATATTTCTATGACAGTTGAGAGGTATTTAATATCGCTATGTTATTCTTCTATTTACATACAAAATGTTTCTAGCTTTCAATAATTATAGAATACCATAGTTAAACTTTAGATAGCTTCATTTCCTATCAAAGAAGGTTTTCCTAACTTTTACGCATCCATACTTTAGTTTGCTTTGGAGAATTTCATATCACATCTAACTATCCATTAATATTAGGAAGATACTTGTGTAAGGTGAATTTAACTGCTAATATTGAATACCAGGGATTGAATTTAAGGATACATTTTGAAATTATCCTGCTAAAATTGCGAATATATCATTAATCACACGCAACGGTGGCATATGAAACGAATAACCAATCATCTTGTCATATGGTTGCCAAAGGTTAAGAAACTCCATTCTTTTGTAAGGATACAGGTGAAATGTTTCAAGACGTCTGTAAGATCAATCACTTTAATTTACGATCATCTATAATGCCGAAAGTTGAAAATCCCAATGAATAAATATGAAGAGCTTATCTTTAGGGACAAGTGTAACGGAAACTATGAAATAGACAAAGTTATTTGGGCTCAAACGCTGGTTTCCTTCCCTCAGAATTACAAGAGAATATCGTTAAAGACACACCAATTCTAATATTAGAGATAATACGATTAGATGAGACATTTCAAAGGAAGATATGCTTTGAGGTATCGGTTTCGAAATGCCTTTGAAATGTCAGGAAGGGAAAGTATAGAATGATTTATCAAACATGGGTGTGGTCAGAGTCTATCACCTGACAGGAAAAGCCTTAAGAAAATCATCGAGATAACATCCACCTCATTAAGAATACAAATATTAAAATCTTGTAATATGCAATTGATTATGTTGCCAAATTATTAATAAGCTGCAGTTTGTTCTACGACTAGAAACACCATCAACCCTACTTGAATGAAAAACTTGGTATCAACTATTGCACGTCAGGGTAAATATCTCAGAGTAAAGAGAAAATAATCGGCTTATCAGTAATTGTTTGTTAAGAACGTAATAAAAGTAATGACGATAATTTAGGAAGATTAGCAACAGAAACAGCATCATAAAAGCTACGCGAAGTATTTCAAAACAAAAAGGGAAATTTTTGTTTCTTAGAACAAAGCTATATTAAAGGTAAAGGGTATACTGACAGAATTTTTCCAGTATTCCCTTCTTAACTTTGCTCTTATTTACTACAGTCGATAAAAAGAAAAAATATAAATGGATTGCAATCATGATATTTTTACCACAGACATTTTCGCTTAATCATTTTTATTCTGAAGGATAATTCAGTAACTATGAGAAAGGATATAAGGGACAATAGAAAGCGGGAGGGTATACAATGTTTATTGTAAGTACAGCGGAATTTTTGTCGCGTTGTGGAGAATATCAAAACCGTTTGAAGACGGAGATGCTCGATTCAACATTTCCTGAGATATTCATCAAGAAGCAAAAATTTAGATTCGCTACTGAATATGATGATATCGAATCGTTACACGCACTCTTGTTATCAGAATTCAGAACATTGAATAGAAAAAGTATAATTTATTTGCTGCTTACTATAGAGACATTCAAAAATTAAAGCTATTCGGCCATAATGAAGTCTTAAAATAGTCTTTTACTACGGATCGATTGCAAGAGAAATAGAAAATGATTTTTCGTCAATTAATGTATGATATACTTTAGAATTATTGAAACCTAGACATTAAAAAAAAACATTTCGTGATCGCTCTGTCTATTTTTCGTTAAATTATATTAAATAACAGCTATACAGTAGCATATTATTTTCCCTCGAACCACTAGGTTCCCAAGTAGCGCATTCAGCCTTTTATGCTATTGGTTCGTGAATTCCCTGTGATAGCCTTCTTAATCAGCACTTATATTTTTTCCGCAGGCCCTCACAGTAGCCAGTCTCCACCTGGCCCTCTCGGAGAACCCCTGCCTGCTCCCGAGGGAGGGCAACACCAGAAGCATCATAAGCGCCCTGAAGTCGACCGCTGCCATGTTGAAGCGATCCTTCACCGGTGGTCTATTCGACAACGAGTCGGCCTGCCCTCCAGGGTCCGACTGGTACGACTTCGGAGAGACACAAGAAGACAAAGAGCAGACTGCAGATAGGTCTCTGGGGGCCGGGGATGCCATACACCTAGTCCTCAAGATCAAACGGGTGAAGAACGCTATCAAGAAATTCTGTAGGCAGCGAAACCCTAACGAAACCCAACAGATAGCTCCTAGGAAATCTAGCATGCCTTCCTTCAACTTTCTGGATCTGGGAAAGGTCATCCGGGGACGGTTGACCGTACGCCGTCGCATGCCCAAACCAATGAAGAGGTTCGTTGGATGGACTGTTGGGACGGTTGCCATGGCGTTCATGCTCCGTTGAAAGGAAGGGGCCTCAGGGTAAAAGGGGGGAGCGGTGGCGTTAAAAGCAGAGGCGATTCGGCGAGCTTCCGGTGAGGGCCTATGCTGCCCCGATGGGATCTGCACGCCAAAGGCGGCTGAAATATCCGGAGCGTTTGAAACGTCAAGGATTTCACAATAATCGTAGTTTAGAGAAACGGCGTGTGCCCGTTTGACAGTAACGATCGGGAACCGCTGAAAAAATGGTATCACGAAACAGACTAATGTTAGTCTACGAGAATAGAGTTAGCGTGCATATATATACATAAAAGCGCAAGTATATATGCACATAAAAATATATGTATACGTGTTGCATGTTTAATGATGAATTTTACGTAGATAAAAATGTAAACGCAATCGGGCGATAGTTAACCTTTTTGATTGTATTCGTTTTGTTTTTCATATCCGCGTCATCCAAACGATGCGAGAGAACCAATGAGCTTAAAATCTTCTAAACCCCATGATAATCTAGAAATTTTGGATTCAAATCTTGAATTTTTACGGAATCTTTTTACGGAACTTTACATTTTTATGTGAGTCTACTATTTTATACGGATGATTATGGAAATGATCGTTAAACTTATATTTTGATATTCTCAGCATTTTGATGGAAATATAAAGAGAAAAATCATGGTTCCACCCCAGTTACGTCTTTAACAACTTTTTATTTGATGACACACGACAGTAGATTAACTTTCGCTCAGTTGAATGGTTGTAAAAATTCTGTCCACGATTTGTGTATGGTAAATACACAAGTGTAAGAAGATGAACATGAAATAAAATTAAATAAAAATATACAGAAAAATATTTATTTTTGTACCGTAATCATACGTTATTTCCCTTAAGCTATTCAAGTATGATGTTCAGTTGCAATCGTATGTCTTAATGCATTATGTATTAATTAGAAAATCCGAATGACTATGAATCGATTCCAGTATCACGTTAAAGTTATAACACTGAAGCTAAAAGATGCATACTATTCACTTCCGTTTCAAACCTCTTCAAAGTACAATCGAAAGCATTCAAGTTAATTTAAAGGAAGGTTTATTGAAAGAGGCAAAGTATTAATATAATAATGGGAAACATAAATAGTTACCATGGTGCTTTTAAATTAACTATTCAAGAATCAAGAATAAATCAGTTCTGCTTACATGAAATATTCATGAATTTCGTTGCAAATTACTATAACGCTTTCACTAGGAACCCGAAGAAAAATTCATTATTATAATTATTAATTTCAATTCTCGAAATAGAGGAATATAAATCGTTCGCAGATTGGTTGGATTCGTTCTGTGACCATAATCCAGAGATTCGAAAATTCTACTATTTTATTCTCCTCGTCGTAAGATAAATAATTAAGCATAAACTAAATATTTATTATATTCTATTAATTATCTAATATATAATGTATAAAAAGGCTGAGTGGATTGTGGAAAGGTGTGTAATAAGAAATTTCAAGAAAGGATCAAACTATGCTGTGCAGCGACATTGAAGGATCCTTTACAAATGCTTCTTTTAACAACAAGAATGGCCCCTCTGATATGAAAGCACTAGAGATGAGATTATAAGGTGATATTACCTATAAGATACATACGTGTTTCGAATATCGCACCAAGAAGATGCCGTCGATTCTACCATATTCACTAATATTAATGTTTATTTTGCATTCAAAACGGAAAATTGCAGTCGTTTACGATTGTTACAAATGGTTAGGACGTAAAATATGATTTACGATAAACAATCTTATTATTATTTACGCTAACTCGTCATAGATCCCATTTAAAGATCCATTTCCGAGAACAGGTGCATCACAGAAAAGGAAGTCTTATCTGCCTAATATTTGCTCGCAAATTTCAATTCGTTATCAGTGGGAAAAGACATTGTTTGGGTGATTTTGCGCACTAACGATGTGTCTCGAGATAACTGGAATCTTTATGGGACAAACACTTATTGACAAAACAAAATCGATAACAATTGAATTTGGAAATTTTTAAAGGGGAAGAATGCGTACTCGGTTAAAAACTCAGGCTGTGAGCTGGGAGGAATTAAAAGGAGATTTAAGCCTGTGCAATTTACAATGAGTAAAAAATTTCGGAAGACATCGCTGGGTAGCGAGATTTCCTCTTGACTTTGCCAACCGGTTACACCGAGTCGTCACTGTGTTATCGCTCTCAATGGTAGATAGTAATTTCAATAAAATTTATTTGTTGAGAATTTGTTGCTATGGAACGCGTGATTGATTACATTGAAGCAAAACTGAAAGATTATTTTTGAAACCTGCTTCTTGGGTTATTTACTCTTGATGTGTGCGAAAAAACAAACTGTTCGCAAGAAAGTTAAAGTGGCGCAGCAAAGTAAGAAAGAAAAAAGTGAATGAAAGAGATGAGATCACGAGCGGAACGTTCTGAATCAACAAAAGAGTGATACATAAATTAAATACACGTAATAGATATTTGAATAGGGAAAATTTTCAATTGCAATAAAAGAATACCGTCTGGTCTTGTTCACAGGAAATTCATGGCAAACTACCTCATTCGTCATCCAGCGTGGTGAGTGTCAATTGCCTCACTTAACTTTAGTTAGCTAATCAAAGTACGAGATATGAGTATATATGAGATTCTTCCAAACTTCCTATAGATTTATTCGCACCGGGAGTAAAAATGTGATATGATGATGACTTCATTTATGCAACGGTACATTTTAACAATTCGTTTCGAGATAGCCTCCTGAAATCGACGTAGAAAAATTTTGACTTACCATTCTTGAAACCCATATTGAATTTCTGTTGGCTAAAGGTGTCGCTTCAACTCAAAAAGCACCAAGTTCATCCAACACTGACATTCACGGTGGAGACTCAAAAAATTTTGGCTTCCGCGTAGAATTCAAGTTATGAGCGACCAAATCACCAATGAATCTCAATACGCAAACGATACCAAGAAAAATCTTCTTGGCTTATAACAAATACATCCAAGCGCCAATCCAATCAGTTAAAATAATGTTTTATCGTGATCTCCTTAATCTTATCTTACAAGATGTTGTACCTTGCTCAAACGCAATATGAGGTGAAGCACCTTGTGATTTTCTTTTGTTGTGAATAGCCTTTGCTTTGTTTTCGGCGATTGTGGTCGAATCACGTGTTATTCCTATTGATGTCGATGTTTTTGAAAAAAATGTCGCTTTCTTTATTGTGGCAATTACTGTTTTCGAAAATAGAGATTGAATACATGTATAATAATACTACCTATATTTTGGAAAATTGATAACTATAGATTTAGTTGAGCCAATTTATCTCGTTAGACGTAAGGACATGATTACTTAAGCGTTACTTGAAATTAAAAATAGAGTATTTGTAAAATTTACTATTTAATTTACAATATTAATTATTGTATAAGTTTTACTGTGATAATTGTATTATTCTGATGATAAATTTAGGCATAATATCATAGGTAAATATCGATATTCGAATACTATAATAAGAGGCGAAGGAATTAATCAGAAAAGATAAAAAATCTAATAATACGGAATTAATTTTTATTTGGAATTGTTAAGAGAAATTACAGTGAAATGACTCGCTGAAAGTAGGCGATACAAAATATGAGATTCAATGTATTGCATTGTAATAATAAAAAAATGATACTATGATTTAATTGCATCATCTTATCGGATTCCTTGAATATTTCTTGCGATACTTCAATGTCAAAGTATTTCAAGTTTAACACTTCGTTTCCACTGTTTTAATTATATTTTCCATTGATAGAATTACTTGTTAAATATGTATGGATTTCTGAATGATAAATGAATATAAAATAAGCAAACTAAAAGTTACTTTATGTATGATGAATAATGTCAGCACAATATGCATCGATTGCAGTAGGATTTTGTTGATAGAATTGGTTTCATTAATTAATACTTACTCATATACTTTTTTCTAATTTAATGATAGGCTTATATTTATATGGCAATAAATATTTAAATAATAAATTCAAAATAAAAATAAATAAGAATGAACCGATAAATAACTGAATGTAAATTAAATATACATTCACTGATAGCGAAAATGTATGTATGCTTTTTAATATACAGTATCCAAACTCAGCATTACGTTAGGTTTAAATAAGCGATTTGACGTCAGCTGGAATTTTGCAATTTATCTTTTGATTTACAGCTATGCACATTTTGATTTATAATCGACTTCAGACAGGATTTATATAACTGAAAAATGAATCAAATCCTTGAGAAATTCGAACAAGCAAACATTTAAGGCGAATGACTCTCAGGAACAGGTTTTCGAGGGAAACAACTGCGATTGAAGATCTGGTTCTTACGATTAAGGGTAGGGCATGAGGTCAACGACTCCACCCTTTAAGAGAGACAATGGTTACGAAACGGAGAATAAATTAAAATGGACCGATCGGCCATAAAATTATTGGATGTTGGGGGTTTAAAACGACACCTGTTTTGTAACTTGGAAGTGTTCCAATTTTTCTAAGGCTCAATCTAATACAGTCTTCGGTTCATACGTAAAGAACTAGAGAAATGCTTAGATACACCAACAGAAAAAAGGGAAACATCAAAGACGTTAAAAATAAATATTGTCGAAGTTTATTTTGTTATGGGAAAAAATTTGTTTTGTCAATAGCCTGGTTTAACTTTACTTCAAAACAGAAATAAGGTACTTGAAAATTTCAATTATAATTTAACTTTATAGTCAGAAAAAATTAAAACAATAAATAAAATATCTAAAGTTATTTATATAACTTTAGATATAATGTAAAGTCCAATAGAACATTGTTGATTAACTTAAACGTTTCTAGCATATCCAGTGCATTTATGATAAGTATGACAAACTGAAGTTTACATTGTAAATTTATCTGAATCCACAGGGTTACTTTTTATTTAAAAATTTTGTTCTTTAATAATTACCTTAGTTCAACTCATATTCATTATCCAAATGGATATTAAAAAAGAAAAGGTAAATATATGACACATGATCTTTCTTAAGAATTTTTTTGGATTGCAAACTATTGAATGTTCAGATATTCAATGCATGCATGATTTCATAGGTTCAAGAAAAGAATAAATATATTTTACCATTATTAGTGGAATAATATTGAGTATTAATTGAGTATGTAAACATATTAACGAATTAATTATAATAAAGTATAGCTTTGGAAATTTGTAAAGGAAGAGAATTATGAAATGATTGAAAGCAATGTTTAAGTTTCAGTATAAAAATAAGAAGTTAATCACAATAAAAAATATTATGTGAAACATATGTAATGCAATCAAAATTAATGGATTTAATAATGACTATCATTGAAAATATTATCTCAAAATTATTCATTAAAAAAGTTGAAAAGAGACAAGGGAATATTAATTTCTATTAATCAGTTCAATAAAAAGCAGAGTCACTTGTTAATTTTTTTAATAAATACAGAATTTACAAAACATCCTTTCATCCTAAGAAAAACATCAGTCATTGTAATGATGAGTAGGATGGAAAGGAAATCCATTTTCAGTTGAGGAAATTTAAGAAGTAATTCAATATCCTTTTCCATATCCTCCATCACCACCTCCTTTTCCATAACCACCTCCTCCATAACCACCACCCCCTTTTCCATATCCACCTTCCTCATGTCCTCCGTAACCACCACCTCCTTTTCCATAACCACCGCCTCCTTTACCATATCCACCACCACCTTTACCGTATCCACCTTCTTCATGTCCTCCATAACCACCACCTCCTTTTCCATAACCTCCACCTCCATATCCACCACCTCCTTTACCATATCCACCACCACCCTTTCCATATCCACCTTCTTCATGTCCTCCATAGCCACCACCTCCTTTGCCATAACCTCCACCTCCCTTTCCATATCCACCTTCTTCATGTCCTCCATAGCCACCACCTCCTTTGCCATAACCTCCACCTCCCTTTCCATATCCACCTTCTTCATGTCCTCCATAGCCACCACCTCCTTTGCCATAACCTCCACCACCTTTGCCATATCCGCCGCCTCCATATCCGCCTCCTTTACCATAGCCTCCCATTTCATGTCCTCCATAGCCACCACCGCCTTTCCCGTATCCACCACCTCCCTTACCATAACCACCTTCTTCATGTCCTCCATAGCCACCACCTCCTTTGCCATAACCTCCACCTCCCTTTCCATATCCACCTTCTTCATGTCCTCCATAGCCACCACCTCCTTTGCCATAGCCTCCCCCACCTTTGCCGTAACCACCGCCTCCGTAGCCGCCTCCGTAGCCGCCTCCGTAGCCGCCTCCTTTACCATAACCTCCCATTTCATGTCCTCCATAACCACCACCTCCTTTGCCGTATCCACCACCTCCATATCCACCTCCTTTACCATATCCACCTTCTTCATGTCCTCCATATCCACCACCTCCTTTTCCATAACCACCACCTCCTTTACCATAGCCTCCACCACCTTTACCATATCCGCCTCCTCCATAGCCTCCACCACCCTTGCCATAACCTCCACCTCCATATCCACCTCCTTTACCATAGCCTCCCATTTCATGTCCTCCATAGCCACCACCTCCTTTGCCATAGCCTCCACCACCCTTGCCGTATCCGCCACCACCATATCCTCCACCTTTACCATAGCCTCCCATTTCATGTCCTCCATAGCCACCACCGCCTTTGCCATATCCACCACCTCCCTTACCATAACCACCTTCTTCATGTCCTCCATATCCACCACCTCCTTTGCCATAACCTCCACCACCCTTGCCGTAACCGCCGCCTCCGTAGCCGCCTCCTTTACCATAGCCTCCCATTTCATGTCCTCCATATCCACCACCTCCTTTGCCATAGCCTCCACCACCCTTGCCGTAACCGCCGCCTCCATATCCACCTCCTTTACCATAGCCTCCCATTTCATGTCCTCCATAACCACCACCTCCTTTACCATAGCCTCCACCACCTTTACCATATCCGCCTCCTCCGTAGCCACCTCCTCCATGGCCACCACCATAACCTCCACCACCTTTGCCGTATCCGCCACCTCCGTAGCCACCTCCTTTACCATAGCCTCCCATTTCATGTCCTCCATAACCACCACCTCCTTTACCATAGCCTCCACCACCTTTACCATATCCGCCTCCTCCGTAGCCACCTCCTCCATGGCCACCACCATAACCTCCACCACCTTTGCCGTATCCGCCGCCTCCGTAGCCACCTCCTTTGCCATAGCCTCCACCACCTTTGCCATAACCGCCGCCTCCGTAGCCGCCTCCTTTACCATATCCTCCCATTTCATGTCCTCCATATCCACCACCTCCTTTGCCATAACCTCCATGACCTCCACCATAACCTCCACCACCTTTGCCATATCCGCCACCTCCATATCCACCTCCTTTACCATAGCCTCCCATTTCATGTCCTCCATAGCCACCACCTCCCTTTCCATAGCCTCCACCACCTTTTCCGTATCCGCCGCCTCCGTAGCCGCCTCCTTTACCATAGCCTCCCATTTCATGTCCTCCATAGCCACCACCTCCTTTGCCATAGCCGCCACCTCCTTTGCCATAGCCTCCACCACCTTTGCCGTATCCGCCACCTCCGTAGCCACCTCCTTTACCATAGCCTCCCATTTCATGTCCTCCATAGCCACCACCTCCTTTGCCATAGCCTCCCCCACCTTTGCCGTATCCGCCGCCTCCGTAGCCGCCTCCTTTACCATAGCCTCCCATTTCATGTCCTCCATAGCCACCACCTCCCTTTCCATAGCCTCCACCACCTTTTCCGTATCCGCCGCCTCCATATCCACCTCCTTTACCATAGCCTCCCATTTCATGTCCTCCATAGCCACCACCTCCTTTGCCATAGCCTCCACCACCTTTGCCGTATCCACCACCTCCATAGCCACCTCCTTTACCATAGCCTCCCATTTCATGTCCTCCATAGCCACCACCTCCTTTGCCATAGCCTCCCCCACCTTTGCCGTATCCGCCGCCTCCGTAGCCGCCTCCTTTACCATAGCCTCCCATTTCATGTCCTCCATAGCCACCACCTCCTTTGCCATAGCCTCCACCACCCTTGCCGTATCCACCACCTCCTTTACCATATCCACCTTCCTCATGTCCTCCATATCCACCACCTCCTTTTCCATAACCTCCACCTCCGTAGCCGCCACCTCCTTTTCCATAGCCTCCACCACCTTTGCCATATCCACCACCTCCATAGCCACCTCCCTTTCCATATCCACCTTCTTCATGTCCTCCATATCCACCACCTCCTTTGCCGTATCCTCCTCCACCTTTGCCATAGCCTCCACCTCCATAGCCACCTCCTTTACCATATCCACCTTCTTCATGTCCTCCATATCCACCACCTCCTTTGCCGTATCCTCCACCACCTTTGCCATAACCACCACCTCCTTTGCCGTATCCTCCTCCACCGTAGCCACCACCTCCTTTGCCATAACCTCCACCTCCTTTGCCATAACCACCACCTCCCTTTCCATATCCACCTTCTTCATGTCCTCCATAACCACCACCTCCTTTACCATAACCTCCACCTCCCTTTCCATAACCGCCTCCACCACCTTTTCCATAATCATCTCCACCCTTTCCGTATCCACCACCCCCCTTTCCATAACCTCCTCCTCCCTTTCCATAATCATCACCCCCTTTGCCATAGTCTTCTTCATCATCATGGCTTCTGTAATAGGGCACAATGACATGGTGGTGTGTAGGTTGCAGCATATGACCTTCTCCATAACTTGTACTTGGGTAAGTTATGGAGATGTGAGGTTTCATGGCATATTGCAATGCAGCATATGGGTTTCCTGCTTTGGCATCCCCTCCATATCCCATATGTTCAGATGTGGAGATAGGAGCACAAAGAAAGATGGTCGCAAGTATTCCTAGTGATATCTGGAACATTAAATGTTTTGATTTTAGTAACTTAAAATTATATCCGTTTTTAATCCTTTCTCTTTCACTAGCAACATTATTTTTCTTCTAAATAGGGAATGTACTTTATTATTATAAATAGTTTAACATTTTTAGTTAGAATAACAGCACGGATCTTTCATTGTACATTTGAAGTTTCCTCTGCTTATTTACATTCAGAATTTACTGTTTCCTAAAGACTAAAGGGTTCATTGAGATTAATTGAAATTCAGAATTACTATGGAATGCATTACATCTTCATTAAATTTGGTTCTAGAATAGCTTTAAATTAATTTCAGGTATCTTTTCTGGTGTTGGACAACCTCTTCAAAATTTATGTATATATTTTCAGTTAATTTATAGAATAACTTGGGACTGAATTCCTGTTGCTTGTAAGTTGATCATAAGTACCAACATTTTATATAATAATAATCAATATAATTCTTTTCTAATGCATTTCCATAAGATTCATTTTATCATTACAGCATTACAAGGAAGAATAAGAAAATTTTAATATTACTGATACTAGAAAATATCAAACCAAGTAACTTATTGATTATAATTTTAATTATGATTAACGCATTTCCATATGATACATTTTATCATTACAGCATTACAAGAAAGAATAAGAAAATTTTAATATTACTGATACTCAAAAATATCAAACCAAGTAACTTATTGATTGAAATTTTAATTATGATTATATAATTTATAAATGTGGAATTGATGTTAAAAATAACATATTTAGTTTAAAAGACCTTTCAGTCTTTGCTTAGCCAGGAGGCCTGTATGCAGGTGCCTTTTAAGACCAATGCAATATTTAATAGTAAAAATCAGTCTTAAATAAGAACAAGAATAATAATATTAGTAATTACAAATTATCTATTCACTTACCGGTAATCAAGTGGTATAATATGATTTTGATGAACAGAATAAATATATTTTGTGATAAATCATATTCTTAAAAAGGCAAATAAATGTAAAAGATACAGCATGATTATCTTTGTGGTGATTGCTGATATTTACTAAGTCTATAAGGACTAATCATCCCTGACAATGACTACTGAGAAGGCTATGACATAAAATAACAACTAAGAAAAAGTACATTCTTCTTGCTCTTGTGAAATATTAAACAATTACTATCGTAAAGACATTGATTGATAAAGACATAATATTAATAATAATAAAATAAAACATTGTATTATTTAGTCGGTATATGATGAAGTCCTATAATTTAAATGAAATCACACCTTTCATGATTTTGAAGGAAAAGACATATTTTAAATATTTATAAAGAAGAAATTAATTAAAAATAATTGAATAGTAAAGGTTCAGATTTAACATGAAGGTTTTGGTGCATATAAAATTGTTAATAATCTATAAGGACCAATATGAGAGTAGAATATTTTAGCATTTAATGTGATCTAATGAAAGTTGGGTTAATAGATGAAATGATCAATAAGACAGTCAAACAGATTAAAATCAAAATTTTTAACTTAAATGATAATAATTTCAAAAAAGTATTATGTTGTTCTTTAGATGTTAGCATTTAATTTTAGAGAAAACAGGCAACACATGGAGTGCAATAATATGGGGACTGTATCTTTATGGATAAATCAGAATGTCATAATTAATATATGTTGCAAGTTAATTCCCTCTCAAATAAAAAACTAAGAAGCTGTCTTCCTAAGTTGCTGCTTTTATCTCAAATTTAAAATAACTGAAGGAGACTAAAGAAAAAGTAACTTTTCTAAATATTTAAGTTTTTGGTCAACAAAATTATTTTTCAAAAAGTTGTTGATAGGAAAGATTATGATAGAACTTTTAGAAATGAATTGATTGAAAAACTTACCATATTGGAGCCCATTGTGAAGCACTATGTAAGACTGCAACTCCTTGGTGTGACCCCACCAAGAAGCAGTACACAGTGATGAAATGTCCGCCCTTACCACTCCTTTTATACTCTATGGAATTTGATTTTGCAAAAGCACTCTCCCGATTCTAAGTGATGAAGTTGCAGATCTTTTCTTTCACTCCTGCCATCAATGAACGTGGGAACTTAACCTCTGAGAGCTTAGAGTTGCATAAGTAAGCGGAAAATTATTCTAGATAAATTCTTAGGTTAGCTGGGAAAGCAAATTTTTGACAATATTCCTTTTTCCCTTCTTTTTATTGAGAATTCTGTATATATGAAATTTGATTTGTCAAACTTAATCAATCAAATTCAATTATAGTCATTTTTAATTATTTACTGTCAACCAACCAATTTAGTTATTATTCGAATAATATTAAATGGATAAAATATAAAAATTTAATGTTATTTTATAATTTATAAGTTATCCATTTGTTAGAAAGGTTTGTAATGTAATTTTAGCTTATATTTCAATACCCTTTCTTTAAAAGTATTGCTATTAAAATCTGGATACAGTTTAAACAGGAATTTTTTCAAGATTTTTTTACATCAATAACAGATTTTATTATATATATGTTATTATTATAACATAACAATCAAACAGTAGAAAATTGATGTATATTATTAACAGACAGTAAAGAATAATGTAATTTCTTGTCATATTGACATTATCTGAGAGTCTGAATCTGGAATGTAGATCATTGGGCCTTAAGTGAAATCTATTAATATAAGCTACGCTGAGAAGCATTTAAGATATTATTTTAATTAATATTTAGCATAATATTTATTTTTGGAGATAATTCTTATATTTCCAACCAATTTCCAAGAAGTGAGGATCCTTATATTTGCTATTGAAACCTTGAAGTCAGTCAGTCAGTTTTAAGAGAAAAGCATTTCAAGATATTGCAGTTATTTTATTGATCTTCTGTAAAAAAATATTTGGCTTTAATTTCAGAAAAATATCATGATTAAAACCATTTGGATTCAATAAATATTTTAAGAATTTGTAGAATAGTGTTTGATTTGAAGGGGTAATTTATCTTGAAGTATTAATTGGCAAGTAAAATTCTTGATTTCATTACATTTATCGGTTTTTGTTTAGAAAAATCGAAATACTAAGTAGAATGGAAGAGAAAAATTTAGAAGGCATTTAATAAAGTATTGCTGCGTATATATTCAGATTTATACTCTATAGTATCTTAAATTATTTTAGCCAAAACAATTAAATTGAGACACAGGGCTTCTGCGCTGATACAGCTTTCCTTTTATATTCACCTATTTTTTGGATTTCGATTTTTTTTTATCTACGTATTGATTTTCAGATAGCCGTAACTTAAGGTCGGAAAACATTGACTAGTACCATAAAGTATTTCAATGTTCGAGGAACAAGATAAATACGTAGCATGTTGATATCTCAGAATCCCCTTCCCTGTCCTCCGCGGATAAGCGAAAAGCTTAAAGGTAAAGAAAAATGGCAACGAGCTGAAATAAGTTCATCACCCTCGCCTAAGCGAACGTTAGAACTATGTTGCTGAATCAACAGCACAGTGAAATCTTAGTCTTAAATATAAATGCCTTTAAGCGCATTCTTCTATCACTCCTGAGTTTGTGAATCCGACTTCACTATGGCAACGTGAATGGAATCGTTTTCTATTGCAGAATAAAAAAGAACTCTCTTAAGTTCCAAAAATTAATTCTTCTGTACTCATTCGGCTTTCTTTCTTCTACTGAGAAGAAACGTATCGATTATATCGAAAGTTTTAATAACCTATTTCTTGTGAGCACCGTACGATAGTTTCCTCTTGTTCCTATGATCATTTTTTTCCACTAGCAAATATTGTTCCTAAAAATAAATTTTTGGAAGAAAGATCATCCAGTCATACTTTTTAATTTTTTGAATTCTCGTCTTATTATAAAATAAAAGGAACTTGCAGAGCTTGCATAGTTGGCTTTATAATGTGCAATCTTTGCAGATCTTAAAATCCCTTCACCTGCACTTACTTATAGTATAATTTGGTGTAATGACCTGTTAAAGTCTAATCCAATTCTATAGATTAAGTTAAAGATTTCTTTAAAAATATTGTTTATAGTTATATCATTTGAATAGTTATTCATCATATTAAAATTCAGTGAAAAATTAGCTATTTGAAAATCATACGTATCACTGCTTTAAAAAGGTTTGAAAATTGAAAATCATGAATAATTTCCTCGCCTTCATACTCAGTCAGACTTTCTATTAGGTGAACGATGAAAGTAAACCTTAAGTTTGCTCCGTATTATCGAAATTCATTTATATTCATTTAGAATAGGCAAGGTCATCGTTGTTTTGGAATTAAAATAGTTTGAGATGCTTTGATAGATGTGATTTTGTGCATATATGTGAAATCGTGGAATCACAATCAGATCTGATATTATCATGATAGAACACTTCCAATTTTCCCAACCTACAACTCTATAAAGTGTCATTCCGTTATATAATGAATATGAATAGTGAAGGACATTTTTAAATGTTTGCAATAGAGTTTAATCAAAGAAAGAGAGAGAGATCAAAAGATTACCATATACAAAGAGAAATCGTCAGAGCTTTTGGAAAATGAAAGTGATAGCGTAAATAACAACTTTATCCTTTCATTACTTTATTCTGCTTTGATCTATTTTCTCAACGCAAAAATTGTGAAAATACCTCAGCTTCTCTGATAACTCATTTAGAAAAATATGACGTACTGTTTATGCCATTTCCTTGACCATATTCTCGAAGTTTCTTTTAATTTCCTGTTCAAAAGTAGAGTTACTGGGTCATCAGAAATAGGTGACTGCAAGCTCACCGAAAATTTTCCTACCATCTCTTAGAAACGATGCTTCATCAGATTCGAGAGATCAGAAGTCAAAAGTGCGTTTTTAAAGAACTCAGGTTGATTCGTTCATAGCATCAGCAAAAAAAGCCAATGCTTCCTACATATGCCGCTGTTCGTTCCGCAATCAGCATCTCCATTTCATTTGTGGTCGCCCTCACATTGGTGTATTAATTTTAAGAGACTACATGTATATATGTGTATGTAAAGTATAATAAAGGATAAAGAAGACGAGGATGGCTTTTCTACTCCAAAGAAGCTCTTAGCATCCTAGAAAAATTAGGAAGACCTAATCATTCTCATTTGAAAATTGACTCCTAATCCATTAAGGTCGGAATGATGGATCAATTTAGTTGTAGAATGATTGAAAATACTCTATTTAATGAATGTATGTATTATAAAAACTCGTATAAGCAACCCCCTCTTTTTAAAATTTTTGGTCCCAAAATATTAGGGGGTTTTTATACAACAAATAGGGTGTTTACACTCGATGAAATCTCGATACATAATTATTACTAAACCTTGATACAAACAAATTCTCTTTCCTTTTTCTTAAATTTTACAGAAATAATTTTATTTCCTGAATTTCATTTGATAATTTCAAATAATTTATCCCATATTTGGAACCAAAAATGAGATCTCCAAGAGTCTTAAGGAGCAAGGGGAGATGCAAGTTCCCTCAACAATGTTGACCAATTATGTAGAGGGAGACAATTATTATAATTGCCTATTTTTATGTATTTTGTATGAATAGATCTTCTTATTTCCATCAACATTAACCGAGATTTGTGAAATGAGAATGCCGAGAGAGAAGAAATTGTAGACTCCGATAATACTTATCATTTTTATTAAAAACCCTTTTCCTCGTTGAAAACGTAGCTGTGCTACGAAAACTCGTATTTTGATGTGAAATACTTTATATATTTTATTCTATAATCAAAATATTAATTATTATTGTAATGGAATCCATAGATTCTCTAATTATTCTTGTATCCTGGTTCATAAAGAAACCTCACTGAAGAATCATAAAAGCTATTGTACATTATAAAATAATATGCGAAATATAAATTACACTAGCTGCATGATAAATTATTCTCTGTTTTATCATTATCGATAAGTTTAAACTTAAAGTTTCCAGTTGTATAAGATATGAGACTCAGCAATCACCGGAGATTTCAACGGTCGGAATGGGAATGGAACAAGATTATCCAACTCAAAAGGGAGAAAAACATTGTTACTGGGCAGAAATTCTGAAAATAAAAAATCGAATCTTTCTGATGATTAACGGGGGAAAAAATTATTTACTATTATAATTTCTATTAAGGAATGTATAATAAAATACTTTTTATTATACTATGGCTTTCCGCAAAGTCAAACCTTCTGACATTGATTTCATTAAGGAATGTATTTTATTATCTGTTCAAGGCCCGATGCAAACTCTAGGTAAACGCCTCATACTGCATGTCAATGATCTTAAACGCTTATACCTTAAAATTACCAGTTAGTTTAACCTTAACCCCAGCGACGTATGCAAATTATTGTTTGAGCAACAAGGCACACTCATCATTTCTAGAAGAATTTGTCTGGAACATTCCTGAAATGGCTAGAAAAAAAAACTATCCATAGTTCTTTAGTACCTTTGCCTCAAGATAATCGTAAAAAGCTGTTTTGATGCGCTATGTACTGTAAGATTGCAAAGCGAAAATCCTCTCCAATAGATTAAACCAATTTAGAAACGGTGCTGTCGTGCTCGAGGAAAGGAAACAATTATTGCAGTATATCTGCGTCCTAACATTGCACGGGATGAAAAGTGATTTTGACCGAGCATTTTTCCTTGTTCAATGTTTCCTTACAATTTAAATTAGAGAGCATTAAAAGGGTGTTATTTCCAGGGTACCTCAAGATAAGTGTATCATAATCATGAGATATCAGCTGCAAGATTTCCATCAGCTGCCCAAGTTTTCAAACTAGTAAGTACTTAATACATTCAAACAACAATTTTTATGATTTATTTTATTTTTCATAAATTTCATTCATATTAAAGGTAAAACCGTGAATATGATTTTTCTATGCATATAGTGTTACTTATCATTCCAATTTGAACTTTTATGATTACATTTAGTTTTCACAAATTATATGAGTAATGTTCTTTTTCTCTTTCATTTTTTCACTCCTCCATTTTCTCCAGTCATTTCAGCAAAATTTTGTTATGTTTACAAAACAATTCATACAATTTACTGTTTTACTTCAAATGATATAAAATAATATATTTCAAATTAAACACATTTTTGTTTCACTTACATGCAGTGAAAAGAAATTTCTTTCGTCATTTTCCAGATATATTAATATTAAAATTAAAGTTACAGCTCAAAAATATCTAACTAATTCATGAATGCTCATGTAAGCCTTCTATAGATAAAACTTTATAAATGAACTACAATTCTCCTGTGCAAAACTTTATTTCTTGTAACTAAGAATATGCTTGAGAATTAAGGTGTGGGAATCATTGCCTGCTGAATATGAAATAATCTTTTACATTTTAAATTAAAACAATATTATTATATTCCAGGTTTTCTTTTTGGTTAGATAAATGTATCACACATTTTAAAAATGATGTCAAGCAGATAAGAAAAACGGCAATTTATATTGGAAATGTGTATTTAATTAATTTACTCATCCATTAAACTACATGAAATTTTATATACAATTTTTTACATCTCAAAACATATTTTACAATAGATACAATTATACATTTCTCTCTTAATTTTTCTGAGAATTACACTTCATTTCATATACACATTTTTCTGTTTTTTAGTAAGTAAAAAATGAGACAAAATAAAATGAAAGTAGGTGAAGTACTTTTTCAGTTACTTTACTGAAATGATGCAAAAATAAATTTGCCATTCTAGAAACTCCTTGATGTCCAATATGAAGAAAACTTAATGGTGAAATTAATTTTAAGGAATTTTATGATATATCTGATTTATATGGATAAATACTTATCATTCCAGGATATCTTCAACTTATCATTATTCACTCTGAATTACAAGTTTTGAAATGAAATTGGGTTTGTTTTAAATCTATTACTACTGAAACTGCTTTATCTTAGGAAATAGAAGAAGATAAGAATGAATTAATTATGGCTTTATCGAAAGAAATTTTTGAAGATTGTTAATGTATTTAATGGAAATGAATTTTGAAACATATTTGCTGATCACTGAAATCTTATGATGATAAATTTTAATGAATTTGATTATACTTTTAATACTTTTAGTGATATGCTTTTTCCAAGTAAGATTGATATTTTGTCAAATTACACTTTTGATGTTTCATCTCCATAGAAAAAAGATAGATGTTGTGGATATAAATACCATATCTCATTCACTCTTAGCATATGTGAGTAGCAACTTTGAATGGGTAATTTTCCATTTTTTCATGGTTAATAAATCAGAATTTAATTATAATTATTTTGAAGTATATTCAGTTTATTGTAGCATTTTTATTTGCATCATTCTTTTCCAAAAATAGTGAATTTCAGGTATAGATTCTGCTATGCAATTATTCCTCCTAACCAATTTCATATTGAAAAACCAAACATAATAAAGTTACTCTCTATTTTCAGAATCAGCAAAATTTCAGAACAGTTTCTTATTATGGCTACTAATTAAACAGCCATTCTGAATAAGTTAGTTAACTGAAGCGATTAGGAAACTGAAAATTTTCTATTGAACAGCTTTTTGAATCAAACATTAGAAAAGGAGGCAATATACTCTTTTTCATTTCTTATGATATACTTTTCTTGAGCAAGAAGTTTAACTCTTATTACGAGAATTGCTCTATATACTTAATTTTATTTTGTAAGATTTCATCCATCCTGAATGAGTTTTATTTAAGATCAGCAAGGTAAATATTTGTATTCCATGGTATACATCAAATTTTATTATCATACTACATATAGTATTACCAGTGTATTTTATACTATTCACTTGTAAGTAATATTTTATGCTCATTTTCCATTTCATAGTTTGAGAATATATATTAATATATATAATCTTTTGCATGTATCCAGATTATAATTTAACAAACAGATTAAAATAGTAATAATTATCTATAAATTTTGACACAAATCCATATTTATATGTTTACCTGTTCCAAAAAATAAGTATAATATTAGTGCTCAAACAATTTTCTTTTCCATAATGAATTCTAAAATTTCTGTCTTAATGAATTCACAGATTTTTTCCGAATGAACTGCAGCCTTGAGAAAGCTGATTAGATAAAGAGCTACTGAAAAATGTAGATGTTCATGCAGATTAGAACAAATAAACAATACACCTCATCCAGTTAAGGGCAATGAGTGTAATTAATTCTTTATATCCATATACAGCCATATTATTGTTCACAATGACCTTTTTGGTAAACGAAAATAAAATCGCTGGAGCATCTGAAATGATGAGATTGGGTTGCCGGCAGGTGACTGCTATACCAATATATATGAAAGAAATAACTATAAGACAAGAAGGAATGGGCTCAAGAATTATCAGAAATTTCATGATGGCTTTAATGAAGACAGTGATTGAGATCATAGAGATGGAAAATGCTCTCTTTGATATGATAAGAACAGTGAATACAATGGCGAGTGACTGTAAATCCCTTATAGATCAGGTTATCAGTGTAAAAGATGAAATAGTGACTGCTATGGAGGAAATGGTAGCTTCTACATTGTTAGAAATCAGCATTGCAATGAGAGAGGTAATGATTGAAAAGGAAAGTATGGAGATAGAGTCTACATTACCCATTAACTCTATGGTAGATGTAATGGTAACCATCACAGCAAGGGAATGTTTATTGGCCATGCAAGATGGCATGGTGGAGGAAATGGTAAAGGATGTGCTTGATTTATTAAGTGAATCATTCAATATGGCTATGGATACCATTAAAATAATGGATAAGGAAGTCATGGCCTTGGAGACTATAGTTATGAGTATTCAAAAAACAGTTATTGATATAGATGCTATTAAGATAGCAGGTAAGGCTATGAGAACTGCCAGAGAGGCTATGGATGCCTTAAAAGATGATATGGGAGAGAGAGCCATGATGGAAGCTCAAAGAGCATTAAGTATAGCATTGAAGGCTTCAGAAAATATGGAAAAAGAATTGCCAACATTCACTACACATGTATCAGAAATGAATTTATCAGGAGAAGTGCTCAAGGTCACAAGTTATGTTATGAAATCTATGGACATGAACATTGCAAGAGAAATCTTTACTTTAGGTGAAAGGGCAATGGTAAACATAAGATATGCAGAAATCAGGAGCAAGGAGTTATGGTTTTTAGTCAATAGGTACATGGCAGCAACTTTAACTGATCTATTTGTTGCTACAGAAAAAGTTAAAGATGGAGTAAATAATTTACTATATTGTATGACAGTTACTTCAGTGGCAAATTGTATGATAGACATGAATGTTGTGATGTTAGACACATTGGCCATATTAGAACAAGTAGCAGATATTGAGAGAAGTTATATGATGGCTGTGGCTGAGAATACAAACAGTCATACAACAAAGAGAGGGATGAAGGCTATGTTTCATGTTATGGCAGCAATTAAGTTTGCCATGGAAAAAAGAATAAGGATAAGCATAGAAAATATAGAAAGTATGGCTGATTCAGAGGATATTGATTTAAGAAAAGCCGAAGTCATGGAGATGATAATGGAGAGGAAATGCTTTGCAGCCATGTTAGTGGCAATGGAAGTTGTTGATTCTTGCATTCATAAGAATCTTAAATTTACACATCTAAATGATGTTATGGGTTTTCAGCAGCCTTTCTTTCCATAATTTAAGTATATATTCTATCTTTTATGAGATTTCTACAACGAAAAGTCTTTTGAATGGATGGAATTCAAAGCTTTGTAGTGCATGGATTTCTACAGTTTCCCAAAGGAAACAAAGTGATTGGTTTCACACTGATACACTTGTTTGTCTGCATAATAATATAGCAGTGCTATTTTTCTAGTATTCTGATACTTAAACTCTTATACTTTATAATTATACATATATTTACTTTATCTTTCATTATCAATAAAGTTTCAATTGAAAATGTGTTTTATAAGTCTTGTACCTGACTTTTTAATTTTTTTCAAAAGTAAACAATACTTGTTTTTAAAGTATTTATATAGAAGAATGTTTATGTATACAAACAGTAATATATATAATTGATGATGTAAGCTCTACATGTATATACTTACTTTAGTCTTACTTTGCATTGTATTTACTTGATTAATGAGCATATACCATGATCTTTGTTTTTGACAATATAATCAGTATTCTCAGAGTCTGTTTGATTTATTTAATTATAATTTACCAATTGGACTGAATTTCATTGAGTTAACATAAGCTATATAATAAATTAGGTTTTAAGAGGTATCATTAGATGAGTTTAAAATTATGCTTCAAAAATAAAAATATATTATTATTTCCATGTCAAAAGAGCAAGGTTGAACTTCTGTAAATGTAGAGTATGTGTAATACCCCAAAATCTTCAACTTGTGCAGTGCAGAGACAATATAAGCTAAATAAGAGAGAGGGTCTTCATGCACATTTAATGAAGAAATGTATCTAAAATCTTTGAAGTTTATTTATATTTGATATAATCAATTTTTTCAGGAATCAGGGCCTATGTGGACCAAACCTCTTTCATTTTCTATATACATCTTTGTTAGTTAAAATCATTCAAGACTTTTGTGGTGGAGAGTGTGTAAAATCTCTTATATCTCCATACACTACAAATATCATAGTTTCATGCACTGTTAGGAATGCCATTGGTTGAGGGATAAGGCAAAATAATCGTACTTTTTCATCATATTAATAGTTCATTCATTTCCTCCCCAATAGATTAACACAATGCCTCCCATGATCTCTCAGGTTTATATACTAGATTTTCTAAAATTTATTTACTTTATGCAACCAATAAGGAGTAATATTACACTTTCCTGCATGCCAAAAAATTGTGCTTTTATTGCTAAATAGGAATTGTATTTTACACTCCGTGGCATTTAGTACAATAAGTCATCAATTGTAGTTTGTATGTAACATTGGGATAGTGTTTTAAGCAGGTTTTACTGTATATATTTATATATAATAGCATAAAATTTAAGTTATTTTCACTTACCTTACAACATATCTTCATATCTTCAAGAATCAAGACATCAAAGTATCAAAGGAATTAGAAAATGAATTAATTTATAAATCCATTTTTATTAATATTATTTACCTTGTAGCATGCAAAAGGGTCTCTGTCAATCAACCAAAACTCGCTAGACCGACAGTCTCTCAACCAACAGTCACTTTACTGACACTAAACTGACCAATAGCTCACTTCAATAAAATTATTTATATCCTAAATGAGTTGGCAGAACAAAAAATATTTAAATTTGTGAGTTTATAAAAATATCTTATATTAACTTTCTATAAAGCTCCATGGTTCTCTATGGTGGCCCATGGTGCCCCAAAGTGTCCTATATGGTCCTTTGTTGTCCCTTGTGGGCCCAAGGCATCCCAAGGTGATCCAGAGTGTTTTTAGGTGTTCCATGGTTTTCGTAGGTATTCCATGATGTTCCAGGTGTTCCAAGATGTTGCATATTACATTATAACTTATTCAAGATTCCTTAATGAAGTAAAAGGGATAGATTGTAAACATGTAAACTATTATTTCTTCAAATCCATATGGAATGTAAAAATATTTGATGATGGAGCAAAATAAGAATTAATTACCTCTTCATATATTTTTCTAATATAACTAAGTAGTATCCATTTATATTCATTTTATTCATTGTGTTCCCAGGTGTTCAAAGATATTTTCAGGTGCTCAAAATTGGTCTATGCTGATTGACCAACAGTCCCTTGACCAACGGCTCACTTTACCTACAATAAACTGACTGTCAACTTTGAATAAATCTCTTAATGTGCCAATTGATTCTTTAAACAAATAAAGCTAAATTTTTTTGCACTGATGCCTATTGATTCGGGTTATAAATAATTTTATTCAAGCAACTCAAGCATCAATTGGTTGATCAGGGCCCATACAAGGTCTTTGCGTACAAAAAGACTCATATATCACTTAGTTTGGTGTTCTTTTGTAGAGATTTTGAATGTGGCATGATGCTTTATCTTCTTTGATACTTAAATATTGTGGTTTTTAATATGCACTCAATTAAAGCTATTTTCCCTTTCCTTAACATGTATTTCCAAAAATTAAAAATTAGTTAAATAATTTTCACCATCATTGTTTTAAATTATTATGATCTACTTTATTTGATGGAATTCTGAATGATTTAAAAAATTTTGATTTTGATGGAAAATTCCATAAAATTTCAAAATTTTTAAATGCAATATTTATTTATGCTAGTTATGGTTTATGTATGTGGAATGGTATTTATTCATTCCATGATGATTTTCATCAAATTCCATTTTATTTCAACTATTAATAGGCAAAATTCCTTTACTGGTAATATTAATTTAATATGATATATTAAAATCAGTTACAATAAATATATTTTCTCCTCAAATCTTTTATTTTCAATCCTTGTTAGCAGAAATACACCAATAACTTGTTTATAGCATAATTAGAAGCCAATAATTATCATTTAACCAAAGAAAAATATTTTTTGTAAATGGAAAAGTTCGTATATGAAATACTTCGTTTACAAATCTACCCTTAATCAATTAAAAAAATAACCTTATTGTTTTAGTAAAAGATTTATATTTCATCCATACTGTTATTCATCTATAGTAATTAAAAATATGACATAAATAAATGATTTCTTTGATACTTAAATATTGTTATTTTGATATGTACCAAATTTACGAGATTATTATTATTATTATTATAAGAATTAAACTGCTAGTAGGCTGTAAGCCTGGTGGCAGTTATTTCTACATCTATATATATATATATATATACAACTAATATACAATATTCGCAAAAATAAATACTATAATACATAAATTGAAAACATAATCTAAAGTAAAATGACAATTCCTTAAATACATACAACTAAATAAATTTAAACACTATACCTAACAGTCAAATTATTAGTTTCTTTTCCATTTAGCTTCACATCTATTTTAGAACAGTGTAATAAATTTCACCATAATATCTGTAAAATATGGTCAGCATATATATCTTATCAATTTCAAAATGATTTGAAAATTTTTGATTTTGAGGGAAAATTCATTAATAGTTCAAAATTTTCAACTTTCATAATTACTTGAAGTGAGTTATAATTTATCAGGTTGGAAGCATTTTAATGCTTTCTATAATTATTTATATCTTATTATGCTTAATTTTAATTATAGGCCAAAAACCTTCACTGGATCATTAAAGGAGGATGTAAAAAAATTTCCTGCAAGAAAGTTATTTTTCCTTCTTTTCTTGTACTATTTTCAACTCTCGTAAACAGAAATACTCTAATAACATGCTTATGGTGCTCTTAGTGGAAGATAATTGTTATTTTACACTATAAAAAATTTATTTATTCACATAATCATGAAATTCAACGGTTGGGAAATGAATTACTTAATTTATAAATCCATTTTTATTGATATTATTCCCTTGTAACATACAAAAGTGTCTTTGCTGATCGACTGACCCTCTTTTCCCCAATATTTGACTGACCAACAGCTCACTTGACTGAAAGCTCACTTCACTGACTTAACTAAATTAAACATTTATAATTTGATATTTACTTGATATGAGTTACAGTTTATGTAGCTGGAATCATGATTATAATGCTGAGTATGCTGAGATTTATCTCAGTTTTGTTTTATATAAATTATTTATAAGTAAAAAATCTTTAATGGATCATTGAAAAATGATGTATAAAAACCTACTGCAATAAAACTGTTTTCTCCACCATTCTTCTTTCATTTTGCATCTCCATATACTGAAATACTCTATTATCTTATTGATGGTGTAACCATAATAAAATGATAATGGTTATGTTACTCACATAAATTACCGTATTTGACAGTATATAAGATGTACTGGCATATAGGACGCACCTACATTGAGCAGACCTCACATAAGGAAAAAAGTTATAATAATCTGTGTGGTAGCACGGTACTACACTAACATAGTAACTTACTATAACTCCGTTTCCACTTAATTTGACACTCCTAATTTATACTGAATGGTTTGGCTTAATCTCTTGTTTCCTTTAGTCATATTACTGAGGATATTTTTTTAAACAAATAGTTTTAAGCACCCATAACAATACCTTTACATGTAAGATGTGGACAAAATTTTTTAGACCTAATTTAGGAAAAACGGTGTGTCTTATATGCTATCAAATACAGTATATTTATGTAATCAAATCATCATAGAAGCAAAGGGTTAGGAAATGAATTACTTTATTAACAGTTCCATTATTATTGGTATTTTTTACCTTGTAGCTTACAAATAGGTTTAAATTTCACACTATTTGGTATTATTTAATTATATTTCTTAAATGGGTTTTATTGTAGTAACAAATTATGATTGTAGGGAATATATTTGAAATGAAATTAAGAAATCTAAATTTTAACTAAAGTTTAATATTCAAAGTAAAAAGGGTAAAAACCCTTTTCTATATTTGTTTGAAATCATCAACCCATACATTTCGTCTATCAACAAGTGAACTGTTTCATTTATGTAAAAAGTATGTTTCTTTAAAGCATTCTTATAGTTGTTTTTATTTTATTATAGGAGTTCTAAGTATAAGTTTTACTCAAATGCTGTAGTAAGTATGTTTAAGAATCACTTATTGAAGCTACATATAATGTGAATATAAATGTACCCTTATTTTTATTTTTTATAGGGATGACTAAAGATAATAGAAAATTAAATAATTCAAGTGAGTTCAGCATTATTTCAGAAAATATCCAGAGATAATGAATGAAATTACAAATTTACTCCTATCAAGCAAGTTTTAAAACAATCTTTTTATCTTATTGTATATTTTATTGATTGATCTCATTAGATGTTTGATATATGCTCAGGATATTGCAGTAAAAAAATACAGGATGTTTTAGGGAAGATACCTTTTAATTTAAATGTCATCATATGATGGATCATAACATCAATGGATTGATAACATGAATTTGATATTTCAACATCAGAAAAATCTATGCATTAAATAGAAATTCAGAATTGATTAAAACATCTTTCCATTGACTAAAAGCACTTCCAATCAACAGTTTTTTTAAGCAATTAGTGATTAGATAAAACTCATCTGTATGCATAGCCTCCATATCCTCCATTATACCCACCATAACCCCCCATTCCACCATACCCACCATAACCTCCCTTACTGTCATAGTCACCATACCCTCCCTTACCACCATAGTCAATAATTACACACTTTTCATCTTTATCCTTATCATCACAATCTTTCTTCTTATCTTTCTTCAAACAACACTTCTTGATATCCCCCGCCTTAACATATGCCTTGTCATCACAATTTTTGTCCTTTTTCAAAAGTTTTGGCTTGACATCATCTGCAGTCAAACATTTTTTTCCATCACTTTGGCAAGGATAATTCTTGTACTCATCATAACCACCATACCCTGGATAATCATACCCATACCCTCCATAGTCATAGACATATCCAACAACTTTCTTCTCTTCATCATCACAATCTTTCTTCTTATCACATTTCTTTTTACAGTCTTTCTTTATACATTTCTTCTTTATGTCACACTCAGTTAGATAATCCTTACCATGGCCTTTTGTTTTATACACTACCATTTGATGACCATGGCCATGTCCCCCATGGCCACCACCATAGCCACCATAACCACCACCATATCCAACTTTCCCTCCTCCACCATAACCATACCCTGCCCCACCATATCCTCCATACCCTCCCCCACCATAACCACCATGTCCACCACCATATCCACCACCACCATATCCACCACCACCATGAACTCCACCACCATATCCTCCTCCCCCATATGCCCCTCCTCCATATCCACCTTTTCCACCACCACCATATCCTCCTCCACCATATCCTCCATAACCGCCACCACCATGTCCGCCTCCATCATATCCACCACCACCTTTACCACCACCTCCACCATATCCTCCATAACCACCACCACCATGTCCGCCTCCACCATACCCACCTCCACCATATCCACCACCACCTTTGCCACCGCCTCCACCATATCCTCCTCCTCCATACCCGCCACCACCATGTCCACCTCCACCATATCCTCCTCCCCCATATCCACCACCTCCTTTTCCACCACCCCCACCATATCCTCCTCCCCCATAGCCACCACCACCTTTACCACCGCCTCCACCATATCCTCCTCCACCATATCCACCACCTCCTTTTCCATCACTTCCACCATACCCACCTCCACCATATCCACCCCCTCCTTTACCACCCCCTCCGCCATATCCTCCTCCACCATATCCACCACCACCATATCCTCCTCCTCCATACCCGCCACCACCATGTCCACCTCCACCATATCCTCCTCCCCCATATCCACCACCTCCTTTTCCACCACCCCCACCATACCCACCTCCACCATATCCACCCCCTCCTTTACCACCCCCTCCGCCATATCCTCCTCCACCATATCCACCACCACCTTTACCACCGCCTCCACCATATCCTCCTCCATACCCGCCACCACCATGTCCTCCTCCACCATGTCCTCCTCCCCCATATCCACCCCCACCTTTACCACCACCTCCACTATATCCTCCTCCTCCATACCCACCACCCCCTTTTCCACCACCTCCACCATATCCTCCTCCACCATATCCACCCCCACCTTTACCACCGCCTCCGCCATATCCTCCTCCACCATATCCTCCTCCCCCATATCCACCACCACCTTTACCACCGCCTCCACCATATCCTCCTCCCCCATAGCCACCACCTCCTTTACCACCGCCCCCACCATATCCTCCTCCCCCATACCCACCACCACCTTTACCACCTCCTCCACCATATCCTCCTCCTCCATACCCACCATATCCTCCTCCCCCATACCCACCACCTCCTTTACCACCACCCCCACCATATCCTCCTCCATACCCACCACCACCTTTACCACCTCCTCCACCATATCCTCCTCCTCCATACCCACCGTATCCTCCTCCCCCATAGCCACCACCTCCTTTACCACCGCCCCCACCATATCCTCCTCCCCCATACCCACCACCTCCTTTACCACCGCCCCCACCATATCCTCCTCCATACCCACCACCACCTTTACCACCTCCTCCACCATATCCTCCTCCTCCATACCCACCTCCCCCATACCCACCACCACCTTTTCCACCTCCTCCATACCCGCCTCCACCATACCCACCACCCCCTTTTCCATCACCTCCACCATATCCTCCTCCTCCATACCCACCATATCCTCCTCCCCCATAGCCACCACCTCCTTTACCACCGCCCCCACCATATCCTCCTCCCCCATACCCACCACCTCCTTTACCACCACCCCCTCCATATCCTCCTCCATACCCACCACCACCTTTACCACCTCCTCCACCATATCCTCCTCCTCCATACCCGCCTCCCCCATACCCACCACCACCTTTTCCACCTCCTCCATACCCGCCTCCACCATACCCACCACCCCCTTTTCCATCACCTCCACCATATCCTCCTCCTCCTCCATATCCACCACCCCCTTTTCCACCGTCTCCACCGTATCCTCCTCCTCCCCCATACCCACCACCACCTTTTCCACCTCCTCCATACCCGCCTCCACCATACCCACCACCCCCTTTTCCATCACCTCCACCATATCCTCCTCCTCCTCCATATCCACCACCCCCTTTTCCACCGTCTCCACCGTATCCTCCACCATATCCTCCTCCTCCATATCCACCGCCACCTTTTCCACCTCCACCGTACCCGCCTCCACCATATCCACCATCATCTTTTCCTTCTCCACCATATCCTTCACCCCCATCTTTCCCACCACCACCATCACCCTCTCCTCCATAGTCGTCCTTATCATCTCTTCTGAGTTTGTACCCTAATCTGATTTGTTTTTCTCCATTTATATTTTTTTCATGTTTATTTAAGTCATCAATCAATATGCTCATAGGATCACTCTCTAGATTCTTCTTGCTTGCATATCTGTCATCTCTAATGTAAACTGGTATGTCTTGAATAGCTGACATTCTTGGACTTTGTGGAGCAAGCTCTTCTAGCAAAGGATTTGCTAAATATAGTTGTGCATCCAGTATATTGGTTGCATATACCAACAAGAAGCAGACATAGTGAAGATTACTCTGAAACAACAGAATGATAAATTTTGTTATATAGCTATTGATTTTGTAAATTAGGTAGGCTCCCTTATTATTGGGTCAGTATGGATATACGGAGTCATAATGTGAATCTTATGTTACATTTCAAGGAAAAGGTCTTTTCTACAACACATGCAAGAAAAAGAGAAATTCATCAAAATCAATTTTCAGCACTTGAATAGTGAAGGTTGTGTTAAATAAAATAGAGAATTAGGGAAATTCCTGGGACCTCTTTATGCTCAGATGTGATGATGAGTAGTTGCTTGAATACTTATATTTAATTTCTTTCTATCAGTTTTCTCATTAATTCCAAAAAGAACAAAACATTGGGTTAAGGGAAAGGGAACAGAATAGCTACACTCTGAACTGATTATTTCCTTATTTATATTGTGATAAGATTGAAACCAGCTTTTCTTTAAATAAGGGATTGAAATCCTGAAGAAATGTTTTTAACACTGATTGATCACATCATTATAATATTTCCTCATGCTTATTATACATTCAAATATATTATTAATATAGGCTATTTAAGTAAGATTGGTTATTAACAAAAGTCATGCCACTATTTTCTTCCTCCAAAAATATTATTATTCAAAAGTTACCTTTAAAGATTAAATTAAAATGCATGTATTATGTATATATACAGAGTAATGAGTGTACATGTATAAAATCATTTTCCTGTAAAGTTAAATTTTCTAATATTTTTATATGGCATATATTATTTGTCTTTATTTATACACACATGATCTCATGTTATTAAATCATTTGGTTGAGAGAATAGAGAGAACTTGGTTTAAATTTTAATTATATGTTTAAAATTTTTCAACTGCACATAATTTAAGTAATTTAAGTTAAACAATACAAGGAGATAGTTTTTAAAAACATTATTGATCAATTCATTCTCAAAAATGTACTTCAAATTTTCTTTTATAGGTGAGTTTAGTTTTTGTTTATCATTTATGAAAAAGAGAAGCAAAATAAGAGAGAGAGATTGGTTGGTTTAGAATGAAAAAGAAAGGAAAATCAATAATTTTAGGTAGGTATAAATGAATGAGATTGATGAACCAAACTTAAGATATTCTGCAAAAACAGTTTGGTTGTCAGAAGGATTTTTTCTTATTTCTTTTATAAGAAACATTTATTTAAAAGGAACTATAATACCTGCATTTCCTAATCCCTTCAGAAAATGGAAGAAATGTAAAATAATACATAATTCTTTGAGTACTTTACTATTTCTAAAGAAGTATAATTAATATACATTTTGCATAATTGACAGTACAGTATTAATGGGCTGAAAACATTTATATAAGATCCTTAAGCACCCAGAAATGGCAATGGCTAGATTAGCAATAGAAAAAAGTAATTGAAAAATACTACGAAAAAATCAGTAAATTTGAAGGTTGAATCATAGTACATAGCTTGAACGTAGCATTTTTAGTGTAACTGATTAGTTTTTAATTTTAAGTGGTATTTTCTATAACATTACTTAATATTAAAAACGCCAAGACATAATGATATAAACTTAAATATTATTATATTAATTAATTGAAAAATAATACAGAATTTATGAATTTGAAGCTAAATTTGTGTAAAATGCAATATGAAAAGGTTTATAAAATACAGAAAGAGATAGAACTGCTTGGAATAAAATGGTGAGAGTTGAAAACATTGGGAAAGAAATCAAATATAGCTGATCACATTGAAAATGGAAGATTTTATCGAAATAACCAAAGATAACTAATGAGAGGTATTTAGAGGACAATATAAATAATTCCTGTTCTTAAAGTATAAATGAAACATTTTGTCTGCATACATTTTCTGGTACACATTATTTTTATTTGCAAGCAAATAAAAGCATTAATCACTACCACAATGATGATAAAAATCAGTTTTATGTTAATAAGAAACTTTGTGTGAAAGATTGCCACAAAATCCTAATGAAATGTATAGTACCCATTTATTGTGCATCCATGAAATTTATTGATAAAAAACAGCTGATTGTAGTTTTTAGAGATTAATTCAAAAATATTTTTTTAAATACAATAAAGGTATTATTTTTAATGTTAAAAATATTTCAATGTTAAAAATGTTAATATAGTTCTTAATTGTAAACTTACCATATTTTCAGTTTTTTAGGCAAACTTGTCCTTCAATAGATAGCTCCAAAATGATCCCTGGGAAAATGAAGACTTCCCAGAGATGAAGGATAAGATTTCCCAAGTTTCCTCAGTGTTTAACTTATTTTTACAATATCATAAGTTATCCCTTGAAACAAAAACTGGCTGAAATAACATAACAAGATATGAAATTACTTCAAAAATTAAAAATTCAAACAAACTATAAACAGAGAGCATAAAATGTTGACTGAATCTTGACTTTTGATATGGTTACAATTCTTTCATTCTGTTAAAGTGTTAAAAGGCCTAACAGTAGCTAAATAATATCCAAAATTTTTGAAGCATTAATATATTACATGTTAAATAAGCTCCACTCTACATAAGCACATTCAGTTATAAAAGAAGAAATGTATTTTAATCTTATCAAATTGAAATTGAATATTTGCTCATTATTCAACTATTCAATTTTTTAAAAGAATATCATTCCCAAGAAAAGATTTTGACATTATTTTTTACCAAATAATTAAAGTCATAAGAAAACAAATACAATTCAAAGTTAATAGGGAAAATTATTTACTTACAGCACAAATAGCCATATTTTGAGAAAATGAGTTCTTTTATAAGAGAAGTTTACAGAAAATATAATTTTAAAAGCAAGTTACAATTAATTTACTTTCAAAGTAGGTGATAACTTAATCAAAGCTAATTTTAGGAAAAGTTTCTTACTTTTTATTCAATATACTTAGCAAAACTATAAAATGATATTTATATTTGACTTTTTGAATGTTGACAACAAATTATCATTATATATTAATTATCACAGTATTAATTAATTTATAATTTCATTCATCATAATAAAGTAATTCATATAAATCTTTAGAGTCATGTCAAACAATGTTTTTGAAAATGTGGGTCTGTTAATTTTTGCATATTAAAAATAATTTGTATTGATAGCATATTGATATATTTAACCACAGTTTATCATTACTATCTAAAAGTATTCAGTGAAGTTAAACAGCATGAATATATTTTGCTATCACAAAAACTTAGTACATTAGACTCAAACAAATATTTAGGCCATTTATCAGATTTTCAATTTAACTACAAATATTTTATTTACTATGTCTTCACAACTAACTGCAGTAAAGCTTTACTGTATATAATGTCAAGAAAATCAATCTTGCCACAATATTTCTCAATTTTGAAAAAATTCAAACTTTGAAAGTTCATAAACCTTTTTATAAATAAAATATTTAACTTAGTAGATTTTATTAAAAATGGAAATTTTACTTTGAAAGTAGCAGGAGGTTTTCATACACCAATATTAATTGATTGATTGTTGGTAAAAATCTTATAGTGAGTATGTTATGATACTTCAATCATTTTCATATAAATATTTGAAAGATATTTGAAACTATGAAGAAAATTAAAAATTAAGTGTTATTTTCTCCGATGTAAAGTTATGAAAAGATAACTTAGGAAAAAATGCTTTCAGTTTGGATAAAACTATTCATCACTAATATTCAACCTCTCAATATACTACTATCACTGAATTCCAATTAGTTTAATTCACCAATATACGAAATAGAAAAGTATAAATTAATTACTCTTTTACATATTTAAATAAATGGTAAAATATTACAATAAAAGACTCACCATTCTGAAGAGGGTCTTGCCCTACAAGGAGAAACTGCTACCTCTGGCCATTTTCAAAGAAGGAAATGATACATCACTATATGCCATTTATTCTAAAACAACATATTTTGCACTTTTTGACTCTGCATCCACATTCCTCTTCTAGACAACTGAACAAGCAAATTTTAAATTCCTTACTATCACTATCTTTAGTGGGGGCAAAGAACAGCTTATGTCTGCAGGAAGTAACTAGCTAACTATAAAAGAGGAACGTGGTAAAAGAATTTTGCTTACATGTCTATAAGAAGTTTCTTCACAAAATTCCTCTCTTTCCTTATTTTAATTCTAACTCTGATGCAGGTGAATCATTTGTAAGTCATCATAGATTACAAATTTTAACTTTATATATGAATGACACACACAAATATATATATATATATATATATGTATTCTCAAAATGTGCCCTTTGTAATTTTATATGCTTCATTGTTCATTAGCTGAGGCATGATTTTCTCTTTTTGAATAAATATTCATTTCTTAGCTTGGGGAATAAGTTGTTAAAAATTACAATCACATTTAAGCTGAGGTTCAGCTCATTTTTATTTATTATAAATTTCTTTTACAACACACAATATTTAACAATTATGCTTTGTATTCATATTTTATAAATATTCAATAGGACAAGAGCTTTTAGCTCATAAAAATAACAAACCATCAAAATCACTGCACTTTTACAAGGGATATGCAACTTAGCAAGTAGAATTACCAAAAGGTATAATTCCATTCCTCATCTTTTATATATTCATTGTAGCAAGTTACCTACTTAAACGTAAAAACAAGATTTTCAACATCATAATAGTTGGGATATTTACTCACCGAGCTTTGTCAAGATCACAATTAGATGTGAAAGATTTGTAAAAAAAATTATGACTTCTGTCAGTCAATAGAAAATATCTTCAGCTCAATATGACTTCTGAAAACACACACACAATAGTATTAGCTATTTCTCATTAATGAAATTGCCTTTCTACACAAATTCCAATTTCCATTATAGAGATTTTCAGCAGTTAGATAGTTTAAGGCAATAATATACAGTGTTATTACTGAAAATGCTGCAAGAAATATTATTTACAGAACATGACAAATAAACTAATTAGTGACCTCAAGTCTTAAACAAAAAGTTAAGCAAAGTCATATTGTTTAACCTGATAATGCCATCTAATTTCCAGCTTCTGTCCTATCCTAATAAATCTCTGCAGAACAGTTCATGAAAAAGCTCATACTCTCGAATGAGAATACAGGCAAAAAGATACAGCAAATATAAAGCTTGATAACTGTTTAATTCTTCATTGCTCTATGAAGCTGATAATAATAACTTTAAACATACTTTAAAGCTTCATTCATACATGTGTCTATGATTCATTTAACAGCCACTGCTGAGATGTACACATTGCACTACAGTGATGTGCTAGTTATAGAATTATTCTTCCCTGACAACTTCTTTTAAAATAAAATACATCTCTGATAATAGTGGCAATGATTCTAAACCAGACTGATATGATACAAGGTATGAAGCAAATGAAGAATTTTATGTTAGAAAAATGTTCGGCAGACTTATTCAGCTAAAATGCTAAGCACCAAATTCAAAGCACCGCATTACATTACAAAAGTCACCGATGTGAAGAAACAGATGTCATCCCAATTAGGCACCATATTATGTAACCATTAGGCTTTTGTGAAACCAAGAAGCTAATTTATCTTGTAACACTCCAACCATGTCTGATGAAATTATAACAAAAATGTCTGGATGGCATGAATAATAAGGGCTTTTAAGCCAGTATTATTCACAATACATTTCCCCTCTTTTACTCTTAGTCATGGTTCCACATACTGATTGAAATAACTAGCTAAGAGGGAGGTTGGAGTAAGCTGCATAGCTGGCAATCTTCAGACATGATCATCACATGTCGGACTGTCCTGGGCCTGTAAGGAGTAAGAAATACATATAAGAAACCTCTCAAATATAAATCATTATTGTTAATACAAAAACAATAAGAAAGCCAACCATAGCAGCTGAATTATTGGTTCTCAATCAAAATGTGAAATAGAAAATAAATAAATAAAAAATCAAAAGTAAATTTCTTCAGAAACTGTTGCATTTCACGGTCTATCTGTGCATGCAATGTGTAAATTTTCATGAGAAAATACTTCAACATGCATATTGCTTTTCATTTCAGTTGACAAAAACCATCACACAGCAATGTTTTGCAACATCCAATTACAAGTTTCCATGTTCTTTCTACAAACGAAATCTACATTTTATGTAAATAAGCATTTAATAAATTCCAAAGTCAACACAATACTTGATAATTTATGTGAATCAAAAATAAAAGATTATGAAGAGGAGTTTGCAGTTATGCAAACATGCATAATATTCATGTATTCATGCATTAAGAATAAATAGAATTGCTCTCAATAGAAGAAAATATTCTTAAAGAGGCAAATGTTGACTGTATATGAATAAAAATGGAGATCAATATAATTAAAGAGAATCCTAGTTTAATATATATATTTATGTTTCTAATAAAAATGGTATTTAAATTCATTATCAATGTCATGAGAGTTATTTGAAATATTTTTCTTGTCAGATATTAAAATAATTCAAGATAGTAATTAAAAACCAGATATAATGTAAACATAAACTAGTATAACCCCTAAATTTCCTTAAATAATAAAGGCTACCAATAAAACGTGCACCTTCATCACATGCCCCTTTAAATCATTATTATTTGAATACATAAGATTAATTGTTACTGGTACATCTCACTTTCATTTACCCTTACTGAAGTTAATATCTAAACATTTATATAATAAAATAAGAATAGGAATGAAGTGTAAATCAAGTTTATAACTGTTTAATGAAATATTATTGTCATATTTATTGAAATTTATGCATAAATAATTATTCATACATTTCTAATTTGAAAAAAATAAAAGGATATAATCACATAGATCTGGTTTCCCTAAATATTTTAAAAAGTATTGGCAGTGTTTTGCACTTGTATATTTTCCTTAGATACTCTAAATTTATATTATTAAGTTTTCAACTGTGTCTTAAAATAACTGGATGCCAAAATTCTTACTCACAAAACAGTTTCCACGACATACTGTACCATGATCCACAAAACAAAATGGTAAGAATAAAAAAATGAATCAGAAGATAATTTTATTATAGATAGTCCTTAATCAGAATTGTATTTTTTGGATGAATATAATATTTTGAGTTTTACAATACAAATTTACAAATTATGATGGTATTTCATGGAAGGTAATGAAATTTTTTTTCTGTGATGTACTTATAGAAGAGGCTATTTTCATAAAAGTAATAATGATCAGTATTTAAAATCTAAGAATAATAAAGTTTTGAAGAGGTAATTATTCATATATGGCCTATAGCCCACCTCTAAGAATATTCCTTGAACATTAGTTCTCAATCCATTGTCTGTAAGTTAGTCTTCAACATGTTAGGAGAATTGTAATGATAACATAGGAAACTAAGACATCACAATTTCAGTTAGAGAGGATCCTCGCAATCTCTTTGAAGCAAACCACACCCAATTGCAGTCCTTGATAAGTGTCAGTCCATAAGAAAGAAATTAATACCAGCCGTAGGTGAGACATAATGGACCCTTAGTACATTGGAATTCTAATTAAGGGATGAAGCTGTTAATGCATTGCAAAGAGAATGAACAAAGGATGAAAACTTATCCAAACATGAATGCAAAATGCAACAGTTTTCTTATATTCTAAACCGAAAAGTTCTCATTTACTTCTTTGACTTAAAGATTTAATCAAGCAATATCATCTTCTCTCATTGATAGAGGATTAACTGAACTTGCTACCTGTTTTTATAACATGTTACTTTGACATCAAATGATGTGGGCCTTGAGTCCAAAGGAAATTTTCTGCAACAATTTTCTAGGAACCAAATTTAAGACAGCTCACCGAATCGGCTTTTCATTTTATTTTCAATATCAACAACAAAATTGTAATTTCCAAAGCCTAAATAGCCAAAGAAAATTAAAAATTCAATTGACTGTATTTCTCATTGTACAATTTTCTTTCAAATATTATCCTCTCTGTAATTTCCTTTGCACCATCTCTTTATTATTTTACTTTTCAATGAGAGGGAATGGTGGAGTTTACTCCAGAGAGACCCATCACGCTACACTCAGAACACTCTTGGTAAATCAATTATTTGGCGCAACAATAGTAGATTAAAAATATAAAAAATTATTACAGGTGTAAATATAGTAGAGAGATAGATACAGAGAAAGAATAAGTGATTAACTAAAAAAGGAGGTTGTCAGCCCACAAAACTAGACAAAAGTTTTATTTATTTATGGTTTTTAAAGACCTGTTTTTGCTATGCCTGCTGGCCCCAGGCCGTGACTTCTTCATAAGTGGGAGGAGGGGAAGGGAGAAGATATTATAATACTTGGGAAGGTCACACCTTGGATTTCCCTGCCTTCTCCAAGACCTTTAGCCCCCTACCCTTCCGACTCCCCCCTCTCTCAAGCGTTCAAGTGGCTTCAGGGGAACAGGGTTTGGGGTCAGATGGCTCTACAATATTTTCACTGGGTTGGGAAGACATTGGATGGGTAGGAAAATCTCTATTAGGAACCCTAGGGCACTTCCCCCATAGTCCATGTATCACACCCCCACTGAAACCCTTTGGAGTTGCATGCTCTCTTAGAAGTCTGAAAGCCCTTGAAGGTACTACATCATATTCCCCCCACCAAGGAGTTTGGTCCCATCTGTCACCATGCCTCATACCCCATGTGGCATAATAATCACAGTAGTCTCTATAATAAGCAGGATCGGCATAACCAATTGGAGCATAATATTCTGCTGGGTGGTGAGCGTAATCCATCTGAGGTGGAGCCCTTCCTCTAGCAGGACTACCCTCTTCTGATGGAGAGCTTCCAGTTGCAGTGTCATATGGATCCATGTCTTCTTGGAGGATGCGTAAGGCTGCTGCATGCAGCTTTGCTAATGGGACTTTCTTAGGTTTCCTGTGATGCTGTAAAGCTTGAGCATGTCTCCTACGTTGCAATTCTGCAACTAATTCTCCCACTAAACGCTCTGCAGAAGCTGTGGGAGATGCTGGAGATGCTACACCAGATGAAGAGGAAAGGCTGTCTGCTCCGCCCTGATTGACCTCTCTAGCTTGGAGAGGAAGGGTCAGCTGACGGCGCCTATCTTTCACATCTGACACTTCTTTCTTCGAGTGATTCAGATCCTGGATCGGCACTTCTTCACTCTTTGTATCTTCTGATTCTGATTCCTTCTGCTCTTCTTCGTCTCCAGAATCATCACATGCATCTCGGAGAAGATTGAAAAGTCGCGAATGAGTTGCCGCTCTTTGGAACTCAACCATTCCCCTCCTTTCTAACACTTCTGCAACGATAGCTGCTGCAGCAGCTGCAGCATCATCTTCTGTGTCCATTTGACGGTTGCCTTTAGTGCTTGTATAATCACATTCTACGTCAGATATGTGTCGACTGAGATCAGTTACCCCTGAGTCATCCTCACTTCCCGGAGGAGATAGAGGAGGTGGAGGTGGTTCAGACTGATCTTCTGTACTAGAACCTCCTCCTGATTGCTTTCTTTCCTTTGCTCTACAGATTGTTGCTCTAATATTTCCATCTGAAGATTGAACTTCAATTTCAGCTTTCTTCTTTTCCCAATCTTTGAAACTTCTCTTTGTTTCTGACCTCTGAATTGAAGAAAACGAACCTTGTCCATCTTCTTCGTCTTCGTCCTCTTCTGATTCTGATGAGCTTTCAGAATCCTCTTCTTCTTCTACTTTTGTAATGATATCCCTACCATCTTTTTGTTGCGAATTTCTTGAATCAGTGTGACTGAATGTACCACTGTTTCTCCTTGTTGCTATAGATGTTGCGACTCCAGTTGGCCCTGCGCTGCATTTGCCCATTTTCACAGTCTGAATACTTGTGCCGCTAGAATCATCCTCCCAATGACTGAAAGGTGATTCACTTTCATGTCTAGTCTTTCCCTCTTCATCTTCCTCTTGCTCTTCATCCTCTGAAGCAGCATTCTCTACATCTTCTATCTCTGCTCTGCTCTCCAACACGTCCATCTTAACGTCATTATCAGGTAATGCCATAGACACACTCACGCTCACTTCAGGATCTTCGACAGAAGTAATTGAATTTAATTTGAGATCGGGACCTGGAGACTTAGAAGATTCTCTCGAGCTATCACTGGCTGAAGCTTCATCTGAATTGTCCTCTTCACCTGCGGAATACTTGTATGATTCCTGCCTCCATTTTTCAACCTTGATATTTGTGGGAGCTGACAGCGTCACGGAAATGCTTTGTTCTTCTGGCTCCTGGAGCTCTTTTAACTTAACCACCTGATCCTTTACGCTAATATCACCATGTACCTCTTTCTCGCTCTTGCACACCTGACTGTCTCCCACCGTTACCGTAGTCACTGGAAGATCATCTTTAGAGCGACTAACATTGATCTTGAGCGGAAGCCTTACGGTGACTGAAGAAGACGCTTCTCCATCCCAGGATTCACCACCATCACTCTCCGAGTCGCTTTCATCTGCTGAATCATCGGCTACCTTGCTCAATTTTTTCTTATCCGTATCCTTGGTTTCACAATACTCTCTCGCTTTTGTTTTTCTATCATCTTCCTCCTCCTCTTCCGTTTCTTCTTCGGTTGCCTCCTCGGTTTCCTCTGCGGTTTCCTCTGCAGTTTCCTCTTCAGTTTCTTCTTCTGTCTCCTCCTCTGTCTCTTCTTCTGTTTCTGGCTCACTAGTCTTCTTTACCTTCGCCCTTACTCCGGAAGTGTCAATCTCTGCCCCTGAACTTGCCATACTCTCACTCTCTTCATAAATCACGCTCAACTGGTGAGGAATCTTTTCCTGAGCCACTTCTTCTTCCTCTTCTTCAGTCTCCTCCTCCTCCTCTTCTTCTTCTTCAGTGGACTCTTCCTCGCTCTCATCATCCTCTTCATTGGTAGAAGAGCATGCAGAGCGGGATGAACTCTCTGCCAACTTCGAATCACTTTCATCGTAAACACTAACGTTGGAGACGGATCGTATCGCTTTCAGGGAAGTGTTTCTCTCTTTTTCTTCATCTTCCTTATCATCATCCTCTTCTTCTGTTTCCTCCACTTCAGTTTCGGTCTCTTCTTCCTCCGAAGTTACCGGTAGGTTCTCGTCTGTGGAACTATTTTTCACCTCCCCTTCCAACTTAATAGTTTGCATCGGAGAAACTGACTTTGATTTTTCTTTTGGTGAGGATGCTTTCTTCTCTCCAGAAGGTGTTACCACAATCCTTGGAGTTGGAGATTTGATTGTCTTCTCCACTTTGAACGCGTCACTTGATGTCTCGGGCTTTCCCTCTTCTCTTTCTCTGGTGATAGCTGAAGCAGCTGCTGCTGCCGCAGCTGCAGCTTGTATCCTGTTGTAGTAAGCCATTTCTTCTGCAGAAGAATATCCAGAATAGTCCTCCGAGTCTCCATTCATGTAACCGGCATAATAATGAGGATGGTATGGATATGGATGCGGTGGGTATCTTGCCCACTGAGCAGGAGATGGAGATGCAGAAGGTGTACCATAAGGAGATGCTGCTGCAGCTGCTGTGGCAGCTTCGTATCCAGCCATGTATGATGCATATGTGTAAGGGTCCCACATTGGCATCTGGTGGGCTTCTGTGCCATTCCACCAATAGGAAGGGTCATACTGTTCACCACCTTCCATTGAGGCATACGGAGAGTAAGACTGGTAATGTGGTTCATACCGTCCCCAATATGGCTCAGCAGGAGAGGAGGAAGAGAGTTGACTCGGTGGACGTTTGGGAGGGTGAGGGGGGGGTAATCCAGTAGGATGGGGAGATTGTGATTTAGGAGAGGAATCTGAACGATGAGAGAGATAGGCCTCGGTAGGGGAGCCACCTCCATCTGTTGATGAAAGTGTCTCTACAAGAAATAAAAAAAGAAGGCCATGCAAGGAATGGGGTAATCAAAGCTACAGTGTTTATTGTAGTATAGGGTACTTTTTATAAGGAAATTGAGGTATATGATGGGTATCAGCAGAAATTTTGCAAGATGAGAAATTATTGGAAAAATTCTTAATCCTGAATAATAATTATCATGAATTTATTTATGATAAAATAATTTAATGGCAGAATACATAATTTAATTAAATAAAAAAATTCTAGAAAAATCTCAGCTATTAATAAAATTACCTAGAGAGAAATTCTTTAACAACGTTAACGGATGTAACTGAGGGATGCAGTCGAGAAAATCAAGAGAAATCTACTACTGTGTATGTCAAGGATTAGAAAATTGACATCCTTCTCTTGATGTAGATCAAATAAATCAAAAGTTTTCAATTTTATTATGGATAAACAAAACTGTTTAATGGCTTTTTCCTTAAGAATTTTTCATTCATTTCTATAATGTATGATTGCCCAATATGAGGTATGTTTTGACTACATCCCTAGGTTAGATCACTTCTGCTGAAACTCATCAGATACAAGAAAGGAATTCAAGGGACTGTTTCTTCATCAAAACTGTAGCTTTTCTTATGATATGACAAATGAAAACTGAATCAACTAAATGGAGAATGAATTTCAAATGGTTTAATTTTTAGGTTGCGTGATTGAAAGAGAAATATTTATGAAATCACAAGAAAACAATAGATGTAATAAAATTACCAATGTATGATATTCATGTCTATGTATAATGTAGACTTATGATTCAGGATGACAATTAAACTGAAACAGCCATATATGAATTAAGAACATACCATGACATTCATACCTAGTGGGAAGACAATCATCTATAAGCTAGTAAACAGCATTCTGTCACATTACTAAATGAACAGTTACCACTTAACTTGATACCAATACAGAGGATACAACATGAATAGTTAAGAGAAATGTATTCTCCTGTTGAGGAATTGGATGGTATGATTTTATTTGATACTATAATTTTTCTTTTTTACCTGAAAATAATCAATTTTACGCATATGGTTGTAAATCAAGGGAAACTTTGGTATTTAATGTGCTTGATGAAATAAATTATTTATTGAAGTTATTACTCATAAATGCATCTGAGAGTGAAGATTATTGATCACTTAGAAAGTATTGTTCACTTTCAAGCTTAAATGAAATATAACTAAATAATTCTTAATGGATATTAGAGTCTATTCAAACAGAACAGAATAAAGTTTTCACATAGAGATATTTATTTAATTTTTTTCATATTAAAAAAGATAATGTAATTGAAGCTATTATTTTTTTAAGACTTGTATTAAATTCCAGAAAAATATTTTGTGAGGGAGTGAAAATATTTTTCCAGTTCTACTAGAACAATTAATAAACAATGCCATAGCTTTATAGCAAGTGCTATGAAAATAGTTATGGAGATTAATGAAAAAACTTTATAGTTTCTACAGAAAATATAAATAATAATTTAATGATATATAATAATAATAATAATAATAATTTTCTATGGATATTACAAAGTTTTTTCATTATATCATGGCTTCCCACAAAGTCTTTCTAATATTGATTTCATAGTTATGGAGTACTTTATAAAATATAGGCATTTATTTTGAAATTATTAACTTCAATTTGTGAATTAGATTTATCATAATTGTAACTGTCCATTATTTTGATTAAGTTTTTCATTGGTGTTAAAATGCTTTTGTGGGGGATTTATATATTTAATTTTGTATGTACCTGTTTAATATAGTATTTCAAAGAGAATAAAATATTCAATGTTTTAAATATAATAGTGATACTTACCACATTCATCCTTTCCTATTCTATAACCATATGGTACAGAATTTGGTGACATTTGAGATCCATAACCTCCATCGGATCGACCTGAAAAGATATAAATCCATGAGTTCACAAAATCATATTACTCTGATAGAAAGAGAAACATCAATTATGAATGATAAAGTAGCATGCTGACTCTGAAGTCCTCATTTACAGAAAAATATCAAAAAATAAGATTCATTAATGCCAATATACTCTACTTCTTTGTAAATCAGTTATGGAAAAATATTAAATATATTTCTTCCATTTTTCAAAATTCATGCTTTTAAAGTTGTTGAAATATTATTCTTTACTTAATAAATTGAAAATATTAATTAAGATATTTATAGCATATAGCTAAATTTACATAAATATAAATAAGGGTTAACACAAAAATATAAAGAAGGGTTAACACATAAATATTAAAGGAAATTGTTAGTGAAATAAGCAGAAATTTTGTTAAGGTTAGTTAATTGACATTTTACTAACTGCGATGTTATATTAACTTGATAGAGAGAGTTAGAGAGAATTTTTATACATTTTCAAAAAAAAAAAATTACTCAAAGCAACAATGAGTCATATCATTCTTTTTCTAAATAAGTTGATGTCAATTAATGTTAATGCAAAGACTTAATGCTGACATAAACATACCATAATATTGTATATACCATAAGAAGGATGAAATTATAAATGAAAAGATACTTTTGGGGAAATGTAACTATATGAGTCATGAAAATAAACTGAATGAAGAGCATACTCCCAAAACCCAAAAAGAGAGAAGAGATTTAGCATCCTTTACACCCAGAAGAATTTTCCGTAAAGTTTTCACAACTAAAGATATCAACTAAAAAGCTCCCATTGAACCATAAGAAATTTAAAATTCCACAAGAGAATAAATATCAGCTATTGAAAGACTAGATAAAGGAAGTTACTAACTGAATATATGAATAATTGTCAAGTATGTAATTTATTGAACTCTCTTACCAAATCTTCTAATTGGCTGACTGTCTCTCCTGCAGTGTAAAGCCTGTATATACCTTCACAAATACATCCTTGAGGATTAATTTTCAGCATATTTTGTACAAAGCTTGCAGCTATCTTTATGTTTCAAAATTTATTGAAAGATGTAATAATTATTAAATTATATCATACTGATGATAAACATTCTTCTGCTCAATGAAAATAATAGTCCTGTGATCAATAGATATGCGAAGTAGAATGTTGTGTCATATATATAATGATACATCTTTACAAGTTTGATTTGCAAGTTTTTATATTCCCTTTGACTGTACCAAGTTTAAAGTAAGATTCATATTACACATCTTCATCAAACTGATTTTCCTTTATGTTAACTTTATATATATAAGTTATTTGACAATTTGTCACAAGAATGAATTGAAAGTAAGATTAATAACCAAGGGCTAATTATTGTTACATTATTATCATTCCAGTTCATGATTTATAGAAATGTTGGCACTGTTATTTTCTCTCCTTATTAAATTGGTATAAGAAAATTCTGTTACCAATTAGATCACATATAACCAGCTTTATGCAGTTCATGAACCAATAAATTAACTTTTAGTTTCATACCCCTTGGATCTTTCATTGTCCTTTGAAGTGAAGGGAAACCTTCACTAACAACTTTTATTGAATAGATATTTTTTTTCATGACTCATACTATTTAATAGCATGTTATTTTTGCTCTAGAAGACTGTAAAATAAACTAAAACACTCAAATATTACAATCATAGAAGATTTGAATTTCTACTACATTGATTTAAGAACCTTAATCTCTACTGCCTCCAGTATTTATTCTATTCACTATGTAAATGGAATAAAAAAACTTATCTACTGAAGTTTCTAACTGGTGATACATCATGCTGAAATGTTGGTACATATTTAATTTAATAGTGTGAGCTAATCTGCAGTTAATCAAACTTTAGCTAATCATTTATGGTAAATTGTATTTACTATTTGATGCATTTTACTCTACAGCTTATTCTTCATCAGAGCATATGTTCCAGAAACAAATTCTTTGTAATGAGTTACATTGTTAAAATGAGGATACACTTGTGCCTAAATATGAATATTTTGATAATTTAAATTAAACATATTTGTTCATTAACATTCTATATGACTCATTAAAAACTTGTTCTAATATGGATAATGCAATTTAAGACAATTTTATTTAATATAAAGGAAATTAAAAGGATTAAATTTTTTCATGATACTGATAAAAAATATTTGTTTTGCCTAAGTTTATATATTTGTGTGTTTCACAGTTATCTGAGAGTGTGAGAAACCTTTTTAAAAGTCAGCCTTATCACTACAATAATTTTATATTTATAAGTATTTTCAGAATTATAGCATTGAAACTCCATTTTCGATTGTAACTGAGAGAAAAGTATTAAAGATTTTTAATTCATATTTCTATTATTAATCATTACATTGCTCAAAATATAAAATGAATTAAAGATGCTAAAAAATTAGATTTTATATTTCCTAGACAAATTTATGTTTTTACTGTATTTATGATTTAATTAATCATTGTGAACTGGATTTTTAAAGCATTTTCAAGAGTTAAATGTTAATGTTTGAAAATCTTATCAACAGTAATGGATTATTATTTTCTTGCAATGAGTATAAAATATGTAAATAATGGACAAAATAAAAAATGATGAATGCTAAGTATAATATTAATCAATTTTTAATGTAATGATGTTTTACATTCAGGTATGTATTTATATCATTAGTGGTGATTCCATATTTTGGTAAACAACATAAGTTATGAAACATAAATGAAATGTAATTTTATGTAATATTTAAGTTTTACAAGTATTGAATTTTTGATTAAAATAAAAAGAGAGCTGATAATATTATTTAAGCAATGATACATAATTTCACTCCAACAATCATTATAGTTAATAAAACATCAAAGGAACTTTTGAAACTATACTACTGAGCATTCCATGCAGCATGTTTCCTAAATTTTGCTACAGAGGAATTTCCAATATAGAAGTTGTTGAATACAGAGTTGTATTCAGCTTAAGTTTTTAGCACTACATCAGCTGTTTGTGAAATTCATATCCACAAATGTAAAAATTGAACTAAGTGTTTCTAAGGGATCACTTTAGAGTTGCCAACCATTAACAACTAGTATAAATAAGCTTCAATGCTCAAATCCCTTCCCTCACCAATTATTTCAAACTGAGGCAGCATCAAGCTATATTTGCCAAAGTTTCAGCAAAACTAAGAAAACTCAATTTGCTCAAAAGACACAAATGAACTAAATGTAAGCAGTTACTGTGCAAGGGAAATAAACCAGTGATTTTTAAGCATAAAATGCACATCATACCTGTAAAAAAAGAAATTTCATAGATATTCTTTTGAAAATTAAATTCATAAATTATAAATTTCTATATTCTACAGTACAAGACACTGCTGCATGTTTGATGGTGGTCTTTCCTTCAGTACCAAATTCTTTGGTCAGACTCTTGGAGAAATAAGTTGGCAACCCTATTTTGAACAGCTCAGCTACTTGCATCTGACATTGTCCTTTGACCCACCATCATCATCAGTGTCTGTGATTTTTTGCAGCACTCGGAAGGAGCGAGATTGTATTGGCCCACCTCCAGGAGTTGTAGGTCCCCATCCTCCGCCTGGACTTTGATGAGGCTGTGATGGCTGTCTTCCATATTGAGGGACTTGATGATCAGCTGTTGACATCCTTTAAATGAGAAAGATGATTTATGAAGTATTAAGAGACATTACAGTTTTATCAAATTTCATAAACCATGGAATTAGAGAAATATATACATACAATTATTGGCTTAAGAAACCTTTTCATATTTTATAGCTCTTTAATTTCAGCTTTAAGCAATACTTGGTAAACTGATATTAACATAATAATTTTAGCCATTCAAACAATAAAATTACAGATGTATTTTGTATGTTCTCAGATAACTAAATTTAAAATCATTTGAGGCAAATCATTGACAATCAACAGGTTTCACAAATTCTATTAATAGAATATTTTATGAAAATTATGGATGAATTTCATACACAATATTCCAATGAGAGAGAAATCAACTGAAATATTAAGAGTACATTTTAACATTAAATATACCTCACATTTTATTACTATTGCAATGATGGATTATATTCTGATAAGAAAGGAAATATTATTATAATTATTAGTAAATAATATTCTAATGAGTTAGAATAGAAATATTTATTTCTGGGATATGAAATATTCAAGTCAAAGTACTATAAATAAAGTATTAATATATTCTAACAACAGATTTATTTCAATGGATTTAATTAATACCTTAACTTGAAAGTTGAATGGCTATTACTTACCTCATTATATTTTAGAAGATGATAAAATAGTGCAATCCATTGATCATTTTCAAATGAACTAATCATTTATCATTTTAATCACAAAGACCAAACTGATTAAATTATGATTTAAGGTAAGTTAAATTTCAAAATTATATATCTATCAAAGTCAATTAATTAGATTTCTTAGTTTTATTTATTTTATAAATCAATATTAGTCATACACACTGTTCATTCTATAAGTATCGCTCATACTTAAATGTAATATGTATTCAATAATGTGAAAAATTGGGAGACACCAAATACAAACAATGATTAATTTATTTAATGAAATTATTTCCTTGACTAATACTAAAAATAATCATTATTTAATATTAACATAAATTAATTTATTCCTTCAATAATATAAAACATCTCATAAATTTCATTTTTCATATTCAGTATTTATATATTTTATTTTCAACATTTAAATATGTATTTCTAAAATCAGGAATTCAACAGTTTTATCTTCCATTGAAGGGAAAAAATAGAGAATTATCCATATCATATTCACATGAATAAAAGTATCATTAAGCAAAGGATGTTAAATATTTATATAGTGAATATAAAGTGAATAATTGAAAGGAGGACATTTTACAAAGACCATGAACAACAAGAACTTATAAATTAAACTATTATAGTTTAAATTTCTTAAAAAATGAGCTTTCAGATCATAGTTTGATCATTTAAATATCATAGTTTAAATAATATATATGTAAATGACATACAAAATTATTATTCATTATGTTGGGATTCACTACTTTCAGAAGTTTCTAAATTAAAAATCTCTATAAAATAATTTTAAATTTGTGCAGCACTTAAAAAACACTAATTGAGTTCAATTTAGCTATTAAGCCATAGACCATGTTAGCAGAAAAGAAATTACTCTAATTATATTATTAATTTAATTTATAAACACTAAGGGTACCTTTCCATCGCTGACACAAAATTTCCATCCAACTGGGACTGATGCTGTGGTGGATACATTCCAGAGGGAGTAGCAGGTGAGTTAAACTTGCTCTGCACAAATGGTGGTCTTCTAGGCTGTTGCTGCATTGTAGGGGATTGTTGAGATGGTGATCGTCCTTCAATCTGTAAAGATTTATTGTTTTTAAATATTGTACCATTTTAAGAAATTAAATATATCCCCTACTGCTCATAATAAAGCTGGAATAAAAGATTTCGAAGAGAAAAATTTCATAAGTTAAATATGAAAAAACATGCTCTCTTTCTTGCCTTCATTTTGAAAAAGTAATCACACAATGTATCTAATTGTATAAATCAGTATAGCATTTTAACTTTCATGAAAACATAATTCTAAATTCAAAAACAAATACCTAAAGCAGTGAGGTTTATTTAAGAAAATCAAATTCACTGTGTCAATATGTTACTTTTTAGAAAGCCTTAATAATATATCCTGCAAAAGACAAAATTTTTTCATTATGAAGCTATTACATACTTAATCATCAATTTTATGTACTTAAATTGTTGGATTAAAATGGTATTTTGTTCCAACCTGTATTGGGATCACATGCTCCCTATTCCCTGCTCCCCTTTGCTGCTGCTGGTTCTGCAATTTTTGAGCACCTACAGGTGAAGAAGCATCATCACGACCTTCCACATGAATGGGAATTATCCTTGTGTGGCTTTGAGTAGTTTGCTGCGTGGTAGTCTGTCTCTGCTGCTGCTGAAACTGTTGTTGTTGTTGAAACTGCTGTTGCTGTTGAAACTGTTGTTGCTGCTGGAACTGTTGCTGCTGCTGTTGAAACTGCTGCTGCTGCCGTAGCTGGCTCTGCATGAGAGCATGCTCTTGTTCTCTCAGCTGTTGCTCCTGCAGATCCCTCTGGAACTGTTGCTGGTGCCGCTCCCTCTGGAACTGCTGATCTCTCATTTGTTGTTCTCTGATCTGCTGCTCTCTCATCTGTTGCTCTCTCTGCTGTTGCTCCTTTATTTGCTGTTCTCTCTGTAGCTGCTGCTGGTCTCTCTGCATTTGCTGTTGCTGTTGCCATGGAGGTGTGGTTACTTGTGGTTGTCCTGGCTGAGCAGTTCCTCCTGTTCTCTTCTGAGAATTCAGCCATGCTGGTGTTGGAGTCTTGTTAAGAGACACGTGTATGGGTGACATGGGATTTGTGGCAGATCCAGGGGTGGCGGATGATGAAGACCCTGATCCTCTGGATGGTGGCATTGATTGCTGAGGAGCATTTGCAGGTGGGATGTAAATCTTCCCAGGCCCTGGCCTTGCTGCTGCTTGTTGATCTTCCTGCATTGGAGGAGGAGGAGGAGGGCCGGTTCCTGCACGGATGACCACCACCACCTGTGGCTGCTGAGCTGGAGAAGGCGGAGGAGACGTTGGTGCAGGTGGAGATCTTACCTCTGGAGGAGTGACAGGTGTAACCTGAGGGGATGGCGTGGGAGGAGATTTTTGCGGTGGCGATACCACTGGAGGGGATTTAGGAGTCTGTGGGGGCTGTTGGGAAGGGGGCGATTGACGCCTCTGGGCCATGGAGTGAGGTGGGGCAACTTTGTTGAGGGTGTGTTGGGACCCTGGTGGAGGAAACACAGGGATTGCGATCTGGGGTTGCATGGCTGCTATCGCAGAAGGTGGCAAGGGGCCAGGAGGGGGAGGGGGTGGTGGGGGAGTTGGGATTGTACTCGTGGGAGTGTGTCCCGCTGGTTGCTGGGCGAGAGGGGATACAGTCGGTTGAGGCTGTCCAGTTACGCCCTCTGAGGCTGCGTTTCGTGAGATTCGTCTTTGCATTCTTGGGCTACGTAATTGTGATAAGTCAATACCACCTGGAGTATATGTGAAAGGTTTCTTATCCTTTGTCATCATGGCATTCTGGATTGCCGCTGGAGGTGGAACGCCAAGACCGACAGCCTTCGGTAAGGTACCTCCTCGTTGAGAGAGCTTGGAGGAAAGTAATTCAAATGAAATTAGATTATCCAAACAATGTAATAAGGTAAAATTAAACTCCTACTATTTTAATTTTTAGATTTTGGTCAAATTCAAATAATTGTTGCTTGAACTATAATTATATCAAATATATAAATACCAAGGGATATTAGATGGATTGAAGTCAGCTATTTCATTTCCTTATCAACCTCAATCCTTTTGAAAAATTAGTGAAATGATGATGACAATTATTGTTTGTGATCTGATGATTTTTATAATGATTTACATACAAGCACACTTCACCTCACTTTTAAAAAACGAGAATTCGACCGTTTCCATAGCCTCATCTAGAGTAAAATGTTTACATTTGTGTACATAATATGCATACATCGTTACAGGTTATATTAATTTACAAAGTAAAAGCAAATGATTTCGGAAAAGGTGACTTCAATAAAATGTATGCAGATGTTCTCGAATGCATGTTAAATAAAATTGCAGCATAGTAGATTTTAATTAAAATGAATTGGAGAAAAACATACGTTGGATTGGACCCGAAAGAAAATTAATTTTTTAGATTCTTTTTTTTTCTCGTTTGGAATAATATGAGAGATGAGTCCAAAAATATAAACTATCGATCGATGAAAATTAATGACGTCCACTTGGTCCACGTATTTTAATTTTCTCGACGATATAAATCCCGTTCCTTTGAATACCGTTGAGGGATAGTTTGGATCCGGCATAAAGATGAAGTTACCTCGCTGTTGATTCGTGCTCCAGGGAAGCCTCCGGATGGTGGAGGAGGAGGTGGTGGGGGTGGTGGAGGTGGAGCTCCTCCTCCGCTGGGGGCTGGTGGAGGCGGTGGGGGTGGTGGAGGACATGCGGCACTCGCCGGTGGTGCGCTCATGCTGTCGTTCCCGTTGACGCACGCTCCGCCATAATCTTCTGCAAATAGTGAACATTCAATTACACCGCATTAAAGAGATTGCATTGCTGGAGGACACGATGTTTTTTAAGTGCCCGATTTCGCATTACATATCTCGTATAAGATTCTCCCATCTTTTTCTGAAGTTAAATTTGGAGATTTCAACGCCCGAATGAGGTGATGTACTCCAGGGCAACGAAATATAAACATAATTGGCAGAATTATTGATAATATTTATTATAATCTCAGCTACTTAATAATAACAAAATGGTATAAAAATTTTAAATGTATGTTTTATGTACAGTACAACATTTCTGCTGATAAATTACATTGAGTTTTCTCATGGGTTTATTTCTTTTACCTTGGCAACTCAACTCGGTCATCATTGTGAAACAGATTACGAGTAATTTTGAGAGATTGAAAGTTGTTTCTGTTATTTAATTTACCAGTATATATTTATATATAATTACAGCAAATAAGAGCAATTAATCATCAATTACACGTTGTATTATCCAAGCGAAATATTCGAGTCAAAGTGACAAACATTTTAATTTAATAGGCAAGAGGATATTTCTTGGAAGAGTTTTAATAATGAATATTAATTTCTTTAGATCGCTCATACATTGAGGAACGACCAGGGTGAGCGTGAGGGACTTCTCTGAGGCTTCCAAGTGAATGCACCTCGTGGGAATCATTGTCGGCGGTGTGCATAGCTCACGGTATCGAGTTTTATCATCTCAAAGCTCGTCCTACACGCACCAGAGACCGATATATTTCTACGATGCATCTTCAAATGGTTTGAAGAGATGTTTCCAGAGCGTTACATTATTTCCTTCCATCGCAGTATCGCTGAATAGCTGTATTGGAAACGTATTCGGAATTTAAAAAGAGTTTGGAATCTGATTTCTTCTTCGAGGCCGAGGATGACGAATTTTTAGGAAGAGGCGTCTGTTTTAAAGTGTGATGGAAGAAGTTCACGGAACCTAACCTTGCGTGTTGCCCTTGCGAGATATATTTGGTAGCCATATGGTGGATGACCTTCGACTCACCGATTGGAGGGACAACAGTAAAGGGAATGGACAAGTATATCTCCCTCTTTATTAAGCTCGTTATGTAAGATCTCATTCATCTGCCACGAATACATTACCCACATACATTACCAGATATCAGATGTTATACGAATTTTAATTGCGTCCATGTTTCTATCCAAGAACTATGGAGATAAGGGGGAAATTATAGATAAAGGATGTAACAAGTTACTTATTTCCACGATGGAAATAAACTATGCTCAATTTTGGATAAATATCAAAAATATCTATGGACGTATTTTTACGGACGAAATAGAGAACGGAAGGCATATATCATTGGTTACACATGAAAATTATTTAAATAAAATAATAATAATGATAATTTATAAAACTATTCAACTGAATGTACAATAAATAACAAATGATAGATTATCAGTGTTAAAGGGAAATTTATTTTGTTCATTTATTTAAAAATTACCTGTTACAATTAGATTGCATGAACAGGCGGTAATGGTTTCATCATAATGAAAAGAAATTAATGATTGTAAGAATAGTAAAAATAACCTCAAATTTTATTGCGTCTAAAATTGGAAATTATTTAAAATAAAATAAAATCGATCTGTTGATTGTTTGCCAAACGTGGTGCTTAGAAAAATAACGTAATACAATATAGTACTCCAATAATTAGACCAAGGGTTGGATTCTAAATGTTAAAAGTCGTTTCCAAAACTCTTTGCGGATCATAAGTTAGCCCAAAATAACTTTTTCTTCAATTGACGGGGGAAATAATTTTGGCAAAATTTCAATTACCTTCTCCAGGACCGGATGCTCCGCCAGAAATCTGGCTGGACTGCCTTCTGCAAGAGAAAAAAAGAAACAGTCCATTTAGTGTGCTGTCACATGTCCATCGGCTCGGATTTGAGTAAATTTGAAAGCCTCCTTGAAACTTAAAATAAGCTTTGAATGACCTTTGGATCAAAAACGACTTATGACTAGCTATATCGTAACGCTAAAAGCGTCGACAAAAAAGTAAAGTTTTTAATTTTATTAAAGCGTATATAATTACAACTTAGATTTTCTATCTTATATTCTATCAATTAAAACAGTTTAAGCAAAAAAGAAAAAATAGGTGTATCAACGTTAATATCTTCTATGTAATAATATCAAAAACTAAGAAATCAACCTCAGAATAAAAGTCATAAAAATTTAATATAGCGCACGATTTTAAATTTACGTATAACTTTAAATTTAGATCCAATTAGTGAAATACGTTATTCATTACATTCAAGTGTTGAGTAGAATGAAAAAGTAGGTAATTAAAAAAATGAATACGGTATTTTTTATCATTAACATTCCACAAATGAAATGTATTAATCCACACTCTATGGAACAATCAAAGTATTTCCTGAATATCTACAAAACTACAGCAATAAGGAGCGCTGATGGAATATTTCACCAAGATGGTAAGACAATTGGGAGGTTCTAAAGCATAAAATAAACAGGAATGATTACCAATTTACACCTTCGAATAATACAATTTGCGACCGGGCGAAATAACACTTGTTTTTAGCTACTGATTTCCTAAAAAAATCGAAGAATTAGGCCATTTGGCCACGAAAATGACATCATGTCCACTCACCTGCAGTAGATGCAACGCACAGCCGGTGCGAAACAACAAAGCAGAGCTTGTGAGTGCAGCGAAACTCCAAAACAAACGACATATGGTCACCCACATAAACGCAAGAGATAGAAACATCTCGAGCGAAAGGGAAAAAAACTCGGCGATTTCGAAATGCCTAAAACGCTCGCATAATACAAAAAAGTTCTTATTGGGCCGTGGAAAAATCGAGCTGGAAACTTCGAGATGTTATAGGACGAGGTTAAGAGACCACAGAAGAAAATTAATAAGGTGGAGGAAATGGTTGGTTGTTTATGGAAGAGAAGGGAATTTCACTCCGTATAGCGCCACCTTGACTCGTATTAATATTCCGTGTTACCCATGGAGCCCTCCCATATATGGATTAAAAGGAGCTGTCGCAGCAGAGAAGGGTTTTTGAAGGTTTGCTTCTGGAAAATAAGGGCGGTTACGTATCCTCTGTCAGAAAAGGTCGACGCCTGGAAAGAGGCGTTCACTGTTGGCTCACTGAGATTAAACAGTGACAAGTAAACATAGTTTTCTGGAAATATTTAACTCTTACCCATATTCGAGAGGTTTCGTAATTTTCGCTTATACTTACCATGGTGTAAGGTGAGTAGAAAGGTACGATTTCCGAAAAGGTGTGAGGGCAGTCAGACATTAATATATTTTAGTTCAAAACAGGTTGATTAGAGCCCTAACTAGAGTTAAAATATTTCCATGCATTAATGGTTTGTCTTTTCCAATATTATATGGGTCCAATGACCAAGATCGCAGATTCTCTCTATTGACAAACCTAAGACGATAGCAATTTCTACGAGAAATATACAGGGAAATTATATTACTAATAGAATCAGTTCTCTTCTCTCAAAAATTGGCTGCCAATCGATTACATAAAGAAGTCTTTATATACGTAAAGTCTTAATATACGTAAAGGATTTAAATACGAATGAGCTCGATGGATGTTCATTAAAGTGTACTTTATGACGATGTTTTCGTCTCAGATGAATAAACAGGGATGACCGAGGCAACTTATTATAGAATTTGTTAAGAGGAAGATGAAGACAGATCACACAAGGTCACGGACCATGTATTTACCACGGAGGAAATCTACGATACGGCAGAAACGTGAAATGAATGCTAAGAATTAAGAGATAAAAAAATACACCCCTTATGGATGACTAATGGAGCGAATTTTAAGCCAAGGTTGAGTCTCAAAGCGATTATTTCTGCGCTCTTTTAAAAGCAGATGAGTTTAGGATTTTCTCTTCCGGTCAACAGATGTTGGCTTTGTGTCCCACATCCCCAGCGAAGGAGGATACCCCCCTTCTAGATGGTCCTGCCAATCTTTTGAGGTCCGCTAGGTTCTAAGAAGAACAAGGGGGGTCGTAAATGTCTAATATGATTTTCGGAACCCTTTTGACTAAATTGATCAACGGCTCCGGCTTTGTTTTTCTCTCATTTTCGTAACACGTAAAATTTAAGGGAGCTAAAATAGGAATAAATGTTACTAGGACGTAAAATATTGGGAAAACTAGGCTAAATATTTTCGTCTGAATTTATGGAGAGCTGAAGCTGAAGATAGCAGAATAGATAACTAATCTAGAAACGAGCTCTTCTTTTCTGTTTTTATAGCATTAAATTCTGCTCTTCAAAACATATAAAAATATCTCTTTTTCTACTCAATAAGTATTTTTGCATTGTATAAGTTTCGGAATGATCAGAACAATGGATTTAAATTGATTCAATGAAAATGGAAGGTTTCCTAGTCAATCATTATCGGATAACACAAAAGTGCTACTCATGGAGTCGTGCAGCACGTATGACGCACGTGAATGCCCATTATACTGCCTCATCAAAGAAAAAGATACGGATTACTCAGCTTCTCATAGTGTTTAGATGCATCAACTTATTAGCTTAATGTAGCTAATGGTGATGAGTATGAAGATTAATTTAGATATCGTTTTAGAGTATGGGTTTGCAGAAAATGATTCGTATAGCTAGTAGTATTTAAATAGTTATTTGAATGAAGAATTTTCGTTATATGTATCAAATCATTTCGTATTACCATAGTTCCAGTGCGGCTCTTAATCAATAACAGTTATTCAAAGAAAAGCTTTACAAATGACTAACTCTTATTGGATCATTATTGATACAGCTGTTTATCACCATAATGTTTTACCATCGTTGTTTGGAAAACTAAAATTAATCGTTCATGTTGGCAACTACGTGGATCAGAAAAATTATTATGATGAAAATGAACAATGAAATGCAATCTAAATTTCGTATTTTGTAATAAAGAGATCGCTTGCAATTATTATTTCCTTTGACGTCACTTCAGTGCCTCTGTTGACAATGAAGCGAAACCCCAGCCTGGTGAATGAGTCAACTGCAGCTAGTGAATTAAGCCGATTTGGATCTGAAGCGGTGATAGCATCGCTGAAAGATCTCTTTCTTCACGATTACAATTCGCCTCTGGCGTCTGATTCAAGAGGAGAACATTATCCCCTTCCTTTTATGATGGGAGAGTGTAATTTAAATCCTGGAAAACACTCCGCCTAAGAGCTTTCGAATGCATTAGCAAATCACAACTTCTCAATCGACTCTCCGATGACTGGATATTCCGCCAAATTCGGAAAGTGGTTTAATTGATACTCTCTTAGGCTCGTTTAATGATAGCATTCTGCAGGTAATAAAATCGGAAAGATTAGCCGATAACAAGGTCGAATCTTCGAGGATATTCGTTTCGATAGCCCCCGAAAAAGTGGCAGTTGTGGCTTAATGGATTTCCCCTTAGGCTATGGGTGAAGTTTGATCATTCAACGGATACAGTTTCCTCAAAATATATAAGATGAAGGTACAAATAGGTAGAATAATTTTATTTCTTGACATGTCGTCCTCTTATAAGATAGTTTTTTGGAATATCGATTGCGCTAAACTTCTCACTAAATTCTTCCAAATGATATGGATTCCAGTAATGAATCTAACACTCAATTATGAAGAATTTTTTCCCTACCTAATGATGAATATCTTCATCTTCTTAAGCTGTAAGTGTTAATGATTAAGTGTGAATCGGATGATCTTAATGAGCGTCAAACCATCAACCTTACCACGTAAGCGTTTATTTTCATCATGAATGCATTTCCGTACATTATCACGAAAATAATCAACTTTCATAGCATATGAGAGTGAAGGATGAAGATTATAAAATTATCGAAACCTACAAAAGTACGCTGGAGAGAATCTAAACAGAAATTTCATGTTTATAGTAGAACTGTGGCTATGATTTGTAAAGACATTAATCTTAGGAATTCTAACGAGTCATTGTTCCTGTCCAATAAATCGTTTAACGACGAAGAAAACTTTCTTACTTTCATGACATTGGCAAATTTTGAGCAACGGTGAGGAGAGAAATCCATGTTATGATATTTTGAAGTTAAATATTACTTTCAACTGTAGTGATCGACAACGAAAACTGTTATAACTTCAACCTCACCAAAATCAACTACTAGTAGCTTTCTATGCTACATTGCATGACGAGGTTGAAATCCTCATTGCTTGTACCTAGCAAAAATATTTCTATGGACCTGCTTCGTGGTAATGGGTATGTCTCAACTTAGATACTTGTTTACTCTTCCTTTCGAATCAATAAAGAGAGGTCAAAATGGGCAACGAGACCTCTTGGGCGACGGAACGGCGTCATTCGACGGCGGCGCCACTGTCTATGATATATTCACGAGGGGATGAGGTCAAAATGAAGGAAGAGAGACCGTACATGGAAAGGAGGAAGGCCGTGGGCAATGAAAGGTTGCGACCCCTGCTCGAACAAGCGAAGGTTGCCCTCTTCCAAACAACCCCCCAAGCGAATCTGCATGATCTTCACCGAGTGCGCTAGGATATAGTACCAGCTTCTCTGTTTTATCTGCGGCCTTGGCAGTTTACTAGGTGAGAGTGGCACATAAACAGCCATCGTTCGGACGCCTTTACGATTCGAATCGATTGATTTTTCATTCGATCGTCACTTACAAAGTGCCGTTGGCAACTAATTGTTTCGCGTATCTTCTCATCTGAGAATAGATCCAAGACGTCCGTTAATGAAGCATTAAAATGAGGAAACGTGAGTGATGTTCATTGCAGTGGAGTCATTAGTTTGTGCAAATCGCAACATTGATATTGTGACCTCGAAGCCTTATTCTAAATGCTAATTATCTCCTCTCCCTTATAAAAAAGTTAAAATTTTTCCGGATCTATGATTTATAGCTATATCGATGTTGCGTAAAGCATGATTCTTTTCTATTTTTCTGAATAGATAATGAGTAAGTAAAGAGAAAAACTGAAGGGATGAATCTACGGTAAATATTAAAAATGAGGAGAAATGGGGAAGAATATTTCGCGGAAAATCTATGCCAATAATTCATTTTGAGAATAGTTTTTAAGTAAATACAAACAAAATTAAAGAGAAAAAAATTGAACCATGAAATTTAGTCCAAATGAAATATTTTTTAATGATTTTTTAGCCATTGACGAATATCCTACCTTTCATGAATTAATATTCATAGATTCATAAAAAATATTTATTTATTTATTACGAACAATAAAAGTTTTGAATTCGTTTTAAATTGATAAATATCACATCATTCAATAACAACTACGTGATATTATCGTTGGGTCTTTTATTCAAAAGCAGGAAAGAACAACGATTAGTAAATATTTATTCGTTAAACTCTAGAATGAAATATGGAGTAGCGTGTGCACGCAAACTATGGAAGTAGGCCCGGGTTCAATTCCCGGGGAAGCCAATATATGTGGAATGACACCAGCTTTTCAAGACTTTAGAATAACTTACTAATTATCTTTTCCTTGCACGAACTGAAACCCCAAAACCTATCAAATTTCCATTTCAGTGAGTCGGTAGCTAACTAGAAAATGACGTTATACATAACAAGTTCAATTTAAAAGAAAAGACTTGGCTAGTTTAATTTTCATATTCTTCATCCATTATTATCCTTATTTATATCTTTCATTTAAATTTTTAATTTAGATTAGCCTTTCGGAATTTTATTTTCAATAACTATTTATTCTAGCACCTTCTATTATTCATTTCACAATTTCAATCAGCAGAATAAAAGAAATCAATTTAAATGTTTCTCAGTGCATAAGAGCAACGCCTAGACTCCTTTTGTGTTGAACCGAGTCCTTTCTCTGCTTTACAGCAATCGACAAGTTTTGCAAGATAAGGGATTAAAATCTTAGCACGTTTTCCTTGGCGAGAATAAATGGAACGATATTACTATTGAGGATACATCGTTAAAAACAAGCGATCGGCGTCGATTCCACACACCGTCTATCGAGTGTGGAATGATCAATTGCTCGGGATGCGAAGATGATTTCTAAGGAGTTTCTCAATAGGATACGCGCGGATTATAAAGCCATACCTGCCTCAAGCAATAAATAGGATTTTCATTTCTTCGACATCTTATTCGACTTTCAAATCAGGAAAAGCTATTTTTAATCCGTGAGATATTCGTTTGGCATGCGTTGAAGACAGAACAGGAATTAAACCTGATTAACATAAGATTTTCTATTTAAGATGTGCTCGAGGATTTCACTGGCACGAGAAACATCAATTAGTGATAATGGTATCCATTGAAGGGAAATAAAATATTTTATAGACTTTAATTAGACCAGCAGCGATGAATAAAATGTTTAGTCACGAGAAAAATATTTGCGAAAAAGGCTTAAAAGGGAAGTGTATTGTAAAAAAGTAAGTGTTTAATCATTTAAGTATGTTTGAACCGATCTGATAGAATAAACATGAAATCTTTTTTGTCCTTTTCAGGAGATATTGTACATTAATAGTCACCCAAATTCTAGGACATTCACTTAATGAAAACAGGTATTACCTTCTGGCATGAACGAATTAGTCTGCACAAAAGTAGAACATCAACCCTTAACATCAAACAAATAGCGTGTCACCGTTTGATGCACTCAATTCATAACCTATAATTCAGCTAATCGACTAAAAAGAAAATATCACACCCAGAAATATTTATCACCTCTCCAATCAATTAATCTCCCAAGTTCAACGACTGTGATTAGCTTGAATGAAAAATTTGGTGAGAAGTAGTAGTGGTCAGCGGGGCTTTATGTAGCGGTGTAAAAGATGAATTATTGATGAGGCACACAAAAACAAACAAAGTATGATTGCAATACATCAAGCAGCGCATCTAGTTCAGGAGCAGAAATTTAGATTAACATACTTTCCTTTTATGGAAGGCGATAAGGCAGTGTTCCCGCATCTGGTTTGACTCGTAACAAATTCACGTTCGCAGTTTCGAGTGACATTGACATTTTAAGGGATATAGTACACTTTTACGAGGAAAAAATATCGTAAACAACCACACACAGCAGGTGCTACGACTCTGGGAACATTGCGAAAAGTGCTAAGCTTTAGAATATTCACTCATCACTCATTACTTTGAAGAAACCTTATTATTTATTAAAGAGGAAGTCTCTGTACAGTGACGCTCTCACTAAAATCCATTAAATGCTTCCTAGATTTAAGAAAGAATAAGATATTCTTTGTAAGTTTATGAAATATAAATTAGACATCATCGTCAGTTGATTGTGATATATTAATTATATATATGCCAAGGTAACTCATGTCTAACTCAACCTCCGAAGGTAAGTATAGACATGTAAATAAGAATGTGCTTAGAATAATGGAAAAATATCTCAATGGCAGCTGAGGTTAACAAGTTACACACCTTCCTGTTCGAAGGAATTGTGGGTAATAAGCTTCCTTCTTAATTAAAATAGAAATCTTAAATCTTTCGGAAAATCACTATTGTAATTTATCCTTATTTAAAAACTCAACCAAGCGGCCTAAGCCTATTATTAATAATTGAGTATGTATTTGACTGAAGTAGATATAGTTATTTTCTCTATCCAACTAGTATTTATAACACAAGATTATTATGACTGGGAAAATAACCAACGTTTATTGAATTATAAATTCATTAAATTATGGACACAAATTATCATCAGCCACTGAAAAAATATGATTCACGGCACTTTCAATACATGTAAAAATACATGAATTATTTTCTGAACCCGTCCGTGCAGCAACAAAGAACTCAAAAAGGGATACATCTTTTATGATACAGCCTCAATAACTAGAGGGCTTCAGCATCCGCCTTGCGTTGGCAACGAGAAGAAAGGATCCAAAGAAAGATCGTGGCGCCAATATAAATGGATGGAAGTGCATTTTTATGTGGGCACTTAAGAGCGTTGGAGAGTTTGTTTATGGCTGCGTCAATTGTTGTAATAGGGCAACCTATTAAAGGCAAGTTAATCGGGTCGGTGTCAAAGGAAGAACACGACGTGGGCGGCACCACTATAGCTTTCGCGGGCAATTTTTCCCGCGTGAAAATGGCGCCATGAAGCTTCTCCATCGTGACTGGAGAGTTGAGGAAGTGAAATCACACTTTCTTAGATCACGGAGGACAGTCTGCTAGTACCAATATAATTATTGATAGGACAACAAGGGATATAAGAAAAGGGAAAGTTATAATGACAGCATCATCGTGATTTGACGGAAGACAAGACTTTTTCAATGGTCGAATGCGTGATATTAATGTCACGATGGATAGAAACCTTTAATATCAATCGTATAACCGCAGAAGATGTTAGATGAAAGTAGAGGGTAGAACCGACAGAAATATTTTTCTTAAAAGCAACCTCAGCTTGCATTTCACAAGCTATCAGGGTAAGGAATTATTTATTTCGCAAGAAATTATGTAAATTATGTACTTTAATATTTAACCTTAAATTGCTTGAGGTTTGACAAATTCCGCTGAATTTATACGAATCCTAGATAAAACTGAAACTTACCTTAATGGTATAATTAATAAACTATAATACGGTATAGTATAATATAAAAAAGACTTGATAATATTGACACTGATAGATACATTGAGGCGAGATATAAAATGTCCTGGAAGTACGACTCTGAGCCACACACATTCAAAGCAGGATACGTATTCTGCCTTCAGACAATCCCTACACCAAGGAGGAAATGTTCTATAGTCAGTTGTCTCTATATTACTTGTCCTCCGCGCCTTGCATTCGAATGGATCTCAATGAGGGTATACCACAAATCAATACGAATGGATTATTCATTGACAGTTTTCATATTGAAAAGCCGTTACGACGTCACACAGACCAGTACCAGACCCTCTCCTACATTTAACTTTCCGTGGGTATAGTATATCGCAGGGATGGAATCCTGGACGGTTTTGAATCTATTGGAAATGAAAGTTGAATTGAAAATAGTGGTACTCGATTATAAAAAATTGACTCAATATAAATCTCAATGAAAGAATAATTCGAAAGTTAGCAGTGAAAAGGTCATTGAGCAAAGAAGATCATTTAATTATGAATAATTAGAAATTATTGTATAAGGAATGAATGATAAAAATGCTTAATAACGTAAGGCGTATAAGTACTAAAGTTCGACAAAAAACAGAGAGTAAATAAGCGGGAATTTATTATACGTATTAATTGATAAAATATTCCAAATTTGGCTAACGACAGCTCATAAACATATATCCATGCTTGGTATTAATCATTAGGAAAATCAGTCGTACGAATGTACAATAAACCGTCATAAATGCTGATGGATAAACGGAGGATGTTATCATAAAAGGCATTTTAATCCAAGTTCCTGACTTTTTCAATCGAAAAATAAAGAAATATCTTTTCGGCCTGTTACGTCTAGACATTACCGAGTAGATACGAAGATGTCACAAAGTTCTTTAGAAAGTTTTTCGGCGCCGACAGCGACCCCGTGCGACTTGGATCCCTTCTGAGCCTTAATGCTATTTCCTCTCAATCCAAATGCGGTTGTATATGAGCATTACATCAAAACTGGCAATCGGACACACCGAGAACTCCTGCGCGGATTTTAGGCGGTGCGAAATCATCGTCAGAAATAACCCGATGAAACCGACTTCCGAGAGTTGGCGCTCTTGGAATCAGCACTCCACCAGCAGCACGCGCGCGAATCGTTATTTTTTTGTTCTTCGGCTCCGTCACGAGTTGAGTAACAGCGTGAGTAATGCCGCGAGGTTTGCCTTGTTTGGGAAATCATCACGAAAACACTAACACACACTATCAATGACGTACTTTTTGAATCTAGGAAAAACATCGCAGTCTCTACCCACAACCTTCTCGATGACGAAAGCAGTTTCGATGCAAAGGTGTGCAGGAAGTGGGTTGCTATTTTGACGAAATCGCTGCTTCTACATATTTCATTCGTTAGGTTTGTGACGATTCCGGGAATGTACTTTGAGTCTCCTTGAAGTGATACGAATATCTCGAATGATGACTTCTTCTGTTTTAGTTTTAAATCATGCACGCTCTTTGACGTCAATTACAGGTAATTTTGAGAGAACAGTCGAAAATGTTCAATTCTTTACATGCATATTATACTTAAAATATGTTTTAGCAATAATAATTAATATAAGGTAATTCAAATTTATAAAGACACTTTGTGCAAAAAAGGTTTAAAATTAATAAATATATTTTCCGAAAAACTATAATAATTCAAATAAAAATTTTAGAAATTCTGATTCTATTATTTGATAACAATTTTTATTGCGGCAATTAAAATAAAGATCGTTTAGTTAAATATGTACTTAAGAGATATAATTATTTTATTATTACTTTTCCTCTGAATTTAGTTCAGTACTCAGATACCAAAAATCTAGCCAATATATTTTCGTATGTGATAAAATAAGTGCAACTTCGCGTGAATTTTCTTATTTAATAATAAAAATATTATTGTCAAATGGATAGAAAATCGAAGAAAAAGTTTAATACACTTTTTCTGAAAATATTTAGATTTTTAAAAATACATTTTACTCCTATTCGCTGTTAACTATCACAACCTTCTTCCCTTTTGATAAAAATATTTTTATTGAGCTATGACCTGAGAGCTCTAGTTTTATCTGTAATACATTTAATTTACAACAACTAAACAGAACTCTAATATAGTAAATATAGTAATGAGATCCCTATCATTTCCGGCATCTGATCCAAGATCTTTGATCTGATTTTCCTTTACGATGCGCAGTCATCGATGGTCGCTGAATAGACAAAACGATGACATAATGGATCTCCTTTACCCGGGAAATCCGTATAGTGTGCGGTTAGTGGCAGGAGTTGGTCTTTTTGCACTTCTGCACGGATTTCGCGAAGCAGTGATTTTCTGGGGCAAGAAGTTCGAAACCAGAGCATGCGGTTTGGATTCCCATCTCCAAGAGAGTGCATCCAGCTGAACGAGTCTTTCTACAGCGAGTTACACAGACCGTTTTCATTTAAGTGACGAATCGAAGTTGCGATGGTAATTAGAAACAGTCTGGCAAACATTACGGAGCAAGAAGATTGGCAAGTTATCAACAAACGAGTAGATCGCGTCGTGCACTTATACAACCGCCGCCTTTCAAAATTAGTCCGAACTATATTTTAGATCATGCACTCGGTACGGATGTACCGTTAGTTGACTCTTAATTTGAGGGTTACTGAAAGTAAAATTTATGGAACCGAATTGAGTATTCCAGGATATTAAATCAATCTTAAGGGATTATTTATTTTTAAACAAATTGAAATAATACATGGTCATTTTGTCATTTAACTTATAAAATTATGTACTACAATATAGCTAATTTATTATACATAAATAATTGCAAATGTAACAAATAAAATATAGATCATTTATTAACATTATTGCTATTCATTGCGTTTATATAAAGATAGCTAAAGTAGAAGTATTGCAGGAGAGGTGCATTAATTTATATCATTCGTATTATTAAGCTTTTTTACGAATATAAATCTTCAAAATATTTTTCTTTTGATTTTTCAGACAATTAAGTCTCTCGTAAAGATTTATTAAAGGTATCAACCTAAATATTTCCCCTACCTTAAAATCCTAATTTCTTTTCCATATCTAAGTTTTTTTTGCACGGACATTTATACATTTAGAATAGTTTTTTATGGATGAAAAGGGAACGATGAAATATTTCACGATAACCTAAATATAGTTATTTTCCGAAAAATTCCATGTTAAAATTTTTAAGAATTTCCTTTTCAGATATTTTCCTAAAAGATTTTCCGAATCCCTTATAATTTATGTCCGACTAAAAAAAATCACATCCACAAACCCACTCCTTATGTAATAAAATCAAACGACAACCCAATTCTTGAAACGTATGTTATATTTCAAAGCGAAGGTTTTTCCATATGTTTCGAGAATACTCCTCCAACAACCTGAGATATCAAAAAAAACATGCCAGAAAGTCTCAAGGGCAACAGAGAAAAAGCTACGACTTACTTTCTCCATCATATATATTTTTTATTCCTTTTAATCGCACGGACTGGCGCCACAGCGCGTCAAAGTGTTTATGGAAAAGATCTTTCAATTCTCCGATAACTTTTTCTCTCGACGTAGAGTGAGTTAAGACTCGCTTTCGACAACAAAATGACGTTTGAAAGAAAAAAGTATATGAGGGGCCGATGAAGCTTAAAAAAAAGAGGATATGATGTTTCAAAATGTTACCGTTTAACGGACTTTCGAAATGAATGTAATGGCGTTTTGTTTTTACCGGTTAAGATATAACTCGGGATTAAATCGCTCTTTTTTTAATGTCTCTTTCATGAACCGGTTTTACTTAAGATTATTCTATGGAATTGATGATTCATAACTTCAGGAGAGGAGGATTATCAATCCAAGATACTCATGGATAAGTGCTCTACATATACTTCTATTATGTATTAAAAATATTACGTATATACCTATCTACATTTTTATCGAATTATTTTGAATTTTACCTGTACAATAAAAACACTCCGCCATGGAATTTTGCAGTAAATAAATAAAATTTTTCAGAAGTTGGGAAATCAGAATTTTAGAGTAGAAAATTTCTAAATTGGCAAAATAAATTCTTCCAGAACAAAGAGACAGAATTTTCAAAAATTTGAGTCCCTCATAAAAACTAGAACACGTTAGCAGCCCACTCACACTTATTTCACAATATTTTCTCATCGTATTTTGTAGACCTACGCTATTCCTTGTTCTCCAAGATCCGTGATAGCAAATCATCTCCAAGGACCAAATAGGTTTCTAATATTACTGCATACGTGTCTACGCAACCACCTCCGTTTCTAGTAAACAATAAGTTTCGTAAAAACTAACAGTTTCTCTAACTGTTTAATTTATACCTTAAAGATGACCCAGCTAAAACTTTGCTGAAGTGAAATTGGAAAGTAAACAATTATTGTCCCTTCCATTCTATTGCATCTTTTTTTGAGACGTGAATACAAGGCGAGTTCCTCTCGTTCAGAAATCAAATATTGATTGATATTCATTTTCTAATGTGGCCATCGATTTTAACCTTAAAATTCATTAACACGAGAAAAATCAATAGAATAATAAGTGGAGTGGACAAATGTGTGTTGAGGATGAAGGCCGCACCGCATCCGTGAATCAAAGGTCTGTTTCTAAGGTTCGAACTGTCAACATATCGGTAACTTAGGAACGGATTCATTGTGACCAAATGCTGAACCACGATACCACATCCGCTCATCAGCAAAGGTTACATAGCAGCGAAAATAAGGTCAGCAACGTACGGCCTTAGAGCATTTCGATATTTAATATGATTATTATTCATTAATGGAATTGGAAATGAATATAATCTGCGCAGTTATTGTGAATATTTTTTATGCAAATTTCATACAGCGGATCAAGGTTTACGAGAAATTTGACCACAGCAGCCGAAATTCTGCTCTGATAATTACAGTTCTCTGAAATATAAATTGGAGATGTTGACCTTTATTTTAAACATCCGTAAAAGGAAGAACTTTTGATACACTCCATATAAAATATATGTGTATATATAATGATAATTTTTATAATTATTTTACTAAATTAGCAAATGAAGCATGACTTTTCTTTGATAATGTTACACTAAAACCTAAAAAATTATCATTGGTTTTCTTTCTTCCATTAAATTAATATATATAATAAACAATAAAATAAAAGTTTGTTTTTCCCATTTTTACCCTGAAAATGTTTTATTGTTTCCCTAGAGATTTTTTTACTATTGATAGGGATCGAAAAGAAATGTAATATCTGGGATCAAATTTTGATTAAATAAATCACAGCAAGAGAAAATAAACAATAATATATCTTAAGTTTTATAAAACAAAATTATATTGAAGGCTATAAAATTTTGCATATTATATATGTTCAGATATATATGAAAAATATATATCCTAATTATATCTATAAAAATTTAATATTTTATTTTGGTCATAGCGATAGTGATAATATTTAATAATATATATATTTTACAATTATAATTGAAACATTAAATTGATTTGTTTGAGTTTTTTCGTTAGATTTCCTTAGTGTACCAGAAATTGAAATATTTTCGCAATATACGTGATTTATAAGAATGTTTATAAATCAAATTAAAATTTAAACAATTAATTCTTCTTATTTATACTTATATGAAAATATCACACAGCCTTTCTGTTATTTACTTAAGAATTAGATACCCAATAATTTTCTTCAGAATTCCCCATATTCTCACTTTACGACGAAGGATCAGATATAAGGTCTAAATCGTCCTACCGCTGAATCCCGAATCGTTTAATGGACCAGAAATCTCGACAACATTGATCCCGAAACGCGCCCATGACATGTAATTTGAGGCCCATGTTTTCGTTCGGCTCTTACGATTAAATTTCCCAAGAATTCGGAAGAAGATTAAGACACCAGGCGCCAAGAGTACGCGGCAATATTTGGGCCACGGTCACCTGTCGTGTGATTTACCTTGGTCCATGGAAGGTCGGAGAAAGCAGCTCTCAGCTTCCAGCGCGATGTGTGTCCGTGAATAATGTGAAACCAGTCGCGAGGTTTCTACGGTGGAAATTGTGCCGGAACGGCGTTTTTTCCCACAGAGGCAGGAATACGAAATTGTGATTTGATAATGCGCATGCGCTAAGTCGCGAGGCGGGATGTTTGAATTTAAGTTAGGATGGAATCATCGTTTCTGCTGAAATACCGGGTATAAAAAAAACTAAAATCATCAATGAGGAGTAAATTCAGTTGAAAGCTAATAGTCAATTTTGTCTACAGTGGTTGTAAAATAAGTAACTTAGAGGAAAAATTTCTATTGTTGAACCCCTTTCTAACAGGAACAATGATTGGTACATTTCCCAGAAAATATTTTTCATCGCTAACTTAAATTTATCAATAGGTAGATCTACTTTCATATGTTCCCTCAGTAAAAAAATATTTATCAGTCAAAGCTTACGGAACTTATTCGTACATAATATGTATTTGTACAGTTTTAGCTGTACTTGTATATAAACATATATCATTAAGTTCTTATTAAATAAAATTTGATGCGTCATTGAGAATCGTAGTTTACTAGAAGGAGGAGCAATAGGAGGAAACTTTATCTTTCAGAATTCAGGCATTGCAAGGTATTTCTATTAGATTTATTATCCCCAACTCTTCGCTTGAAAAATTATTATTTTTATAAATTTCCTGTATTTCATCATGATGCTTAACCTTTAAAAAGAATGAATTATAATTTAAATAGCAATATTTTATTCATACTTCTTCCGTGTCATATCTTGCAGTGAAGATGGGACTTCGCTACGTCCTTCTCGCGTATGAGCATTAATAAATGGATAAATATATAACGTCAACGGAGACTAATAAATATAATTATGGAGTGCAAAATGCATCAGCGGAAGTCTCGAGACCTTTGAAAATGACAAGAAAACAGCATTTTCCTTGAAGATAACTGACGTAAATAAATTTTACTGAAGGAAGAATAATTAAATTTCATTATTAAGCTTTCATTACGACTAAAAAACTGTGCTGTATGGATGAATATTAAGAATACCCAGGGATATTTTCTATTGAATATAATGACTGGAGAGGAATCATCCTGTGTTTACTAATATATCTGATAATATAGAGTATCTAATCAGAGCATTACTATCTTTTTCTCTGAAGCAATATTATCTATTGCAGAAGATTTAATCCTCAGTAATCGTACACTTTCTCATTCAAAAAATATTTTCAATGTAAACCCATGGGAGTAATCATAAGAAAACATGGTGCGACATATCAATATTATAATGGAAATTTTGCATATATATATTGAAATATATAAATTAGAATCAAATTAAAATTAAAGCCTGGCACTCTTCCCTCCAATAACTTGAAGCACGAACATTTTTAACGGTATTACAGGAATTCAAATTACTTACTTACGATTGCCACGAAGAATTTCGAATATAATAATATAATAACCTTCACGTATTAATAATATGGAGACTGAAAAAATTCTCAACCGATTACGAAGAGATTGAAAAAAAAACTCCTTTGACACGAATCGTCGACTCGGATTTTCTGGTGGTAAACAGTTTTGCAACGCGGCTAAGTGATGCGGATAAGAAGGTAATTGGCTGAGGTATGCGGAGGCTCTCAACAATATCGCGACCTAATAATTACATCATCGGGGCTTACGTGCTGCACGTCGAAATAAACAGAGCGTTCCAACCATATGGCGTGCTCAAGGATCGGTTTCCGAACACTCGGTGCCATACAAGGACCAGCAATTGACGAAGCCCTTTCAGTTTTGGACAAATCGATATCAATGAGCGGACAATAGCTAATTACGCAGAGTAAAAAGGAATAGTAACATATTAAGTAATGGGAGTAAATTGTGATGCAACGGAAAGGGAGGGGTGTTTCGTCATCGGCCGTCAAAGGTTTGATGGAAGTGAATTCTAATCGATTATCAAACGAGTCTTGAACTTAAGGTTCACTCCCATGAGTATGTGTGACGCGAATTGAGGATAAAGCTGAATTAAACTTTACGGTGGTCTGATGACATAAATGAATATCGATGCCTCCTGAATTGTATTTAGTGCAGAATTCTTTGTAATTTCAATATACAGTAAATTTCATTCCATTGAATATTAAAATGTTTATCACAAGAGCTTAGTATAATTTCACCACTGTTATAATTATTTAATCATACATTTAGTATATATATTAAGTATTTTAAAAATTTTAGAGTAATTTGAATTCTATAGCACTTAATTTTTATCTTCAATATGCCGATTGCATCAATATGATCTATGCGTCGATCATCATACGCAAAGATCTCAATCTGGATATATTTACTGCTTAAATAAAATAATTTCAAGTGAATCAAAGTAGAATTCCAAATGCCTAAGTTTCCATATGGATGATGATAATGGTTTGATAGTAAATAATTCCTAGTGATTCTCCAATAATAGAAGTAAGTGTAATTTGGGCTACTATTAATAAAATAAAATAAAGCTTCCACTACGAAGACAAAATGCTCCTTAATTTCATGACCTAGAAGCAGGAGCATTGCCTACCTCACGAATGACAGAGCAATTCTTAACAATCTTAAATTTAAGAGATATCAACGCCCGATACCCAATTAACCTTGATTCCATCGCTTAGAGTTAATAAATTCCTATATTTCCACAAATATAATTGCAAAAAGGATATACTTGCTTAAATCTGATAAATAAATTTTAAAATATTTATAACAATTACAACAGATTCTAAACTTTTAATATCAGACAATACATAGAAATAGAACAATATTTCCATGTTGAAAAAATAAAATCAAACTCGCAAATTACATGATAGCATTGCCAATACCCAATGTGAATGTAATTTTGATACCAAACAATAGCGAGAAAACAATCGGTAACAAAAAACATTCTAATCGCAATCATCTCTTGAGAGTCTTCAATAACGCCTCGGGTAGTTAATTTCGCGTATTTGACCAACTTCATTTCACACCTGCGAATCATTGGGTGACTCAGCTCAAACGCAATGAAACCCTCCGACCACCACCCCCGACGCAGACCCACCCACTCCTCATCTTTTTAATGACTGAGCAGGTGGTGCAGAGATGCAAGTCCTTGAGCGGGAAAAAAGGACGATGATACTCATATCCACGTTCCTGGGCGGTATTACACGAGGGATTTCGCTCAGATGAAATGGGAAAGCCGTGTCTGGAAGCTTCTTCTCCGAGAGCTGTTTGACCACTCTCAAAGCCGTCCCAAACTGGAAGCTCTTCCCAGTCGGATGCTGAGCGAGTGACTCACTGGAAAACTTTCGGTGCCTTTGACCACTGGGGAAGTAACAGTGTGCAGAAATTATGTCCCCGTGTTTCTCCATTTCGAGTGCCAATCACCCCGTTCCTTTTTCGTTTCCTGGGAAACCTCACGGATGACCATTCACGGCGATCGGTTATTAACCGCCGCACGAGGATTTCGGTAATTGACCGGCGCCTTTTGGACTCCTTATCGGGATTCGAATGTTTTGACCATGTTTCGAAATCGTTCGGTGGGCGCTGCTCCGTCGCAGTTTTCGAACCATAAGTTCTTTTTATCGCTAATTTATTAAAATGGGTGTCGTAGATGGGTTGAACCAATTAGAGGGATCGGAAAGGCAACATCCACACCTTACCTTATTAGTTCACGAGGTATTGATTTTCTCATCCTGATATTTATCCGATAAGCGATGTAGACTCCGCGAAAATTAATATCATTTATCTCTGAATCACGTGAGAAATATAAATGCATGACGGTAATACTTGTTCGAATTTGCTTTCATCTGCGAACGAAGGTTGTACTTAATAGCATACGACAAATCACTTTTTTAAAAAGACATTAATTTCCTACAATTAGAGTTAATAGTTATTTATGAATAGATTATTTTAATATTCTTAGTAATGAACTTGAGCTATACAATAAAGAAAAGAAGATAAAATTAAATGTAGAGTGTGCGTTATAATACATCTGATTATTTCATCTCAGAACTGCAAAAGAACTATAATATTTGAAGATACATTTCCGATAAAAAAAGAAAAGAACTATAAATTAGAATGTTTAAAACTTACATAAACATAGGAAAGGAAACTATTTGAAATAATCAAGAATGAGAGAGATTGTGGTTAATAAGATTCTTCACCTTCTGTTTCATTCTGAAGAAGATATTCTATAGCTCTAGTTGTTGTAAATGAGCTACTTCTCGCCCATTCAAAGTCTGGATATATCTATCGCACATTAGTATAGGGATTGGCCTTCTTAGCATTCTGAGGCCGAAGCTTTAGAATTCTTCGGTCGGTTCACCTGCTCGAGTGACGCGCTTTTTAACAGCGTTGCTCAATTCGGTTATGTTAAAGAGAGCGATCGGAATTCAGTGCATTTGGTTATATAAACGATGCAAAGCCTCTTCCAACAGAGACTAAACATTCCTTACGTTGCTTAGCAAAAGTAAGGCATAATTTACGATCTTAAAACGTCTGAGGAATGACAACTTCACGGGAGTGTTTGAGAATCATTGGGAAAAGCTAATTTCATCGATAAGGCTCTTTTTTAAATTGGTAATGATGGTTTGAAAAATAACTCAATTCCTCACATTCTTTTTCAATTAGATGAGATATAGGGATATACTAATGGAATTAAACTGCTCCATGTTATCAAATAGTGTTATCATTATGATTCTCGGAAATGCAATCTGTGAATGAGAAATATAGTATAATAATGTGTATGAACATTATATATATACTAAAATTTAAATTAAAAAATTAACTTTAAATAGTCAATTTACAGCGAAGAACCGAAGCATGACTTAGAAAAATGTCTTTGATCATGTTACAAGATACTGTGATGGAACGAGGAAACTTAAAACAATGTGCGTACACTAAGATTTTGCTTAAAAAGCATAAATTATTTACGGCTTTACCCCAGTTAAACAGAGACACCTGCTGCAGAAGTTTGTTCTCAACTTCTCGAGAGACAAAATAGTTAATTTATTCAAATTCTTTTGTATCCAAGCGTAAAGATTCTATCGTTAACAAAAGAAACGTCTTTCTGCACATTTGTATCACATTTACAAAAAAGTGTAGATAAAGATATTGGACGTAATAATTAACGAAATGACTTTTATATTCCCATGATGAACTCAATGAAAATGTAGGCGACATTCCTAACAGAAAAAAAAGAGTATCCATAGCAACAAGAAGAAGAGCTGTCGATAACGACATGTTGACATATCCAATGCAATGAAAGCGAGGTGCTCTAGAATCAAGAACCGTGAAGGCAGAGAGTAAACGGTTCTTCATTGGTACCGAAAGATCTTAGCCTTCGATTTACCCGTGAAGAGAGAATACTGTTTGAGCACCTGGTTCTCATCTCGCCTCAGGCCAAGAAATCACCGAGCCAACCTCACTTGCGCCCTATCTGAATAAAAAATCTCTCGTCGAGCGAACGGGTCCAGGGGCTGTGTCTGCGACCCATAACAATCAATCGAACCAATCTGCAAAGCGGTATGAAGGCGTAATGAAAAAGACTATCTGAACATCGCAAGGCTGCTAGAGTACCGAGTCCTCCAAGCTCTCCTAACAATTACATTATAATTAAAGCTCGGAAAGAATTTTTTTCAATCGTTTAACCAATGGTAAGTTCCGTCTAGACGTAATAAAAACCGTTTATCTTTTTCTTTCTCCCAAGGGAAAAGAAATCTGGTGAAAGGCATTAAGGAGATACGAGAGCATTACTTTCGTCTTAAAGTGTCGGCGACTTGTTCTGGAGTAATTTTCTAGATACGGATGATGGCTAATTAAATCATTATCAAGATTACATTTATAAAGATTAGTAGCTAATATGGTGGTTGCTATAGTTAATAAAAACGATCAGAATTCATTCTCGTATCTTACTAGAATGTATAATTTATTAAAGCTGAGGTTTTACTCAAGCTTTCCTTTCCTTAAGCCTTGCCATTCGTTAAAAATTGTACTCGTAAATAAAATGCAGATAAATTAATAGTTTTAGTCAATATATCATTCAATTAGAGTTCTTAAATATCTCTTGGCAGAGTATGTTGCATATTTATATCCTGTTCCGTAAGATATCGCTAAAAGTAACAATTACAATTTCTTATACAAGAAATAATCCAGAAGGATAGCAATAAACCTCTCGAAATTAAAACAGATTACCTTGAGTTTGAAGTAACATTACAGCTACGCACCTTACGTGACTGAATCAACGACAATAATGAATTTTACAGTTAAAGTAGTAAATAACTCATAGGATACGGTAGCCGTCTGGTTCTCTATTCATATTTCCCTAACGACCATTGCTGTCAAACAGATAAATTAAGTTTTCAAAAGGGAGACATTGGGTGAAAGCCGAGACAGCAGATGTCAGTGAAGACTTTTTTACAATCGAATCAACTTTGATGACTCCATTCGGGTCTCTTGTTCCTTTTAATAACCACCGAAAAATGATCCTCGATTTCAAAACTGTCGGTAAATCAATCAAACCTGATGGAAATTAGGCCATCATTTCAGCCTTCGGCTACCACTCCGCTTCGACTTATACGAATGCAATGTAGACGGGGATAATGGTGAGATTTTCAGTGAATATTCCGAAAGGGTATAATCGGTTTTATCCAACAATGGAAACTTGTTTAATGACCCTTTCATTCTGAGTAATATTCTCCCATAATAAAAGGTTAAATTTTACGAGACTTTAAATTTATGAAAGTGAAAATAATTTCCAACTCTCCGCAAAGTTTATTGAGCAAAGAGATATAACTCAACGTTAGAGATTAAATTTCTAATGGTGATGAGAATGTTCCCGATCAACTCTATGGGGTAAAGAAAGAATTATTGAAAGTAAATTGGCGAGTCTTTGACAATGGAAACAGTGAGTATGGATGTAAGAATTAAACGTTGGGTGAATATCTTTCGCACAAAAAAAATATTAAAACCTGAATATACTAAGCGGTATTAAAGAAAATAGAGTAGCAAAGGTATAAAGTAAAACTATTGTACACTCACATTTATTTAAGCGTCAACTGGAAACAATTTTAGGTGCAAAAAATTTCTTAAATAATTAAATAATATTAAAATATAAATTATATTTTTAAAAAGTCTAAAAAATTAATACAAACAATGAAAAGTACTAAACTTACGGTTTTAAAACTCAGAGGGTATACATCAAAAGAATAAATATTCAATTAATCTAATCAATTGACTTAACAGCAATAAATAAATATAAATAAATGTAAATAATTTGAGTATAAATAAAGTGCCCATAAAACAAAGGCTATGGAAGGAACTCTGGACATGATTTAATGGTCGCAGGTAAAGTTTATTTTTTTGAGGAAAATGACTCCAAAAAAGAAAAAAATATTTCCAGGGCAGACAGAGGAAAAACAGGATTTCAATGAGGCAAGAAAAAGTCCTTTATTTCCCGTCTTAGTCTTTTACATAAAGGGGCTGGTAATGCGCGAGCAGAGCGACTTTTCACGAAAGCAATCTGATGTTACTAAGGCAGCGAGCTTTCAGACCGGTGCCTCGCGACGAGAGGCGGTCTAGATCTTAAGGAGAATAACGAGGGAGAAAAGGTTATGGTACAGCGTTAAGAGATGAGAGTTTAGGAGAAGCATAATGGGGCAGAGTTTGTCACTGCAGCGACGTGGGCAAGGCCAATCAGCTTTTACGTTTCGCGTTAAAAGCCGCCTTTGAAGAACCAACGCGATGGGTAGGTCCAAGGAACGGGTATGTTCCATTTCACTCTCATATCGTAGTACGATTCATTTTTCACCGCCGATTCCTTTATTCCCTTCATAGCCTTCACTATCGCTCGAGAAAGGCATTCTTGCCCAGCTTTTGATCCTTTCGTAAAGTTTCTGAGCGGTCGGGGCCTAGAACGATGCCTTGCTGTGCTTCGCAATATGCGCTGGATTTTTAAATGCATGAGGAAAAGATGATCACCTATTCATTTCTATTCCAGGTTGAAGCGAATCTCTTGCCTAATCAACGCGTTTGAAAGTGATCTACAAAACAGTCCGCAATTATCTTACCGTATGTAAGAAAAGTTACTTTAAGAACGCTATCTGATGTGTTATGGGATATTATTCGGCCAGGAGTTCTACAGTAGATGAATTCATGCAATCCATCGTAATGATTTGGATGTATTAGTTTAAGTTTTAAATAATTAAGCTATTAATTCAGAATACTCACATAATAATCAATAAAATCAATGTAAACATATTAGGACCGGTTAATGATTTTTTATCATCAAAAATTTAACGAATGAGTATTCTTCCATTCCCTTTGAATCGTTCTGTTCAAGTTATTATCTGACGTTCGGGGCAACAGTCTCTCTCACGGAAAAGAACTCGATTTCCAGCTAACTCACCATTTTATTATATTTCGGAATTCTTTTTTTACGACATCTAAATCACGACTTTGCGTGCCATCCCGTCGAGCCCTTGGAATTCCAATTCGATGCAGTGTGGGTGAGAGGAGAGGTCAACGAGGGGATAAAAAAGGGTTTAAAAAGGGATATTGGCAGCCATAGAACTAGGTTTCCTTCTCCGCGGATTATTCCAGATGAAGATTCCTTAATCTCGAATAAGTCTCCGCAACTTCGTGGATCTTAACCGATCTAGATCCTTTATCTCTTACGAGAAAGGATACGAAGCTACGGCTTGGGATTATTTCGAAAACTTTATGGTCTTAATACACCGAGAATTTTTTTTAAAGTTGTAAGCCGATTACATGGTAAAGAGAGAGTTAATGGAATAAGCTTCGCGTGGGATTAATTTTATAACCGAAAGAAAATATGGCGATTTCTGTGGCCAAAGTTTTTAGAGGCTCATCATTCTTAAAATACCAATTTTGAACTTGTAAAACTTTCGATATTATCTCTTTCAGAACTGCAGGGTAGATTATTAACAAAGGTCAATATTCTTGAAAAAGAAGGATTACGATCATAATATTAACTATTCTTTGATTTTCTAAAAAGAGTAACATGGATGAAAATATTTTTGAATAACTAAAGGATATTCTTTGCCTATTACAAATCTAAATAAATTTATTGGTGAAAACATATCATTAGACTTATAAGGAAAATATCCCTTCTTGCTACCATCTCAACTCCTCCTACCCACCAACATGCATTATAACAAATGTCCACTCTAAGTGATACTCTCCCACGTTTAAATTGCCATCATGTCTTAATGTAGAAACTTTCACAAAAACCCCTCTCATAGCTAACAAAGGAAGGGTTAAAAAGAGAGTATCAAAGATGAAAAATCGAGGAAATTGTTATCTTGAGCCCATAGCACGTTTCTTGTCACTTGCGAACCCCTTTTCTTGGAAAGGTCAAAGGCGTATCAGTTTCCGGGCATGATGATGGAAGTGCCAAAGAAGTTCGAGTGAACGGGTAGTCACGGATTTTTCTAAAGTTTCGTTCCAAACGGTATTCGATCTACGCTACGAAACCTTTAGCACTTCCGTAACACGGTTCTGACAGCTTGAGAGGAATGGTAAACCTTCTCTCAAATTTACACGGTTTCCACTTCATCTCCGTGGGGGCTTTGTTTCCCCTTTGTTGTAAATAACTCTTAAAACGACAATTGAATTTGACGAGATGAACCAAAAGTTGATAGAGTTTATTAGATAGAAATTAAAATTTCCCATTCCCGTTAAATGTATTACATCAAGGCTGAATGCATTCTATCCCTTACTAAGTTTTGTTGACGTAAGTGAAATAATTGAGGATATCTATCTCACAATCAGCCTGATACTTTATGCATTCATAATTTAGAATTCAAAAAACAATTGATCGGTCGAATTCGATGCAAAAATGATTCAAATGCAATTTAATCAATCGTTAACACAAACTTGCACGAGAGGCGGACTAGTTAAATTTCCATTGAAATTATATCAATATTTGCTAAGAGCGATTAATAATAACGTTGTCAATGGAGATATCTTTTTTCCGTCCAAGGGACAACTCCTATAGATTCAATTCTAAACATATAAACCACTCTCCCCTCTCTTCCTAAAGGGATTACTCCGTGTACAGATTGCAATGAGTAAGAGATGTCTATCTCATCCAATTTCCTTTCCGTCATCAAAAATTATTTCCGTCCGTTCATCTTTTATAAAGCGACATGTACTAATGCCGCTCCGTTTTTCCCAGCCTCCTCTACGGCTCCATAGAGTCTTTATTAAACCGAAGCAGCTGCATCGTGAGACCATTAATTTACCACCCTTTTATCCTTGCATCGATTTTTTCCTTCGCAGATTCACTTTAAGACTGCCGCTTTGATTTCCCCTGGAAAAATAAGAAATCGCCTGGCGGCTCGTTTAAGGTGCAGAATCGGCATGATTGAGCAGTCATAAAAATGCCTCCGTGGCCAATCATCTCGTTAAAATAACATTAATAATGTCGGAGACGTAAAGAGGTCGTGATTTCGTGCGGCTACTCTTCCCGCCCCATTGGACCGTTACCCCATTTGACCGGGCGCCTTCTTATCTCCCGACATTCATCCGCAAAAGAAACAATTGCCGCGCGCCGAGCGTGATATCTGAGGCACGACCGCGAGCTGATACTTTTTTTGCGCAAAAACCGCACGGAAAAAAATATATGAGTTTCTGCGACGCGGAGTCGTGAGCCTAAATAATCTCTCGCAGACGATGGAATTAAAAAGAAAAGCGCGTCGCGATAAACTGCACGCTGACGTCTTAAGACGGGATGCGGCAGAAAGAAAAGGGAGATTTGTATTTCAGAGGATTGAAACTTTTTTATCGCGACGGTCCAGAGAGAAAAGCCGTTGCTAAGTTAAGGCTTGTTTTATTGGATGTATTCCATGATATATTCCTTCCATTAAGAATTCATTTTCCAAAGGGTGGTACCAAATAACTTCTTAAGGAGAAGTTAGTAGTAATGAGTTGCTGACACTGGAATTTCAATACGCCACAAAAAAATAAAATCGTTATTCCTCTTAATATAAATTAAGGGTAAAATAATGAGCGAGATAAAACCAAAACTGTCCGGGGCTTTAAAGTGAATGAATTTTTACATAACAGCTGATCATCTATTTTGAGAGTAAAATGGAGTATAAGTCTTTCGTACGTTACATTTATTTTATGGAATATAGAAAGCAGAATATCACATCATGAAATGTTTTCAATAATAATGAAAAATATAAATGATAAGGTGATGTAAGTAATTTCTTTATCTCGAGTATATCCGGGGAAAATGACACCAAATAATTCACTTTTCACTTTGAGGAAAATATTTATAAAATAACGGATATTATAATATTTTTACAACGAATTTTTTCCTTGATCTGCTATATGCAATCAATAATGATGAAAGGTAGTTATTAAGAACATTAAAAAATCAGTAGTTCATGTAGGGTACTTTATATATGATTCATTTCATTTACTTGATTTATTCTATAAAAGAAATATCTTCCATTACAACGATACAGTAAACGCTTCGAAACATTCAAGCAACTTCCGCAGCGTAAGACTTATTCTCCGAATTCAATTGGGAGGATGGGAACATTTCCTGGACCAGTTCATCCTGAGATAAGGAGGAAGTCTCGTGTGAATGACCACAGATCTTCGGAAAGGGCCAGACATTCGCATCACGATATCCCAGACGCGGTAGAGAAAGGGGTAGGACCCGTCCCGACTGGTCCACGAGGGTGGTGACCGCTTAAAAAAATTCTGACCGCTGCGAAGTGGATCTGCCACTCTTTTAAATTTCGCATCGAACACAGGAACCTCTTTGTGAACATGGAAAACTTTTGCTCCTTTTTTTGCCGATGAGATGGGCTTGAGAAAGTGTCATAGATTTGCAAGAAAAGCGAGTTTCCATTGCAGGTGTCTCATTCAACAGTTCGCATAGAATGCTGATTCTTAAATCCCTAATGCTGTGATTGAAAAAGAAAATATCTAAGAATAATAGATAAATTTTTCTTTACTCCATATTCGTAATTTCTACCTATCTTACGAAACACGAAATTCTACAATTTCCTATACGAAATACTCTCAGTTAGAAGAGATATTTATTTTATTATTATATCATATTGTGGACATAGATATCTTAGGGATATTTCACCAGATAGTTGAATAAAAAGAAACTATAGCAGACTTATTTATAATATTAAGTAATTTAGGTTATTCCTTGAGCAAAGTCTTCTGCTTTACGGCATTATAAAGTTTTCTTCAAATATATATTCTTTCTCAGTAATTTATAACTTAAGGCAAAAATTAAAATATAATAAACTTTTGCTATATATAATATTCATGCATTAATCATCAATAATATTCTGCTACTCTTCCACATACGTATTTAGAGTTAGGCTGCGACTAGAACAATTTTTAGTCAATTCAGTCCAAGAGCAATATAGAACATCTGGTAATCTTCCAAGGTGTTAACACATTTGTGAACAATGCTTGGAAAGGTATCTAACGCTTTAAACACTATAGACAATGGTGAACTTTTCAATTATCGCTCTTTAAATACTTTGACTAATAATCCAACCAGAAGAGCAATTATTAGCGAGCTATTCTACGATAAGCCTGTTACATAAAACATCTGAGATCATATTCCCACTTAAGCAGCCTAGAAGGTATCGCAGACATGGACACAGCCAAAAATCGTTCTCACTGCACATGTTACGCAAGAGGGGAGTTTTCCTCCCTCGCGTGGGCAGTGGACAATTCAGTATTCGGAATGCAGGACACATTGCCAAAGATACTTGGATGGCCAACACCTTCTGCAGTTATTATTGGCTGCCTTCAAGTCATACCACCTGTGGCATTTTTACGAGGTGGTTATAATAAATACTATTTACCATCTACTGAATCATGTAACAAAGAGAGGTAAAGTATGGAAGATCCAAGATAAGCAGTAAGCCGTCTAGATGACTGATGATGCGATCGCTTTTAATTTATTATTATTTTAAATTTATATTACATTGATATCGTAAGTTCTTCAGCTATTTTCTTCGAATTTCGAATTCTTCAATGTACAGTATTATCGATTTGTATTATGCAACACCTAAGTCAGATAAAGAATGTTGAATTTTATAGAAATTAATACATAAACGACATGGGTTTGTGTCTTAGTTAGGTATCTATTTTTTACTTCTGATTAACTCCGCAGTTGTGGATGAGTTGTGCAAGAGTTCTATAAAGTTTAAGAAAACACCCTTTAAGTATTTTACGTAGACTCTGATTGAATGAAGCTAGATTTATAGTGTTAAATACAAGCAGAAGTCTTGCAAGAGCTTTTCTTTTCCTTAAAGTGCTTTACTAAGTTTGAAAATATTTCTCACGTAGATAAATACCTCAGGAATATTTTTCTATAATCTATAAGTTTATGAAACTATCAATGTAAATCCATACTATAGAATAGTTTTATATTGATTAATAAAGGTGAATTTTAATCATGCATTGAATAGTGATACGTTAATTTTTACCATTTTAATTTAAATTTCAATTCTTCATCTGAATTGTTCTAATCAACTTTTCAATATCTTTACAAACTACTATTTTTATTAAAAATTTTAATAATTTGAATGAAATCATGTTTAATTGAAAAAGAACCATCATATTCTCAGAATCTCTCATAATTGATATTTTCACTTAATTATTAAAATCAATTTCACGTTCAAGGTAACCATGTACCCATCAGTTCTTAAACGGTACACTTCGTTCCCTAATGGAGCCAAGCATTAACTAAGAACTTAAACGATTTTTGCTAATCACTCTGCTCATCTTTTAAAACCTCCCATTGCCTTCCGCACCTTTAGATCTTTCATTTCCGGAAATACCCCCTTTTTAAGGGCACCTCGTGACTACTCACGATCCGTGCAGCTTTTACGATTTAATGACCGTGCGGAATATCCCTCTCAACAAAACAATTGCAACGCGTTTAAGAGCGGTTCTTAAAAGTGGGCGTTGTGTAATTTGTTAGGTCAGAGGTCGTGAGGGTCAGAACAAAGCTCTCCCCTTCATCCCATCGCGCCTCGTACGCAGTCTCTCCCTTGTCACTTTGCATAGGACTTTCTCTATCGGCTGTTTTAGGTGCAAATGAGGTGCAGATGCCGAGGCGAGGTCACCAGGGAAAAAGGATGACCTCTCCCTAGAAAAGATTTCCTTATCTCTAAAGCTTCTTTGAGGAATAGCAAGAGAGTATTTGAGTTGCTTATTTAGCAAGCTGACATACTCGGTTCTACTCACTTTCAATATAACCGTGACGTTCTTGCAATTATTTTGCAAACTTGGTACTATATTTTTTTTATTTTACCAACTTGATGAATTTATATCAGTAAAAACGATGAATTTAGCCTAAAAAGGTATAGGTCGAGTCACTAATCATCAAACTCAATAACAGAATAACTACACTCGATTTTTTATGTTAAAAATTCTAAGATAAGAAATATAATAGCCTTAAGGATTGATGTCTTGCAAGCAATATCTCCCATCCAATAGGAGAATTTTTTTATTTGAATTACTTAATGACTTACTCTCCTCTGATAATATCATTATATGTTTTATTTACTAATACTTAATTTATTACTCACCAAACCCGGATTACAAATCGTAACTCAAAACAATTCACATGGGCAGAAATATATGGGACTTACCTGAAAAAGATAAAAGAAAATATAATTAACATTAGAACTGAAAGACATAATTCAAGATACTTACAAATAACAGGAATTGAACATTAAATAAACATTTACAATATATTATTATAATGTTATATCTAAATATCACTTTAGTATATTTAATTAATCTCATTCAATTTTTTTTAAATTTAAATTCAATAGTCTCGTATTGTATTAAGTATATTTAGCAAGCTATTAATAGGACGTATGGCAAATTCTCACGGAAATTGTCTTCCTCTTCATCCAATGCATAGTTTCCATCTCTAAATTATGGGAATTTGTGCTCGTACAATGAGGTCACGTTCAAGTTATACTGTCACTACGGAATCCGCTGCTGGATTCACAACGTCCTATTGACCCCTTATCCGGAATGCAGAGGAATCTGAGATATTTGTGCAGCGAATTCTAGCGTCGCTGTATTTATAGTTCCTCCGTGGGACAGGAAGAGAACTTAAAGAGTGGAAATGCTTTGAGTTCTTAGATATTTCATTGCTACCGTATCTTGATGGAACGTGTAACATTCATTCCTCAAGCGACAAGAAAAAATACATCTTTTTATCTACTTTTCGATTTAACCATTCGAGAAATTTATAGGCTGCTGGGCTATGAGTCACGCAATATACAATTTACTCGAAATTTTGACTTGCATTTTAAAATATTTCAATAAAACCATTTTGTTGAGGTTATAATTGCTAAATCGATCCCTTATTATTTTATATCTACATTGTTTACATTACTCTAAATATTGTTCTTCATTCTATACATTTTTACAGCATCTATTTTTTGCTGTTTATATAATAAACTATTATTTTGCTTTCTATATAATATTACATAAGATAGCGATAGTTAATAGGTTACTTTCAAAATCATTTATTGATAAACGATAGAAAGAAAAAAGGAAGAAATTCCCATTGAATATATCCTTTAATTGCTTCAGATTGACCCATATTAATATTCACAATATTTTATCTATCGCAAATGGGAATAAAGCCAATTTTTTACGTCATAAACTATAAAAGAATAAAACATAAATATAGAGGAGTGTAGCACAAGCACAGCACATATCAAAATAGTAACTAAATCTTTACGATTCGCATTTACTTTGTGAATTACCATATCGCAGGATTAACAAGGTACATCGTACATTTTCCCATCTGGATGGATATCAAACCCTTGAAACATCTCATTTGTCTTTATACTATCCTCTCCATATCTCCCTTAACATAGCGATGAATTAATCCCATGATATCCGATTATTTACGTTGTACTCCGTGGCGACGCAACAAAATCCATCGGCCGATGAAAGAGATGCCAACCGACACTCTCAGAGATATTACATTCGCAAAGGCTTATATCCGACACAATAGCGATATGCATTTAACCTATCTCGTTTCAAGATTAACCATTAATAACGCTAAGTATGCCGCTACAGAAAAATTGACAGACCGCAATCGGTAGGTATGCATTTCTCGTTGGGTGGTTTCAGATTAATTTTAATTTCTCCCTTCCGTGCAGTAATAGCGTCTTCATAACACGACCTCGGTCGTAGGGAAAAACGACGAATCAGACTGCTACATGCACAACATATCCGGCATTTCCGTTCTCAGGGACTGTACATGTTTACCCATCGTTTTCTCTTTCATTGTCTCAGGAAAGCTGAATAAACTTGGCTAATGCAACGGCGTGCTTTTCCGGTACAGCGGATGAGCAGCTTAACCTTCGCAGACCGTGTTTTGTAAGGAGATTAAGTTTGATTTTTCCGTAATTATTGACTGGTGGAGATACATTGCCATAGCAGTTAACTCTCCCAAAGTTCGTAGCTATTGGTCGCTATGTATCTAAAGATGTGGATGTTTTTATTTTTTAAATTATAAAATTTTAAATATTATATTAAAATATTTAAAATAATATAAACAGGGGTAAATATAAGTGAGGTTGAATTTAATATTGTCCAAAATAATGACGATTCAAATGTATACACTAAAATTGAATCTTTGATTGAAAGTATATAACCCATGGTCTTATGATAGTAAGAAGATATTTAATGAAAATAACAATAATGATTAATTCATGAATTAAACTCGATTTTGGAAATTATATTCTCAGTCTCAAAGTTTAAATTAAAAAAAAAAAACATGATAAAAATAGAGATATATCTCTGCTGGTATATCAGAAGTTATTGGAACATAAGTGTTTTATATGATATTAAAAGACACACTTCTAATTAACACATATGAATAAGAGCAAGCGCGAATTCCATGGTATTCAACCGATATAGTTGTTCACCAAGAATGAAAACAGAGCTGTACAATTAAAAGAGGAAAGCAGTTTTGCTGTGATGATGGGAACGAAACCAAACGCTGCGTCATGAGATACGTTTCGCTTGTGAAAGTGATGACTGATTATTCATCTCCAAGCGAATTCTTACTCAACGTGGAAAAGAATTATTAATTGAAGAGGATTGGCTTTCAATTTGAATAGACATTGGTTACACGGCCGATACCGACTCTATATCTTTGAAGAATACTGATCGTGTTATTGGATCGATTCCAGGTGCCTGTTTTCCCACTTCCATTTACATCCGCTTAATTACAATAGCGACGATCGGTATGTTGAGAAGTCTTACGATGAGAATTGGAAATTATTTCCAGTCGACTTAGAAATCACTTCCGAAGGACTTCAGAGACATCTATGGCACCCCATGGAGAAAAATGCAAATTTGTTTCGATAAACTTCGTCTTAATCAGATAATTAAATATAAGCTCAATTACTCTATGTACCGATTCATCGAATGCAGCAATTCAAATTCTAAATATTAGCATAAATTCTTTGTATTTATACTTCTTGTGAATGTAGATTAGAATCTAAAGAGCTTACTCAGATTTATGTAATCTTCGCTGGGAAAATATCTATTTACTATAAATATAGTATGTCTTCATTACACTTTCCTTTACATACACGACTGAAATACATGCATGCGTTATAATACTGTATACACTGTATACTACATACTGTATACATAATTTATTAACGATTAATTACAGTTTATTAATAGTGTTAACAAACTTAATCACACTTCATCTTAATACTCATTCATTTCTCTTTTGATCAATAGAATTACAAAAAATTCTTTGTCGATAATCTTAGGGACTTAACATGCAGATTATAAAAATAACCGGTTGTATGAGTCAAGTGTCTTTCTTGTTCGGGGTATTTGAATGAAAGACTTCCGTTCTCCCTCGTAACCCGCCTACATACGTACCACATGTAACAAGACATTCTCGAGCGCAAATCCAATTCGTGCACATTTCCCTGAACTGCCTGACCCTGAGCCGAAGCATAATTGCATTTCCTACAGCCTCATACCAAGATGACATGATTCACCAGCAATTGCCAGTTTCTCCGAGAGGGTCATTTTAAAATTCGCATCCCATCTGTAGCTCCAGGGTTATAGGCGAGATGACGTCATGATGACATCACATCGATAAGAAATCGCGGAACCGTTGCGTGGAGTTGTAGACGTCGATTTCCTTCCTGTGATTGGACAATGCATCTATTGAGAAGCAGATAGCATTTGGTAGGATATACACAAATATCTATTCCGATATAATATCCTTACTTCTTCTCAATTGAACAATATTCTTAGTTGTCATCGAATTTACGCAAGAATTAGTCCTTGGGTAACATAATAGTACGCTTAAGATCGTAATGAATAATGATAAATCGTCGCAACAACAAAGCATTGATAAAAGAACTCGGGTTACAAAGTAAAAGGGCGATACAATCACCCGCTCGAAAGTGCTTACAAAGTTGCATTGGCCTAGCAACGGATTCATTCTTAAGAGAGCTGTGTTTACTTTCCTTGCCCTCGAATGCTAACATTCTTCACTCCAATTAGGGCGCAATGATTCAGTCCACCGCAATTGCCTTACGTTGGCTTCTGGAGTTTTGTGAATGCACACGATTTCATTGACTAATGATTGGTCTAATGAGTAATATCTTAAGGTCTACTTCCTCCTCTAATCTCCATCCGTCTGCAGAAATCCCTTTCTAGTTTTCACTCGACTTTTTCCTCTATTAAGCCCATTAACCTAGTGAATGATTCGATCCGAATAATAAAACATCGTGATTTTATTAAATATAAACCGGTAAATCTATTAAAAATTTAGATCTTGTCCATTGATGATTTCAATTGAATTGATTGTTCACTACGATACTTCCTCTTTCTATATTTAGTACAACGCAAGGAATAACTTACAAACCAACTGAATCGAATAAAAAATTTAATGTGCTCTTACAAAAGCAGTTCCTGCCTTCCATTTGTATTGGTAATAAAACGGTAAGATAGTCAAACATAAATCAGGAGACACTATTCTGCATCTCATCCTTCCTGCTTTGACTAAGCAGATGCCTTGATTATATTATTTATTCACTATGCAACATACCTACTCGGATCCTCCACTGTTTTGAGATGCTGATTTCCGGATGATACGAAAATATATTCTACACAAATGGGGTACAATGAAACCTAAGTAAGTTTCCGTTATTTTTCAGACGATTATCAACCATTGTAGTTGCCGTTGACGATAAATGCAAACAATGCAACCTAAAGCAACAAATAAAAGATTAACCTTCTTTAAAGGTTAAATGACCTTTTTCCTTTAATTTCAGGCATTTATTCCAATATGAACATCATTTTAGTGTCCTTAACAACACCTCTATTTCCAGCTTATGTTAACCCTTGTAAAGGCTAAGTGTGGAATCATCCCTTAGAGTACTAATGCTATTCTCTCTTAATCTATATCGAGCAAGAAAAATAAGCCTCAATTGAGTTTTCTGTATAGAATCCTTTCAACAGAAGAAGTCGTGTTCTTTCTCTCAGTACACGCGAGTGCTCTGTTGAAGAAGAAATGTTCGCGATAAATCATGCTCTCCGAAACGTAGCTCGACAATGAGCGAAGCGTCCGGAGAATCCTCAGCTTCGTTCGCGACCAATACAACAAATGCGCTCATATGGGAATGGCTTTAATAATGGAGAGAGTGGAAACCTTCGGAGATGCTATTCGCCGATATCGCAAGACGGAGAAATGGCTATGAATATTCTCGCGTGAGAGCCTGATTGGAAAATGAATCATAAGAGAAATTCCCAGCGTGCTCTACGCTTTCCTCTTCGTGAGTTGATGCACTCAAAACAAGTTTCGTGATTCCTTAGGAATGCTGAAAGTGCATGGATGCATATTTAAATGACGTGATGTATGAATTAATCTGCTTTCTAGAAATGTGCTTGAAAGTCTCACGGGAAGTCAAATGGTTAGCGTGTTCTCTTTCCTTCCAGATGTCGTGGGTTCGGTTCCAAGCGGGGGCTGACCGTTAGATTGGGGATAAGATTAGGAATATGCGTGAATTAATTGAACAGTAGGACGTGCGATGTAGTCCAGAAGGCGGCGTAGTGAGTCGGCTTCGCATTACTCATTGTGAAATCCGCTCGGGTATAGTATACTATGAAAAGGCGCGATGAACTTAATATGTTTATCTTACTAAATATTTCGCGTATTTGGTCTTCATTTATAAACAAATTATGTTCAGACCTATCTACTTATCTTTCTGGAATACGTAGAGTATATATTTTAAAGAATTTCTTATTATACGTATATAACTTAATGGCTTAGTAATAAAAAAAACGCATTATAAGTATGAAATAAAAATAATAAATACAATAATAACATTGCAATGAATATTATTATCGAATGATGGAAAGATTATTACAACCCATAATTAAAGATTGTAATTCAAACCCATAGGATATAATTCTACGCAAAAATGCCTTTGGTAGTTTATAAATTATCTCCAAATTACTATCGTTTTAGAAGGACATTGACATAAAATTGTTGAGTATTATTTAAATAAAGATATTTAATAGCGTAAGATTGAGAGGCTAAAATATTTGCGCTTCTACTTTACGAATTATTTTTAATAAGAAGTTTTATGACATCATTCTTCTCGTACAATGAGCTTTCATCAAAAACAGACGACACGAAAACATACTGAGGATGAACATCACGGAAAAGTATGGAAGCACAAATCAACTCATCAACATCAGCTAGAAGGAAGCAATATTATACTCCTGTAGAGTAAAACCGGAAATTTGGTTCTGACGTAAACTTCGAAGGCATCGGTGTCCCTTTTCCAAGGAATCGATCACGACAATTTCTTGGAAGAAAAAAAACTTTCTCCCTCATTCTTTTTCTTTCTCGTGTCTGTCTATTCGATGGGAACATAAAAGCTTCCCCTTCCTTTTGATAGCGCCCCAGGAAGTGAATCATATTTCGCCTGCAATGGAACCTCCTTGGAGAGCAAAGTTTGCACCCTCCCATAGAACGGGTACGTGCGTAAATAGTGTCCGTCATGCTTCCGTATGCTCTCCTTTCAACAAATCCTTAATGGCTGAGCAAACTCTTCCCAAATGAGTCCGCGATTATCTACTTCGACTCGTATTACTAGAAAGCTCGTTAGAGAGGCGATCTGTCTAACGAGAGGAGGAAGCTTTTGTGCCCTGTTTATGCTGCTCTTACCTACTATTTTCACCCGTTATTACAGTGCAAGCGTTGCGCTCCCATTATAATACAATTTATAACGGATTAAGGAGATGCATGTTATCCTTTAATGATTTATAATATACAATAATTATGATAATTTCTTAAATATAAAAAGTAATGAGTCGTTATAAGGTAGGGAGTTCTTTTTTTAAGAAAAGAGAATAATTTCTGAGCATTAATAATTATAATCGATAAAAAGATACGTAAATTAGAAAAAAATACCTAATAAACTGCATTCATGATGATGAGATGAAATAATGAACTCTAGAAGCTAGAATTACGTACGGGAGTGAAATATTTCCTTTACTATACAACCAAATGAAGATCAAATACGTCATTCAATCTTTATATAATGTATTTAAGAAATTAATTTTTGTAATTGATATGCTCCTACTAAGGAAGTAGGATAAAATCATTTCATGCTTTTTTCTAAATAAATTCGAAATGTTTGACAAAGAATATGCGTGGTTTCAAGCTTATGAATATTTTAGGATGTTAGAAATGTGAAATGCTCCATATATAATAAACTTTTGACATAGAGACTGATAAATTATTAAGTGACGAGAAAGTATACATTTATAAAACAACGAGGAATAAATTGAGAGGATAAAAAAATCACAAAAATGTAAAGACCTTAGGAAACTGAGAATTTGGGTGTGAAAAGGTACGCTCAGAAAAGACGCGCTGAATATTTCCTCGACCCTTAGGCGAGGAATTTCGACCATCTGCCATAACTTCCTGGGCACATCCTATCTGGCATTTTTCTCATATACCATATATAAACAGCCGAGGGACGGTTTAGAGCAACCAGAGTCATTCTTCTATAAATTAACAATAGATGACTCACGTAGATAAAAAATAACGCAGATTCGAGGGGAAAATTTCCATCCAATTCACACTCGCTCCAAAGACTTATGAACGAAAATTTCGCGGAAAACAGAATCTTAACCTCTGATAGAAGACAGCGTGAGGGAATTTCCTTAGAAATACAAGGTTCGAGTCATTTCCATAAAAAACGAATGCATGAATCGACATTCTATCGCACACATGTATGTACAACATGCTAAGACATCGGTTATCTTTAGAACGCTTTTGGAAGACGTCAAAAACGCTATAAAATGAATTTATCAACTGATTCATTGTCGAGGAGTGGAGGGGAAGGCGAGGTATGCAAACACGATGGCAGTAATTGGTAACAAGTCTTCGCATTCCTTCACGGATTGCTAAACTGCACACATTTATCACTATATCATCCCCGGTTGACAGCTGGACCTTGATTTTCGTTTCGAGGTCAATGATATCTAAAAGTTCGATAGATTTAAAATGAGAGGAAGTCTGAGAAGTCCCTCTTCTGATATCATTTCATTCAAACGAAACAAACAAATTCGCTGATTTTTTTCTTGAGTCATTTTCGAGGAAACCATGGAAACAGCTTTCTCCTAATTATTGAATGTTTATGTTTATTAAATACTTAAATAGATTTCTAGCATTTTCTAGTATGATTACAGGTTTGAAATTAAACTTTATAGTTTATTGAATAGTTTTTCCATAACGACATAAAAGACAATCGTAGTTTTTGATTTATAATATCTTAATTCAATTCTTCATTTAAGAATATCCAAGCCAAGTGGATATTCTTAATCCAAGTGATGACTATTAAATTGTTAAAATTAATCTATTTTAAATTTGTGTTATCTTTAGATTAAATTAACTTTAAATAATTTTAAACTAAACGGACGATAACGACAAAACCTTTTGGTTAGCAATCGCAATTATCTGAGAGAATACCAATAATTTCATCATAAACTTTTATCCATACATGTAGAATTCCCCTTCCAATTACGGAAATAAAACCTAAGGGTTTTAGCAAATCGTAAAACATAAAGCGCCACAAAAGACAGGATAGCATAGTCAAAGAATCGCCGCAAATAGACTTGAAGTATACCTTTTTAAAAACGTTGAGAAAGCACCTATACTTTCCCTTTCGAACTACGAAAACAAACGTCGGAAAGCGCAAAACTTTCCGACCGATTCAAATGAGAGGGAAATCAACTCCCACGCTTTTCAGTGGAAAGAGCGTCCCCTTAGTCGAGAAATCCACGGGGAATTACTCTGTGGGAGACGGTCTCTCGTTGACCTTCACGAAAACAAGGTCAGTTTGGGGAAGGGATACTCATTTCCATGCGAAAGACAGCTGAAGACGTGAATCGGATGCCAAAGAAGACGTTCGATTCCTATCAAAACGAAAATCACGATGCCAAATCTAATTAGACATTAATGACCTATCAACTAATCGATATGGATTCAGCTTATGTCAATATACACTGTTCATTAGTCAGGGTATTGATACGCAGAAGAGTTGATGACTATTCATGAATGAATAATGTTTATAATTAGCAACAAATGAACACTCACAATAGCGATATGATATCAACATACTATGTCAATCGACCACAAATGATTGTCTGGTAACTGATTCATTAAATAAGTGTCATTTATTATTCATTATGTATATATCATCGTTAAATCTGTCTTGATTCCTAAATTTGTTTATCAAGACGAAAAATAAGATATTAATTAAATATAAAGGAAGTGGTTAACCACATATATTATTTTGAATGATTTTTGAAAGTTATGACACAATTAAAATGATAAAACTAGACAAATAGATATATAACAAATAGTCATACGATATTGCATGTTACATACATTTTTCCATTCAGAACTTTCTTCTGTCAATTAGAAATAAATATTGTAATTAATATTAAGAAAGCAATGCATGCATTTACTACAAGCTGCGATTAAAATTGAATTGTAATTGCTTCATGAACTTATTAGAAAACGATATACAGAGTAAAGACAACATGAACGTAATTCATAAACCGTATACCGGTATACACATATTTCTATACATTAGTTTACCTAGGATGTTATCGAAGAATACCGTTCAAAGATATTATCTAATCATACAGTTCCGTTCATTTGCAACGCATCATTTAACGACCCTATTAGAAACTAAACGCACGCAACATTTTAACTCAACGAAAACAATAAAAACCAATAATATTCAAGAACAATAACTGATTCATAATCATTGCCGAATTTCCAATAATCGGGAATATACAAGGAGTAAAAATTCTATTTAAAAAGAATTAATGATTTTACTCTAGTTTCGGAATTTTGTGTAGCAACCAAAAACTTAAAGCCAAATTAAATTATATTTAAAATTTAACTAATTAAAAACTAAATCCTAAAGGAAATTGTCACATCCAGTAGGGAAAGTGACACATTAGTAAAGAGGAAAGATATGATTCAAGACAGGATGCGATGCGGTGTGAATTCTATTTCAATCTCAGCGGTTTCGAATTCTGGATATCGTAAACTAAATCACATTCAAACATGATGCTAAGTAAAATACCCAGAATGGCAGAAAAAATTTCATTGCTCACAAAAGTGATGGAATCGATAAATAAAAACATTACTGTATCATAATAAATAGACATAGAGACAAATTAGGGTTATAGAATTTCCGTCACTAAATTATGAGGCCTTATAGCTCTATGTGAGATTTATATATTTCTTTTTCATCCTGGTATAATGGCTTAGGCTTCAATAAATGATTAAATTATAAATTAGAGAGCATAATAATAATTTCAAATTCATTTTAAATAGCAGTAGTACAAAAAATCGCAGCTTAGAGATAAATACTGCAAACTATTCTATTATTCCTTCTCCCATATGATACTAATATATCGTAATATACATATTATGTAATTCAATTGTTAATTTTAATGCATAATTACGCGTAATACTAATATGTGAATAATAAAAAGTAATAAAACAGGCTGACGTCATAATTTTAGGGCCTCGTTTTCGGGACTTCGTTAAAACTAAGAAAAGTAGGTTCCTTGAAAACCCTTGATCCTTCTCAATTCCACCACCACATTTTTCTGCAATCGATTCAGTCCGAAACAGCGATTAATTTGGTCAGGTGCGATACAAACCCCAGGAAAAGCTAAAATTGAACATCGGATTCGCTCTTCTAAAGTTCTAAAAGTTTAGCGAAAGAAGAAACAAACACCAATTTTTCGCTATTCTTTTTCCCGTTTTGACACCCTTCCAAACGTATTTTAATTAGCAACTTCTCTCGGGGTCACCCCTTGCGATCCATCCGCTGTTCTTTTTCAGCACATTATTGAAAATAATGGGAACTCCGAAAGAATCGTTTCTTTCAGCCCCACCAATTAACGATACTCCACAAGGGCTGGCCGATTAGGCGGTAAAAAACCGTCTAGCCTTTTAAAAGTGTTTTTGTACACAATAACTTCCTTGTGCTGCACCCATTCGCACGGAGTCGGTACATTTTCGAATGAGCTACAAATTTACGAGGCTCTAAATGACGGATATTGCCTCGTTCGAGACCATAAAGTGATTCGGAGGGCGTCGGTCATCAATTCCCTGCATTCTGATGCTGTCTCATTGGGACGTAAAAATGCAGGCGATAAAAACTGCTACGCGCTATTCGTATCGAAATGTACTCTTTTTGGAGATTAAAGCAATTGATTTACAGAATTCGCACATGATTTCATAGAGCTTAAGAAATCGTTCGTTTAAGTACTAGAACGATGTCTATGAATACTAATAATTATTATTTTCAAACTAAATTATTAATTGTTATATTTATATTGTAACGATAAAAATGAATAATATATTAGTAAAATTTATTATACATTATTATTAAAAATATTATTATGTTCGCTTGTATTTAATTTGTATTGTATTTAATAACTTTGTACATTTAATTGTTCGGTATGAATATGGTGTCAAATTACTAGAGCTAAAAACTTAAGAGAATATAGGCCTAAATTGGTTTTTAAGCGATTCGTGAATGTTATAAGTAAATAAATATATAACAAATGGACTCAAATAAGACTTGGCCTGGTTGAACTTCTCCATTAAATCCTTATTTAAACGATATTGAGCGATATTTTAGGAAAAAATCAACAGCAATCTAAGATGAATATAAAAAGAGAGTGATGGTCGAAGAAAATTGGTGAGATTGTTGACCAAAATCCACAGAAGCTTAGGGAAATATATCCGCTCTGAGTAAACATCCATTAGATAGATGGATATCAAAAACCCGCCCAATCTCTCCACCGCTAAAAGCTAAAAGGTGTCAGAGCAAAATTCCTTCAGGGAAAGGTGGAGATGTGGAACATTAAACAAGGAAAGCTCGTAGATTGCTATCGATGAAAATATAATGGCCAAATATAAAGCATAATATAGCTGATATTTATAAAAAAAGTCGACGCAAAATCAAAGTAATGCTATTTGATGAGGATGTACGAAAATAGTGCTCAATTCAGCTATTGAGAGAATAGTTCGAAAGCAAAAAGTTCGACTCAAAGATCGTTTTCCCATCATCTGATTTTCCCCATCCCCTAGTTGGAAAAGGATACGTAGAGAGAAAGATCTGCGGCCTCCGATACGGTTTTTCCGTTTGAAAACGTCCTCATCCCAGATTCACGTCGACGGCCGTTGGGAAAGAAGTGATATCCAGCTACCTTGAGAGGTTAGAATTTTGAAAAATTTGTTTCCCGAACCGTTGTACTCGGATCGAGAAAATTCTTCCCTTCCAACGCGCGATGATATTTCGTTTCATTGCCAATCGTACGTATATTCTTTTTGAACTCTACAAGACCCAACTCTGTTTCATTTTCAATAATTCAGCATACCGTTTAGTAAATTTAGTTTTTTAATAGATAAATCTATATGTTAAAACCTATGATATCATATCAGAATTGAAAATACGCTGTGCATCAGTAAAAAAATTAACTCGTTAAACTATTCTTTGAATAATATAATTTTTAATAACCGTTTTACTCTGGATTGGCTCACTTAAATATTTACTCCACTAACTTTGATACTATTACGACGAATTGTTAAAGTGTAAATTTTTTGTATTATATAAGTCAATTTTAGAAAATCCCTTCTAGAAACTTAGTTTTACCCTCAAAAGATCACTTTTAGGGAAGGAATCATCATTTGGGAAAACATTCATCTAGTTTAACCAGACCTCCACTTTTAAATAAGGAAAATAAATAACTCAACATTAGATAGCTCGTGTTCTAAATATATATGCTTCGCAATCACTCACATCATAGATTCCAACTGCTTTGTAATCCCTTGGTCCTCCCTCACTATAGACTTGGGCAAGGCGTCCACCATCCCGTTGGCCCTGTCGTTACAATTGGACAGCATTCCTCTGTACATGTTGTAGACTAGGCGACGGACCCTAGGGTCATTTGGGTCTACCTTTGCAGACATCTTCCTTCGGTGTACACGACGAGAACTGAACAAGACTAGTCACAAAAGTTCGTCACAGGACGAAGTTCCCCCAGTTAATGAGAAGTACTTCCTTTTAACGACGAAACCGCAGTCCGGAGAAAAATCCGACGTCCGTTTCTGCAGACTATGCACTTCCGTCGATGCACCCGAGCTCAGTGCTGGATTAATGAGGCAATTTCTGCATAGCGATCCTCGCTTGGCGTTTTAGCAAAAAGGAACAAAAAGGGGGTGAAACTGGTCCCTACATCCGGTGGGGGGAAGGTGTTAAATTCCCCCACTCCTCCGCGGCGATTGTCTTTTTCCCACGCCTACCTACGGCACAAGAGGGAGTTCCTGCACACGCCTTCTGGAATCTCGAAGGCCTTTATAAAACGTGGGCACACTCTAGCCCTCGGGGGAAACAGAAAAACAGTTCCTCCGCTTGGAGAGATGGTGCGAATCCTCAGAGACAATCCTTTTGGTCACCTCGGAGACGGGACTCGGCTGTATGATTCCGCATGGTCCCGATGATCGCGGGATGAGATTGTCTTTTATAGACGTCGAGTTTCTCCGACGGACAAACAAATTGAACTGGAAAGTCTAAGGGTCACGGGGGTTAATACACTGGAAGTGAAAATGTCTTTCCCTATTGCATTCGCGGATATGTCCCGCTTTTCCACAGCCGCTAATCACTCCTCTCTCTGGAGAAACTTCGTAAAGGGTTTTCGAAATCGATTCCCCGCAACTCACACTTATTCCACATAAATTATTTTTATAAAATCGAATATTAATCTGCCTTTACGAGAGCGCGTACCGATAAATTATTCGCGAGAATTTTACAATAATATAGACCCATTAACGGTTAACCGATTCCCGAGATTACGAACCGCGGTTAACCGGAAATCGATTCGCGAAATTCCACGTATAACCGAATTTTTTCGTGCGCTTCCTCCGGTCGACTTCCCGGTATCACTTTTCGTGCGGCGTGACTCGGTCAGCACGGCAGGAACCTTCTTCTTGGGTGTGTGATAGCGGAGTGTTGGAGACGGCAAAAAGCATACGCTCTTAGGGAGGGAAGGCCGAGAGGGGGGGGCGGTAGGGGGATGTGCAGCCGGGAGGTGGGATGGGAAAGTGGAAGGGTTGGAGGGGAAGGGTGACGTCACTATCCCACTCCCCTCATCCCCCGCTAGTGAAAACCGTGACGATGCGTCTGGAATTGACTTTAGTAATACGCGCGTTTTTTTTTTCTCCATCGAGTCTCCCGTGAGGCGTTCACGGTTCGGCGTTCCGTGACGCCGTGTGGTGGCAAAAACGTACGGGGCGCGGATTCTGGGAATCGAAAGCCTCGATGTGGGATGAATACGAAGAATTTTATGATTCGAAGGCGTCCTGGTTTTAGTGGGTGCGAATCCAGTCGTAGCTTTGTCCTGATCAATATGGATCGCGAGAGAAAACTCGGAAGTAACCAGTGTATCCATCAGAAGCGGTTGAGATTTCTAAGGGATGCCATAAGTGGATGTGAGATTCATTTCGAAGATGTGTTACGCATTCATTCCTGTGGCATCACCTTTATTGGGGATCAGAGACCCGCGTGAAAGCACGACTGAAAAATTTGTTGCCACGGACAACGGAACGCTATGAGTAATAAGGGAAAATTCTTGAACTCTGTTAACTATACGTAATCTTATCAAATGCAAGATGATGTAGATGAAGATCTAACGGTATCGCAAGAGATAAGACTAATTCAGCGGATTATTGCATTGATAAACTTAGGTGATTGTGTCATCGATAGAAAAGTACAGCTATAAACAATAATTTAAAATAAAATGTTAAATAAGCATACTCGTGAATAATTTCTGATTTAAAGTTTTCTAAGTGTCTTAAATATCTCCTTCACGAGAAGTTAATTAAAACAGTAAGGAATGTACTCCTTCACGAGGAGCTAATCCTTCCTTCTTAACACGAGGCAAAAGAAATGAATTTAAATGAAAATTGAATGTGATACCAAATACTTTGTTAAGTGTAATTTATATTACGAATGTATTTTTAGTACCTTCTATTATTAAATATTAGTCACAGCCTTAATTCTTTTACCCTTAATATACTAAAAGGAACATGTGACAACTTTATATTATACATCAATTAATAAATGATTACTTTCAACATGTTATTGATTACTCTCTCCATTAAATGAAATCTATCAAACACGTGAGAGTGAAAATGAACTTCCATTTCACCCTGAGAATTTTCGCAGCTGGAATAATGGGTCATTGGGTCTCAGAGCAAACTTTACCATTGAGAAATAAAACACCAGTATGTTTGAAACGATCGCTTTCCCTTGCACACACAATCTACATATTCATATCCTTGTTATGATATCTCAACACACTCTGAAAGGTTCGTCAATTGACTGTTAATGTACCTGTAACTTTAATATTCTGAATCCTTAAAAGCATTTCGTATCGAAGTTCACGTATTTACGAACTGAGCGAAATTATTCTGACCTGTTTCGTTAAATTATGGATCTACGAATCATTTTCTTTGTAAAGGATCTGTGGAATCATCATGGAGTATCCAAACTCTTGTTAATAATATAAACATTTTGAATATCAAGATTCCTATTTTTTTAATAAAACAATAATTATAGTTTACACAAATTTTGAAAATTATTAGGTAACTCAATATATGGGAGCCAATTTCAAGGATTATACGTGAATAAAAGAATTGTTTTAGCGAGGAATTAATTTTCCTTAGATCAGAGGTTGAATACCAAATATTACGTTAAGCTCATCCAATTTAGTATTCTTGAAGATTTTTATAAATATTGTTTACATATTTCTGAAAAACTAAAGTAATTAGTTTAGTTTAATAAATTAATTTTCATTAAATTAAAATAGATTTGTACTTCGTGTAAAAGCAAGGTGGTTGTTAATGCTACAATTTCTTGTTCATTAACTTATATCCTATTAAGTTTTCAAAATTAGAACTGAGAAAATTTTCCTAAACTTCCGAACTATTAATGTATATTCGCTTTGAAAACATATAGACTTTGGTAAATAACAAATAAGAATAAACGGAAATTTACGGAGAAAAATATTTTTCTGCTCCAGCAAATACAGAGTTGAGTATACGAGAGGCATTTTTTCCTTCCCTTGGTTGAATAGATTGTTAGCATAATAAAGAATAAGCAGACTAAAAATTCTCGTGTGTTTATGCTTGTTAATTACTCTTAATTATTTGCCAATAGTTAAAATATAAATTTAAAAGAAAAAATTTTAAAATTTTGAACATTTCAAATTATGTAATACTAAATAAGCGCTGATATTATAAACATGTATAGTCTATATGACATACGATTCACAATTTAAAAAAGCATTTTCAGCATATACGTATCTTAGGTATAAGAATATTAATAAGTATAAAATAGGTACTGAAACATTTCATAATTGCTCCTTCAAATAATGTTCTCATATTGTAAATAAATTTATGTATTCAAAAGTATTAATTCTTAAAGAAATATTCCAGAGTAGGTGAATTGCTTCGGAGTCGTAAACAAAACAAAGTTGCTTGGAATATTCTTATTTATTGAGTTCATATTTTCTAAGTAATAAATATAATACCACATACCACAGACAGAAATAAGGTAGGGTCATCATGCATGTCTACCTCATCTACACCAAATAAATTGCGTAACAATACACTTGTATTGATTACTTTTATGTCAAAAATTTTCCTTTATATGAGGTTCACAATGGTGTATAGAATACTTCATTTCCCTTTCGTTTCAAAAAAGGAGCATTTGCATCAAAAGGTGATGAAACCTTTAAATCACGCCGTGTTCGAACCCTTTCTCTGTCCAAGATACGACACATGTCAACCAACTCACTCATCCGTGAGAACAACAAAGATTATCATCACGCAGGAGTAGAAATGCTCTCGATTGGTCAATTTGTACACGCGCACGCCATGTACAGCCGTCACGCCATAAGCAAATTATAACAAAGATCTTCGGTGAGTTTCCTTTGACTCAAAGATACGTACACAAGCATTAGGGAAAGCTTCAATCGAATGAAACCCATTTGAGTTCGTTTTGGAGGAAAAAGAGTTTGCTACGAGTAACAGGTAATGATTTCAATCAATGCTCTAGTAATGATTAGGATATATAATATTTTACTTCTACTTTTGTACTAGAAATATCATAGATGATATAATTGAAAATTATGTATGGATAGACATAGCATGAGGGTTTGTGAATATATTACTTTTACTTGTTTTCAATATTTATTATATTATCAATAAAGACCAGAGATGAGAAAGGGAAATCAATTCTCCAATCAAACTTATTGTACATTTTTCAAGTTACGGATAATTTCCTTAGAAACTTCAAATCTATATACTCATTTTTGTTTTTGCAAATCTAAATGTTTGTTGGAGTATTCTGAGAACCATTTTTTCAAAAAATATCAGAAATTTATAGCTGATTCACGTGTAAATACTTATCATATACATTTTAAGTTATGTTAATTATATTCATTGCTTAGGTTTGAAACGGAATAAAGCCCAACCGTTAGCGAACGGAAATATATCTCAAAGAAAAGATAGAGTTTAGTTAGCCTCGAGTTAGATTAACGGTGTTAACGTGAATTATGTAAATAACTCAGATTTCATAGGAATTTCGACAATTCGGCTATACAAACCCATTTTACAAAATAAGATATATTTAAAAATACAATACATTTATATACACATATTAAATGCATATACACACATGTATATGGGAAAATTTTTCGATAGCGTTAGTTTAATTAGATTCTCTAGGTAAACAAAGAGTTCTCAAGAATCAAAAAGGACAAGTAATGAGACCTAATAGACAGACAAAAGATACAATTTCCCGAAAAACATATACGTCCATGGACGTGTTTATATACACGCAAGCCTGAAAAGGAAACTTTTCGACCACAATAATTCTCCCGCTCTTCCAAAGGGTTCTTTGACCCACGGAGGATCCATCTACGGTGTAACTCGAAAATTCACTCTGCAACCCCATTGATAAGAGTGTCGCAGACCTCATTCCTTCTCGAAACCTCATGTTTTCGGTGTGGAATTCCCGAAAGGCGGCGGTTTTGGTCGAAACCCGAGCGTGTGTGTGGAAACCATCGGTCACAAAAGCAACGGATTCCTCGACAACTTTCTCTGGAGAGCTCGAATGTTTGGATGGACAATACACACTTAAAAGTGGCTTGCGACTTGGTTGTCACCTCCTGCCATAAATCCAGCTCCATGCTGGAATTGCTGGAGAGAAAGTGAGTGTCCCGTGGACTTGGCAAGTCTTGCGTGCTTTCGTCACCGGATAGCGTGGATAGAGAGGTAATCTCCCACGCGGTATATTTGCACGCCAAAAACCATGCTACGCCCTCGACAAAGTCTGCGCGGTCAAAATTAGGCAGCCGCAATCTGAGATAAGCATGGTTTATATGATGTTGAATATCTGCGGGAAAATCACCGTGGGTCGATCGGTTGGCATGGAGATCTTGTGGAAAGCTTTGCTCGGGATTTTCTTCATAACCTAATTTTATAACCGCGTGTAAATCTTATCTAGACCGATATTGACTATATCTCTTTGTGGAATTGATATTTAGATTTTTTTCAATTTCAAGCAACACCTGAATATTTTACCTACCTAAATTTTTGCTAATGTTTGTATTGTACTGTCCAAAGATGACCATCAGGTAACGCTGAAATACTTTGCGATCTTTTCTTATTCGTTCAAGATTACGCTATTGGTATTTTGCATCATTTAAGAAAGATAATGCAAACTGTTACAAAGCAATTTTTACATTGAAGGAAATTCAAAAAGCCTTTTTAATTATAATTGACTACACCCAAAGATAAACTAAAGCTCAAATTATTTACACCATTCGCAAGTTATTGATTTAATGGAATATTAAAATGATTAGATGTGAAATAATATCAATTTCTCATATTCTTCGTAATAAGTACACATTTAAGCCATGAATATCAATACCCTACGAAAATAAATAATAAATTCCATATTCCTTGATCTAGAAATTAAAGCTTGTCAAAAATAATACTGATCTTAGATTGTAGACTCATTGGAATTGCCCTGATTCTGTCGCCATGAATACTGTATCATAATTATTCAGATGTTACTGCACAGTTCACGTCATCGTCTGCATCCCGTTTGAACAAACTGACGAATGATTAAATCCAAAGGATGAAGTTTAATTGGTGTTCTCATCTAGGACGGACACATGATGTCACATCAAATGATTCATTCCAAAGAATACAGTGCCAGGCCTTTTTGTGACACCAAACGCGCCCTCTGGACATAATCAGACCTCTTAGTCACCAGATTTAAATGCAGCTATCACTGGGTCTGCCGTAAGCTGTGGAGTTCATATGATAAACAAACATTGCTATAGGAGGAAAATTGCGGGAATTTGAATCATTACTCAACGATGCGATGCATAAATAAAGAACAACACACAAAAAATTTAATATGTAATACCAGTAGTTAAATATGAGGAAAACCCATTTTCCAGACTTCTTTTAAAAGAATAAAACAATTACAAATATTCATTTATTTCTGTACAGATATAAAATATCTAGAGTTTGAAAACACCTTAAGTTTGGGCCTTATTGTAGCAACTCAAAGTAACTCTGAAGATTATATAAGGATGATGTACCAAAACTAATTGTGAAGGAGGAAACATTCTGAGAAGATAACATTGAAGATAGCGTCCTGGTTACCCAAAGAAAATGATAGAAGGAAATTGTGGTTTGATACTGTTGGAAGCAGTTAAACAGATTTAAATCAGCATATGTTTGAGTAATGTTTAAGACAGTAATAACGAAGCATTGGAGAATATTTTGGTAGAAATTAATAAATGCAAATAAATATAAAATACGTAAAATGAGCATTGTAAATTTTACGAAGATACTTTCAAATATATCGTATCAAAGAAATTAGATGTATTCACTTGAATATGCTGTTATATTTCATCAACAGATATTGCAGACTGAATGTACATGTTACGGTTGGAGACGGTAAAATTTTTAATACAAATATTTCCAAATAATTATTTTCCTTAATAAATTTACCTATGAATGACCTCTTCTGAATGTTTTTCATTAGCAACGGTGCGAACAAATATTATGCAAATCACTTTATACCTAACGTTCTCTATTCAAATTCTAAAGTCGAAAAAATCGAGAAACATTTGTAATGTAATGCTATTTCTTAACATCTTAATGGCGCCAAAGCAGGCAAATATGAAATAAATGAACTCACAACCGCGAAACATAATTGTGAATGTTTCTTCAAAAAATTAACATAATTAACATCACAAGATTACAGAGCAGATCTCTCGTATAAGCCGATACTTCTGTCCTGTTGATACTAAGTCTGTTCCCAAGGCTGCACTTTACTTTAAAAATTCTGCGTCAGACAACTCTTTTGATATTCGCGTTAATGGTGAAAGTAAACAATAAGGCACCAGGTACAAGTAGTAATGACACCTCGGGCGAAATTTCTAATGAAGTGGAAAACATATTGAACATGAGAATCCATTTCCAATTCAGTGAAAGCTGAGAAGGAATAATTACGAGTTGAAGTAATTAAGTCCAACTGCGGACGGGAAAATAGCTACTTAGCACTTTTGAGAAGAACGTATCCAAATGGTTGAATGGTGAATGGTTTGGTATGTTTCGACAGACTGAGGAGAGAGGGCACGTACATCGCGGCATTTCATTCGGCGAAAAGCAGTCGCTCATAAACGTAAGATATCTGAGAGTTAATTATGAGAAGCGGGTATCCAATTAGCCCCGACAAAGAAAGAAATACGAGGACAGATGTCAATATACGGATACATCTCAGAAAAACGATGTTCGAAGCACTCGGAAATGTCTGACGTTAACAGCTTTATCTCTTACGAGACAGATAAGTTTACAAGTCTAATTGCAAAACTCACATCAAGGGGAATGTTCCGATAATTGATAAAATATAAATTGCGAGCCGATATATTTATAAATAAATGTGACGTAGATGACGTCATCGCATGGAAACCTTAATCTCTAACCCAGGAATAGCAAGTTGCACTTTATCTCGAATTCTGAGAAATTAATTACAGATTATAAAGAAGCCGACTTCATCGAAGATTGAACGCAGTTTATGTGAATTTTTCAAAATAACGTATGAAGTCCTTTTTAAAGCTGGGTTCAGCCGTTGAACCATTGCAGAAGACGTACGAGAAGCTAATGATTTATTTCTTGAAAATACACTTCGCTCTGAAGTCTAATTTCCATTTTAATTAAGTTGTTTTCATTCAATTTATTCAGCAGCTGTTTGTATTAGATTCATGTTTACCTCAATAGCAATACAATAATTGACTGATTTTTTCAAACTTAAAATAATTAATGATCAATTTATAATTACGAAAAACTCTGTTTGCTATTTTTCTTGTTATATACATAAGTTGAATAAATTATTTATTTAAAATTAAGACGCTTAAATAGCTTAATGTATATGAATTTTTTTGAGCAAATGACATGATTGTTCTGTGTGATAGAAAAAGGAATCGCAAACTATTCTGTATTTCCATGTATCTAACAATAAAAATTGAAAATCCATTCGTACATTCTAATATTAGTTTAGATTATAGTTGTAATTCCAAGTATTCTTGTGAAAATTTTTCGAAAAAAGTTGGGCATATTACACTTCAAATTATTATCATAATTGATATTAATTCAATATGACGTTGAACAAGAATTGAAGAAAATCGGTGAACTCTGTGTATCAAAAACTTTATAAAATTCTCAATAAAATTTTATTCTGAATCTGATACATCCTCAATTTATGTTTTTTAATTCCGAATTTTCACCTGTATGGCGCACATAAAATATAGGTAAACCAGGGAGTTGCAAGACATTCAGACCTTTTGGCTTACGATTGGAAATAACTACGCAGTTTCATTTCTTTCATCTTATCAACATCAATAAATTAATTCGCAATGCCGTCGTACGAAGGTATACATTGGAATCTTATCTCCTTATATAAAATTATCATAGCAACGCATGTAAATAAGTTGTACTTACTCCATTGTTTTAAATAGAAGGTGACTACCAAGTATGGAATATCTGCAAGGATAGATCGGAAAAAGTTCGATTGAAGGGGAAAAGGAATGTGTACCGACCCTGAGGTTCTAACAAATGCGGACGCGAGGGTCGGAGTGTTAGCAAAGAATCTTAGGCCAGCCCTAAACGTGTATTTGATGGCCTCGAACAGTTGAACAAGCGTGCATATTCATCACTAATAACATTCGGATTCATAAATGACACGGATTTTAAACGCATATAAACAAATAAAATATTTAAGAAATCAATTTTGAACTATGCCATTCCTATAGTTACAAAAATTTAGGAAGATTATATGCATACGTAGAAGAAGTATGAGAGATATCAATGTTGAATACCGTGATGAAGACAGAATTCAACTATTTTCTATAGATGAGTGCTCCTTTTTTACACTTGAATCCAGTCTTAGATTCATTACTATGTTACTTTTGATGAATAATGAAAACATTATTAATGCTAAAGTTATTTATAAAATATTCTTTTTCTTTTCATTTAAGTTAAATTATATAATTAGAAATTATTCATATTCCTGTACTATACTGTTCCGATAAACGAAAAACTTATAAACGCAATGTTTCATGTACTAGCCTTTAAGAATACCTGAGCTCGTAGATAAATTATCCTTACAACTATGGTAGGTTTCTTGGAATGATTACAAAATATCAAGAAATATTTTCTCTAGTTTCCACTGATTTATATGAGTCACTGAACTGAGCTGACATTTCAAAATTTCTAAAACATCTTCTTTCAGTGCCACGATTTTAGGAAAAATATTTGAAAACTTTCACAGTGTTATGTTTGGACGCTTAGAAAGGAATCCTTCATCACGATTATCTGTTGTGAAAAGAAGAGTCATCCTTGAAAATTATTACCACTTTCTGTTGGAAATAGTCTTTCCGCTAAAGGTTTGATTGTTTTGAAATATTATACTAATAACGGAGATTCGAAATGTGTGAACCATGAAGAGGGTATTTCAAAATCATAAATGCATTCCGTTAAGTTCACTTTCATTGTGAAATTGAATTTTTTTCAATATACGTACATGTTCCAAGAGATTAAAGACAGAGATAATAGAATAAGTGATTGTTAATACATACTGTGTTTCATCATGTCAGGTATATAATTGAATAAATTAATGATAAATAATTCCTACTAACTCTATATGTAAATTGTATCGTACTATATGGATGTCCACATTTTTTCGAGATACAATAGGTGAAAGAATTCCGATTTTTCCCATCTAAAGATATGGAATCAATACAATGGAAATCACAGATCATCATCGTTGTTACTAACCAAACCTCTTGGAGAGAAAGCAAAGGTACCCAAACCTGAGAAAAGCTCCTTCTAACACACTTATAGAAAGTAGGTACTTTCGATGTTAACGAAAATATGACAACAATCACGTATTCACATCCTCAAAATATTACATTTGTCTAATCAACAATCTTTTGCAACAATCGCTGTAAGGAAGGAAAGTCTACCAACAAAGCTAACAGCTGCAGGCAGTGATGGTATTCCCCTTGATAGTCAACAGAGAGTTTGAGTGCTACGCCAAGACAAAAAAAGGACGCAACTTGGTGACATAGTAACTATCTCAACACCCTGCGGTCTTTTCGGTAAGGAGATATGCCATTGGCGGTCGACATGTACTTAACACCTCTGGACATGCATGTCGAAAGGGACTCTTTGTAAGAAGCCGATCCCCTTGGGTTCTCACGACACCACCCATTGTTTTCGACATTCGGGATAGTACGACGCTGGAGTGCAAATCAGCGATGCATCGAATCGATTGTTATGCCATCGACAAAGGGTGGCATTGGCGATTGCCAATTCGATAAACAGATCGAACTAATTGCCTCGATTCATCGAGAGGTCAGGAACTTCAATTAACATCGCTTAGAGTGGGTTTCCGTTGATAATTAGATCTCAACGCGCGAACAAACAAGGTTTCAAATGACAATTAATCAAGCGTTATCAAGACAATAACTAGATAAGTACATCTGTACGCTTATGTCTACATAAACACTACCACGAGATCGTAGGAGAACGGCAGCTGATGATATACAACCACTATTCCTATGATAACCAGTATATATTCAACAGATGCTATACAGAACCAAATGCGCAAAATTTATAATTTATCTGAGCAATGAAAAATTTATGTTTCTAATTAGATTTTTACCTGAGTCTATCAATGGATCTTTCTAGAATCAGGACGTCATACACCGTTTTGGAAAATTCCGAGATGATATAGTTACCATATCTTATCTATTCTTTCAACATGAGGGTAATTTTTGTCGAGAGATTTTATCTTAACCATAACGTTACTAAGGAAACTTGAGTAACCTTTGAAGAAATGCGGAGCTCAACATAGGCGCATCTCTTAATATGAGACTAACTTTCCTGTTACGATTGTATATCAGTATTTCAGCAAAAGTATCGTTTCCCTTATCCCTATATGAGCATGTCCTATGAGTTCTTTTTTAATGTTTACCATGAATTTTATGAAAGAAAAAATCCGCACAGCCTATTCTTTAATTGAATATTGTCCTCATTAGTTATCGGAGAATTTAACAAATATAGAGGCATATAAGGTTGAATAGATTAAATAAAGGATTCATGATACGTTTCTTCACATGGGAAAACTTCAGTTGCATCAAAAATAAATTTATATAAGAATCCACGAATAATACTTAAACCGAAGTAAAAGAATACTCAATTTTCTTCAAAGATAATGAAGCCTTTAAATGGAAATCGAATACTTTCTAATCCCTTAATGCAAGAATGTTATATTCATACGATACCGTTAAACTTAACATATATATAAAGCATCAGATTTTGGTTGAACTTCAATTATTTACATTTCTAGTAATTATTCTAATTTTCAACGCAATTTTCATCCTCAACTCTCTTAGTTAGCTCTTATTAACTTTAGTGAAATGGTACAACTAATATTCGAGCTATTTTTACAAAAATAAAACAGCTGAGCGTTCATAATTTCTATGTGTACATATATATAATATATATTTTAATTTTCGGCTGATTTTGAATGGTGTACAACTTAATAAACATTCTATGCAGTCCATTCCTCCTTGAGTGGATACTTTCGCTTTCAAACTCGTGATAGAATTCACTCCTAGTTTCCATCAATCGAAAACAAAACAGCATGCTATCTAACGCAGATGACAAGGCACATCGCGACATTCTCCGCTCCTTAGTATCACGACGTGTCCCTTCGGAGTACGCACGCTTCCATGGAGACGCGCCTCGCAAGCAGAGGAGAGAGTGATCTAACAATGAGGGAGGAAGTGGGCCAATGTCAAAGACCTAGAGCCTTATTATGCGGTGGATGGGAGAGTCAGTGGGTGACGACGTAGACTAATAGGGGAATGCCATCTTTCAGATTGTGTCCTTCACGGTTGTGTTGTGGAATGGAGGTATTTCAGACCCCACGTATACCATTGTATCTTCCATACATTTCTAGGAATGTTAGACGCCTCGAATACTATGCACGAACGGCATAGATCACACACCGCTCCCATATCATTCACAACGAAGAAAAACGTGTTTAATATCGTGAAAAATAAATTAAAATACGATATTGAAAGGACTAGTTTTATAAAATTGTACATAAATGGCTTGATACCATCCGATTTTTGCTTATATTGTTCTTTTATTTATCTTCATTGTTATTAATTTATTGAGTCTATACGAATCTATTACGCACTCTTTAAATAGGGCATAAGTGTAAAGTTTTATAAATGAGTTTTAAGATCGCATTATTCTGTAGATATTCAAAATAACATAAGTGATTCGTATTTTTCACATTAAGGTAAATATTCGGTGATAAATACGCTTGACTAAACATTTGAACTTTCCCAATTCGTGAAGAAAGTAAAACTTTACATGTTTGTTCGCTATCGTTAAATACAAACGTTTAGAAACCTCATAATGAGCTATTGTAAAACGTAATGTAGACTTTATAAGTATACAATCCTTCTTTTTCACAAAATCGGTTTGAAAACATTAGAAGAAGTATGATAATATGTTAGAGTCGTTCAATTAAATCCCAAACGCCAATATCCTCCACCAAAACTAATGTTTACTAATGGTTTTGCGAAGACTTTATGTTGCCAAGGAACGTAAAAAACTACAGCAGATATCCTGAGTGACTGTAGTGTTTTCCATTGTAAAAAAAACAACAGGCGCAATGACCTCCATCATGTGCCACTGACTCTGTTTAGTGTCACAAGAGCTTCGGAAACGAGCCTTTCTATAATGACAGGGCATTATTTGAAAAAAACTCTGAAGTGGGTACTCACCGATATGACCCAACTACGAGTCCTTTTAGAAGTCGATACGGCTAAGAAAGGAAGGTCAAAGAACTCACCTGCAATAAAAAAGAGGAAACAATTAATAAATACCTAATTAGGACATGCTAAGTAATACACCTACTAAACACAATCCTCCTTTGTGGTTCATATCAAAGGTAATATATAAATGTAATTATTATTTAGAGTGATTGCATATAGGTGTGTCATGAATTCATCTTTTCATTTAGTCTTCAAAAAACATGTTATCAAAAATATAAATTATTATTCTTAGCGATGGAATTTCAATTTCTTGCTTCTTGCTAATATTTAATTTACAACATCAGTAATAAGTTTTTAATTAATTATTTAACAATTAATAATGAAGGAATACAAATAATGATAAAATATTAGCATCGCTGATAATCTGTATCTGTCAAATGTCTAGCCTTATTTTTAACACAGAAGCATCATATACCCAAAAATTGAGGAATATATGGTTTTATTGTATTATTTTAATAAAAGGAAATACGGAAAGATCAAGAATTAAATCATATAAATAATTCAAATAAATAGTAAAATAATTGAGTAGTATACAATGGATATATAAATAAAAAATGAACAAGATAAATTCTTAATTTTATAAATGTCATATTTTATTTAAGAATAATATAAGCTTTCAAAATGGCAATACTTCCTCACGCAATTCTGCGATCTCATAAGATATCACTTTTAAGATTGTATTCAACCGGCTGATTTATCTGGTGCCCATTTTTTCACACTCAGAGTCATTAATCCGAGACATTCATCCATTTGCTATTTCCCATTAAGGTTGGTCGCAAACGAGAGATATAAAAACCTTTAGTCCGGTTCAATCGTTAAATGTCACAGTGACTGATGTTCTCGAAGGAGCGTACGTTTCCGTTACGATCGGAAAAAAAGTTCGCTTACTCATAATTGGTAGTGGCAAATCGTCTGATTCCAAGTGGGTGAAAGTCGCTTACTAGGATTTCCCATCGTTCTTTTGATGACTCACTCGGAAACACACCCTCGACGGCTCCACTCCGTCTGCAGAATTTAAAATCGATGCTAATTGAGTCGGCCGAACTTCTTAAGAGGAAAATATCCGAGCGCGTTCGAGAGAGTGTCCCGCGACCAAACCCTTTCCGGCGGAATTTTATTGACATAACGCTGACTAATGTGGTATTCTCTTGAATAACAATTCACGGCTGTATGACTAAACCATTAATTTGTTTTCATAATTCGCTAGAGAAACAAACAGCTGGAAGTTTCGTGTATAAACGCATTAAAATCTCAGGTATATTTTGTAATGGTTCTACAGGATTCAACTATTATGCTAACAACTATGACTAGAAAGTTTTCTTTTATCATGATTAAGAATTTTTCTCCACTCGGTCATGTGAATGATGTCAAAATTATCCCAATATTCTGTTTCAAAATGGGAAGTACATAGTCTTTAGCTTAGTTTTCTTAAGTTTTACGAAGTTTAGAATGAAGACTCATACATTATATATGCTATATTGAAGATTAATTTCAAATACTCCACATTTGAAACGTAAAAATTTTATCATGTGCATTAGATATTGTATTGAATCGAAATACTCATGGTTAAAGTGCTATCGCATAGTTAAAAAGGTAATACTCTACAGCTTATCGAAAACTTTTCCTCGATATTATACATGAATGTGCAAATAGACATCGTTAAAGTAATCAAAATATAATTTTTAGCAGATGGGAAAATACAAAAGTAATAGGGGAACAACGTCGAATTCATACAAGTCGAAACAGATTTCAAAAGTCGAGGGACACCTCCACGTGATTGTTAAAAAGATCAACTTGTAAAATACGTCTCGGTTGCTAGGATTTTTCCTTCGCTTCAACAATGAAAAAGTGAGCGAGATGTTGTAATCGGTCTAATTTCTCTTTATCACCTTTTTATAGTCTAAGGACACGACCTGCTGTTGGAAGCCAATCAAAAGGCAGTTAACTCAATTGACTCTCCCTTCCTGGACATACGTCTTTGTTTTGCGAACCAGAACTACGTCAAAACATCGTGTTTCTATTTGGATCAATTTTGCACAGATAAATATTAATGATTACGCGACCACAAAATAAAACAAGATACTTGATGGAATGGATGGAATTTACTTAAATCAGATAACAAGGGATCTTATTTACATCTTTATAAAGAAGGACTTTGTATTTAGAAATCGAAACAGGAAATTGTGCAAACAATAAATATATATATTTATATTTTCATAAACACCTTGGATGAATAACGTAGTTCACACAATAGTTGCAGAATCGAATCCTTATCGGGTTGGTAATAAATTTAGATAAGAAAAATAATTAGAAAGAGGAAAAATGTGAACTTTAAAATACATCTGAAGATAATTTCTTCCTATATTTTGCAACTGCTATTCTGACAAGATAAACCTCACTCAAATGTGTTATTGTTTATTTCTTTCTATATTTACTTTCCGAATGATAATGAAATTATTTTCACAATGTAATATGATGCAATACTTAAATCAAAAATGATATGCTTCTACATATATATACAGTATACATGTGTGAAATTCAGAACGATGTAAATAAACCTCGTGAAAAGGTCGTTAAGAAATATTAAAATTAAATAAATTAATATTCTCTTGGAAAACTTCCACTATAATTAATAGGAGTCTCCAACCAACAAAAAACCCATCGTGTTCAGCTATTTTAGATTTAATCTCGTTCCAATTAACAACAAAAATCCAGTTCTAAAGACATTTATCTTAGTCATGTTATGATAATTAAGTAATACATTTCCATAATAATACTATTGCTGATACAAAATGCATAGCAAGCAGAAATTGTTAACAGAGGAACAGCGTTCCGTTATTGTAAACAGTACACAATCCTCTGACACTATAGAGACCCCAAGCGTCAACAATCAAAGGGCGTTACTCGGTCATTATAACCACGGCCTCCTCCATATCGGGTATTGGTGCCTTCATCGATACGGAGTCAATAACGCCCTATCGGACCTTGTATGCAAAATCGAACGAGAGCCTTAATTGCCTCAACGGCTGATGTGTACGAGATGAAAGAAGTCGTTGGGGAGTGTGTGTTGCCAAGTTCGTGAGCTTTCTCTAATACGAGCCTTTATGCAGACGGGAGTGGACGATAAATCCGTCTGATTGAGACGAATAAACTCGAGCGACTGTGATAACGGGGATTGATTTCTTCGCGATGAGGTTCCAAAGGGATTTCCCAACGGAATAGAGACACTAAATCAACTGCGAATTCAGCGTCAGTTGGAAACAAGACATCAATATCAAGCGACGTAGCGATCTTAGGAGCTCGGTTGGGAAATTCTAGACACGAATGTTGATCTCTTATTTAAGGGAAGATATTGGATATAAAAGTTTAAGGTCGCGATCAAAATAAATGCAATGCTAAACTACGGCAAGAGGGTTCGTTGCAACAAAACTGATATAAGAGTATTAAATTTTAAGTAATTTGAGAGTTAAACAAAAGTGAATAATAGCGAAATGACTGGGACCTGTTACCCATTGAGTATTTATTTTTTCGTTACAAAATAATTTAAAAGTGATTATACTTTAGAATTTATTTTGTGTTGTGATTCTTGAAGAATATTTATCCTTTCTCGGAAAAATGCAATTTATTAGTAACATCCCAAGCTTAAAAACAGGTTGAAATGGAATAATATTTATGATTAAAAGAAAATTCCGAATTGTATTATCGTTAATTATCCATTTCCATTTCTGTAGACGTTCTCTATAGTAAAAAGTTATCAATTTTTTAAGAGGTATTGGTTAAAATATTTTTTATTCCGAAAACTATGACGAATATAATCAAGTGTAATATCTTATGCACAAGAAATCTGAATATGCTCTCAGATCATGTTACATTACTCCAGAAACCCACAAAGCTTATAACTCAAAGCATATCCCGCAAGTGTTTACATACATACAATCGACGTATCCGAAGTACATAATAACTATATCCTAATCGAACATATCTATTTTCCATCCGTGGTAACCCTCTGGTCGCTAAGGACGGTCATTTCCGTACCCTCTAACGCATCCACATATTTTCCGAACAAGAAACGTAATGTAGGACCATCTCACGGCATTCTGCAACGATGACGCAACCCTCTCGCAAGGGAACGGCCAAATGACCCATCCGAGACTTATAATGATTGAGCTCCATCGGCATTTTGAAAATTGAAAGCCGCTCTGTCCTCGAGGGACGTTCCAGGCATTTCCTGGAGGTGTGAGAAAACACGGAGGTCGGCGCGAGATCAATGAGAAGCGGAATATCGGAGAAAACATCGGATGGCGGATGAATTAGGGATGTGCGGGAAATACGCGTTGGAAAGTTGGGATAGTCAGAGCGGGTGAGTGATTTGAACGATTGTAAAATCACTCACGTGCAGACCTCGTACGATTCTGACTCGGAAACTGTACTTATGCGTTTCTCCACACATTAAAACCTTTCCAATTACGTCTGCTGTATTTGAACTATTCATTATAAGTTTGTTGGATGAAAGTCGGATGGAAGAGGTGTAAGCATTTTACTGCTATTTTATTATTTTCGTTGTTATTCCAAGATATACATCGTTTTAAACTTTCATATTATCATTATTTCACACCGCATGATCGCTTAGTTTATCGATTATTATTATCCATTATTATTATTATCTTATTTTATTATTATTATATTATTATTATATTATTATCATATTAATATTATTTCAATATATCATTATTATTGTATTATTATCTTATATTATTCGTTCATGCATTTAAGTTCATAAATACATAAACAGATATGCTTGTAAAGGAATGATGGAAACAATAATCCTCAGCAAACATTTCTGAGTAATAAGCTAACTATCTAATACTTAGTACATTTATTTTCTTCGCTAGTGAAATATGTTTTCAAAGATATACCATCTAATAGAATGTAGATCATTTCCCCAATTGGACTTAAGTCAAAAATTCATTAAACAGTATTGAAACTACGCAACCATATGTTGTGTACCGTCTTCTCGTAAGACACTGAAGTAGAAGCAGGTCAAGAAAGAGAAAAAAACTCCTACTGGAGTAAGAAGGGTGGAAACGGGGCTCAGCTGAGGGTTGGATAGTGGGAGAGAAGGAGTCTCTCCGTAAGCCACGACTTGGGCGTGACACACGGAGTTGACCGCGTCTCGCTTTATCTATCCTCAGCATCTTTTAGAGAGAGCCCTCCATGAATACCTTCTCCTGACTCCCATTTCCTCTCTCCTGTGGACGCACTTACGTTGACCTCGGAGAGAGTTGCTTTTCTTATGGGCATCGTCGGTTATTGTCTTCCCTTTATCTCCTTATTCCTACCCGAAGACTTATACTGCGCGACGAATGTAGCGCAACTGGAATGAGTTATTTGTCGCACAGATTCGCACTTCGCCGAGCTGTTTACCTCTGCATTCCGCCTTAACTTTGCCTCTGCTGCGTCTTATAGGGTGCGCTTGCATCAGATCGCGTACGACTTAGGATGCTAATAGGCGTTTGACCACGTTCAGATTTAACGAGTGGATATAGGGTGGATCCGGGAGCGTGCAATAGGGTTGGGTGACTTGGGAAAGTTTCCAGTTATACTTAAAGTCCTCCCACCTTAATTCCTAAACAAAACTTTGCATTATGTATAAATTATTACTTTAAGAGTTTTTGTTGCACTCATGCTCACGAATGAGTTAATGTGTAAGTCACTGAGGTTTGACTGTGAATGCCTAACGATATAAAATAGTACAATGTCCGCTAAATATATAAACATGAAAACATAATATATATTTATGTATATGTATGTTTAAGAATGTCTGAATAAACTCAAGTAATACGTTTTCTTTCATAAATCTCAGGGGAAAAAAATTTTGAAAATTAAATAAATAATCTGGGACCCAAAACGCAACCTTGGGACATCTCTAAATATGCGAATCAAATACTAAACAGTATTTTCTTCATCCTGAGCATAACGATATGAATAAATGCCTTACTTTCTATATAGATAACCAACTTAACCACAGAAAAACCTTGCCAACTACAGCTACCTTGATTTAAATCAACTCAATTATTTACGCGAGAATTTAAAATGCGAATACCCTTAAACTTGGCTGCAGTTAAATTTACTCGTGTGCATTCTCAATGAAAACGCCTTCCAACCTAAAAATACCCGAGAACAAATGCTTGAAAATGCAACGGTTTCATTCCATTTATGGTTCGCCCTCTGCCTGCCCACCCATTCCATACATGACTTACACAGCAAAAGCAAGCCGCTCTTCTTCTGTAAACAAATGCGAAAACAACCGACATACTTTCGCGTGAAGATTTCCCGCTAAGTCCTTGAGAGAAGCGAAGCAAATTCACTCGCCTGCTGAATTATTCTCCACGTTTCAAAGCCGATTGTGGCTAGAACAGATTTTAGTTTCACGTACTCTTTTTCTGATATCCCCCTCTTACGTATCTAGAATAATTTTAAAGAAAAATTGAATAAATTACTGTCCTTCCTCCTAGCCAAGAGAGTGCGAAAATGCTAATCCTCTACTCCACGAATCGAAGGAAATCTACGGAAATCTTTTACGCGTCTCTTTCACGGATGAATAGAAATTCAAAGATCCCGTAAAACGACAATTCCTTCGAAACTTAGACCGTTTCGAAGATAATAGATCGCTCGGAGACACATCGTGCGGATGAAGAGGTAGGTTTTCCAGGAAAGCGGAAATGTCCGAGATTATTACGCGGAATAAAATCCGTTCCTGACCTCGAAACTTGTTGTGACGTTCCGACACTCATTGAATCGATATGCTGGTCGATGTTTGTTTGTCCGTCTCCACTCAGAATGCATTATGCGCTACCCGAACGAAAAATTCCTGTTAATGGATCGGTTGAGAAAGCGTTGAAGATGCCCTCTGCGACCACGTCAAAACTTTACGACGTATATGCATCAAGAGAGAACCTATTCTCTTTAAATATGTAAAGAAGATTTCTATGAGTCCGATTTTTAGCCTTTAAGCGGTGAGCAGTCTTTATAAGTCTTAGTCGATAAACAGGCGTACTTTCTTGACGTCTAAGATAAATTAATTAAGCATTCTTATGCAGGCGTAATATTTTATTTTATATTAGAGATATTATATATATTTGAAGACTACACCACTTTGACTACGAGAAGATAATGTTAAATATGAAGCTTAGAGACATCACTTTAAGCTAATAAAAGAAAAAAAAAAACAATTCTTTTAGGAAAGATGAGATTTTGAAATTTTATAAGCCTTATAAACTACGTATATATTAGAATCAATAAAGTGTGTTTACTTCATGATATCCCAATGTAAATATACCCGTTTGCTAAATTCTCAAAGAAGCTAATCCATATATAAGATACCTCTAAGGAATAAGGTAAGGACAATTGCTAATATATGAGGGAAAAAACGAACATACGTGATTCTAAATATTAAAATTTTTTAGCAAAGAATTGGGTTTATCCCAGAAATAACAAGATTTACGACCAAGAAACGACTTCTTACACGAAGAAATGAGTTATCTCATACGAAGTGCGTCCCTCAGATTAAATATTTACCAAAAGATATACCCTCTGCCGATAATATTGGGATTTTCTGATTCGTAACCCGTTGCTTCAAACGCAATGACGGAACCACTATTCTTATCCAGAAGTATATCTTTTGACGTCAGGATAGAGTAAACTGTGAAAGCCGGAAGATTTTACTTTCAGCAGATTTAAGCTATCATAATTTTACTGCAAGTTTTATGGGTCAATGTAAACGTGTGCAGAGCCCGAACATTAATGCGAATATTAATACTAAAATGAATTCTTTTTCGCTAAGAATATCTTCTAGAGTGAAGGATTTTTAACCTCACTGGGTCAAAGAAAACCAAAACTCAATAACATATGAATGGGAATAAGGATTCCATTCCCTTCGGGTACGACTACACAAGTGAATGAGGCGAGTAGAAGAGGAAAAAACGCTCGACGAGTTTGTATATCGCGTGAAAATAATTAATAGCTTTGATTAAGAGGAAAACACACCTGCGATTTTAATGTAGAAAAAAAAAGTTCACACAAAAAATAAATTGATTATCAGCCCAAAGATATATAGGCTCTAATAAATAAAGCGATGATTGTCGCCATAAGGCATGATGGTGCCTTGAGCCCGGTTCGAAAATTAATACACAAAAGTAACCGGGAGCTATTCTGAAACTAGTACACTGAGAATGAATGAGAAGAAACGAGGCGTAAGAAAAAAGAACAATCGAAACATTGACATGGAAAAGTATTAGGTGAATGTCCCGGAAGGTTCTTAAAGGTAAACCTGATCAAAGACCATTGGAGAAGAAGCCGTTCTATATAATTTTGCATTTTCCCAAAAGGGAGAGCTGATTCCAAATAAAGAAGAGGTGAATAAACCCGGTTCATAAATATTAAACAGTGTCCCTCGTCAAAACAGTACACGCCGCCACCATGTCGGCGGATCATTTATCGACTTTCTTTTATTTGAGTAAAATGGGGCGAATCACGTGGTGTTACGGTGAGAATTGATGCTTCAAAGGCTTAACCCGGACACTTTGGCGCCATTAAAAGTGTTTTAAATTATAAATTCAGGCGGTGAAAGTCTACTTCTTACTTTAAAGAAAAAATTGCAGTTACATTTACAAGGTATTTGGTGAACGTTAAAAACGGAGTTCCTGCATCTATTTTATGATAATAGTAAACTACATTGAATTTAGTCATTTACATATACATAGTATGCACACGAGTAATAATAAGTATTCCAAGAAATATGTAAACCTAAATATATGGGCCATTCAATAGAATATGACTTAAAATTACGAGCCAAATAACATTTTTGATATCCGATTGTCTAAATGCACCGTTACGACGTTGGGTCCTAAATTTACTACGCTCTTACGTGCGATTAATGTGTGAGAAAAATTGCATACTTCATTTCACCATTTTATAATAACGAGAAAATCAAGAAAGAAATTTACACGATCTTTATACACCTAGAAACTTAATATTATCGAGCGTCACTCTATGAATATCTATTAATCCTGCATCACTTTCAAAGTGTTGATGGCTCAACACATCTCAAGTTATACTTCGTTGGAAAGGAATGCTGATCAGTTCTAAGTCCTTGCTCATCCCAATACTTCTCAAGGGTAAATTCTCATAAAGGAGAGGGATAAATACCTCTCTTCAATGAAAGAAGGAACGGTTCTTTTGTTCGCAAGCGGTGGGAGGGAGAAATGGGGATTGAGGCGTATGGGGATGGGTTAACGGAAACATACCGAGGAAAGGAACAAATCCATGACTCATAAGAAAAATCAAGAAGAGCTCCGAAAATTCAACCGCCTCCTTAGCTCAGTGGTTAGAGCACTGGTCTTGTAAACCAGGGGTCGAGAGTTCGATTCTCTCAGGGGGCAAAATTTTACCGAATTTTAGTCATTTACAAAATAGGATGTAGAAACGCAGGTGAATTATTTCTTAAGCTGAAATCGATCCACTCCTTCCCAAGAGAGGTTTCTGTACGTTCCCAAAGGATGGAATATGATATCAAGTCAACGTTAAATATATTTCAAGATGGTACAATTAATGTATTCCTTTCATAAACTGCAAGGAAAATAACACAACACACATACAATTTGGATGCTGCCTCTCAAATATTACAGAAAATTAATAAACGAATCAGCACATGTTGCGGAAACTATTATAAATGAAAAATTAATACAAAACTTTTTCAACACGGAAAAGTTCATTACACGGTATTTAATTATCCGTTTTTCATGGTAGTTATTTCGAAATTCATAGTTTGCAAAACTTTCATAGAGATCAATATCCCTTGGTAAAATTTCTAACTTTCCATCTTTTAAACCAAACATCATTATCACCCTCAATAGCCGAGCAAAATCATAACTAATTACTCATAATGCATTTGAATAGCATCCAATTTAATTAACGATGATAATTTAATAGGAATTATATCTAATTATAAATAAATATTATGATAATGAGCGATCTAACAAGTGTAGGCTAAAACAGGTCATCTTAAATAAATAATTTCTCCGATTTTTAGACCAGCTATTCCCTAAGATAAGAACAAAGACAATAATCAAATGGCCCTACTATAAGTTGCATCATCTTAAGAAGGAAAAACAACTTCCGTCAGAAATGAAGGGCCACACCTTCTTTCGGAAACAAAACCCCAATCCCGTTTGTTTTCTTGTGTAACAAAAGATGACTCTAATCCAGGATGAGTCAGGAACTTGCTCTTTGCGTACAGAGAGCTTGGAATGACTGTAAATGGGTTTTTTACTTCATTGTATGATAATTCACTTGTTCTCTTTATTTTTAGCAGCAAGGATATAGTTCATTCCTTAAAGAAATATCTTGGCTGAGGAAGTGAATCCTACTCTTTTGAAGTAGTACATTTACGTACACGAATCTAAATTGTATTAGAATGATGGTTATTTTTTTAGTGATTCTCATCGAAAATATATCACGGTATTACGTTCATTCAAACTTAAGCATTACATCAAAATCAGTTTAAAGACGAGTAGATGGACCACTCGGGGGAATTTTATTGCTATCGAGCGCAAAGCAAAAGGTGCCAGACTTGTTGAAAAAACTTTACTTACTCCGCAAATATACAGTCGTCTAAACTTAGCTCGACTCTTGGTAAAAAGATAAAAGTGGAATAGACCTAAAAAAAATCGCCAAACCGAACGTCTCGGCCTTAGAGCAAGCACCGCCGCCACAAAAAGCGATATTAACAAACACGTAACTCTTCGTTGCTATGAGAAACGAACGCGGAAATGAAGCACGTCTCTTTGGATTGTTATCCTTTACGGAATCGGACGTTCGCGAATCGTCGAAGACAAAAAAGGGGGAAGATTCCTCATCAAAGAGGCCGGTTCGCTCTCAGAATTACAAGCAGAAATCTCGGCCGTTGAAAAAAATGCCGGCAGTGAATTTCCTTGGGAATCGACGTCGAATAAAACTGTCGCGTCGCGGGTAAAATGGGTTCTATTGAATGGCGCGTCGGATAATCGACAAAGAGAGACATAAATAGAGCGATCGAGAAGTCGATCGGGGTTAGTATTCGCTCGCAATCGGGAAGTAGACGAAGGCACTAGAGAGGGATGTATATACGACGTAAAATTCAATATACATTTATTTGGGTTCAATCGCACGTAAACGTTCTTATAAGTGCACATAAACAGGCGCAAAATTTAAAAATCTTTGGCACGTTTTTTTACGAATCTAAATATATATAGATATTGTAGTCTCTATAATGCAATTTTTAGAAAGAAATACGTTTGTTTGATAAAGCTACTTTAATTCTTAAACAAATAATAAGTTACTTAAAATTTATTACAATTAGTAATAAGTGGACCATTTACAGAATAATAACGTAATATTTAGATTTAAAAATGATTCCTTTGAGAGAATTTACTAAAATAAGGAGTAGAAAATCGATGAATTCACATCCCAATATATTTTAATGAACCGCGAAAACAAGTAAATAAATTTTAATATATAATAAATCTTTATCTAACTTCACAGTGACCTTATTCTTTACCAGGAACTGTACATTTATTTCTACAGTATACAGATTTATTACTGTCCCAAGATTCAGGACAGGTAAATCAGATTGACGCTAGAAATGGAGCCAGTAAATGGTATCCAACGCAAGAAAATCTTATGAAACTTAATCCGCCCAAGCGTACGATTTCCTACTACTAATTTATAACACGCAAAACACTCCTAAATGAGAAGAATGGTATTTTCAAAAGGAGACCCGAGTGTACTATTGGAGCAACTTGTTTAAAGTAATACTTCCTACTCACGAAATTATATTATTTACAGTAATACCTCGTATTCAACTTTCTTCCTTTCTGAACTTGAGATTAGGGTAGCTATATAGAATGATAACAGAGTTGTTTACAACTAAAATCGACGCAAGTCGGTTGGAAATAGCGCAGCAAGAGATATAAAAGTGAGTAAACACGTCTAAATTATAAGTATACGCCCTTGACTGCTCACTCCAGTTTCCAGACAATTATTTCTTGGACTCATTTCAAAAAAGATAAGTAAGTACTATATTTTCGCGAACATTTCCATAAATTATCAGTTTGTATCCTGTTGGAGTAGCTGAAATGTCTTTATTTATTTCTTACTAAATCAACTCCAAGTCTATTTATAATTTTTACCATGATCATACTTCTTTTATTCTAATGTTATTTGATTAATCACGCTTAAAATCTAAACGTATTGCCTAAGAAGGTAATTTTGCAATCAATTTACGTAAAATTCAACTTAAATTGCAATAAATTACGTTCTTACATTTATTTTTTTTTGTCTTGTACTTAAAATGTTTAATGATAGACAAGTTCCACTGGAATTTTTACGATAGATTTTATTTTAATCAAGTGATTGAACAATAATTAATAGTCTACGGACAGCTTTCTTAGAAATTTTACATAATTTGTAGAATTGCTCTAAATTGTTAACCAGAATAATTCATATCAACCTACTACAACCACTAAACTTTTATGTTACACTATACGGTGTTATCTGGATCCAATATAGTTTCGATAACTTACGTAATGCACAATTTGGTAGAAAGTTCTCTTTACATTAAAAAGATTCAATTCTAAATAGAAGTTTACATGCAGGTTACTTTTTTCTACCACCGCATCACCGCATAATATCAGTTAATTCTTCATTTTCTAAAGAGAATTAAATGTGAACTACAGTAAAACTTTCCTCACTCTGACCCCGTCACACACTCCGGCATTTGTACCTGTAACCTTCGCACTAAACTCCAGGAGGATCTATCGCCCTCAGAAATGGATCTGCTATGGAAATACGTGCACAAGAGAATGGGATTAAAGAAATCCAGCACAGGCGTGGCTCCTCTCTTCCGTTATGCATCGCCTAATCATCCAGGATCTAAACACGGTCGCATTACAAAGTTCAACTTGAAAGATGGTTCACGAAGTTAACTAGTTTTTGTCTATGATCTTAAACACCGCAGCTTTCTTGTGGAGGAGAGAGATACATCTTAGCCGGCGACCTAGGTTCAATTACTATAACACCAACATGATTGATGATTGGACATTTCTCTCGTGCGTATCAAAGCTCTAGATTGCCTTTCTCGCAAAGTAGAATAGAATGTTTATTCTAAAAAAGCTACTCTATAAGTCACGGGAGATTTATTGCTCACCTTTTCCCTACACATTCAGTCCAATGTTTTTTTTTTTCAACATCAAAAAACTGTTTAAACGAATGTATGCGATTTTAAGATTGCACTTCTATGCCTTATTAGCATTAGCATATTTTACTTTCCAGCTGCCGATATCATATAAGGGAGAAGGAACAGGAGAAGATTTCGAAGATAAAAGTATATTTTCGATTATTTCCTCAAATTAGAATTTTTTGATTTGTTTAAAAATATCATCTCTATCGTAATATTCTTTCGATTCAATAAAATCTTTAAGGAATACACATGGATTTGTTTAAATATATATGTACATGGATTAATATAAAAATTCTTATTTATTAAACTATATACAAATAAAAGAGTGTGAAATAGAATCAGTTTTTAAATATAACATATCCAGTTTGTTTAATTTTAAATTAAGTAAAAATTTCCTTCATTTAGTCCTAGTGGACTTCATATTACAACAATTCATAGCTTCCTAACGATTTGCTAAGAATTTGTTTGTTAGTTATTCGCTATTTAACGCGAAAGTTCTGCAGTTGAATTATACTACTTCATTTTCAATATATCAAATACTGTGAATATATTATCATTAACGTAAACAACAAGATTTATTGCGAGAGAAATATTTAATTACTCCGACCATAGTATCAATCGACTGCCTTAGTTTTCTTTGTTGAAATATACGACTCATTAATTCCGATAAAATTCCCTCGCACTTGGTGAATCACTACGCAGTTCAGATAAGCAAATGAGAAAGAGTTTTTCTTCTCCTAGGAACGCAAGTGGGTGGAAAAATTGCCTGTTAATTGTATTCCACGATTAGCATAACTGCGCAGGATTTTGTACCAGGAAGTTCATTCAAAGCGATCCGCCACTTCAGAAGCTATTTGGCATTGACTGTAACATATTGGTAAACAATTAAAAGCAAAAATGGAAGTCCTCTATGGAGAACAAATACTTTCTTTTTTTGGATCAGAAGAAGAATTGTTTTCGATAAGTTCAATGTGAATTGAGTGAAATCTATAATACTAAATGTCCCATTAATATTAATTATAATCTTGAGATTTCTTAATTAGCGTAATACATCCTAGAGTATAAAGAGGGAATTCAAAAAAATGTCAATGAGAACATGAATGAACCATCGACAATGTTTCCACTTCTTTTTTTCTTATTTCTTTATCTTTTATTCTTTCTTTCTTTATCGACAAACTACTACATTGTAAAATTCCTTTTTCATGTGAATCACCTTAAATGAATATTAATAATGTTGATATAATAATAAACTATAAATACCTTAAATTATCTGAGGTATTGTAATATTATATACAATTATAATTTTTCTGCTATCTTTCTCTGTATTAACATTATGGTAATCCAAAATCTTTTATATCAAGACATCGTTCATTTTTTCCAACATTTTCTTTTCTATTTTTTGCATCTCTCCAAAACTATATTTTTCCTAACTCTTCTTCGATCTCAATACTATATTAGGTTATGAAAATTTCTCCTATTGGAAATCGATAAATTTTAATGGAAGCCCCACAAAGAGCAATATGCCTCTTTTAAAACCGTACCCTTAGTGCGAATACGGCATACGTATCAAGTGACGTCTATTGGATAGTTTAAGCTGCGGACGCATTGATGAATCATTATTTCAGGACGCTCTATACTTTGTTGCGTTTAGAAGCGATTGCATTTTTGCGTGAGTCACAAGCGTACAATTGCACGCAAGTCCCTTCCATTAACCGGTTCGCTATGCAGACACTCCTGCGACATACTCGCCTCCTATTCTCTAGCAAATATTTCTACGACGGACTCGAATTAGATCGCCAGCTGTCCTTGAGCGGCAAATTTATCGCACTCAAGTTACTGAGTTGGACCGAGAGGTAAACGACTGAGCAAACTACGGATCTGTCTTGGACGATTACCAAAGGAAGCGCACGCGGTTATCGAAATGAGAAGAATTCCTACGCAGCGTGGGCTGTGTGTGCAGATGCATCGGAGACTTCAACGGCTGCAGTGGGCGAACGCGCAACGAAAGGTTTGCGATCGCATTTTGAAATAGGTTTTATTGCTAAAGCAGACCGTATTCTAGGAATTCATCTTTTGAAGATTCATTGTTCCCTAACCATTGTAAGTCTTAAATAAAAATCAATCGTATTTTCAGCAGCTACGTAATGAATCGACAACCAAAATATCATTTTCCTACGTCTTGAAAATCAATTTTAAGGATACATTTATGCGATGATCTGATTATTCTGCGTTATATCCTTGATGTATGATAGAATTACGTTGACAAGTTAAAATGTATTTCCAATTTAGGATTTTCCCCTTCTTTAGGGAGTAAATTTGAATGTTATTAAGCATTTTAGAAATTCTCTAAAGGTGTAAACAGCGCTGGATGGATAAACTAAGTTAGCTTGCAACCTGAAAGTTTATTGTATTCCCAGCTTGTATTGCATATAAGTATATTTTGAAATAGTAAGAGCAAACTCATCGATTAAGCGTTGGATATTTCCTGAATAACTATGCTGTTTAGATCGGGGAAGACACATGTACTACTTCTTTTTCATAGACGAATATCTTACGTAAAAGGAAATCGATCTTACTTTAAATTGTAAGCCCACGTTTGTTCTTTCAAATTTATTTGTATTCAATTCATTAGCAATTAGAAAGAATTTCAAGTTTAATTAAAAATACGCATCACTGTGGAATTAATATAAATTCAGTTACCTAGAGAAATGGAAAAGTAAATGCCATCTCACACTACGAAATCTTGAATATATGCATATGATTTCATGCATGTTAGAGAGACACATACACCAGCATCAGGTGCATAATACATTCACGTCCTCATGCTATTGATAAATGGGAAATACGTCTTCCACTTAGTCACCAGACAGCTCATCATCTCATTAAAAACTCTCTTCTCGCATCCGAAAGGAAGAACGGAATAAAATACGATCTCGTTATCTGGATACGAGCCCTTCTAAAGTAGTCCATAACGCCCTGGATCTCTTCACATGTCACGAAGGATAGAGGCCATTGAGGTCAAGCGGAAGGCGCCGTGGTCACTAAAGACACGTGGGGATGTTCGATGAGCGTTTTGCGATCGAAGATCTCGTCCCTGGGAAATGAGCTGGATCCTCACTTTCACATCGACTTTTCCGGGACAAATAGAAACGGCACGTGCCTATAATTTTAGATGCCGAAGACCAGCTCCATATGTTGGCCAGACGCGAAACCAAAAACCCAATGCGCATGGGTTTGACAGGTTGTCCTCTTAATCTTTCGCGGGCATAAAAATAATAAACGCAGCCTCCAAGTTAGGAGTTGAAACTTGAAGCAGCGTATCATGTATATTTTGGATTAATAATGCAAATATACATCGTATGATCCATTAACAAATAAAAAGGATCCAAATAGCATTTCTTTATTCGAAATGATTTTCAAAATACCGATTTCTATGGGACAGTCCGATTAAAAAAAATTATATTGATATATATTCTATGTACATTAAAAAGGTATGTACTTATTTAAAAACAACTTCAAATCATCAGATTTCACTGTACTGTTAACATTTAAAAGATTTCAATACCTGATAACGATTCCTATACATGTTTCTATTCATAAAGTTCATTTTAATAATGGCTTTCGATTTCTAAGATATTTAAACATAGCCAAAAGAACTTTTAACAAGGAAACTATTGATTTTCTACTTAAGATGCTGGTCATTCAAATTCCAACGGTCAAAATTGGCGTGGATTATTTAAGTGGCCTTGCTTGAGAGGGCAGATAGAGAAATACATTCATTCTGCTAGTTTTACGAACACTTGACTTCCAATTTCACCGGACGTATTGCTGGGAAGATCATGGCTGTCTAAATCTCAGGTGAGTCATTGACCGACAAATGAATTTCTGTATTTGAGGTATTCCTTCAAATGGATGAGTAAGGACTTCGGAATGCGGTCCTCGAATTGTGGATGGAGACAGATCGGAAAATCCTCTTCGAGAGGCGATTTCACGGAAGAGAAACCAGACGTGGCGAGACAATTCGTAAACGGTCGATTTCCTCAAGAATCCATTCATTAGCGCATTACTCCGTCCATTTGAATAGAACGGATTCCTATTTTCAAATCCTACGAATAGCGACGTACTAACTATAGGGCTACTAAGATTTAGGAATGAGTAAATAAAAAACCGCCTCTGCTTCCAATTTACACAATTGAGCAAACGAAAGAACGAATTGGCGGTCCGAGGGGTGGTGAATGAACTCCCGGAAAAAGAATTCTTCGAAAGGAATGAAAAAGAAAAGCCAAAAAACACGGATGTGAATGGATCATTAAGTTTTCGAAAGCAAATGAATAAGAGTTCTGAAAGAAGGAGGAAAATACGGTTTGAATCCATAGTTTTCCGGAAGCTCAAAATATGGTTATGAATGAAAATTGAACGATAGTCTTTCAAATTCAAAACAGTAGGACAGTTGGAGTTTGATCCGTGTCTATATTATAAAAATCATTTACTTATTTCATTACTTAAAGTCCATTTGTAAATAAAATTTCTTACTTGTATAATTTATTGGCAAGTAGTGAACTTCATTTGAAAACATTAACAGTAATGAACATTATGAACGAATTTCAAAATTATATTTCAGTTAATTAATAATTATTCTTAGTCTTACCCTATCAATTATGTAATGGTAATTAATGGTAAATTAAAGCATTAAAGACGAAAGTATTAGATGCGAAGATTTAATCACGAAACTAATCAATGTAATAGACGAAAGGTTGATTCTACCTCGGGGATACTGGCTTAAAACATAAAATCCGAATTCTTCCGTTCAAAAGCTGAAATATTGGCGAAAATAAAAGTTTTTCTTACAGTCGGCCTTCACTAACATTACGCCTGAATTCTTTTGCAGTCAATGGGAATCGCAAACACAGGAATTCTGCACACAGACTCTGGTACTTTAAGCAGAAGACTACTAACTTCATGAACCGTTGAACTTGGAAGTATTTCTGCGAATGGCAGACGTAGGGGACAGAAATAGCCATAGACGTCTAGACAAGGCCATGAACAGCCGACAAAGAAGGAAAGGTTTCTCTATAATTATTCGCTGTTTATTGCCCCTCTTTAGAACTCCACTGTATTTATATCCCACTGCGTTTACGCACCAAATATACCATGAAATACGCGAGACGAGCAAAGTTTGACTCTAAGTAGTCTATCGGTCCTTAAATCCAGAAATAGCAATCGAAGATAAATTTCTGTAGGAGTTTCTAAGGGTTCTTCGATAACTTATTAATTAAAGATATTTCATCCATAATATTCCGATACATAATAGCGTATTAGTGTATAAAAATTTATGTAAGATTTATATATAATAAGACCGTCTTCTCAGAGAATTTATAGATCATTTTCCGCTCTATTCTATTGCGTAAATTACAAATGTAAATTATAATAGCATATGGGAGATTTAAAGAGCACAATTGTTTCATACGCTATTAAGTAAATAATACATTATATTTGACTATTCTCAAGTGATCAATTGCATCAGTAGAACTAATTTATAGTCTCTATTATTATATATTGCCATATTTGGAGTATTAAGTTCTAAATAAAATTATATACATGTATGAAGTGATCTTATAGTACCCTAATGTCTATTCTAAGCTAAATCATCTTTATTTTCAGACCAATTTTTTTATGTACCCAGTTAATCATCTCCGTACAGAATGGAACGAACCTAATTACTTGGAACTGTATTTTATATGGTTGAAATCGGAATTGTAAATTGGTAAAAAATCAAATTTTTATAATCATTTCAATTCAGCATCAAGGTGATATACAATCGTAATTAAAAAAAAATAAGAGACGAGATTTAAGTTAAGCCAAATCATTGAAATAGGACAAATACGGATTTCCTTAAGAGCTATACTATAGTATGGAATCAAATTATACCCCACTAAAATGGAATTATTTTAAATTTATCGCACAAACTTCGCAGAAGTTTCTTCAACATCTTACTTCTACATTCCCAATCTGGCATCGCATACCGACGCATCCCTGCAAATCTTAGCAGTATCCTCGTCTTTGCACCACACCCTATCATAATTCAACTACGCCGCAGAATTTACTGAAAATAATACTGTACAGTTCGGTATTTATGTACACCCGCTGTTATAGCTCCGCACCGCGAGGGCAATCAGCGTCAAATGGCGCTTTTCTTTACCGACCACCGACGATGACATCCGAGCATTTCGGACCGAATTCTTTCCACAAATCCGCAAAACACCCACCATTCCTCGAAGTCCTCAATGGTTAGAAAAAAAATCCGTCTGCTTTCCCCACCCTACCGCAATACCTCAACGGCTAATAGCTCGCTCATTCTTGTCCCTTCCCGCCTTTTTTTCTAGCCAAACATCGTAACTACACGGGCGTGACGGCATCCACGCCGCTTACGCATTCCTAACCACCCCTCCCAAAAGCACCATTCCTCCACTTTCCCTCTCTGCGCCGCACTCGGTTCCGCCTCGACGCATCCCTTTAACCTTTCCACGGACACTTCAAAGGGGTTAGGATCATTCCCTTCGAAGACGCTTCGATTACGATGGCTCTTTTCATTCTATCACACTTCTTTTTCTTTCCCTTTTGGAGCTGTCGCTCTTCTCCCGCGAGATGCTTAAAGAACCGGAGGTTCTTGACAAGTTGGTATTCAGCGCGGTTCTTTTCCGAGGTGTCGGATGCGGGATTTACTGGTTTCGGTGGGGCTTCTCTTAGACAGACGGAGACGAGAGCCACCTTGGGGGATACGCTTCGTCTACGGGAAAGGTTAGGAACCTTTGGTCTTTAGGACACTTGCACTTTATCTAGGCTTTCGTAAACAAACTATTCTACGCAAATAGTAATGGTTACAATCTAAAATAATTAACTCTAGTCCAATCAGGTTACTGTATTGAAAGTAATAGTTCTTTAGCATGGAATATAAGGGATAAAATAAAAAAGCATGTTTTACTTTGAAAATCATTAAAATTGTATGCGCACAAAATTCATCGTTTGGTTAAAATTTTTCTTAGCTTTTCTAGCTCCATAAATCCGAGTTTACTAAAAGTTGAAATTTCTTTTCCATTTCTCCAGAAAAGAAAATATAATAATTTTATGGGCAATTATTGATTTATGTCTAAAAAACTAAATTTATAACAGTTATCGAATTTTTCACTAAACCGGATGCGATTATCTGCGAACCATTCCACAGCTCATAGGACAAGGTTTAAAATACTATAAAAGGTTACCCTGTTGCCTATTCACCCATTAATGAATATAAGTAAAAATTAATTTTTAATAGTTACTTTTTATAAATGAGAGGAATTATAAAATGTATTTTAGATGAGTTAGGTTTTAACCCTACCTTATGCAGACAAAGGGTCTAAGATTCAGACCATGGAAAACTAGAATTTAACCAGATTTTCATTTTAAATATAATCCTTGAAATGCGTAAGATATCTCCTAAAATAACTATATACGTAATTTCTGAGAAACTCAAATTGTGACTCAAAAAGCGGAGCAAAAGAAAAGAGTAATAATTCCGTGACATTGACAACCCTCCTTGATGCGGTGGGAGAAAACCGAGTCGACAACACACGATACGCCCCGCAATCTTCACTTGTTATCTACTTTCATTTCGTAAGGCGTCGCACGTGGATCCCAAATAAAGACATTCCCCCGACATCTCGTCTCTGGTGTCCACCACCTTCACTCCGAGAGGTTCTTCAGAAAGGGTCATGGCATTTCCGCGACCAACATTCCTCCATGGTCACTCTGCCCTCGGGTGACATGAATGGGCCACGCTCTAGTGGTCATCATGACCACAAGGAGAAAGGCATCGGTGTGTCCGATGGAGTAACAGGGTACTGTGGAAATGTATTTACATCGAGAGGAGGTAACAAAAGGAACTATGCAGAGTGGGAAAGGGTCGTGATTTTTATGCAACCGGTTCCAGCGATCACAGTTGTCAGGTAACGCAGTTGTAGCAACCTTATTTACAGGGAACGACTAGCAGTGGTACAGAGGAAGTTAAGTGGGCGAGGGCGGGTCTGCAGCGGAGGAATCACTGACAGCGGGGAAAGGCATAAGAATTACAGGAGGGATATCGGAATCTCCCAAACAAGATCTATATTTTAATTTCGAATTGAGGGAATAAACCTCAGGTTACTCTTTCCGTTCCTTTAGATAAGTGAGATAAGATAAGGCCGAAGAATGTGACCTGACATTTGGAAAAGCTCTAATTAACAGAAAGGAGTAATCATTCCATTAATTGTTTCATCGTAATCATAAAAATTGTAATTAAACGAAATACATTCATAATATGTTTAAAAGCACATTATATATGTGTTTCTAATGTACATACATATTATTTAAATAATATTAAAATAATTATTTCTTTAGTTATGTTTAAAGTGACTACTCACCGATTTGGTCCATCAAACTAATCTTTGCATGAAGAAGAACAAAAAGTATTGCACTCACCTGCAACGAAGAGAAAAGAAACTATAAATCTCTCAGATACAGAAAATAAAAATAACAGAATATTGTATTTCACTCTTTACTATGAAAGATAAATCTAAGGTAAACTGTTAACATGAATGTGTTAATATCATTAAGATAGGAATTATAACCCAATTATATCGTAAATGCAAAATTAATCTATACATCGATGCAATAACTTCAGAGAGATCAAAGTACTACAAACATATTTAAATGTATTAATACTGCCTAAATCTAATGTCTAATTTAGAAAGTATTTAACTACTTGTTTATGGTTCATTTTTGAAATAATTTAGTCAAATTCTAACAACTAAGAAAGATAATATCAAATTAAATAATTTACGATAGTTATGGAACTAAATAAAATAGAAGTTGTGATGTATATTGTACATATAGAGAAAATAGATATAATAAAAGTACATACATAGATGAAAATAGAATATATGCACATGTATTCACATCCATCGCTATGATTAACTTCAAAGCAGATAGATCGATGATTAGTATTTGAAATTGAGAAGTATCTTGAGCTGTTAGCTTGAGCAATTAGGTCATCATTTATAATTGACCCATAACGCTACCGCATGTTGAATATCTTCGAGGAAGTTGTATGAGGAAGAGCCTTCCTCACCTTACAAAGTCTATAAAAAAGGTAAATATGATGCCTTTGTTTACGCATGTCCCAGTCACGCCTTTTCACGGACTCTTGTACTACGCTCACGAATTCTACGCATCGCGTGACGTTTTTCGAAGAAATTACGTAATTTTCGCCGCAAAAGAAAAACTCGGGCACCATTCTCGTTTCCCCACGACATGAACAGTTGACCGAAACCATTTACCGCAAGATACATCCTCTTCGGAGAAAGTCACAGATGGAAGGCCGTTCCACGGAAGATTATAAGAGATTAACGCTTTGATACACCTTGTTCCTAGAAGTGCAACCAGAAAATATGACAATGATTGTTCTCTTGGAGTCGCAGGGGTATCGTATGCCATTACGGATGTGGCTAGTTTTAGCTATTGAAGATTTAACCTGTCGAGGTCAATTAAATTCAAATATGATGATAGAATAAGTAGGTGAATTATAACGATGATTAATTAAGCATCCAATTTCAGTATCGCATCTTAATGAGATATCTGACCGTGTGATGGATATAATTAGCAGTCACAGGGATCTTAAACATTCTAGGCTTAATTTACATTTTAATTCTTCACCTTTGATATTAATCATTCAGCAGTAAATGTTATTTAACATTTTGAAAGTACTGCTTATTTTATTTTCAAAGAAACTAGCCATGAAAAATCTCTTGTATCTAGTTTAGTATTCCAGTTCAGGAAGAATGTCTATGAATACTTTTTATTTTATTCTTCCTTATAATTAAATGCCTTAACTGATAGGTGCGAGAATTATTTGAAATTCTTGTGATTCAAAATAAGTATTTGTACAATTTATTTATAGACAGCAATCAACTTGGTAGCTATTCCCTTTACATACAAAGTCTTTAGCATTATTCATCAAAACCATAATTATCGAAATCCATCAAATTTCTTAAATGATAGTACATTTTTAGGAAAGAGCTATTTATACAAAATAAATCTGCTATTCGTCTATTCAAGGAATAATATTTTGCTAATTTCGCTAGATATGGTTAAGTTTTCTTTTGTTGTTCATATGTATGAAATAAATACTTTTATTAATAGAGAAAGGCCAGAGTAACACTGAGAATCATCAATCCACAAGTACGTTCAAAATCCGTGGAACTTTGAATTCAGTGGGAGAGGTCGACTGGACTGGACCGTGATTACGCCTCTATCGGGAAAACAGTAAACCATTTCCATACAACTAGCTATTCCCGCGGGAAACAACTTCCCGAAGTATCTCAAAGAATTTTCAACGATCAACTTTTCCTTCAAAATGCATCTCTAATTTCGAAAGAAAAATCTGTGCAAGGAGCTTGAGAATAAGATATAATATCAATAAGAATGAATCGTAACTTCGCTCTTAAAATCAAGGAAGATTATTTATGCACCTGTGCGTGTCCATGGAACTTTAATATTACATATTCTGTAGATAATTCGTTAAAAATAAGTATATGTTCCGAAATAACACATCCATAAACATCATAATTTAAATTTACAAATCTCCAGAAAGTTCAAGCAGCTGCCACTAGAGCTGCGCTAGAAGTCGTACGAGTTTATTTTTCGTTACACGAAAAAATTCACTTCGTATTGTAAGAGCGTCCTGCATTCATTTTTGCAAGAAACGATTTGGGTTATTTTTAGCCGAGACTCTCTGACGCACGTGCCGGACTATATAGAATAAAAAAAACTTCGTAAGCATTATTTTGCAAGGCGACGTCTGGTTCACGGAACCATGACGTGGGAGACATCAATCCGTATTAAATCGTGCAATTACATTTGAGAGAGTGTCTCTCACAGCACTTCCTGGCGCCGACGCGCATTGCAACTGATGTTTTCGTCAAGTTAAAAGGTTCCATGAGTCACGTGCACAAAGATACGTGAATGAATATGTTGTGGATATTATAACACCGCCATGACTCCTATCCTTTTTATAAATAGTCTTTCGCAATGTTGCAAAACTGTAAAAAGCAGGGAATAATTTGCCTTCTTTATAAGTCAGCTGTTTCACTATGATATAGTTCATCCGTGAATGAGCTATTTTTAAAAAATATCAAACTTAGAGAATTGTTGTCAAAATGTTCAGGGATATAGAAAATATTTTAAGAAAATAAAATTAAGAAAAAAATTCAGCAATTGGCGATAATATCTAAATAAGATTTTTAGTTATATAGCTTAATGGAGCATATTTAAGTTCCCCAGAAGTTGTCGTAAAATAAAGCCAGTAAACAAAGTGTAACTAAGAGTTAACCAATACTATTTCAGTTAAATGCTAGCTAAAAGATTTGCAATTATTCAAATTCTTCCTATCGAAAAATATGCTGTGTTCACATATTAACATTTTCCGATCTCAAGACTTAGGAAGTTTCAAAAATCCCGCTGCGGTGGGCGGAACTTACAGAATCAGCCGCCGTGATTATGAGCGACGCCACTTACCACGTCCTCAACCTTACAATAAGGACAATGCCCTACTGAATTGCATGAGAAGACACGGAGCAACAAGAGCGGAAATGTGAATCTTCTTAAAACGCAGTTGCATCCAAGTGGCTTTTTCAAGCACTCAGAAAGCCTCATCCGTTTACATACACCTCCTTTACACAACCTCTCCTCTTCACCACCCACGAATCTCATCACTGGAAATGCATCGCCAATGGGAATTGCGCCGAATGCGGAAAACTACGCTTTCGGCGGATTCTCTGAATATACAAAGTCTTGATTTAACGAACAGGATCGTAGGATATTTTTTGTTTATTAAAGAAGGATAGGTGGACATATAATTTCACAATTTTTAAACACGAAAATTCGATTAGATTCAATAAATAGGTTCCCAGGTATACGTAAATTGTCGTAGATATTTTCTGAATTGCTACTTTTAAAACGAAACTCGTAATATTTAATGCTGAACATAATTAACAACGATATATCATTATAAATTTAATAACCGATTCTCTTATCAGTATAAGACGTAGTAATATTCTACGAATTATTCTTTATATTCAAATTATTCAATGACAATTTTCCATCATTTATACATTGAAAATACAATTCAATTTAAATTATAGTTTAATATTTTCATTTTTAAACGCAACATGTTATTAATTTTAAATCATCGTTCGAGATCATAACTACTCAATCAAAAAAATTGGCGGGCATAAATTTTAAACTATATTTTCACATTTTTAAAAATGATGATCAAATCAATAGTATAAATAAAATGATTTGGTTGGAACGATCTAAAAAGTCGGGCGTATGAATTAATGGAATATAATATGGATAAAATTGTTACATCAGAGTATAGCTGTACTATCACTTAATAATATAAAAAGATAAACAGGAAAATAGTAAGTTGCAAATACTTGTAATATTGATACTTATTAACTAATAAAATTTCACAATTACATACTTCAATTATTAAATAAAAGTTAGATAAATTTCATTGATACATGAATTAATATCGATATTAAGGACAATATCATTACGGCTTTGAGGACAGCGGAAACATTTCCACGGGTATAGTAAAGGTCAAAGGAGATACAAAAACGTGATAAAAATTAAACTCGTTGACGGCAAATATCTAGGAGTGAATCATAGTGTCAGAGCTGTAGCCTCGTCAAAGGTGAAAGACAAGAATAATACTACTTCAGGGTAATTAAAGAGCATGTTTAGGTATTCAGATTCCTCAGCTTTGAGATCTCTTTAAACATTCCACTCGGCACCGTAGGATATCAGGTGTAAATTTTGGCTTCCTCAAAGCAAGCTAAAATCATGGTCTAGGCCAGGAGAGACTAAAATAGACATGGTGGATTTGGAGGTGAGGAAATTCTTCACTTAAGAAATGGAGAAGAACTAAAATAAAATATCTAACGTATAAAGAACATAAAAATACCTATAATCATGTTCGGCAAATGAATTTTACTACGTGAGCTTCTATTGCGTTTACGAAGGAACCAGAAAAATAGATTTACCATGGAAAAGATGCTAATCGTTGATAATCAGTAGATTTTAATTAGAAGTATAATTGATTCCTTGAATTCCAGATCATTTATTTATCTTTAAATCGATCGGCATAGATATTTATCGACATTTTTACTATATTACAAATTCACATCTACTATATTAATTTTATTTTAAAAGCGAGTATACTTGTATATATTCAGAAAGACCTGCTGAATTTGAAAAAAAACTGAAGAAAGTTTTACATATTATGAAAAAATCGGGATATAGTTGAGTTAAATTTTTATCGTTTCGCCTCGCAAAAGAAATTTTATCAATATATTGATTACCTCTGTAACTTACGAAAATAAAAGTTACTGTTTTTAGAGAATATAAACGGATATGATATATTTATCATGGAAAGTATTAGCTAATTTATTACTAACTAAATTTATTAAATGTTTTTATGTGAACGAGAAATATCTCAACTGATTCAGCGTAATATCAACGATGCTCTGAACATCAATACGTTATCGTGGAATAAAATTAGCGGAGATATTTCGAAAGAAAAGGAAGGATATAGGCAAAAGTTCACTCCCATTTCCTTCTATTTCCTTTGATCGAGTTATGAATAGCATTTTCCCGTTTATTGGACTCCTTCCCGTGCCGCACCCACCAAGAACAATGACAGGATAGATGAACAGAAACTGCAAGCAGTGCACTTCCTGTTTTTGAACGTAATCAAATTCGGCTTAGAGGTCTCTCTCCGGGTTGTTGCCGTCGGGAGAAAAAAATGCATTAAGGCTTCCTCGTTGTTTTGCGCCATGACGAGGCCGCCTCGAGTTACTTCCTCAGACATCGTGAATCTCATCGGAGACCACACGCAATTCGTAGGAATTCGCATCTCTGGATTTCGGGAGATATTTAAACCGATCTTTCTCACTTACAACCTTCATACATAAAGCATTACGACCCTTTTATTATTAAGAGTAAATTATTTTAATTATATCTGAGAATAACCGATTTCTGAATTATAAAGCATAATTAGATATTCTATATGTAGTTGAATTAGCGAGGCGTCAAACTCAGCCTAGAAGTGGATGAACGAATACATTTTTCTTAAAGTAGCTTTCTATTAACTATTAATACAGAATAACAAAGTGGAATATATTAATACAGAATAACAAAGTGAAGCAAGATATCCGTTAATCAATAAGAAATACTGGATGAAAATTAATTTATTTGTGATACTAAAAAAGTTTTTAATTGCTAACTACCTTTTTAAATTCCTCACTTCCCTGTTTTTGCTGACCTTATCTGTTCGATCAAAGTATGTCCTCGACGTTGTACACAAGAAAGTTTCCTTCTCTCGTTAACATATCAAAATTCATAAATTCTATCGTGGATGGCCGCTCTTCGTGGAACGACATTCTAAATAGGAAAAATGAGTACTTATTTTTCTATTTAATTAAAGAACTTGAAACCTAAGATAATGTGTACATTTATTCTGAAAAGGCATGAAAATTATCCAGAGGAAATATTTTACACCTATAGATGTAAATCATTAAAAATTACGTAGTTTGCCACAAAAAGTAAATAAAAACAACGAGTAGGCGTTGTCAAGGCATCCAGAGCAATATAATACACGGATGAGACAGCTCAATCTGTGATGAAGTTCCTGGGAGGTGTTGAAAAGGGCAAAAGACCGTCTTTATCTGGTGGATGCAAAGGAATTTACACCTCGTTTGATAAAGGCGCGACGTAAAAAGCTCCGTTGAGGCGGAATGATTGCACTTGGCAGAGTGAAAAGGGGATGAATTTCTGACACCGCACGGTTTTAAAGCGGGCTATAGCCGCGTGAACAGATAACAGGAGATCGCACGATGATTTCATGGTGGAATGCTTGTTCGATGGAAATATGCGGTGTTATTAAAGGATCTCTCCTCTTTTATAAAGATCTCTTTGAAGGAGTTTTCTAGAACGGTGCTTCCCTAGCATCAGAATGCTGTAAGAAGTCCTTTGGTGTAGCGTGTTAATAATATCATCGAGTGTCAAGCAAAGCGTCATATCAGACAACGCGAGTAAAATACGAAGGATGCACGAGATGAAGGATTGTCTCAAAGACTCGTCCACTTCGCAGAATATCCAAGATAATTGAAAATGAATGACGTATTACATTACATCCTGCCACACATTGATGTATGGCTATAATGAACCTACTAGTTTTCAGTATCGAATATCTATTCTTTCATTTATTTCCTTGTTTTCTTAAATTTCTTCAAGGATTATTCAAATAAACAAAAAATAATAAATTCAATTAAAGAAAAATAGGTTGAATTAATTTAACATAAAAGAAGAATTATTTATAGAACTATAATATTAAGCCGGCCTCGTGGTTAGCATGCTAATCTTCTAATGCTGAGGTCCCGGGTTCAAATCCCGGCTGAAATTTTCCTCTCAGGGTCTGGATATCTGTGACGTCCGTTGTTGAGTTTGAAATCTCACTGTAATTGTCCCGTAAGAGGATGTTTGTGAGGTCTTTGTTAATAAATAAATATTAATAAATAAAAATAAATATTCTATCATGTTTGCATCTTTTAATAAAAGAATACTTATAGATACAAATAATATATAAGTAATAAATATATATATATATAAGATACAAATAACTCCGTTTAATTTTAAAACCGTGCACTAAATTCTTGGGATATTTGGATCGATCTAGGTGAAAACGATATCACTTCTCAACTGAAAAAAGACTTTTTATCGATCGTTTTAGGGGCAATGAAAATGGTTTATAGAGTTCAGTGACCCTATTAATCCTAAGAGATTCCCTTAGCAACACAATACGATTGCCAATGTTTGTCAATGTTTATTTTCAATTCTTTTGCTTTTTTAACTGGTTTAAGGTATAAATAGTTTAATAGGAATACTTTCGATTAAATTTGGAGACTTTTAAAGTCAGCCTATCGAACTTTGAAAGGAGATCTGAAAGTTTATCACAGAATTTTTCTATTGAATTCAATTGAATCCTATTGAATAAAAATATGAGGAATTTAAAACTTTATAGAATTAATATTATAAAAATCAATTCTTAATTTGGACTTAAAGAAATATATTATTCTTGCTTTCATTGCACAAAGAAGATTTTTAAGAACTTTTTACTGGATTAAAGTAATAGAAACCTTGGAAGAAAAACTAAATGAAAAAATTTCGTTAAGGATCTATTTTCATTCCTAAAATTAAATTTCAGAGGTAATTGTGCATAAATTTTACGTATAAAAATTTCGAAGGGTATTACATTGATGTGAGATGAATAATACAGCTATACATATACAATTCAATATCTTTATCATCGATAAAGGATCCATAATATATAAAATCCGTTTTCAGTTTGCATACGCGAGCTCATTAGTTCTCAAACCTGTCTCGTCCGTTTGAATTCACACCCTCCTCAGATACCTATGCACATAGAAGCGCAGTGCATCTCTCCGGACACTTCCGAGGTTGTTTTAATTTACGACGCATTCGTCTCTCTCGAGGTTAATTGAAGATGTTAACCTCAGCGAGATACTCTTGTCACATGCGCAGTGGCAGCGCGAATCGGTTTGAGGACGTTATAATGCCACGGTTTTATTTCGCACCGAGGACAACTCTTTACCTTCCTGAATGCATCGTCACTCTGCAGAGAGTTGACACCTAACAGGCTCCGTGGATAAATTGGACTTAATGAGCGACTTAAAGAGGATGAAATCGTTAGCGGTCGCTTGGAATCGATCGGGAAAGTGTTGAGGAAGTGGCAGATGTATCCTCTGTGCAATTACTTCTCCATCAAGAAGGGATTGATGATCTTACACTGAGGAATTCTCGGGTATTATGCTGCGGGATATCAATACTAACTGGTTGCGGAAGATGATTTCATCCTTATTATTTTCAAAAAGGGAAAAAGGAATCAATCATTCAGTTTTTATAGGATTAAAATAGTATATTCAATGCCTACCTCACGACGTAATTTCTTACATCTACTTTTCTGAACCGACTTTTTCTTCTGGTTTTCATTATTCTTAAGCTCTCATTTATTATATTTTAATCTTTAAAGAGTTTCTTAGAATGCGTTTCACTTCTATCTTTCAATTTAGTTCTTCATTATTATTCTGTTAGTTGCATTATGTGGAAATAGTTATAGTCTAGTTGTTGTGTAAATCATTAACCATGGTGTAAATTATATGATTTGAGATTCAGCGACAATTTTAAGCTTGCTATGAATGACTTCGAATTCAAAATCTTGAAATAAAAATATTATATCTCTCTCTTTCTTCATAAATTCTTTGATTCTATTTAAGTGTGATTTGGCATTTAATTCTGTCTCATCTCTCATTTAGATCAACCTCTACGGCTAACTAAAGTAAAAGCGTTATTAAAAATTGAATAGCAACGCTTACTTGACTCTTCTAATCTATATTCGACTACTAAGTAAAACTGCGTCCAGAAGAAACTTCCCTACTGGTAGAATTATGATACTATTCATGTTTTCACAGCATAACCATTTGCGTTACAATTTAGTATTAGCGCATGAGTAATATTTATCACGTATTTTATATTATATTCACTTATTGATAGCTCAATCAGTTCTGAGTATCATACGTGCTCATTCGCTATATGCAACAATAATGATCCGAAATCATCAATGAGCCCCCACTCAAAAAACCATCCCAAATAATCGCAAAACAACGACGCAACGAAAAACTTTTACACGCACGCAAAACACATCCCCTCCGTAAACGTTTTTCTTCACGCATAGATGAATGAAATTCGCACCTCAGTTCATGCAGAGGGAACATTTGTCCACCGATTTGCCCTCCTGTCTCTATAAAAAACCCTAGACGAGGGTTAGAGACCTTTTTCGCAGAACCGAAGACAGGCAGAATAAGACGTTCCCCTTTTCAAAGGAAACAAACGCGTGGTAAGACATCTCTAGACCGTCACTTCCGTCATGGGAGAGGCGTGTCTGCGGACACCTTCGGGACACGTGGGATTCTTGAAGCTCTTTTTTGCCCCTCGGATTAGGGTAAAAACGGGACGAACCAGGAAGCAAAAACAGATTAAGAAGCTCTCCACTTTAACGAGGGCGCATTTAAAATTAGTCGCGGCGAAATAAAAAAAAGCGCGACACGGTGGTCCAGGATTTAGGGCATCTCCCACGTGAGGGGGAAGGTAAAAAAGCGCCATAGAAATAAGTGCGGCGTAAGAAAACATTAACTCAATGGAGGCGATGATGGAAAAGTGGGATGGTGTACCGATTTCGGTTCCTCCATTACGTCGCCCGAAATAAATGCGATTATGTCACGATTGGGAATAATTCCGCGAAAATAGATTGGGGGAATTAAAAAGTTTTATTCTTCCTCTCACTAGAATGGAGGAATGTGTGAGCTCGAGTCTTTCTGAATATCTAGAATGAATGAAATAATTCAGTCTATGATTCTTTAATTCACTTAGTTCAATCAAAAATTATCTGTTATATAATTAATAATGTTTTTAGATAGCTCAAGTAAGGATTGCTAGTATGAAGAAGCCTTAATCTCTCTGTTGAAATATAACGCAGTAAAACCTCTTGGGTTAATTACAAGTATATCTAACTCTACGCTTATTAGGAATTTAATTATAATATTAAAGGATTGCGGATAATAGTTTTTAATATTTTATTTGGGGTAAAATAACTTTCATATATCTTACAAACTAGCGAAATTTTGCGGAAGCATTCTAAATAAACGAAAAACACTGATTAAAATAATATGCAATTAAAAGCCAAAATTAAGATTAAGATTTAAGATAAAACAATCTACATGAATATTAGGAGAATGCTCTAAAAGTCTTAGTTATTAGTATAAAATATCTGTTGTGTTGTTGAATAATTACGGTACAACTGTTTTCCATTCATCCTCTTAATCCTAAATAAGATATCTTCAGTATACTCAATACCTTTGAATGAAACAATAGTAGGAAATAAGAATATGAGATAAATGAGAATATTGAATAATTGAAATATGAGAATAATGAGAGGAATTTCTTCCAAAGCTATCCAGGAGGTTGGGAATACATAAATTCAACCATCAATTACCAAAAGGTTTTTGTCCAAAAGACTTTTGTCTTAATTAATATTCATCCGCAACTCGATATCCCAAGTTGAATACTCAACACTACAAGGTTTGGCTAAAAAAGACATAATACAATAGAAAGTAATCGCATAAACTTTTAACCCTTTAAAAAATGAATAACGAAAAGACGTGATTCATTCTTGGACGCTGCGAAGTGAAAACTGAGATCTTAAATTAATCCGTATTCGAGTGAATCACCCTTTTCCGCTAATTCATCACCGCCGATATGAAACCACTTCCTTCCGTGCGGACTTGCGAAATCCGTCCTTTTTTTTCCATAGGAATCTTCATTAGCGTCGAGGCTCGCACGTGCTGTCTCTCTGAGCACGCGTGGGCGGACTCGGAATAGATCGAGGGACGAAGGGAGGGAGTTGAACGCACTGCCATCGGATGCCTCTTAGCAACTGCTTCTTCGCGTCTCTTTAAAAAAAAACGCCCACGCTGGCAGACGGAGCCTGTCCCTTTTCCCTCGCCTGGACCCAGCATCTCAGAGGATCCTCACCCCTTCTTTTATAAGCATCTCGACCTGTATAATGCTTTTGACGGCTCTGCGACCACTCCAACGTTTATGAGCTGGTAATCTACCAAATGGTTACGTACTGAAAAATTATTGTCGCCGGATATTTAACTGCGGACGTTTTCACGACAGAAATTTTCGAGCAAAGTGTAGGTTCAAGTCGATCACTTTCAATTTCAACATTTATATTTATTTAACTTCGTCAAATGCCGAATTGATTTATTAATTTAATATTTATCGAAGATAAGTGCAGAATAAATTTTGTCGAACAACTGTCCGCACTAATAATAGTTGGTCAGAGGAAAAGCTAAAAAATCACGTACCGCTCCGCCGGTCATAAAAGAGCAGCTGACAACCATTGTACACATTGTATCAAACTATCGCGAAAAACTTCTGAAAATGTAGTTTATTGAGGTAAAATGTCCGTGGATAATGTGCCGATCCTATTTTGTAAGCAATATTCTAAATGTTCCGTAAAGTAGATATTTTTGCGTTTGGTATCCTAGTTACAGGTAAGCAAAGAGGCAAGGATTAAAGCGATTTACATATACAGGATTTTCTTCCTTTTCCCCGGAGACCAAAATGGGTTCGTCCCTTTTATGTGGTGAATTGAGGGTAATAAAGAAAACTGAAGGTATATTAGACGGATATTCTCGGGTACATTTCGCGAGAGATAATACGTAAAAGGTCTGATTTCTTATCCGAAAGGAATTTCAATCCTAAGAGCACTTGGAGTGTTTCTCCCATAATACTCTTATAAAGGAATTCCACTTTCTATACAGGCCTCTTACTCACTCAATTGTCGATATCGTTCAAATTGGTGGCATCTTTCTTTCTTAAGTGTGATTATTCTTAGTCAAATATTCGGAGAGGCTAATATTGAAACGCACTATTATTACAAGTTCGCCTACGCGTCCCTTGCAGCTTCTAAAATATTCTAATGCTAGCAAGTCATAAACAAAGAATTTTTAATAAAAAATACTAAATGTATACAGTTAACAGTTAGAATAATTTTAGAGTACCATACCATGGATTCAAAGAATATTTTCAAAGCAATATAGGAGATTTATCTTAAGGATAGGGGAACTCAACAAATTTCAATTTCCTTGGGGTATTCATAGAAAATATTTGTAATAACTTTGATGTAGCTAATATGAAATGTCATAAATTTTAAGAGTGAATATATTAGAGTAATCTTATGATTATTATTACCTAGTAAAAGTCTAATTCAACTTCCAGTTTCCTAAGATAAATTTTATACTATAAAATTTCTCCTATTCCTACAACTACATCATAATTAATAGAATATTTTTTACTAAGACGTTGTTCGCGTGGTTTAATTTCAATTCCCGCTCATGACCTTTAACTGCATCGTTGATGGATTGGTTGTCAGTATACCTTATTGATGTCAAGGTCCTGGGTTAAATTCTTGGTTATGTAATCGATTAATGTGTTAATTCCTTGCAGGTTACTTCACCGTGATTTACTTAAGAAAGCATGATTACTTAGCGATTAAAAAATTGATTAATTCATAAGAGATTACAACTACTTAAAATGCTGTTAGAACAGACTAATCCAATCGTTCATTGATCCTTTTTTCATTAAATGTGTGCTTTTTTGAATTTGGGATGTTACCGAATTCGATATATAACCTTACAGATATCATAATGTCAACTTTCTCATTCGATATGCCAATTCTGATCTTGTTAAGACGGAAAATCAATTGATTTTGATCAGATAACAACCATCGTTTCCATAGTTCCATCAGCAGACTTTAGGCATCCCTGATTAGCAGAGACACCACACCTAACAAAATGGCAACTAGTCGCATATCCGCTTTCACATCTCGAGAAGACTAATTTGATGGGGAGAGAAACCAGGGCGGATGCGAACGGCAATTTTTCACTTGTTATGCCGTTTGGCAGAGGACTCTTGCCTTCGGAAACCACTTGGCTTTTGAAGAGAGGATGATTTTCTAAGAAGTATAATTAAACAGCTTACACCGGGTCCGCTAAATTAGCCCAAGGCTTCGCCGCATGACAGCCTAACGGCCACTTCAAAGTATGGGCTTGTTTTAGAAGCCCTTTAATATGCCCGAGAAAAGGGAAGTATCGATTGGGAAGAGGGAAATCAGGTCGAAGAGTAAGTGTTTTGTAAACAAATCCTCCGTCGTTTCCATGGAGCCGAATGAAGACGACTCTCTATATTTGGAAACTGTGAACTACGTAGTTGAAACATTTTTGGGCTTCGGCTTTTCGAGAGAATGACTATTTTAAACTATGAATATTAGAGAGAGTACAATTACTGCCAGGAATAGGTTCTGATGCAAAGGGATTCAACTGCAACTGTGATCATGTCAACCTAACTTTAGAGTATAGAGGATAATTCTAGTAATCATTCAATGCCTGGGTCTTTCGATCCTATGAAAGGAATAGAAATAGCATACGTAAGTTAACTCATAGATCACATACTGGCAAAAAAAATGCTCGTAAAACGATACATCCAAAACAATAGTTCTCCATAGAAATGATCCCTAACAACTACCTTCCAGGGATACATCTACGCATTTTCTTTCGAGACTGAATACTGCGTTGTAGATAGACGTGTATTCTAAACCCATCCTGAAGGACAGATAACTATTCCTAGTCTTCCGCATAGTCCTATATACTTTTAGAACACATTTCAAAGAATGAAGAAAGGAAAACATGCGAAAAAATCTTCTCTAAAGCTTTTGTGTACCTTCGTATCCTTCCTTGACAACTACGTCGTATCCAAAGACTCAAAGAAAACGCTAGGAAAACAGCCTTTTTCACTGGGTTCATAAAAAGCAGAGAAAACAATTGCTATTCCAGAAGCCTTCCTTGCTGGTAATGAGCCAGGGAGACGGAGAATTTCAAAAGAAAAAGAGTGGATGTTCAACAGGAAGATGTCCACCAGTCTGGAAGGAAAACCAGGACAGCATTTTTCACGTAGCTCGAGAGCGATGACACCGAAAATTTTCCGGGACTTTTTCTTCGCCGCTGAGGTATCGAGGTATTTTTACCTTTCAAAAGGGAAACCAGGAGCGACCGTTAAAACAATGGTCCGTCCATTCTCCCCACCTGTCACCATAGAGACGAAATGGTATCGGGATACTATTTCGAAACATTGCGGATCGAGAATCACAGACAGTTGACCGCAATACCGACCGTTCTAAGGGCGTGAGCTAGCAAGCACGGAATTGGATCAAGAGACATCCAAGCCAAGAGTTCCATCGCGAGAGGTGAATCGTTTCGATTGATGGATCGATGGGTCGAAGCGAACGAAGTAAAGTGACCCCGATGGATCGCGATATGAGACCGAATGGTATGTGCACTGCTCCCTCTTTTGATGAGTCTTATCCTTGGAGCGTGTGACATTGCAAGGGAACGATTCGATTGATCGATAACTTCGATTAAAGTCGCACTTCTTTCTGCTTCTTTTACGCTGAGATCGCGTTACTTTCGACTGACGAACAACTTGAAGAAAGAGAAGCTCTTTGTACTAAACGTTCTGCGAGTAGTTGCAGGATGTACATATATAAATCAGAATATATCTACGTACGAATTGAAGACAGCGGATTACGATCTGGAGCGGAAGACTTGATTATATCTAATCGAAGTAACTTAATCTCCACTCAATCAATATTAATCGAAATCATTAATAAAAATTGAACATAGAATGAACACGATAACTGTATCCTATTCCCAATCTACTGTCGATTTGCTGCATAATATCGTATTCTTAAACTAAAATGACGTAGACATAGATAGTCATCTCGATTATTTGAAATCGGTCATGTAATGTGATTAATTCAAGTATGCTCGTTAATCCATAGAGAAATTTAAATTTACGATGAATAATAGTGATTGAGAGAAAAAATATGACTTACCTCATTTTAATTTAATAAAAATAACCTATGGAAAGTCTTTCCATCGAAATACTTTAAAATGTAGTATGATATCTAAGCTTCGTATACATAGACGTGGGACCTTGAAAGAAGAGGAAACTTCAAGCTAAATCTACTTCAAAACGAAATTGTAGCTCCATAAAATAAATATCGGAGCAGTTCATAAGCGTGGAGATAAAACAGTGAAAGATGCTCACACATGAAGCACGAACCACATAATGCGTAAGGGTTAATCATAGGAACGGGAGCCAGACATTGAAATAACCATACAGTATATCACTCTACAACTGCGAATCAGCCATAAGTTCATGATGAAGAACTTGCTAAGTGCAATTAGGCCATCTTTCTGCACTAACGACTGCAAGTCCCTTGAGTATTTTCAAGGTTAATTCCGTACAGTCTTCGCAAGTGGGGTTTAATAAAAGAATCGAACCATCTGCCACCTTTTAAATGTGTAACGTTGTTTTCTTGGGCCTCAAACACTTCCCTCAGTGTTTTCCCTCCATTTCGGACCGTAATTCACTCGACGTGGGGAGCATTTCATTTATCACCACCTTAAAACGCACCAGAGAGACTATTTTTTGATAGATACATAATTTCTGCCCAACACTCCCACTGCATAAATAACGTTTATTTCAGTCTTCCATGACCCGAGCGTGAAAAGAGAGATTTCACGGGATGATCTTCACAGCAATACATTCGCAAGTGCAAAAGACGTTGATCTAACTTAATGCCTCTTATAAATACGAGATGAAGTCCATTTAATCCGTAAAGACCTTGATGCCGCTCTTTATGGATTTATGAACATCCTTCCAACGCAATATCGACTTCCCTGCTGAGGAATTATTGAAATTTAGGCGTGGTGATGTAAATAGAGGGGATTCCTCTTCAATCATATAAAACGCTTTCAATTTAAACTTCGGAGAATCAATTTCTGCTGTCGATTAAATTTGTAGTACAGAGTTTTTTCTCAAAAAGGAACATTTTTTTAAAAGAAAGTAGTAACCTTTCCAAGTAAGAAAATCTGTAAATACTTTTTGGAAATTATTTTTCTTTAGTTGTTTCACACTTCAGACAAATATTATAAAACATAATTTAAATACTCTCGTAATAATTTCCTCCTAACACCTCAATTACGAAGGAATTTCTTTTGAATAAAATCCCTCTGATTAAAAAGCTTTTTTTGTCTTTCTTTTTCTATCCACACTTTCTTCTCTGATGTACCTTCGATAATTAACGTTGCTGATTAGAGATGTGGAAATCAAATCTAACATTGCTTCATTAAAATGATTTATAAACCGATTAGAAATATTAAATAAACCTTCTATCAAATATTATATCATACCAAGAGTAATTATAAGCTAATTAAAGAGCAAAAAATACGAAAACCACGTAATAATGAAAATTTATATAAACAAAAGACAGCAGAGAACGTCATGAAAATTAATTATAGAATTGCAAAACAATTAAAAAAGAAAGGAATATTTGTAGAAGAATAATACCCTAAAATGTTGATGTCTATAAAATTTTATAAGAGAAATATCGCGTAATTTATTGCCTTTGATAAAATATAATATGGGAACGTATTTATAGGATTAGCTATCAGTATGGATAGGCATGAATTTATCCTGGGAAATTTCAATAACTATAGACATACCAATATTTAGGATATATACAATAACCATTCAGCTCAATATAAGTTCCAAAAGGTCAATCATCCTTTCCCTCAGAAGTCATTTACCCTCCCCAAGGTTGAAAAGCAGCGATTTTAGCCTCCAATAACGTAGAGCATGAAAGAGAACGTCTAGATTGGCGCTATTTATTTTCCCATACACCATCCTCCATCCACCTGCACCCGTCTTTTTTTGGTATCCCGATATATCCACTTCCGTATTCACTCCTAAGCAGCGAAAAAAGCCCGGATTTATTCCAGCGAAACACGAGATATAAAGCATCAAAATCGTTCGTGAATGCATTTCGTGGGCGTGTGTTTTATTACTTGGAAAGAAGCCCCGGAAACCCACCAAGTCCGGAAAAAAATCGGGGGTTTTTCCACTCGTAGGAATTCGTAGGAAAAAGTGGAGATGTACGGCCGGTATCTGCTAACTGATGGGTAGTAGTACACGGGGGTATTGAGCCAGGATGATCTTGGCTTACGTGGAGGAATTGAAAGAATTTCGGGGGAGATATCCAGATACGCTCAGGCTATGTTCGTATGAAGGTCGTAATATTAGGGGCATTGAAATAATTACCATGGGGTTTCTATGGATACTTTATCACTTTTTTTATAGGATAAGATCATTAAAAATGAAATGTTAATTTTTTATGCTCGTTTGAGAGTAACACTTAGAGATCCCTTTCGATGAATTTGGCAAGGTTTGATCAATTTAAACGTCTACTTTAAAACTATTAATTATTCTTAGCTAATTAATTGCACTAATTCTATCATAGATATTTTTAAATACTCCATAGAAAATAGTTTTGAATGCAGTTATTTTGTATATTTTTACTATATTATGGTCGTACAATCATAAAGCAATAATCATTTAGTTATTTCTCAATTAAAAAATGACTCACGTGAAAAGCAAAATATATACATTCCTAGGTAAATAACTACGGAGAAAGTACTTATAAGTATCGTACATCTCTTTAATCTGTCACTGGTTTAATATATTTCAGTTTCCCTCCTTATCAATAAATCAGGATAAATTTTATTGACACAGAAACATACCACTTGTGAAATTTGAAAAGAATTGTTTCTCGTTTCATTTTTAAGGTTTCAGATCTTTTATCAAAAAAACAATTAATATTTCGGAATTTTAAAAATAAATTATAATTAAATTGAAGTTTAATTATGTATGACAGTTCAAATTTTTAATATATTTCGTAGTAAGAACTAGTCAATGATATAAGAAAAAGTTATCTTGAATTGATTAACTCTTAGAGAATACTTAGGTAATGCAAATATGTTTTGTTTAAACTTCATTCAAAACACGAGATTTTTTTATTATTTACACCTTTATTATTAAAATCCCTTTATCTTGTTATTGTAGCAAAGTTAATCGCCAGCGTGCTTTTCTATAGGACGCAAATAAGAGCTAAGATATCCTTGAATGAATCTCAAGCTTCCAAGATTAAGGATCGTCGGCGGATTAGATGGTTGAATTAATGATGGGATGGAAGACAAAAATGCATCATGACCTTCAAAATTCCAAGTGAGAGTCAAAACATTTCGCTTGTTATTCGATTCGATAATCCCAGGAGAGGTTTTTATTTATTTTTTATCCATAATCCTCCACCTCGACCTAAAAAAAATGATCCAGGCGTTATTTAAAACGGAGTTTACGAAGGTCACACCAAAAATATAAACTTCAAAATCGTCTCTGGGATTTACCAGAGGTTGAAAGAAAAACTCATAAACTACACGCCGTGGTTCTTTATACTGAAATATATTCTGCGAAGCATCTGGTATACGTTCGGCTCGAGTGTATTTCTACATCTATCAGAGAAGAAACCACAGAATAATTTTGAATATCAAAGACGATGGAGGGTAATATACTTAGAGAAATATCGTTACTTCCAGTTTATAATTCAACATCTTTTTCTCTCCATTAATGTTCTCTGGTCTTAATGATTGGATTATTCGTTTTTGAGCGAAAAGATGACAAATTTATCCTTCATTCTCTTCTATCACAGACTTTTTCTTGGCTACGATTCCTGGCTTAATATTTAGAAACACAGGGGGAAAAACCACCTAATTCCATGAGTAAGATGGCAAGCCCTTTTCCTGAGTAAATCTTTTTTAAATAGTGTTAGAAAATACACGAAAGAAAAAAATGATTCGGAAAAACTATCAAAGCAGCAAAAAACAGCATTGAATATTTTTGAAGTGAAGATTAAATCAATTTAGTTTCATGAAGACATTTTCATGAAAGTTAAAATTTTACTAATTATACGATCGTTATGAAGGAGAAAAATCATAGAATATACACGTTGATCTAAAATAAAATAATTTTTACTATCCCTTTGAGTACAGTTTCAGTAGTGGATTTTAAAAAATGATTTGTTAAGCCTGTAACAAAAGGAGTCCAACAATAAGACCTTGTAGGACACCTAATTACAATAAAAATATACTATGGACCATATAAGATTTAATGTAGAATTCTTACTTTAGGGTAACGATATTGAATCAATACAAACATGTACTTTGTGTGCTATGCATTAAAAGTTCATCTTTGATACCATTTTCACACCTACGACACACACTAGAAAAACGTTGAGATGACACCTCTGACGCCAAAGCCTTCGTCACTCGCCCACAAGTCCAGCTTCTTTGCCACTTTATCATCTGACTGTCGTAACTCAGACCATTAATTCTAAAAGTCAAAGACTCCTAAGTCACTTAGTGTCCAGAAGAAACAGGAACTGAGTTATTTCCGCATTCTATAAAGAGTGTGGTGCATCTTTGAACCTGAGATTTTTCCGCCAATCTTGGAACTCCTGTTAAGATGATTTCCAGATTGTGTACATTATACGGGAATGCCTCACTATTTTGGTCTTCTTAAAACGTTCGTTTCAAAACAGAAAAGCCTGAGGAGAGTTTTTTTCCAGATGATGTAAATTTGGAAAGAGATGCAGCTGCGGAAAACATGATTTCTGTTAGCCACGTAATTTCCGTTATATCAATGTTATCAAAGCTTATCCTTTCGATAATTTCGTCCTATTATGAACTCTAATTATGTTTTCACAAGCTAAATCTACTTAAAAGGACTCTATTTGAACGTATTGAAGTTTATTATTATGAAAGTTTTTAATCAAAAGATATATTTTGTTTAATGACTACAATTATAGAGAAAGACTTTAAAAAAGGGCCCCAGCAAGCAAAAGAAATATGTATGATATCCTTCAAACTTCTGGAAGAACTCCATTGTAAATAATAATTATAATTCTACAAATTTAATGAAAAAATGAAATATATTTATGGAGCAAGGGATTAGTGTTCGAGAATTAGCCACTAGGAAACATAAACAATCACTTTCAACGGGAATGTTACGTATATCAACTACTCATACAAATAACGAAATGTAAATTAAAGTTATATTTTGATAAGTACCTTATACGTACTATTCAGGGAAACAGAGCTGATGAAAGCAGATTCAGTTGAGTTATTAAGGATTTCCAACATTTTCGCCTTTTCCCCATTATTATATTCGAGGTAGGGTCATTAACCCTTATGCACACGAAAAAAATCACCCTTCAGACTACAGTGAATGGTGAATGGGAAGGCGTGGGTCTACAAGCAAGTTTTTCATTTATTTTGGTCGTAGTTTACAGGAATAATTTTAACTCATGATGACATCGGGCTTTTTCATGATTTTAAATCGAGCTCGACAAAAAAATGCTGGCCTAAATTTATCTTAAAATGAAACTGAGCAGTTGATCTCGCTTTCATCAATTATAACATATGAAAATAATTTCTAATTGGTTAATCAGTGGTGCATGAAGAAAGAACCGCATAAAAATCTACAGCATTGCGAAAGTAAAAGTTAAAAATATTCTTTGGGTTGTAATCTTAAACAAGAACAATATATTTGCAATAATTTGGTATACAATAAAAAGATGGATCTTCAATTACCAGAGAAAACACTCGAAAGATAAGTGTATTTAGTATGATTTAATAATAAGATACCTGGGATATAAAACTAAAAATCTTATTTAAAAATTAAAAAAAAAACATTTCACTATATATGAACTTGGATACTATAAATTTTGGACGAAAGTTATATTATGCGTTTCTTTGAAGCCTCTTGAATACTTGGTAATTTTTTGTAGAAAATACATCCTTCGGAAATAATTAAAATTTTCCCAAAATCATATCATAAATGTGATATTTTTAGTCCGACACCTGGTTTTCAACTACCTGCAGACTCACTGATAATTTTAATTGGATACATCAAAATATAGGATAGTTTAATTTTATACAAAAATTGTTTGAAGCTCCAAAATAAACATTTAAAATAGTTATTTACGGTACAGCTGTGTAAATATCTTTTTTGCTCGATATTCTTGATATTTATTCAGAAGTAAATTTTAGTTTTAGAGATAGAGAATATTTGACAAGCATGTGGAGCATTTGACTACTAAAATGGCGGCAAAAGACCACGTGCTCGGGGAGGGGAGGTGTGAAAGTGCTGTTTGACCGAAGCAATTTTCAAGAGGGAAAAACGAGTGCGTGAGGAAGTTGGAATATGCGTGAAAAGGATGGACGAGGAGTGGGGAATTCCCGGCGTTGGAATGGGTCACATGGTTCGCGAAGAAGGGGTAGGCATGATAAAAAAGGAGCAAAAGAAGAGAAGAGGGAAGAGTGATTTGGAAAAGAGCTCGGCGTTATATTTAGTCTGAAACGGAGCCTTGGATCTGTACGCTAAAGCTTAATTCTATCTTCGTCCATGAACTCAAGGAGGACGCCATATTTGAACGGCTAAAACCCAATCGTTAATCCTTTTAACGCGCGAAAACCAAACGACCGTTTCCAGAGAGATGTCTCCATGTGTCGATATTATTATTCATGCGTGATTAAATGCATTAGTTACCATGAAAATGATGTGTTTCAATTTCAAATTATATGAATGCGTGTGAAAACTATTATAATGATGCGATAATTTTAAATAATATTTCTGAATCTATACAATCGATAGGTTTTTTATATTTTTTTATTTTTTTCCAGACAATTTAGAGATGCGTAACTATGAATGTCTTTTAACAGAAACCCTCCCCCTTAGGTATACAACCATGATATGTTCAGCATACTCCAATGCCATAAAGTTCATTAAATGAAATAGGATGTGTTTCGTTGAAATATACTCTAAAATTCCTTATTGAATTAATAAAGTAAAAACACAATAAAATTCGACCGAGCAAATTAAATTGCTTTAAAAATTACTGTATGAGAAACAGAGAAGAAAATGTACATTTTTTAAATGAAGTTTTTACTCTCCCTCAAAAATTCATTATTTATTATACATTTTATTTCGTTTTAGCCTACAATTACGAAGAAAAATGGTGAATATGATACTGGGATTTAGTCCTCGTTAAATATTACCAACATTCATAACCTTTTGATAAGGATATAAAACGCTGTAAGATAATTGAATAAAATGCTGAATATAAATAGAATATATAATATTCGATCAATAAAAAAATTAATTAAATTCATTAATAAATATTTAATCTATCAATCAAGAAAAATTTTTATATACAAAAGCAAAAACGAACTTTCTGTTTAATTGCATTTTTATAAAAAGGTCACTGAAATGTGCTAAAAATTAAGTAAATTATGACCCTAATACAGGATATTAGAAGCCTAAAGTACTGAGTGATTATTTTATTAAGGCATTCCCTAAACTGAATTATTATCTGAATTAAACTGTATTTACTCGCGTCATCAACTTTTTGTACATTCATAATGTGTTTTTTTGCGATTTAATAATTAGATCCAAACCGCATTATCTCTAAATACGCTCAATAAATTCTTATTGGACCATAGTCATTAGGAATTTATATTGGAGTATCGCTAATATATTTCGTAGATATATTAATTAAATTTGAAACACTACGGAGAACAACAGTTTATAATTCATACCATTCAGAGCTCATACGATATCAAACTTCCATTCCGTCTCTATGGAAACACAAAGTATAATAGCCGATTCGGTACCTCGCTAAAAAGAGTTCGAAGTGAAAATTGCGAGCTGTGAGTATAAAAACACTTCTAGACCTGCCAATTTCAACCATCACTCAAACCTCTAATCAAGCGTTTCATTTTAAAGCGACAAACAACGGCATTAGCAAAAGAAGGCGGAAAAAAACGGCACTCAGAATTCGCACCTCGCGAGAGCCCATTATTCGCTTTGAAGAGGGTTAAAAAAACGTGTCCTTCACGAAATTGTCTCAGTACCTTTAAACAGCAATGAGCTGAGAATAAAGGCAGAGGGTCATACGCTCGAAATAGTTGTACTATGCCCTCGATTCGTGACGAACCCTTGCCAGACGTTGTGGAATGGTGCACCAAGAGACTGACTATCGTACATACTCGGTGAAAATTTGGAGCAACGCAATTGTAAACAGTGACGAGATAACGAGGCTCTTTCTAAGAGACCTCGAGCATTTCATTCAGGGATAGTTGAGGGCTGAATTATAAAAATACGCAGGTGTGCGCAATGGAGCAATGCCTCTAACAAGGTACGCTCCGTGTGACGTTGCTTGGAGTACCCAATTGCGTGGCAGATCTCACACTCGCGTCTTAATTACATGGATTACGATATAAAGGTACCATAATGATTACATAATTTTTCATATATTTCATACTATCCTTCACTCACACAATAGAACAGGTATTTCATACAGAAGAGTACCAGATGATTTTTATACATTTTTAATTTTTTTACATCATTACCAGTTTTTTTTTTTCATTCGAAAAAAAATCCTTCGCATTAAAATTTTCTCAAGTAAAACATAATTCTTCACCGTTTTATTATATTTAATCATTCCATTCGATATCTTAATTTTTCTAAACATATTTTTTTCTGTTATCAATAAAAAGATATAGTAAACCTTGAATTGAACCATGAAAATATATATATAAATAATGAATCAATTAGTGAATATAATTAGTGAATAAATTAGAATACATATCTTAACGATCAAATGAAGCTAGTATAGAATAATTTTTTTCGTCATTCTATCGTTATTCTCTGTTGTAAAAATCAAAACCGTATTAGAATGTTGAATATTACGATAGGAGTATTTGTTATCGAGAATATATCTGCATTCTTCAAACATTAAAGTATACACGAGAAAATCACGTTAAAAGATATTAATAAACGATCAAAAATTATAAAATGAAATATAAAGCAATCTAGACGAAATAGATTAAAATCACCCAATTTAATTTGGAACACTATATTTAACGAGAGAGGCATAGTTCTTATTGCAAATTCCTTCGTGTTAAGAACGAGAGAAATATCTGCAGGTCATTTCCCTGTGAAACACGCGGAAACAATGGAATGTTAAGAAGACATTTCTCAAGAAGAGGAAGGGACGAGAGAGGGACGATAAAACGGTGGAACACGGAAGGCGCGGCGAAGGAATGCGATAAAAGAGGATACCTGAGACACGAAAGAAAACGGGAAAACAGAGTAATTGTGGAAAGAAATATTGGGAGGCGAGAAAGAGGTTTGGTAACTAGCAAAGGGTCCATGACTCCATGCGAAAGTATCTTGTAACAAATGAGGGAACGCCTGAGACCTATTGAAGAGGGAGAGATGAAAAATCGTGATAGGCAAAAAGGTATAAAGAGAAGACACGGAAGAATTCCAAAGAGAATTATAAGATGCCGCACGACCCATCATAAGCCTTGGTTTTTGATGATACGTGACCTGTAAGTACACATCTCTACCACATTTGCACACATCATTGCTTAATGTTTATGACAGTTCAAGTAAATAGCAGAGAACATTCATCCGTTGAATTGATTAATTTAGATTGCATTAAAAGTCTAAATTTTTAATTAAACTGTTATTTTATTTCGTTCGCGAAAAAATAAGTTCTAATTTACACTTATTTGCAAGTTTTCATTATGGCAGTCGCACAATATTGGCAAAATTAAACAAATTGACATTGACAACATTCTTAAATTCCTTTACTTTAAACGTAATATAAATCAGCTAGGATACTGATATTCATCTCTTGAAAGATAAATAATTTCAATTGGAGAATATTTCCGAACTTTTAACTTTTGCAATCAACGTTACTTGTATTTTAAAGAAATATTTTCTGAAACAACAGAAGAAAAATTTACGTCTCAGATATCCTACACCAGTTATAAATTCCAATAAAATTTGGAAAAGTGAATTAACAAAGCCCTTTCATATTATTTACGCATCCTCCGATAGTTTAAGTAACAAAAGTCGAGATGTATCATCTATCAGCAAAGATGAAAGCACAGTAGCGTATATAAAGTCATGTATGTGTAGCAGTTTTATATTATAACTTATTATCAATTTCATTCGAGATCTATTAACGATGAATTTTCAAAAGTATCATCGTCAACCATTTGTGAGGATCGAATAAGCTCAGATATGATGTTAAGATCGTTTGGATGATGTAAAAATTTGGCGGATTGAGGTCATGCGCATCAACGTATTTACGCAAGTAATCCTTTCCAGTATGTTCGCTATTATTTCGCACGCATCGATTGGGAGGCGTCAACGGAGAAGACGAATGTTTGCGCTGAGAGATACTTGTGCTACAAAGCAAAGGAGGGCGACTAGGAAATGTCGTCGGGTTAAAACATTCGAACGCTTTTTATACCTTCGATCGCCTCTTTACCGAACAGAAAATAGTTCGGAAATAATGAACAATTTTCCTGAGAATTGGGATGTTTACGAACATAACTCAAAGGTGAAGATGAACAGATAAACGGTCTATTGAAAATACACAGAATGCGGTTACGATTGCCAGTGAGATGAGGCAGAAGGTATTCGATGCAAATGTTATCTTTGAATCGATGTGTCAATATACCCCTTTAAATTTTATTGGTATTAACGATGGTTTGATTGATAAAACACTTCTATATCTTATATTTAAATGTAATAATGTCTAAATCACTTGATAAAGTGACGAATGGAATTTTACTTAAAAAAATATAAATTAATAGGAAACCGGTACTCTATACTTGAACATCCAGGAACTTCTCAGCTGATTTTTATCCAAAATAATTAACACGTATCTGTTTAATTAATATGTTAGGTTCGAAACTAATCTTTTAGTTCACCCGAAGAGAAATCATCAGCCCGAATCAGTGCTATAAAATGTTAAATGCGGAATTCGTTTAAAATTCTATCGATCATTCTAATTGTACATTAAGATTATATCCAAGAAAATCTTAAATTTACGTTACAGAGTAGCTACATTAAAGAGGTAATAAAACTAAGAGAGATTCACGTTTTACAGCTTAAAAAGCACTATCTGTAATTAAATGCTGACCTTTTCCAGGAATAAAGTAAATCGAAGCAATCGTTAGATTGAAAAAGCATTTTTTCTCGCGTAGTCTTAAAATCAGATCGTTTTGAAGCGGAATCTGCTTCGCCTATTTTAATTGCTTTACATCACGGTTTTATATAAGGAGGTTAAGGCTCTTTTTAAAAGCATCGTCGGAGAACTCTCTTAAACGTATAACGTCTGCAATTAACCTACAAGTATTCTTTAAACCCTTTATTACATTCCGATGTGAGACTTTGGTACTCTCAAACTCTCGTTCAAATGCCTTTTAGCTTCGGTTCACGATCATAGGCGCGTACTTCGTTCTCAACATATACTTTGTAAAGTCTCTTAAGACTTAACACCCTTCGGGGCCAATGGGAGGGATTCCTTGGCAAATGCTCCTTGGCCGCTAAGTGGAGGTGTTAAGATCCCTGCTAAACTGAACTCCGGTAATTTTGCGGAGCTACTTGCCTGAATTGAGTATGTCTAAAATAGGGAATGGAAATCGGAATGCAGAATCAACAACCGTCAAAGTTTTTCTCTTAAATTAAGACGCAAAATAAGTTTTCTATGTCTTACAATAATTTACATTACAACAACATTTTGTGGAAAATTATCATTTTAAGTATCCATATGGTTTTTATATGTATTTCTATATTAGAAATATTTTATAAGAAAAACCGAGAAATGCTCTCATTTAAGAAAATTTTCTTATTCAGTAAGCTTGAATGTATATTATTAAAGCAAGAAGAAATTTTCAATAAATGATAAATATACGCTGTTAAAATTTTTCAATTACAAATAGTTTCCTCGAACAAGAAGTACTTGTACAATAATTCATTTGTCTAATACTGTACCAATAAAGTAAAATTAAATGCGAATAAGCATCTCTAATAATATATTCCATCTAAAAATGTAATTGTCATTCTCAAGCATCTATAATCATCTTTATCAATATTCTTGCGTATTTTTGGAATAGAACTATGATGTTGATTTTTATTTCAACAGGAACTTTACGCTCAATTATTTATCTAATGATATCGAAGAAGAATTGCCATCCTATGATATTCTTATTTAGCATTATATGTATTAATAGTTGGTCGTAATGATAAAATTTGTAACTAAACATATGACTATTATATTGCGTAGTAAGTCTAGATTCCTAAGATAATCATATTTTTTATAAATTCAATGTACTTCATATAAATCTATTAAAGACATATGAAGTGAGATTCAAAGAGCTTTGAATACCTCAGACTTTTTTCTCACGGAAGCAAGATACTATCGACCCTAAGTAAACACAATAACCAGAACTCTCCCAAAAGAGTAACTCACGTCATTCTTTCTAAAATTTATCCATTTTAAAATTAACGTTATCTTTCCGTTTGATGGCTACGTGATTTGTATATCCTTCACCCGCTCAAAAGCATAGAGTTCAAAAAACTCCGTAAATAAATACGTCTTTTGAGATGCTATCTAGAAAGGGATACCCGGAAGGGTTCGGTGAGACAACTACTAGAGTTTTACGTTCGTCGCAGTTGTTTTAGTGAATCGTGTTGGCAAAGGCAAAATGGAAAACGGCATAAAGTAACCTGTTCTTTCGAGTGTTGCTGAGATATGGTTATGTAAAATTCATTCACGGTTCGCGCACAAGGAGTTCAGCGCAGCGTAAATGCAAAGGGGAAACTTTTAATTGTTTTCTGCGAATTAATGGTATCTTGGAGACGCAACTTGGCGACCGCTGCAAAAGTGCAAAACATATGAAAGATAGTGTTGAAACATAGAAACTGCGCCTTTACTATAGCCGTCCCCTCTCTTATGTTATCATTATTTCATAGATAATTTTATTTATCCATTAATTATTTTAACTAATATTTAATAATACAATATTATTATAGTAATAAGTGAAGGCAAAAACGACAGGAAAATTGAATACTTCAGTAGAAAATTCGATCAAAAATGCCTCTGAAAGAATGAAAATTAAAATATTGAAGCCTTAGATACGGTAAGTATATTCTTTATGATGACATGACTAGATTAATCAGTAGCAATTATTTGTTCACTTATTCATTACTCATTACATGGTCTCTCCAAAAAAATCTGAACGAGGCTTAGATCGGGATATATCAGTTGCTGCTCCGCTCATTATCTAAGAATTAAGAAAATTCAGATAATATTACAACTGAATTTATTTATTTTATTTCTGATAATATGAGGAGACATACACTTAACCTCAAGTATTCGATTATAACGATTTCACAAAATTCCACCAATGACAAACATAGTATTAAAAGGAAATAATTGGCAAATATAGTATTCCTTTACTAACTGAACTCTTGTGAATTATCTTATTTATTCTTGCGTAATATAACACATGACATTTCCGTTGCTATAGAAATCTATTAACAATCCTTTCATCTCTCCGACCACAAATAACAAAAGTGAATCACATCTTTACTAAAAAGCAAGACAAAGAACGCTAATCGATCAACCAATGAGTCAGAAGCCTTCGACCTCCTTTGGAGCAATTTTTTACCGAGAGAAAAAAAGAAGACAATCGGAATCCGTCGTGATTTATAGACCTTTGTGGAGAGTCAAAGAGAGAAATAAAAGACGAACGGCGACTTCTAATGAGGCGTTAATATGATTGGCGGATAAGAGAGCCAGGGTTCGGTAAAGGGAACCCGGAAGCTGGGAAAGTGGGCCACCGATCGTTCTGGGGCGGAACGCAGCGGGCGATGGGGTCCCAAAGACAAATAAACGGCAACAGTTGGCCACTCGCACAAGGTCCAAAATAAATGAGGAGACGAGGAAAAAAGGCATCCCAGGTTGCTCTGATTTCCATCCCACGCGGATTTCGTTATCGGGCCTAATGGAAGTTTGCCGGTAAGGGAAGAGGGTATTTGCCAAGACGCATTACCTTTTTATACACGTTATTTTTATCGGGGTAATTATAAAAAAATGCGTAGGAGGGATGTGCGCTCTCCTTTTATTTAAGTGTGTAATTTTTTTACTTTTCTCGAACAGAGGTATTTTTTGATTTTACACTAGGACACTATTGTCCAGTTGATTAAATATTATTTAACTTTTATCTGCTTACAATGCATAGATTTTTTATAGCTATGGATTGTCAATCATGAATAACATATCAATGGATAAATATAACAAACTCTTCTCTCAAAAATTCCTAATATTCGGTACTCGAACCCAGGACGTCGAACTTCTTAGGCTACTTTACAATGGAAGGCTTTGAATATTTGTGTCCGAAACTGGATTTGAATGAAACGGATTGACCAAATGTACATTTTTGTCTTTGGGGATATAACAATCGAAGTTATTTAGAATGAACTACCATTCACAGAACTTGAATTGATAAATATTAAAGGGAAGAAGAAATGAACTGAAGTATATCTGTAAATATCTGAAGTAATCTGCCGGCCTCGTTGGCATGCTAATTTTCTAATGCTGAAGTCCCGGCTGAGGAGGAAATTTTCCTCTCAGGGTCTGGATGTCTGTGACGTCCGTTGTTGAGTTTGAAACCTCACTGTCATTGTCCCGTAAGAGGATGTTTGTTAATAAAAAAAAATTAAATTAAGGGTCCACAAAAGAGCAAAATTCGCTTCTGCAATGAAAAACATTTTCTTTGACAGAACAAAGTTAAATACAAAATTAAAAATATGATCGATATGTCTGAATTGGTATTTTTAAAGGAAAATAAAGTTCGTGCGATGAAGTTTTTACTGTCTCATCCTGACCAAAATCTTTTTATTGTTTTAACATTTCAACATCAACCATTCCAGAAAAAATAAGAGAAATCACCCTAAGCTTAATTATTTTCTTCATCTGTTCAAATATTTATGTTATAAAAAAGTGCGTAAGAAACGATAAGGTTTTTTGATCAGTCCTATCATTCATAGAGTTAAGAAATTTGTGAAACCTATTCTTGTCTTGAAGAAACATACCTAAATAAATGTTAGACATAGTTCATTGCTAAATTTTAATATAATTTTACTTCAACAAAAAACCTTCGCCAAACACCTTTAGAAATGACATTTTACTTCATTATTGAAAGGAAGTGAAATTTCTTTTTGTGATTCCTTGTATACTTGTACTTTCATAGGTGAAAATATGCCCTATCAATTACAATTAAAGCTTTACAAATGTTCTCAGTAACTATTACACGAAAAAACTTAAGAACCATAGATAACTACCACCAAAGGTTCAGCTGCAACTAGTTATCCAGACACCCAAACTACTGAAAACACTTCCTATAAACCAAACGATTGAATCCTACCGAGCTCTTCCTCAGTAAATTATTCTCTGACCGTTTATCCTCCGTAAGCCCCAGATATGTCAGTTCCTGTTTGAAAACATACGTAATTGCGATAATGGCGTGTGCTGAAGCCCTTCCTCCAATTTTCACCTCCTAAAATGATCCAACTCTGTACACAGCTTACAAAACTTATTTTAAGAGTAGGAAGCGAATCATAACGTATTGAGCAGATAGGTCAACGGCTGTTCAAGTAAAGAGGAAGGGCCTGTTATGAAAACAGAGCCTAAGGAAAGCATTATTTGTAAGCAGAGATAGGAATAATAATGTGCAATCTATGGTTTCAAGAAAGAGGAACGATGAACTCATTGCTTACTTGGGAAATTTTGCGAGCAATTTTGGATCGCCTTAGAACAGACGAGCCGCAGACTAGTCCGAACAACCTGATATTCAAACGGAAGCATCAGAAGTCAAATATTGGGTTTGACATTTAAAGTATATGGCAGTTCATAAAGTTTACGTCCAATGATTCAATTATCAAGAGTCTCATTTGCAAATATTATCCAGTCGTTAACCTTTACTATCATTGAACATTTTTTACTTTATCTTTACTCTTAAATCTTACTCTAAACTACTTTATAGCAAACAAGATATCTTATAAAACTACTGTCATTGAATTATGTACTAAATGATATCATTTACTAATACTAAATGAAATCATAACAAATAAATCTTGTTCTGTATATGTTACCTTGACATTAAGAGAGACTTTTTCTATTCTACTACTCATTCGTGCAACTTCATATTGACGCTAGTTTTGTAAAGATTCTAACTTCACAGGATTTTCTATAAAATTTCCATATTGAAGACTTAATAAACATATTTCCGACTTTTATAGATGTGAAATGAATTTTATATGCAATTAAACAAAGTCTGATTCGTAACAAAAATACATTAATATAGTTAGGATATTAAATTAAATAGGCAGAGCTCGAAATGTATTCTTTTCATACGAAATCTTAGAGAGACAATGAATAAGATATGTTGCATAAACTATATATGCAAAAACCAGTTATAAATTAAATAAAAACAAACATATTTCATGTTGCATGTGAATAAATGGATTTTTCTGTATCAAATTAATTATAAGGCATCGAGGAACTTAGGATTAAACTCGTAATTAGATCATTTTGATAGCGTTATATTCATTTAGTTTAAAAAAATTTTGAAAATTTTACGTTTAATCACAATCTTCAAATGCTTTTTTTTATATATTTTCTACTACTACTACTACTACTTCAGAAAATAGAGATAAGTTGAATTGATACATAGGATGTAAATAGTAATTTATAGAATGAAATCATTGATTTTAATAATCATCCAGATTTGGTTGATTTTCTCTGAGATCGAATTTAACTGCAAATCTCAAGTGATTTGGATCGCAATCAAGTCGATTAGTCAAATGACTTAGAATCGATCGATCGAAACAAATACCGTTCGATGTTAGCATATGAATAGTGACAGAAATACGTTTACTTAATACATGCAAAGCAGTACATATCATTTTGAGTTATAATTATTCAGTAAACATCATTTTGAGTTATAATCATTCATACTTCTAAAATATTATGAGGTGTGATGACACTAGGACTGAGGTGATGAAAAGCATAATTAGCAGATAAGATAATGATTATTTATATTTCCTTGTTAGGTAAAAAACCAACAAGAGTCTTTTAATTATTTTATTAATATTCAAAGAAATATATTAAGAATGATGAAAAATAGATGAGCATTCTGAATAATACAATCGACTAAAATAATTTCATGAAATTTTACGTTTCGGTGGAGAAAACTTTACTTTTAGAGAAAAGGCTCAAATAATGAGTTACAGGCATCAAATGTATGTGGATTTAAATTATGTGTTGATAGTTAAAATATTTTATTTAGTAGATTTAAACTTAGACCGGAATTCTTAGCATGCTTGTATTTTATCCCTAGTTTAAACAGGTTAGTAGTTTTCATGAATTTATTTATAAATATCAAAGATTTCTCTAATTCACAAACCGGTGCGTAATTCAAAGTGGGAATCCTAAATTCGCATTCATATCCATGGAAACCAAAAATACTCAAAAGCATCCAATTCTGGGATAAATATAAAGAGGAATACGTTCCAAATAAACAGAACATCATCACAAACCAATCTCTTAACCGTAGGTATTTATTGCGTCTAAACACTCGAAAACGAAAGAGGACCCTCCGGCATCAGAAAGTTGCGTAACAGGAACGCGTCAACTTAGTCATGCCGCCGAGAATAGAGATGCAGCGGTAAGTCGCGAACATTTTTCGGGAATGTTAACATGCCTCTTAGAAAATACCTCGCGAACCATTCCACGGTATATATATCCAGCGGCCTTTTTTAATGAGGATTTAAACGACTATTTTTTGGATCCTTTGGCAATGAACTGGAGGCCGTTTCGGACAGTGAAAAATCCATGGATATAAATACATATATTCATCCGTATAACTACGATGCGATGTATATATAGAAAGGGTCTCCTCATTTCCGTATTTGAGTAGCAGGCATTTTTTATCTTTTATCTCCCTCTTTTTGGCCGAGTATAATCTAGAATCAATTCTGATTTCAAATGATATTTGCTGATGAGCAAATACTATTTTAAAGCTCTTTATTTTTTGAGTAATGTAACGAATATACCTTGGGTTTGAGAGAATAGCTTTAGAGTGAGCAATCTACACTTATAGAATTCTTACTCGACTACGGAAGCCAGAGCAATACACCTCACTTCTCATCTTATACGTTCATGATTCATCTTATAATTACAGTACGAGTTTTAATCAAAGTTTCACGCTAAATATCATAATAATAATTACCTCGTAACAGTTATTCAAATCCCTAATTTCAACCACAGGGTACTACAATTGCTATCTTAGTCTATTAGTAATGAATTTACACACATTATGATTGTATAGAAAACTATATTAATACAAAACGACTCTGCACACAGATTTTAAGAGGGTTATAGATGAAACACACATCTTTCTCTCTCCTGTAACTCCATGGACCCTGGTCGTATTAACGCCCACGCGCGAATTTATTTAAGACACTCGCACGCCCTTATAAGAGCGTGAACAAACTTATAATAAGTACAAGCGGGTATCACAAGCTTGGCAGATTTGTGGAAACTAATTATGCGGTGAAAAACTCCGCATTGGAAGCGTCTGAAGCCATCAAAACCACCCGGGAGACTCACCTCCAAGGAGCAGCATCGTCTCTCATATCCTCAGTCGCCATTTCGAATCAAACGGAGCCGCAGACCTGGACACAAAAACTTCTTTCGAACAGTTCTGAGGGTGAAACAAAAGACGTCCGGATTCCGCGACAAAAAACGATCGTAAGCCGCCTGTTTTTCCCACCACCAAACAACACCAGCACCGTCCCGGGTCGTGCGAATAGCTCCTTCTGACCTCCTCTGTCTTGCACCAAAAGAATCGAGAAAAAGATGCACACACGCACCCAGCTAGCACACACTCACGGGGGCGCCTACACACACCGGCGGAGGGAGGGGACCACTGAAATCTCCCTCCAAAATCCTCTCTCGATCTCCCTTCGTGATCTTTAATAATAGCTTACGGAGTCACACACTGCCTGGAAGTTTTCCAGGGGTGCAGAACAAGACTCGACTCTCTCTCCCGTATCTCCCAATGTTACTATTTCTTTGTGTCCAAAGCAATGGAATGTATTTAAGGAATAGACTAAAGAGTTGCCGGTGACCCGGACATCAATGGAACCTCAGCCCCGCTTTCGTTTCATGGCTTCCTTGCGACTGATTCCTCGAGACAGGCCTCCTTCGGGCGCGAGCGAATCTGCAAGGGGTGATGGACATTCCTTCTGGGACCAGTGAACACCGATCCGGATCAACAGGTCAACTATTTGAAGTTCTACAAAAACTGTAAAATCATATCGATCGACTAATGTTCATCTCTACCAGGATGTTAAATAGTGACAGCTGCTACCGGCAACTTGCTTACCAACCAACCCAACCGCGAAGTGGCGTGCTAGGTTGAATCTCCAAGAGCAACACCAGGCTAAGTTTAATGAAAACCAACAAATATAGCTTATATAACAAAATCAAATATACTTCCTGCTTCGGGTAATCTTAAATTACTAAAGTCAATTTTCTTTAGAAGTCAGTATTAAACCCTATCACACAGTCTTAACGTCTCTAAAGAAACACCAAGTTTAAGGTAAGCCACCCTCCTGAAGGCCAATGGCAACAACCCCGTAGATCCTTCAACTCTCTCGGATGTATCTACAGCACTATATAAAAACTTCCTCAAAAAAAAAGCCTCTACCAAACGAGTTATCTTCCCCAGCAGTTAACGTAATCCAGCCCCAATAATCCTGGGTATACCAGGAGGAGGTATACCACAACTACACCGCCCTCCGGTGAATGAAGTCCCCCAACACACTGTTAGGGACTCCTTAAGAGTCCCTAAGAAAGCCCTTGTCGAACTTCTATCGCCCCAAGTTTAAGTCTTTCGCAGGGGAGATCAACTCCCGCTGGGGATCGCAAGGGTCCCCACCGCGGAACCGTGTCTTGTCCCCCTTGAGAGAGAGAGAGAGAGCGTGCCGGTGTGCTTGTGTTTGTCTCGGAGGAGATCCGTGCAGACGAGTGAGGAGCAAGGAGCGTGGCTGGCTGCGATCTGTGAGGTGTTGCGAACCAACGGGGGTGTGCAAGAGGGGGAAGGGTTGAGAGGTTAGGGAAGGGGTTAGGGAACGAGAAATATAAACGGGGGATGGAGTGGGGTGACCAATGGCTGGGGTCTCCTTGGTGTCAGGGGGAGAGGAGCACGAAAGGTCTATTTCGGGAAGCGATGGTCAGAGAGAAGACTTCAACCCCTCCTCCTTCTCTTGGTCCGTTCTCCTGGACCGCCGTTCGACGCCTACTGATCTGTCACTACTCGGAGGTGGGATGGGGATAAGTGGAGGCTCCTCGTTACCCCCTTCCATAAACGTCTTCTGCAACGAGGGTGCGGGCAGTTCCTATCCTTTCTCAGACGTTTCTTTTAAAGGTCAGGTCGCAGTAAAACTAACTGCTAATGACTTTGAAGATCATAGTACCTATACATATGTATTAAATATATAATAATAACTCTTTCTTGTTTCTAATCAAGTTTGTCTTCCAGAGTAACTGGACTGCATAAAACATCCACTCGATTCTGCTAAAATAACCGATTACATTTAAAATTTTGATGATTTAGATGTTACCACAAAGTGCTAATAATGTAAATGAGTGCTTTATGGAAATAGATCCGACGGTAATGCTGAAACGAAGAGATGATTTTGGAAGAGGTACAAGAAAGAACTTTTGATTCAAGAGAGGTAGGTAAAGGGACTAAAGAAAAGTTCCCTCGTCAGAGGAAGGATGAAAAGTAGGTGGAAGGAACTAAAATTATTTCCGCCTGATACTATAGAAAATATCAATCGTGATCTTTAAGGTGCCTCGGAACTTTGGTTTCTTTGCGAAAGATTCTGTTGGAATAACTAAGTCGTTGCAGTAACCATAAGAAATAAAAATCAATAACTTACATACATACTTATTCGTAATAATGTAACTAATACGTTTTGAATATATTATATATGTTGAGATTCTGGTATATTATCAACTTTAAAAATCTATTTAGAGTCTAAATAGCCCATTACGGTGTTTGAGAGAGTAAATTTACGAGACGTTGTATTAGATAAATCTTTTATATTAATAATAAATTAATGTAAAGGATATAGTATAACTAATGAATATAATTAATTAATAATCCAACCAAATTACAATTCGATCAAGTCCAATAGGAATATAGTATAGGATTAAAGGAGAATAACTCAGCCTAAAATGAAAAGCTCTTAGCTACTGAAATCTTTTCAATGATAGTGACACATTTTATAGAACGTTTATTGATTTTCACTTTAAAAAACTGAGGATATCTGATTGAAAGTTCCTGAGAAGTTTTGAACATTTATACATCAAACTAAAACTTGCCTCAACTTAGATACTTTCCTAATATGCACAAAATATAAAAATATTGATTTGACCTATATTATCACACGTTTTAGATATAATTCATAGTATATGAGTATTATTTTATAAAAATTTTATACATTTATTTATTAGCTATTTTCATAAATTTCAAATGTCTTATATCTTTTACATTTTGCAATAATTTAGATTATCGTTTATCAAATTTGATTACAAATATTATATATAAGAAAAATCTTAATTAACCCAATTCTCTAAATGACTATTTGTGTAATAATTATAGATTTAGGAGTGAACGAAAAGAAACGGAGTAATTAACCTATATAGAATAACGACTACTATGAATATATTTATGACAAGTCGTCTACAGTGGACAAACTTTTTCAAATGAAAGAAAACGATTAAGAGGTAGGAAACTAAGGAACTGGGACATGATGCGGTAGAAAAACAAAGGAAGAATAAACTAATTATTCACGTGGAAAACAAATGAGAGCGCCAGGAGAGAAAAAAATAGAAGCGTAAGAAAATGAAAACTAAACTAAATTGATGAGGAAAATAAAGGGGAAATAGAAGAAGCAGTTTCGGGTAAATAAAGGAATTGAGATAGAAGCAAACCTAGATTTTGGTGAATTCTATGGAATGGGTAGTAAAAAAAGAAGAAGGCCTGAAGAGAAAAACTGGAAATAGTCAAGAAGATGGACATTTTATGATCTGAAAGTTCTTAAAAGACAGCCCAAGGACGATGTCAAACAGTCCAGTTCCTTCTTTCTCTATCAGAAATAGCTCCCGAAGGATAACATCTTGCATACGATGAAAGACTTTGGTTTATTATAAATCATATTTCTTTGAAAGTAAATTCATAATTTTTCACTTTCGATTTCCGTAAACATGGGAAGGGAAGGATAGATCTTTCTCGGTATTTCTCTCTCTCTCTATTTCACTGTAATTCCTTTTATTATACGTAGAAAAAGAAATCTCTAAATGCAACTATGATTCAGAGTTTATTTTATCTATAAAGTAACCATGAATTATTAGAGTTAAATATAAAAATAAGATAAGGTATGATGATAAAACTATTCCAGAATCATCACGCCTATGATTGTGAAATAGACTTTGAGTTCTATGTACGCAAAAATTCAAGTCTATGAGAGTGAATTCTGACCATAATATATTTTGGAAATACAAATATTTTTCGAGCCACTTTCAATTTTATTTGAATCTATCTTATGCTTTAATAAAATATCAATATCACAATTCCAATATTTTCAAACTACATTTCTTTAAATAAAGTATTATATGCGTGGCTAAGTTTCACATTTTTTGAGATACTAAACATTTTTAAATATTTAAAAAAGTTTTTTTCTATTCCTAAATGAAAAGGAGCATTTTTAACTAATTTCTAATAATAATGACTTCTATTTTGGTAGGATAATGTTCAAGCTATATTGCTCTTCCAGAAATAGGACAAACTAAAATTTCAGCTTGTCTTTCTCCTAGAAGTATCCTTGCATTGAAATAGGACAAGATGTAGAATCCCTCACAAAGACTCCGCAAGCAATGTAAGATAAGATAGCATAAGATAGATTCGTAGTTTCATGGTACAGTAACCAACGGCGCCACTGACTCAAAGAGAGAGCGAGATATTTTCGTAGGATGATTACGATCTACTTATCAGAGGAGGATGTAATACCCAAAGCTCAAAAAAATGAGAGCCGATAAATTTAAAACGAACCAAAAGACCTCTTCATAACGTAATTACATCATAAATAACCCGAAGCCTTTAACGTTTAAGCCAGCTGGCGACACGGGAGCGAAATTTTTTCGGCAGTAAATTGGCGAAATGTTCTACGGTATGGAGTGTGGCAGCTTTGATCCGAAATTTAAAGTATTCGCTGGACGACTGATAATTAAAATTATATAAGGCATAAAGACGAATTTTCAAATTTTCAGGTTTGAATAGTATTTTAAAATCCTTTTCATTTTCCATTACGCACGAAAAATCTGAAGGTAATACCTTCTCAAACCAAAGTATGGTGTGCAGTATTACTCGTAACTACTAGGTAACAAGAAATCGTAGAGAATCAACTGAAACTTAAATTGAAAATGAGATATGAACCTCGATATACAATCCATAGTAATTGGAAATTACTCAGGAAATTCTGTGCATATTTCTTTAAACCTAATTTGATTAATACTTTAAATAAGTATTCGATGGAATAAGGGTCAGATTTTTAAGAGCATATTCCTTACGTATGCTACTTATCAAAGGAAACTATTTGCTGCTACTATTTTCATGAATAATATTTGTGAAATATTTTTCCCATTGAAAACATTAAGATCCTAATATTGACCTCAGTAATTCATAAATATCTGTTGGAAAATGGTTTTCAAGTAAAATATTTTGCAATGAAAAACTGAAAAATTTCTGGCATACATTAAAAAAAAATCTTTTATTCGAAGGATATTTTGCTATTTGTGGCTATATATTATATTGAAATTTATTAGATAAAAAATTTCTTGCTTTAAAACGATTCTTATAAGTTTTCCTCATTTATAGCACACATCGTTGACCTCATTCTATAAAAAAATGTTCTGAATTCTTTTGACGGCTGAGGATTATCTGACGTTCAAAAGTGGATCAGATTTCTTCATCCCTTATGACTTTTCAAGTTCATCCAAGAATACATTTTTGCCATCACGTTCGCGGAAGCTATAGACGGCAATGACGTTGAATATATATAAATTCGACTTTTACGTCAAACAGCCTCTCTTAAAAGCGTAATGAATGAAAGCTTTGCTTTTATTACCAATTAACCAACGACAGATTGGGAAATATCCAGACTCATACGATGGAATTTACGTTCTCCATTCATACTTGATATTCATGTATGAAATGCATTTTTTATGTTTTCATAGTAACTACTCACGATCTCTTACCTCTATCAAATGAAAATATCTGCTCGTTTCCCACATTTTATACAGCTGGGAATTACACCATGTACTCTCATAGGACTCAAACTAATAAAATTTTATTTTTATCTGAGTGTTATAGTATTTTTATTACGAGTAGATTGAATTGAATTGATTTTTTTCTATCTAACCTTCACTTTTTATAATTCAAATAAATTAACCCTAAATTATGATTTAAAAATAGAATCTCTCAATTCGCATGCCTAAATCTTTATTAATCTTATAATTCACACAATTTACTAGGAATAACCATATCAAACAAACGGGAATTTATTAATTTATATATTCAGATCGCGAACTATTCTTACGTTTAACTGACACTATTTTTTATTATATTTTTATTAATTTTACACATCCAATCTCTAGATAAAGAAAAAAATATTTCTATATGTATTATTTAATTTACTTAAGAACGCATTCATAATTTATCTTATCTACTGTCCAAAGTAGTTCCTTCAATATGAATATCCAATTATTTTTAATTTTTATGGTTACTTTGATACGTGAAATTCTTTCTTCTCCCATTTAAAATAAGTAGAGTTTATATTCTATTAATATATAAGACAATTTTATCTTAAATTGATTCATACTGAAAGCTTTCTTAGCGTAACACAAGCGAGCCTTATAAATACAAGAACATCGACTGCAAATTAGGAAGTCACTATGGACACGGTCTCTGTATCTATTGATATTGCCCTTGACCAATATGGAGGCAGCATCCCCCAATTTATTTCTTCGAGTAAAATTAGAGTTTATTCTTCGAAGCCGCAATCTTCGCAAAACCCCAAAGACCAAGGGCGCGAGAGCAGTTAACGTCGCCCGTGGAGAACATCTGGAAAATGTTTCCAATCTTTTTTTTTATTCCTTCGCCCAGTGAAAATAATGAAAATTAATCTTGCGGGGCGAGCAAGTAAATAACAGTTGCAGACCGTTTTTTATTCGTCAAAGTGAAGAGAGGCGGTGATCACCGATAATTTTGTCTGAAACGGTGAAGAGAGAGAGTACCGATTTAACTAAGATCTCATCGTGCGCAAGAACGATTCAAGGGGAATCAAAAATTGAGCTTCAATAAACGCCAAATCATATGAAATATTTTACCAAAATTATTTATAGTGGTAGCACATTAGAAAAATGATGATAGCATAGGTCATTCTGCAATTATTCCTTCCTTCGCAACCTGATTTTGTAAAAGTCCATCATGCAACAAACTCATGGCGGATCTTGGGAGTTAAATTTTTAGTTATACTAATAAAAAATTTTCACTTAAATACGATTCCATTGACATCAATGATGGTCGTATTCGTAAATCGATTGAGATGAGAATCCAAAAAACGGATTAAAGTGTGTGATGAAACGGATATCCTTAGGACGGATAAGGAATGAAGACAATCAAGTGGCATGTCTCCAAATATATTCCGAGCAGTGCTGGAAGTATTTAAAAACACGCTGGACCAAGTGGAAAAGGGTCTAAAGATAAATGGGCGGTTTCCATGGTGACATATCATTCCGCGAGAAGTATCAAGTGTTTCGCGGAAGAAATGTCAGCGGAAAAGGATTTTAAATAACCTTGGATTCTGCGTGATGATGATAAACGATCTAGATTAATGGTCCAGAGATGCTGGAAAAGAAGTTTTGGGGATATATAGTTCTATAATCTGTCATTGAGCATAACATTTTTGTATTGGTTTTGGAAGGAGAAAGCGTTGCATCTTCCGATTTATAGTAAGAATCAGCAAAGTATAAAAATTTTCCATTTTATTCTATTTTATCATATATAACTGAAATTTTAAGGTTTTAATTTAGTTTTTATTGATTTGCTTTTCTCTTCATCTAATTATAAATCGTACTTCAAAATTCATGCGATGATAACTAAAATCAAATAATAATGTAAATGCCAATTATTTGATGATTAGTATAACACCTAATCTCCTCTCTAAATCATTGCTTGAACGTCTTTCCAGTAAATGTGAAAAAAATTTATTCATATAATTTCTACTTTAATATTTTTCTGAAGTTTTAATGAATCCACTTAGATGGTATCTTTTACTTTATTGGATAATTAGTTACAGTTATTATTAGTTTGATCAGGTCCTCCACCAAAAAAGATTTTAGACAGTATTTCTGAATGAATTTTAGTTTTATCAACATAATATTTTTTATATCTTAATCAACTCTATTCATTCAATCTCTCCTTTCAAATAGGATTGATTTGAAATATATTTAACCATACATTTCCTTTATTTTTAATATTTCTCTTGTGATTGTCAAGAATAAAAAATAGAAATTTATATAAAATCGATTTAGAGACCCGTCCTTAGCATATCGACTCGAAGTAAATTTGAAATTTTTAATCTCTCCTGAATAAAAAATTCTTTTTATATGATCATTTATAGATATTCTCCATGTAACACACGATATAAATATTTTCAAATACATTAAATTAGAACTTCATAAAAATATCCTCTTATTATTTAGATACATTTCAGATTAAGACGTTTAAAATTTCTGTGTACATGTACATGTTAAAATAACTTTCCATATAATAACAATGAAATACCAGAATAGGACTGTAACCAAGGAAACCAAATTTCCTGTAAACAAGGAATGTTCTAATAATTCTACTAATTGAAAATTATAAAATAAACGTTTCCACGCATCCAAAATATTGACGTGGTTAAAAGATGAATTAATAACGTATTAGACATAAAAAAATACAATTCTTATACGAAAGATAGGAGAGATGGGTGTGGACCTTGAGGGATCTTCCTGCTGAACTCTGATCGTTGATTTTTAGCCTAACCTTGAGCAAGAGATTTAAGCGTTGTGTGGGTGGGTGTAGGTGGGATCAGTCCAATGATCCTGGAGGGATGCTGAGAGGTTGAAACGTACTGTCTAACTTACGCCTTTCCAAAATAAAAGTGTCTCGCTATGTAAACACATTTAACATCCCTCGACAAAAAAGAAAGGAAGACTGCGACTAATTTTGCTTCTATTCCGTTTCATTTACAAAGGCGATAATAAGTTATCTCATCCGCTTCCAAAACTTTTTCCAACCGCTATTAGTAGTATTATTATTTACTTTTAATTGAATTATTCCTCTAAAATATAAATAAATTAAATCTCAAAATAGAAGAGCTTGACTTTTGTAATTAATTTAATGTTTATTGTTTTTGCTTGGCTGAAACAGAGCCAAAGAGACGAGAGTTGTGTTTTAATATATCTGTTACTGAGTTAAAAATTCAATCATAGAATATTGATATTGTAAACGGAAATACTTATCATAATTAGCTGTAAAATAATCTATACTCCTCATTCACTTAATGGCGTATTAATATATGGTGTGATCACTCTCAGATTATCTTAGTATATGATTAGAACCTTTACTATTTAAAGTATAAAACTTCCTGATTGACAATAAAACCTTGTTTTAAGTGCTTATTTAATACGAGAAAGAAATATTATTAACTGAGAAGAATATTATACAATATTATATGAAAAAACAACAGCCATATAACGTTGATTTTATAATTAATAATATATCAGATAGTTTTACCGACAACTAAATATGGCTTAAATAAACAAAGAGTCTTTGACTTCTTAAATGTATATATTCAAAGTTTCATAAATTCAGAGTATAAAAAAATATGTCCTTTACAATTAACAAAATGATTGCGGTTATTTTACTCTATATTATATTAAAAATAGAAGGACAATAAATTCATAATAATAAGCCGATACGTTAACAGTGTGAATACGCAGCAGGTAGCAAGTGAAACTGAGTTTTGGCTGAAGATTTCGTACAAAATTAACAACAGCTTTGGATACTAAAAAGGCCTATCCTAAGTGAACCTCTTTACTTTCGCCTCTAACGCATGCTGTCAACAGCACAGATGCTCTGACTGAATCAAATTCGCAATCCGACTAATCATTTCCCTCTTGTGTGGCGACCGAATGTCTATCCTCTTTCTTTAGAGGGCAAACGCTTTCAAAATAGATCAAAGGAAGCTACAGCTGTCCCTCCATAGATATACTTACGACTTCAATCCACGGTTTCCGAGATTGTAATATTTCTAATGCCAACTTATACCCTAGGGGAAGTGAGTGGTTTCTTACCTATCCTAATTTGAATCACGGTAAGAGGGCATTTTTCTCGTGAAATTGCAACTTCGTTTTAAACGCGCTTTTTATAAATTCAGTTCACAAAACAATAAAAAAAATATATGTAATCACTGACGATAGTATAAATTATTATACGTTTGCAATAGATGCGGACAACTGTACGAATTAAAGTGTTTAAATAGATAATTTTCAAGTGGAAACAAGATGAGAAAAGTTTGACATAAGAATTAATCAGACACCCTCTCCTCCTTTCCAATAATTTCCAATAAATTTTTATAAAGCAAATTAATTATTATCTTATCAGCTTTAGTGTTTGATACGATCCATACCTCTGCATATTGAAAAGTCCCTTAAATAAGTATTCAGGAAAGATCATACAAATCCTATCGCATCGTTTTCTTATAACTCCCATTTTCTATTACGTAAAAATTTCTCAGTGGAAAAAAATGAGAAGAAGATATAAAAATGACAGAATTAAAAATTATTCACAAAATAAAAAATAGGGATAAATCTCGCATTTTCTCGATTGATCTTCAATTGCAAGAAACATACCTTTTAACAATAAAATACAATTCATCCTTAACTCAAAAGTCAAAATATAAGGAACAAAAACTACTGAAGAAATTGTATTGAAAAACTGTAATTGCCTTCTTTTAATAAATAGTTTAAAGAAAGATTTAGCAACAATATTAGGTCCATGAGCTAGTATACCAACTCCTTGCATATTTAGTCCGAACGGAAAAGAAGAACGAATCGCCATAATTCTTACCCAGACAGCAATGAGCCAATTTACCCTATAAATTAAACATAATTATATCAGAGTCCTCAAACACATCAAAAGTAAACCAACCTACTATTCTCTTCAACCCTAAAAGTTTTGACATCGATGAAGAAGCGAAAATAACTTCCAAAACTAATACAGCGTCTCATTGATACACTTGGACGAAACTCCTTAATGAAAAATCAACGGTCCGAATCGATTTTAGCACACAATAACCCATTTGAGACCACCGAAGGCGTCTTAAGGAATCCTCATCGGCCGACTTTTAAACGTCAAACAATGTAGCCCACCTGCATCGGGCTCATTTGTTAGAAACGGAGAGAATCGAATGGGGCCAATACATTCCGCCCGCCCTTTGTTCGAGAAGCGGCCAATTAAACCAGATTAATACACCGTCGACACCTTCGCCCTCTCTGTAACCTCCAGGAAACTTATGAAAAAAGAGATAAAAATTTATGGAGGAGATAAATTACTCCCCAGAGGCCATTGCTCTACTCCGCGAAAACGTCTAAATAAGAGCGGGTGAAAAAGTCGGGGAATTCTTCGTCCCAAGGTCGACAGATACGAAGGGTCAAAGACACTTATCAACGAACAGATTTAGCTCCCAGGATCCCACAGGTGCTGTCTCGCACGATGCACGAAGCGAGTGGAGGATTTAAGGGTGACAATACTTAACTTTTGGTGTGACATAGGTAAGTAATATTAGTTATTAATTCAAGGAAAATTGTTAAAGCACCTAAGTTTTCCAATAATCAATTTAACCGAGAGAATAAATAAATGAAATGTATTAATAACGCATTGCTTTTAAGTTATTTATCTAATTAGACTCCAACGTAAACTTTTTCAACAAAGGTTTTGGAATAAAGTTTTGAAAATTTTGCGAAATAATATCGATTACGTTTCCAAATGTCTTGCAAGAAACGCACGAATAGGGTATGATTAGTTATGACTATCCTAATATGTCTGTGGGAAATTAATTTTTAAAGTTTTAAACTCTTTAGCTTTAAACTCCTAGCATATCATACAGGCCTATATAAGTCTATATTTAAAGAGTACAGTTCTTGAAATCCTTACGTTTAATTTAAGTAATATGGAAAAGAATTAAGAAACTACGACCTAAGATAAACCTATAGATTTGTATATTAGATTTAGTGAAACATTTCTTAAAACTTATGTACATTATCGATTCATTAGACAAAAAGCAAACATAAGGATTGATATTTAAATCAATATAATTAAAAACTTTCTAAGGACTTTAAATACACTCATAGATATTTAACTTAATTTATATATAACTATCGTTTCATTTAAATTATCTAATTTTGATGGATTTGTTAATAGAGATTTATTATTCGTAATGATCGTTCGATTTTCTACGGGATTCTAAAATTATTTCTGAAATTCATTTAATATTCTATATATAATTTCTAGAATTTATTATCTCATATTAAGTAGATTTCTATATTAAAATACAGCACTTGTTAAGAGAGTAATTTTTTTACACTATTCTTAATTCAGCCAAGTTTATGATCTATATTATTAGACAAACGACGCCTATGACTAATTATAATTAAATTATAGCTAGTTACAGAGCACAAATGTACTGTCTTTTGCTTAAAAAGCTGCATTATACTCACTTAAACGATAATTAAAATTTAAGCTCTCGAAAACTATAAAGAGTGCGAAAGAACAAGGCTAAGTACTCCGAGGAGATATAAATGATATTTACGCAATACCAATAATTCAGAAGTAACACACAAAGGAATTAAACAAACGGTTTTCCTGCAAAAAGAGACATAAATTACTTCTTAAATCTTTCATGCGTACATTTTTAATAGCTCACGCGCTCTAAATGCAATTCAAAAACAAGTTTTAAAAAAAACTTCCTTTCTGTTCATAGACAATTACTGAGGATTTAAGAGCCTCATAAGATTTATTTGAGCACTTTAAAAAAAAACTCCTTTAATTAGATTGATCACGTACCTATTTCTCATAAAAGAGCAGTTAGTGTAAACGAGATAATTCGTACATGATAATTGAGCATAGTTTTAAGCCCCGTATGACCTGATTAGAACTACTCAATGGCATGCCTATTGATTCTCTAAATTTTACGCAAATATATATTCATATATCCAAGGGGGTTCTGCATAGCAACCATTCGTTATAATCCAAAACATTACGTCTCGGAATTTTTTCAAATCAAACATTTTTATTAGAACATGAAATCCTATTACATCAACAACTGCTATCAAGTGCCATTAGTAGAACGGTAAACGAACGCTCTGTGTTTGAAATGATCGATTATTGAGGTCAGCAGGAGAAGAAGAAAAGAAATGCAGCTATGAAGGAAGGCATTCCTTCCGTGTTTACAGTCATTATTCGCTGAGAGGCGAAAACATTGAGCAACCCTGGCGCAAACAGCATTTCGGGAGCTGGGAATTGTAATTAATGAAGTAAGAACGGGTCTGGAATTACAAAAACGAGTACGATGTAATCCGGGTTGCCGTTTATCAGGATAATGTTGAGGAAAATTTCCGCGAAGAAATTCAAAGATTGCTCGGAAAATATCGAGATAAAATTCCTATCGATAATATTAAAAAGAATTAAATTATTATTAATATAGCAATGAAATAATATAATGTAACTATTTATTTCTTGAACGTCTTAAATATGATAAAAAATTTAATTTTTTTAATTATAGAAAGAAAACGTAAGTAAAATTATTGTTTAATTGGGAAATGAGGTATGGTTTTTAACTATCACTTATCAATTAAAACTAATTAAAAAGGAATATAAATTATTTTCTGATATCGATCGAATATCAGCGATTGTGGAATATATTTTAAGTTAATAAATATTATTCAAATTAATTTTTCTTGAAGAAATACCGCTCGTAATAGTTTCCCAACATAATATGAAAATTTTCAACGTCAAAAACTTGGACAAGAATGTAAAAAGTAATATGCATTGATTCTCATTGAGATTTTATCCTAAGTCTAAGATCCTGAACTTAGAATTTTACAATTATGAGTTAAAATTGCACGTCCCTCGTTGTTATAGTAACTATAAATCTTCTACGACTATATACCTGTGATAAGAAGTATAAATAATTGAATATTTTAGTTTTCAAAATTCACCCTTTTTTATTCTTAAACTCTGTGAAAGATATAGTAGAAACTACAGGATCGACAGTAAAGCGCAAAGAAGAAAAATTGTAACAAATGCGCATAATTCAAGATGTTAAATGTCACATTGCCCATCCCAAGAGATATCCCAAGTATTGCTTCAATCTCCTAATAAAGGCTTAAGCGTCGTCAACCTCAAATTTCTAACACGGCCATTCCCTTGAATCAGTGTCCTTTATTTTCCTCCCAAAGCCCAAAATATCTCGTTCGGCGGGAGGAAGGAAGAAGATCCGACTTCCCCTCTCAGACCAATAACCGGCGATCTACCGTCTGGGGAATCGTAATTTTAGTCAATAAAACATCAAAAGGTTCCATCGTGATGTACCTTTTTCCACTCTGCAGCGGATGGAGTGTACCGTCTTAGACACATTGGGGTGTCGGTTTCAAATTGTCGTGAGGGTACGAGCGTTTCTGCACGTCGCCCAATGCTTCATTGTATGAGTGGTCTTTTGGAAGGTTTCATTTTGTCCGATTAAAGATAATTTTCGACCGTTCTGAAGATTGTTTGATGCAGTATGAAGTTTGATAACATTAACATTAGGAAAATAAATAAATAACATTGCTATATTTAAATGTTGTTCATTTAAATTTGATAACAATTTGTATTTATTATGGTAAAAAACTTAATCTAGACCACTTAGGTATTCTTGGACATTCCATTAGGAATTCGTATTTAGAAGATCATGCGCACTATAGAAGGTATGATGCTATTAGATCCTTAATCTTTCAAAATATAACCTCAAAAATCTGCCAAATTACATAATGTAGAACAATTTTGATTGCTTTTAATCATTCATCATTTAGTAATTAAGTTAGTCTATACTATTTCTGTAGATTTTCTCTTACGAATACTTTCAGTTATGATTTAATATTTGCAGTATTGATTGATTAATAAACATTAGAAAGTATAAACCCAGAAAAATAAATATTTATAAAACAGTAAATCAGAGAGAGAAGAGAAAATAATCAGAGCATAGAATCTTAAAAGAAAAATAAAAAAGAATTCTGAGGATTTGCAAAGGTTGATCATTATTTCAAAAACTTATTTCAAGTATAAGTTAATAAAAGTAAGTTGTTTAGGATCCGAAGTAAGGAATTAACTAAGAAATTGGTTTGGAGAACATTGAATGAAGAGCTGTTTTGTAGTAAACTGACTATTTCTAATGACTGGTATTATTTTAATTGGCAAAAATCCACTTTGATAATCGCTGAGACTGAAATGATCTATCTGGGAAATTTAAAATTTTAAAACCAATGATTTTATTACTCGTAGCTGTAGATGCAATTTATATATGTCGTATATTTCTTCTAGATTCAAATAATATTTTTTTATAGCTATTTTCCTTTTGGAAAGACTTCCCTATTTATTGGACTATATTTACCGCTTATAGGAATAACGGAATATTAGAAAAAGATTCGTACACTCCCAGATGCGACTATTGTACTCTCTGTTAAAAGCGCTATCTGTATTCACGCATTCAAAATGAAAGTTTTTGGATCATTAGGAGTATGATAGATTTCTCGGAAATCAATGATGTTACGGGTCAAAGCTTAGGGTCAACTTGCGAAATCGCAATTCAAATGGGTGCGGCTGTTGGATTTTGCACACCCGTGCCTCAAACAAAGAGCGCACTGTTCTATAATGGACATGTGCCTATCTTAAATGCTTGTACCACCCTCTGAGGCTTTTCTGAACATCTGTCTGAAAATAAACCTTTCGATTAATACTTCCCATTACAAATTCATGCATCGAATATCCCTTTTAGCAGATACATGTCTTGGGCCTTCTGAAATAATATATTATTATATTTACGAGGCCGGCAGATGGGTTACAACTTGCACTAGTGAATACGTATCTCAAGTAATGTGACGAAAATCTAGACTTTACATTTTATTATAGCAATATAATACGATTTCTTCCTACTCTGATGCGTTAAATTTGTACGATTAAATTTATATGACTGTGATGAAAGAATTATTGGACGTTAACTTTCATCCAAAGAGTCATTGATCAAAATGTTCTTGATTTGACAATGAGAATAACTAAAATATTCAATAGCATAAAATCCGTAGCTGGTCGGAAACTTTTGGATATTAATTCATTACTATTCTAGGCTAAATATCTCTTCTTTACATTCATATATAAAGCCTCGCTCTCAATGCCACTCGACTCACCTCAATAAAGACTTAATTATTATTATTTGTATATCTTCATAAATATAATTTTTACATTGGAATATTTCCTACAAACCACATTGTAAATAATAATACTTGTAAGAACAAATTCTACCCCTATAAAGTTTCATTATTAAGATTATTTGCATAGATTTCCAAAATAAATAAACATTGAATTTATGCGCGAGTTCAAATTAAATTACGTCCTTTCTATAATAATCACAAAGACTATGGAATATAAATTTTAAAAAAATTGTACATAATTTGCGAGAGTATCTTGGGCGTTTTATACATTATCACAAACAATAAGCTACATAGTTAGTATTGTTAGCTTAAGAATTTCGATTAATCAGCATTAAATCCACGCTTCCATTAACTTCCACTGATTTGTGATGGTTAAGCGCATATCCGTTGTGTATTTCCTGCTATCTGGTATCAACAATCTGCCCACCTGACCCTTTCTAAACTTGGGAGTACTGAGTCATAGCAAACGAAATTTAATGGCTGCGTTATTCGAAAGTCGAACAAACGCTTTAGCTAATTCAGACACTTGAAAATCCAGAGACACGTGCTGGGCAAATTAATTAAAGAAACCACTTCAAAGATGTTTTCCGGCGTCTTGGAAGACCTTCGACCGACACCAGACACTGCCAAAGTAAACGCAAAGAAGCTCTCGTACACGACGAGGGCCAAATTGTATCGGCTGCAATAAATTCAAAGACGGAATTTTAATCGTTCCCTTAGACGTGCAAACAGGATTATCATCCGGTCCAAAGTCTACCTACGTAATTACTTTCAACGATCATACCCCGCGCAAATATCCGGGGCGTAATGAGAAAAACGCCGGCTTATCCTAAGGGTTTCGCGAGTGATCGGTAGATGAGGTTGTGATCGTGGCCGCAGATTACAGCGACTCTTTTGCGGAACTTCTTCGAGGAGAGATATAGATGGTAGAACCGCGAATTCAAAATGAGATAGGACGAAATATTTACAGTAGTACACTTTGAGGCACAGCTAACGCGTTTTAAACATATGATATTACATAATTTCTTTAAATTTCCTTTTTAGATATAGCTCTAATTATTAGTAACCTTCGAAAGCGTTCTATTATCCATTTTATATTTAAACAATGTATATCTTTTAACCGAAACTTTAATTTTACCCAAAATTACATCATACACATTCAAAAACGCACAATAAGTGCAATGACTCAAACATAAATTTCCTATGATGCATAAAAATATGTTTTTAAATTTTATAAATAAATAACTCAATCATATGATTTACTCTTTATATAAGTTATTTCTTAACCCGATAATAATGATTTTACTTACAAGAGAGTTTAAGTCCAAAGTTTCTTTTTATTGATTTTAATACGCATGTAAATGTTTGATTTACAACAATAAACTTTCGAATTTTTTCGTATCATATGCTGCTTTTTGGCACAATTATGAACTTAATGTAAAATTTTCACCCCTATATTCACAAAACAATCCAAGGAAAATAATATAGCAGAAGCATCGTGTGCGACATCTGTGCTGCAAAAATAGCACTCGCTCGAGGAAAGCTGAAGATACCAGTAGTAAAGAAGTCACCAGATAGTATCTCCTTTCATTCAAACTAAAGAAGATTTCCAAACTTTATATCCACAATTTATGGATATTGATATAGACCGCAATATGTAGAAATAAAGAGACAACGTTAGATAATTACATTTCCATACCCTTTGACTCAAAAACGTTTAGAGAATCGCACTCTCATCCTACATGAATCTATCAAATAAGCTATAAATTTTGTTTTAAACATGGAGAAATCAGTAGTCATCTATTTATATACCCTGTATGTTTCTGTTCCATCAATTTTGCCGTGCATTTAATCAGATCTTCATTTGGATATCAATTACGTATTTTATTAAAAATTTTGTAGCACGGAAAAAAATGTTTACGAAAATATAAACTTCCTCACATATCGATAATATTGGAGAAATAGATTCTACACTACGTAAGAGAACACATTCTTCTATAATCATCACCTCGAATAGTTATAGTTTACATATTTAGATAATGATTATCATTCTCTTTTTGTAATTATATAAAGAAGTTATAATGGTTACAGGAAAAATTACATTCACAAGCTCCTAAAAACATCAATCAACAAACTGAGTCAGTAAAATCTCTCACTACGAGAACCCTCTTCACATAAGGCGATCGTTTCAAAAAATCCCACCCAGACAACCTCGCTAGGGAAACGACATGCGCAGTAAATAAACAAACAACCGGAATGGTGTTTACGGCGTTAAGTGGAACTGCTAAAATAGTACTCACCCTAAAGTCTGTGGCGGAGAGGGAACTCCTGACGGCGGCACCCTGTCCATTCCATCCTGGGCGGCGGCGGCCTCCATGTCGTCGTAACTCCAGATGGACCTGGGCAGCTTCCTTGATCCTCTGTTGGGGTCATCTTCTTCTTCCTCTTCGTACTCTTCCTCATACTCCATAGGCATCATGGTCATGGTCACCTTGATGGCGAAGGGTGGAGGAGAAGTGGGTGACACCGGCGAATGGACCACCTTCGTTGGCTGCCGGTTTTGGACACCCGGAGGACTCTGGTAACCATCCCCTTTCCTGGCATTATCATTTTCGTCTACTCTAGTTTCCACCGCGGTGTACATCTGAGGATATACCCTTATTCCCCCTGTCATGTCGCACACCGGGGGGCCTGCAGACACCGTTATCTCAGGGGCCAAGGCAACTCCTCCCCCAGCGGCGTCCTCGCAAGTGACGTACAAAGTGGGTGTTGGAGGACCCTGTTCTGGTCTGTCGTCGAGTGCGGCCTCTTGTATTATGAGCTGCAGAGTGTTTCCAGCAGAGGCGATCATAGAGTCCACCTCCGAGGCGCTGAGGCCGCGGGTTGACCTTCCCTGGACGGCCAGTAAGAGGTCCCCTGGGACCAGGTGTCTGGAAGCTAGAGTTCCCGGACATACCTGATGGTTTGAAAAAGATGATGTTTTTTTAATGAAGTCAATTATTATAGGAGATTACAATGAAGAGATTATTAGTCTATACGAAGTAGAATCCAATAAAATCGATATGTTTAGGCATTATCTCGTGGACTATTATATCTTATATTACCCATAGAAAAAAGAACCGTTGTGATATTGGTAAAAGTTACAAAGTTTCTCTTTTCTGAGAATTAGAACATAATGTTTTTTCCAATAATTTTTTCTTTCCTTTTAGTACAATTTACTAATACGACGATCTACAAATTTGTCTCCCCCTCTAACTAGCTCTATTATACGTATGTTAAATTATTACAAATAGTTTTGAAATAAGGTATTTTAGAATCGTAATATTGTAACGAGTCATTCTCTTTCAGTTTGAGCGGTATCTTACGCATTTGAGCAAAACAGGATCCAATTTCTCTATGACAAACATTCACCTAGATAATTTTTATCTCTATGGAGCGTTAAACTTGTCCAAAACCATTTCATCAAGTGTAATTTTCAATTAATTATGAATAGGATGAATTTAATGGTAACATATAGGATTGAAATGTACTCTTTGAAATTAAATACACTTCAAACGTGAAGGACTAATTTCAATTTTTTTCTTAAAAGGCACTGGCAAAAGCAAAGGACAAAATACTTTCAGCAAAGCCAAACTAAACAGCGTATCATTTCTTTCCCCTGTCACCGCCTTGAAATGGGCTAAGATCAAAGAGCATCCTCAAAAATATTAAAATTGTTTTTAGACGTTAGTTTCACAGAACAGACATCTCTCAAGTGTTCATAATTATATTCGTCTCCATATTTCGTCATATTAAACTTTACTGAAAATATATTTAAGGAACATTAAGGTCGTATTCTCTTATGACAGATTTCAAGGAGGGAAGTTTGTATGGAATACAATGGGAATAATATGGGAAAATTATGTATTGGAATACTGTAAATAAAGTTATAGAATACTGTAGTAAATAATACAGCAACAGACCGATTGCCTAATGAATATGACCTCTGTCAATGAAAGCAAGAAAAATGCACATTATCATCATCATAAAAATCATTCATTAGTCGACACATTAGAAACAAAAGTTAGATTTAATAATTTTCTGAACACTATAATAGAATGTATAAAGGCCAATTGAACTTAAGTTAAAACGGTTTGATCAAATAAACAGGCTAACCAGAAATGAAATGATATTTAAAGTTGAAAATAAACTTTTGAGATGCAAATCCCTCGCTAATAATGTATTTCGCCATCAAAACAAACACAATAACAGTAACAGCTAAGGGATTCAAAGTAAAAAGAATATATGTTATCAATTTGACTTAATTGCGTTAAAAAAAAAGACTTCTCATTTTAAAGTTAACAAAGATAAATTTTAGTTAATTCAGAGTATTCAGATACTAGAACAATCAATAGATAAATATTGCAATTATAACTTATGAATTATTTTATTGGAACAGATAACGGGATTCCGTATGTACGTTCCCCTGATTTTATGCAACTACATCTACATGACAATATCGCGGGTTGCCTACGTAAACGGCTGATGTGATTTTTTTACTGGGTACCCTTATCACTCACTATATCAACACCCATTAGTTCAAACAAAAACAATTTATAATGGTAAGAATCCATTAGTTTTGCTCTTCAATGTAATACTTCAAGCTAATTAAACATCGTTTTACAAAATCTCAAGCAATGTTCATTTTCCATTTACTTCTTCGAAATGGCAAAACAAAAGATATTCAAAGTACGCTGTAAGATGTATTTTATTCGCAGAGAAGCACATCCTCTGGTGGGAACTAGTAAAGACTCGTGGAGCGCATGAGAGAATTTCCAAACCTGTAACGGTATCTAGCGGCTTGAGTCGAACTATATATATATCGAGTGAAACAGAGACGAAAAAAAACTTAAGTAAAATACCGCTTTTGAAAAGAGAAAACTGTCATAAATATAACTTATCTTTTAATTTTTACAATGGCTTTTACTTTTAAATTCACTCAAAAACTTTTTCCAATGTACATACGTAAATATACCTTCTAAACGACCTCCATTGCTGTCATTCAAACGAAGTTTATTTGAAATTTTTTGATACCTTAACAATTAGACTACAACTATGATTTCTGTTTCCACAATTAATATTAAATTTTCGGTGCGACCTAAACCAATTATATTTGCTTAAAAAACTATCACTGAAAACTAAACTTCATATTTCTTTAAGCATAAAATTTACCATGACAATTGAGAAAATATATTTTTGAATAAAAACTTCATATCTGTAAACTTAAATACATCTTATTTTAATTATTATGAATAAAGAGTTCACAGTATAAATTAGTAGACAGTAACCATTGGAAACGTATCTTATATATTTCATCCTAATTATTTTCTGCTTATCGATAAAAATCATTGATGGAAGATAAGATATAATTAGTGATAGGTATGTTATATAGATCAATCGATAGAAAAATTAAATATGAAATATGGAAGGAAAAACACTTGAAACTCCCTGTTTGCAATTTATTCCTTTCTCTCAAATGTTTCAACTAAATAATATAACACAAAAATGGGATTGCATTACATGCCAAAAATTTTGAAATACCTTTAATGTTAACTGATATATTTTAACTTTGTACAATAGTAAGTCTGGCACAGGAAAATCATTTACCTCCCAGAAACTATCCTTCAGAAATACTTTGTTTTACTCAATATTACTATTTAATACAAATGTTTGCACACAATTTTCCTTCTTCAATTATCAATGATACCCGTGAAAATAACCTAAATTTACCATGGAATAATGCTTAAGAGCCATACTGTTATATACCAAAAAAACAATGGAATTCATTATAGATGAAACCTATCTTTGACAAATCAATTTCAGTTTTGGGGAATATGGTTGCTGTTAATTGAAGCAATGATACTCAAAGAAATCTATTACAGATGGAGAGCGATAAAAGCCTTGATTTCAATTCAAAAATGCCTCTGCAATAGAACAGAAAATTTTTCAAGATATATTTATGAAATAACTTATTTTAACTCGTTCTACAGACACTGATTGCTCTATTTTCATTCAAATCTTGTTAACGTAGTCTAATTGATTTCTGATAAGCTTATAAATCGTGGCTTAAATTTGAACTCAGTTTATTCGGTGTAACAAATCTAACATACACGTATATAGCGGAAGAAAAATGTAAAAGCCAGAAATTCCTCACTTAATCTTTATTACAACTCCTTTTAACCTACTAAGAGATACTAATAGGTTCACTTCACCATGAATTAAAGATAAAGAGATTAAAGATAAAATAATAATTCCTAGATTAAAAAGATAGTGTCGCCAAAAAACATAAAGTGATTAAGTTGTCACTATGGATTAAAAACAATTGTAACTATTATATTGATATTAGTGATATAAATTTATTCAAAATAACACAATATTATAACAGTATTTTTACAGAACTAATAATTGTAAATATCAGATTCAGATGTTTAAAATCATTTATAAATTAAGAGAAAGGTTAACTATATATCAAATAGGGGAAATAATTGATTAACTACTTGGAGGACATTATTACACTATATTGGATTTTTAGATAGTCTAAGAGAATAAAAGAAAGATATTTTAGGGAAAACATCTGGATGTGGTTGAAATATAAATTAAAAAATGAATTAGGGTCCAGAGAAAAATCATATTTTCTAGATATGTAGATAAAAGGTTTCACGAAAGCCTTCAAAAGGCATAAGAAAAATATATTGAAGTATAGAGAGAATAGTGCTTTCTTAAGGATAAATTCAATGGTATCATTTAAAACAATAAACGACAGAATTTTTTTACGGTTACCAAGGAGCAGAATAAACATAACTACGGAAAAAGTAAATGTGCAGCAGGAAAAGTAGATTAATTAAGCTCGTAAAATAACCTTAAAGTATTTGGATGACTTCTAATAAGACCCGAAAAGGATATGGAATAGTTAAAACTTTATAATCGCGATTGGCTTAAGTTAGTGATGATGTGAATTAACGTGGGAGATGGTCAGTTCCGGGATGATGGGCAATGGGCAGGGGAAAAGCTTTGGCATCGATTAGCAGCTATTTAGATCATCGATAGCGTATGACGTGATACCGTTGTACTTCAGCCATTATTTTGGGGTGCAGCATTTGGAGATCTAAATTTATAGCATTTAACCCCAGTGGATCATTAAAAATAAGGCGATCGGAAATCGAAGCAAAGGGCGCTCTGGTTATTCCTGACATCCGAAGCTTTTGGAAGATCTATTTAAATACTAATTGTTGCCAGATCTTCTTTTTTATATTCTTTTTAACCTTAACCCACAGATGTGAATGGATCTGTTTAACGCATTGCATTAGCTCGCGCAGTAAAAGGGTCGATAATCATATAAGATAGCGATCTTGTTAGACGAAAGGGAATTGGCAAATTAGCGACGACTATTAGATGTTAGCCACAAATTTGGAACATATTCAAATGATGTGAGACGGAAATAGGAAACATTATGTCACCTTTAGAGAGTTACTTTTCAAATAATGTCTTCAACTTGAGGAGAAGAAGGCGTAAAAAAAGAGGTGGCGAGATGTCAAAGAAATGATTGTCTTCGCTGGATAAGTAAGGAGGCGAAAAACTTCATTTCACATCTCCATTTCATTTTCTACTTCCTAAGTAGTTACCGAAGAAGAGTTATGGTTTGTATAATTTTTTATTAATGTCAATAATTTCACGTAAAAGCTATGAAAATATTCTATGAAATTTTTAATTGACATTCATATTATAATTTCTAATATAATTTTTTTTATAATTTAGTTGTAAGTAAGTAAGTTGAATGTATTCTAATCTTTCTTCTATGTATTATCTTTATGTATTCTAATCTGATTACTTAATTACTAACCTTATACTCCAAAGACACCAAAGCAATTCGAATAATATGACAGAAATATTTTAATCAAACAAATATCTAAATATATAGCTTATAAAAACATCAATAATTATAACAGCTAAAAGTATCATTTATTAACTTTCCTTTTCAATAAATTGTAATTAGTCGCAGTATAAGTTATATAGTTCATTCAGAACGAAAATAATTACTTGAATTTGAATTAAATTCATTGACAGTAAATTAGCGCTAAGTTTCTTTAATAGGTATTCGTTAAAGTTTATAACTTGATTCAAAGTAAAATTTAAAATTTTATATGTTAATTCTCACGCACAATATACTATGCATTGATATCATACGAAATGACTTGATAACAGAGTAAATATTGACAAACTCGTCTCAGGTACGAATTTAAAATAATAATATCTTGAATAAATAAATGGCGTTGCAAGAAATAAAGAAATGGTTGCAAAAGGACTGAACTAGTCCATTCATTATGAAAGCTATATCACGCGAAATATATTACTTTAATCTTTGTTGAAATTATATCCTTAATTTCTCCATGTTTTTTCTTTCTAACAATAATTTTGCAGATTGTTTCGATTTGTCTTAAGGTAATATATAATACCGAGATACAAGGAACTAGTTTCGCAAGCTAACTTTGCTTTAAAAAAGAAAAAAATAAAGTAAAGTTTTCCGTACGAAAAAACAGTGTCCCTATTACTCCAAAGTTTGTTATATTTGTCCTTGATTTATTATTAGGTGGAATCCTCTTATATACCATCCATCAGTTGCTGATCTTGTATCTTTTATAATATAAACGCGTCATTTGCATTCCATCAAACCATCTATAGAAACACATGCACACTTTACAACAGTCACACAAAAGTGGTTATCCATCCAGCAAAGCACAAAGACTCTTAATATACTTCAAGAGATCTAATGATAGAAATTCCAGGAAAAGATTAAAATTCGCTCCGGGTTTACGGGATGCGTGAAATCAACGAATGCGGCACACTTTCGCTAAAAATCTTTCCGCTAAGTTTGTTCTCCCTTAGCGTCTTACGGTTTAACGAACAAAGTAATTAGCGAGGTTATTTTGGCCGAAGGTCTCCGTTTCGCAACACTCGTAAACGCATTCCGCATTTTCTGTCTGCACCATAAAAATGGTAAACAATCCGTATTAACCTCGCGCCATCAACGGCAGGATCTGTCAAAGGTTTATTTTCGTGACCGATAAAAGTTGGGAGACGAAATATTTTAAAATTCCTCTCTAAATCACTCCAAAGATGTACTCCGATGTGGAAAGAGCGTAAATTTCTTAAGCCGCTCCCTTATTAATGCCTTCCCAGAATGAATATATAGGTCTGGGGCTCCTTATGCGATACAAACAGTTCAGAAAATGAAATATAACATTGGGGGATTTAGTATTCTCCAAAGTGCTGATTTTTTAGAATTGAAATTTATGACGCGTTGTCTAGGAAACGAACCTCGGTTGGGTTCAATTGAATTAAAACTGGAACTCTTGCTAACGGGCGTGTGTGACGAAAAGTAATTAAGTTCAAAGAATACTTAAACTAATGATAATTTATGATGATGGAAACTTATGAGAATTTCCCAGAAAATATTATGAAATTAGGCGAAAATAAATTTCTCCTAAAGTGATATATACACTTCAACTTAAGAAAATATATAATACGTGACAGTAAAATTTTAACGATATACATTAAATTAAAATAGAACTAATGATTAAGATGTGATAGCTATTAACAGTAAATGAATTTAGATTCACGTAGATTTCGTATCTAAATTTATCTTAAGTAGATTCGTATGTATTTATCACAAATGACACTTGTATATTTCATTTCACTTCATCTACCTAACATTAATTCTGATTAATGAAAGAGGACCAAAGATATATTGCAAAGAGGCATGCATTAATTCTTGAATCTGCTTATTGTTTGGAAAAGCTGAAGACATCCATCTTAATAAAGACTCCAAAAATAGATAACATCATACATCAATTCTTCAAACGCTAGAATACTTGACGAATTTCAAAATATTTGAGAATATTTTACTATCAATCAATTCAAATCACATACATGAATTTAAAAGTTAAAAGTAGATACATAAATATAAAATTATATTCATAAAATTGGTATGCATATCACCTATTGGAGCCCAAGATAAAATTTCAAATTGGAAATATGTACGATAAATAAATGTCACAATGTTATGGCATTCGTTTTAAAGAACTATCGACTTTTGAACTCAGTAATATTCAGTTTTGAAAACAATTAATCCCTAACATTATGGAACGCATAGAATGATATAAAAAGTATATTAGAAGTAAATAATTTCTGATAGTTTGCCATAATTTTGAGCTAAGATTTCGTAAAGATAAAATAAATTCAACCATACAATTGATCGTTTATTAAAGCATATGAGAGCTAACATAACACCCCATTCACTCAGTGCTTTTCTTTTCATGAATAAATGGAGGAAGTAGAAAATTGAATTAGAAATCAATAACAAACATGCTTGAAGTTGTCAAAGGTGGTTATTTTAGTTCATAGCATTAGCTTTTCAACGCTTATCTCCAATACGTATACACTAAGTAGTGCATTCGAACAACGTTTGCAATCCACTCCATTCCTCAACGTGAATTACAACTCAAGAGTGCCTAGTTAGATCAAGAGCAATCCATGCATGGGGTCGTAAATCCGTTTTAATTACTCCCAAGTAGTGTACCTGACTCTACTAGAGCTATCAACGTCAACATTTGGCCAACATCTTCCGGGTCATTCGAATAAAGAAGAAGGACGTCGATACATCAAACCCACCACCAAGTTCTCATTTGTTAAGCCTGAATTAGCACCGATTTATTCAGCTAATTAATTGGTAGGAGCAAAACATTCCTCGTACTTTTCATAGTCTATAAAATAATAAAGTGTTTTATGGTGGGTAATGTTCTGAATCTTCAAAATAATTGCAAATTCTGAAATTTTGAAGGAATTCTGCTTTCCTCTAATTTTTTCAAAGACCTTTTCCTAGAATTTATCCTATCAGATCTTCTTCAGTTATACTGATTTCTTTATGTAAATTTTCTGAGATAAGAATGGTGCTATAGATTTGGGGACTACTTTCAGCTCGCAATTTCAATTTAAATAATTAATTTACGATATCTATCTAAATATTCCTTGATTTTTTAAGAGATTTATGCGTAAACATTTGTTTTCGTCTACGCTTCCAGGTAACAATTCCTTCGAGGAATAAGAAGTGTATATACATAAGCAATTTGCAATTTGCTATGTTCTCACAGATAATTAGGTAGGAACCGAAAATTACCTAATCCACTTTAAAAATTCATCTCCTCATTAGATAAGCGTTACTAATGGTAGATATTTCTTAAGGAACTTATAGATAAACTTGCTGGATGTTAAATGCCGCGTATCAATATAGTAATTCAGAAATCAACAAATTGACTATTATTCACTACAAATAAATAAAATGAATCAAATTACAAAAATGAAGGTTGAAGCTGAAGGTTATGAGATAATTTTTTAATAATACCTAAATACTTAATTAAGGTAACTACGATATATCTTTACTCGTATAATGCTTTACTTAAAAACTTTATCTATATTTGTCACCCCATTTTAATTTATTGGGTGTCGATAAAAGTAATATATTTAACATAAGAAAACCTGCGATTTCAAAATAACCTATAGAAAGTGTTTAACTTCTTCTTTCTTGGACAAAAAAGTTAACATTAAAAAACTAGCCAATAAAATCAAAGATAACATATTCGTTCACAGTCAAATAAACTGCGCAAAAAATTAATTTCTTTGCAAAGATAAACCGATTATAACAGATGCCGATATATATTATGATTAAAATTAATACAGCAATATTTAACATAATTGTACTATCCCATATGTACCATAAACCAAGAGGCAATTGGCTTATACTCAAGCAATGCACACACATCATTAATCATTTCTGTGGCAGGTAGCAACCATAGTAACCAAGATAAATAAACAAAACGATTACACAAACGCTTGCAGACGAAAATTTCGTAATTACGCATTGAGTATCAGTTATTAACGCAAAATGTCACGTTCTGATAGCGGTACATCTGACATTCTTCCAGCGCGTGCGTAATTTTCTCTAGTCATAGTTTCCTTCACCCTGTATAGCCATTTCTCCTTCCGCTCGGCATTCCAGCCGTTCCTGGCCGATTGCCCTATAGGAACGCCTACAGACAACAGAGTCGACTTGGCAATCTCTAATAGGGTGGAAAGATATGCCGGGAGGTAGATTAGATGAGGCAGATTAGAGGAGGGGCTCCTTCTGAAGGATGCAGGGCTCAGCGACCGGAAGAGATGGAAATGGGCGATCGTAACGGACTTTGTCTCTGAGCACCACCGTCTAATTAAAGGACGAGAGAGGCTAAATATTCGCGATGGATGAGGTTCGCTGCTCTTTCACTATTCAAACGTACGCTTGGAATGCAACGGAAGATGAACTACGGTTCATTTTTTAGGCATTGCAATTCTTTCATGAAGATGAAATCTTAAATATGTTAAAATATTAGATTAGAAATGTTAAAATACGAATAATAAATTATGAAAATACGAGATTATACGAGTATTGCAAATTTTTTTGAAAACATTTTTTGTTAATACATTAGCAAGAAACATTTTTATATTTTTATAGAAATGCATCGTATGTGTAAATTGCGGAATGGATAAAAAATATTTACACTATTTAATTCACTGCCCGGCCAAATTATTCAAATTTTACCTCTAAAATTGTGAATTATTTTGGAAATGTATTTATTCTTACTTGAACTTTAAATACAGTTAACTATAAGAATCATTATTCAAAATTTTAATCCTGCTGGAGGATATACATTTATACTCAAATTCATAGCTGAAATAGTAACTCTCAAGTTACGGTTCATTGAAATCCATCCTCAATTTTTTATTTCGATTATTAAGAAATTAAATAGATATTTGCAGAATTTTATAAAAATATTGAACTACGTTCTTCCAAAACTTTTTGAAATATATCTTACTACTAGACTGAATCATTTATAATTTAACAACTCCTTCATAATACCTGTTACACATCCAGAAGTCTAAAAACAAATTTCGTATTGCAGGGAAATTTCTCGCCAACAAAATTTAAGAAATCAACCATCATGTTCTTAGAATATAAAAATGTAATTAAAACTCAAGGAAATAGGAAAAATACTTCTTACATAGAGAAAAATTCATTTTTTCACTAGTTCATTATCACATGTGTCATAGGTGAGATATATAAAGGAAGGACATTTTAAAAGCCTATTTATGATTCAATGAATCCTGAGGAATAAACAACATTGTTCTTGATTCCATTCCGACATGTAGATATCAATTTATTATGTAAATACTTCTAAATAAAACTACTACGAAACTTCTTATAAATATCATTTTCAACCTTACACTTATGAACGAAAACGTTTTCATTCTTCTTATATCATAGAATAGAGAAACTTATTTTTCATCTGCCTCTTTGATCTTTCTTATTCTTGGCTGTGATGATACAAAAGCTACTTTATTCTCTGAGAAGCTGAATAAAACCATCTATATCTGTCACTTCTTTAGAATTTTATGAAAGAGTTATTCTATGGAACTACACGCTGCATTTACCCGGACTAATTTCACTTATAAAATTCTGAGTATTAAAGTAGAAAAAGAATAAAATAATACTCCGCTATTCTACTTCATTCCATGCATTTTAAATTTTGAAATTAATTTTCGTAGAGCGATTGAGGACCTGTACATGTTTCTTGTTTGTTTAATTTACGGAAGACATTGTGCTACAAATATTTCTAGTTTTGAGCAGCATAAATGTATGCGTAAATGGAGCATATGAATGTATGAGTAATGGATCTCGTTGATTATGAATGATAAATCTGGTCTTAACACTAATCTAAATGATTCTTGATGAATAAATATACCTCTGAGTATGGAAATACAGAATATAGATAGAAGATATCCTTCTATCTATAAATTCGGAAGATAAAAAATTGTGTTCAGGATACTTTGATTTATTAATACTTCATTTAGCAATTTAAACAATTGTGGTTTCTACATTCCTTTTTTAAAATATCGGTCATATATTTATACAACAATCAAGAATTTATGCTGTTTTTAGCGAATTGATGTAGAGAAAGCAAGTGTATTTTCGCTTATGGAAAAAAATAATTGCGAAAAATACGAAATAAAAAAAAATAAGTTTTGAATATAACACCTACTAAACGATAAGGAAAACGTAAACTATCAATAAAAGAAAGCACATATTCGAACCTCCAAAGACAAGAATGACAGCGTTTCATACCAATCAAAAACATAATTCCACTCTAATTAATCTTCCTATTTAACAATTAGTTTCTTCCGCCATTTTAACTCTAATTGAAAGCCACTTTTCATGACTTTTCACTGCCCTATCAATTGCGATCCGCCGCCTCCTGGTGAGAGATCGTAGAATCTCTGGCAATTTCACGCACCTTTTAATTTTCCCTCCTTAAATTAATTTTGTTTTCGGGAAACAAATTCGAGACCTATTTCTTGTCTACTTCCACTATTTATTACCCGCTTTTTTCGAAAAAGGAGCTAAATATAGAACCCACCAAAGATTGCGCCTGCCCGTAAAATCCTTTACTGATGGTCGATAATTAATTCGCTTTGGACTAAAAAAGAAGAAGAAAGTTAGTCCGCTTCTTTTTATCTCGAGATTCGGCTTTATCAACGATCTATTTGGCTTGCTCTATCTTTATGCCTCATCACTACGCTTCTTTCGACCGATTAAAGCTTTCCTCTTCTCTATTTAAACTAAAGCTTTGTACATTACACTTATGCCTAACATATCTAGGTTAGCCCATTTTTTTGATTCTCTGTTGTATTTGAAAGGTAAATTGTGCACTTTTATAATAAGAGCAATTCTAAGCCTTTCGCTGTATCAGTGTTATCCTCCGATTTGCATACTAATATTCATTACTCATTAATAACTCATCAACCATCAATAAAATGAAAGATAGCAAGGAGTATATTTTGTACACAAATAGAATACCATACATCATTTAAAACTAGCTTCTAAAACAAATAACGGATAAAGTTCCCCTATCTCCTTTAACAAGGGAATTCAACGAAATGAATAAAGATTTAATTAACAAATAAAAAATCCACCAAAATACTAAAATTCTGACCTTAATTAATTAATGATGCATAAGTGAATTTTAATTAACAGGGTCAGTAAAGGCATCGCTGGTTTCAAGTCAAAGGTATAATTTCTCAAAATTATACAGACGTACACAATGACATCTAATGATTGATCGAGCGATACGTTCCTATTATTTGTTAGAATATCTTAATTTGAAATAAAGCACGAAACTACTAATTATTAGAACACAATTATTGAGATTAAAATACCTGAGCTGGAGTTCAGAAGTTTTGCCCGAATATGAATAAAATTGAGGTGATGTAATAATTGCCTTAAATAGAACTCTAATAATAAGTTAAAAAGATTTCTGAAAAGAATATTCAATTATCAAACAAGAAACGTATATTAGAACTTTACTTCTTTTCACTAAGTGAAAACATTTCTCGTTTTCTTTTGATTTTAATTAATTTCCAAAATAGAAACGAATTATACGAACACACAACAGAACTTAACTAAGTCAAAACACTTTTCGTTTATTAATTTTTGATTCTATTTAATTTTCAAAATTTCCAAGAATGCAATGCACTCTTAATCCATACTTTGCACCTTGTTTCCGAACTAAATCTCAAGAAAAACAAAGAATTTAACCATAATAATTTCAGGAAATATCTAAACATCAGGAATCGTAATTTTAAGCGAAGGCCTAACACTTTACCAAAACTCATGGAAGGTCATGAGGACCAAAAATCATGGAAGTTTGAACTTCCGTTAAAACGTAAGCTGATTCAAAATATAATTAACCATCTTCATCATGACCAGACACTATATTTGTAATACACTCAACATCATCTGTATCAGTTACAACCTTAAAAAACGATCATTGAAAGCACTTCCGAAGCGATAATATTAAACCCTTTACGCAACGGGTGAAAACGGCAGATAGTTAAGGGGTTACGCTGTACTAAAATGAGAAATCAGATTCACTCGAAAAGCAGCAAATTTGGAACGGGAACATGTTGATTCGAATTCCTTCGCGTGATCAAAATTAAACGTCCTTGGTGAAAATCCATTCGCATTCATCAGTCTTTCGAGGAAAAGAGATCTCAATTCAAGGACTGTATTTCCCATCTTCGCAAAAAAAAATTTGCAAGGTTTTCTATTAAGAGTTCGGATTCTTGGGATAAACATCATAACTATTCTAGCTTTATAAAAATTAGCAAAATATATTTAAATACAAAATTGAAATAATATAATTTGATTTAAATGGTTTGTATTTCATTTTTTTTTCACTTTAACCGTAAAGGAATATATACTATAAGAAGTCAACTAGGTATCGAATACGTCAGTATAATTCCTATATTTAAATTAATACTATATAAACTACGTAAATGAGGATAAAATTTATCTCTTTTGTGCCCAATTAAATTCAGAATATATATTCCCGCAATATATCAGGGATTAATTTCTTTTCTTAAAGAGATACAGAGTAAAATACACCAAAAAGGGTAATTTTAAAAATTAATAAAAAAGCGACTTCAAGAGGGGGATTTGAGTTAACGATATCTAGCGTTATATCTAATCCTTTTAATGTTTTATTTTGAGACCATTCCCTAATAAATAATGCAATTTACATGCACATATATTTGGATACAACTTGCGACGTCTTTAGGAACGACATAAATTCAAGCAGACAAGGAGGATGCATAAAAAAAATAATCTCTTAGATGGACGACTCTTCCAATCAGAGATCAGAAGAAAGTCCGTGTGCTTCGAAGGAGTTGTTGAGTCTCTCAGGGAATTTCCCCACTAGTTCAAGCTTGTTTTCCGAAGGGTGGGAGTGTATGGGAGGGATTGGGGGGGAGGGGGGAGATATGGCAGCCATTTTAAAAATAGAAGAGCTCCAGGACAACCGCCTCTCGCCAGCCTTTCGAGAGATTTAGTCCCGCACAGTGAAAGTGCAGCGGAAAACATTTTCCGGATCCCGCGGAGGTGATGTACGCCGTTGCATCCCTTTAAGGCACGCGCAGATTTATCGCTGCTTTCCCTCTATCCAAAACATCGTTCCTTAACACCGCCATGCGGATGAATGCGTTCTATTAGATAAATGCTCTTATTCCCATTGACGAGGGCATCGAACCGTACCTAAAAAACGGGACAACCATCGAGTGTTTCGGAACTAGATTTGAACACCGATAAGAAAAATCCGATTTTTTATATCGTTCGGTAACTATAAACAAATTTCGAATCACCTCTAATTTTCGAATTCCAACAATGCACTTTATATCGACTTTTATTGGAGATCGATGTAACAATCGTACAACAAAAAGCATGAATTAAAATTCATAAACTACATAGATGGAACGATATACCGTAAGAGGAGGTAACAATATACAACGTTTTTCGTTTATATAATTTAAGGCAATGGATAGGAAAAAAAAGACACTCGTTCTTACGAAGAAGCATTGCCGTAGCTGAATTGGTATTTTATATGCTTCTTTATCACAAAAAATAACAGTATAATAAGAATTAAGTGTTATAAATATGATAGTGGTATTATGTGATTTTATTCAAGAAATACATGTCTAAGCAACTAAATAAAATCGATATGATATCAATTATGATCAATATTACTCCGTGATATGACTAGAGAAAGACGTTCTATAAATTATAGCTAAAGAAAACTTTATTTCGTAAACTATAACATTCATAATTCGTAAGTTTACCATATAATGCACCCTGTAGTTGTGTGGTAATCTATGTATTCTGATAAGCAAGTTGAAACGTAAATATCTATTAATAATAACTAAATGATGAAAATTTACGTATTATTATAGACCAATTTGGTAAAAATGTTAAAATTTAATAATCAAGGTATTAAAATCCTCCTCATTCATTTTTAAGTATTACCAATTATTTATTAAAGTATACGGAATCCCTTAACATAAACGACGTATCTCGATCAGATTTTCATCGAATAATAAAGATGGAAAAGTTGGTAATTAGATTAACAGCTTTAAATGGAATGGAATTAGCCTTATTTCCAATTACTCCTATGAAATGAAATATATAAATTAATGAATATATGAATTACTGTATATATAAATTAATGAATATATTAATTAATGAATAATGAACCTATTTAAAATAGGTTGAAAATATTTCATATATATTTATCCCAAAAAAGGTTAATTTAAAAAAATCACCAAAAGTCCGTTGCACTAGCCACAATTTCTACCATAAGACACGGTTTCAATTTAACCCCAAAATAAATCAACTCGTCAAAATAATCCCGTAGCATGTACACAAATTTAGCCAGCTCATAAACGTAAATTTAAATTAAGCGACTGTAAAATTCAGATTCTAACATCTTAGAAATCTCTAATGAATTACACCTACCAAATTACGATCGCAAGCACATCGTAACAATTAAATTAAACGCGTGATACTCGTGCCTTTTTTTTACGAGTTCCAACTTGGGCGGAAGTTGTGAATTCGGAACTATTTCCGCTCTTGTCGGAGCACAAAGTAGTTTTGAATTCCTTCCAAACGTTTCACCTGATGGAGGAAACGAGATATCGCTAGAAACAAGTGCAGGACGAAAATTTCCTCGTGTTTGAGAAAATACCGCGAACCTATGTGTACTGGGGAAATGTATACGGCTGAAAAAATTGGTCTTGGCCCAAAACTTAAGTTCGCTTTTACTCGACGACCCAGATTTGAGCGGTACTTTAAATCACAGCTGATTTACTGGAAACCGATTCGAAGCACAGAAGCTCTATCCCAGGAGAATTTTAATACGAATATAAATGGGAATGATTGGGTATATATTATAACGAAAAGTGGGACAGAGTAATTCCAAGGAGAAGTGGACATGAGAAAGTCATGATCGGGATTAGAACCCGGATCTGCCAAACGGCGGTGGTTTGCCATGAGTTCTCCCAGCGGCTTAAGATCGTACCAGAACCTTCAGGCTTATTCTTAAGATCATTTTTACTATAAATTTTATAACAAGCTAAAGTAAACTAACCAAAAAGGATCTCTAAATGTTGATTTTGAGAAACCGTTGTTGGAAATTGTAAATTGAACTGCCTTTTCCATGTGTTCCTCTCATGATTCTCAAATATTTTTTACGGAAACAGATATTTTCAAACAAAACACAAGACCCTAAATCAGCAATTTTCTTACGGAAAACTTACAGACTTGAAACTTTAACCACACGAATTTATTAACGACTATCTCTACGCGACCAAAACTAAACTTTCTTATTCCATCTCCATCTTTAACCATATTTTTAATTCATTTACTTTCATTCTAAAGGTATCAATGAACACATTGAAAATCCTTTTTGTTTAAGTGGACATGGGTTCGATAACTGGTGACACGTCAGCTGTTGAAGCTCCCTACTTTATACTCTCCGAAGCTTAACGTACGACCAAAAGGCCGTGCATCTTTTCAGTGAATCAGAGCCAAAATATAGTACTTCTGGAAAAAAATCTATAAAAATGTTTCGAATTTCATTTTTATCCGTGTATTTTTACTTTCTCTCTTAATTTAGACAGTGAACCATAAAAATTCACGAACGGAGCTGTAGGAGAAGGAGCTTAGCCATCGGAAAATCCGTTGAAACAGTTCTGATGAGGTTTTCAGATAATATTCCTAATAAATCTGAAGAAACAAATGCTTTTCCTACACTCGTAACGAATATCTCATTACTGAAGGTAAAATAATGAGTGTAACTGTAGGCATTAATTTCCTAATAACATACTGTTGATACATCTCCACTAACAGCATTTGCAAAGAGCTAAAAAGTTGGCTTCTCATCCCGTAAAATGAAGGAGATTCAGTAATCAACGTTTCTTAAAAGAGTAAGAGATTTCTTTTATAGGCTATGTACAGGAGCGACAGTTAAGCACTATCGTGTTTATAATTATATGTTATAGGTATGCTTGTGATGAAGTTATATACTATATACTCGTCAAAACACGAGTAATTTTACATTACACTTCGTAGTTCATCCGTTATCTTAGTAAAAGATTTCGGCAACCTTTATATTAACAAGCAGGAAAGATTTACGCGTAGTAATACTGGAGAAAATTTTTCATGAATAAGCCCAGAGAAGTGTAAGTACACTATAGGCATTAGTAAGATGATCCCAAATAGAAAATAAATTATTGATTAATCAACAATTGAGAGAAATTAAGACGACGAAATGGCTATGCAGCTGATTGAACAAATAATCAATTCTTATTTAGAACGCATTAAATAAAAAATATGGAAATTATTCTTTATTGTATTCGATTATCAGGCTTGATTAAAAGAGCACTACGGTGTAACAGTTTTCGAAGAAATAAATTAATTCCAAAAGGAGGAGGCAACAATCAGAAATGAGCGTGTAGTTAAACTATTGTTACGAAACAACCGTCGACAGAAAATATGAAGAAATAATTACGCTGGGGGTGACAGATGCGATATCAACAAGAGGACATGATTCTCCGACTCTGATGATCTTAAGTGCGAAAACTAGCAGAAATTATACCCTCTCAAATTCAACAACTCAAGTAGACGCACTTAACCAAAAAAATCCCAATTTCCCTCTCCAAAGTCAAGTTAGCGAAACTCTTCTCAAGATAACCTATAGTCCGCATCTAACAGGTAATGTTCTGGGTCCTTCCCGCTAAGTAAATACAGAGCCGACCGTCAGCTTGAGCCATGGCCAAAACAAACCTCTTTCGAGGAGCCGAAGATCCCAATAGGCTCCAGACAAAACAACGTACTTTGGCAAGCGCCCCCTCTCCTTATATATCGAAAGTATTTTCCGCTGGAGCTATAAGACTCGACCGTTTTATAGGATCGCTCTCTTTGATGAGGTCGTACGTATGAATGGTCGAACTTTCTGGACACTAAGCCAGGATCTGCACGGATATTGGCATTCTTTGGAGTTTCATTGATGATCTACGATGACAATGAAGGAATTTCATCGTTGTTTCAACAATGAGGACGGCAATTAGGACACCGATTGGGCAACAATGGAATAGGACGGACTATACTGATTCACGAAACGATTATTCTGATCTCTGCTTCTTTTACTAAAAATTATAAAGGTATGCAATGGAAGCAATGGAAAACACATACTATAATACATAAATTTATGCATTCTGGTCTTTGCGATAATGATCGTCTTTTCTATTATATTTGCGATATTTGGACAGTAAAGTCCTCTCTTACATCTAACTTCTATGCATTATTTTACTCGGACATGTATTTAGATTAGATTTAGAATACGAGCGAACTATATATACATTAAAAAATAAATGTATTTTTAATATCTATAACTAGCAAAATTTATATGAATAAAATACAATATTAAATAATATTTCTTTGCCAAATAATGACAAATTGTTTATAACAGACTCATGCCTCCTCCTCTAATATTTCACGAAAAACAAGGGCTAAAAAAATGGTGGAATTATGGGGAAGTTATTTTGATTTATTGCGTCTCCTGGAATTCTTATTTATATAAATATAGAATTAATTCATAAAAATCTGTTGAAAACAAAAAAAAAGAATTTCGTTACAAGATAACACTAAAAATCTTATTTCCATCTGCATGTAGATTTCAATCTTGGATTTATTAACGCTTAAACGTTACTTAAAAGCTAGGCCTAGCATTCTAGTGACACCATTTCATCTTGTACAATGGTTCATCAGACTGCAATTAAACAACAACTCTTACTCTAACTACATCTCTGTTTCCTTTCATTATCTGAGAGCCACGTAGGATCAAATGCTCCCTTTGATGAGGAATTTCTTTGTGATTTATTCATACGACAGATGTTCTCAACCATCCATTCATTTCTGATGGAGATGTCTCTCGGTATAATTCCAATACTCCGCGAACACGTCTCTAAAAATGTCGACATTTCTCAGTGGATGAACGTCCGGAGCACGGCCGTGCGTCACTGAGATGTTTTTCGACGCGATTTCCAAAGTTCTGAGCACTTAAACGCTCAATGAATGCGTAGGAAGCCTTTAACAACCAAACGCGATTTTTTTCTCACACCTTTCTCAAACAGTACTGAGGGAATCTCAACTTCTCTGTTTCTTTAATTGAAAGTGACGTTCCTTACTCATAAAGCTTCCACTCTGAGTTCCTTGTGTCTAAATCGAAATAATGAAATACGACGTAACGTTAAAATCAACAGAGGGCCCCGTGATATCTATGAAAAGACTTTAATTTTTTATATTATTTATATTTTTGTTGCAACATTTTACTTCCCTACAAACATGTTACGCTCTACTTTTTATTAATTTCTATTCTACATTGTAAAATATTCCATTCAGATTGCAAAATATAATTGGACAGAAAAAGAAAGAAAAATCTGATATTATCTTGCACCATTTTCAAATGAAAACTAGTGTAGATTGAGAGACAAGATCTTGTTTCGACTCAAATTATTGTGTGCATTAATTTCAAAGTTCAAAAATTCATTTTATGCCTTAGGACTGAGCGAAAATTACGATAATAAAACAGCAGTGAATTTTTAAATATAGATAAACAATACTAGTAACAAATAATAAACGATGTAGCCACAAAAATTTCAATTAGAATATTAAAAACGACAAATTAGAATAACTCCCTTCTGAGTTATTACCTAATTACCCTAGAGAATGACCATCCCGTTAAGTATGCAATTAAAATTTAAGCACGAGGTAGCTTTATTTCTATACATAGTTACACAACCTCTGAAAAATAAACAAACAAGTAAGTTTCCCCACGGTTCATTGCATGGCTATTCAAAGTTGCAACATAACTGGCTGTTTTTACGGTGCCCTCTTATTTTAAAGATATTTTGGAACAACTGAGATTTCTCTGTGCGCGTGTGGTTTTGAAATTTTGGTTTCTCCCCTTTCCCAGAAACGATCTACTCGGGGAAACCAATAAAAACTATTAGAATACAGAAAGGCTATTTTCAGTTTGCTGAAAATCCGGGTTCGAATCTAAAAGATACTTTTTTTCTCACAACTTGATATTAAATTCAACTATAAGGGTTCGCTGTTAATAGGAACATTTATGCGGATTTCCTACAATCGTAGACTAGAGAGTACGTGACAATAATTCATACAGTTTCATTAAATAATTATATAGCTAAATTTGAAAAAGATGCGACAAAGAGAAATATTTTCACCAGGTATACGATTTTCCTGTATGATTATCACTTTTTATATATATATTCCACTATTAAAATTGAAAAATAATTCTCAAATATGAAAGCTTATTATTTTATATAAACGGGGAAAATAATCTCCAAAAATATATTACATTCCATTAAAATCAATAAAAGCGGATGTTTACGAAAATTTTCTACTCGAGATTTATAACTCTTAATGCTTAAAAAAAATAATTTACTAGAAAAAAGTATATGAGTTGTGAATAACGTATTAACTTCAATATTTCGCTAATTTCACGATTTATCGATTATTTAAAATCGATACTCGATTCGTATCTAGGTACTTTCAAATCGTTAATGATAACAATTTTGAAGCATGATTTTATATTATAATAATACTTCAATATTTCGCTAATTTCGTGTTTTATCGATTATTTGAAATCGAGACTCGACTCGTATCAAGGTACTTTCGTATCAAAATTCCTCCGCCTCTTGGCGCGTGCCAAAGAGTGGGCCCACTGGCAGAGACGGATTCCAATGTTATTTCACTCGGACGATTTCATATCTATTTGTAGTTAAAAGGAACTTGAGAACCGCTGAATTAAGATTAAATCTTGGTCCTCTTGAATTAAAACTCGCCTCTAACCACCTTTTCACTTCCGTTATTGGGCAGAATCGTAGCGAAATTACTCGAAAAACGGAGTAAATAAAAATTTGTTTACGTTCGAATACTTCGCTTACGGATAAACAAGTTCCCAAGGCAACGCCTGTTTATTTAGCGATTTTCGTACCTAGATGGGCACTTTTTCATTTTTATTAATGAACCGGCAAAAAAATTTCCGAGGAGGGAAAATATTCGCGAGATATTTAGCGAGCGATTTGTTGAGGGGGGTTGATTCATAGTGCGCAACCTGTCCGCGGGTCTACTTATGAGAAGAGGAATTCCTGCTCGAGTCTCGGAACCTTTAAAAATTCCGACGTCTATTTCTTAGGGGCGTTCGTTCGTCTAGGAGAAGAAAAAACAAGCGAAAAAAGGACGATAAAAGAAACGACTGAGGACGGAATTTTCGAAAAAAGAAGATGAAAACAGAGAGAGATAAATATAGCCGATTCCTTTACAGTCTCCGCCGGTGGGAATGTTTCACATACTTGGCACGGCTTTCATTCATATTTCAGTAGGAACGCATACGGTGGAAGATTTCCAGGTAGCTTCAATGCATTCCCGCGGGAGTATGAAAAAAGATGACTTTCGCAGAACTTAAGTGGACGATGAGGCCGAATCGTGGAAAAAAAGTGGTCTGCGGGACGATGAGGAACTATCTCCACTAATATGGGAATACCGCTTGAAATGTATCGTGAAAGATTACTTTAAACTGTGGGATATTTATTTCATTTATTTAAATCTCTATGAAGTAAGCAGATATTCAATTTCTTAGAATTCAATTCATTCTGTGTTGGACTTATTCTAACGATAGGCTATCGTTCAATTATGTAAATTAACTTCGTTTGTTAAAATTCATTTATGAAATAGTCAGATAATGTGATTGATTTCAGCGATATCTTCATAATAAAAGACTATTTAAGGTAAAGAAATCATGAACACCTCACGGCCTTTTATTATGTCGATCTTCAATAATTGACAAAATATGATAAGCGATTTTTATAAACTAAGGACGTTATAATCAATTTTACATCCATGATGATGTTTTGCATCGATGTCAGTAGAATTATAATACTAGTTGTTATCTCATAAATTGTTTAAACAATACCGTATATGATTAACTTCGCGTCTAGACAAATAAGCATTTGATTTAATGGAATGATTTTTGACGGTTAGTGTTTTTTCTGGAAAATTAACATTTTGCAAATGTTATCATACTATCCACTTTACAAAGCCTGAATTTAATATTATAAATAAATATGCCATATTAACCCTAGATTTTCAAAATAATTAATTATTCATTCATTTCTTCTCTAATTCCATATAATTTTTAAAGACTGAGTTTCAAACCAATTCGACAAGAATCTTTTGAACTGTAAAATTAAAATTTGCTCTCAATCTATCATAGCTAATGAACCTTGCATGACGTCAAATTTAATTAATTTTTTAATCTAATATTTTCCTGCAATTTAAAAAATAAATCTTCTTGAATTCAGAGATTTATCGGATAACTTTATAAATTTCACAAGACTTTTCACTTTACTTAAAATATTAATGCATAAAGTACGCATCTAGCCCGATGTTGTCGTCTATCTCCTTATTTACAAACTTCCTTTAAAAAGAATTCTAAACAATGCGAATTAAGGTTCTTCCATTTTTCTTTTGTACTTCATATTCTACGGTAGCTATTTTATTAAAAAATGATATTTATACTTTAGTCTGATGAAATCCAAATGTTAAAATTCTCATGTACATAATCGAGAAAAATTGGATTAATTGGTTATCATAAATTATACTCTTCTCCATCTCACAAAACCTATGGCTTTGACAATAAGATCAATAAATTCGCTTATAACTAACTTATAGTTGTAAATATAAAATAATAAATCATGTGGAAATTCAAGAAATTAACATATAAATCATTTAAATATCTGATAATTTCTTCTCCCATTTGGACAACACCTTCCAGACGAGATATTCAGTTAAAACGGGAACCATTGGTAAAGTAACACCATGACATTCTGGCGACTACCCCTTTGAGGCGTGGTATTGCCATAAAACGCATTCACCCGCAATCTATCTTCACGCAAATTCTCAGCCTACAAATACATTTTTTCGGGCAGAGCCACCCGACCGAAAAAATTCGCCAGGGACCTAAGAAATCAAATCTGAGTTATGCGTTAGGATGTCAAAAGAAATCCAATGCGGGAATGGTCTGAAATATTTGCTACGAGGGAGTATTTAAAGGATTTGCTTGGAGGGGGTGGGGGATAGCCTTTGAAGCTGGGAATTCCCCCGATAAAACTGGAACGCCAACGTGCCAAGTCTACGTCTGACGATTGAAATAATTCAAGCTTTCCCACAGTTTGGAAGGACAACAATGGCGAGAGGCACAACGCCGCGGTCCCACAGAATTCTTGAGGAATGCGAGCCCTGAGTCTCTTTAAGAGAGAGTAGATTATCGCTTTTAAAGGATCCCTTTAAAGATCTAAAAACAAAAAGATCTAGCGCATTCCAGAAGCGGTTCAGTAATTTTCGTACCGTACGACTGGTTAAAGTAAACAACTTCGTTGTCTCATTGGAATTGAGAGAGCTTGCAACCTGGCAACGAATAAATAATTAAATTAAATAGCAACGCGAGAGAAATTTGTAAAGCTATGTTATTTGTTTATTTGGAGAATTGGAAAAATCATAAGATTCTGAACACAATTAAGATAATAAACCCCATGATTTTTTGGCTTTATATATTTATTGTGAAACAAAAGTTAATTTCATAAACATCCTTATGTTATTCAAACTTTATCTTATACGTATTTAAATTTAAAATTGGCCATTATAGTATTTAGGAGCCTAGTAAACGGTAAATTCTACTTTTGAGATACTACTATTATAACATTTTAACTCCCCCAGAAACTTCTTTTTTTCTTTCGTGGCATGTCTATTCAATTTTGAGGAAGCTTTGGTGATTAATATTCTAACTGATTTTTAGAAATGAATGACTATGAAAATAAATGTATTGTACATTAATATTATACCCATAAGTATGAGGCATCCATGATAACTCAAAACAATAATAAATAAAGAAATTGGCTCAATTTAAATACATAAATCGCACTGCTAGTAAAGCAGTGATGGGAATAATCTGATACATGAAGAAAAAGAATTGCTGAAAGAAATGATCAAAATATTACGTATACATAGGGTTTTTACGAAATCATTAAATATGAGTTAATTAGAAAAAAATGCAGAACTTTTCCTTCCTAATTAAAAGTCTATTTCCATCCATACATATAAATCACAATTTGGCATTTACTTCCTTATATTTGTTTAACAAAAGGAAACTGATAAAGATGATAAATATATGAATGAATAATTATTAAAAATTTGTTAGAAACCCAAAAAATAATTCTTCAATATTTTCAAGAACAAGACAGGGAAATATCGATAATTTAAATGGTCTATATTCTTTAATCGTGTCGCTTAAAGATATAAATAAACAAGCAACACGAGTTGAGTACAAGAACTAAAGAAAATCACATATTCGTTTAGTCAAGACTTGAAATCTTTTTTAAAAATTGGAGCAACAAGTAGATTTGAATTTTTTTGTTTTAACTCAACGGTCTCTAGGGATTTAATTTAAAGTGAGGAGAGAAAAACGAGACGTTCTATGCTCAGAAAAAAAGAAAATATGAATAAAGGTTTCTCAGCACGAAATTGAGAGTGAATTTATCCTCTATTGTTCTGGTGATATCTTTAAGGACAAATCACTGCCAAATAACCGAAATTTAGATACAGTCGGACGTTTTACTCATCACCAGCCGTGGGGATTTAGAAGAGATATCACCAATTGCTTCCTATTTATACGTTCGAAGACAAACTTATGGGAATTTCATGTGCAACCCAACAACATCCTAATCCAATTGGTATCCACAACCGAATTTCTCAGAGCTATCTAGATCTGTTACATTTTTTGCGAGCATAAGTTAAGGAAGAAATCGGTACGTTATCTAATGAGATTCTTTTTTTTCATTTTGAGTTATTTATTGGCCAATATAAATTCCTAAAGTTTCGCAAATAGTTTCTCAAATGAAGTTTAAATTAAATGCTAAATTTAAACAACTCTAAACATTACTACCCAGACACCATTAAGAGAGAGTGATGTAAAAATTGAAACTTGAAATTGAAATAAAGTATTGAACTGTGACTGATTGGCGGCGAAGTTAAAAAAATAGTTTTGTCGTAAAATTCAAATAGAAACAGAGAAAAAAGATTCAAAATTCAATCCGTCATCATCGAGTTTTATTCTAAGGATATAATGATATTTAAATTATTAATATTTATTGTTGTTAAATTATTATACAGTTTAATAATTTATGATATATAATTAATTATTTATATTAAATATAGTTACTTAATGATCTTAATTTTTTATTTGAATTACATTTATACCGCTAAGATTCTGAGATAGGATCAACATGATAGACTATTATATTGATACAATTGCCATTTTAACACTTCAAATTAATTTGAAAAATCCACTAATATGGGGTACGACAGTTAATTGGAGATACTTTTGGAGAGCTTAGGAGAAAAGTTGATGAATTGTCTGGATCTATACATTACATTAGCATAAGTTGGACAGCAATAAATAAACATGTTATATTCAGAACCTAAACGTAATGAACTATCACACTTCATTCCACTTCTGTCCTCAAAAACTTGAAAATTATATAAACGTGTTTAATGAATCCACTTACAAGCTCTAACCGCTTTAAATAGAACTTAATGGAATTCAGGAACGTTCATTATTTATCACCGATTAAAAATTTTCAATACTGTTGAACAATAAAATCGATACCCTGTAATAACATTTGTATCTTCGTGGAAAGCCATTTCAGAGAGATACACTTGTTAAATTTCTCCCACGTGGATTTATTTACGGCTCGCTTCCAAAGCTGAGTTACATCTTCCGATGATTGATTTCCAGTAAATTCCACTCTATTCTATTAAATTTGAAAAAAAGTTAGGTGGTAAAAACACATCGACTTGGAACTCTTAAAGAAGTTGGAAAAAACCCCGAATTTAAACGTTGAGTTGTTATTTTTTCTCCTGCTCACGCCTCAACAATTAATCGCGCGCAATTTGGCAACGAAATGGAGTTTAGATGGAGCCCTTTGGCCTTCTGCACGTACTTTATTTCTCTCGCAAGCGCTGATGACAAATTATAAGAACCCATTTGGAGTGGCTGAGTAAACTGCCGTTGCCATGGGAACGACTTCATCCTATAGCGACAATTCAACTTGGACTGTTTCAAAATCATTCTCAGAAGATGTTTGAAATACTTTTAATGATTCTCATATAGCATTCTCAAGAACACGGGGAATAGTTGATTCTATAATAACTTCATCCAGGTGATTAATTACCAAAATTTCAGACTTAATATAATAATTTTCCATAACCAGTGATCCTGAATCTTATTCTTGCCTTATTAAGAAATTCTACTAGTTCGGGAAACTAAAGATGCAAAGCTGTATCGCTTTACACTTTATATTCCGTTACATTGCTTATCTTTGGCATAGGAATGTGCAATAAACGGAAATTTGCTACTCGAAATTTTATCTTTTTAGCTCTAACATGCTGAACTGTATATATAGGAACTCTAATTTAAATTTAAATTTTACTTGAAAACTCAGCTTCCTGCAAAAAAGAATTATTTCTAAAAATATTTGTTTAAACATTTAAAGTAAAGAAAATAATTTACTTCATAATGTATCATTTTTCTTTGATTTGTCGTCATATATTGCAGAAGAGGCGTAATTCTTTCAGTAATAATAGTAATGTGAAATGAAGTGAAAAACATACTAAATACTAAGAAGTATAATAAGACTGATTTCGTAAGCTTTTCTTGACCAGATGATTATATAGACATAATATTTCAGGTCTCAATTTAAATCCATTTATTATGTCGAATTTAATTTATATTTCTATATCTATTGTATCTCTAGAGCTTATTCACTATGATTAGCCGTTTATTCAATACAATGAGTCTACTTATCATCAATATAGGTTTAATTAAGAAATTTCAATACAAGTTTCTGAGATGCAAATGAAAAGGTAGAGTAATAAAGATTAGATACTCAGCCAAATGTTCAAAAATAAATTTAATAGTTTTTATTGAATCTTCATATTTTAAAGTGATCCCATTTTATATTTACTACTTTCTATAAGCAACACGTGTGCGATTCAATTCTGCACACTTAAAGGATGCTGTAGAAGCTCGAGACCAACTTTTATTGTTTTTCTATACCTTAAACCATTCAATGGGTGTTTGAATTCTTTCCTTGAAATTCCAAAGGAATAACAAAAAACCATCTCAGGGAAACTAATTTTAATATATTGATTCTATCAACAATAAAACTTTAAAAATGTTTTACAGTAGAAAGACTATTCAATCGCAGATGTATGTACTTGCAAATACGTGAATCGTTTTCTTATTAAAGATATGATGCATACGACCTTATACCTTGATTTCAACTTTGACATTCCACTAAAATCATTATCCAAGTCGTGGCACAAAGCTGTAGTACTGCTGGAAGACGTGATACTCTTTGACTGACAGCTCTTTCGGCCGACCTCGAATGACCTAACCGGTTGGACGGAATTCAAAAATAATGTCTCGGAAAAATTGCTCAGTTTTTCTCGAATGACTAATACTTGTGACTTTAATCTAAATATAAACGTTTTAGCTCTTTAAATAATGGAAAAGAGTCATGGACAGCTATTTTGGAATCGACGTCTACTTTTGTAACATCACTACCTGAACCGGCACGCTGTAAATGTGATGATTTTAAAATGACATACATCAATCGCATGATATAATGAACGTATGAGATGGTGACGGGTTGAAATAGTCCGAACATTGTGTTGAATAAGCAAGAGAGGAGAGAAAATAGCAAAGATAAAAGTGAAAGGATGATCCATCTGTCTCCCCTTTCGCTAATGATCAAGTTCTTTCACTATGACGAGTTATAGGGTCCATAAACGATATAATAGAAAACTATCTTGAGCATCTTGAAGCTCAAAACTTACTAAGTTTCCACGGCAACCTTTCATTCGCAAAATAGCCCTTTCGGTCACCGAGGGAACACGGCTGGAGTTGAGTCACTTGTTGCACGGGGAAACGAACACCGGGCGAATATAGTCGGATGAATATGACCATTCAGCATCAAAACAAACTTCTACTCATCCTCAAGTGTTGGGAAACGAATAAAAATAAAACGACCGAGTGACAAGCTCACTTTTGCCACGCGAAACCCGTGCCAATTTCATTCATGAAAAATATTCTGCCCGCCACGGCTTTGATGCACTGAAACACCGTTCTCGCCTAATTGTCGTCGTGTTATTAAGATATAAAAACGGTTAATTGAAGAACTCTTTAGTGCAATGAAAGTAAAAAAGTAGTAAATCCTTATAAAAGCTTCAAAATGTTACTAGAACAATAGAGAAAGCCGCCTTTACAATCGTATAATGAAATTATTGTTACGAATATATTAATCAATTATTAAGATTAGGGAAACAAAATACCAAAAATAATCTTTTAAAAGGACCTATTCGTATAGAAAATCTTTGTTATCACCACTCCCTCACCCCAAAACCAAAAATCATAATGTCACTTTGAATGTAATTTTTTTCTTTAATTGAAAAATAAATATTGAATATTAGAAAATCTTCGTGTCTAGTAAATAACTTTTAATGTATATTTTCTGTAAGGAAACCTTCATTGGATTTGCTTAATCTCATTTAATTTTGCCGCTATGTCAATAAAGCACAAACCTATCCTCTACGTAGAATTTCTATGTATTATTCAAAGGATTTGTTATCTTAACTCGACTCCCAATAAATCATTCCTTGCCTTCCCTCTATTACTTATACAACAAATGTCACATTAAATAAAACTTTTCACTCAATTCACGATTTATTTTGTGTATGTTTAAAATATTAAAATTCCGAGATAATATGATCAGAATAAAAGAACTTCTTCTGTTAGCATGAAAATTCTTCCGTGATAAACAACTTCATTTTTTTATCTCCCAATATACATCATTAACTTCTAACATGAAATTTTAAGTTCCGAATCGTCAAATACAAAAACACTCACTAACCATTCAAGTAAACTCTATAAATACATACATTTTCTTTCGTGATTGATAGAAACCACCCGCCATTTTAAAAATCATATCGAGTATAAATTCATCGAATCTTCCTTCATTCGCGAAACAAAAAGGTGGCGAAATTAATTGATTTACGCACTAGGACGAACTTGAAGTCGCGGCGTGCGAATCGAAAAATAAACATCCCTCGCAGAGCTCGGACTGTGTATACCCCACAGCCAAGGATCACTTCGGAATGTAAACAAAGGAGACGTGGGTGAGGAAAAGCCAAGGAAACGGCTGATTCCGAGCGAGTTTTGTTTAACCAAAGTATTCCATAGGAAGTCGAACACATCGAATTATTCATATTTACGTTGCGATGATTTAAATGATATTTAAAATACATCTTAAGTCTAAAACATCCTGATAGTTTCTAAACGTATTCCACTGACTGTTGATCCTCGTCGAGAATTCACACTTTCTGTCCAACTACTACAAAAAATATCTCGAAATCTCACTCAAGGCGAATTTCCCGAGATCCGAAATAAACATCCTTGATCTCTTTAACGCTGAACGTTGAACTCTTTGAGAACAGAAAAGTACATGCAGACAGAACCGACTATCTCAACCGTGGATGACATCTACGACAGCACGCGAAAATCTGAAACCGAGAATCCTCGTTTACCAGCACGTGAGAAAACGCAAACTAATCCAACACGATTGGACAAGAACGACGACTTCAAGAGACGCAACAATCACAATCGATGGGCCAAGAACCAATGAGAGAGGGGATATAATACTAGAACGACAATGACAACGGGAGAACTGGCGTAACGGTCCGAAGTCGTCAAAACAAACTCGGTTTCATTGCCATTTGGCACACAAATTACTGCTTTAGACCGAAAGACCATAAAAACAAACGCACGTACACCACAGAGCCCTACATCCATAGGAAATATTGGTGAGTTCATTTTAAGTAAAACTACACGTTTTATCGTTTCCTTTCCACTCCGGACGTGCAAACAGCACCTGCAACACTATAGTACGAATCGACAACTCACTCTGGAGACGGACACTGGCGGCGAAGTAGCTTTGTCACCCCCACCAGTCAGCCGGAACCCCCACGGCACATTGCAGTCCTCTCTCTGCAGCACTATACTGAGCAAACGGGTAGTCGTCATGCTCAGCTGTATCCACCGATCATGTGGTCTTCTTGCACTCGCACGTCAACGCCTGCCCCATCCGAAGGCACTCCATATCCGAGGGAAAACACGCAGTAAACATCCACTCTCGCTACGCATCGCCCATATGACACTACCGAATTTCTCCTCGCCGGGAATCCGGCCTCTTCGCCCGCCTCTGCGTGGTAAATGGAGCTTCTATTCTCCACGGGGAGGTTCTCGAAGTAGAAGGGAGAGCGGAGGGGGAGAGGGGAAGATGCTAGAGAAACGTCTCTAACGAAACAGAAGCTGCGCTGGGGGGAGCGCCTTTAAGATCTTGTCTTCCAATGCGTTTCGTTGCATCTGATTCCTTCCCCTGCCACAGATCGAGACAATGAGAGGTGTACCGAAATAGGATTGACAAGAGTGGTTTTCAACGTCAGTCTCTTGGATAGGGAGCCCAAATGTCACGCTGGTCCCCGTTGCAGGCATTGGAACGTGACCCGTCCTAAAGGAATCACGGATATAGACGTAGGGCGATTCGGTTAAATCAGGAGTTATAGGTGCCCACCGACCTCTAATGTACTCATTCAACTTTCCTCGACATCTCCACAGGATTTAATAATGGATTACTCGATCTTTTAAACCAAGATTGGATGATGTTTGATATTTTAATGTTGTTGAATGTTAAGCACTTAATTGGAAGACCAGTCTAACAATCGAATCCTCCTAAGCTCAAAAATATCTCAAGTATTTGGTGACAAGCTTTAAAAAGAAAAACTTCACACAGAAGAATAGTTAACATTTCGTACTTGGATCCATTGAAAAACCGTAACTATTTAAAACAGGATTTAGAAAAGAATCATAAATAGTTCCAAATCTATAAAAGATATTGATTTGGACAAAATAATCTGAAAATTTAAACAAAATGATATTCACATATTGTTCTTAGCCCGATGGCTTATAAGGACAGAATAAAATCAAAATTAGCTGAGGGAGGTTCTGAATATGGATTGAATTGTCTATGTAAGTTGTTAGGTATCTTATTTTGCCCCTTCCTTTCCTTAATATGAAATTTTCTGCTATTACAAAATATTTCCGTTAAATTTATTAAAAAACAGTCAATTTGAAAAAAGTTTCACATTCAATTTCTCTGCAAAAATGAATGCTTATTTAAAATAGTGCCTCATATCCATGATATATAATATATAATAACTAACGCTTGACTGACTTTATCCATGCACAATGATTAATCTTCAAATCAACAGAAATTTAAATATTTTATTATTTAACAATAATATATCAAATATAATGGAAAACTTCTGGACATCATAATAATGCAATTTCTAACATTGATATATCAACAAAAACAAAAATTGCATAAAGGATGACATTAGATCCTTCTCTGTGAAACGTCATATACATAATTCTCTTTCCTTATTAACTATTTTGAACTCTTTATTGTCTACACATTTTTTGCCATTCTGTTTCTTAGTTATAAATCATAAAATTATGATGGATGAAGTTCAAAAGAGAGTTCTATTTTAACTTCATAAATTTTAAAGAAAAAAGTGAATTAATAATTCAGTATGAAAATGCCTTCTTATTCAATATAGATGGAATTTATTAGCAACCCTTTTAAGTTGACAGCCTGTACATTTAAGAAAATCATAAAAGATATAAAGGGATGAATGAAATTCAATTATTTCTGTAAAAAAACTTTATGGTCCTCATCATCCAATTGAATCTATTGAATAATTGATATTTAAAAAGAAATATAGTATGTCTGTATAGGTTATACATATATATCCACACACGTAGAACCCCTTTTCCTGTATTTTCTAAAAATGAGAATCTACTTTACACAATATATAATATTAAAATCAATACAGCCCATAATAGTTTTTAAGAATCAATCTCAATAAATATAAAAAATTATTACTTTTCCATAATTCATTAAATGCTCCTACCTTTTTACACCTTCTTATAATAATAATTAACAATAAGGACAAATATTATGAACTTGAGAAAAAATTCATGAAGGTGAAAACTTAATACTCACATAATTCTTTATACATTCAAATACTCAATGTATGTAACATGTAACAATATAATATCAATGCTAAATTTTTTTATAGGGAAACAATTACCCATTATTCATATTTATTCATGAAATGAAACAACAGTTGAATTCATTCAGAGTTGCAATATAAAAGTGAATTATGAAAAAGTAAAATAAAAGTTGTAATCAAAATGTAAAACGTATGATAAATATAAGAATATAGATATATACATATATAATTAAATTGAATATTACATAATTAAAAACTGAAAAATGTAGTTTAAAATGAGTTATTTATATGGATTCTCAACATAAAATATATTGGGCATTCATGGACACAACTGTAATCCGATTAAAATATATATTGAGTTAAACATATGAATTAAATCTGCCAATAAACATTATATGATGCAATTATATTATTTCAGGTGAATAATTACGTGAACATCACGTTGAACATACCTGTTTAAGTGTGTTTTTAAATACTTCTTTTCAACTTAATATGTAGAATTGGATCCATTACTTGGAAGTCCATGGAGGGTATACTCAGCATGTTGTCATTAGATGAATAATTGGTTTAAAAATCTTTGTTCTTCCTTCTCTAGAGAGTCAATGAAGAAGAAACCAATAAATTTTATGGTTTCAGTTATGTAGATTCTAAACACAACACAAACCTTTTTCACTCTCACTTAATATTCTATTGTACAAAATGCAAAATTAAAAATAATTAATAATACACTTTTGAGGATATTTTTCTTAAAATCTGCTTTCTCCATCGATCTGTTTTACAGCTAAAATTTGCAACAGGATTTAAAAAATAACTGATGTTCGATTGCAATTAACACAAATATTAACTGAGTTACTATTATGTTGAGAACACTCCAATTTCAACTGAAATTTCTATTGATACTGAATAAGTCACTTTAGTGAAGAGTTAAGTTAAAAAGGTGCATTCTTAGTTTTATGATTTTTTTGTTTTCTATGGCCAACTTCTAATTTGTTTTCAAATCCAAACTCTCTCTAGGTTATGAAGATGACCTTCCTAACCGTATATTTTCATTGTAGCATATTCACATGTATTCATATTTAACATTTTTCGAGTAAAAAGTATTTAATAACTTTTGATACCGTACATGGTACCTTAATGGTATTGATAAAAAACTCCTGTCTCATGGATTGTAAAGTTTAGTTAAAAATTCTGTTTTTCACTAGTAGTTTTTACTAGTAGCAGTAAATCAATGATAATTTTAGTCCAATTCATTAAAGTATTTTAAGATTTTAAGTATCATTTACATGATTTATTTGAATTCAGATCATGAATAAATATATTGAAATAACATTGCAAAAAGGCTAGGAAACATTTCACCATTTTCGAAATGTGCGTATTTGGCAAGTAACAACATTATCCATTACATGAACCATAAAACCAATTGCGTGAACTCTACTCGGAAGGTAGAACCGTTTGTTTACGGATTAATAATCATCATACTTATTTAATCCTTATAATTAGAAATAAAATGATTTACTTTGTTCCTCATCTTGTGAATCACATTCGAAAATATCCGCTGAAAACTTATCAGCAGATATGACTTTGCGCAGTTGGTCATAGTTGCTTGGACGAAGACAATTGAATAACAGTCCTTCATCCATGTTCGTTTCCCCGATGTCCTCTAGCAGATAGTGACTCGTGGTATTAAGTCTGAAATAAATATGGATAACAAAGATTCCGGATATTCAAACATGTATACCAACGCAGATCCGGGGATGAATGTTTCAGGTAAGTCTTCCCGAAATCATTCAAGCTTACATCATTCATTTTTACATCAAGCAAGTGATTACTTAGTGTGCTCATTATGGTGTAAGTTTACTTAAATGCTGATGTCATGTTTACAATTTATTTCCAACTTATGTCCTCTCTCTTTTAGTACATTCATCGCAAAATTTGGCTCCGCTCTCCCCGTACTTAAATTTTGATCCGTCATATCTTCAACAAAGTCAACCTGAATTTATATTCCCGGAAGGAGCTGGAAGACAGAGAGGTAGATTTGAGTTTGCCTTTTCGCAAATCGGCGGATCTTGTATGGTGGGAGCGGCAATTGGTGGCGTCGGGGGAATGTACAATGGCTTAAAAAACACATCGCTAGCTGGACAAACTGGGAAACTTAGAAGAACACAGTAAGTATATCAGTTACTGTCATGGCATGGGTTGCGTATAGTATTGTACTGAATTTGATGAAGGTGTCATTGGTTTCATTTTTGGAAGGATTACTAGTTAACTCAATTATCTAAATCCCTTGCGAAGGGAATTTTATTTGTTATTGCTCAATCAAGGTGAAAGGGTCGACTACAAGTATCTTGTACTTTATTATTAGCCTTTAGAAGATCCTGATTTTGATTCTGTCGTAATTTAACGAAAAGTTAAGCATCTATTTGCACAGAAATCTTTAAATTTACATTGATGCCAAAGCATCCCAGTTTGAATTATTGATTTATTTGTGTACTCTTAGGGTGGCAGCAGATTTACGATTGTGATTGATAGTAAGATAAAAGTTCTTTAAGATAAAGAGATATTGTAAATTACTAGCATTAATAGGCAGATTTTCTCAAAGTTTACGATTTCTGTTTTTAATTATGGTTTAATTTTTTCTTAATGTTATCTAAGTTAATCTTATTTAACTGTTCCAACTGTTACTTTTATGCATTCATTTTTGTAAAATTTTTATATTATGTATGTACTTTTAAATTCAGAGGGATACACCTTTATTGTGTACTTCTTGGCTACTGATATCTGAATTTTTGACAAATATAATTTCCTATCTAAGAATTTGTTAATGAGAGTTAATGTTAATTTGTTTTTAGATTACTCAACTATGTAATGAAACAAGGAGCCGCATCTGCTAATACTCTTGGAGTAATAGCTGTTATGTACAGTAGTTTTGGTGTCTTATTGTCATGGGCTAGAGGGACTGACGATGAAGCAAACACAATTGCAGCAGCCACAGCAACCGGTCTTCTTTACAAGTCCACAGGTAATTATTCTGTAGTTTGTTAGAAAAATATATGACAACTCTAATCTTTGACTTCAAAGAACGGTTTTTTTCTCTGGAAATTAATTGATAACGCTAGCACAAGATTTATCACCATTAGCTTCTCTCCCATCCTTCCTGCCAATAATAGCTATGTTAGCATAGGGATGAATATAAATTCACTTATTATTATACATCAGCAATTTTTTGTAGAATAATTAAATTATTTGCTCATAGGAATGTTTAAAATATTTTATTTTGATGTAGATATTTTGTTCTTGCTCATTTCTCTTTCTGCTACTTATGAGTTTTGTATTTTTATATAAGTTTTCTTGTTTTGTATTTTCTTCTGTAAATGTAAGTCTCATGCAGTGTATGTAATTAATACTAAAATTTACTTCTTTTAAATTCTTTGTATCACAATATGAGTGAAATTATTTTATAAATTACTTTCGCTGCATTATTCCAATGGCAATCCTATCTTTCTCTTTTCTATTTTTGATGGATTTTAGTTTCCTAAGAGTGGATGTATCATCTCAATTTTATAGATTGGAAACGGTATTTACTTTTAATTTTGATTGTAATATTTAAGGTATGTTATTTTTATACTGAATGGGATTTATTTACAGCGGGTCTTAGGAAGTGTGCAGTAGGTGGCGGAATCGGCTTCGGTATTGCAGCGCTCTACTCCTTGTGGATGTCAAGAGATAGGATTCAACAATTCCGGCAAATGAACCTCGCGTAAGAAATTATTTTAAAAAACTTCGAGTTGGGAATGTGTACATATGACTGTGTGCAGAAGTAGACGCATGGAGGTCAAATATTTCTGCTAGGTTGGGGTACAGTGACGGAAAGGAATGTAGTGCTCCTGTTGATGGTCTCAAGTATACATGTGCATAGAGATCTAACAAGTTCTTGCTACATAATTCCAAGGCCAAAGGGATTACCACAATTAATCCACTGTAAGCCATGCTCATAGGCCTACTAATGTTCTTCTTGCCACTGTTCTAATCACAGTAGGAGTCGTTAAATCAATGTTAATCAAAATGATTAGTTGAATGTGAAAGACTTATATTTTTGTTTGAGAATCTATGCATAGCATTTTTGTAGATTCCTTTAGTTTATCTTACCCAGTTTAAGTCTCTCTGTTGATCGGCGGGACTCACTGAAATTTACAATCACATGATCAGGCTGCAACTTTACTTAGATGCTTAATTGCAAGAAAATATATTTCCCCTTACATTTGTGGAACAAACTCTCCTCATATAATGCTTTTGCTCTTGGATCTAGTGATGAGTAAGGCCCCCCATGTCTTTCTTCTGGGTGGGAGATGAAAAGATGCAGTCAGTGCGCTGGGTGAAATGTTGAAGCCAGTTACAGCGAAGACAATCTTTACTACTGTGTCTACAACGTATCTGGACCAGTTTCACAGATGTGAGTCGTGACCCTTCATTAGCAGCTCTATGACAACATACTTCATTCTCCCAGAGAAAGTTTGTCACACTTGTACATAAGAACTTTTTAATATCAGTATGACCTCCTGTCTCACTCTCCTCATGGTTTAGAAAACTTCCATTAGTCTCTAGTTTGAACCCTGTGGAAGTGAAGAATGTGCCAGTTACATGTCACTATTTTTTCTGGGATTCTTGGCTAACCCACCGAGTCTGCGAAGAGATTGTTGGAGTATGAAAACCTGTAGGAGTCATTAGTCATTCACCGAAACTTTGTATATATTGCGGCTTGTTTCTTGTTGTTTGTTTGTAAACAGCTCGAATCTTTATCTATGTTCAGAAATCATAGTCAAGTGATAGAAAATTATTTTCAATAAACAGTGGCAGATGAAATGTGAGTTATTATTTTCTTACTGCCTATTCTCTTAATCCATTTTCTCATAGTTATATCATAATCTTTGATTCTTATCTTGAAAATATCACACGTAAATATGGTTACTAATCACGGTGATTTGAAATTCCTTTGTTCAACTGCATTATATTTTTGACAAAAATACACTTACTAAACACACACTCGAATAAGATCTTTTCTTTGACGAAAGAAAAGATGAAACTTTCTGGCTTGAGAACATTTACCCTAGATTTTGTAAATAAAACCTTTACTGGGTTCTCCTAATAATGTGCCATAGAAATGTAAGAGGTAACACTAATAAATCAGAAAGTAAAAATATAGGTCGGCATCTATAAATACTTACAACGCAGATACATTTAGAACATACGACTTACAGTTTTGAAAGATTAACGGTACTATATGAACCCAATTGTGAATTATGTAAGTGAAAGTTCGAATTGTTAGAGAGAGGCAAGTAGAACGTTCTATTTCTTCATCAATAACTGAAGAAAATAAATTGTGTATACATACAAGCTTCAATTCAAATGTGTACAGTGATACTAGGGAATGGCACATCTCCAAAATTTTACGAAGTTATTTTATCGTATAGCAATCAAGATTCTATAATTTTAATTGAATTCAATACAGAAACTATTCCATTGTAATAATAAGTTAGGATGGATTATCATTCAATCGTAAATAGCGACGCTAACTAAACTGATATACTATGTTTTCTTCGCAAACAGTCATTCCAATCCGTCCTTGGACCGCGTACGCATTTAGTTGTTCCCTTGTCACCCGAAGCTCATGAAAAACGCGCCCTATATAAAACGTTTATCACCGAGACCGCAATACGTCTATCTCCAGCGCTCAGCGATTAAATGATCAGAGAAAATTATAGTGAATTTTCTGTCAGTTACCATTTAATTAGCTTTAATCCCTCGATATTTTAAAGAAATTTTCTCATAGTTAAGTGGGAAGGTTAAATTCGTCAATTGATTTAGAATGAAAAAATTCTTTTTTCTGAGTAATAAATACAGTTTTAATTAATAGGGCATCCTAGAAAAACATAGTCAACTGAAAATTCACGCCGAAAATTTCTGAGAATCATTCCACTTTGAAATCCCGCAGGATTTTCACGGGATTTCGCGTGAATTTCAGCAACGCCCGTGGTCGAAGGAGGGCACTCGAGTAAGAAGCTTGGATTCACTTCGCGTAGCAGTCACAATGTGTTCCACGTCTCACTGCGTAAGTTACACTATTTTCACGCGGGATTAATGGCAGAGTAAACTTACAAATACCGCATCTCTTGTGTGTTTGTTTTAGTGCGCTGGCGTTTTAATCATCGTTCTTTCTTCATTCGAGGCTGAATGGAACTCATGACTCACTGATAAAGGTGTTTTGATACGGTCGCTAAGTTTTCAGATAAGAGAATCTTTTATCTACTTTCGTTCGAGCGTATCTAGCGTTAATCACTTACCCTATCTTGACGGCGAGTAACGACACCTTTGCAGAATAACCTGTTACCGATCGAAGCTAGCAACAATTCACAAGATGGGTGCGGATTTAATAGTGGCTTCATCGGATAGGGACTGAAAGCAACCAACATGGGTCAGTACGAGACGGAGAGGAATTTCTGCGCTACATATTTGTTCTCGGCCGCGTTATCTTTGATCATCCTCATAGCATCGGCCACAGTCTTTGGCTGTTGGTCAGCCACTCTCAATTACCCCTGCATCAACGACGTGAGCGACGGCGTCGGCAGAGATGGCTACGGACTGGGTGCCTTCGCAGCCGGGGATTGCGGCTGCATTTTCTACGGGCAGGCAATGGCAATCACTTCCTCCAACGCTTACGGTTTCGTGGGCGGCCCCACCAGCATATGCCATTTCGTAATTTTTTCCCCGGTGCCTGTATTTGTGGTCGCCATGATCATAGGTCTTTACCACTGCTATCGAGTCTGCATAGAGATACCGCGCGGTAAGAAGAGACTTCAAAGAACGGTGATCAAGGCCCAGCTGAGGCAATGGGGCAATGGAGACGAGGAGAAAGCAGAGGAGAGGGCACTTAGAAAAAAGACTGCGAGAGGAAGAAGTCCACAGAGGAGGAGGATGGACGGTGCTAGGAGACGAGCGAGGTCTGCTAGCCCGGTGGGTAGGAAGACAAGACCTGAAGCCAAAATAGGGAACTCGGTGGCAGATCCCAAACCTGTGAAATCTTACACCGTCTGCGTCGCCGAGGAAGATACGTTTGCGTGCTGGTGTCCGGTTGCCCTCATAGCCGTCGTCATAGCGACGCTAGCTCTGAGCACGGCTGTGGTCGCAACGGATGGTTACTCGCGGACCTGTGCAGAATGGCGAAGAGTCGCTCTGAGGATGCTTCAGGCCAACGGTGACTTAGCTCGAGTGGTAAATACCAGACTTTCGTGCGGCGCAATCTACGACTTGATGGATTATCTACAGCCGCGGAAAGTGATTCACAAGGGGTTCACGTACGATTTCGGGAACAGCAGGACGATACAGGATGGGCAGACTACGATTATCAACACTGCTCTGGGTCTCCGGTTCGCAATGGTGGCTGCTTGGGTCAACTTCCTTGTGTGGGTGGGCTTGGTGGTTTTAAACACATACATGGCCATAAAAAGGTATCGCAGCTTGAGGCTAAGAGGAAAGACTGGCAGTTCCTTGTGCTGTGCGTGTTGTTGTTCAAAGTAGGCTCGTAGCTGTTGGTCGACAACAAATGAGAGGCCAGATATTTGGCCAAAAATTTAAATTATGGAATAAAAATATAACTATAAATTAAAATAATAAAAACTATTGGTGGTACTAGTGAATTTGTGGAAGTGACTATAAAGGATTATTAGCTCTCATAAAATGAAATTTACTTAAGTGCAAATCAAGATACATATAGTTTCTGATTTGGAACGATTCCTGCAGGATTCTCTACTGAATGCTACTTTAAGTTCCTAACATTGATCAAACTAAATCTCTTATGAGTTTCCTTATTCAGTGATGATTCGTAAAAAAATTAAATATACATTGGCAAGTTGATAGAGAGCAATTTCATACATTTAAGGAAGTTTGCTCTTAGTTTATTAATACTACCATTATCATAAATTGCATTAAAAATGCCAGTATAATAAATTTAATAAATTTGTTTAACCATTCATATGGTTCTTAATTTTTATTCAACCTTCAGAAAGAAATCAGTAATGGTAGGAAAGATAAGTATTGATGAAATACTAGATTATTTTAAAATACTTTAGAGAATGAATTGGTTTTCACTTTGATGAAAGGAAAGAAAATTGTTTACAAATAAGTTCCAATTTTATAGCAATAAAACTATACTATAGAAACAAAGATGACTATAATTTTATTAAAATTATTTTTAGAAATGACCAAGTCTCCTTTATTCTCTTAGGATAATCTAGTTAGAGAAATAATGCTTGATGTCATATAGTATTTAGGCACTTAAGACAGCATTTTCATACTTTTATTATATAGAAACTTTTAGCTGATTTTGTTCTGAAATTGAATACCTAGCTGTTCCAAATTGCAATGAAGACTTACTTCTCTAATGTATTGAAGTCAATTTCACTGATGTATTAATAAGCTAGTCATAATATTTAATTTTTTAGCAAAATTCAAACTTAAAACTCGTCATTAAAGTTTTTTTATGATTATGAAATTTAAGGCTCAGCAACTGAGCAAAAAAATTGATAAAATAAATTATACTTCAAATGCATACTTCTAACAATGTGCATCAATAACTCAATTCATATTTTGACTATACATAAATGATTGTCTACCTTATTAGCTTGACTGACTTAATTTATTCAAGATCCAGATTATGGGAATATTCAAATATGTAAATGTAGATGTTATAAGCTTAAATGGTTTTTACCTTTTATGATTATGGTCAATTAAATAAGAATGGCATTGAAATCAATTTTGCACCTTATTCTAATAAAAATATATATAAATTTTCTATGTTATAATTATTGGGATCAGAAGTACGCAGGTGTAACTGCTTGAAATTTATTAAATTGGCAAGGTCTAATCATTGATTACCAATCATCAAAGAAAAGTAAATTTTGAATAATTGTTTTGTTTTCATTTCAATGTGACTCCCAATTTAGCTGAATATATGGAATGAGATCATCCATAGTACTTTTTAACCTGGGTTTCATGATAATAAGGTTCCAATTGTTCCCATATATTATTCCGAATGTCTGTTTTCATAATCATTCAGATGAGAAAGATTTTTTTTAAATGATGGCAAAAGTTTGAATGAAGTCTTTCTCAGATGAGACTTAGTTGATACTAATTCTCAAAATAATTTTAAATTATCAACAAATAAGAGTTAAAATATTTCATTTTTGAGTCTAATAATTAGGCATAACCCTTCACTGTATCTTAGTTACAAACATTAATTATTAACATTATTCTAGGATTGCATCACTGAATTGTGATGCACCAATATCAGATTCTGATAATAATTTTCAACAGTGTTGGATTTAAACATACAGGTTTTCAATTAATGTTCTGGAAATAAATGTGATTCAATTAACCTCTGACCCAACAATGTGCAAAGCATTGCATTGTAAAATATTTGTATCTTAATCTGTGAAGTACACCTGCTAAACTAGCCAGATGGTAGATATCTTAATAAAGTAGTATTACATAGCAAAAGTAAAGAGGCGTTTCAAACCAATTTTACTGGATATAAGTTGATACTTTTTTCATCATTTTAGATTCATTTAAATAACCAAATCATTTTATCCTATCAAAATTTGAATTAATCCTGTACAAGGAGAATTGCTATTTATTACTCATTTCAATTTGAGCCCTGCTATATTCTGAAAACTGTATAAATTCTGAGCCATACAATTTTAGGTTCCAGTATTTTACTCCAAAACTGAATTAAATGAGATATTATTCATATACAATGATATCAGATACTTAAAATAGCTTTCACTCTACTTAGTTCTTTGAGGCATATAAAACTTCTAATCAGCTTACATTTAATTCAACAAGATAATATAATACTTCTAAATAAAAAAATGTTTGATTAATTCATCATTTATATTTATCAGTAAGTTATATACAACAGTAAAACATACTAAAAACTTGTCAAAGGCAACACATAAAAGACAACCTTGTAATTTTTATTTATATCATGATTTGTAATATTTATTACCTTCACTAGGAACTTGTCGGTAATGATCATACTTTTTTGATTAGAACAGTTATTTCAAGATTTTACAAAAATATTCAAATTGACTTTCTTACGAGGTCTTTTAATCATTAAGTGTATTAAAGCACACACTTCGTTTAGGTTACATTGAATGTTTCAGATATTCTATGTATCTGATTAAAATAAAGTGATGTCAATAAATTTCCAATAAGAAGAAATATTCCCATTAAGAAGTAAGAACTACAATAATAATAATAATAACAAAAAATTAAAAGTTTTGGATAATAACACAATTCTGATAATAACACCTTCTAATTAAAGATTAAATTTCATTAATACAAGTTTTAAATGAATTTATCACAGTAAATTTCCCTTAATAATATTATCACTAAATCTTCAATTCCTTTTAATTATAAGCATCAGGCTTATTAATAATTGATATTTAAATTTTTGTTAATCAATAATGAAGTGTGATAAACTGTCACACACAAATATGCACGAAAATTGTTCATACCTGGCTGCATTTCAATATAATTCACACATATAAATTTGAGATTGATGATTGCTCAACCACAAGTTCTTTAGTAGTAGGTTTGGAATTGATAAAAATTCCTCGGTCGGTAGACACCATAAGGAGACCTCATAAAGGTCACTCCAGCTGTGAACGAAATTCAGGAAAGGATTATGTATATAACACTGATGACTGAAAATGTTTGACAACTTAAATGTTATTTCAATAAAAATCACAGCTAATATTATTTTAAGACTATAATTTATTAATTATGTGTATATATATTTATATTTTGTTTTTACATTTTATATACAGGAGTTACTCAACAAAGTTCAACATGGTAAGGCAATATTAATTATTTTGAGGTTATTCTCTAAATATTCGGCAACATATTTATGATGCCTTTACTTCACCTATCTTCAATCACTGACTTTAAGATTGGTACCTACTATAATTAAAACAGCAACTTCTTCAAAACAGGAAATTGGGAGACAAAAATATATCACTATACAACATATATCCCAAGAGAAAAATATACAGCTATACAAAATTAGGCATTCTATAGTCATATTTGTAACATATTAAAGCATCAAATTTGATTCAAAAGATTATGAAGTTATTTTCTTTTGGAATGCGGAAGAATGGAATATACATTGATCCATAATTGGTAAAATGATAAGTTGGTATGTATGTGTAATTCCATATACAGGCACATTTACATACATAATTATTTGCGAGCCCAATGAGAAAGAACAGATGAACAAGAAAAATAAATAGAAATGTATATAAAAAGCATTATAAAACAACTGCATAAAGGATGTAACCAACATAAAAAGCCAGAAAATAGGTAAAGGTATCATCAAAAAGGTTACAGAAAAGAATGTTTTTTAATCTTTTCTGTAATTCAAAGCTGCACAAGAATATCAAAAAGAAATGTTATAATAATATTGGGCACTGGGATGGAGCACCAACAGCCGAATCAATATATAGCCTACCCTACCCAAGTTTAGTGCATACAAGCTGTCATTTTTCTTTACGTAATCTAATTCATGCATTGCTTCCACTACCTCTAGTACCTGTTTTATCTAAAAGACTTTACCCATATGTGAATTTTATTGAGCAATCTTCTCTACCTCAGTCTATGAGAAATGCAATCACACTGCAAAAGCCATCAGAATAAACCAATCCCTATCATGGCCAAGAGGCAACTGCTGAAAATTTATATTTTCTGATTCTTATCCAGAAGATGACTTCCGAATGATAATTGAAATGTAGCACAGAATCATATAATGCTCCCAGAGCATTTCTCACTCTCATAGTTCCATGTCAAATTCATGGTCATCACATATTTCGTCAAATTCACCAGTAATCACTTATTTTCTCTCACAGAGTGAAAATATTTGTTCTTGAAGAAAAAATCAACTCTAAAATAAATATAATTAGACTAGTTTTCCCATGGGAATAATGTAATGATTGTATGCTTGAGCATTGAAATTGACAGGGCTAAAAATTTTAGCAAATGACTCCAGTATTTTTGAGGAAAACATCATTTGATTCAAGTCTCATCAGCATTTGTTGAAGGCACATTATATTAGCAATTTCACAAAATTAAAATCGATACATAAATTTTAATGATTAATTATAATAGTATTCAACTTCCATTAAGAGAGACAAGTTTCGGATCATGATAATAATTTTACAAAAAATTTAAATTGATCTTTCAGCTTACAAAATCAATTCTTGGAGTAAGCAAGTTAACCAAGACTACTCCACAAACAAGCAACTGGTATTCATAAATTGTCAAATTTCCATCTTTCAATTCAGAGCTATGATCTTCATTTAATGGCTCAAGTTGTATAATATGAATTCATCTAGCCATCTTATGGCATTAGGCACTGTTATCTACTTGCGTTAAAATAGTGGTCAGTTAAAACAAACAATTACACATGCATTCATATACACTTATGTATATGCATGTATATTTGTATTAATACATTTTGCTTACATATACTGAATGGAGGGCACTGCTGTTAAATGACTGCGAGTGTGTGTGTATAATACAGGTAAGATGCTTGAATATCAGTATAATATAACCACACACACTATTACTACTCTGAAAATATTGAAAGCACCTTTATTTCAAAAATTAAATACTGAAATTTTATTTATGATTTTGAAATATGAAAATATAAGCAATGTTACTCCCATAAGTCACAAATACCTATTCTCATATGATTATGTTCTTCTACAAATAAACACTAGGTAAATTATAAATATGACATAGAGTAATGTTTGTTCGCAATGCATGTTTCAACTTTCAATTGGCCAACCATATCACATACCTTAGCTTTCCAGCATTTTTATCAATGAAAACACATTTGACTTAACCCATGAGAACCACTTCAATAAAGGAAAAGAAAGTAAGATATAAGTAGATATAGGCATGCAATCATAAATTAAAACACAAGGAGGCAACAGACAGTTGGGAATGTGGCAATAAGCTCTGTAAAAATCATCATTGTTTGGTCTGATATTTAGATAAAATGGAATGGGTAAGTAGTTAAATAACCAGAAAGACCAGAAAAATAAATACTCAGTGGTTTGAATTGCCATAGCACCAACATCTAAGTCAAACACGGGCCAAGTTGCTTATTATTTAATAGGAATAAGGCAATACCAACCACTCTATATATAAATATTACAGCATTATTTGTAGCAAAATGTTCAATAATTTTAGTTGAACCTTCTCCTAATAAATATACATTCTCATAATTTTATATACAGCCATTTCATTGGTTGGTAACTTTCCCAATAATCAATCATGTACATTTTACAAACCATTACAACCACTTGTGTAAATGTCTTTCATTAACCTCATTTGGATGAATGCTCAATCATATAAACATATACCTTTGGCTCTAGCAATTGAAAATTAAATTAAAACAACATAAATTACAAGGGAATATGGACACATAAATACTGTAAAAGATATTTGCTCCCATGTAATACATGACTGGCCTACAACCACAGCAAAGAAGTTCAAGGTGGACATGCCTGCTTACAAATCCATGGAAGCCTATTAATATGCATCAGAAAATTATAATAAATAAGCACAAATGGAAAATATCCACACTTCTTATTTGAAAATGAAGATTGATTATCTGGAATACTGGAATGAATTTATAATAGAAATTATTTACCATAATTTTTACTAACCTTCTGTTTAAAAATGAACAAAAATAACCTGCACCAATTTTAAACAAAAATGTCTTCAATCAATATACTGTAAATCACGTGCACAAATAATCTATGTAAATAAAATGATACTCAAGTTCATCTTTACAAACTAAATAAATAAAGCTTTAAATAAACTAGATTTGAAAATTAGCTTTAGCATTCAACATTATGACAGCAAGAAAAAGTTCATATTCTCAATTCGTCACCAACGGATCATCTCCACCACACAAAATACAGCAAGAACTTGAAGGTGAATGCTTCCAAAATAAAAACTTCTTCCTAACAGATAATAACCAGTCAAAGTTTACAATGAGATAAACTCAACTAACATCATACAAAATATACAACTATTAAATGCAAAATATTTTCAACAATATACGTCTGTTGTCAGCTGATTACATAATGACTTGAGACAGTACATCTCAAAATATAACAACCACTCAGAGATTCTACTTTCAGCAGAATCACTTCAAAACCATCCATTTTCAAGAGAATGGATTGCTACGACGTTTGAGGGAACCATACCAATCACCTTCCTTTTGATACTTTCCCCTAACAACTTCAAATCTTCCTTCAGAGCAGCCAGTTCCACTACCCGTAGTTGCCTCCTCTTCACTGGGGATGTCCTCAAAGCTCATATTGCTGAAACCGCAACCTTTACCTCCAACACTTCGAACAGACCCACTTCCGTGACCAGATGATAACTGACCACCTTTCTTTGACTTGTTTTTCTTAGAGATGGGAGTGGAAGTTGTTGGAGTTAACACTACTGTGGTGGTAGGACCTCCACCTGGTTGCCTGGACCTCTCTTCTTCCTCTTCATCTCCAATAAGATAGTGGTACTTTGACTGATCTCCTCCAGCTGCCCTACTGCTTCCACCTACCTTTTTGCGTGATGCATGGAGGTCACTTTCCTGCAGTCCCCTAGGATCAATAATGCCCTTGGGCTCATCAATCGTAGGAGAAAAGATGTTTCCACTAATTGAAGGAGAATGGGAGGAAACCTCTCTAACAGGAACGTAAGGTGCCGATGAAGATGGTGAAGGGAAAGATTGAGGTGAAAGAGGTAGGGATGGGGGCAAAGATGCAGGACCTGAAGATGTGAACACATTAGATCCAACTGCCAATGAAACAGGACGTCTCATTTGACCCTGAACCTGCAGAGGTATCTTTCTCTGCCAGTTTTGTTGTGTTTCACCCTGCTGAAGGCTTAGTATACGAGATGCCATTTCTGCAAAAGGAACTGATCCAAACAGATCTGGCTGTGTTGGAGGCACAGAATTGGGAATAGTAGCAGAGGAGGGAGATATAATTGGACTGGGAGTATGCACAGCATTTAATTGTGGACCAGAAGGGGTCATCTGAGGCATAAGAGAGGGATAGCCAGAGGCAAACTTTTCAGGATTAGAGTTTTCATGAGAGGACTGAGGATTTGCCATGGCAGCACTGTTAAATGTATGGCCTCCCTCAGAGTTTTTGTGGAATGGATTTAGACTTGAAATATCAACAAAAGGAGCAGATCCAAACAGATCCTCAGCGTTTTTTTCAGCAACTGGAGTGGTGTTATTGTCTTCAGTAGATGATCCCTTCCCAGCAGTGACATCTATATTTTCATACCAATGATGACTTGATGAATTTTGGTGACTTTTAGATACCATGTCCAAACCAGAATTCTCTTGGTCTTTCCTTGCATCTAAACAAATGGAATGTGCGAGGGATTTTGAGCTTGGAATAGAAGGAAGTGGAGGGGGTTGATGATGTTGATTATATGGAAGGGATCCAGCTTTCTGGAGCAAAGGAAAAGGCTCATCCTTAGCTTTACTCTCCCCATCATCTTTGGAAGCGCTCCGTTGGTTTTCTCCTTCCACTTCCTTAAATGCTTTTGGAATGGAAGACACACCCTGCATTCCAGCAGAAGATGATGGACGGGCATGAGTTGGGGGTGGTTGAGGGACTCGCCCAAAAACATCCATGGGAGAAACTGTTTGAGATGTTGGTTGACTTCTACTTAGAAATGGGGTTGGACCAACAGTCACTTGGCTTGCTCTTTGATTCCTCCTTTGTCTGCTACCACTTCTACTCCTGCCACTATTTGCACTGCTACTGGCCCCTGATAAACCAATGCTGCCCCTTCTAGCTGTTGGACGGATAGGTTTGGTAAAGGGTGCTAGAGCAAAGACATCCAATTCTTCAGAATCTCCTACTTCATTATTGTTTCCGTCTTGATCATCCCAAGATGTTGACTTACCACTTTTGCCAACAGATGGTCTCTTTCTAGCCATTCCAATAGTCCAGAATGTTCCTGAGCTGCCATTACCAACTTCAATGTGATCTTCTGATGGCTCATCTTCAAGATTAACCAAGTCTTCTGTATCAACAACATCCAACTCATCATCTGCTAAAAGAGGCCTGTCTCCATATTCATGCCCTACAAATAAAAGATCTCTTCCCTGGTTTTCAGAGAGTTTATCTTCCTTATCCTCATCTTCTGCATCTTCGTCCTCATTGACCCTGTCTTCCTCTGAACCTATATCCTTGTTTTTGTCATCAATTGCTTTCCTCTGCTGTCCTCTACAAACTCCAATCTCCTCCTCCTTCTCCCTAAATTTCCTCTTCTTCCTTTTTTTCCTGAGGTTTGAAGTGTCATCACCATCACTTGTGGCATGATAACTCAACAAATTTGGACCTTTTTCTCTGGATGAATTTCTACTTCCTCTTTTAACAGAGACTGAAACTTCACTTTCACCTTCTTCATCATCCCCTTCTTCCTGATCGATATCATCTTCCTCATCCCGAGCTCTTAAATCACTTGCAGAGCCAATTGAATCATCATCATCCTCAGAATGAAGGGAATCTAATTGTTTTGTATCTTTGACCTCTGACCTGAAGTTACCTTTCCTTAAACATTTCACAGCCCTTCTATCACTAGCATCAGAAGCCCCTGCTACACCTTCTTTGTCACTGGAATTTTCTTCATCTTCTCCTGACACATCCTCCTGATTGAAAGTTAGTTTTTCATACTTGGATCGATCTTCAACAGGTGCCCTGACAAAAGATCCAGAGCTCAGAGCTCCGGTGTTTGTACCACTGGCTGAGTCTTCCCCGTCACAACCACCACTAGTACTGCTGTCGTCATTCTCTACTCTTGGGTCAAGCTTCTTGCCAGTTAACTTGTCTTTCAAAGCATTTGCTGAGTTAAGAAACAGAAAAGGCATTATATTAACTGACATTTACATTAAAAGAAAAGAATGCATGAAAATAAAGAATTTCTACATGAATTTCACAATTATGGATATCAGAGCCTGAAAAAACTAAGAAAATCTCTGCAATAAATGTTAAAATTGCTGCAATAAGTTAATTATATGATACCATACAGGTAATAATTAAATTTCCTTCTTTTTGGATTTATATTATCATTTTCTTTCTCTATTTTCCAGATAAAGATTTTAATTAGACCTTATTCTGATAGAAACACGATTGAAATTGATATCTGATAGAGCAAAAAGTAAATACTATACTAGAATGAAAATACTTAAATTCCAAGGTAAAGTTCTGACAAATAACTATCACACGCAGAGTTAATGGTAAAAAGATTAAAGAGGCAAGGAATTTTAACCAAAAATTATATGAAAGACACCAATACTACATTATAAGGTGGAGAAATATTTTATTATCATTGATTTTGGTTACTGAATTACTTCTTAAAATGAAATTATGTTTCATCAAAAACATGCTTTTAAGGCCAAAATATACGAACAAAAAGCCTTATCCAGCCTTTCCATATTCAGCTCTTTTTGCCCTTCATAAATAGTTTGAGGTTCTAAATAATTTTAAGCTTCAATTCAAATTATAGTTCACCAATAATTATCCACTTCAAATTAATGCTTTCAAACATTAAAACACTAATAATACTTTCCCTTGAAACATTATAAAAATTAATATAAGCCTTCAAGTTTTATAATAGGATTACTCGACTACAATTTCTTAACCCATATGATCTTTATTACCCAATTAGCAAAGCAATTAACGAAAGAAACTGCATTGAATCTATCTCTCCTATTAATACTGAAATGTTCATCATAATGGACATCAATAGCAAATCAAATTAAGATAAAATACTTGAGTTGCTTAATAAAAATTTTCTGAGAACTTTTTTTGAAACCTCCACATTCTAAATTACTTTGTTAGGAATACTAAAAAGAGTTACATTCCTACTAAATATAAGCACAACTGAAATTGACAAAAGTGAAGTACACAAGGAACAACTAAACCTGAAAGTTAAACCATCTACTAACCTTCAATAAAACAAAATTTATTGGCTGTAAAAGAGATTTACCAAAAAGCTCTAAATGTTAATCTCAGATTTGCCAGAAAAGAATAACAAAATAATGAAAATCAACCAGGTAAATGTAGCAGTTGAGCATACAATTTACTGTCTCAGATTATTCATCAATTATAGTGAAGATTATTTCTAATCACTGATAAAAATTGGATAACATTTCAGTAAGAGAATGTTTAAGAAATCTTTAATTATTTCTGGTATGTCAATTGTTTCACTTGAAAAATAAATTTTCAAAAATCGATTTTAATTTTGATAGAGTAATAGTTAGAATGGAGAGTATTAAGAGAGATCAAATTGATGGATTAAAGCAGATATAAAACTTTTGACTGTGATGAGTCATCAAATGCTTACAGTATTTTCAAAAAAGGAATTAATATAATTTTCAAAAGATACTTCATTTTCAGTCACATAAAAATTAAACTATACATTGAAATTAGCCAGATTAAAATTACAATTAAAAATATACCAATAAATACTAGAAAGCAATAATTAAAATAAAATATGTAATATATTCCTCAGATTTGGAAATTGGCTGTATTTACTTCCATTGTTCAGTGACTAGCTTACTTTGGGTTATGAATCCAATACAGGAGCAGAAACAGAAAATTCAAATTTTTAGCACAAACATGTTTTTAAGAGTAAGTGTCAATATTAACTTTGTAAAATAATTCCCACATTGATGTCTATTTTTGCTCTAATTTAAAGTCTTTATAATGAGCAATGTTAAAACACATTCCCTGAGTTAATGATATAGGCAATTTAAATATGGCAAAAGGAAAGCTATCCCAAGAGAAAGAAAGGATACCAGAAAGGGATGCCATACTCAAGGCTGCTTCAAAAAAGGTGGAAGTCAATAGGGTGCAAACGAGCAAGAAATGCTTAATCAATCTTGATAAGGCAAGCAGTGCATATCTCCATGCGCAGTAAAGTTCTTGAGAATAGAGGAAAATCATATGAAGAAAAATAAAACGGAGAGCAAAGGGAAATTCCCATGACCATGAATGATAACTCCCTAACACCTTAACAGAGTTTAGCATAAAGTACACCCAACCACCTTTTCTGGAACATCCCTCTTATCAGGCAAAATACTTTCAAAAGTTAAAAGGAAACACATAATTTATGCGGCAATATTGTTTATTGTTGCTGCCATCACATACAGCACACATGGTGAAACTGATCATAATTCAGAACTTAATGTTTCTGGAACAAGGTCCTACATAAACCCAGGATACGCCAAACATTAAATCAATTATATTACATAACTGATAAGGGTTGGTTCCAGATAAGGTTGCCAAAATAAAAATAAAAATTACATGCAACAACATCATTTCTCGAACTAAAAATAAAATCCTTTGGAATGTGAGAAATATATTTGAGGACTGGTCGGCATTTACATTATGATATAACTACAGTTTTCTTTTTATCAACCATACCATGATTTCCATCAGTTGCCTCAACCTCGGGCATTAAATAAATGAACAGTAAACATGTTATATACATCTACATTTCCATTTACGCCTGAATCATGACTCTTTTCCTTTAAAAAAATACAAACACAGCATAGTCAATTAACCAACAAGTGATGGAGAAGCACCTCTTAAATTACATTTCATATATATGTACATTAGTGTCCAGTATGCATTGCATATACCATTCAATAAGTGTGAGGAAATCCCAACTTCCTTAACAGACACTTCAAGTGAAGTTAACTACTTAAGAAAGAACACACATTGATAAGAATGACTAGATTTTAAGTGTATAAATACATACAGATAAATATATATTTACAAAAACCTTCAGGTATATATTTATTTTAAGTACAATTCAATGATTACATGTTAAGTGTGTGAAGTTAAATGTCTTGTAAATATTAGAATAGTCAAATTAATACCATCTCCAATGTATGACTCCAGAAAATTAAACACAGTTATTATCAACCAATAGCATTGAAGTAACAAATAATTACCAGCAGGTTTTAAGGGAACTTTAATGACCAGTTGATAACTTTGACAATTGAATTTGTCCTTTTCAATCTAAACAAATGCAACTGGTAAAAGCCTCAAAGATTTAATGATTTTTGGGTGAAAATCTACATCACATTAAGCACACTACCAATAAGAGGCTTGCTTATACATAAATTCATGAAATCTTTTCACCCTTATTCTAACTCATTATTGTTCACTGCTTTCAGCACATATATATTTATATGTATATTAATGAAAGACTAATGATTAAGTTACATTTGGCTACCCATTCAATGACAATCACTTTCATCTTCGTTTTTGAGTCAATCCATCGGAAAGACATCAATTCCCAAACAAATCATAGAGTAACTTAGATGACAAAAGTTCAAAAGGATTAATAAAAGCAAAAGGGAATTTTCTTTCATATCACAAGGCAACTTAAATAAATAATTGTCAGAGGAGTTACCACATAATTATCCATAAAATAGCTATAATTCTGTATGAAATACACCTATTAAAATTAAAACAACCTCTTTCAAAAGCAATTACTTAAATATCAATATTAATTAAGATCTGAAAGATATGGATACCTTTTCAAATTCCTAGGTACAATAATTGGAATTAATAAAGTTTACAAAATAATACAGCATTATTTTTTTAGAAAAACATAAAAAATTCCAAATCAAGTGAATTATTAACTGCATGAATTTAAATGAGAATATCCCTTATACTTTCCTGCAACAAAAGTTAGTTATCACAAGGTATACTAACTACATCAGAATTAGGACATTTTATAACCATGCATAAACAGATATTATTTTTAATGACCTTCATAACAAACAAAAGCAACAAGACATCATATGCTGAACCACATTACCAATAAATGTTTATAGCATTACTATGCCAACACCAAAGTAAGAGACAGACACACTAGGCCATAAAAGTCAAGGTTACATAAATTTTGGATCAAACCTTGACACCAAAAGAAGCTTTGACTTGCACTCCTACTCATACCAATGCACTTGGATTAGTAATTAATAGTTGCTTCAGTTAACAAAGTAGAAAATTAAAAAATCTGATTTTAAAACTATATTAATTGATATAAATAATGAAAAGAGTATTTTTGTTTCAATCTCTTTCAAATATAAATTGTTATTCAATGAAGTTAGCAGTAAACATGATTAATAAAGCAGAAAAATAAGAGAAAAATGAAATATGTGACAATTGTGACTTATATGGTAAGCATATAGCTTAGCTAGATAGCTTTTAATCAACAAGAAACTGCTCATTGGGTTTTCAGTTTTACATCACCACAGTAGTAGATTTACTATGAACAAAGAAATGAGAAAGCTTCATGATAATATAAGAGCATTCACATTCTTCCTCCAAAGACATAGCGTACTGTATCATTCAGGGTAAAACTAAACAATTGAACAGATGCTGAATGCTCTAACACTGAACAATGAAAAAGAGAAAACATTTTTTCTGATATTTAATAAAAAATTTAAACTAGAAATAGAAAAATACTTTGAGTTGATGTCTCTTGCCAATGGATTAACTAATCAGGTAGATTTTATAAACTGAAGATGAAATATAAAAAATAGTAGGGAAAAGATGGGTAAATAAGACCTGTACAAAAATAAAAATTTTGTAAATCAAGATTTATCTGAGCTCTTAGAGGGGCCTTAGAAAAATAATAAGGAAGTTTCCCTTTCAAAAATACAACAGAGTTGAATAAGAATTCCATTACCTAACTTTGTACCTTTCATTTACAATAAATTCTTTTTCTTTGTATAATAATTGTACTCATACCAATGAATTCTGTTAAAAAGACAGTGAACAACATATATTCTATTTGTGGACCAACGCTATAACAGCAGATGTTAGTGTAGAGAGAAATACAGGTCTAAATTAAAAGGATGAAGTATGCAGAGACAAAATCTAGGACAGCCAATAAATAGGGATTAACTTAGCTAGTCCTAATTATCAAAGCCAGCAACCGGTAAAAGATGTTAGAGCATTTAAAGTATAGGAAAGGAAGAAAACTAATAGCTAGGAAAGGCAGAAAGTAGCTTGCATAAATAGGCCAGCAAAGACGCAGTGCTAGGAAGATATAGGCACAAGACCCAAGATGAGAAAGACTGTACTCCACAGGTCATTCTAATCCTTCAGACTACCCTTTCTTTGAAGATCACTCTCTGGAACAAGGCAAACAAAATTGTCAAAAACAAGTAAGTTAAATTGTGCAGAGGCAACGTATGAATTACTTTCTGTTGAACCCCGAATAAATATCATTTTAGCTCAAAATATTCCAAAAACTATTTAAAAAATGTAAATTATTCAAATGAATGATCTACCTGAATAGGAAAGTGTATATTGTGAGACAGAAGTGTGTCACTATAAATTCAAATACACCTAAACTTTAATTACCCATACCCAAACAACAAAAATCAACCTAATATGTCATAGTTAATGTAAATTGGCTAAAGAAGCAATTAAATAGTTCTTTCGATTTCACTCATAATCTAAATCCCTATACAGAAAAATTATACTAATCATGCTTGTAACTTGCTTGTAATGAAAATAATTCAATTCTTATAGCCTTAAATAGGTAATTATTTGAAGGTTTAACGGTAAGATAAGATAAGAAGGTTAGACAGTAACAACATCTTTAATTAATCATCAAGGCTAAGGAGGATAACAGTTCCATCAATTAAAACATTGAAAATTATTATCATCATACAACTGTATCCAACAAAATTATTTTAAAAATTAAATTTTGCATCCTTATGTTATGCAGAAAAGTAATACATCATTAAGTACTTAAATTTCTTTATCTGTGGTTCTGATAGTACTTAATACCTTGACTTCACTTGAAAATAAACTAACTTCCATCTCACAATATGGTATAAAGGAGAGGTATGATTTAGTTTTCCTAACAGGGAGTTTAAATGTGAGTGTTGCACAACTTTGCAAAAAGACTAGTATAGGGCTAAAGAAGAAAAAATGTATGAGATTCCATATTTTTAAATAGATGTTCCTGTCCATTCCAATAGGAGATATGAAAATTTAAAGATTGCACTTAATGTTAATTTTATGGCAGTACTACCTATGCCATGCTTATCTTAGATAACATCATTACTGAGCACAGATGTCATTGACAGCTTGGGTGATGAAGTTGTTCATGGCAGATAAGAAGCCTTTTTGATCAATCACTGCACATTGTGGATTCTAACATGGAACCTTGTTACTGACTAATTTTTATCTCTTATTTTGATTTTTGAACTCTTATTTATCATCTTATATATGCCAGCAACCGATTTCAGAGTTATGTTAATTTTCATGAATATAAACTGCATCCATTTGCATAGGATTTCTCTGTAAGGTTACTTGTTCATCTGTAACTGGTCACTGAAGTAAACTAGCTATCATAACCTCATTTGTTTTAATCAGAATATGCCAAGTGAATGCTGAGGTTCACTTTGAGTAGGCAACACATAACAGGTAACTATTCCTTGTAATCCTCTTAACTAAACTATGTTAAGTAATGGAAAAATTTACTACCAAAGAAGCTCATTTAAGCTGACACTTTGAATAAAATACATCCAGAGATGGTTAATAGCTAATCTACAGAATGTGGATTAAAATGTTAAAATGATTATAACTCAAAAAATAGGAGGGCAGTATACAAAAGAAAACAGGTAGCAGCTAAGAAAAAGAAAATTGAGAAGAAAAAAAAATTCAGCTGTAGGATCCCAAATCAGAGTCCATACTATACTATTCTCTATCTAAAAGGCTTCTAGCCTATCAAATACAGAAAATAAGGAATTTCTTAACTTTTATCCTCTATTGCTCTATACTAGTCTTTTTGAAAACTCACTGGACACCCAAGTTTATACTCCTTGCAGGAATCAACATCTCTCAGAAAAGGAATCTATGTTTACAAGAATTTTTTATGGAAATAAATTTGATACAAAAAATATACTATAGATTATCTAAGAGAATAAAGGTCCTAACAGGGAAATGTGTGGACATTGCTCGTAAAATTTAAATTTGATCAGCAATGAGTGTTTACAAAGACAGAACATGAGATAATTCCAAATAATGTGTAATAAAATATTCTAAAAATTCATTACTTAACATCCTAGACTCTCATACTTCAGGAAACAAGCATAATTAGTACATAAGAAGATAAAACTTTCAACAAATTTACTAAGATAACTGATAGAAAAAAATAAAACCCCCAAAACGATCAATTCAGTCATCAAAAATACACTCCAAAAGGCTAATATCAGAACACCATACAAATTAAACTCAAGTTTTTCAAAGACAAAACCCATATGTTTGCACGAAACCAGTAATTCTTCATGATATATATCAAAGAGTACTTTCCTTACAAAGCAAGAACAAAAAAATCATATACAGAGACAGGGCTAAAGAAATGGAAGAATAGATTGTTCAAAGTGAGCATTGAATGAAAAACAATAATAAATAGAATACAAATAATAAATAGAAAACAAATGAAAAACAATAATAAATAGAAATAAGTTCTTTTGACTATTCATATGTCATCACCTCCATTTCTCAGATCTCAGAAAATAAGAATTGAGATAGAGATCAACAAGAAACAACTTATTATTATACTTTCCAATGAAAGAAAAAATGTACAAATAAAAGTAATGTAAACTTGTATTTTGAACACTAAATAGCATTAGCATTAACTTGAGAAAAACTCTCAATTCACTTTCAATTTTGAAATATCATCAAATTTTAAAACAAGTAATAGAAATCTTATATAATATTTAAATTAATTCCCTAAGTCTTTGATGATGAAATTATTTAGAGAGCACAGTTAAATATTTTCAGGATTAAAAGAAAAGTTGTCAAGAAGATTTATCAGAATAATTATTAGAAACACTGTTTAATCAGAGAATATTATCATAAAAGATAATAAATAAATAATCAATTTAATAATGAATGTTACAGTTTACCTCCACCACTCAATGCTCCCTGGCTACCAGTTTTATTCACTTGTTGTTTCTCCTTTGATGATTGCTTAGCAGCTGCAAATAGAAAAAACAAGTTAATGTAATATCTTGATATTAAACAATATGACAGGGTGCTATTAATTTATCCTTAATCAGGAAGTATAAATGCAACTACACAGTATATTATCAAATAGATTGCCTTTTTATTTAATTTTTATCAACTATATACTAATAAAAAATGCATTAATAATTTTGATTAAAAATCAGTAATTCCTCAATATGGACAAAATAAATCAAATAAATACTGTAACAATTATTGTTAAAAATTTCTAAACCAAAAATAAACAAAATTTTCAATGCTAATTTTTTACAGTCCTAATGATGTATCAATTCTGTATTTTAGAGTTATACAAGTTTAGACTGGTTTATAGTAGGTAAACTTAATCAATGATAAAGATATTCTCATCAAAATCAACATAAAAACCCTACAAGCTACCCTGCAGTATGTGACGGGATGAAAACACTGAGTATATAAGATATTTTCAATTCTATTGTTACTGTACATAGTTTGTGAAAAGAATAAATGGCCAAGGTAGTAGGGGAGTCACATAATATACACTACATTTCCAACAGACAGACTTTCTCTAATTTATAAAACTATAGCAATCTTCCTATCTAATTTCCCAAATTTTAAGATTTTGCAAGCAATTTTAAAAACGCTCGCTCTTTTTATCCCAGATCTTAAGGTACCTTTGACTGTTATAAATAACCTCATCAAGCACAACTGGTGCTCTCTAAGGGAGAGAAAATCCTGGACCAATTACTTCTTTATTAACCCCAGCCAGTTTTAATTTGTAAATTATACATACCATACCAACTATACAGCTGAAAATATACTAGCATAGAATTATACATAATTATAGATCGCCATAAAATATACGATATCAAAATGTTAGAACTTTCATGAGGGTGATCCTAATTAAGTTCTGCAAGAGTCAATACTCACAGCTTCACAAATATATATTTAAAATATCAGAAATAGTTACATACGTGGGAGAGAAAATGGAGCTGAGCTGAATGGGTCTTCGTTTATATCCGAGTATGTCATCACCAAACTCTCCCGGCTTTTGACGTTTGATATACCTAAAAGAGAAGATTCCATTCATAAAACACTAATGCTTCCATGGAAAAAAATGATTTTCCCCAAATTTACAGTTTTCTTTAAATTGATTATCTTGTTATGCTATATTCTTTCATTAAAACTCAAATAAAATACCAAATACAAGATACAAGATAAACATAATGACAATTAATTGTGAGAATTCAAATGCTATCAATTTCAGAATAGCAGGTACAATTTTAGGTAAACATTTAGAGGTATGTTAGAGCACAGCGAGCTGAATTAACACATTAAAGGCAGGAGTCATAGTACAATCTATAGTTTAATTAAATTAACTTTTAAAGTTTAAATTAACTTTTTAAGTTTAAATTTCTTGTGATTACACATAATATCACCCACTAAGTTGAAAAACAAGGTTGGGTGGTCGCTGCGTTACCTAGCATACTTTCTTCAAAATCGCACACCTTTAGTGTTTATTTATATGAATAAATTCTGCACAACATGTGATTGAACCAGATATGGTTTTCCAACAATCATCTCAATTTACTCACTACTTTGAGATCCACGGCGAATTTTATCAAACTCAGCTCCAAATATATGATCCTCTGTCATCATATTAAATGGAGTAGCATCTTCAAAAGGATTCCAATCAGCAATATCTGCAGATAGAGAGCGAGCACCAGGAGTTCCTGATGAAGACAACTCTCCCTAAGATACAAAATAAAACTTTCATTATTATGTAAGGGCTCTGATGGATAGGTTATCTAAAAGCTTATTTGTTATATTTACTTAAGAGCCTAAAAGAGAGCCAACCACCCAATTAACAGAATGAACTATGTCATTCATACAAATTAAAATTCATACCTCATTTATTTCAGGCATTCCTGATTTATATATATATATGAAAAGAAAAATTCTTTTATTAACAATTGCAGCTGCATGCACTGTAATTATATTTTGATAAACTAACATGCAATATTAATTTTGTAGGCTTTGGCCAAAGAATTAACATTGAAATATATGCATAGAAACTAATATATAAAATATGATAACCAAGATTAAACTCCATATTATCAGACTTACAGGCTGTTAAGAGTATTCTGATTTAAATTATAACAACTCACATGAGAAGCAGACACACCAACTAGATGCCGATGAGAATTTTCTCCCACACTAGAGTCAACAGGACCACTGCCTGGCTTAGATGTCTGAGCTAAAGCAGCACTTGACAATAGGTTTCCATTGCTACCATTTCCACTTTGGGAGCCACCAATGCTTGCCGGTGGACTGCTAGAGCCAGATCTGGACTTGACAGATGCTTCATAAGGAGCCAAGAATTGGCAAGTTTCACTTGCAAATACCCTGTGTAAGCAAAGCGTAAAAAAATAACATCACTTCCTTCCAAATGAAGTCCAACAACTGAACAAATTAAAGGTGATGCAATTATGGCAAAAAAAGTTACAGTAAATGAAATTTCAGGTATGAATGTGAAATATGAGAGAAATGTTATACACTCGGTTACTCAAAAGTGGGAAAGCTGAGCATAATAATTTGATCCTTTCAGCAGCATAGAAGTTTTATCCTTTAATCAGTACAAGAAAACTGAATGGATTAAATTCTGGAGATATCATATTCCTATATTGGCAACCCTTAAAGAACAGATCCTGATCTACCGATAAAATTGCACATATTATCAACTCAGTGTCATTAGCAAAATAATTACTTCATGATAAAGCTAGGTTTCTTTTAATAAAGGTAAAGATTTATGTAAATTTGATTTCCATTGTTGATACAAATAAGGCTAGAATTAGAAGTGAAAAAATTGAAAAGATATTAATTTTCTTTACTTTTAAAGTAGAAAATTAAAAAGGAGATACAATATTTTTATGTTAGATTACCCATCAAATGTTTAAGCAAGAAAACTGTCATTCTAGGAATATCTAGTGATTCTTTTTCCTATACAGTCAACAGACCAAGAAAAATGAATTCATTCCATGAAAATATAACATCAAAAATAACTTTCAAAGTTTAGTTTAGCAAAATTTTATTTACTCTACTAAAACTTTTCAATGTTTATGAACATGTTGGCTTCTCAGAATTACAGTCAAAAACAAGCAAAAATAAAATGGTTTGCAAGCTAAATAATTTGAGTCACACTCTGGAGATACCACAGACTCAGATAAAACTCTGAGAAATAGTTGCCTAAAAATATTTCAAACATTACATAAATATGAAATTAATAAAAACCATTCAACTTAGATATTAAGTACCCAAACACTAGATTGAGCAAGATGTATATAAAAAATCATATAGAAGAGTAGCATCTATGTTCAAATATAACACAATTTTGATTAGAGGATTAAGATAAATGAATGGTTCTGTGACTTGAATTTTATTACATTGATAGTTTAATAAATATTTTTCATAGATAGATGTTTAACCGACTTTTTGTATCTTCAGTCTCTTTTTGAATGAGTTCAGTAGATTATTTACACAAGGACATGATTTCAAGGATATATTTTGTCCGATTACAGATAAGGAACTTAGTTGAAGTAATATTAAAGCAGTCATTAATTCTTACAATATTATAGGTATTCAAAGGGACGATTTATGAATATAAGTAAGTAGAACCCATTTCACTATCTCATTTTTTTAAATATAGAGAAATTAAATAACCAAAATAAAGTAAATTATGGCAAGTGAGTTTGGAAAAATTGAAAGACCAAGACGTGCAAATTTTAATTTTTATTGGCATATTTTTCAAGCAGCACACACTGACAAAGGTCACCTGAGATTATGTTAGTTAATCAACACTAACAGCCACGATATGGTTAAGAGATTGACAATAATTACCAATTTTTCTGACAGAAAAGACATGTTTAGAAAAGATAACAACCTAGGATAACAATTTAACATTCAATGCACAGTAATATGAAGCCAAACACCATGTCTATGATGTAGGGAAGACTGTGATCTTCATGATACGGATGTTAACATTCTCATTGGTTGATTGCATTCAAAAACACCCACAGTATAACAATCAATAGAGACTGATATAGTTTGTTTCAGATTTAAAATTCTATCACTAATACTTTAAAATATGGAAGCCCTTTCCTACATCTGCGAGGGAATAAGAAAGAAATAAGCGCGGAACCATCCATCAAACTACGTTACAATAGAAAGCTGAAAGTACTGTTCAATTTAAGGGAATAAATTTTATAAAATAATATATTCTAAAGAAACTAGAATAGAATATTCTATTTTAATATAAATAATTTATTCTAAAGAAAATCAGGATCTGTTAGTAGAATTTATAAATAATTGTTTAAAAAATAAAAATCATATGAATTTGATAAATAATATAAATAGCAACATATAAAAATTAATGATGATTTTTAAATTTTAAAAAATTTGGTAAAGAACAACTCCAACAGGAATTAATTTTACTAGAGAACATATAAAAACTAATCTTTGTTTTAAAAATATTTGATTTACAAAGTGGATGATATAAAAATTTCTGGTTCAAGTAACTGGAAGTTATAATCTAATCTACCTTAATCAACTTTTCCTTCTAATCATAGAAACTTTACCAGCAAGACTTCATTAGCACATCTTCAATTGGTAAATTTTTGTATCGTGAACTTTTATTTTGCAATGGAACTGGCCACAAGAGATTTATGATATATATGTAAATTCAATATTATAAAGTTTAATCATAATACTTTTTAGCTATCACCAAAGTTGAGATTAATTTTTATGCACCACAATGCTAATAATTAACTTACAACTATGTAATTTCAAGATGCCCTTCATACAGTTACCTGCCTATATTAATATATGTATACTAATATATGTTTGATGTGTGACCAAACAAAAAATTATACTCAAGGCTAAATTCACTTGTAAAATATAATTAAAATATTTTAAAAGTATAATAACATTGCCTTAAAGTTTAAATATCATAATATAAGACAGCCTCATAAAAGAACTAAAAAAATGTGATTCATAAATTATGGACAAAGTGTATTATAATGATGAAAACTTGCTACATTAGCTTTGAAATGTGAAATCTTAGGGGCTGAAAGCAATTGAAAATTAATAATGCATCAATTTTAATGTGAATGTTATTTTTTCACTTATTAAATGGCAACAACACTAAAAATTAAATACTCTATATCATCCCCTTCACTCTATTGTCAGAGTACATCACAGAATTAGAGTGGTAAATTTTATCTAAAGCTATGGCTTAGAGAAAAATTCTTCTAAAGACATAATAATAGATCACAGTCAAACACAGAATCACAAATTTATATGAAGTAGAACACATCAGATTCTATATTTTAATACAAAATGGTAGTTTTAGCATTAAAAGCAAACTTACAATTGTGCAATTCCTAGCCTATTGCAAAACAACTTTATTCAGAGATCATACTGTAAATGTTTTATCCAAAAATGAAGAAATGAGTTAACTAAAAGAAAATAATTAGCAAGGATGGTATACTCATAGTACAACATAAACTTGTTGCTGCAAATTAAATGTTACTCTGACTTGAAATAAGCAATGATTAACCTCTATAACCACCACTCACAAAGATAAATTCTGTACAATACTGAATACTCAATTTATCATTGTTTCATAAGCTGTAAGTATAATTTTTTCATTGATAAAGATAAATATATTTTGAGTACTATAAGACTTATAATATTCTTTAATTTTTCTGGCAAGATATTTTTCTTTGATGACACCACAATTTCATCACAAAGCAGTAAACTCAAATTTAATTATGTACACTAAAGATTGACATAGAGTGCATTTCAGCTAAGACATACTTTCTAGATATTGGATAAATTAATTAAAGCTGAGATTCAAATTATACTTCCAAGTAAAAGTTTCAGAATAAACAACATTTAAAGCAATGAAAAAAGATAAGCTTTGCTTCATTGATTCTTCCATCTTAAGAAAAGGATACGTATCATTGATTCAAGTCTAATCATATACATGTATATATGTCTTAATACAAATAATGCTCAGCATTACTTGTAAACAAAACATGAAATAATGCCTGAATAGACATGTTCTGAATCATTAGTATGAGTTCAAAATTATAACAGAAAATTGATACTCATATTCAAGACAATATACTATTTGGAATAATCAAATCAGTACAGGAAGTATTACCTTACACACTATTATGTTGTTTGATCACATAACCTTAAATGTGTAAATATGCTGATTCTATACTGAACTATGAATGCACTGACTTTAGGAGTCACAATATTATAAACTTTATGTCCACATTCAAATTTTAGTTTCAGAACTGAAATCAGTCACTAATTGATTGAATTTTTACCTTCCTATAGGAAACCTCACCTTTGCAGATGAACATTGCAAAGATATGGTACAAATTAAATTCTCTATTAAATTAATCTTCTATTAAAAACCAACATTTTTAATAAATATCATTAGAATACTTGACAACTTGACAAGAATTCTTATGCTCTACTTTTTTGCTTAATTATGGACCAAAACATAAATGAATACAGTATATAATAAAAGAATTAAACATTAATAAATTATATTATAAATAATAGTATATAAATTGGTGTATAATAAAGTAGCATAGCATTACAATGGTCTTGGTACAAACCAAAGTATACAAAACTGTCATAAAAAATGGTTACTCGATTAAATAATGCTTAAAAATTGGATTTGGTGGAAGACTGTTTAATGACTAAGGCTTGAATAAACTATAATTGCAAAATAATGGATACCTAAGTGGTAATGATGTTGATTATTGTCACAGATGAACATAATGTTCATCACTGATAATTGCACTCCATGAAAATTTGAGGTGTCAATAAAACATTTTAAATTGTATATTGACAAGACTCATTATAAGAAATGTTTGCAAAGGCAAATACATTAAAAGAGTCATAAAAGTCATCGAGTAGAGATTCAAAAAGGTATATCTGATTTAAATCTCAGAGGAAACTAAACCCTGTACATGTTCGCTTTTATCTGAATGAAAAATTGACAAACATTAGTTCAAATTCAATTATTGATACTTAATTGATCTAAAATATGATGCTTTTCTATGTAGTAAACCTATGAATGCAACCCAGACATGAGGCTTATCTTATGTAAACAAAAAGAAATTTTTAAGCTATATTTCAAATAAATACTGAAGACTACTCCCTAACCAAAATTAAGATATAGTTCATATAGAATGCAACAATTGACAGAATAATTTAGCATAAATTTAGCCACTATCATTAAAACAATTTATGCAGGACTTGAAAAACAATCGAACTATATAGTTATTTCTATATTATGCTATATATACTAAACTTCCATATTGCGATAATTTAAATTTTTTACACATGACAATTTTCAATGCAGAGTATTGACAAGAAGGTTAGTTTTTATCAGTATACCTTAGTAAATAATATAAGGAGATAATATTAATATTAAAAACTAAATCAAGATAATTAATTTCTTAGCCTTTTGAGGAAAATTTTGTCTGACCTGGATTATGAAAAATATAATATGACCCATTTAATGTAAAAACTAAACAAACCACATAGGAACATGCACTTGTAAACATAAGATATGAAGGAAGAGGAAATAACAAAATTAAATTATTGACAGGAAAAATGTCATGAGAAACAAATAGATGTGAAAATTAAGATTCAGAAAACCTAAAAAATTTAACAGAAGATGAAGCAAAGATTTTTAAAAGAATGAATGCCACTAAAATAAAAATGAGTAGATTTGAAAGTAATCAAGCACGGATGGATACATGAGATAATATAATGAGATCAGATACGAAACTGAACAAATAGTATTATAAATTCATGAGAAGCTTTGAAACTAGAAAACCAAATTCTCAAAATTAAACAATGAAAATACTCTTTGTATGTATTTGTATTGAAAAGAAGTTGCATACAACCTGTAACAGTTCACTACATGTTATCAGTAAAACTTGCATGTAGAATTCCACTAGCCTCTCTACAAATACATAGAGAAAATTTTGAATCCCATATGATTCACCTAAATCACTAATAAATTTGTGTGTAAATGTTATTCTGGCCCCAATATTAATTTTGATCATCATATTTTCCCTTATATTGAACATTAATTACACCTTTGGAATAATGATTATCAAAAATCTTTCAAGATAATTTGGATGAATTCTTTCTTCACACACTGAATATAATCACATTTATCTTACCCATAATACCATAATTATTTAAATAAGATATGCAACACCTAGCTGATATCATGTGATCACAATGCTATTCTTAGGGATTCTGAATCTATATCTATACATTGAAATATGGGCTTTTAAATATTTATTACTAAGCATCATGAAACGTGATTTATAAGCATTACTTCTATACTTTATTAATTATACTTCACTTGCTTAACTTACATAATTTTAGTCATTCAAGAAAAAGCATTAGTTGACTCATCTCTAGTGGCAATGGATAAAACAGTTCAAACAATTCGACAAAATAACTTTAAAGGACAGTAATCATTAGCCTTTCTGATAATCCGTACCTTAAAATACAAGACAACTCTGAGGAAAATGTAAAATCCTACCACTTTGACTAGAACAATGACTTATAATGCGTGCAGTTTATAGTTGATCAACAAATAAACTTGAAATATCTATTTTTTCAATTGTTTTCATAATTGGTATCAACAATAATTACAATTTTTGGTCAAAGTAGATAGCAGGTAATGTCCTACCTAAACTAAATATGTTCCCCAGCATAAAGGCATAACAATACGATATTGCTTGGCACCTAGCAGCTATGTTAAAGTTATAATATTCTAATCAAAAAGGCCCAAAGCAATACTTTTCGTACATCACAAACATATTGGCTAATCTTGGTTAGCTCATGCTTCAGGGAGCCCAGTCGAACTCACTTGTTGAAAGCAGAAGTGTCACTCATGTTCCTTCGGTGACCTTTAATCCCTGGAGTCACAAGAGTGGGAGAGGGAGGTGGAGTAGATGCAGAAAAATGCTGTGACACTGACTCAAGCTTGTGATGAGTAGTGGAAGTCAAGCCAGCCCTAACAGGGCAAGCCCCACTGTTTCTAGGAGCTAGTGGGACTTTGAAAATATCCTTATCAGCTACTGAGCTGGCTTCATCTCGGAATGGATCTGGATAACCTGAAAAATTATTAAAGGCATTAAATGGCAGAGCAGTTTCTTTTTCTAGTCAGATAACTGAAATCATGGGATTTTTAAAATAAATATGCTGATAATAATTAAAACGCAAACTATATTTAACCTAATATAAACAAAGCAATGCTGAAATTAAAGAACTGAACAAAGGTATGCAACTTATTATTGGAAACTGTTTCTTTTAGAAACTCTTTTACTCAAATGAATCTCTAGTATATAAGCAGTATATATTACATTTTATGATAATTAAGAGAATATTATTACATTACTTCAATTTTTGAATTCCTGCCAAAACTTGCTTAACATATATATAAATTAATCAATATTTCCTGGAATAAAAGCTAGTTTTTTATAATCACCTATAAATATTCATAGCGAATGAAATAACATGAACCAAAAGTAAGCTTTTATTTTTATTATTTACAGTAATGCTATCTTGAGATTCACTAGTCACCATCTAAACTGCAAAAACAAGCTGAAGCAAATACTCTCATATTGACTATTAAAGAAAATGGCAAAAATCTGGAATTACCTGAGGGAGGGAAAAGAGCTTCTAGTGCTTCCTTGGCTCTGGATTCCACTTTAGGAGCTACAGCCAATGGAGCCTGAGCTGAACTTAAAACCGAAGAACCAGAAGAAGACTGAGCAGCTGGGACAGCAACTGCACCAACTGCTTGACCAAGCTGTTGGTGAATATTACCAGCAGCCTCAAAACCAACTTTAGTAGGCACTACGGGAGAAGGAAAGAAAGACGTGGAGGACGAAGATGCTGATGAAGGCGTTTGTGGAAAAACTGGAGGAGGAGAAGGAACAGTTGAAGCCTGCCTTTGAGTCACTGACTCCATATTTGGTACTAGAGGAGGATCAGTAGGGGTAGGAACAATAGGTTGGGGTACCATGGAAGAGTTTCCCCCTTGCGTGGCTCCAAGAGGAACGCGGGAAGAATGCTGCCGGGGTTCTATTGCTGCTGCCTGTGACATGATTGGGGGTGGACCTACACCTCCATTCACAGATGATGGAGGCTGTGTTCTGACAGGGATGTGATTCAATTGAGGGGCATTGATGGCTGGACGATGGGTGGGAGTGGTCAACGGGACTTGCTGAGGCTGAGGTGGTTGTTGAGAAGGCACAGGAAGGGGTGGCAGGGGTAAGGAACCAACAGGGAGTGGTTGGGCTCCCTTAGGCCTCTGTCTTGGAGTGACACTTGTGCCTTCCACCACAGGGGCGGCTACTGGTTTCGTTATCTTCACAGATGTCCTCTTTACCTCACCTTCACTAGGTGGACAGGGAAGTTGGTCCAATACAGGAACTGGTGACTTCTGTTAATAATATCCCATATAGATGATTTCAATAATTAGTTCATCAGATTTTCAATAACAGCCATTTTAAGTCAACAAAGATAATTATCACATTTATAAATAAGGTTTCAAGAAGTCCAACAAGGACGTTATATTTAAGTTTTAATGCATTTGATTGAAAATCACTGAAATTAAATGATGACAAAATTAGGAGAAAATACACTACTTTAGAAGTAAATTTTTCAGACTGAGAATGGAATAAACCTGAAGAAGAAATGCAACAGCAAGGGAAATAATCAAAAATAAAATCATATATTATTAGTACAACAATGACAGATGAGAGCCTACAAGTTGCAATTGATAAGATGAATAAAAATTAAAAGTAATATAGAAAATATGTAATTCCAATCTTGATTATCAGGAGTTTAAACTCTTAAGCTTTAATGAGATATTACTTGCAAAATTTACATAACATATATAAGATGTGATGTATGTAAGGGTGCTAAACCATTCAAGGTAAAATGTTAATAGCAGTTTTATTATATTATTCTCCTTTATCCTAAATAAGTACTCAGATTTAAAGTTAAGAAATTCAACAGTCATATACAAGATTCTCTCTATCACTTACATTCAAATTCTGCACTGGGCATTCTCTTCCAACAAGAGAAAAGGCAACATAAGCCACTTGAAATATATCAGGCCTCTTTTCTGCATCAGGTTCCAGCATGAACCCTTCAATGAAAAAATTAGAAATAAATGATACTTGAATGGTATGAACAAATCAGGGATAAAAACAATAAAACTTACGGATAAGGCAGTGCATTCCTTTGGAATACCTCGAGTTGTCTGGAATATTAAAATTACCACTCTGTATTGCTAGAGTACTCTCTCCAAAAGGTAGGCTGAAGAAACACAGCTTGTAAAGCAAACAACCGAGAGCCTGCAATAAAGCAGCAAATGCTTCCATTCAGTAGAGAGCAACGTAGAAGATTTTAGTAAGAAATAATTATAAAAACGAATTATAAAAAAATAAGTATCTAAATATTATCTGTAAGAATTACTTGAAAATAACCATTTTAAAATATTGAAAATATACCCAAAAAGCATTTCTCTAAATAATACTATACAATAGAATTCTGGTAAACCAAATGAAACTGCTTCATTCAAATTAACCTGATGAGGTAATTTACGGATTAATTTACGTTAAACCATATAAATTTAAGAATAATTACATAGTTCCAGATAAAATAAACTGGATATCTCATCAGGCATGCTGAAATCTTTTAAATAAAAAAAATTCCCTAAAATAAAATGGCCAATGTCACTATCTTAATATATGTGTCATCAATATATGTAATTAAGAGTTGTAAAAATATTCCCTATACATCAATAGAATACTAAGTGGTGGTAGATTTCAGTCATAACCTCTAAAACCTACTTAGAATGGAAACTGAAAGGTATTACTCAAGAAACCTTAAAGTCAATAAATTACTCTCAAATAAAGAGATTAAAATTTAAAACATCTTAGGCTTTCATTAGATAAGAATAAAATGGAAGAGATAAAAGATGATAACAATAAATAATGGCATTAATCATTACAATTTAAGAAGCAAAAAATGCAGAAGCCATCTGTAGGACCAGAATCCTTAAAAATTCTAATGTTTATGAAACCTCACATTTACAGAATGTAAACATGTTTGTAAATAGCTGCCTTTCTACTGATAATTCAGGATGTTGGTGAGCTGTTTAACAGTGTTGTTTGCCCTACATTTTTATTTTTAGACCTCAAATGAGGTTTCTACAAAGAAAATATTCAGTTTCATGTGTCTTCTTCATACATCTAAATTACTATTTGAATTACATTAATATTAGATGAAAAACTACCTATTAATAACTTAATATATGTCTCATAAAGATCCAGAATTACTTGACTCATTTCCTAAATTAGCAAATAGGATTATTTAAAGAGGTTTGAAAACATTCCAAATTCCCCAAATGGTAACTGTGCAACTACTTTCTTCAGAATTACATTGAATTTACATGATAAAATGAATAAAAAAAAATGATAAATGTATTTATTCAAATTTATGACTTCAACAGTCATTTTATAAATTTAAGAAACATCTAATCAATGTTGGAATTTTTAAGCCAAAACGTATTCCATATCAATAAAAACTTTTCTTAGAGTTAGTGAGGATTTAAACTAACTCAAAATTTCTAAGAGTAATTTTTCCTCATACCCCATTAATTATTCAGTGCTTCTTTCTCAAAGGTTTTTCTTTTATTGTAATGAATTAATAACATAGTAACTATAAACACTGAATACAAATACATCTGAGATGAATAAAGATTTGTAAGAGTAGAGGTTGATTTACTGAATGACTCACAGAGCCTTCTATTTCTCGAAGATGTTTTAAAATGTTATCTATAAAAAGATAATTTTTTTCGATATTCTAGGTAATTTTGTTAATATTCCACTTCAAACTAAAGACAATATTCAACCAAGAGCTCTTGGCAACAATTTCCTGCTTCCTTATAGTTGTAATTGCTACTCTGAGTAATGTCCAAAATTAGAAAATGTTTCATTAAAATGAGATAACTCAAAACCACAAAGGAAATGATGTATAGGCATATTCAAACTGAAGTCAATTCTCGTAATAAAATCTATTACCTAAGCATTGTTATCAATCAGTAAAAATAAAAGGATTTTTATTAATAATAAATTAATATATTATTAATATTAATGATAATATTAATAATAAATAATAACTTTTACATTTTGAAAACAATATCCAGTAAATAAATGATATTAGACAGACATTAGAGAAACTAAATATTAATTTTACGTTACATTGGTAAATTATAAAAGCCTTTCTAGAATCTTGAGCAATCAGTTAACAGACTAACAGCAAAGGAATGAACAAACTTTTGAACTTTCCAAAATTGAATTTGATGGTTTAAAAACAAAACTAAGAACTAGAATGACTCAGACTTACTTTCTGAATTTAAAATGTATAGTTCATTAAAATAGGTAAAATAAATTGAAAATCTCCACAATAGCTTCAAAGCTTAAGGAATATAAGATGCATTAATAGGTTGAAACAGTATTTCATAGATTGGTACCCAATTTATTTAAAGCATGTCTAAAACTCCAACTGTTTACAAGATTCAATTAAGAATATGCATTGAAAAAAATCACCTAACAGCATCCAAATATCATTACACTAAATATCAGGAGTTTCACTTGTTTTCTTTAAGTGATTTAAATGCAAGAATAAATAAGTCCCAAGAAAATTGCAATTACTAAAAATAAAAGCTCTTAAGAACATAGATCAGGGACTAAGATAGTTTAAAATGTCAATTACAAAATTAACATAATTACCCAAATATCTGCCTTGGTAGTGATGGGTTTTCCAGCATACAGATCGACCATTTCAGGGGCTCTGTATGAAAGTGTTGTGTATTTCTTAATCTCATCTTCTACAGCAGCCACACCATGAACTTGTGGATTCAGCACCTTTCCAGTTGCTGACCCAAAATCACAAAGGACATAGTTGCCATTGTCTGTTAGAAGAATGTTTTCAACCTAAGGATAGAAAAAACAGTAAAATTAAATTATATAACTTTAATAAAGTAACAAGTTCTAATTAGATTAAGATGAAAATTTAATGTTCTGCAATTTTCAAATAAATATTGGAAATTTCACAAGATATTTTACTAAAAATTTAAGTAAAAATGGATAGAACACAATCAGGTACAAATTAATGCTCATTAAAAAAAAAATTAGCTTAAAATGATATGCACTTAGAAGAAGTTAGGTTAAGGTCATACATGATTCTATGCAAGTATGAGAAAAATTGAATACCACATAAAAGCCTTGTCTGAAGAGAATGTTGGATAATTCATGAATAAACAAGTCGTAGAGGCAATTGGTATATTTCTCAATCAAGGTTACCCAAGGAATGATTTGTGCATGCATATAAACAGGTGTAATTTATGCTACTTCTGCATATCAGAAGGCCAATAAACGGTATTTTGTAACACAACAGTAGAAAAACATAACAGACAAAAATTTTGCAGGATAACACAACACACATAAATATCAATATTTTTTTATAATTATCAAAGTAAAAGTCAATATAATTATTATTCTTTTTCATTTACAAAATATACACATCAATGACGAAAATAATCTTATTAAATTCCTAATTTTAACTTGTAATTTATTTTAATTCTTTTATTTCCTAAACTTTGAAAAAATATAAATTTATGCATCATCAAATAAAAATTTTCTATCCATCCACTATTGGCAAAAATTCAGATAGTAAGCGAGCAAGAAATTTAATAAAAAAAAGGAGATCAAAATAATTCACAAGTGAATGATAAGTAAATGGAATAATTATAATTAATTGATTTAAAAATACACAAAATATATATAATAACCATAAGGATGAAAATAAATAATTTGCATTTTCCAGGGCTAGGATTTAGTTATTTCTTCTGTAAAAAATTGTGCAGAAAACTTCAAGTTTCTTATTCTGCAAAGGTTTTCCACACAGCCATAAGGTTTCAACTTAATAATCCATAATAAACAAGAAGATCTGACATCTTAACCTTAAAATTTACACATTTCATTGAAAAACTCAATCAGATACATGAACTTGCATATAATAAATGCTTAAACAAAAAGTGAGTGTTTTCAGCATGATTTCCTTCATCTTAACCATTCATCTAGATCATCATGGACGCCAAAGCCAGGGGCATGGATAAATGATACAACATCAATAAATGTCATGCAGTTTTATCAACTCTTCATAATATACATGCTGTTTTATTTCATCATATGGCTTCTCTTACTACAAGTTACATCCATCATCTTTACCATCCTTGTAATAGGCGGGTTTTGGTATCTTTTTGGACAAGATACAATTCTTGTACAGATAGCTGCATATTGATATCAGGTTCAGTAACTATAACCCTTAATTTTGTAATATCATTATTGAACAATACTACATTTTTACTTTGTAAGTGTGCAAAAATTTTGGAAAGACAAAATAATCTTTCATTATTTAAAATATTTTTGTTTATATAGTGATTTATTTCATGAATCTTGATAAAAACTTTCTTGGTAATCATTAAAAGTACAATATAAGTCAATGAAATCTATCTAAATAATCACAATAAATTACAATGTAAGATGAAGGTTAGGATTTTGGTTTGGCCAGTTGGAATCATTTCAAATGCGACAAAAAGATTATGCATACAAACATACCATAGAGAAGATGTCGCCTACATCCATACCTTAAAATTAGTTTGCAATACTGCATTATGACATTGATAATTACAATGAAATGCTAATATATTTAACAATGAACTTTTCTTTGTCTTTTTTATCATAAATATGTATGTTTTCTTTATAGAGCCAGAGAAAGTACAACAAGCAAACAACAATTACTCAGTAACATATAAATATCATAATTTATAGTTTAGGCAAATCTAAAATTTTTAGTCATAACTTATTTTAATTTGACTTGGTAATAGTCATAACATATTTAAATTTGACTTGGCATTGATGATTTTGAAAAAAAAAAAAACATTTCAATGCATTATATATTGTGAATTTGCAAGAGCTCAAAAAATGGCTCTATTACTAAAGGCTTTACTAAAAATTAAAAACCCACAACAAGTTCAGCTTTGAAAATTTGAATACCCAGATGAATGATAAACTTCAACAGAGATGTTACAATGGTCATTTCTGTCATAATAAGATAAATTTAAAATCACAGATATTACTAAGGTGCTTTCAATGGCAACACCACCATCATGACCACTCTGCCTAATTAAATTCGATTAATTATATTGTACAATAATCTAATATGTAAAACTGGCAGTATTAAAACTACCTAAATTTGTCATTTATTTTATAAAAGACTTATCAGCGGTGTACAACAACTATATATATAAGGCACTGAAATTCACAATATCCGATAAATTTTTATAATATATATGTAACAGACACTTCAGTATACAAATAAGATTCATTCTCACGAAAAAATTAAAACACGCAAACACACATGTTTGGTGAAGTCCTAAATAACCCTACCAGCAGAGTCTCTACCAATAGAAATTAATAAAGTGAGTGCATCACTTGATAAGGGCTACATAACCAATATTAATTGGTTTTCATAACCAATAAAAAAGAAAAAGATGAAAAGCACACTGAACCTCAACATGCTTGAAGTCATCATCATCACAGACAAAAACAATGATTAGAAGAGAGGTTTAAAAGAATATAACTCATTTTCACTGATTAATTTGATTTAGGAAATGAGAGGATATTATTAATCATAGTTTCTAAATTTGAAAATTACAATACTTCTAATGTTTACAATTTTGGAAGATTATAGCTTAGATTGAGAGAAAGGTTAATGTTAAACTAAATTTTCAAAAAAAATCCGGATTAAATTACATTGATAAATGAATTTATAATGGCGTTCACTTGAAGACAACAAAAATGTTTCCACCAACCTTGAGATCTCTATGAATGATAGGTGTTTGACAGTGATGTAAGCGGGACACAGCTTCGCAGGTATCACAGAAAATTTGCAAAACCTCTTGTTCACTAAATCCTGACTGTAACCTAAAAGTAATTTAAATTCAATTACTAACTTATTTTCAATCGATTTACCATAGACAGAAATTGCAATTTAATCAATTCCATACCTTCCGTTCATCATCTGTAGGACGTGCGTCCTACAATAAGGCATTAGCAAGAGAACTTCATAAACACCATTTCCAACGTGAGTTATTGTAGAATCCACAAATCCAATGATGTTTTTATGTCCACTTAAGTTACTCTGCAAAATTTTACGACAAAGGGTCATGAACAAAAATAAATAAAATGTTTAGCTTGGGAGAAAGAACAAATAAAAGGTTCATTTAACATGTATACTTACAGCAATCTGAATTTCACGCTTACAAATGCTAAGATCATATTCGTTATTTACATACATTCTCTTCAATGCATATCTCATACCAGTGCTGGCTTTCACCAGAAAAACAAGGGCAAATCCGCCTATGATAACAAATTCATAATTACATCAATGCAAAATAAAGCACTTCATGAGACGGCATTTCAAAACTAATACTTACCCTCTGCAAGGACATCTTCCACTGTCACTGTCATCCTTCCCACAACAAATACTTTCCCCACATAATTATTTGGTTCTCTGCCTGTGTTGTCGATTTTGGTTTCAATTCTAGAGAATAACCTCCTCATCTTTCCGTTTGACTTATACGTACACCACTTGTAAGTCAAATACTAATTCAAATATACATTTAGGAAGATGCAAGCTTCTCCCTCACAAAACGATATGAATATATGTACAATTACTGCAAGCTATAATGTTAGAAAATCCCTTTCATTATGCGTCAGTACGGCTAACGTCCAAACGAACATAGATGATGGACGATTGAGAAGATAACAGGTTGGTATACAAGTTTTATTACGAGCAATGTGCAATAAAATCTACGGCTAACAATATAGAGGGTGGTTATGCTTAGTTTTTGGCACTGTCCTGTGCTTCTTCATCTTGCATAAGTGAGCACCTTCTCAGTTGAACTCTCTCACACCCTCCTGCCCCATTTCTCAAGATGGCTACTTCCTGGAACGTCAGATTTGCTGCGGAACCGGAAGAAGTCAACGATCATTAGGCGCAGTTTATTAAGAAATTATCATGGCCTTGGTTATGAACTCTCAAATTTTCTGCATTATTAAGAAAATATCCTAAAATTCAACGAAGTGAAAATTCTGCAGCCAAATGTGAATTTGCATTCTGCGATTATGAGAAAACTGTCGACCTTGCTGGAAATGTCAATTTTAAAGTAATTATTATTTGTCAGAACAACCTTATGCGTTTTCTATTCTTGACAATTATTCACCAATTTATTTTTCCTAAGAAAATGGTAATCGCCAAGGGTCTAGTTTAGGTGTATATATTGTGAGTGAATTAATAAAAAACAATGAATTTTTTGGAATTTGCGAAATTTAAGAATTATGCGCAATTAGCGACAACTTTAAATTTTTTACTCTCCACTGCCTAAGTATGTAGTTCAAATTCATTATTATGCAATGTGCCATAGCAAATATCTTGTTCTAAAATTCTTGAAAATAGCCCTACCTAATGAATGTAGTATTAGATTTAATGACAACGTTTCAGAACTAGCAAGGAATCTCCTTGAAGGTATCCATTCCAAATTATTCGAAGTAGTCATTGTTTTTATGTTTTTTCAATGTTTATATTGTCTATTATTAGTGATTAATTGAAGGAACATATTTTGTCTTAGTGAAAAGAGTTATTTCTCATTATAATATCATCTTGCGATTAATTTAATAATTGAATCAGAATTTCAAAGTAAATTTAAATTGAACAAAAGAATAAACATTATTAAATTAGATTACTGATGTGGACTATGAAGAAATTAGGAAATTGTAATTTATTGCGCAACGAGGATTTAAATTAATGTTTCAGAAACATGTCTTTCCAGTCTAATTTTTAATCAAAGAAGGAGCGTTTGTGAAAGTTAATCAAAATTATTCTATGTTTAAGTAAATGCATTATAAAATTTAATACAGGATTGAATGAAAAGTAATATACTGAAATATTAAAGGTTATGTTATTTTACAATTTTTGTCAAGACTGTGGTATTCATCAACATCATTTAAGTCCTTAGTGTTATATATATTCATTTTGAGAAGAAAATAAAACAATAATTGTTTCACTATTTCTTTAAATATGAGTATATAAGATGCTTTGTAGAAAGTCATATATGCTGCTAAGCATGTTTATTTCATATCTGCTGCTGAAAATATTCAAAACATCTGCAAAATCTACTTGTTAAAATATTCAAGCTAAGAATACATCTATGTAAATTAAGATGCTTTACTCACAGTATGCAATCAAATAAGTAAATTTGCAATTCAATCAAATCAGTAAATGTCAAGCATAAAGAGCAATTGTACATTGTAATTTCGTTTCTATAAATTGATTATTAATTTAGAAAGGAGATAAAAGATCAATGGATATGAGTCGTGAAGTCTTCTTTGCATGCAAAGATATTTTAATGGTGAAATTTATGAAAGCTAAGAAAATAACAATTTACAGTGAATCAGTTTGAAGAATAGACAGTAAGGGAATATTATTTTAGAAAAATGATATAAGACATGTAACTCAAAGTTATTTATATATATATATATTCAAGACTATATAATTATTCAAATGAACAATGTTAAACCAATTCATTGAATTTATATGACCATTCCTTTATTTAAAGGGATGATTTACAATATTGACCATAAACAGTTTTTTTTCCTTACACTCAAATTTTATCGATAGCTCTGCAAATTCAGACAAATTTTTCTTTCAAAAGAAAGAAAGTTGACTGAACTAAGAAAATTTTCTTCTTAGTTCAGTCGACTCTTAATCTTATTCTTTCTTACAAAATCTGACCAATCAGCCTTTGTTGTTATATATAAATTTATATTATATAATTACTTATTACTACTATATTTACTACTTACTTTTATCAATACAATAAATTTTTTGATCTATAGGCAATCTTTGTGGTCTGCTAGTTGGTGTTAAAAAATAAGTCATGTGGAGAAAGTGATAAGATATTATTTGTTTCATATTATTGTCTGACACATTTTACAAACTCACTTTGAAAATTCTTTCTCTATAGCTGCTACCATTCAGGCATTATCAGCTAGGTGTGCATTAATACATAGTAGACGATTAGTCTTGCTATTGGTAACTGAGGAAGTTGCAAAACCAGCTTTACAGAGCAAATTCCTTTAAAAGAGGATGGAAAATTTTACTGGTGAAAAATATGTAATCACTCAAATATAGTAACATAAAGTTAAAAATAAAAGGACTTTATCCTATGATGGGTCCTATCCTACTGAGAACACAACATTTAACACTTTCCCTTTTGAAACAGTAACATATTCCCAATAAAAGTTAGAGGCACTGGAGTAAATCATGTAAATACGTGTATAAATAATTAATTTTTAAAAGAGAGATATGATACTTCAAAAGAAAATGAAATTTAGTTCATGAAGAGAGAAGGCATATAATTCGTCCTTTAGATTCGAAAAGTCTGTAGCATTATATCGTTATTCGAATCCACCGCGAACGAAGTTTGAAGGTTCTGGATATGAGAAATGAAGGTCGTAATTCTATTTACCGTGTGTTTACGGAGAGGGACCGATGAATTCGTGAGTTGATGGAAATCCCTCTAAGGATTCGAATATCAAATAAATATCGACGTCTTTTTGGATGTTTACTGTGCGTAGATAAGAAAGAATCGTTCAATTCGCGGATTTATTTTCTTTATTGCGGAATTCTATTATTTTGAATGTTATATTATTTTAGAAAATTATCTACTTTGAACTTGAAAATATCATTGAAAACTATTTGATAATCGATATTGTTATAGTCGTCTTTCAAATCGACTTTCGCCTTGCAAAAGGTACTGTAATTTCTCAAAAGTTTTCAGTATTTAAGGAGTGGAAAAGGGCTAATATAATAATAAGGGATAATATATTAAAATATTCTACATCATAATCAATTATGTGAAGTTACTAGTCTACAATACTACACTATAATTCATTTTCCTTCCTTTCTTTAAGTAAAGTGCAAAATAATTTTGCAGATACTGAATTTCAGTTGTATATGTTCATCTATTGCTGGTATCATTCTTAAATTCATTAAATTATTTTTACATTATTTTTCCCCATTCTCTATACTTCAAGATGATTCTCAAGCATAATTTGTCTCACTATCAGATGTAGTCGTACTTTTATGAATTAATATAATTCTTGTAGCTACAACATTTAAAGAATTAGATATGTCATTTTAATATTTATTTCATGAGTGGGCTTTAACAATAGTAAGAAAAATAAAAGGTAGAAATATTGACTTAAGATCCCTTAATATCTGGCTACCAATATAAATAATTTTTTAATGATTCTAGAATGAAACAAAAGAAGTTTGTTTACAACAGTGATGGCAAGATTGTAATTCATAAACTCTTGATAACTTCAAGCAAAATGTATTTTTGCAAGAATACTGGTAGACATGATGATATAATTTGACTGCAACTATATCTTCTCAACAGCTAAGTAAGTTTCTACTATTATTACTTCCTTTTTCCCTTTGTATTAGAATATTTTTGATTGAATTTTTCATTGCTGGATTTCTGTAAAAAAATTTTTGCAGCTGGAGTTGATAAATTTTAATGGTGATATATATTAGAAGTTTTATTATATTTTTAAATCTAAAACTGGATTTTACATTAATGTAGCAGGAGATGTTACATTTTAAATGTATTATATCTATTACTACATAATATTATCTTTTTTCTTTTGGTATTTCTTAGTTATTGATAGAAATAGTTATGACAAATAAAACTAGAAATCCTTTTCCCAAATCCCTTACCCTCTTTTTTAGAGACTTCTTTAATGTTTCATGGAAAATGTTACATTAAGTAACTCGTATCTCTAAAGTTAGTAGTTCTGTTTTCTTTTATACCAGAGCTCTAAAAATTCTGTCCTTAATAAATCCGTTTATTATTAGTCACTTTCCTATTTGTACTCCCAGCTACATCTTTACTATGTTTTAACACAGAAATCATTAAATAATGACTTGATGATGAAATTATGATCTAAACATCAAATACTAGCATAAACACTACGAAGTTGATAACATAATTTCTGTCATCAATTAAAGTAAAGAAACAGTGCTTCATATTATTGTTTTGGAATATTGAAAGAACATGAAGAAATATATAGCAGATTAGAATATAACATAATAAACTATTTCAAGTAATTTCTAACATAAAAAGCCTATAATTTTAATAATGTAAAATTAACTATTGGTGAAGAAGAAGAGAGACCATTTTTAATCAATCAATCCTAAATTGTGTACCATAAATATGTAACTGAATATAATTTTGATCTCAATGAACTTCTGACTTGAATGTTGAGAAGTAGTTTATGAAAGCTTGGTACAAGCATCTGTTAAATTTTTGTCTGGCAGGTTAAATGATTACTCTTTAAAACACGATTTAGTCAATAATGCCACTAAAAGTTTCTTTATTGATGTTTTTTAGTTAATTATTTGTTTAATATCATCAGTTTTCTTTCTTTCATGGGTCTTTGATGTGAGGTTAAACTGACCTCTCTATTGTTGCTTATTTTATGCTATAACCTGGATATCCTGACCGCTGTATTTTTTTCTTAGGGTCGTCCATTAGTTTATACCTTTCCTGTCCCCTTCCTCTCCTACCTTTTACCTTTACCTTTCATCACCTCTTTGAGTATGTATTCTTTTCTTATAATTTGTCCTATTGAGCTATCTTGTCTCATTAATTTTTTATATATTAGTTCCCTGTTTTCTCGTACTCTTTGTAATACATCTTAATTTCTTATTTTTTTGTATCCATTCAATCTTATGCATTCCTTTTTGAATCTATATCTCTAAACTTTCATGATATTGGATATCTCTTTTTTGTAATGAACATGTCTCCATTTGACACAGGATGATAATTCAGAAGAGATATGTCATCATTAGGTTTCTAATCTTCTTACTATTTTTCTATGTATGTTTCAAAGATTATTTAGGATAGGCAGCAACCCTGCCATACATTTTTCTTTGTCTGCAGACCTCTAGTATTATTCTTCTCTAACCTCACATTCATATTAAGAATTATTATTAGTCTCCTGTGTATCCATTCAATCCCTATATTTTTCAGTATGCCTAACAATTTATTCCAGTTTATTTTATCAAATGCTTTCTGCCAATCAAAGAATCATGCAAAGTATTCCTTTTCACATTCTTTTATCATTTCCATTATGATTCTCATATTGCATATCTCTTTCCTATTCTTAATCCAAACTTACCCTTGACTGGTGTTTTCATTTACCTTTTTATTTTTGTATATTCTTAGCAGAATTTTGCTCATGTTTATAAGGCACAAGATAACAGAATTATTGTCCTGTTATCTTTGCATTTTATTGCTATAGTTTTTTTCATGGACACCATCCAAACACGTTGGATATCCTTAAGCCATTCTCCTGTATCATATATTCTGTTTGTGTGTTGCATCATTCTATATTTTTATATTCAATTTACTTTGATAATCTCTGCTGGAATTCCATCAGTTCCTGTTGTTTTACCACCTTTCAGTTCTTTGATCACCCTTTATCCCCTTGATTTGTTGTATATTTGATCTTGAAGTGTCTTTTTCAACTTCTTCTTCCATCTCTCTTTCAGCATTTGGGTCTCTGTTCAGTTCCTTTAAATAATCCTCCCATACATCTTTTACTTCCTCAGAGTCACATTCTATTCTTCCCTCTATATTCCTAATGTCATTACATTTGATTTTGTTCATTTTTTTTTCTCTGGTTCCATTGCCCCAGGATATAATTGGACATTTATTACCAACTTCTTCATTTTGCTGTATTAATCATAAATCACTTTTCTTTAGTCCTACCTGTAAAACTAATTTCATTATTTATTTGGTCCTTCTACCATCCTCTCTGGATCTGGATCATCATCCATGGTTAATGATTTTTCATATTCAGTTCATCAATATTTTATGTCATAACCTTGTTTTTAGTATTCTTGACATATGTCCACTTATTATAAGTCCACAGATGCATATCATATATATCATAGTGACAAGTAGCATTCTACAATTAAAATATAAAATTACTATTATAATGCAATATCATATTATTGTTACTGTTTGTGAAAATTCCTATTAATTTCATTATGATAATAAAAGAGCATATATGAATATCTTTCTCCATAAGAGAATAGCACTTATTTGTTGAAATATTTGTAAGATGCTTCATTCAGTCATGAAATGAGTATTATTTTACCTCTACATGTATGATATATCAATTTAAGATTATAATAATTGTAATAAAATATCCATTATTATCATCTAAGGATCTTTCGAAAAAACAATTTATTGTCAGTCCCCTGATAAGGCATAAATTGAATTCTGTATTTGATTCTGGAGGCTAAGGAATGTGTTTCTTTTCTTCTGTTTATTCCTTGTTTGGCTTAAGGCTTTTCTTATGATTTATTTAAAGTTTATTATCTTTAAAAGTTATTATATTCAGTTATATGGTATCCAGGGAAAAATTGAATTATCCACAAGTTTACTCTATCTCTGAACATAAAATTATTAGTGCTAGTATGTTGTAGGCTATATTATTTAAAAATACATTAATAGTTATAAATCTGTATTTTTCAATGAATTTACACTTTAAACAACAAGCTGAATGAACTTATCAATTAAATTTTTGGAATGCGTTCCAAAAAAGAGTCTGAATAGTGGATCGTCATTTTGATGCCATGTTGTAAACATTGAAGAGTCATAGTTTTTCCATAAACCATGGACTAGCATTGGGATTACATTAAGGAGTATTTGAGAGTTTCGACCTCTTTGTTTTTTATCTGAATGTAAAGAAAGAGCAAGTACTGTGTTCTCTTCCACTGTCTTGATGTGATTTTCTTCTTCTGGTGTTGGAAGGTCTACTTCTGCGCAAAGACCCCAATCAAGTACTTGTTCTCTTTCACTCCACCAATCTGCTGAAAAAATTCAATTATACTTCATGTAACTTTAAGAATAATTGAAAAGTAAATGTTTTTATAGATATGTATTTTAAAATTTTGAAACTATTCTGACAGTAACAGTTTTATTTTCTAACCGTTAGATTAATTTGAACTTTCAAAGTATAAGTTGTATTTAGTTAATAATATCACATCTTTTATTTCTCATTCAGATAAAATCAGATAATTATGTATTACACTTTAATGAGAATAATGCTCTAAATTATTCATAGAATTTCAGTGTGTTATTTATATAAGAAATGTTTAACTTTTTCTTGGAATGAAGAATATATTTACAAATACCGTATTTCCCCATGTATAAGCTACCCCTTTTTTCCAAAATTTGCAAGCCCAAAAAGTAGGGGGTGGCATATACAATGCAGGTAAAAATTTTATGCGTGAAAAATGCTTTTTCAGCCGTATGTTGTTCTTTTTTGTAAACAATTGTAAATGATAGTATTATTACTAGACCATATTCTTGACCCCACACATTATTTATGAGTCTTAAATTTTGTTTCTTTGTAACCGTTGTTTTTTTGTAACCTGTTTCTCTAGGAAAATATTATTTCAAAAGTTTCACAGTCAAAAAATTGGGGATGGCTTATACAAAGGGGGTTCTTATACATGGGGGAATACGGTAGATAAATAGGTTAAATTTATATTCTTTGTAAAAAATTTACAGTATGACTTTATGGGAAGAAAAATGTTACTGGTACTTCTGAGGAGTTTGGTCTTGGGATTGACAAGAAGAACAAGCTCCTGCTTTCAGTTGTTTAAATTTCAGTATTATCTTGGAAATTTTCTCTTCTTGGCTGTGAATGGTAAGAAAGTTTGAGAGTAATCATAGTTCAGTTGTGTATGTTCCTCATATTCAGTCGTGTAGCTACTATCATTGCCCTTTCAATCCAGTCCAGTTTCAGTAATTTATTTTCTATCTTTGCCAATCCAATTGAAAATGTAATTATTTCATTTCAATCGTCATCATTATGATAATATTAATTCACTGGAATAGTGTTGAATTACCCGAATCTCATCTTGATTCATTCTTTCAATTTATTACCGTTTTAATACAATTCAAATAAACAAATTCCCGTGGGATTGTCTTGGGAGAGAAGGCAGTCATGAAAATGGTATTTCTAAATTAATGGGCTATCAATACTAGTGTGATATTGGGCTAGCATTGGAAAAAACCATCCCGATTGATTCAATTTTTTAAGATTTAATATGCTAGAAAATTCTAAGAACAATTAGTAGAAAGTGTTGTAGGGGATGCTCAATCTCAAGAAATCACTGTGAGCTTCTTAGTGCTATGATTACTCAGATTTTCACCTGCTTTTGCTTATCTCCGCTGAGATCAGAGGTATTTAACCTCACATCGCAACTATTCGCACAGCCCATGGACGTGAATTATGAGATATACCCTTCATCAGGAATTCTTTAGATGGATGCTCTGCTATAAAATTCCTTCGCATGAATGAAGGGTAAGCTTAACCTCGTTTAAAATGTATTTACTGCTCTTGCTCTATAATGATGACCAAAGTTAATATAGATCTAAATTAGTATAATTTAATCACTCAAGAACGTCGTATGAATAATGCATTAATAACTTTAACGCTATAATTATTAATGCATCATTTTCCTTTCTAAATGCAATGTTTCTAATGTACTTTTTGCAACCTTGGGATTCTTTGATCGTGAAACTACTTAATCTTAACGTTGGGTTTTGTGGAAATGGTGTCGATTATACTACAGGTCCTTAATACAATCAAAAGTATGTAAACAAAGAGATAATGATTCGGTTGAATTTACTGTTTCGCATGGGTTGACAAGTTGTCCAATTCTTTCCTGAGACACGCTATGTTACGTAATGCAACAGGTGTGGGCAACTTCAACGGAAAGGATGATGCGATACGATATTTAACGAGGGTTGTTGATGAATGTTTGATAAATTAAAATTATTTTAAAATTTGCGAATCCTTTCAGTTGATAAGAATCGTAATTATATAGGGACGTATTATTTTACTGCCCCTCATTAAAAAAAATTGTGAGGTATCTGTTTTCAAGAGGAAAATAATTTGCACACGAGCATGTTAACGAAACCCTCTCTTGGGCATTTTTATGTGAAGGGTTAAAATTGCGTAGTTGTTTATTTCATGTAACTTAAAACATACATTAGCAAAATTCACCTTAAATACTTTCAAATAAGTATTCATCCTATGTATTCCAATTCGGAATATATTGGGACTATATATTAGATATTCTTGTTTAGATCGATGCATTTAGATTTGAGCAACTGGATGAATTCGTATTAAGATATAAGAACTAATGGAATACGCTATCTGGTAATGAAAAGCGAATGTAACTTTATGCAACTCTAGGACAAAATTTTGGTTTCCTAATGTTTTGTAGTATATCATTTTATGTGAAAATGAAATAAATTCCAAAACCTATTTGTATACTCACGAAAAATATTTACGCAAAATTTCAAAAGAATAGCTCTCAAAATATATTTGCTATTCCTATGTATTTATCAGTCTGTCGTATATAGATCCTCCCAAAAAACAGCACTTTAGAAATTTTACGTGTTTTGATGATCAATCTTTATTCAAAAAATTCTCAGCCGTGGTGAGAACATCTTTTCAACCCTTCTTTTGTAACAAGTGGGGGAAAATTTCTCAGTACCTCCCTTGGATATTCCGGATCATACCGGACCAATTCGGCTTTGCAATTGGGCGATGATCTTCCCGCATTACTCATCCACGATCCCCCTCCCATCGATGGACGATGACTCACCTCCTCTAGATAGGAGCAGGCTCTGCAAGAAGCCCACCTCAAGCGGATCGAGCCTCAAAGGCCTTAGTCGCTCCATCGCCTTTTTGACGCTAAGAGCCACCATCATGAGCTGCGGATCTTGCCCTCTCCGTCCGCAAGCTCGTTGGTAGGCTAGCTGCAGAAAGTCGCTTCCTTCCGGTCGCTCGGTTGCGGCACGGAGGAAGAACAGTTGAGGCCATATCGTACGCTTCAGTCGAGATGTGGCGAAAACCCTTCTTGCACCGCTGAGGACCTCCGACAAGGCCGCTTGGCGGATGCAGTCCCAAAGCAATCGAGTGGACATAGAGTACAGATGGGAGTATTTATCTGCCTCAGAAAATTCTGTTGGAAGGAAAAATTATTTTAACTGTATAGCAGGGTCTTCTAAATGTTGTTTCGTATGTTGATATTTGATGACTGAGGTGTTGAGAAAGGAATGGAATTGATTCGTAATTTTCTCTTGGATTATGGACATACATAAATTCATGATATCTATGATGAGCTTGATTCTTTATTCGGTGAAGTTAACCCTAATGGGAATCTCCGGAAAATTGCATCGTCAGATTTTCAATTATGAAAATAATTATTGTGTGAAATACCTAATATTGATGGAGTTGACAAAAAAGCTGTGATGAAGCGTTAAATATATCAAAGGTTTAATATTTGCATTTAAAGCCGTTGGTATGTATCAATATCTTCTGTTAATAGCAAAATGGTTGGATTTATTGTCTTTCAGCATATGAAAATTCTTAATTCCGTTTAAGGGCTGTGATATTCATTTATCAATAATCGATAAAAGCAAACGTATTAATTTTGATCTCGCTTATTTGAACCGATAGAAGTATTATCAGAAGTTATTGATAAATATCAAGGTATGAACTTGATAGATTAAATATCTCTCATCTTTTTTGACGATTTTAAAGGACAATCTGTCGGGAACTTTTGTATTCTAATCCTTGGCTTTTATGACGTGAAAGGGAAAGAGGTAAAGTAGGGAAACAAGCAAGAATAAAGCGTTAAAATGGTATAATTAAATCAAAGACACGCTTTCAAATATCTTGGTAAATATATTCTAGGTATCTATATGTCAAATATCTACGTAAAGTTGATCAAACTGAATTGTTATAAATTGTTAAAGATTAAATACAACTCAGAATTTTCAACTGGTTTGTTTGCATGTTACAGTGAATTAATTATGTCTACTTACTAATCATTGTATATAAATATCATCTGACTATGTAAAGATAGTAATTTTCTATACCTGCTAAATGACGGATTGAAATTAAAAAATAAGTTATTGAATTAATTTGCGACTTAACAAGAAAAATGTCTTTCATTATTACTGTTTCAAACAATCATTGTAGCTCTCCATAATAGACAATACTTTAATTAAGAAATAATGTAAACTTACCTTTCAATAATGGCCATTCTAATACAATGTAATGTACTTATTTGTATACATCATAGGTGTCACATATCATATTCATGTATATTGCATTCTCGTTTTAAATTTACCTGTGATGTTATGCATATGCGAAAAATCCAAGTGCTGTCCTTGAAGAAAGTATCCTTGGGGTAGCGTAGGTACGAAAAACACGTTTTGTCTGAAGATAGGCGAGATTTGCTCTTCTGGAATGTTGGCGTGCAAATCTTCTTGCAATTGCTTCGGGGGTGGGGGCAATGGTTTTACTCCCGCCACTGGTTTAAAAGGAGATGATTCCTCGTGGTGGAATAGGCTTTTGGATGACCACGGAGGATGCATTTGTCCGTTGTTGACACTCGTCCTACCGCAGTGTTCCATAACCGAGGATATGACGTTTGGAGATCTGTTTGAATTCGCTTGAATGGCGAATGGCAGGTGGATGTGATCTTTGTCCCATGATGCCTTGCGATGGGTGGATTTCCTCGGACCACGTTCTTCTTGAACCGCTGAAACAGTATTATTGATTTCAGATTTTATTTGAAATAATTTACATCAGTATGATATATTTCAAAATAAGGAATTTATTATGGTTTATATTTTGGTTTATTAATATAACATATTGGATAAAAATAACATCTTCCATTGCACGTTCACTTGCATTTTTATTTCTACAGAGTCATCTTCAATTATAAAATATGACAAAGTTGTCACCAGAAGTATTTGTCCAGAAAGACAATGAGTCTTACCAAATCACATATCCTCAAAACTACGTATTAATATAAAATAATGAGAATCGCTCCTTCAACAGACGTCTGACGTGTGTATTCTGACTCGTAATTTTGATATAATAATATATTTTGATGTATAATGTAATTTTACGGGCAACATAATATCGCTCGTTATTCAATGGTTATTTGTATTCCAATAGCTGTAGCGTAGTTGTAATACGAGATCGCACTCAGACTTTCAACCGACCATATTATGAGCTATAAAATTATCGCCTCTGCAGCATTCAATGCCCGCTTCTTCCTGTGAACTTGATGGGCACCGGAGACAAATCGCTGGACTTCAAAATGCAGAGCCAAAGAGGATCCGCCGCTGGAATATATAAATCTCGAAGTGAGCTATGCGTTGCAGATGGAACGTCTAACTACCAATACAGGAAGCATAAACACAAAGAATAATAAGTGAGTCTTGTATTGTACTCTGTTACTTAATTTTTGACCATTTTTATTTTGCTGAAAGATTTTTATACCAAATAATCTTCAAATTACGGTGTATATTTAACCTTTTACATGCGATAGAACTTTTCCGTTTATGTTTTATGCAGTATATGCGTTAGTTCAAATCTTCAATCGTTTTTCTTCTTGGTGTACAACGTAAGAAATATTTCCTAAGGTAATCTAAAATCCAATTCAATGTGATTATAATGAAATTTATGGTTTAATGTTAAGGTTATGCATTCAGTATAATAATATCTCAATTTGTAGAAGTCCCGGTAAGTTTTCATTAACAATATGATGAGTTAAGCGAAATAATAACTTAGATGGGAATGTAATATCAATTCAAATTTCACTTAATTATTTATTAGATTATTTTAGGGATTATTTTTGCTTAAATTAAAAATCATTGAATGATGTTTTTCATTGTTTAACTTATTCGCCTTTGTTGTAACCCCTCAGTTCGATTCTTAGACCTAATTCATGGGTGGAAACTTCTATCCAACAACAGAACAACAATGAATAATGATGCCAACTTAAACGGAACAAATAGCTAGGAATCGTTCAACCTTGCACTTATTGCTTAGCATTTGATACTTTATAGCCTCTAATTTGGACCTATTGAGTTCCATGCATGGAAGATTTTTATAATCGTGTTTACCGTAAATGAGCTATTGTCACAATCCCGTAACGAAGTGATATTAAGAATTTTTATGCGTTTTTTTATAAATTCTCTTCTCTAAAGGTAGAGAAAACTTCTTGACTATTCTTCCTGTTTATCATTTCCAACGCTTCAAGGGCAGCTGCAGGTTCTATTTACTCTGTTCGAAGACATTGTATTGAGAACTTCATCCAGCTATTTTTCCCTTGTTTCATTTCTTTTCATCAAGGAAAAATGTAGCGTCAAAATCCATTCATGGTGTAAGTTACTTGCTCTTAACATGGCTGAGCTTTAAGTAAATGTTCGGTGTTACAATCCTACATAAAGTAATGTACAAGAAGTGAATGGATAAGGGTGTTTTACTTTCAGTGAAGTAAGTTAAGTGTTTCGACAGCTGAGTACGATTTTCACATTCAGGCTTACCTTGGATATTTGAAAGATTATATCTTACTTAGGTCCAATTGCTTAGTTAATATTATTTAGAAAAGCTATTTAAATAAATCAAAAGTCTTTATCTTTGTCCATTCTTCTTTTAATTATATATTCGTATCTTGAATGATGAAATAAATGGACGTATTAAAAAATATCTTACATTCTCACATGTTTCGATGTAAGTTAATAAGACGGTATAATACTTTTTGAGGAAAATTTTGGTGTATAACATTTTTGCATATTTAATAGCAATTGAAAAATTTTATTGTTGTTTTACGTAGACATTTTAAGAAGATTTTTATCGATAGTTATAGTTTTATGACATCTTGATTAAATTAACCTGTTTCGAACTTTTTTTTTGATTTTGATTTGATTTAAATCATCACACTTTTAAATGTTACGCTCGTATTACGACGTCTACGCTCTAAAATGGTGTTGTATCCAATGATCTTACTATCTACGTCTTCTCTTAGAACATATAAGACCCGCAACAGCCTCTAATGCAACCTAAAAGTGATAGGGAAAGGGAAGTATTTAGGTCGGTACCGCATAAATACACCGTCCTTGGCAGGTCAACTTCAATTGACCCTTTATTTGGAAAGGTTAGGCTAAAGTGGGTCTCGCTTATGCCTAATACTGTACGTTGCTTGATGCATTGAAAAAAAAGGCATTTAAAAGAATAAAAGGTAAGGCATGGAAAAAATCTTCGTATCCATGGAGGAGATAGGTATTTACAGATTAAATGTATGAAAAAATGTATGGGGATAGTTGTTCTCTTATCTTACTTGCTGAATTTTTAAAGCATTTAAAGTTAATTAATTTGCTACGAATCTTACAATTCTTCCCAGAAACAGTTTCATTTAGTATTGGAATACCATTATCGAATGTTATTCAAAAGAACGATATAGTGATATTTTTGTCAAACTAGTTGCCTGAAGTAGCGTTTTAATAGAGCAAATATTTATTTTTAATTAAACCTATTGGTATTTCATTATTAATTCAAACGCAAGATCATTAATCATTCATTATGTTTCCTCAGACTATGTCCTCAAATGAAAGAGCTTTGTGTATTGTTGTTTACTAAAATTACATCAACAGCCTTTTTTAAAATTACTGACTCAGTGTCGGAAATAGACAGAAAGTGTTTTACTTCCTTCTTTCTTTCTCGAATCGAGGTCATTTTTTTCTTGGAATGCAATACTTCCTTGTTTGTCATGAGAAAAATTATAAGTTTACTCTCCGAATAAAAATGAGCAATACGGAAATGCTTGCTAAGATTTTTGTGACTGATAACCGATTATGTTTGAGAAATCTTTACTGATTGGAAGGATTCCTGGGGTATCGAAAAATTTCGTTTAATCTATCCTTAAAGTCATCTACTATTTTACCTCCGTAATTCAGAATTTTTTCTTGCTATTAGATATGGCTAGAAAATAATTATTTAAGCCAACATTTAATTCACAGAAAACTAATTTCTATTATTAAGAGTGGATTCAATTATTGGTAATCTACCAGTTTCTCCAATTATTTAGGTTGCTAAGCCCAACAATTATAGGAGAGACTTTGCATATTATTGGTTTGCATTGTTGCATTTTTTTTTCGCAGTAGCCATTTACATTTTTTAAACTATCAACTACTCTTAAACGATCAAATACAATAGAATTATTCGGATATTTTAATTAATCTAAAAAATTTATTCCGAGTCTTACCAGTCATGCTTTCTAATAGAAAATAAAAGTTTTCCTTATGAATCATATATGTATAATTGCTAAACAATACTTCATAATATATTATAAATTTTTCTCTTAATAGCACCCTCTCTAAATCTATTCTAAACACACTAAAAAATTCCTCTGACGTTAAATAATAATTTTATTTTAATAATTAAACACTGCGATATATTTATACCTTAATTATATCTTAATTATCCTATTGTATTTCATTTTGTACAATGACAGTCTGGTAAGGAAACAATTTCTTAAATAATCAGTATGCTATTAAATTTCGTGCACGCAGTTTTGACACGCTCATCATTGAGCAATATACCATCCAGCCCCGATTATTAGTTTTTTTACTCGTTTCGCGTCGTAGGAAAATATCAGATTTTCCATTCCTGTCACGCTCCTACCAAGGACAGCCGCCGTACTACCGGTGGTCTTGGCGACAGGTCGTTATTTCCCACGGATTCCCAATGTACTCGTCGCGTGTCTCCACCAAGCGACGCTTTTGCTAAAAAGGGTCGCGTGCCTAACAGACAATACAGCCACGTGCTCTTTAGCGCCAACACCTGTCTTCCTCCTATTAAACCGGGGACTATTTGACGCTCAGGGTTAAGTCCTTACCGCAACAGTTGGATTTATACCCCACAGACGTACGCTCAAGCCTACCCAATCCGCGGTGAAGGATTATTCGTAATATACTGCGTCGAATCGCCAAGTAACTCTATTACTTTTACGCGTACCAACTCCGAGTCTTAAAGATTTGCACTACAACATTACATACACGATAATTCTACATTGTCCATACACTAATAATGAGTAAATAGATGCTAGTTCCATAGTTTCTCATCGGTTAAGGAATGGTCTAATTCATGAATAGGATGAGACAAAATTCATGATGAATGGATCAAATTATATTAAGAATTACGTTAATGATGTATTTGATTTAGATAATTTATTTCCCTGGATTGTAGCTATTCACGATAGATTTTTTCGTTTAGAAAGTTCGAAATTGTTTCTATACTTAAGTATGATTTCAGATTTTATTATTTTTAAAGAATTTTCAGTATAAATTTTCGTTATCCCTTAACATATTCTTTCGTAATGAAACAGCGATAATGATTCTGTGGTAATGGTAATCGGTAAATATCTTCCTATGTGTTATAATATTAATATAAATCAAACTCGTCAATATAAGCACAAGCAATAAAAAGTGGAGTCAATATTAAATTCTATCTGAAAGTGTTCACGTAAGGTTTTGAAAAAAGGCTCTTATCATCTACAAAGATAGAAGAACGGTATTTTAGAATATATGTTCTTATGAAATACGCTTCATTGGCTCGAGGTTAAGATGGCTAACCTGGAGTTTATCAATGGAATTCGAAACAGATAGAACAAATGATTGAATGAAGTAAGACATGATTCATTTGACACGATTAGATTATCTATCAATTCTTCTTTAGACCATTCTGAATGGATTGAAAAGATCCATCAATGGATTTGCTGAAAAAAAAAACAAAATTTTAGGTCAACTTTTTCTTTATTTTTTATCTGATCTGCTCATTCTTCATCAAAGTTATAAACATCATGGTATAGATGGATGTATATCGTTAGAGATTTATATTTCCTAATATAATAAACAAAAATATTTATATAATCTGTTTGATGCCTTTAAATATATAAGATAGTGTAAGGTAAACTTAATCTAACTCATTTTAATGTAAAAGTTTTTCTCCGGTCCCAATAGCAACCACCAGATTTTTAAGCGGCTCAAAACCATATAAGTAGTGAATAACCATATATTTAAACTAACTTTTAGATATATTGCATGATATAAACGTTGTAATCAATATAAATTTTATTACAATTTTGTTCTTCTACTCCCAAAATTAAGTTAGATTTTATTAAAAAGTAAGATTATAAATACGCAGTTGTACAAGGTTTGTACATATCCTACCTTTCGACAACTGGCCCATTAGCTCAGTTGGTTAGAGCGTCGTGCTAATAACGCGAAGGTCGCGGGTTCGATCCCCCCATGGGCCAACTTTTTTATTATCTTCTACAAGACACGGTGATGTTATCAGCTTTTATGGAATATGTATTCAAGGGTGTATGCTTATAGTATGCTTATATTTAATATTTAGTATTGTATGCTTTTATTTCTTTTAGTAGTTTATCATATAATCAAAAATTAAGGAAAAGTTGATCCGTCGTGCTTCAAATTGGATTTACACCATTTACTAACTTATGTTGCCTTTACCTGGGTTACATTGATATTACTAGTTGTTAAGAGACTATAGTTGTACGTTTCATATAATTTTAATGGGGACGAATAGAACTTCATTTATATTTGTCGAAGATTTTGGGTTTTGATCTTTTGTTATTATTTAATGATTTTTATGATTTAATCTCAATAGAGCTTAACTTTGTCGATTTTGAATAATTTGTTTTGCGATCAATATGGTTTCTCGCTCGTTTTATTTAAATGGATAGGGATTAGTTTATTTGTGTATTATCGGGATGAATAAGTGTAGAATCACGCCTAAATTGCCTCAAAAGAGAAACACTCGGATATTATACGTCTTCCAAAAATAGATCCGTATACACGTGTCATAATCCAAAATAACCAATCAAAAGCGTTCGTTTTTTGTTTCGCTTTCACCACACAACATCCACTCGCGGAGAAAGTCTATTCTCGCTCTTCTTGTCATCCGTATTGCATTTCGGCTGAACAGCCGTGTTTAAAACGGAATGCGAAACTTCCACTACTTTCCTTCAAAGGAATGACCTTTGATTCGCCATGAAACGCGGTTTTCAAAGGAAGCTTTTTGCGTGGAATCCGAGCCGACTTTGATGCTTTTCACGAAGAGAAGCACTTGATGAGTTCGCAAAATCACCTCACAACATCCTCTTACGGGACAATTACAGTGAGATTTCAAATTCAACAACGGACGTCACAGACATCCAGACCCTGAGAGGAAAATTTCCTCCTCAGCCGGGATTTGAACCCGGGACCTGAGCATTAGAAGATTAGCATGCTAACCATTCCGCCAACGAGGCCGGCAAAAAACATGGCAGCAGGCACATGACGAGGAAGTACTTCTATAAGGGTACGATGCCTTTATTCAATCATACATACATGTATCTATACCTCTAATTATGATCAGGTTTTCATCTAAAGTCATCACTCGAAATTGGAAATAATGGTTTGTTTTCAATGAATAATTGAAATTAGAAGGAAGGAAACAACTTTGTAAGCGGAAATAAACTTCTTTTGTACTTTGATTTGCGATTTATAGATTTAAATTCTTTATATCGAAACATTATATTTGTGTCCAGAACTTAGGATTATAATACTTTTATACTCGCTGCAACATTATTAAGAAGAAATGCTTATTTAGCTAAATTGTACATACGACTGGTTTGCTCATTTTTATCGCATTCAGCGAATTAAGTTTAAATCTTTAGAATAAAAAGGAAGTAATACCTTCATTCCTCATCTTGCCTCATCAGTCTCGTTCTTTATTGTCAACTTTTAGAAGCTAAAACTGAAGAGGATTCTAACATCCTATGGCTATATCCTATATTTAATATACTCCAAATGTTTTCTCTACTTTACATACTATACTCCACCAGATAGATGCTAGCTGATTTTAATCATGGATATAAAAATGAGATATAGTAAAGTTAAAACAACACATGAACGATGTGTGAAACATTTAATACAGATTAATGAATAAATGGGAGTAATACAATAATAACCAACGGTATCGTTATATTGTTATGTGGGAGTATAGTTGTGCGTAGTGACGGCGCCACTATCCGTACAGACTAACAGCGGCAATACTGTAAATTAAATACACAAGTTGAACAAAATGAAAGACTGGTTCACTTTCAAATTCAAGAGAAAGATACATTTAGGAGCCAGTTTTGCTCTTATGCAGGTGTAGAAGTTAGCTAGAAGGTGCTTTCACAGCATCATCACAGAGCGATATTCAACCTGGTTAAGGGATCCTTGATCCATTACATTCAAACAAGTGAATTTCGAAAGTTGGGCATTCCGTCACGTTCTCCATCGCTGCATTTTGTTCCCGAATAGATTCTTCTCGCATATGCTCGTAGTGCACCGCGTTAAGTCACGCTAGTCCGTGCACATGTGTGTCACGGTCGACCCAGTGTAGGAGACCTCATTCAAGGGAAATAAAAACTCCTCAAGGCTCGTTTGTGGTACGCCTACTGGGGATTGTTTTATTTTTCTTACGTCTCTAACTTATGAATGCCTTTGTAATTTGTCCCATTTCCTACTTTCCTATCGTAGGTTTGCGTTAGCATTTTTGAACTAGAATGACATTTTTTTGCAAAGGCTACGTACCGAAGTTCGAAGCGGATCGCTGTCAAAGTGATGCCATTTATGGGTTTCTCTAAAATGGCCATAAGTGGTTATTATATATATTAGGGATGTCAATATGTTCAGTTATCGTCCAGGGTTCGTTTTATGTTATAGAATTTAATTTTAAAAAGATATTTAAATGTAAATAAGTATATTCTATTCGAACAATAAATATGTATGTTTTGTGGTAATACTTCAGATAGATATAGATCTATATAATATAAAACAATTTTTTTACGTATTTAGAGTTTTTTTAAAAGAAGATGGATTGTCCTCTAACAAAGGGAAGTTCTGAAAGGGAATCTTGTTGGTTCGTTTTCACTTTCAAATGAAGGATAGTATTTGGGATCGGTACTCTATTAAAGGAGACCCATTCATAGCATTCGATCCATATTAAAGGTCGTATTCATTCTATATGAATTGAATTTCATAGTTGCATTTTATCTTAACTATTTGTATTAATTTTTATTGCGAATTATATTGCGTATGTACGTCACTTAATGAATCTCAACAAGTAATTTATTTTTATTTCTGATTAATCCTTAAAAATATCTTTAAAATATTAAACTGATATTTATCCAACATAGATATGTAAATTAGAAACTCGAGAACAAATTGTAATAAAATAATACAATGATATACTCTTAAATCTTATCTAAACGAAAGATCTATATTATTGAATATTTTATCCATAATAGGTTTGCAGGGTGGCAGGTTTAATTATCTCTTCGTGTTATTAGTAACCAAGGTGCCACCATATGATTAAACAGTTAATATTTTAATACAGCAGTGTTTCGTTGGTTATTTTTGTTAATTTAAAAGAATATCTTAATTTTAAGTTATATTTTCTATTATTTAATTTCTTACACTTAAATGTGTTAAAATGAGTGATTCAAGGAAATATCAGGATGTTTTATGGATAATAAAGATCCAATGTTTTATGCCTTCCCTAATATTATTTGAAGTATTTCTGTATACATTCATGAGTGAGAAAGAATAGGGACAGGAAATATATAATATGTCATTCGAGATGACAAAATTATCCATGTTGCTGGAATACACGAAGAAGGAGGTAGAGAAATACTAGCAGAAACTCTTTATATAAAACATATGATATGATATGTATAATATGGTGTTGGTATACAAAGCAGATATAACGAAAAATAAAATTATATTTAAGGAAAATATCGGAATTTAAATTACTAGAATTAACACCTAGAATAAACTCGGATGGAATGATAGAATAAATTTTGAACTTTCTACCTTTTAAACTCGAGGTTTTAGGATAGAGTAATGAAGATCGCCATGTGAGACGGAGAGAAAGTTTGCATATCCATTCGTTGCCAAGTAAAAGTAACCAAGTTGACATTATTTAAAAAATAGTCACTCCGAGCGAAACCTTTCGTCTCATTTCATCTACAGAAACTAGAAACTATTCCATTTTCTAACATCACTCATTACGACTTATAACAGGTTTGAAACGATGTTGGATTATATCATTGGATACACCGTCAAAATATTTCGTTTTACATTTTCCTCAAATATTTTTAATATCTTACACAAATATTTCACTACAGTTTGATGGATGGGAACGACACAAGTGATTCATAGCATCATTACGAGCAGATACCTTCCGAGTGGTTCCAATAAAAGAAAATCGCGAGGGAAGTGTTAAACGCTACAATGACACCGTTGCGTTTCTGTTCGAGAGGCGATCAGTCACATAGACACCTGGATTTGATAGACATGGGTGGAGAAGCTGTTTGATTGATGCCTTTTGTGCCTCGGATCCTAATGGACGTCACACGCACGGATTGCACCGTGAATGCATTCGTGCGCGTCGTTAGCGATCCATTGAGGACGCACCATTTAATCCAGACACGTGATGGTGGCAGTTTTTTTACGTTGCCATTATGGCTTCATCTTCAGCGCACGATTGGCAGATCGCTGATTTACACACTTCCACGTAATTCATGGTTGCTGTCTTCATTGTTGCGTTGCTATGGAATTCGTCTCCGAGGTAGTAGATATTGTGTGCGTCTTAAAAAGCAATTATGTTATGTTTAATCAGTATTTGGTTCATATATAGACCATTATGATGGTAAAAATTTATTTTTCTATAGAAATTCATTGTATTCTCTTATTGTTATTATTTAATATGATGGGTATTAATTTAGCCTTTTTGGATGCAAGCTGAATAATACGTTCCTTAAAACACCGCCATTAAAAATATTCTGTGAAAAAAGTATCGTATTGATTTAGTTGGAGTTTCGAGTCCAAAGTATAATAATGTTATTCTTTATCGAACACTTATCGTGTTAGTTCCGCAGTTATTGAACTCTCGACTAAACAAAAGTAAGAAACCGGTTCGTATTTATGAAAGAAAAATGATACAGCAAGTTCTTATGAATTTTGTTCGTCTTAAGTTGACTGACAGATACATGAAAAGTAGCTGTTATCTGTTTTCCATGCGAACAAATGTCATACCTATAATGGAAATAGATTTCTGTATAGCTTTTGGTCCTCCTGTTGAAGTAAGTTCCTGCTTATCCATGCAAAAAGTACATAGACAAACTTTAATTAAAGTTATTTTTTTACACTATAATTAATTTTCGTAAAATTTTAAACTATTTTTAACATGTATATTGTCGTCTTACAATAATAATTTTCAAATAAGGACTAATTTTCTCTTCCAGAATATTAACCTAATTATATACATAATAATGTATCACTAGGATGGTCCCATGAATGTTTTTGGTTTGAGATTATAAGGACGATTTAATTTCAATTTGTTTCCTTCCATCTACATTCATCTTACGATTTTATATCCTTCCATTGAATGTTCTGCACAAAGTTTCTCGCAGAAAAAGGATATTTTATTTTCCATTGCTCTGATTCGTAAAAAAGTTATAATTAATATAGAAATTAAATGTATGTTTCTACTTTTATTGAGAATAAAAAAAATGGAAAAATATTTTCCGTTGTGTAAATAGAACGTGGTAAAAAAATATAGTGTAGCAGAGCGTGGTTTCGATCCACGGACCTCTGGGTTATGGGCCCAGCACGCTTCCACTGCGCCACTCTGCTGTAGGTCCGCTAATGGGATTATACTCTATTTTCTTTCTAAACAAAAGTGACACCTATTTTTCGTTGAATAGAAAAAATTAATACTTAATACGGACTTAGTTGCTGATGAATGGGCTTCATAAATTATTTTTGGAATATCCGTTAAATTTTCCTAAATTATACGATGACTGCTTTTTTATAGTGCTATTGATAACAAATTTGGCAAAATATAGGCCAGATCATATCTTCATGTTATAAAATCCAACTTTTGTGAAACAAATTTTGGCTCTAAAAGTGATTAGATAATTTAATCCTTGCGGTTGTGTATCTTATCAAAGTTTTCATATTTAGTCACACGTTAAAAAATTTCAACTTAAATATATATTTATAAATCTTTATTATTTATAGACAGTTGGCTAGGAGTATCTCAGTTTACAACGTATTCGATAACTAAAAAATTAGATGCGTACATATCCGGGTCAACTAATATCCAATAATTTGAAATAAACAATTTCTTTCCTTTCTTCCGGACTCCAGGATCCGTTTCTCTGGAAGTAAACATCTTCTTCGTGTTTGCCATTCACTTGCTTTATTCACCAGTTCCATTTACATTGTTGATTTTCTCGGAAGCTGCATACGGAAGTGACATATTGTTACTTTCTCTCTCGTTGCTTTGGAGAAAGCGCTTTTTGTGATTTGTGATGGGGGTTTCTATGCAAACAAATCCTAAAAAACACATGAGAGTACATGCAAACTGGTCGTCATGGATAAATTAATAAATTTCGTTTTTATTACTTTCTAGAATTAGAACATTTTAGAATAAGAGCATCCAGTTTCAACCACAATTAGACGGACTTTAACTTTAAAATTCATGAATGGTTTCAACACCGATAATCATATAAGCCATTTATTGGGTATATAAATAGAATAATCAACCAATTTAGGAGATTAAATCGGACTTTTTTTAGTGATAAGTCATAGCAAGAACATCGATTCAGCATTTTTATCGTCTCCGAAGAAAATATTTTCTGCTTCTCTCGGTTCTGATAAGTTGGAATACTTACATTTTAATCCGAGACGAACCTTTTGCCTTCCCGTATGGAACTTTTCCTTATCGATTAGTTTTCGAATGCACGTTCACGGATCAGTATCTTATCTTTGGCGTGAAAAGATATCACGGATGAGATGCGATTAAGTGTATACTGCCGCACCAATGTCAACTATGATCAAGAGCTGATCACGTATTTGGTCTACGTGTTTCATTGACCAAAAGTTTGGAGTTTTTGCAATTTTTCGCGAAGTTTCCCGTATTTAAATGCACACTAACATATGTTTGAGAGGAATAAGGTGAATATCTCACACACACACATAAAAATAATATATACAAACATTATTATAATACCGTAAGGGATGTTAAGAACAATTAGTAAGTCGGTTTCTTCACGGTTTTATTCGGAGAGGATTCCCAACATTGAAATATACCTTATCTGTTAGTGAACAGCTTATTCCATAGAATGGGAACCCTTGTTTCCGTTCATTAAGGTTGTAGCTCCATCTAAAATGAATGTAGACCTTCTCTTAAAAAACTAAAACACTGACTCTTATATCTCAAAATCTCTCCCTTCTATGAAATGCAGAATGGAACATTTTCATGTATCCTTCCAACCTAATGAGTTGTCTTAGATTTCTAAGGAATGAAATAATTTCCAATTAATTATTATGAGAGGTATAAATCGCAATAAACTTTTGCAATGTTGATTTTCGGAAAAGATTTAGTTTTATATCGTGACAAAATTATCTAGTTGCAACGAAGGTGTTCATCTCAGTCATTCATATTCCACACGTTTACTTGTAAGTCTTTCATGTCCTAATCATGAATTTTCTCCCAGTATTTAAGCTATGATGACGAATGATTAAATTCGTGTAAATCCATAGAAGTGAGTTTAAATGCCACTTAGAATGAATATCAATATTCATTCATCTTATCGCAGAATTAAATGTACTTTTCCCCAAATTTTGTACCAAAATACTCGTGAATTCTCTTTATTATAGAGATATGGTACAAGAGCACTAATCTTTTCAACAGATTTTGATTGTTTATTGTCAAATTCCATTCACTTTCGCTATCGTCTGTAGGTTTTTTCCTGATTTGTCCGTGAGGAATTGTTCACAATAGCTCTCGTTAGGTAGAAAAAAATTGTCCTTGAATGAAAGGGTAAGATTTTCCGAACTCGTCACTCCTTTTTCTCTTCCAGATAAACTGAATATTTGTTGATATTTTACAACGAGGCTTCATAACTTAAAACTGTGCCTTAAAATGAATCAGCTTATCACGTCTTACCCAGGGTAAATTAGCATTCATAATAATCTCTGTTGAGAACAAAGTCGCGTCTTCAAATCAGCAAATTTGATAAGGTCTATAAAGGATGTTCGTTTTATAATATACATTTTAAATTTAGATTATTAAATTTCGTAAGTGTGTATCATAAAAATGTTATTATTTCACCGCTAAAGATAATGGTTATGGAATAACATTTTCAATTGTTTCATTTCATTTCATCAATATTTGCCTATTTTGTTCATGATAAACGATAAAAAGAATTGTAAATACACCTTTAATTATTGGAAAAATATTTCCCTTTCAATTTGTATATTGGTATCACATAGGGCAGTATTCTAATCGGCATACCTTTCTCTCAGAAATTGAAAGCGAGAGATCACTCCCGCCCTGGGCGGTTTCCGAATAGACCCAGTTGTGAGTCATAATGGAAAGTAGGTTCCCAAAGGAACGCGTTTGGACCAATTCATATTCCCTATGTATGAATATGCTAAGCTGATTTGATTATTAGATGTAAAGTTTCTATTTTCGCATTAAGTTTGATTGATCGATTTTGCTCAAAGAGCAGAAAATGTATGTGATCTGTACATAAATTTACTAGATAAATATTTAAGGGTTGATAGGGTAATATTGTTAATCGCCACAATTGGATTATTCATTATATCTGCATAGATTAATATAGGCACTTAATTTGAAATATCGGCATTAATTTTGGCTAAGCAAGGAACTCTAAATAATCTATGTATTAGTGATTATTGAAGAAATTTTGTCGCTTATTCTTGCATACAGAACTAAGAAAACATGGAAAAAGATTGAGCTTTACTGCAAATGTTATGAGAGAATTTCGTATAGGAAAATAATATGGGAATAAATGTCTAATATACCTTTCATAAATACCGTATTCCTTTCAGAAGAACAAAAGATTTCTCATCAGCGGTGTAACGTAGATCCATCACCTTTCGCCATATTTCCACGCTTTTCCTGAAGAACTTCTCATGCTTGTAAGATTTGCTATTAGTTAATTTAAGGGTTTTCCTCGAATTTCAAATATAATTATTTTTTATTCGTCATAACAATATATATTTCTAATACACAGTTTTACTGTATGTGGCCTTTTCAGTTTTCATTGATCTCGGTAAATGGGTATAAAAACAAACGGGATGAGCTGTTTGCAATTATCTATCTTATCTCGAAGTAAAAATGGCTTATCCGGTTTACGCAATCTATAATAACATTTTTCAGTTTAAATGCAGCAAAGTTGATGGTGATTGATGTTATCTATCTAACCGTTTGGGTTGCATGTTATACCCTAAGCAACATTCTCTGCATCCAAAGGTGTAACAATTTCTTTAAAAACCGACTTTTACAATGCACCAGAAAAAAATGGAATTCTTACATTATTGTTCATGTACATGTGTAAAAAATCGAGCAGATTAATTACATTTAAATCGATAAAATATTCTACTTATTCCATGTGGAATTGTTGTTTTGAAACTATTACTTAATGTATGGATGGACGGAATAATAGATACTTAAAGACCATATTTATCGGCTTCTATCACAATTATCTTTGAGTATAAATTCCGACATTTTTGTATTCTTCTACGTTTTTTATATACAAACATCTTTTTGAATTTTTTCTTTAACGAGCTATTGTATGACTGGATATTTACTTTACATCTCGAAACTACATTCCCAATGATTCAAATGCATACATAAATACTGCATCTTAAAATGTTACATTTTTATTACTATAAAATTCAATAAGAGTGATTTTCATCTTTAATTTAACTTTGATGCGATTATTCGAATATCTGAACTTTCTATGCATATATTCATTGTGTTCTATCGGAAACTTTGCTCCCAATATTTTGACGTAACATCCTCTTGTCCACGTAACTGTTCCTTTTATTTACATATCCGATCGACGGAGATATTTCCTGAGCTCGGTTTTTCTTCGTTCAAGAGATTTCATTCCATTGTTACACGGTCCGATGAGCAGCCCAACAAGAATCACCGAGAATGAGTCATTCGATTGTCTAAGCATTTCTCTGAATTACTACCAACAATGCAACGCTGAATTTGGTTTATCTCGACAATGAGTGAATAGACGCATCCGCTTAGTGGCACAATAATCGATGATTAGATCATTTTATAAGGTGCATCATTACGCAAAGTCATGAATGTACATATCTGAGAGAGCTATAGATGAGTAAATTTTAAAATGATTCCCCACTAATTAAAAATGAAGTTTTAAATACTGATAATGTGATATATACATATATAAATACTAATGATGAATTGTCAAAAATGATACGTATGATATGTAATTAAAGTTAAATGATATTAAATAAAATAATTGATTTGAAGAGGAAATTCTTCAATGATTGCTGAGCGAACCAACCATTCGTTACAACAATCTAAAGAGTGATTGCTTAGATTGTTGAGAATTGCAGTATAAACATATTATGAAGTATAAATAACAACAATAGGAGGGATAATTCTTTTTTACGTAAACAATTGTTGAATATTAAGCTATTCCAATACAATATTTAGTCTTTGGAGTTTGTCTACCGATCGTTCACCCACTAACACCATAGGAATCCATCATTTCATAACTATGCGTAGCTTTGGAGCCTTCGTAGGGAACGGACTGTGGCAGTTACTTCTACCTGCGGCCACTGGTGGAGACGAGGCGTTCGGCGCCGGGGGAAAACGGCCGAGGTTGCGAAACACCTTTCTGATATCTCTAGCTGGTCTTTTTAGGATAACGGTAAAGCGGCTGAGGCATCGGAGGGACGGCTTTTCTTTCCTTCTTCAGCCGTCGACCGCTGCACACCTGCCCGTCTGCCATGGTCGGTTCTTAGTGCGCAACCCAACTCCCGGTGTGCCCGAGTTTTCCCTTTCGAAAGACATTTTGTGCTGGTGCTGTTTTGATTTAGTGATTCGAGTGCTCGTTGCATAGGAATGGAGGCGAGACACTACCCTTACGCACCCACCACGATCCCCAGGGATCGGGGGCCGGACATGAGGTTCGATCCCAGGTACTTCTGCAAACCACCAGGGATCCTCAAATCCGTTGAGGTGGTAAGTTCGAGATGGTTTTTTTTTATTTTTTGGTTTCTTTACCGTCGCTGACCGTGAAGCCTTTTCTTTCAAATTTCGTGACACGGTTTTGTTGGAGAAAGTATTACGATCGATGGAGGTAGAACTTTCACACAACTTTCTTCCAATCGGAAGGTTTTTTTTTTTCACCAAAGGGAGGGTTTTACAATCCGAAAGTGGAGTTCGTTTGTTGTCGCGTTCCCCTGTCGTCTCAAGACCCACCTGGCGTTGTTGCGCGTCTCGAATTGTTGGCACTGACGATTTTATTGTTGGTAAACAACGCGGTTGTTCATTGTTGTGGACAAGGCATAGAAAGCTTAAGTTAGCCAAATCAAGAAGCCGGTTTCTGCTGTTTTTCTTTGACATTTGATATTGAAAAGTATACAATAGTTTGTCTATTTAATTGTAGTGTGAGGTATATTGATATAAAAATTATGCATCACCAAACCTCAAGTATATCTACACTCATTTTTGTAATATTCGATCTCCAAGGAACGCTTTAAATATTCAATTATTTACTTAAATATCTTGTTTTGCATTTTAACATGGTGACGTTAATGAATTCAATTAAACTGGATGAATTTAATGGAGTGATAACGTCTGAAAAAAAACAATTAACAACAATCTTTCAACAATCAAAACCGGCGTAAAACCTGATTGTTATAGCTTCAATCAAAATCGTTTTTGGGCATAAATGATGCTAATATTAGAAGGAACTGTTATTAGCTTAATTATTGTTGCTCTTGAAGTCTCGCGGGTTATAAACAGACTCTAATTTCAATCCATTAATTGGTAAAAACATGCACGACCTCTTTCATTATTTAACACACTGTTGTTAATCATGATGAGTTGTTTATCTCATTTCCACTCCTTAGCTACATCAGTGAGATACGTAGGTTGATGCTGCGTAGTTTTTCCTTATAATCAATGGCTATAAAATCACTGATGTCACCGTGAAAGTATTTCTATAGTCGCTCTAATCCACGGTGACTGTCGTGCATCGAAATGTATCTCTTGTCGTTTGAATCATCATCGATCACTTTACATGGACGTGATCTGGTATCTAATCGTGAATCGGGATGAGCATTTTATGATCCGTGAATGACTTTTCAAAAGATATGTCAAGGATCTGCGTAGTAAGTCTCAATGATTCTTTTCATTCATCAAAGTTCTCGTTGGTTTTGTGGAAATACACATCTGAATAGGCGTGGGCATGTTTACAGATGGCGACACTGTATGGGACCGTGAAGCACAGAACGTTTTGGGTTCTTCTAATAACCTTAACATAATTAGCAAATGGAGAATGCTTAGCATTGCTCAGTTCTCATTAACTTGTTCCATTAGTTCCTGGAGTGTGCATTTGGACATAACGGTCGCGGGTTTAAACTCCGCCTAGGGCGTGGCGTCTGAACCGCTTCATTTGAAACGTTTTCTATCCGTGACTTTTTTTAAGGGAATAATAAGTTGACTTATCTTCGTGATACGTTAACACTAAGACAATTGTTATAATCACTTCAAGTTACTTTCACATTGTCGAACGTCAGCCAATGAATAAGTAATAAGAGCTATTAAAAATACATCCTACTATGCCACCAGCAACAATTATTGATCAATCATTGCCCTAAAACTATAAATAATCATAATTTTAAAATCACAAGCTATAATTTATTCTATAGTCGCAATTTTACTTTGAGTTCCTCTTCATTTTATTCAATTACGATCTATTTTGCACTGTTCTCTTTCATCAATCATATTGTTTTTGGAGATTATTTTGGAGTTATTTTTTCACTTAATTAACCTGTAATAATTAACCTCATTTTTACCATAGGGATTATCATTTATAAATATCATTATATATTTTCAAATTTTATAATACATCATACACTTTGTATCCACAGAGATACGGCTAATTGTCTTAATTACACTACATTATTATATTGTTGTTTTCGAATATCCATCAATGTTTTTAACAAAAGTTTGGTCCATTGATAGTATTTGTATCGTAAAATGTATTTAAATGTATTTGTCAACTTGGGGAAAATATCTTTCTCTTTTTCTATCAATATGTTTACTCGAAAGTGAAGAATTTTAGCATGCATTTATTATTTTTGAGATTCCCAATGGACTTTTTCGAGAAAGTGTTTTTAACCCATTTGAGAAATTCTTTAAATCTTATCCTGTTTTTATAAAGTAATGTGCACCTTTTCCTCATACGTTCTTATGTAAATATGCAAAGTCGTTTACGATAATGAAACTCTCAAATAATAATATAAAGAGCTTTAAACTACAGGAAAATGTGAATGATTCTTATATAGGGAGCATCAGCATTTATGTCTGATCAGCTGTAAAAAAATCTGCTAAATGGGGGGGCGAAAGCTTTTAATATATTCATATAACTATCATTTTAAATACTTATATCTCTGACATGAATGAAAAATAAACATTACCTTTTAAAATAATTAACAATGTATCAGTTGTTACGATAAATAAAGGTCATCAATTAACATTCATGAAACTAAAGGCGATTGTGGTTACTCTTTCTTTGGACTGTAACTAACACTTCACCATCTTCATATTCATTTCTTTTCCAGCATCTTGCATTTACGGAAATCCATTTCAGTCTATGTAGAATTCTCATTATCGATACACATCAGTCGAGAGACGTTCGAGATATTGCAATAGATTTTATCTCGATTCTAAGGCACCGATCAAACATCCATATCAGTTTCCGTATCGAATTCTATCACGCGTGCGTCATACCGCACGCTTCACGAATCCACGTCTCCCGTGAGGATAGGATACCGTTGGACGCGCCTCATAGCATGAGAACCGGAAATTCAAAATTGGCTTCCTTTTGAGCTACGATATTGTCATTCCGTGTCACTTGCAAGGTCACTGACAGATACACAGTGGAGTGTTCGACCGGAAGGCCGCTATGAACCTCGACCCATATAACACACGGCTATCGGGACCTCCCCTATCAGTAGCTCATTCCCCAGCCGAGAATTTAAACTGAATCGGTCTTTGATAGGGTGCATTTATTTGGAGCTACGACGTATGCTATCATTATTTTTCTTGGATTCTTGGGTATTCAGTCCATCAAAATTTTATGTTGTAATTGCAGCCATTATATATTTGCATTGGTCCAGATATATTGTTTTCTAATAAATATATAGCGTGCCATTCAACATTGCAATGATATTTGGGATAGCTTTTAATTCTTCAGGATCAACTATCAGCAAGTTTAAGAGGAAATATAATTCATGGACAAAGGTGAAGAATAAGGTATAGAGCCTTTGAGTTCTGGATAGAACCAGGATATTATCAATGGAAATGACGTTTCGCGATGCGACTAAATGATTAGCTCTTTTCATTTTTAAGATTCTAAGAATCTTTCTATTTCAATCCTCATACTTTTAAAAATTATAATTTACAACGCTAAAAACTTTGGATTAACTTAAGAATTTAAGGAATTTAAGAAGGCGAAATACGCTTGATTAGCATAAATTGTATTAAAATATTGTATCTTATTTATATCTTTTATAATCGTATTAAATTAACAATTATCAAGCAAATTGATTTAGAATCATTAGAATATTTTTGTGACACCAGCTATTCATTATCACCCGCTATAATGGAGTCAAGCTGTGAAAGAGGTAATGATTTTCATCCAATTATTTCACGAGATGAATCTTCCCAAGGTTTTGTGTACTTTAGCTACCTATACAGTTTTCGAAATAGCGAATCTTTTGTAGGTTATAGGTGATTGATTGCACTCGTATATCACGAATAAGAAGTGACACAGCCCACAAATCTATCAAAGATAGTTACATTGCAAAATTTATGACTGACGTGTTATCCTCCTTACTCATCAGGACGTAATGAGTAGAGTCCTTGAAAACGATCACTTCATCTCTATGTTCTGCTATGCATGTATACAGATTCATCATTAAATCTCTGAGGATGGTATTTCTTTCCATTTCAAACTCTTCTAAGGAAAATGCTATGTACGCTCTACAGAACTATTGCAATAAATCTCTGGAAATAATATTATCATAATAACTGTGTTACATTCCTACCTAGAGAGAAGCTGTATTCATATTACACAGAATTTGGTGTATGAAAAATTAACTTTATGGCATATCGGATGTATTTTCAGAAGTAATTTTCTGCGTTCGCATTTATATTCTTGAGTGAACGAGACTATGTAACCGTTTCAGCTAAGAGCTAGATTGACAAAATAATATTCAAGTTTGTTCAGGTAACGTATGGAAATTCTTGACGAGGAAATGTTGTTAAATTTACGTAAAGATAATTCTTGAAAACACCATTCACCATTAAAGAACTATCTGTTACGTACGTATAAATTTTATTCACCATAAACCTCGTAAAGACCCTCTCAAAAGTATGCATGGAAATGTATATGTGTAATTTTATTTTATACGATAAGGTTTATCTATTATATAATATTATATATGATAATATACTTTGATGACGTAAATAATATTCGACATATAAGAAGAATTTGGCCCAATTCTCCTTTTCCCAAGGTTTGTTAGGGACTGCCAAACAGTGTTTATTTCTGTTCGCCAAATGTTGTAATCTCCTGGGTAACCAAACTGTGTTTTCGTTGCAGATTCTCGGCGTCAGCTGTTACGGAATCGTGGCTTTCTCAGGCATCGATATGTACGCAGTTGGAATGCTACTACGCGTATTCTCTCTGGCAAGTGCGCTCGTCTCTTCGTGCATCTTGTGTTTCTACGTCTATCACGTGGTCGAATACTACTACAGGATACAGTGGCTGAGGATAGTAAGTCGATCCTAACTCATGTGTGCAATCAACTTAGTGGTTGGAATGTGCTAACAGTGAATAATTTACATATTATTCGCTATTATGCATTTAATGTTTATAGATATATTATACTATTATAAAAAAAACTTCCGTTGAGAATTTAAATACAAGATGTTGAATTAACTTAATAAGATAGTAATTAGTGCTGTTTTAATTATCTTTCGTGGTAGAACAGATTTATTATTTCTATTCTGTCTGATATACGATCTTTAATTATCAAATTTTAGCACTTCTTCTTACGTAATAATATCTTTTGATGTAATATTGTCATATACCTTATGTCGGCCTCATCTGCGATCTTCATGTATTTTCTTAATATTATAACCGTGTTGTTTTAAAGTAGTTTGTAAAAATGTTTTCCATTCTAGCTAGTCGGTGCACATAAACTAAAAAACTTTTTGTCCGATATTGCGGAAAGCCGTCTAATAAATGAAGAATTAAGATAGCAATTTTTATTTTACAACGGTAGATTTTTCAATGATAATTGTTATATTATTTTCAGTAATAATGTTTGTTGAAAAATTAACCAAACAAAATAAATATACCAATTACTCTCTTAATTAAAGTATTTTAATCAGTACGTTTTATAGTAGAATGCAAAGAGAATTAAAACCGCCGACGACTAAGATTCTGAACATTTTTATTCTTATCAATGCAATAATTCTGTCATTTTTCCCGTTAAATTTCCTTGGCCTTTCTAGCTCCAAATATTCTTAGAAATTTTCCTCTAAAACTAGGATATAAATCGTTGGCATTCCTTCTAAGTAGCCTCCCCTCTAGGTTTACCCCAAAACTCTTAGAATAGGATGCTTAAGCTTCCTGCTAAATATTTCTTTCATAACCATAACCTTTGAATACTCTTACTATAGTCGGCTTACAAGTTTCCCTAGGAACCATTCCCATTCACAAAGCACAGCAGGTACCATGGAGATAGGCGCCAAGTTTCCGTAGAAAGTAGATAAAAGGACTTTCCATGTACGAGTATATCCATTGGAAGGGACCGGAAGTCGATTTCAAATTCGGTTACGGCTACCTTGGTGACCAGTGAATGCACTTTTGAGGTCTAAGTAGTTTATGAAGTATAAAGTACTTAAGGATATTGGGTTTTTTTGGAATACTTTTAAATAAAAAAAAATCATTCATTAGTTAAGAACATACACTCCTATACTTGGAAAAGAACCTTTATTGAATGGCAACAAAGGGTAGCTATTCTCTGAACGTGTTTATAATTAAATAAAATTGTTTTTATTTTATTTTACTTACGTAAATTTTTGATAATTATTTATATTTTTTGAAATAGAGAAAGAACATTTTGATTTTATTTGTTATATTATGTGTGTCGAATAGAACTGTATATATAAAAACAAGCTATATACAGTACCATTTTTCCTGAAAACTTGATACTTTGATTCAGTTTCTTCGGTTCTAGATTCAAATAAGTGTAGAAAATTGATCTAAATATATATAATATTCGTATCAATATATTGCTTAAAATCAGAAATTTTCATTGCAAAGTCATAGATACTCTTAGCTTTCTCACAAGTTAAGTATTTTATTTTCATTATTGCTATAGTAATAATAAAGGAGAAGATATAATTTCTTATTATGGACAGTGTGTTAAGAAAGGTTAAGAGAGCCTGCCAAGGGAAAGTTTCACGGTTTAACGCTATCCAATATCACGGTTAGTTGGCTTAATAATTTAATCCCGATAACAAACTCTCACGCGTATCTAACAAGCGAAATAGTCCGATATAGCGTTTGATAGAATTCTTCCAGAAATGAATTTCTAGGTTAATAATGTCATCGGGAGTTTTAGAAAAAGATTTCGAAATAAATTAAGCGTTCATAGACTGCTATTTAAAAAAAATAAATTGTTAGTATAAACATACATTGTTGACGCTGTTTTAATAATGGTTTAGGCTGCGGAAGATTTATGTTACTGGATTTAATGAAAAATAAGCTTGATATTTGAGTTTTATTTACGGGAAATAGTACCAGTAATGGACTAAATAATGTTTCATAAGTTTCTAAACCAATTACTTGCCCATTTTACTTAAAATTACTCTGTATGTGAAAGATATTCATAAGATATTTACAAGATTATCTTTAAGTGTAACTCATACACGGATGATATGAATTACGTACGCAGAAATACCGTAAGGTCTATTTCTCTGTTAACTTCGTACATACGTATCTCAGTCTTTTTAAATTAAACATAAGCTCCCAACCAGACTGTACTTATGCACATTAAGAAGGAGTTTATAGTGTGTATCTTTCTGCTTATCTCTTTCATTTCTATGTTAATCAGCTCTGGGCTCTTGATAAGCGAGCGTTACCCGAACCCGTTTTTGCACTCTGCTATTAAGTTTTAGGTGCACCTGTTGATTACGAACATGAGACACATGGGCGAAACTTGCGTTGCGTATTACGTCGCTGAAAAGTGCCTTCAGTGGGTCATTAATACTCTAATTAGGGTTAAATGAGCTAAAGCTTTGGAGCATCTAGTCAGAGAGGATTAATGGTTGTATTTAATCTAAACTTGCCGTTTTTTATTTGAAAAAATGTGGTAAAATCTTTTGTTGCGTTGGAAAATCTCTAATGTATAAATGTGTGTTACAATACTATCAACAGAGTGTTCCTTCATAAAATGTGCTCTAAATATTATGATTTAAGTTCATATTATTTAATGTAACCTAAATATCATTTTAGATCTAGTTCATCATCTATCAGACACGATTAATATCACTAATCGTATTTTTGAGTAATGTAATTTATGAAAAGAACACCCGAGTAGTTGAAGTGTACATTTATTCAATCATAATGAGCTAGTATGATTGTCATTAATCCAATTATTAATTAAACTATAATATACCGAGTTATTGTATACGTTAATACATGTATACAATTGAGAAATTCCCGTTTATATTCTGTTAAATTCCATACCATCAAATTCCATTGTTGAAAACCACGAGTATTATTGTATTTGATGTAACTTAGGCTATGCTTTATAACTCCTAGAATATTACGCTGAGTTGGGATTTTATCTGCAAACTATGAATGAAATTATTTTTACGATCTATGACGTGGAATAATTTTATAGCTGCTCGCCATGGCCGGATTGAAGGGATAATGAGTTAATTGTTAGGGATTAAGATTCGCTTTGTTGATTCAAGCAGTAAAACAATGGTCACAATGTTAGCGATGATCCTGTTCCAACGCTTAAACAAAGAAACTCTTATTATCAACAGTTTACAATGTCGATTTCCCACGTAACCGGTTGTAAATTAATTGATGTAAAATTTTAATGGGATTATATTAAAGCAATTTCATCTGTTTAACCTCACAAGTTCTTCTGGGAATTTAAGAGTGAAAAAGATTATATTCCTTCAATATGGCTCGATAATTATAAAATATTGATGAAATTTTATGCTAATTAGAGGTTGATGAGTCTGTGATGATACTTAGCAGCCATCAATGGAAAATTTTATTCGCTTGTTGCATATCTAACTTGAAAATTAACCTTTAACGTGGTAGTACATTAAAGAAAACTATTAAGCAGTTAGAATTTTAAATGTAATGAAGGTTATAGTATTTAAAAGTGTATAAAGTGGTCGATAGTGTTGCCACTTACGACGGATAGTGGCTAAGTAGATTCTAATTTCTTCTCTAATAAATGTGGTAATCTTTAATTTATTCTGTATTATTCATTCATGAACAATAATATTTTTTTAGTACTGAACCATATTTTTGTGCTAGAATGAAGGAAATCTGTAATCTTAAAACATATTTTTTCAGCAATATATATAAGGTTGTGAACTTTGGAGCGATATTTCTCATGAATAAATGTTCTATTCTATTTCAGGAACTAGTCATCTATCTGTGTTTCAGTGTAGTGTACTTAATATTGGCAGCGCTTTCAACGAAATCGGCGGGAATAAATGATGGTTTCACGGCGGCATCGGTAAGTTTTATATTCTAATTTATAGAATGTTTTAACGCCATTAGAAATATATCACCAGAAAAAAGTTAGCGTTCTCATAAGGGTAATAAGGCATTTATGATAATAAGTTTAAATGAAATTTAGTTATAGTATTTGAATAGTATTTTGTCTACTTTATAGCTGATTTATGTATTAATACATTCTCTATTTATCGTCAAATTACGAAATTTTAATGACGTGTAATTCTTTTAATCGTACACGAAAAGTCTGAATTAAAAGTTAGAAAAAAGTCATTTTATTTGATTTTTATTTTATATTATATGTACCTTTACTTTTTACAAATTCATGTCTCTTTTACTTTCATTCGTATTAATTTTTTTACCCCGTTACAAAATTCATTTCCGTTGTATGAATTATACGCTTAACCTGATTTCCACGAACGCATCGACACGTATTTTTAATTGTTTTTTTTTACATTTCTTCTTCAGGTATTCAGCTATCTAGGAATGCTGGTATTTTTCATAGATTTCATTCTGAAAATCATACACATCCGATCTGGGGAGCCTGCACAGGGAGATTTCACCAACGGGGTCAGAAGAATTTCCGAATTCGTGTGAATTGTGAATATTCTCTCAAACTTCGCTTCGAAATATTGTTTCGAATGGAATGGACATTATTTTTTCAAAAACATTTCATCATAATCGTTTTTTGGCAGTCGCTGACGATTTAAAAATATTTTAGTGTGATAATGACTCGTTTGTTTGCATCGAAAGACTTCATTGTTGGAAGAAACTTCCTTTTTCATTGTTCCTTCATCCTCTTTTTATAACGTGGATCGTTTTCATTAAATTTTCTTAATTAACCTAAAGCATATGTTTGAATTACGTCCTTTTGTGGTTTGGAAGATACGCACGTATATGTTTTATAATACCCTGGTTTCCATGGATGCAATTCATATTTCGTCTAACCAACATGTATGTATTTACCTAGCTGGTAATCGGTCTTTCACAGGTTGTGCAAAGATTCATTGTGTCCCTTCACTATTATTTTTGCGTACTATACGAGGAAAGATTAATATATTTTAGAGCAGTTTGGTTTTTCATCTATTTTCCTGATTTTTCTTGTTGTTTTGTAATCGTTAGTGTACGTAGTATCGACAACATTTTTCAAACAAATATTTTATCGAAATTATCAAAATAAACTGTAACGCTGTCTACATATTCTTTCCTCATGAGGTTATACATTTTTACGGTACATTGTACTTTTCTATGTACTGTTTTAAAAGTACTTTTGGAACTGATTGATAATTTTCTTTTTTCTCTACGTGGCATATCCATCAGCTATTGATTCGGATATATTTTGCTCTTCAATTTAGTTTCATGGTTTACGAGATTTATTTTTCAATTCGACCTTTATATTGTTAAATTATATTTGCTTAGGTTTTTTGATTTTTTATACATATTAATCGAAAAATAAACCATGAATAAATCTTATTCCTGTATAATCATGGAATTACGCTTTAAAGACTCATACGACTCTTCTGATAGATATGCGCAAATTTCCAATTTTATCTTCCATTACGCATGAAACTATTTCGAAGTTACGAAAAAAAAACTTTAAGGAAAGGTCAAGCAACATAAAAATCACATGAGTGAAAGTAAATGAAACTGTGGCACACTCACCTTCCCTATTCATGTGGACTGCAATGCATTTCTTGAGTCTGCAATGAGGACACCAGTTTCTTCGTGCCTTGTCTACCACGCATTTTCCAGTGCCAGCTGCAAATTCATTAATTTTTATTATCTTTATGACCATTGGACATATTATTCCTATAAATATTGTTGAAGAAGATGATTTTTGATATCCATTGTCAAACATTCAGACGAAGTTTCGTTACAACAATTGTCTGTCACAACAATGGCCCTAGCCAACAATTAAGTATGGAAAACCGTACACAATCGTATATTAATTTTCTAATCAGCTCGAATACTGATTATAGAATTCAATGGGAATGATAATTAATTAATTTTATTTAAAAAGTGACGCTTCTAAGGTCTTGTTACATAGTATTTTTTCATAAAATGTCTTAATCGTGGCATCCGCATTATTATCTATCCAATTATTCCGCGTCACAATACTATAGTAGTATATAATTCTTTATAACAAACAACAAGACTGAGGCAAAAAGTGTTTAAAAGCTAAAAATGCTAATTATAATGTCTATCTTTCTCAGAAAGAAGATGAAAAGATATTTGGCAAAACCAGTCGCATAGTGAGGAAATTCTGATGAAAATTGAAGAGTTTTTCTTCGTGATATCCTTTTTGAAATGAATTTCAAGAAATTTACGCCTGATCATTTAGATTTTATTACCTCCTTATACAAGTGGTTGGTTGTCTGGTAGACAAAGTAAGAATTGATATACTACATATATTTCATAGTTTTAAAGATTAGATTCTTGTAAAACATTCTTTAAAATGCTAAAAAAATCAACTTTCCCTTTTCTAATATAGAATCTAAGAATCTATTTAAGTGAAAGAAATTACAGAAGATATAAGAATTAAGAACATATATTTTTGAATACGTGTATATCATTCCATATAAGTCCCGCTGGTGAAGAGCATTTCACCAAGTGATTGATGGTAAGTATCAGTTTATATATTTTACTAGGATCAACGTATCTCTTTATTTTTTATCTTATTTCTATAAGATGCTTTTACTTCTTTTAACTTTGATAAATTCTGTCTAATTTTTATCTTCCTTTGTTAAATCTTTTACGTTATGTTAAATTGACTTTGTACGTCAATCATTGTACTGTAGTTTACTGTGGTTGCAATTTACATATTTGACTAGCGTTGAAATCTCCGACTCCAATTGTTGCAAACGTTAAGAAATACATTTCATATTATTCTTTTATTTTAAGTTATTGACGTGCCAAGTTTTGAGGCATCAACTCAATAGGGACTTCGTTATTTACGACAGACATTTCTATTCTTCACGTCGATGCAATTCTTGAGGTCGGTTGTGGTCTCTTCCGCTTGAGTAATCGTCATTATTATAGTTCTGAGGTTGCGTCTTTTTGTTACAATGACTGAGAAGAACCAACCGCAGTTAATGCGCACTCAGCTTTTCTTTTATGGATTATATTTATGTGCAAATTATCGTCAGTGGTTGCGAGAATTCTTATGAATACGCTCTTCACAGAAATCCCTTGAACCGTGAATTCTATATTACTTATTATTTATAAGGTAATTAAGCTCCGTATTCTGCATTGACGCAATCCTCAATTTGGGAAATATATTTTTAAAAAGTTTTAATGTATAATTAGAAAACATTTACTTTCTAAATTCATCAATGATTATTAATGGCGACGAAATTTCTTTTATACTAACTCCCTTCTGTAGTTTATGTGGATCAGAAAGAAGATCCGAGTTTCGAGAAATTTCTGAGTAGTGAATGACATGATCAAATGCACTACGTAGTGAGCGCTGAGTGAACGTAATTTTCAATTCCAGACGTCGAAAAAATTGCTTGAAATTAATGCATGGATGGATAGTTAAAACAGGTTCCTTTTTCTAGATAGCTTTGGAAGCGTGAATAAAAAAAATATTTAGGGATTTTGGTGTATTGAAAAAACTTGCCATACTAGGCGGTTTTTGGTGTATTTATGTTGCTAAATGTTATGTATTTTCGTATAGACAAAATCTTTTAGGGAAATGTTTAAATAATAGTTTTAATGCTTTAGAATACGATCGTATTTCATGTTTTCAAATGAAAAAATCTAGATCTGTTCTTATGTAAACCCAACAACAAGCAAAGAATTTACTTTCTATAAAATGTTGATAGTGTTTTAACGCAATAAAATTTAGCCTAGAAACAAGAAGCTCACTTTGGTGAACCTGACAATTCTCTGACACGCTCGCATGATGGCACCGACCACCAGCTAGCGGAAAAACCTGCTTTCATATCGTATGCACCCATTCTCTTATACCCCATACCCTTAAAGATGTAGGCGAACTTATGCAGACTTACCAATGCAAGAGTAGATGAGATTTCTACGCACGCTTCTCTTGAAGAAGCAGGAGCAGCCATCGCAGCTAAAGACTCCGTAGTGCTTGCCAAACGATTTGTCCCCACACACTCTGCATCTTACTGGAGCAGGGAGAGTACGACCTAGAAAGTAGAACCATAAAAAGGAAGTTTTATTTTCCTTAAAATTCCTGGCTCCTTCTCTAGAAATGATGAATAAAAAGAATAATACGCCGTCCCGATTGGTTGTGGAAATATTCCAACAAAAATCTTACCCATTGTTAATCGAAGGGGTGGTCTACCCCTTAGAAGCAGGTCGTCTCGAAAGGGTATTTCTTGAGATGAACTTTGAACTCTATGAGATTTAAACTCAAGTATAGTCCTCGTTGGGTCACAATTAGTTCATTGGAAAGGCATTAAATTAGTTCTGATTTAATTTGCTTTTTTCTTAGGTTGTCGCGAATATAGAGTTTGAACTGATCGCATAAGGATGTTACTCTGCAGCAATGAAAACACCTCAGTGATAATTTGCTTCGTTTGCGGCAAAACTCTTGAATAATCACAAGAAAATAAATTCCTTCCCTTCCCAGTCGGTTACATTAATTCCAATTCTATAAATATTCGAACCAAATCCCTCTTGATTTGGGGAAATTTACAACGAGGCTTCAATCCTTATAGGATAAGATAAAATCCGAATGAGAAGTTGTGAGAGTGTTCTATAAATTTCCCGTGTTTAACAAGTAGAATTTTAAAGAATTATTATAGATACTTCAAATAAAAAATTTGATGTAAGTCGAGTGAATGAATACCATAAAATTTTTTACTGTATTCGAAAAATGTTGATTACAAAAACGCCATGAAAAACAAGACTGCTCTATTCCGGATTATAAAACCTTGGATATTCCTTCCTTTTTGGCGATTAAACTGTCTAATTTTCAATAATAATTGTGAGGTCGATTTTTTTGTTCAGCATAATTATGACGTAAACTGAGGGATAGAATTATTCACAGACTTAATTTTGACGTTATTCGAATTCTAGAAGCTGTAATTAGTCAAAACATGATTTAAACTACAGTGATAGATAACCTCTCTTCTTAATTAGTTCAGATGTAACAGCTCTAGTTAGACAATGAAAAACAACTATTCCATTTTAGCCTCTTTAAAATTAGCGACATTCGAAACGAACCTAGAAATTACCTAAAATCTCCCCTCTAAAGGATCTACCCCAACAAATAAAATACAACGAAACAACCTTTCGCAATAAAACGTGCCATGTACTGCAACGTCGTCCTGGTAACCTGGAAACGGCCCGAAATGTCGTATTAAGCGAGTTAAATGAACCCTTAATTCTTCTGGAACGAAACCAGGTCCTCCTTAACGACTCCAGCCGTCTCCTGACACCGAGTGACCCCGCAGCGACCGAATGTCCTTTGACCACCCCCCATGAGTTGCTAGGGTATTGGAGCAGAAGGGGTGGAGTCAAGTGTACCCCCGATTTCGGTGGGGGCGTGGTTTAAGACGAAGGGGGTGGGAAGGAAGAAAGAATGACCCAACGCCGCACACTCCTTTGAAAAAACCACGAGATGTGATCGTTTAATATTTCACTAGGGGGCAAGAACAGGTGGATCTAAGGTCAACAAGTAGACAAGTGACGACCAAATCATTTCTGACGCTAATACGGGAGGTTGTGGTGATCTCTGGTCGTAAAGCCAGGGTTAGGATATTTGAGAAACTCGACCAATTAGTAATGTATAATTTGTGAGGTAAATTATGCATATTGTCATCTATCAACAACGTAAATTAAAGTTGTCAATGAGTTTGATATGAGATTAATTGATCTTTTTCCTCATTATTTTATAATAATTTAGAATAATATAAGCCTATTTATAGTGTTCAAATCGCTAGAAATAGTAATTAGTTTTTTTTAATAAACCAAAATTTTGAGGAAAATCAGCGAAACCTAATTAGGTAAAACATTACTGTCGATACGATTTCTAAGAAAAATAAAAGCCTGATACCAACTGTGAATAAATTTTTAAATTTTCGCTCGAATGTATTATAATTAAACAATTTTGTTTATTTTTTAAATTCCAATACTCCAGAAGGAATTAGTAATATACCTACTTTAGCTAATTTTATGATAAAGCCATAACATTTCTTCCCTAAATTGTTCGATTTTTGTAAATATTATTTTTGCAAGAGGTTGTTCAAACTACACTTTTTGAGTATTTTTTATTATATTTGCGGCAAAAAGAGTATGTTTAGGTTTCATAACTCATAAATCTATAATATTAAAAGGTTTATATTACCGCTCTTCAAGTTCATTATAAATAATACTAACTAGCTATCTTATATCGAATTTCTTCATTTTACAGTGCTTGTTACGAAATCGAACTTTGATCCCTATACAGGTGTTATTCCCTTTTGTCTAAACATATATCTTATCACGTACAAATTGAAACCTTTAAGCAACTATCTTAGATACCATTCGAAATTCCATTAAGGTTCTGGTTCATTTCATCAAAGTAACACCAGGATATTTGTCTATGTCTACGTAGATACCCTGCGAGCCACCTTTTGGTATGCGGCAGGGGGTGGATGCACCGTGAGTTTACTTCCCTAAACGATTCAAATTACATTTACAAAGCGATCGTTATTTTTGATTCAATTCTGACAGAAAAGTATGTGAAGATGTTAGAACTGCGTTATTTAGAATGAAATCAGTGGAAAATTACATTACATACGTCTGTCAAGTTATAATTAGAAAAATAATCCTTAGGAACAATTCTACTTATATCGTACTAACTTTTTATTGCATAGGCATTTCAAATATAGACTTCGGATATTATAGTAGAAAATGTAATAAATGCTTAAATGTCGGAATTTACTCAATCGTTGACTTTTAAAGAGGAATAGATTGATTGAAAAGGGATTGAATTCTTCTTTGCAAAACGCTACGAAACAATATCACCTCCTTCGGAACAACTATATGAATTAGCTACTTTTTCTATCGTGCCACAATTCAGAAGAGTTAATTCGTAGTTTTCTTAGAGAAATACTTTTCATTTAATTTATCCAGGAAGAAAGCTTTACCGGTGCATAAATTCAATAGAAGTCCTTCCTATGTACCTACCTTTCATATCATAACAAGCAGAAAAAGACTATTATATATGAGTAAGAACAGAAAAATGGAGGTTTATTGTTATATTTATAAATTTTAAGTTTATTCATTCTGGGATAAACAGGGGGTAAAAATTCGAATTTTTTTACCGTTCTTTAAGTAATCTTCAGTTACTGATAAATGTATCGTGTTTGTACGGAACTTTTACGAGGCTAGTCATAAATACAAGTGAAAATTCACAATGATTATAATAATAACAAAAGGGTTGCTTGATACAGATAAATATGGTGTCAATCAATATTACAAATCCATGAAACCCAGTTCTTTGCATTGATATTCTGATTTCGTGAACTATGACGTGATAATGTATGCAACTAATCTGGGAAATAGAATATTATAAGAATGTCTCACAGAAAATTTTATCCGCATAATTATTTATTCTAGAATCGAAGGTCGTAGAAGAATATTCACGAACGTCGTCGGATTTATAGTTTCCCCCTAGGATGGAAGAGTTCCAAATAAAGACAGTATTATACGAGGTCATTCAAATAGTCACGTGTGAGTCATAATTTATGCTGAGAACAACCCAAATTTAGAACTTTATGAAGTTCGTCCGATCTTGGTAGATCCGTATTTTTTATGAATAATCGTACCGATAAACAATCGAAATTTTTACGGATGGGTTTAAAGACTAGTAAAAATATAGTTCATCGCTTTGATACAGTTTTTCCTGAGATATAATTGAGTTTAATGTAAAGGAAAATTGATTGGACATAAAGTAATCTTGTACTTGATTAAATTACTTTTTTGTATTTTCTATCATTTTTTCCGAAAAGCTATTTCATCTTCAAATTATTCCTTTTTACACCAAGAAAATATCTAAGTGTATAATATATATATTTTGTATTACCGAGAAAAATATGTTGCTGTATCTTTATCTGTTTAATTAATTCGTAGCATTTCATTTTCAAAAGATAAAAGATATCAAATCTATGTGTATCCCTACTATAGTATTATTCTTGGGAATATATTTCCTACAAAAAGACTTTATCTTTAAATATCAGATTTATTTAGATACTAATTCCTCCTTGTATACTCATGAGACAAATACTTTTCGATTAATTATACTTTTCATTTTCATTTGTCACTAATTATATACTGAGGACATCTAGTACTTTCAAATAGGTCCTGAACGCTTTGTGTTGCTAATAATATAGCTTTTTTTCCATATCATAGTCGGTCACATAATTTCTATTGTTGTTCGGTTTCAACAATACCACCCAACGAAATATTCGGGTATTGTCGTAACTTGTAACTGTCCCAGCGTGCGTCAGAGATTCTAGAAATTCACTTAACGCCTCCGTAATTCGATGAAACACTCTGTATCAAAGAAATGAAGTATCCGAATGAAAATATCCATTCGATTTTGAAACAGTCAATCCTTTTCTAAGAATCTTCCTTTATGCCAGTGACCTGGTTGAGACGCCATTAAAGATCGGTGGAAATGATTTTAATCTTCTCACATTCGTTTGATCTTCTGAAAGGAGTTTTACTGCCGCTACGTGATTCGATTGATCCTTATTTCTATAGCGCAGCGGTTGCGTAAGATTTTCCGATTCTCTTTCTGCAAAAGACTTGCTTAACCTATTTTAGGGGTATTTTTTTATTATTGTTCTCATTGATTCCTGATTATATTTATTCTGATTCATCGTTGCTTGGTTTATTCAGGAATAGGGAATAAACTGAATATTATTTTACATATTGAGGGCATGAAGTATATATATAACATCCAAATGCTTTTGATTGATATATTCATTGATTTTTTATTGCTATATATCATCATTACATCATCAAATTCAAACGGTATCGTACTTGCAAAAAACCGATTTTATTCAAAGGATACCAATATCGTACAGACAGTCAGTACAGGGCAAAATGAGAGCTCTCATACGTAGCGTAACTCAATCAACCATTCAAGTTTTAGAAACGGCGATGTTTCACCAGTAACTAAGGAACAAATCGTGATAAATCATTCACCGAGAATGGATTTTAGATTTGTCCACTCACGTGCGAGCAATAACATGTTTACTTTTGCACGCGTGTGTATAAATGCGACCTTTCATGAAAAGCCATCCATCAGGGTCGGAAATCTTCGATTCTTACCGATCACTCGGGTTCGAGACTTTCCATTGGTCCCTTACATCACCAGTCACCATCGTCCATTAAAACCCTCCGCCAATGCAGGGCGTGTTTAACCTTCAACCAACAAAGGGTCACCCAATGGATATACAAGGGAAATTTCTCGCATAACGAGCAGAACTTGGAAAGGCGTGTGTCTCCGGAAAGCACGGGCGTGCGCTCATAATAGAGGGTCGTGTAAACACGTGAATTATTGACGAAGTCCACCTCTGAACGCCTTTTATTTGATCGCAGCCTCGGAAAATGATTTCAAAGCTTAGAATGGGTCAATTATGTGCCCGACGACCAAGAGGCGTTTGTTTACTCGAGAAACCACGGCGACGGGCGTGAAGGAAACGTCAGGAATGAAGTGATAGGCTGGGAATAAGAAGTGGCGTGAATTGAAATAAAATAAAAATCATATCGAATTTTCGCATAGTAAGATATATGTGTTTTTCTTCCTCTGCGCGTGCAGCTTGTAACTTCGTCTTGTACACTGTTAGAGCGGTTGTTAAGCTATAATATTTGTTGGTTGGTAATTTAGTTGACTTCAGATTCGTCTTCAACGTTATAATGTAGTATATTATACTATATATGCGTTTAGAGATTTGATTATTACTATACATACTATATACCCTAATATCATTATTTTCATTTACGAATTGTTTGAAAAAGCTTGTAAATGATTGGTTGTCGTTCTAAAGAGATAATGGTAAATGAAGGAGCAATGATTTACCGTGGTTGACTTTGTTGTAGCAATTTATCTTTTTATAGAGTTTCTGTTATCTTAAGATACGGTACTTTCTTTGTTTCTAATAGTGACTGCATTGTTGAAACTTCGTAAACTTACTATACTAAAAAAATTAATGCACGATAAAAATGACAGATTGACAGCCCTATTAAAGCATATGAATAAAATTTAAATCCTTTAGCCGCCACCTAAATGTCGCTAGTAGTTTTTAACACTTGTAGGGAAGAGTTGATTTCAAGCGAAGTAGACTCATACAGAAGAAGTCCATGCATCAGTGAGCGTGTCTCTTATACAGCCATACACTTGTGCTCACGAATGCATTCCACCGTGATCAATCTACCATCTAGCGGGCGGTGGTCAGACTGCTCGAAGATATATTAGAATGGCGTGCTTTTTCATTATAACATTTCAACCATAATTTTGAAGCTGTTAAAGCGATCTTTTTTAAAGAACACGTTTTTGACATCTAACGCTTTGTTGGGTAGACAATATTTTCCAGGTCTCAGTGACTAATCATTTTTTAGCGTGAATATGTATAATTTATGAAGACAGGTATTAGATATGCAAAATACTCGATAATTTAAATCGATGGATATTGTTGTAGCATTGAAATTCAGAGACGAAAATTCAGTAAAACCAGTAACAGTAGTTTAGTCTTTATTTGTTCTTCAAGTTCTGTAAACGTTACTCAATTAACTTTGAAGCTGATAGAGACATATTTACAATAATGGATTTGAAGATAGATAATTAAGAACGGATGATATTTTATTTCCTCTCTTAAGGTTGTATAAAAGTATATTTAGATAATGAAAAAGAAAAAATGAAAAAGGTGTAAATAGAGACTGATTATGCGCCTTGCAAGTATTTGTAGGCGTATAAAATAATTTTACCCTATGAAGAATGAGATAGTTACTTCATTCCTCATCTTGTCTACCCATCAAAATTCTGTCCTAATTAATATTGTCCTAAGAAATCAAATTAAATAGGCTCGAATGACCAATTGAAAATCCCCTTAGAATAAATATTATATTCCTTAAAAAGGCATTTATAAAAAATACGCAACCGTTCCCTTTATTAGTAAATCTCTAGAAGATTGATGCAAGTAAAAAATAATGATTCTTTAATGAAAACTAAGATTTTCTTTAATTTTATCAATGAAATCGATCATGGGTTGCATTTATAACCAACAAATTTATTAATTATTTTATGACCAATTAAATAAACAAAATAATAAATAAAAAATCAACAAATAATCAATTAAAAATAAATCCCTTGTCGAATGATAATGTATATATATTTAAGAAAATTAAACAACCGTATATAACTAAGTAATTTGTAACCGTTAATCATTCGTTAGATCTTAACTATTAATTTTATCCCCATTCTATATATATTTTTTACCGATAACAAATTACAGTAATTAAACCTCTTTAGGTCCAAAACTGTCGACCAATAGAAAAATTTTCTTCTCTCGTATTTAACGAGAATTTCTCCATCAAAATAGGTTAAGGATATTATCACGTAAATTAATTCAAATTAGTGGTTACGTATGGATAATTAACAATCAATCTTCAGATAGGAAATCGGAAATAGGTTGGTTTCAAACCAAAGAACATTCAAAATTGGCTGATTGCATTGTTAATATAATTTAATTAATTATGTAATAAATACTTATAAAGAAGAACTCAGGGGTGGATTCAGGAAAATATATTGTTAGCATAATTCAATAGTAAAATTTTACGTTTGTGAATAAGTTATTTTTTCTACTACTTAAAGGGACTTTTCCAATTATTTTTTCCTTATCTAGTGCACCGACGTTAAAAATCAATTGTCTTTTCTTGAGTCACTCAGCGTGCATAATCACGGCGTAGTGAATCCAATTTACTTTATGAAAATTACTTCTCGAGTCGGCGACCCATTTTCAAAAGCGGAGAGAAAAAAGTAGTTTAGAATGCGAAATAATTAGCTTTTCAGTTGCGGTTTGTGGCAGTCAACTGTCTCGCAAATCAAGAATCTCTTGGAAATAATGCGCTTGTGAGCCATTGAAGTACTTCCGCGAAATGCCATTCGCGAGCCAACGGAAGATTTATTAGCTCTCGAAGTGGGCCTCGATTTTTATTCGCCTCTGCCAACCGCCTCTTATTGTGTGGGCGATGTCTCATAATCCAATCCAATTCTTGCCAGAATCTAAAGGAAGGTCGTCAATTTTGCTGTTATATAATCTTCGTGTGAAAGATTCATACATTAGGTGAGTTTAATAATACGAATCTCCGTGAATTATTTAAAATTTTCCGAGAAAAATAAGGTATACCTGAATGATGGGGATTGAGGTTATTTTCCTTGCTATACCCACCGTCCCGGTATAATACAATCGCTTGTAGTACAGCTTATGAATCAAATCTACTGCCGTTACGTAACCAATGCTTTGGGGGATGAAGATCTGACAAGATGAGGAGAGCGTTAATTTTTCTCGTATTTTCTATCCGGGTTATATATTGACGGCGATTATGGGAAATATGCATTTTTCCTTCTAAAAAATAGAGAATATTTGTTACAAAATTTGGGACATGTGTAGAGAAATTACTTACGGGAACGAAGCCAGTTCTATGATGTATGAGACCTTTTTTATGGCCCTACAAAGACTTCTTAGAACATACTGTAAAAGTTCCTGGAATCTTTCGAGAACACACGGGACAATTTCTGTAGGCGTTTCCAGAAATTTCGAACATTTTCACCGCAACTATACATACGTCCGGACATACGGTATATAACATTCGAACAGGGGACAGTCTATCAGTTGAATTGTCTGCATCTACTGCAAGCTCCCCTTTGGCATGTGGCAATGGGGATATTGCATGTAGTCTACATCATTTCTGCCATGTATATAAAATCCTATCAAGGCCGTTAATGCATACAAAAAACTGCAATTATGAGAACCTAAGAATTCATGTCCGGGAATACTCCGTGTGAAGAAAATCTGCGAAATGCATGATCGTGGCCATTAAGGGTGCGGCTTGCTAAGTGCTCTCCCATGGAAAGTGTAATGGGACTGCTCAAAATGGCTTCATTAACATATCGCAGAACTGTGAGTGCCGTGATTTTATAGCTCTAGAAGGCGATGGAAAATTCTCGAGAGGAACTCTAAAGTGAAGTTTTAGAACCCTTTACGTTTCATTGGCGCTTATTGAGTACATCGTTGCCTTGACAGCGAAGTGTTTCTTCTTCTTCCCACGATACCGATTTTTACGTTTAGAAGTGGTTATTGATCCATTAACGTATTCTTTTAATCAAGGATTTATATGATTTATCCACCAAGGGATTTTATACTTCGCATGCAGATAGTATGGTCATTAAATAAATATTGGTTCACCGCATAATTAAGAATCGCAGGCCTTTATTTTATTTTAGACGTAATTATCCCTGATTAATTTCATATAAAGGATACGATGCGATAATGTTAAATTTTAATTTGATATAAAAATAGTATGTTCAAACTATTTATTTAAGCTAGATGTTCATCCGTGTAGTATTCCCTAGGAATTAATTACTGATGAAAATTGGTAAAAGTTCATTTATGCTTGAATTCATGAATCCCGCGATTATCACCCACTCATGAATATTTAAATAAGTCATGAAACAGCAATATATTTATTTTCATCAGCTTATGGGATGATTATAAAAGAAAAATGTATCAAAATACTGCTGAAAGTGCCTATTTAATGAAAAGGATTGAGACAATTTGTCACTGCTCTCTTCTTGGTGTGAGGATAAAAATATTTCCAGTTTTGATTTTACTAAAAAGCGCATTTTAAAGTAACTCATTTACAAATCTAAACCGAAAATTTTCTTTTATAATCGTGGTCATTAAAAATCATACATCAATACATTACATATAACTCAAGCCTTAAACAGAACTCTGTTAAACTCAAATGACAGCTCAAAATTTATACGTTCAAAATTGAAATATTACATTCATTGATATATATTTCTTTAGAAGCTTATTTAAAGTCCTTCATGATGAAGTTAATCGAATGTTTTATCTCCCCTCATTTTTGCACTCTTTTTTCTTCATCTCAAAGATATTACGGCACTTCTCGCTTAATAATGTCTAGGCCTCTATAATTGGGTGATATGCAGAATTTAACGCTCCACTTATTCATAGACAAATGGCGCTGAAATGTGTCTCTTTATTTTTTTTGGAGGCACTCGTTCGATGACCTCAGCAGTGATGGTTTCATTTTATCTTTATGAGGAGAGATCACACTGAGCACAAAAGCATAAAATTACCATCGTCTTAGCCTTGTAGAGGTTATCAGCATCTTTTTTTTAAGAGTGGAAGGATTTCTTATCTACGCTGTGTCCGCCCATTAATTCAGCAATTATAATAACTCGAAGGCTTGATCGGGTATGTTTTCTCACCTCTTCGCTTATGTAATTGATCTAAGTGACCTTTTTGATTATATATTTTGATTATATATATAAGAGAGGTCAGTGTCACGGGCGTTGGTAGTTTAAATGATGGCTGGCAAATAAGTTGTAAAATACTTGAATTCATATGGTTGAATCATTCGTTAACATGGATCGGTTGTCGACCTTGTTTATGAAAATTAATATGTTAAACGAAGAAATTACTTGATGCTATTTATACTATAATTTATATTCATATTAATACTGTGCTTTAATTCTTTGAAATATATTAATTTAAAGAAATTAATCAATCAGGCATCAACTTTTTGTATTAGTCGAAACTGTTATGAAGTGCTACGCTTGAAGTCATTTAGACAAATCACATATGTTAAAATGAATGGTCAGATATTTAGTTAAACGTTTCATAGTCTTTTCATAATCCTATTATCTCATCCCATTTAGCAGATGTTAGACTAAATAAGCAAAGTTTAGTGTCTAGACGTAGTAAAAAGGTTGAATACCATGAGAATATGAAGCCTGGGAACATTACTCCATACTGCAAAAGCCTATGTTATGAATTATAAACAAACACACCAAGCATACTTGAATTTTTCTCGAAGCATGGAAAAGTGACCTTTTGTAGACGAATGACCAACCACTATCGCCTTTTTTAAAACTAAAAAGTCTATGTAGAAAAAAATATTAAAGATAAATTTTTATCTGCAAAAATTGTGCCATTTTTTTCAATTCTTTGAACGTCTTAACAATTTCCAATAAGAAAAATAGCATCTAAACAGTCGAGAAATAATATTTCTAGCTCAAAGGAAAGGTCAAAGAATAATTTATCTTCAATACTAATACATAAAAATGTATACTTACGCTACTCGGATGAAGGGAAATGAGACAAAGCAATTATCAGTATATTGACGTTTATATTTTATTTGCTTTCTTCAAAATAAAAACTTGATAATAAGATAAATAAAAAAATTACTTAATTAAAAAACCCTTCATTGCTTAGAAAATGGACTTAAATTAAACTATAAATAATTTCTTACCCTTCCTAGTGGATTTATTTTGCGACCGCTCTTCTTCTAGTTGTGGTATTTATCTTACAAATTAGAATAAAAAAGAATCATATATGTAAAAATATATTATTCAATTTAAGTTTGTTAAAGTACTTTATTACACTCCAAATAATAATTATATTCGTGAAGTGCAAACTTTTTATGTACCTTAGATTAAATTCTTCATTTGTGAATGTCATTCCGTAATATAGAGGTATCGTAATCAATTCACGTAAAAACTAATGAAATAAAATTGTAAATATATAAGATAATTCAAAATTTTTCTTAGAATTCTAAAAATGAATCGACATCCCTAAATTATCACTATTTTTTAACCTAATTGAAAAGCTTCACGCCCCTATTTAGTTAGTTTAATCTTACCGCCAAGAGCGACCTCCCTCCGTAAGGAGTTGACCGTCTCTGCAACAGATGTCTCTTTACTCGCCATTTCCCACTTTCCTATTCCCGCTACGCGCTAGGTGGCAGCTCCGTCGTCTCCCGCATGCAGGGACATCATCTCGGCGCTACGTCACGTCTAAATAAAGGTGGGATGGGGGAGGTAGGGGAGGATACGCCGAAGGGGAAGTATCATGTGGTCCGGGAGTCAGGCTTGCAGGGGTCAGTGTCGTTTCGTACGTCGACGGCGTAGGTCTGACCTGCTGTAGCCTCGGTAAGGGCAAACCGGCCCATTTCACCACACATCACTTCGCCGAGGGACACCGTGACATCGGTACAGGAGGGAAGAGCCACTCTTTGGCAGGTGCACTGTTACATCAACCGTCAGTTTAACAACATTTTTCTGGAAAGAAACAGTCCGTTTCACACCATTAGAACATCCCGCAGAAGTTAGTTTGGAGACTTTGATGACTGATACCTAGGAGTAATACCAATTAGATTTACGTTAAAAGGGTTCGGTTTGATTTGTTTATCTTCACTACTTCTCCGAGCACGTGTGTGTAGCACTCCGTACGCGCCGAGGATTCAAGCAGGCTGTGGTAACCGATTCGCGGAAACATTTTAGTTTGAGTATTGGTTCCATCCAGTGTTACCGTGTGGTTTACCAATTTACGACGTCTAGCATCATCAGTAGAGGGTTACAGTTCGAGAGCCGAAAGGCAACGTTAAGTACCCTTGGTTTAACCCCTTAAACCATGATCCCACTTTCCTTGACAGCACAGTGAAGTTTCCTCAGAGTACCAAAACGTGATTTTCAGCAGTGTGACCATAATCGTGCAAATTTTTCGTTCAAAGTGCAGTTATCAAAAGTGATCCATCTTGAGGAATAGGAAATTTATGTATATCTTAATAGGATGAAAGTGAAGTGAAATCGCATCGTGCTATTTATTCGCGGATGAAATCGCGAATAAGTTTCGTGAATCGAAAATAGTGTCGTGTTATCGAATCGGGGAAACAGGAATTTTTAATTTCCCTTTGCCATTCACATCAAAGGAGGTGTTAACAGCCATGGAAACCCTCGCGAAGAAGTTGTACCTGATCGCGGTGTTGGCGGCTTTAGCGACCGCGGGGACGGAGGCCTCACCGGCCGGATCCAAAGGATCGGCGGGCCCTGATTACCAATCCTCCCTGTCCTGCAATGCTGTCAGACCGATCTTCCAGATGAAGAACATCTCGGACTACGTGCCGGAGGAACCAGTCAGTGGTGAGTGATGCCCTAGGGGAGGTACCGTTTTTCCGCAGGAGGATAAAATGAATGGGAGAGGTCCATCAGGAATTTCGGCAGCTTTTCCCAAATGCTCTCGGCCCGTTCTGCATTCTTTTTCTTCCGCTTTTGTTTCCCAGCATCTCCCGGCGCGGCCTTGGGACAGGGGTATGCTGCCCTTTTTGTTTTACCATTTTTCGCGCAGTTTTTTCCCTCGCTATTTTATTTTCGGCGGAATGACCGCCCGCACGCATGCGCAGATCTTCATTGTCGGTACGCGCAGTCATTGTTGCTCGGCGGCGTATTTGTTCCAAGATCGCGGGCTGGTTTAACGAGCTGGTTTTTGCGCGCAGGAGGGTACTTTTTGGAATTCATCGTCTTATTTCGCACGCACAGGTGTAATTTATTGCCCTACCAGTGCAACTTAATTGTATGAAGTTATAAGTTTTGTTATGTTGTTAGTTTATCGCGGAATCTAATGCGCCTCGCTGCGCAACAATGCTTGAGTATCTCTCGAGTCTAATGGAACTGTATGAATGTTGATAATCACCGCGAAGCTTGTACTATTCAGTGTTTGGATACGATTAATGTTGGATTTTGTGCTATATTCCGTTAATGAAATTATTACGCTCGTGATCAAAGAGTTTCTAAGCCAAATACGAGATATCCTATTTCTGTCACAAAAGTAGATCAAACTGGTTTTATCAATGGAGTCTAGACAAGAGTTGATTCTTATCAGTTGTTGATTATAGATGAAGTAATCCTGCAGATATTTAGTACACATGAGCATTAGCTATAAATGAACATCCATATAATATCTTTCCTTTGAATCGATGGACGTCAAATATCCTGATTTCTAAGGGACCTATATAGGCCCATTGGAAATGTGGAATAAGTTTGTCTTCCCCTGCGTTTCCCCGCAGTCGGGTGTGAAGAAAGTGCATTGTAACTGAGACACAATTATCCCATTACTAATTCAGCATCCTCCAGGATGAGAAGAACTTTATGAGTATACGTAAGGTTTTAATTGTTCAACATGTATTGTTTTTACTCCATCGTAGGAGAACATTTTCGGCTTCGTAGCAGTTAAACAATGAATATATACGTTGCTTAGCACCCAGTCTTTCTTACTCGCTGTTTTACTCGTCATCTATTGTTGTAATTGACGTGAAACGTAAAATCAAACAAAGAAAACATTATTGTAGCTTAATTCACATTGTTGTTTTATTGAAACAATAAAAATAGTGATGACGGAATATCATTCGTGCATTACTATTTGAGAGACATATTGTTACGAAGAAATCATGACATTCAACACACAATAGCTACCTTTTATGAGACTGAGGTGAATTTTAGGCTCAACATAAGCCGTCATCGTAGAACGGATAAGCGAAAGATCGCATTTCCAGGCGAAGACGTAACATATCCGCACCTGCAATATTTGACCTCTCAAATGTCTTAGAACGATCAGGAATTCGCTTAACGAAAGCGCAGATAACCTGCAGACGCCCGAAGGACTAATCCAAAGCGGAGATTGCTTTCGTGACCAAATTCGTGCCTTCCGCCAGGTGGCGTGCATCGGCACGTGATAGGAGAAATTCGCCTTTTCTTAATTACGTCACCGTATCAGGTTTACGGGAGTGAGAAAACTCGAATGTGATGTATCGGCCGTTGAGAAGCAGCGATCGGAAAACCGATAAGGAGAATCGATTTTCCTTTCGATAGGTCGATTCTCTCGCCTGTCTCCGAGAAACCAGACGAATGTGTTTTGCGGCTCTTTTTAACACTTGGACATCGTCCCTATAATGTATTCCCTCTAACAGTTCTTTTTTTTCGTTCGGGAGATATCTCGCGATGCGAATAGGTTTTTTTATGTTGAACATTTTAGTAAGTGCATTTCTGCGCTGTATTTCTCATTGGATGGTTCAATTTGTGTAGTTTCGGTTTGATGGCTGGATTGTAATACGCTCGTATTTATACCAAATGAGCTGCAGATGTGGTTATTTTTTATTTCGTTAGTATAAATTAAACGTTTTATAGAAAAGATGAGGATATAAGGGCAAGGAAAGTTATAAATAATACAAAGAGATATTAACGAGGACAGAAATTCATATTTTTTTCGAGTTTTTCGTATACGTATTCATAGTTAATTTCCAAATATGTTTATGATATTTAATAGTCTCTGGTGATCCTATTTGGTATAGCGCCTGCCTCATTGAAAGTTTTCGTTAAATTAGGAAATAATTTATTAATACAGCAAGAACTATTTTTTACGCGAACTATATAATATATGGACTTAATCTCCCCCTATCATGTAGATGTCCATTAATTTTTATCAAATACTTTCAAAATCACCTCAATTAAGTCTACTACGTATCGTTGTACTTGCATTAGAATTATAAATATTGGTTATAAAAAGGATGCATTCGTAATTTTCTAAGAAGTTTACCCTAACATATTTTAAAATTAACTTATCAGTGAAAGAGTGTCTATTGAAGCTATGTACGGTAAAATAGACGATTTCATTCGAAGTAATGCGGAACATTGAGCAATTCATGTCGAGAGGTGAAAATTATTCCCAAGTCCCGTTACGTGATGGTTGCGAAGGTATTCCTTCCTTTATTGGAACTTGAGCTGCAATAATTGCCCTCACACAATCGAAGTTAATTGTCGTACAGAAATCATGCATTTTATACTTCCCTCTTTCGATGATGAGTTTCATTAAGGAAATAGCGCTGCACTTGGAATGCGTGAAATTAAATTTTCTATCAGAAAAATATCGTACCTCATTCCGCAAAATCATTACGAATTACTGTTAGAATCGGAAAATGTACATACAAGTCTCGTATGTTTGCCTTACGGAAGAATTAAGAATGCTAATGAGAAGAAAAATTCTCTGGAGCCAGAAATAACGGATTTGTCTGCTTCTACGTTCTACTATGCAAATTACGTGTATTCAATACATGGAGATAATGATAGATTATTCCTCACTTTTTGTTGTTTTGGCTTCTCATTGTTTCCCGTTACCAACAGTCGGAGTGAGAATATAAATTATAGCCTTTGTCACCTAATAATGTTACAAATGTATAATCGAGGTTTTGAATTGTTTGTTAGTGTGTATTGTGATGCCATTTCCTTAAATGATATTGATTTAAATTGTTCGAAAGTTAATCCAATAAAATGTGTACGAAGTGTTAATTAGTCTTTGAATAGGATACGAGATTGCTAAGTAATTAGTTAATGGTATACCATATCGTGTTCTTATACTTTAATTATAATGACTGATTATTGTTGAATACGTAAAACAGAAGAAACTTTAAAATGCTTCGTTAGGGGTTTTATATTTTTATCTAGCATATATCCCGTGTTCGGATGGGTTCCTTCCTCAAGCATAATTATTACAAAAAACAAATTCATAGTACTAAACACGATCTATAGAGATGTACGTAGGTTGGCAAGTCGTTGTTTCGAGAAAAGGTTCTAAAATTCCTCCAGAAATCCCTTCAACTCCCAACTTTTCCCAGCGTAGGCGTGGTTTGATACCGCACCGGCTTTACAATCTGCGATAACGAAACTTCTCTTGTCCAACAACTCTATCGAAACATCGGCTTAAGGCTCTTTATCGTTCTCGATACCACGTCTCCACCCAACTCTGCCAAAAAAAAGGCTATGTTATTGAGCGAACAAACTTCGACGTACAGGGTTGCTATGGGAGAGGAGGAATCACTAATCCACTAATTTTCTGCATTTTTGGAAGCTTATATCATATGAAGGAATGTCTAAAGAGCTGTCGAGTAACGTCCTAAGGTGGTTCTTCTTTTCCCCCTTCTTCTTTACCGAAATATCTTTTTTCGTTTTTCACTTTCCACGGAGAGGTTAAGATGCGAATTGCGATGGCCCTACCCAAATTTTTTCCTCCAGACAGTTTGCAAGCTCAAGAGCGCACATGTTCTGTCTGAAGTCTCTCTCATTCGTTTGCCAAACTTTTCCAAGTGGAATTTTTCGAGTTTTTTTCGTGGTAGTACTTGGCAAAGGTGCGGCTATGGAAGGCGAAAGATGTCTTCGTAGGAAAGATGCGCAGACGGTGGAATTGTTAACGGTTTTAATGAAGCGCACATTGTTGTAGTTTTGTGCGCTTATTGGAGGATTTTCCTTGGTCATTATTTGTTAATGTTGGTAAATTTTGGTTGTTGCTATAATTTTGTAAAGGTGGATTTATATTATACCATTAAACTGTGTTTAATGGTATAATAAAACCAATAAAGCATTAAACTGTGAAATAAGATGATATTTAATCGTGTGATACAACTTATTGTAATTGCTTACTGTTTCGTATTTCATTTAAATATATGTTGATATCAGGACTAATTTAGATTAATTATATTTTTTGTATTGTTACAAATAATTAATTACAATTAGCTATATTTACAATTAAATCGCACCGAAGCAATTATATTAACCCTTATTTTTGAATAATTATGGTGATGATAATTTATTTAGATTCACTGTTGAGAAAGCTGCTTGTTTGTTTCTTGCTCGAAGCTCATAATTCGTCAAGGTTGTTTTATTTGATTGTTGTATTTAAATCTCTGACTAATGTTATTGCTAAATTAGGATTTAACGCATTTTATTCTAAGTATAAAAACTGATGGCACATTGAGTTACGCCGTATATGACGTCATATTCAGTATGAGCTATTCCAAATCCATATTCGTTTATTACGCATTTGCCATCAGCGTAGAATCTCAACTTGTATTTCGCTCTCCAAAATTTCGACTAGCATTTTTCGAAAGGGCTTAGTCAGAGCCATGCATCATCTCCAAAGGTATCGTCATTTTAGATTATGGTCCAAAGAGCAGTAAATCTTACTTTTCTTTCAAGTTCGCGAGATTTGAAAGTGGGAGCGGAAATGTCCCGAGTCAAATTACGTGTTCACAGGACTTATGGGTGCGATTTATTTCCAGAATTGATTCGCCCTTAAAAAAAGGAAGCAAAAGAGCCAGCCATTCGTCATTGGTGGGCTGCGAGCGAAATCTTTTAAAATAACCTCGAAAGCTACCGTTGAAGGTCGGGACCATTTTTATGAAAGTTTTTACCGCCCGTTAGAAATACGGGTTCCCATCTTTAAATCCGTGTTTTACTCCGAAATGGAGCACGGATTTTCGCGGCGTAGTTCACCAGTTTACTCTCCAGTGGTTACGGGAGCGTTACTATGGATTTTCGGAGGCGTATTTACAAGTTGAAATCAGAGACTGTAACGTTTGAAAATTGCGATTTTTTCTCCGAAATATTTGCGGAAATTTTTCGTTCAATTCGTGACTTTTTGACTAACCTACATTTTAGGTATGCGTACCGTTTCTGTATAACTGAATTCCATTGCGGTGGAATTGGTTATTCGGCAATTAATCTTATCAAGCAATCGTTAATGATGAAAGAAATTAAGAACAGTTATCGAATTTAAGAATTAAAGTTCATATGATTCACAAATAAGTGGTAATTTCAAGGTTCTTTATTGATAAATTTGCTGAACTTACGAAGTGTTTGAGTGATAATTAAAAGTTCTACATTTATTTATTCGTATCCCCTGAAGTCGTTTCCCTTAATTAACACTCCGGAAAGCAGAACAATTGATAACTATTATTGTAATAATCGACGTAATATTAATTGTTATGCGATCATTATTGTACTTACATCTTAATTATAAGAGAATAAATTTTCGAGTTTTGCAATGATGAAAATTTTTAACACGTTATTACCTGAAAGAATTGTTGCTTTATACTATTCCATGAGTTATCCGCTGTTCAAAAACTCTCCATAATAAGTTACTTTTAGCTTACTCGTTTCTATAAACAAAATCGATCGCTTAGCAACTAGTATAAATCCTACGAAATATCGTTTACCACGAACTTTTTAGACCTTTTTCTTCTATTTGTAAACCGATGTTTCTTTTCACATAAACCGTAGATTTCTTCTCGTACAACGGCATGTTTCTTCTCGTCCCTTCCCCTTTAGTTTCTCATTGCGCTGGTTCTAATTGCCCACCGATATCGCAAGTCGGTTAACCTGAGTAAGGCCTCGTTTTTTTAACATCCCAGTACCGTTTCGGTCCAGCGGGAAGAATGCAGTGCGGTTGACATCCACACCGTCCCGCCAAGGATTTTTCGAAAAGTGCGCTTCGTAGGTTTGCCCCAGTTTTCGACTCTGAGAATACCCAAGGCGCATTCTAGCCCTTTACGTAACGATGCAGCTGTATGTATCCGGCGCGCAAAAGTGTGACGTTTCCGAAATTTCCGTCGTTTTTTCCTTTAGAGGTACACGGAGCTCAATACGGGGATGTGATTAATTTTGACTACAGGAGCGGAATTTTTCGTCGTTAAAACGATATTGGGTTCCACGAAATATGACGTAGGTATCGTTGGTTGATCATAAATGTAGGTATGATAATGAATATGAGTTTAAGGGTGTCTCAATTCAGTTTAGAATGGTTTAAAATGCGTAAGTACACTGATGTTTTAAGTAATTTTTGGTTAAGTTTAGTTAGTGGAAAGAGTTAAGAATGCAATCCACCTTATTATCTTGTAGCCTTCTTTATAGTTGCTAGTTAGGGACTTATTTTACTTAGTGTAGTCTTGTTTAAATTTGTATTTATTAAAGAGACATACGTAGTTATATCCTAATTTGTTGAAAAAAAACAATTTTATTTGTTAAAAGAATTAGCATGAACTGCAAACTGTTGTTTGAAAAAATAGTAGACACATAGAAGGTTATATCTCTTAGCATAGATTGTAATTTTTGTGTATTCGAACATGTTGCTTGACTTCTATTTTAATGACATTATTTAAAGGTCTATCAAATATCTTTGATTTATTGAGTATCAGATGAATTTTTGGTGTGGAATCAAGGTAGGCTCTTTCACGTCTGTTTCGTAACGAAAGGTCATTAATGACTCTTCTAGGAAGAGATTTTTAGTTGCCAATGATTAGCATATCCGGTTCTATACTTTCACTTATGTTCGAGTGGGAGATACTTGGATCCAAGCATCCTTTTGCCCTTTCGAAGTAAAAATATGCCCAAGTAAAGCGATTCATTCGGGATCTGATAACTCGATATTCTTCAACACCGAATCTTCATCGGTAACCTTATCGGGGTCAATCATTGACCTAGTTTGGAGTAAATCATAGCGGCAGTTCATTAATCCGCTAAAAGTTGAGAAATATTTCCGATCTCTTTCGGAAAGTGGTCTTCATGAACCGGTTTCTCATTGCAAAAAATGATTTCACTTGTTCAAGTGATTATGAGTTTTTAGCACCCTCTGAGCCCAATTATCTACCTCCACTCGCTCCCAAATATTGAATATTTCCAAACCCGTTTTCTATACATAGTCTGGCGTGATAACGTGTAAGCAATTAACGTCCGAGGGGCAAGGGAATTATTTCCTCTTGTCAAATTGGTCTCATTACGTGATTGGATCCATTTTGTGTTTCCATCGAAGGATGTGTTTTATTACTGGATGGTGCTGATATTTTAAATGGCTGGAGTGTATTAGAATGATGATAGTAGATGGGTGATAGTTATACGGAAGTTTATGGATACAGTAGCCTTGGTTACAGGAAGAAAGTTGTCATAGAAAATGGAATGTATATTCATATTAGTTATTGTCTATTTTTTGTGTTATAATACGTCTAATGGTCGGTATTGCGTCTTAAAATATTTATCGAGTTCAAGGATTTTTATAGAGTTTTTACGCATAAATTTGCGTATGTTTCTTCCTTATGATCTCGATAAAATATCCTACTTTCTTAGATATACTTAAAATCAGTTAAATTCGTAATTGTTTAATGAAGTGTTGTAAATATTTCCCTGTAATTCTTCAAGAAGTGTATGTAATGTTTGTCGTGCATAGTTTATTTAATTGACGACAAATATGAAAGTGAATATTCTGGGATGGGTTTTGTGGTTGTATAACTATTAAACAGTTTTGTTTGTATCCTTGGAAACATAGGCATTGTTCATAAGTACTTATTTTAATTACTCAGTACTTGCGTTTTAATCTATATCACGAATCTTTTCGCAGTTTTCGGAAACAAAGCGATGCAGCCATAGATAAAACGTATTTAATTGGTAAAGTGTGAAAATCGTCACTTTAGTTCTAAAGGGAAAAAGGCCTTAACGGAGATAGCATCAGCCAATTACTTCCCACAAATTTTTGTTATCTCTCCTATTCCTAGCCGTCGCGTAGTCTGGTCCACGAAAACTTCGCCACATTAATTCTCAATTCGCCTCTTTCCTTTTGTCAGTACTCCCAAAGTTTCGCTTTTTTTTATCTGCATTTTTCCTCTCTCTCGAAAGTGTTTCGTATTCCACTCGCGCATTCCGACATTCATTTTTTTTGCTTTGACGCAGCGGATGGTTATTTCGGCTTGCAGGGGAGATTCTCTCCTGCGGGTGGCTGGAGGTGGTGTCTAATGACCTTCAGCCCTTACCGACGTCTGCTTCCTACGCCCACCCCTTTTCGTAATCTCTCGCTTCGATTGGTAGATTCGCCTACGTTCGTCAGTCTCCGAAATCAACGGGTTTTTCCCAGTTTCGTTCAGATGGATTGAAGGTTACCATGGAATTGTTTACATCATCAGTAACTATGGGGGGATTACAAGTCTATATCGCTAATATCTGCATCGTTAAATAAGGGGAATTGTTTGTATGCCTCCAAGATTATACTAGTATCGTTTTATGAAAATGTATGCAGTTTATAATTGCAGGTTTTTCTGCTATTTTAGTACTCTTCTATGACTCGGAATGTAATTATAATCTGCTAGTAGTTGCTTCTTAGAAAAGGATTATTTTTTATGACTTCATGACCAATTGTAACTGATTTCGTAACAGTTTTAAATTGCTATCTCTTCTTTGTCCTATTTAAGTATTGAAACTGCATGCTTTGACCAATTTCAACTATTATTACTACAGTGTTGATATAGAGCTTCTCTCGTTATTATTATCATTATTATTTGATAATTATAATAAATAACATATTATTGTTCAATTATTAAAGTACGGATTTATAACAACAATCGAATCCAACGCTCCCAACAATCCATCAATCAAATTAGCGGAATCAGAAGAGGCGACAATGTGTAATTACAGCAACCGAGCTACAATAATGCGTCGTCATGAGCTAAAGGCTCGTGCTAATCCGCACTCCATTTCTTTTCTCAGCGTGAAATCGCATAAATCTGATGAGCTTATTTTGTCTGGAGCCTTTTATACTCTTTCCTCTCGTTAGCATTTTTTTTCGCAGCTAGATGTGCAGTTCATTGTCACTGCCATAGTCTTTTCCGAGAGATTTATCTAATTTTGAGTTTCTCGCCATGCATTAACCCGTTCTGCTTTAAGGGCGGAGATGATTACGTGCAGAAAAATGCTAAGTGCTGCCTCGGACGTGGTGAGAGCATTAAGTGTAATGCGTTTTAGTCTTTCCAGCACGTGGAAGCCTTTTCGACTCACAGTGAAAATAAAAAGACTTCGTCCCTCAGTTTCAGCAAACTTTTGTACCGGTTTTGAATCCTGTACTTAGCATTACGGATGTAATGGTTTCGTAAGAAATGAAGAAAGAAAGTTGCTATCCATGAATATATATTCACACACACTTAAGTTAATTATATAATGTGCAGTAGCCTATGAGGAGTATACTAGTAGTATAGTTAAATACCAGTATTGAACATTTTATCGTTCTTGTTTCTTTCTAATAATATATATTTATTTTACGAGCAAATGCGTTCAAAATTTCTCAATGTATGTCTGGATAACATATGTTGCTTAAGCATGAAATGCATTCCTCTCTATAGAGAGATAAACCTTGTGTTTCGATATATCTTAAATATCTTCTTCGAGAATCGAAATAGACAAAGGACTTCCTAAATTTATTGCATCCTTAATAAAGGCTGTGATATGTATAATAGAAGTAAATTCCAACAGTTAATATTGATAGTAGATTGAAGAGGTTTTTAGAGTATATAGAATAACGTATTAAATTAATTTTATTAGCATCAGAAAGAATCCATTCTTTTCTGCACGAACAGCCACCAAACGTTAAAATCCAATTCAAAGAATTCGCAATGGATTTTGCCCCGCGACAGCTGCTTTCAAGTTTCACTCTCTCTCCTTCTTCGTTCAGACAGAAGCAAATATTTATTTCCGTTCGATAAAAAAGACGGCAGTGTGCGATAGTCACCCATTCCCTCCGATAATGAATTCTATTGCGCGTCCGTCATAAGTTCAACGGCTAACCCTTGCCTTTCATCTTCTTATGTAAGAGAAGAAAGTTGGAGGACTTTCTCCCCCTTATTGGTGCAATGTTATCGAGGAATTCAGAGGCTAAATATAGACGTGTGTGTGGAAAGGGTCGTTCAGGGGATTGCTACTGATGTATAATCAATGCTTGAACTATGTCGTCGATTATCGTCGTTACGTTTGCATTATTGAGGTTCTTTTTCCTAGAAACGATGATCATATTTTTGAGCATTTAATTGTTGTTTATTTTGAATTTTAGGGTATGGTTGTTAGGGAGGATTGACTTACTTAGTTACAATATAGATGTAACAATAGTATTAAGATGTTACCATTGTCATCCTATTCGCTATGAATACTTAGATTCAATTCTAACATTCAATTGGGTCTAGTTTCAGAAGTCGTGGTTACTTTTCGTCTCTTTTAATTCTTGAGGATTAAAATGCCTTTTAATGTTATTTTATAAATGACCGCTATGTTATATCCTTCGGAAACGTTTTTGTGCAAATATTTTATTTCAAACATACTAAACTCCTTGTGTAAATAATAGAATTACGTTGAATAGGCGATTACTGAATTAATATTATTCTAAAAGCGCTTTATTTACCTTCTATCGCTACTATGGAAACGAAAGCCTCGCATATTCCATTCGAAACCGCACTAAAACACCAGCATCAAGATGTCAACCTTTAAAACCAGATCGAATTCGCTTTTATAGATCTCCTTTGAAGAGTCCAGAATCCCTTTCGGAAAGAATATGCGAAATCTGGCGGTGGTAATTGATTCGAACACTGTCTCGTTTTCATCTCAGCCGTCTCATCCCTTCGGTCTGTGATTTCGTTTAGAGTGTAATTACCTCGCGAAGCGGAATTTTCCGCTCCTTAAACACGGAAATTCAAAGGAGACGGCTTTCAAAAGGACAGCGGCGATTCCACTAAAAGTGAGATCGAATCCGAGTGTTCATTCACTCTCTCTCAAAGGGTTCAGGATTCTTAGCGGGACTCGACAATCCTAGAGAAAAGGTTTTACACTAGATTGTCTTCTGATTGTTGATGGCGTTACGTTTGTATAGTTGGGATTTGGATTGTTAATTACTCGCAACAATGGAGAAATTTAATATAGACTTTCCTTCAGATAACAATGGTTCTTACGGAATTGATTAATTGATGAAACTAATTCAATTAATTATTGCATTAATTACATCATGATAATGAACCACGTCGAGTGGTTTTAATGAGATTTTTTCTAGAATAAATAGAATTTTGCACAGATTTCTTGAGGTAGAATTAAAAAGAAACTTTTACTGATCCCTTTAAGTTGAGGATTTCACCTGATTTCTACCGAATATTCTCTTCTAACTATTCCAAGTTACATCTGGGCTTGTTTATTTTAACTATGACCAAGAAATTTCATGCAACTATCATCGAAACATTTATTTATTTATAATTTCAAGTAATAATTTGGCAAAAATTTCATTAAATATTACGAGGTGTGTTCTATGCGAAAAGTTAAAAATAATGCAACAATTTCTCTTAAGATTTCCCTTAATTTTATTACGTTTATAATCTCTGCAAGAATTTTTGGAGTTTAAAAGTTTAAAAAACCAGAAGAATCCTCCCCAATCCGTTATTTTATCGAATCCATAAAATACTTTTTCTTTCCTTTCCAACGGCATTCCTAAAAATACGAAACGGTCGAGTGGGCGTCAGAATGAGTTCCGCAATCTTCGAATTCTTATCGATTGCGGATTGAAGTTCTTCGGATGTTTAGAGTGGGAATCGCTGTTTTTCACGTATATCCAGAGCGTCCATGGGAAGCTCTTTATGACCACAGTAACTCTTCCAGTTGATCTACGGCCGATCTTGATTCGACCTGAAAAATAGCTCCCTAAAATTCTGTGCGAAGTTTTGCCTTTGATAGCTATGCTGATTATTCGTGTATTTATGTTCATCTATGTTATTTCATATGTTAGTTTATTTATGGAAATGCACAGTTAATAATTGACAAAATATTAGTATATTCGCGAGTTTAAATAAAGAGTCATTTCCAGTTGAATAAGATTTTTTATGGCTAAATCATCTAAAGCGAGAATCAATAAAATGTAAGCTTTAGTTAATAATAGTTTAGATATTTAGCCAAAAGTTTCTCAATTTTATGTGTTCAATAAAAGCTATTAATACAATAAGTATCACTTAATATATCCAAATCATCGTATGTTCTTAATTGTGTTTATTTTCAACAATCAAGACCGTGGTTTCAACGAGATAGGATTGTTTCAATCAGCTCTTATTGTTTAAGTCAGTTGCCATTGTTACCATAAGTTACACTTGAAACAACACAAAGGCATATTTAAAGAATTTTAGCCATGATATTTTGTAATATTTCGTATGAAAAAGGCATTTTATGATGACGATTTAACACTGTTGTAATGGATGTGTCATTAAAGGCGTGCCTCCCCATTTCGTTACGGGAGCAGCAGATTCGCCCATGCGACGCGATCCGATTATGCATGAGCAGACATGTTATCCATCCACGGAACCGAGATCCGCAGCAATTAACCTTTCCAGTGCCTTTAAATATCCCTCACAGCTCGTGTCTTTCCGCTCGTTTGACGCATTTCGGAGGGCAATCCCCCCATCGGACGAATATATTTGCAGAAAGACCTTTATCACAGCCGAAGATTTCCAAATTCCCCGACTCATTAATTCCTACGAGATTTTTTTCGCACTTTGTCATTCGGTGTTTGCCCTCTCTCTTTTTTAGGAACGTATGGCATTGGAGGATACGCTTTTGGAGATATGACCTCATTTCCAGTTTCTCTTACCAATGGGATTTCTTTAATTCCCCACGAGGCTCTCTGGTTTGCTTATCCAAACTTTTTATGGCCTCCGCGTTCTGCATATGAGTATGTAACCGTCTGAAATACTGCACCCGAGAATGTTTATGGAAATCGACCATCTTGAAATTCTTTCAAGTGATGTGTACAAGGGCGTGATTTCCCGAAATTTATTTGGGTAATTGTTACGTAGGTGATTATAAGCAATCATTCTAGGATGATATGCGATATATTGCTGAGTAACCTATCGATATAGCTTTAATTGTTGACTGTAACAAACAATCGTTCAATTAATTGTTGAAATTCGGCCTCTCAACAATTAAGCTACGGAAAGTAATTAAAATTACTTGATTGTAGAATAAATAGAACATAATTATCAATAATTTGTCAATTTCTTGATTCCAAGGATATACAGTTCTTTAAGAGGTAGTTTATTTTAAAGAGCTCAGAAACGTACTGCCTTTAAGTACTTTTAAACGTCAAAACTCTTACTCTGATGGATGTATATATATATATATATATATATATATATATATATGTCTGACGAAGACGTATCTTTAGGAAAATTTAAAGATGACACTTTGTTCGAAACTTTAAAATTAATTGCTTTATGGACAACTTTTTTTACGTGATTAACGCGCTCGAGAACAAAAAGTCGTTTCCATTCTCCCCTACATTTTTTCCAATAAATTCCTCGGAAGACTAATAAACGGCGTAAATTAAAACAGGAGATGAATCGGGCTTCTATGAAAGCCAAAACGTTGATGAGACACCTCTCCTAATTTTTAATAACTGGCTTCCAAACGCCGGAAACTGTCAGACGAGAGAAAATTTTTCCGCGAAATCTCCGAGGCATAGAGGCTTCAATGGATGTTTTAACCCCCAATTAAAAGCTCAATTACGCACCCTGTACCAGAGATCCTTTTCGGCGACTTTTTTTATTAATTTCGCATACAGTTGAGGCGTGGAAATGACTTTGCATGTAACCTTTTATTCACCCGATGAATCCCATTCTGCAGTTATGTAGATTGACGGAATTTGATAATTTTCGCTCGCGAATTTTTTTTGCGGTTTCACCTCTGCAGATTTGGGAATAGGACGTCGCAGAGAATTTTGCACACAGTGCAGATGATATCGTGCATATTCGCACCGAGTTTTTGCGGAGCGCATCTCAAATTTGCTTAGGCCGCCATGATTATCCCGGATACTAAGCCACAATCGTATTTACTCGCCTAACAATACTCGCAATTAAGCCATGGCCATTCCGGAGTTTAATTTTGCATTTCGCGCGGAATAATTCGGACCAACCGAGGATTGACTCTTTTTGTCTCCGAATAAAAAGGCTGAATTGGTGGCTGCAGGGATTTTAAAGTTTCAATTGGATGAAAGCAATATCTTTCCGTCAATTTTGTATTATTAAAAGAGTTCCGACTGAAGTAAAATGCATAGATATCCCCCTTATTCTATTCGTTACTCCCTTTACTACTCAGAAATTTATTTCCCAATTCAAATTGGGGCTATGAAAATTCTATCCTTATTTGATGTGGTTGGTGCTCGTAATCAGTTGAAATTGGAGGACTGTTTGTATTTTAGCATTTCGGCGTATTCTTGATTAAATTAGAGTGTGGATTATTCTATCTCAAAAGTGCATTGCCGCATACGTAATTCTAAGTGGTCTCATTGTAATGTGGCTAGTGTAAAATTCATTCGAAAATTATTAGTTTGTTTGATATGCTAATTTAGCTTAATGAGTCAGATCTGTGTGTGGTAACGTATTCTCATATTTAAGTTAAAATAACCAACATTATTTCGACATCCATTCGTGATAATATTTATTTTATTTATATTAAATTTAAATTTAATTAAATTGCTAAAAATTTTATATATAGAAATGTTCAAGAGATTTTAATCAATGTTTTACTTGTTTGTTCAATTTTAAGAATACGTATTTAAGTTTCGGGAAGAAAGATCTATACATCTATAGCCTCTTAAATGTCTTTCTTTGCTATAAAAAATTTTCTTCCCAACTTTACTATCCCATTCTCATTTTATTGGAAAATTAAATTCCTGCGGAATATTTCAGTAAAAAATTTAAAGGATAATTAAAAAAAGAAACTATTCCATCACAGAATAATTTTATTGCTGGATGATTCATAAAGGAAATTTTCTAACCGAGTGATATGTAGACGTCTCTTGCGTCACACGTCAGTGTTTTGTTTTCCTCTAGTCCCCAAAAATTTGGCGGAGCGTAGCTTACTCGTTTTTACTGCCGAATAAAACAAAGAGTTTTCACGTATGTAATTCTGCTGCTTTAACATCGTCATAAGTTTTTCTCATACACCCATGCCCACATAAAGGAACGTTGTCGGAACGGCTGTAAAACGTGAAAACTTTCGACGTAGCTCTACTAGTTTTATCGTTCTACCTCCGAGAGGAAATTTCTGCGAATGCGTATCACTACCTACGCCCGCATTTAGCGTGAGCCCAGGTTTGGAATTGCACGGTAAACTTTTCTGGCAAATTTAGATGTCAAAAGAGTAGTTCTCCAAGGCACAGTACTTGGTCCGCAATTTTTTTCGAAAGAGTAGTAATTTGCAAAGCGAAATAGTGGGAATGGCGTTATATTTTTTTATTTTCTGTTTTTATACTATTTTGCCTACATTTGCGACTACCATAAATTTATTTTTTGCGAAGACTACGAGATGTGTGCGATAAAAGGAGTTGGTATAAATGGCATAGCTTTCAGGAGAGAGATAACCTTGGTTTCCCTATATTCTTTGTCATCCGCTACAGCTGAAGTTTTTAAAGCCGACTTTTTTTTATAGATTCTTTTTGTTGTTAGGATTATAGACGTCTTCCTTTTTACAGTCCCATTTTGCATGAGTCACGTCTACAAAATAGAATTTTGGCAAGTTAATTCGACTAAAAGTGATGAAGGAATTTCATGTCTATTCCCATAAGTATACCCCAAGCCCTGCAGGATTATTTAAAGCTAAAGTATTCCTTAAAGTTGTGACGATTAATATTATTATAGTTGCAATATTTTCATTTTAAGCGTTTATAGTTCTGCTTTTTCTTGCTTTAATTCTAATTCGCTACCTGTGAAATTAAAATACCTTTATTTTAAACGTAATGAAAGGATTGATACGTTTCCAACTCCTAATGAAGATGTTAGTCGTAGTTATATTTGAGGAAAATATCTTAGCGGAATGCATAATTAACTAGAAGGTTTAATCTTTCGTTGCTACAGAAACACAGGCAACAATTCAGGCGATAAAATATGTTTACGTTGCCTAGTAAAGCGGCATAGTTTGTTTTTTGGCGATATTAATAAGAGTAATTTGTATTAAGTTAATTAGATACTCTAAACATAAAGAATGACAGGCTTTCTATATAAACATTTATAACAATAAATGATAGTAATCTCATACTAGAAGTACATTTCGTTGTTCAAACAATTAGGGATGTAAAAGCATGAGAAATTATTCTGATTATGCATCTAATTGTTGGCTTAAACAATGAGTGATCTAATTATTTTTCTCTGGCTAATGTATTTACGGAAAATCTTCGTTTCCTACAAATAACCGAGATCTTTAAATTTCTTCTCTGTTCCACTCCAATTTATCTCTGAATTATTTCGTGATAAGGAAAGCCCGCTTCCCACCTCTGCATTACCTTTTTATTGCTGTTAATACCATTCTGATAAGATTCTCCAGTCGCTGCGTAATCTCTACATTCCTTTGTGTTTGTTTTTGGATAAAATTGCCTCTAAAAGAACCTTCGTTCATTATCTGATTAGAGTTGGGTGATGGTACTTACGTACGGCTGTTCTGCTCATTCGTCCATGCGGTATGTTCAGAATAGCTGCGGAATTTATAGTAGGAAATGAATTGCTAATTATGCTAACCTTTAATTATTCTAATTGCTCAATTGTATCACAGCTGAAATGTTTGTTTGAATATCATTAATGTCGACGATTCAGGATTTATTATAGGTGAATACGAAATAATACATCTCGTCTTTGTTCCGTGTCCATTTTATGGGTAAACTTTGAATAATTATCACACATCCGTAGTAGTATTCAAGTATTCGTTCACGAATGTATGTTCTTTAATTCAAGGTTCAGTGAAACAAAGAAAGATTTAAAAAATAGATGCAAAAAATTAGTTAAGTATGTGTAATTTATATATGAAATGTAATTTAAAATAATGTAGCTCTGTAATGATACCTTTAATTGTATTATAGGTTACCAAGGAAAGGGGGATTTTAAAAATATATTTTATGTAGAATTTACTACTGTACTCATAGTCCTCTAGCAATAATTTTTAAATAAATAAATATGGGAACAAGAAATTGGATAGTATTGAATAAGATTACTTTTTATTCTTAGTTACTGAAGATACGTATTTCATTTTTGACTCAGAAATTTAAAAGTTGTTATTCGTTGCTATTAATCATGCAAAAGTAATGAATTGAAATTACGAACTATGTTTATATTGTATTTGAAAAGTACATATTTGCTAATAACACGAATAAAAATGTATAGATGGTAAATAGCAAATATTAGACAAAACTCATTTATAAATACTCGTAGAATATTTTACAAGCAGTCTAAAGCAGGCTAGTTCGATTTTATGATTTGATTAATTTATTAAATGAGGCAAAGATGAGTAATCAATTAGTAATAATGTAGTTAATAATGTATCTATTGATATTCTTGTGTTCTAATTGTCGAATGAGTTTTAATCATTGCATTATTACGCTATGGAATCCTTTATTGAGACAGAATTAGACTCGCCATTTCATTATTCGTATCGACTTCATTGTTAATGTATCTTAATGGAACAGGAAATAGATGAGAAAATAGCCGCGCGATAAGGTTCGGGGAAAATTGCTTCGCATGTTTCCCTCTAATTCAAATAAATAGTCGTTTATTCCAATCTCTTTTCTGTTTCCTGAGGTCAGATTAAGTCTAACCGTGTCATTCGCCGATTTCGCTTTTTAAAAAAAGGGAAGGATCGGAATAATTCGATCGCGTATTTTAGGTTTGCCGAAAACTTCTTTTTATTCGAATTTGGAATTCTGTTCCATGGCAGGTTTGATTTTTTGTATCTCCCTCCTGTTTTATAAAACCCATGCTATCGATTGGTTATGATACTCTTTCTAATGCAGATTAAGGCTGAAATGGATATATATGGATCTAATCGAATCATGAAAATTTCTCGAACACTTTTAGTCTGATATTTTGAGATTAGGAAATATTGGATTGGTTTCTCAGTGTTTGTTTATAAATAGCCATTTCAATATACGATTTTCATCTATCTATTCTATATGTTAACGAAGATCCATTGCGAATTCAATAGAATTTCAGAAGCATTAAATTTTATATTAATATTCTAAATGAAAAACCTCTTTTGCTCCATGGTTGCAGGCATTAGTTACTATGATATTAAAATAGGAAACAGTATAACGATTTTAAGATTCACAGTTTTCGCCCGTACGTTATTTCCCTTATTGTCTTAAATAGTTGATATTCTTGTCTTAACGAACCATTATTGTTAAAGATATAAAGGTTCTAAATATATAATTTGATTATTTGATTCATCAGTGTCAGAACAGTAACGATATTTTCGTTAATAACATCAAATGTTCGGAGTGTTTAGATATCCTTAATTTATTTCAAAAGGATGATATTATGTTAAACTTGCATGGGGATGAGTAGCGCATTAGTAGAAATGGTGAAGTGACAGGAAGATCTCAGCTGAGTACGTGGGCATGAAATACCAGTTATCTCTTCTCTAAGATATCCCTTCTCTTCCCAGCTTGACTTTTCCACCGAAATGCTTAGGAAAGTGTTATTTCTAGACGCCTAAAAATAAGACTTCAAACAGAATAGAATATCGCTTCCTTTTTGTTTTCCAACTCGCGGCAGCTGTCCTTTCATGTTTTAACCCGTACTATTTTCGCCAATGCTAAGAGGAATTATTGAAGGTTTTTTTGTCCAGTCGCCATGCGTTCTGCGTAAAGGCCTTCTGCGTAAGTCACGGAGTGCGAGAAGTGGATGTGTCGACTCTCTCACAAGGGGATGCCGTCTTGCAAAAAAGAAACAAAAGAGCGCCGTATTCCATTACGCGGGAGCACAGTATTGCCTCATTTGACGTTATTTCAAAGGCTTTCCCTCAGTGGCCTAATACGGACGAAAAATCGGATTAGATCAGAAGATTACTGCAAAGCGGAGTCTGTAATTAGATCTCCCTCAATTCGGCTCTCTCAAAACGTCATTTCAGAGGATATTTCACGATTTCAGTGCTGCCAACCGTGAAATGCTCCTGCAATTATGAGTTCTATTTAGATGGAATTGGAATTCGTTTATGGTAACAGGAACTGCACTTTCTGTTGGATCATTAATTTTAGCGGGTTTGCAAAGTTAATTCGTTCTAATTATTGATGTTAGCGGTTGGATAAGGCACTTGAGCGATTCATTCCAATCGAAACAATTTTTGAATTGAATAATTCACTAATATTATTTTTAAAATTTTATTTGTTTAATGTTATTTATTATTATGAAAATTACTTTTTTATTTTTCCCTGATTTATTTTTCATCTGCTACTACCTTGCTTGTCTTCAGTTTTCGAAACCTCCATCATCAATTTAATAGGATTGACTTCATCATTCATAAGAGACACCCATCACTGCATTTGACATTCCATGGATGCGGTGACTTTTTCACTTAAGAAACATAAGAATAATGAACCTTTTATGAATGCGCTATTTTCAAATTGCTCTAATTTCTTTGTTTGTTTATCAGGCGCCCGGCTAATTGTGTTATATGGTAATTTGTTCCATTGTTACTATCGTGATGGAAATTTTCAAAGAATCGAGTTTATTTTTTTCAATTGTTTGGCTACCATAGTAATATTTTTTTTATTTATTACAAAAGTAATTCGGAGTTTAATTGAAAATTTATTGAAACAGTGAATTCGATTGAACACAGATGATTTTTAAACGGAAGTAGAATATAAAAGAGGCTTCAAAATCACGCTCAAAGATTTAAAAAAATATTCACCTTTAAGTTCGCCCTTTTTATTTTGCATTCTGAGCACTTTTTTCTCTCTCAGCTGGTGTGTTGGCAACTCTCTTTGCCCTCCAAGAGGGCGCCATTAATTAGAGCGAAGGTCGAACAGATGTGGAGGGATTGTGCTTTTCAAAAATTTATTTTCCCGCCCTCCTTCGTTAAATAAGTCTGTTTTCCTCGTTTTCACGTACGCAATCTATTTTTCTCTTTTTATCGTCTAGCGGCATCTGGGTATACTCTTCGCAGGGGTGCCAACATTTCGGGTTTCGATGTAAGTGTTTCTCCAATATGTTTAAATAGAGTAATTGTTGACAATTTGAAGTTTTTGTGCGTATGGTTTGATGTAATTCATTTGTGTTTTGTTGGTTGAAACGAAGGTTTCCTATGATTAATATTATAATTCAGATATAGTCACTTGGTCTTGAACTCGTAAAGTTATGTAGATCAGATAAAAGAGGTGACCATTATATTATAAATTGTTGCGCGTTAAAGTTGAAATTTTATTTCAAAGTCAAAGAGTAAAAGTGACTTTAATTTAAGTCCATCTTTGCTTATTTTTATAAAGTGGTAATCTCATCGTTAATGTCATGCGATCCGACTGATAATATTTTGATCATTACCGAAATTCGTGGATAATTAAAGCAACGGTCTATAATATTAGTTCCATTAAAATTGTTCGCTTCGGTGCCTTTATCAATGCTTTCTGCGGTTTCCTTTCTAATATCAGCGTTTTAACGCCATTTCCGATAAAGCTATCGCGTTTTATTTTTGAGGCAGTTTTTAATTTTAATCCGCTAATTTTTAATCTGATTGCCACTAATTGAAATTATTGTATGATTGATGTACGTATCGAGCAATTTGTCTGGATGTGAAAGAGAATTGATCAATTATTTGATTTTAAATTTGCCTACCTTGTCAACAATCATTTTAATAAATTGATCCTTTTTTCAAATTGGTTGTAATTGTTAGCTTAAGTTGCTATGGTTTCTCTTGGTATTCTCACCTCGCCAACAGGCTATGTAAGCTGTATTTTATTTAAGTTATAGTTTATTTAAATTTTTATCGGGTTTATATCGGGCTATTTGATTCTGGATATTATTAAATTAACTTACTTAGTAGCTTTCACCCTGTTTCACCCCATAACTATGAAAAATAAGTTCAATGGAATAATATATTCTACTTTTCATTAATGCAGTTAAGTTGCACTAAATTCATTAATATCTAGATGCAGGAAGATATAACTGCTTATTTCTTACAACCGTATCTAAACAAGATACCGTTTATTTCTTCTTATGAACTCCAACAACGGTTGTTATATAACATTTACCTAAATATGCAATCAGCGTTCACCGTTAACTGAATTCTTCGCGTCATTTCCGATTTAATTCAGTTGGAAATAAACACTGTTACCCTTCGGAAAAAAAATCCGTCGCTTTCTATTAATGAGTCCACGTGGAACTCAACTTCTGTATCCATTTTTTGTTTCCCAGCAGAAAAACACGGACGGGATTCTCGTTATTGCTTCAACCATTTTTCTCTCTTCTTCTTCTTCCTTTAATGCAGTTAATGAACTTGAAACACGCAAACCCTACTCAGGGCACCTTCTTTTCTTCAGAACCCACGTGAAACCTCGGCTCTTCCAAGCTTCTCTTCTCTTCCGAGGTTTTTTCCTCGTATTCCAACTTCGTCCCGATTTCTGCAGTGTATAATCATAACTGCTATCCCAATAGCTTTAGAAAACGTTTTTCCCGGTCCTTTATTTATGAATTATTCTTAGCTTAAGTACCCCGCGAATTCTATTGGCGTACAATACGCTTCAATTGTGTAATTGACCTTTACTATCATTTATTAGAATTCACTTAGAGAACTCTCCAATTTTTTTGCAAAAGACATATACATATATGAGAATGAATTACAACGAGTATCGATAGCTAGTCTTGTTATGATTAATTATAGATCGTAATACGTGATAAATTTGATTCGCAAAATTAGAGTTTTATGGACAATATTACGTTTCATTGCGATAAATGTCAAAGGAAAATTCAACGGACAGCAAGAAGTATGATTATTCGTGATTAAAAATTCCTTTTGTAAATGAGTCGTTGTAAATTTTAACTACATCATAAACCAAATAAATCGACAATGCATCGTGGCTGTCGGTTCATTTATGTTGCCAATTTGTAACGATGGCTATCAAAGCAGTTAAGGTCGCATTGTTAAATACTGATGAGCTATTGTTAAGAGGCCGATGAAGTAAGTCATGTGTATCTGTAACAATCAAAAGGTTATGGTTCGATTGATATAATAGAAATTTCTACTTTATCTTTTTTGTGGTAAGAAATAAAGTCTTAATCTTCATAAGTATCTTTAAAGCGTAACTTCAGGTACAGATAAAGATGAAATTAGATTATATTTTAATGATAATAATGCATAAGGATAGACTATGTTTACTTTGAAGTGGAAAGACTGCGGTGTCTCCGATTGTTGATTAAATCTGACCCCAGCAATGCACCGGAATAATTCGCTGCGACCTTTTCCAGAGACGAGCGCAAAAAGAGTTCAGGATATTCCGCATTGCCGTCGGAACTTTGAAAGAGTGGAAATCTTTAATTACTCATGTAGTTCGTGCAGGTTTCCTTTCTCCAAAACTTTCTCCACCAATGAGAATAATAAATGTAAAAGCTTACGGAGTGTAAAAGTAGCATCACGCTGTTTCTTGATGAAGTTTTTTGTGAATAATTGATAAAACTCGCTCATATTTCCATTGAAATATTGATTAAGATTATTATCTGAATTTGAGGTGTATATTTGTCATTTATTGAGGATAGATATTCCTAATTTTTATGTTTTTGCGTATACTACGTCTCAGTTGTTCGAAAGGTTAGTTAAGTGGTCGTAAAGTAAAATAGAAAAAAAGGACAAAATATCTGTATTTAATTGATTGATAAGATTGATATTTGCTGATAAAAATCAGATATAGTAATGTAGAGATGCTGTTTAATATTCTGTGGTGTGTTTCTTCTGGTGTATTTAGGTAAACGAGAAAAGTACCTAAATTTATTCTTAGGGAAATAGAATGAATTGAGAATTACAGTACGCTACAAAATACTAGAGTAACGGAAATTGTTTTAGTTTCAATGTCTTGTTATCGCGTTCACTAATTATTCTCCCATTGTTGTGAATATTATCGTCTGAAATCTGAAACAGAGACAAATTCGCTTCGATGAACGTCATCGGGGAACAATCGACCGCATTTAGACGTCGATAGGCGATTCTTTTTTATTATAAACGTTTCGTCGTCTCGATCAGGAAATGACGTTTCAGTCCGTCAAAACGATTTGGACGTTACGGTTGTTAAGGGAGACGGAGAATTGATTCCAGCACGCACCACCCCCACTAACATTATAGTCACGGGAGAAAAAATTGAATCGGTGATGGACGGAGGCTGATATTTCTCTTTTTCCCAATTCCGTTTGCCTCGACAAAGCTTTAAATAAATTCGTGGAGCTGTCTGGAACACTCTCGCTAGTTTTGACGGGACGAGTGAGAAGTCCAAGTGACGAGTTTCATTGTGCCAGCGTTTGGGATACAACGTATGAGTTCAGTAGCTGAAAGTGAAGACTCCCATCAAATTAGTTCTTTAATTAGGATGCCATTTAATGGATAATTGTTTTTTAATCGGTCGGTCATTGTTCGACGTAAATTTTTCATTGCCATGGTTGATTCTTTAATGTTAATTGTTGTCGGTTTCTGAGGATAAATAAACTAGAATTGTTACTGTAAATAAGTCGGTAAGCTAAATTAATTCACTGTTCTTTCAATAGTCTAGTTAAAGATATTTCCCTTCTTTCAAAAAGCTTATTTTTATGAAGTAATTTTTAAATGTGATAGTAGGAATGTAATCTAATTTTCGATTTAGTTATTGCCTTCTTTATTGATGAATTATAGGTACTGTTAATGGATCATCTCCTGCATTCGTTGGTAACAAGCTATTATTTACAACAAACAAACTATTATTAGCTTATCAGAAATCTAATTCGTTGAAAAGAAGATGCACGTAGACGATTCATCACGAAATCATAAAAACGGTTCCTTCCCCAAAATCCATCACTTTCTTCCAATCTCTAGACTTGTTTGTATAAAAAAGGTTCCCCATATCTATGTCTCATAGTTCTTATCGAACTTTCGTCGCCTTCGAACGTGTGGGTGGAGCAAACAGGAGGAATTTTGAAACTTGGAAGTGTTAAGTTCAGGAGTCCATCTCTATAGCTACCGCTTTCCACGGATCGGAGGTTTAATCTTTGGGCTATGCTTAGCCGAAAGTTCCGCTGAGAACTGAGGCACCATGAAACGTAATAGTCGTCTTCCCGTATCTAATAGTTTAACGTTCTTTGGTTAGGGTGGTGACATTTTAGAGTTAACTTCCCTGATTGATGGAAATATAATTTGGATTGTTTGTGGATCATTCCATGAGGATTAATCCGATCTTAAACTGATCGAATCACTTATTTGTCTAAAGTTTATGACAATTGACTTATTCTGATTGTCGACTGTTTATTGTAAATCTTAATTATCTAGAATCAATCTGTGTTACGTGGGCTAGCCACGGATATATCTTGGTACTAAACGAAGGTTTTAAATTTTAATCTTTATTTTTAATTCTTTAAAGATTCTTAATTTAATGTTGCTCTCGAACTTCCTGTCACTGTCCTTCCTAAATGTGCTTCCTAGGTACAGATGTATTGAATTTACTATGTACATAATTTCTAATTAGTATATTCTAATATACCTTTTGCCTTTCGTGATGAAGTTGTAATGTGAATATTTTTTATAAAGAGTGCGTTAATTACTAATTATGTAACACATTGTTGGATTTAATAAGTACATTAAATTTTATTGTTGCGATGAAATCGGAGAGCTAGCAAAAGTGTCAAAAACAAAATGAGTGCTCTTTTATCTCTACAATTGGATGTAATAAAATGTACGCTTTTAAATTAATTAGAATAATTGAATGGAGTAGGAAGCGTTCACGAAAATTGTCGTTTATTTATCTCGTCATTCGGATCTATAATTCATCGTTTACACGTGTCGTCAAGGACAGCCGTTCTGAACAGATAATGAGTGCAACACGCGTTTTTGAAGGGTCAGAAGGCAGGGCGAGCACGTTTTGATGCGTGCAGCTCCCAATCCATCATATTCCGGACGTTCACGCTAATTTCGTGACCAAGAGAGCACGCGAATATCACAACGAAAGAAACAATATTCCGTAGCCAGAGGACAATGGTTTTCCACCTTGTCCTCACTTGTCCGCTCCTGTTTCCAGGCACGACCACTTCAGACCTTTTTTCTCTGCCCATTCCTTGGTCGCATGCACTTTCAGGGGTCGGAATTCCACCCCTTCGTTCCCCGCAGGGGTGCGTGGGGCCGAATGGGGTGGGCTGACATAGGGTTCTTCCGCTACCTCCGGGGTCATCCCTCAAGGCAGGTAGAGCAATGACTTTTATGCACGGCACCTGCGCAGAAGACGGTTTTGAGTCTCCCACGTGTATTTGGGTATCCGCGCTTCGTACTTCTGCGCATATCCCGTGCCGTGTGCTTCTGCGACGTACGTACTTCTAAAAAAAGGCGAGGAGAAAGTTGAGGAAGGAGGATAGGGTCTCTGTTTGAGCACAATAAACGCACACCGCCTTCCACAAAAATGGAAAGAATGGCACTCGTTGATCTTCCATTCTGAGGTGGATAGTGCATTTTCTTTTTATGGCACTTCCTTTTCTCTCTTTCAAAGCCGAAAATTAGCGTCTCAAATGCGAAAAGAGAACCGGTGGCCGGTTAGTGGGCGGGTGTTAAAGTTTTGGAGTTCCTTAATGATATTTTCGCTTCTTATTTGGATTCGCCTAGTAATCACGTGAGTCTTTTTATTCGTGCGGCGTTGCCGGGTTTGGGTCGTTGAAGGGTTTTTAGTCTGGATAATTTGGGGTAGGCGTTTGGTATGATTTGTAATGGTGAACCTACTGTGAAGTTGAGTGTGAACAGGTATCGTTTTATTAAGCATGTTTGTCGATTAAGTACTATTTTTAAATAACATAAATCTTTTCCTTTTCCGGTTGAATGAAAGTATCGATGTGTAGCGAAAGTAATACTTGTGAGATTTATAATGTATTTAACAGAAAGTATGTAATTCGTGCGTAGGAAGTTATACCGGTTTCATCTGAATACGAGGAGAATTTTAATTGATTTCTTCTTTGAAATACAGCCAAGAGGAGGTCAAAAATTGACTAATAGTAATTGAATTATGATAATTAATATATTTATTTGGTCACTCTATGATCTATGAGGTAGCAAAACGATCATAATTATTTTATGCCAGATAAGTAGCAATAATAGATTATTAATGTTTAATTAGATATGCAACAATGGTTTTGGCTTAGTGCATCTGTTATATAACTATGAAGAAAGTAACGGAATATCGTTATGCAACAATGAAATAAACAATGAATAATAGATTGGTTTAGTCTCTAAATAACTTCTCTTTGGCATACGTCAGTGATGAATAAAGAAACATTTGAACTATGTACCCAAGTAACACAAATTCTTTCTATTCAGCATCACATTGTAACTTAAACAATCAAATCTACCCGTGTTTATGTTCTCATTTAGTCACCTTCAATTAGTTAATTGAATAAGTGCAGGAAGATGAGATGCACATGGAGAACCTCCATTAAAACAATTAGTCCTAAATCGTATGTAGGTCGTTGATGTCACAATCTCCAATGGGACTCCGTGGCGCCACTACGACAGTCAAATGTGGCCCTTCCAAAAACAAAGGGAGGCCCCATTCATCCTTCCCCGACCCTTACCTGTCGCTGAAAATAGTGAGGAGATGAAAGGCTCCATCTTTTAATGAAAGGAGGCCGTCCGGAGTGCAAACTGGCCAAGTGCGCGGATTGAAAATTTTCATTACGTCTGCAGTGTTCGGCCGTTGTCTTAGCGGGGAATAAATAATCCACGAGGGTGTCCCGATATGACCCAGTTCTTCGCGTGGTACGGAAACACGTTCTTGGCCTTTCCTTCTCAACGAGTCCTCCTTTTGTATTTTGTATGAGGAACTCTCCTGTGTTGTACCTGCTAATTTCGTCCAGTCGTCACGACAGCCAATACGTATCTGGGTTGACTGCGGAAAGGTTTTGCAACTTTAACGAAGATCCTGTAAGAGTTATTTAGTAGGGTTGGGGATAGTTCGTAATTAGATAATTGCGCGATTTGTTAGGATAGGTTAGGTGCTAGGAAGTTTAATGGTAAATGAATGAGATGATTTCATTTAATTTTAATGGTAATTACATGAAAAATGTGTATTTCTGGGGAAATGTTTATTACTCTAAGAGTTAAGTGCGTGATATGAAATCCATTAAAGAATTCAATTAAAAATATGATTCATAAAGAAAATGAATCACATCAACATATTATAAACTCAAAAAAATATTGGAGATTAATTTATGATATATTTTTGATATTGGTGTCTTGGTACAAATATTATTACCGTTTTGGAGCGATTTTTTATATTATAGTGTTATCTCTGAACCGTATTGCTTTACAACTGTATATATATCTTTAGGGTATTCTATATATCAGATAAATATATCTATATTATTTATATGTTTTCTACATCATGATAATGATAGGATAGGAGGTTTCCATAGTTACATATACTTTAATTTTTCTACCATATGAAATGGATAATATTTCAGCGTACTTTATTTACACCGGATGATTGCTACGATAATAAGCTAGTTAATCATGTATTGCAAAGAATTGGTTGCATTTTACTCATTGTTATTCTTAGCAGAATACTCCGAATTGTAATAGACTGTATTTATTAATGGGATCATTTAGCCTATCTGTTTCTACATTGATTCCAATAAATTTCATCCCATCTTGCGAACTTTACGAAGCTAATATTAAGGATGAGATTCAGTTTGGCCTTGTACACTATGAAGATATAAAGCAATTTTTCGTCAGCTGACTTTTACCGAACGAAATTCCGCGTATTCAGTGAGCTTTACGACAAACGTTTTCCTCATAACTTCCAAAGAATTCCAGTAGGTGGTGGAATACGATTTAGCGACTTTCACGAGCTCCGAAAAAAGGTTTTTGTGTGGGCATCAGAGGGAATAACGGTCTCAGATTTAAATAATGGCAGTTTCACTTTTCTCCCACAAAATGGAAGGGTTTAAAGGAAAGACAGCGATGAGGAAAAAATAACCCTCAATCACAACACAATGCAATTCATTCAGCACTTCTGAGGAGCAAACGGTGCGCTAACTTTTCTGAGGTAAAAGAGTGACGTTTGCGGTGGAGTATTTGCTTTGAATTTGGAGTTCCAGAGGGGAAATTAAGCCGTCTTTTCTCCTTTTTATGAGGAAAAGCACGAAGGAATCTTGCGGTATGCAAACCCGCGTTCTGCTCTTTTTTGTAGCCATTTTCTTGTATAACTTTGAAAGGATTTGTGTCTATTCGCAAAGAAGCTTTATTATGGTTTTTTAAATGGTTTATATTTTCCTAGAATTATTTTCTGAGGCGTATAATACTGTTTCTTTCACATTAGTTCGTATGATTTTTCTTAGTACTGATTAATAATCGAATCTCGTACATTAAGTCACTTAATAACATCTTGATTTTGATTTAAATTTATCTATAAATAAACATCTTGAAGCATTGTAATTGACCTCGTATGATACTTTAAGTTTAAAGCTCCATATATTAAAAATCAATTATTATCCTTACCTTACCTTTTGGAATTAATAATAATATAAATTTTCCCTCATCACCAAACATCCGCTATTATATACATTGCTATTTTATTAAATTAATTGACTAATTTAAAGCTATACGCATTAGTAAATAAACGATCACTTACTGTTGGGTTTATGTTAGTAAGAGTTCGATAATTTCGAACATTCATTCCTTGTGAATTAATAACTCGCATTAAATCTCATTTAAGCCACCCATTAACTTATGCTAACTCCCTCACGCCATTCTTTCCAAGCCTTCTGCATGAGTTAGTCTTGTCCACCTGTTTTACGCAGCTGACTGTACACACACTCCTCAGATCTTTAAATAAATCTCCCGATATCGAATTCATATGAGAGTTTCCCACTGAAAAAACGCCGCCCACGGATGCATTGTTTACACGGTCATTTATTCAAATCCATCTTCGTTTCCTGTCCACGATAGGCGTGTGAGTCATCCTTCTGTCCCCTCTGGATGCGTAACCATGGATACATTTATGGCATATATAGAGGCGGAAGATGCTTACATTATATTCTCATTCTTGGCTCCACTCGTCCTTGTTTCCCCCCCCCACCCCTTCCGCTCATCACATCAATCTCATGGGCGTGTGAGGTTTCGACATACGTGATCTTCTGGATGTGTGTCTCGTAGAATTGAAGGTGTGGGATCTTTGAGTCCGACTTCGCCCGCTGCGGGCGCGATCGGCGTGTGGTTGTGTATGTATAGCGTGTCTCCTTGCTTCCTGTTTATGATAGATGCGATCGCTTTGAGGAATCTTATTTATTGGTGACGTATTGGTTGGAATATGCGATATCATATCCTATTCTCGAACCATCCATTTGCTGAATGTGTTGAGGATGAAATTTGCGCGCGTTTGTGATGTGATTGGTGAAAGTATTAACGATGAGGATGGATGTTTATTGTGTCTTTCATCCGCGTGTTTTGTAGCTAGTTTTAGTGGCGTAGAGCAAAAGGTATTTCATTCACAACTATAAATATAGAAGCTGGAGCGTTGTTTGACTCAAAGAGAGGTTGGTAAAGAAATGTCAGCTTCCTTTATGACGAAGGAAGTTGATGATTCCCACAAAAAGCGGATGTTATGAATATAAATTCTCGAGAAGATCTTATCTGTTTTATTTAACCACCTCAAATAGTTGTGTCATCGTATTTGTCACTCCCTTTTTTTGATTCATTCGGATGTGTTCGTTGTTAGTCATCGAGATGAATTTATTCGTCATGGTGATACAGAATAAGATCATAAACAAATCCTTATCTACAGCCAGCCTCCCAGTAGCTTGCATCCAAAGTCATTCCGAACTGATGATTCAAGGAGCAAGCGATTCAAAGAGTTTGGTTAAGCAAATTATCTTGTGTTTTAAATCTGATCTCTGAGAATTAGGGTAGGGATGTACCATAAAGAAGAACCTTATAAGACTGGATGAGTTGACATACCTCTGCTTTGCTTAATCAGCCAGATTAAAAAATTCTTCCCTAGTGAGTCAGTGGGGTTTTTCGTTTAAAACTTCCTTTAGCATTATAATAGTAAAAGGAGATATCTATAGATAATTAAAGGAAGCATTAATATTGTAAACAATGAGTATAAAGATCGTAAGATAAATAGAATATATTCGATTCTCAATTTTTTTAGTATCATCTACACTCTTTAAGTTTTGATTAGAATAATCATTAATTTCCAATCAAAACCAATTTTGTTTGTCTATCATTTAATTAATTATCAAATTAAAATGTCTTCATTAATCATTGCACATCTCACACAATCACATATATATATAATCACTAACAATGAAAGAAGGATCTCTATCAAAAATCTTCAGATGTCCATAACTTGGAATTTTGTTTTAAGTTTTTCCCACCCGCAGATACATGTCCAGCTCGTTATAAGCTGTCAAGACATAGTCATAGTTGGCCATCAATGAAAGAAGTTCCGATAAACTTTATCGCTTGTTATGAAAGTCCCGCTGTGTTTTATAGCGCCAGAAAAACTCAAGAGTTTGGAAAAAAATTCTCAAGCTGTATCTTTTGGAATGTCGGAACCATTTAAACCGTTTGAGACACCGCCGAATTTTTTCAGAAGTAATGATGACTCAAATTGAATGAAGATATTGAGCGATCGAAAGCAATTTTTATATCTCGACTTAGAAAAGAGCTAATTATTCATCGTGAAGATTGGCAGGCTCTTCTCTGGATCTTTTTTATGTTTAGTCAGACTTGAATGAATCATCTTTCGTTTTCCTCCGATTACTTATCTTTTTAAAGAACCAGTACTTGTTCGCATGTTTGATATTGGGTTTAAATAACATGTTGCATACACGTATAATGTTAAATCAGTTTGCTTGATCAAGAATGAGTTGATACTAAGTATGATTAGTCGTAGAAGGATGGACTTATTATATTTTGGTTCCATGCTAATGGCACCCTTCTCTGAGAATACTTCAAGAGTTGTTAAATATAATTTTCATAAATTTTGTGGAAGGAATTTATTTAACTATCTAAATTTAGCTTTACTTTGTAGACTATGCAAATTTAGTACGTTCTATGGGAAACGGTTCCAGACCTACTTCTTTACGCATTCACAAAGTTGAAAAGAATTTAAACTCGGAGTTTCTAGCAGCCACTCATCCATTTTGCGAAAACTTTAAAAATGCGGTCTTTCACAAGAGTGCTCATTTTTAGAGCATTAACGAAGCAGATTGTAAAAACTCGTATATTTCTCCACTATCCTTCGCCAAAGAGGCTCATTTTATCATAGCGCCCGCTGGGAAATCGCTCTTAAATATTTAATCCTCGCAATAAGTAATCCCGTTGAATAGTTTTCCAACGCTTTAGTCATACCTGTTACCGTGGGACAATGAAGACAGCTTGTTTATTTGTTGTCGTTAGGGCCGTGGATTCCGTTGCTATGTTTATCTCCCCTTTCTAACCCTTGCAAGTGTCGCGGGAACTCGTATAAATCATTCGGAACTAAATTAGAGGCGAGCTACTTTTATTCCGAGTCTCCAAACTGTTCTTAGGCCGAGGCAAGATAAATGCAGGGGAAAGAGCGTAAGGAAATGATCAATTACTCGGAGAGGCGTTGCACTCAGTATATCTCGACGTACGTTACCATGGCGATTTTTTCCCGCGAGTACCGGCGTTCGTAAATCGTCCGTGAGTTTTATACGGCATCCGGAATCAGCTAGTCCTTTGTGCATGCACGAATTTATGCATTTCTCGTTGCATATTGCGATGAAAAGGTGAGAGCTTCTGACGCTAGGTTTTTTCATCTTCTCGTTCTTTGATTGTTGAAGGCGCATTTGGAATTCTACCTATTTACAACTGAAAGGTTCATTTCATGGACATAGAGAAACTTTGATGATTTGTAGCTGAATTTTTAGCGAAGGAATGTAATTTATGGTTGAATTTATGTTCGTAAATGGAAATTTTCTTTTGAGATCAGAGACTTTTCGTAAATTTTCGTATGGTTCCATATCATTAATATCTTCAATTGCTAGCTAAATAATATAAGAATATAGGTCAGTAATTTCCTGCTTTCAATTTCATAAAGAAGAAATTTAATTAATTCTCAGCAAATCTACTATCCGGGTTTATTCTCATATACTTTGCAATAATTCAGTTTCTTATTTACTGTATTGCGTTTTTATTAGCAGTATGCGTATTGAATATACGTCCTATGAGATGATTATCAATCATAAGAATGGATAGATACGTTAGAAATATTCCGGAAGAGTTGTATACAATTGATTCTACCTCACCATCCGGATCCAACACTCGACTTGGGGTTAATCACAACGTTAAATTGTGATTTTATATTTACAGAAAGGATATCTCTTATTTATAGCACTTCGTTTTGATTTATGTCAATATTATTAGTCTCGTCTATGTTTCTTAAAATGAAAGAATGATTACGTATGCTGATCTCACAGATACAGTGACTTTTGTTAGTTCTCTACGTAATGTACCGGATATCTTCGCGGCTTTGAAGGTCCTTTGAGCAAAGAGTTAGTCACTCTTTCGCATTCACGCACGTAAATTTCGTGCTTTTCTCCAGAAAAGGACTGCTATGCGGTGTACCAGGAAATGTGCAATCCTCGTTCTGCGGTGGGATTGCGGTCTGTAGAGGGCCTTTCCGCTTAAAGATGTCGCACTTCCAGTTGAAATATTCGCTTCCATTTTAAATTGGAGCGCGTGCAGCTTATCTTCAACCCAATCACGTAATCTGCGCAAGACTTCGATTGAAAGTAATAGATCGGAACGAGCTCCAACGGTTGCGAAATCCTTCTTTTGTTTTTCCTCTTCGCCTGCCGCATTCAACATCTTCATTTTCCCGCCTCAGCAAAGTTGCCCCATTTCACCGCTCCTTCCGGTTTAGAGCTTCCCTCGGGGTACGTTAGTTTAAATTCTGGCTCACCTATAAAGCGAGGGTTATGGAGACGTATAATTTTAGATCTCCAAAATATCGCGTCCGCAGTTTTCTTATTTATGACAGTTTCTGAAGCACACTTAAATAAAGGAAGAAGGTCGTTGCCATGGATTCTAAAATAAATATCATAATTCCACTCCTTCAAATAAATTCAAGGGATACCGAGTGATGATGAAGAAGTGTATTGTTCGAGATTTAAATCATGCCACATGCTACAAATATTGTATATTATGGAGTATGAATAATATTATGTATAAAAAACTTTCATAGTGTTATTGATATATAAAGTTTCAGAATTTAATGAGAATACCCCTGATTCTAAAAGGTTTATTTAGATCCATCGTATCTATTTCAGAATTCACTTAGTGTTATAATGCTTGGATAAATTTCGAAATTATCTTTGAATATAAATTATAGATTAACAACTGAATCTATTTAATTGCTATAAAATAATACGTTTCATTTTATTAAATAATTTAAACGAAGGCGTTAATCCTCACCTTTATTATGTTTTTACGATAGGCCTCCGGACATTGTATCCTCAATTATTTTGACTGAAGGATTTTTGTTTACGAAACATATATTCTCCTAACGACCTCTTTGTTTATTGTTTTCAAATTTCATTGTTTTTATTTCTCCTTGTAAAAGCGTATTTTCCGGTACCTGTTTTCCTGTTTATATTCTTCAGGTTTCTATGGAAATAATTTTTATCTTATTTTGATGCTTTTGCAGAATTCCCTTTCTGTTTGAAAATCGCACACATATGTATCAATTTTTTCCTCGGATACTAATAAATATTAGGAATAATGTTGAACAATCCCTTCAAGGTTAAAAAGGATTAATTTTTTATGATTTTCAATAGTTATTTTAATTTTTCCATGTAAACATTATAGAGATAATGGAATTGATAATTTCAACTTACCTATAAACTTATGGATTTATTTCATAGTTAACGTATAGTATGAATGTTTTTATGTGTGTATAACATACTGAGAGCCGTAGACTTTTTAATGTTTGTAGCATGAGTATCGATTTCTTTAATATTTAGTTGTAACCACCGCACTTCACTTTTGACATATAAATAATAATATCATTAAAGTCTCTTTTTTTAATTGGATACGATTCGGAGATGTTTTATCATACATCTATGTTCATTTGTCACGCTTTCGAAAAATTCCGTTTCCAAAGGCAACGTAAACAAGTACTTCTTTGTCCACTCGCAACTTTTTCTTCCGCTTGCGTTACGACCGAATGCATCAAGGTCGTAGACGAAACTAGCTCCTAGAGAATCCATCGATAAAGTTTATATCTTCGCCCAGATTTTTGCCAGCAGCGCCATCTGCCTGGCGTCGAGCCCCGGTCCCTATATATCCCAGCCAGACTGGCGCCTAGAGGTCCACCCACCCAGTGCCGTCTGGGCTAGAAAAAAAGATATCTTTCTGATGGGGGAGGATTTTAGAAAGGCAATGGAGATGGAGCATGTAGCACTGCTTTTTCAAGGGGGGGAACTGATTTAGTACTCCGATGCAGGGAAGGGGTTTGCCATCAACATTTTTTCGGGTGCTTCCACGGACGTGCGGTCGAAGGGCATTCTTAAGAGATTATGTGGGGAACTCGGCACAGTGCTCGATGATCGCTCAAGTCTGCGAAATGCTCCTGATTGCTCCTTCCCAGAGGGTTTCTGATGCTTTTTTTCTATCCTTTCCCCCGTGAGATAGTTTGCTCTCTCTCTTGCCAGGAGTTGTTGAGGAATTGCCTTTGCATGCTTCATTAGGGAAGGGATTATTGGGTCAAGTCTTCGGGGAATACTTTTCGAGAGAGCACGGTTTTTATTCGCAAATGAATCAATTTTATCGTTATTCTGTTCTACTCGGGTTGTTGGATGATTGGGTGAAAGTCGTGGTTGTTTCTGTGTATGGTAGATTTGGCTCTTATTTGGTTGATTGGATTTTTATGGGGTAATTTGAGTGTTATTGGGTCTAGTTGCCTCTGAGTATTGGATATGTTATAGGAATTGATTGGGAAATAATATCAGTGGTTTTTTTACCCCTCCCATACATTTCTAGTTATTCGCGAATTTTTGTTTAAAATATATGATAATTTATTTGAATATTTGGTATTTTTAGACGATAATAAAGACGTATTTGTTGTATGAATTATTGGTCTTTGTCTCCAGGATCTTCATAATTTAAGCATCTACTGTAGTGTGTCTAAGTGTTGTTAATAGCCATATTGTTGATTACAATAATGATTGTTTAAAGTACTGCTGTCCAATGCTCCCTGGTGTTGACGTAATGTTTTAGTTTTTCACTTTACTATAAGAAAGGTTTTTGTGCCACACTTCCTTCAATCAATCTATAAATTTAGAAGAGCGTATTTTTCACGTATTCTTTTCTTCACGCCATTAGTTACAGAATGGCTGTAAATTTGTTGAATTTTTGAACTTTTTTATGATCAATTTAATCACATCCTACAGTTTTTAGTATCTTTGCAATACAGAAATATAAAATGTCTTATATAATTTTATACAAGTAAAGTACTCTTAACATAACAACCTCAATGACCTTAATGCGACACGAGCATCACTAAAGTCTGGGAGTAAAAATTGGAACGGAGTCACTCCGTTTGGGATCTCCACGGTAACAATTATCTTAATTGCATCTTTCTCCGAAACTCTCATCCCGGAGCAATTAATTGATATCTTGGACCGTGTGAAGGTCTAATCTCTCTCCACACCGATCCTCTAACAGCTTCCGAAAGATTAAAGTTTCATCTTTGGGGAATCGTCATAGTATACCAATTAGCCCGCTCGTCGTTATTCAAGCGATGGAAATCTCATCCATTTGAGTGGCCGTAACGATTCGCGGAATTCTACGATGTGGAAAAACATTCAAGAGGCTGTTCTGGGAACCATAGGCCCTTTTCCCAAGTTGGATCAGCCCTTTTCTGGGAAATCGAGTTTCTCCAAAAAAAGTAATACGCTAGACTGGAGTGGGAGTGTGTTGTTTATCAACCGGGCGACTTCTTCTAAAGATTACCACACTTTCTTAAATTCCTTTCTTGGGAATTAATTAAGTTGGTAGCCTCGTGACGATCCTTGGAATCTATGATAGAAAGTGCTGGTTAATTCTTCATTGTCCGTTGTCATTGATACAGGATTGTCCTGATTATCCACACATTATACTACGTCGGATATATCTGCTAATGAGTTATCCATTCTACTTTTCTACAATGGAAATTATTAATGAAAGCCTTTCGTCATTGTAAATACCTACCAATTGAATACTATACATATATCTCCAAGTATGTTATTTTTTTAGAAGTTATTAACTTATATCTACTTCTAAATTTACGTTTTTATGACCCTAGCAGCTTCTCCGTATTTCTTATTTGTGTTAATTAGATATCGTATTATTTAGGTTTATTCTAAACATAAATGTTCTTGATTCCTGTTAAATTTATGACGTAAAATAATCTCATATCGAAACCTAAATGGATGACTCCTTGTTTGATTTTACCTTGACTTAAGAATTTCTCCATATGTTAACATGTCTCTACATTTCTCTATCCTATTTATACACTCTTTGGGAAGAAAAAATTGAATAGGGATAACAAAAAAAGAGTTTTGGGATACAAACTAATTGATTGAGAATTGCAAAAAGATATTCGTTCGCAATTATTTTTTGTATCAATGTCATTTATATTAATTACAGTGCGACTCTTTTGTACCATTTAAGATAAATGTTGAGTTCCAAGACCAATTAAAGTAAAATGGTACATGCAGTCCAGTATCATCTTTCGGTACCACACCAGTTAGTCATCGATGCCTGTAGCAATACTTCGAAAGTCATCCTCGATAAATTCTCCCGCAAAGAGCGGTAGCTCCATAAGTTGGTTCGCTATTGATTTATAAATTGTTCTCTGCTTTTCTCACACTCGAAACACGAAGTTTGAGCATCGCCATTAGCTCGAACAGAGCGCTGTGCATTTTCCCCGGGTTTTATTCGTTGGCTCTAAGCCCGCCTTAATCCACCGCTGCCTGATTTATAGCGACCCTTAGGCGCCCAAATCCCTTTCACAAATTTTTCACCCGTTTCATCCATTCATTTTTCATCACCCATCCGCCAATCTCGATCCTTTACGCTCCCCGCTCTTCGACTGTTTTTTCCGTTATTTTGCATGTTTCGTGGATCCCGCGCCTCCGTCTCCCGCTGAGTTTTCCGGGTCGTAAAGTCTCTTCTCTCGGCGAGATTTTTTGGGGTCGTTCCCTAGGAAACCGTCGACGGTGACAGTCGAATTTTGGGTGACTGAGATGAAGTCGATACTCGATGATATTTATTGCTAATTTGATTTTTTGTTCGGCTGCGCTCTCTGATTTTTCATTCGTTTTATTCCAAGTTACGTGATCGATAAAAATATCGCTGTTATAAAAATCGTATGATATTATTTTTATTTTCTCCTCTTGACGGTCCTTTTCATTGATGATAAATCTCAATTTATTGAATTTTACTGTTTATTGTATATTTTAAAAATCGAAGCTTTTGAAACAATAGATGGTATAGTAACTAAACCCATTTTATATGTTGCCATTTTGCGAACAGTATTTCATCGCTAAAAAGGTCAGTGCCTCGACTATTCAATGCAACCACTGCTCGTTTGCGTTGAATTATTTAAAGCTGTACCGTTGGAAATCCTATGGATTTGCGTGTTACGCAATGTAGGACCTCGCTTGATCCATTTTTATGCATCGATAGATCGATATACATGAATATAGATAAATCGATGAATCGATTATACATCGAAATACACAGCAGTTATAGTTCGGCATTTAAGATTCACGGAGATTATTTTAAAATATTTACGGTGTATTATCGGTTTATTGCTCAATCATAGCTTCGATCTATCGCAAATTCGACCTGTCGATCATTTATCGCATCCTAAAATTTCCGATATATCTCTTTCCTCGTCCAGAAAAGTTCAACTTAAGGATCGAGTTTTGTCGAAAGAATGATTCTCGGAAAATCTTTCTCGATAGAGTCCACGAAATCTCACTTCCTGCTTTCCTTCTTAACAAATTAGGACTATCCATCGACGGGCGACACCGTCTCTATCTTAAATTACGAAAAAATGAACAGATTCTTTCTCAAGAGAAATAAAGAACTAAAAGAGAGGAAAGACAGCGAAGATTTCTTTAATGTCTTCCACCCGTGGACTATCCATCCAAACAGTCAAAGACTTCCTATTCACCCCTTCCTCTTCTCACCCATCCAAAGCTAGTCTCCCCTCTTCACGTCTTGCCCATCGAAGATTCACAACACGTTTAGACGACGACCTCAACTGGAAGGACACCTACTATCTGATTTTTAATTGTATGGGCCTAGACTTTGTGGATTTACTGGAAGCATAGCTTACTACGCTAAAAATATAAATAAATAAATTATAAAAAATCAATAATTAGGTGTATGAAGTAATAGCTGGAATATGAACAAATTGTAGTGCTGTTTCTTAAAAATACACATAATATAGGGATGTATCGTACTATTAAATTACTATAAGTAGATCAATGAGAAGGACTTCATTGCTAACAGAAAGATTAGATTACCTAAATATTTATCTAACAGTGTCAATTGAATGCCTTTTTATGTGTATAAGGATTGAGAAACGCCAAAAATTAGTTTATTGTTGAACATTTGTCTTTCAATATTAGCTCTGTGCTCTGCTGTTTGTATAATAATGATCCGCTGAGATTAAATATTGCCAGCAAACAGTTGCTAGGATACGAATATAGGACTGAGTGTTGCTAGTTTAAGTTACCATAACGTTGCTGTCAATAAGACAGTGTAGGACTGTGTAATAGACTAGAATCTAAGATGGTTAAGGGTATCCTACCTCTCAGATGAGTGTGTGCAGCTTGGGTATCCATCCCTACCAAATTGTGCAAATAAGTACATCATTTTTTCTGTGTGTTTACCATTTCTCGAAGCCAACGGACATATCAGTCGTGATTTCGCTTCAGATAGAAAAACACGGAGGCTGTTGGTACCACTGCTTTATTTGCACCTGGCCGAAGGACTTAACTCAATTTTCGGTAACGATGCTAATAAACCAGGTTGGAAGGTGGTCTCTAAACAGCGTGGAAGGATGTAAGTCTGCATGGGCAGTTGGGCTGCCATAGAGAGTTCTAAAACGGAATTGAAAGAATGGATATAAGAAGGAGCGTTAGGAACCACAGTCATTATAATTCCATGCATAACCATTTCCTCACGAAAATTTTCATTCATGTATCGAACGAATTTGGCTGGCGAACCAGTATTGCGTAGTTCAGAATAACAAGACGTAGTATTTGGAACTACTTTCGCTTTCAATTGATATCGAATACTTATTTCATATCTCGCTATGAATATAACGTTTCGTAAAACTATATGCTTTTTGTTATTTGGTGTTACCAGCATTTTTTGTAGAAATTATTTGATACATACTTCCAAGAATTGTAGTGTATTAGTTTCTTATCGTACTCTAGTGTAGGAATGTTTGTTTAAGTCTGGATTATATTGAAATCTTGCTAATTATCTCAATCGTATTTTATCAAATATCTAAGGATATTACTAATATCTCGCGTAAGTTAAATTTTTTTCAAGTCCAAAGTATTTAGCGAAAATCTTGAAAAAAAAATTAATTTTCTCTTAGAAATAATTCGATATCTTATGGAATCGGTCTTTAAGAATCTAGAAATTAATAGACGTGAAAAATATGACCGGGAATTGAACCCGGATCTCTGTTACCCCCGCTATCTTGCCAGTACGTTCAGGTACGCAGTTTAAGGGATACTTTGTAAACATTTGCGCTGAAGTTTCGTCCGACTGTGCACCGTTAATTCCTGCGATTTTTCACGCAAAGTCATCCTAATCCCTTCACCTTGGCTTCCATTCGTAAACACCACAAACAGTAGGTAGATTAGTAGTAATGCATTAGATTTAGACTCATTACGCGCTAAAAGAACGTATTTCGAACATTCAGAAACGAACTCCTGAACTTGGACGGTCCTTAGCCCTCCTTCCGCGGAATTTTTAACGGAATTCGTTCGTGTAATTGGTGTTACAATATTTGCTTTCCGCCTTAGCTTGCATTCCACGCATGCGCACGTGATGTAATGAGAAAATATGTCGTTCTGGCATGCGGCAATACTGGAGGCGGAAGAATTGTCCTGCGATGAGAAATGGAAGCACTTTTTGCCTCCTAAACACCCCGAAGAAAAGTTCTAAAGGATGAAAGGGTAGACTATAATAAGGCCACTCCGTCAACGTTAACCATTCTCCATCTCTATGATTTGTAAATCCTCAGTCCGGATTTTTCCCCCCTCATTCCAAGCTCGTGTTTATGGAGATGCCCCATTTGACCGTCTTTATTTTCCGCAAATAAGTTTCCCGGTTTCATTTATTTATTTTTTTAGGCGAGAATTCGTCGAGGTGCTTAATTAGACGTCGTCTTAATTCGTCCCGTCTGCATTTTTTCCGTGCGTCGTAATTTTTCGTGTTTACCTTTTAGTCGAGGCGTTCCTCAAAGGAGAGATTCGCCGGTTGATGGGTTGCTAACGTGGGCTCCCGACGATTGTGAAAAGTGGTGTGGGGTTTAGTGTGTCTGCGAATTCTAGAGACGGGAATGGACAGGAGCTGGGATTTTTGGAATTTTTTTCGTCTCGGCGACGCATTAGAGGATTTAATTGGTCGTTTGAAGGAGGCGTAGAAGAAAAGATGTGGTGTTATGTTTTCTTTGTGATTCCTTGATCGTATTTTACGGAATATTATTCAGCGTAGTTATAATCGTAAAAAACACGTGGATGATTTGGCTAGAGCTTAAAATTCCTTTGCTAAGATTTGGAGTGAAGTTGAGTTAATGGGCTGTTATGATTTACAACAGTTTGCAAGCAGAATTATCTGTTAGCTCCCCTTGATACATTCTCATTTTCTATTTGTGTAATCTTAAAAATTTTATTGGATTTTTTTCTTAATTAAACACAGAGTGAAATGTGGTGTAACAATGCGCAGAAATATGTTTGTTTATCATAATTGTTTCTCAGTGCTTTGTCCGATACTCAATCCCGATCTTTCAGGCGATATTATTATCCTAAAAGATCTGATTAAGCTTTCGTAAACCGGGTTCGAAATTAATTTTAATGGATTACATTATTTATTTCACGTTCACGTTAAGGGATAGTTCATCATAATATAAGGAATTTTCAAATTTCCTGTTATTGGATACGAAAGCAAAATTCCATTACACATATCAATTTTAAAAACCTCTCAAAAGCATTTCACGCTTCATTTTCACCATTAGAAAAAGGAAAGCTTTTGTTTCTTCCTCAGGTGTTGGCAAAGAAGTTTCCGAAGAAGCCTTTAGGTCCATTTACCTTAGGAAACGTAATTCCTCATTTATTCCGAACCTTTCGTCGAAACTGCCTCATCGTTCAAACACGTCCAGGTAGATGCGAACGATAAACGTTAAAAGGGCATTCTTTTCTCCGGACGCCGCTTGGCATCTCTTCCATCGGATGGAAATTCTTTGATGCGCCTCCGGACGGGGCAAACTGCCTTCGAATGCATAATGACGCGGTCCTGAGAAAAATCAGATGCCGTATATCTCACACTGGAGCAATCAGTCACCAGCAATGTCATGCCCAATTGCGCCGAGAATATCTTTCGACTCCCGCACAAACCAATGCCAATCGCGGCTTTTTTTACATCCCCTTTGAGACATTGGATACGAAATGACGCAGGGTCTGGCTTTGCCATTACAGGTCCTATTTTTAGGATGCCATTAAGGTCTATCAAGCTGTTGGCCGTGAAACTTTATAAGCGCATCGGAACACGGTTAATGTCGTTTCTTGGTTACGTAGTAAGTGACGTCAAGGGATTTAAGTAATGAGTGGAATAATTTTCTGCGCAAAAATTTTGAATATGTATTTAAGTTAAAATATGAATGTCTCAATCTATAAGTATATTAAATTTTATCTCGTTTGGAATATCTAATTTGGAACTCTATTCCACCCTTTTCCATTTTTATACCGAATCGATTTTCCTCCAGAATCAGATTTCGAAGGAATTTGAGATTGCCGTAATTACACGAAAGAAGTTCCTTTTCTAGTTTGGCGGTACGTCTTGTTTTATCTGTTAAATTTATGATACGAGATTTCTTACGATGGCTAAGTGCTTTGATTTCTCAGGAAATAGATAAGGTACTCATAAGCTGAGGTTCCGCCTAATAAGCCGTAACTGTGTTTGATAAACTGTTGCAGTCAATGTTTATTTTTGGTTTGGGAGATTAAAAATAAAATCCATTAATTTTACGTTAAATATATTTATATTTAGATGAATTTAAAAAATATATATATAAGTTACTGTCAGATTTGATACGCATATGACCTTCTTAATTTTACGGAATTCTTTAAGTGTTTTCTTTTTATTTCATTAAATGAATTCCTTTCGTGTATGTTTGATTTTTTGGAAACGTTCATCTGTTAGCCGCGAAAATCTAGTGATATACTGCAAATATTATTTAATCGTTATTAAGAGGGAAAAGTCTTCTATCAATCGCTTTTGGTATGTTTACAGTAGCTATCGAAGAAGTTTAGGACAGATAACTGCTTTAATAGGTGTCTATGAAACCTCATTGTCAGTCAGTTGAAAGGTAACCCTAGCAACGATAAATCACCTGCAAGGGAGCCTAAGATTCTATAATACGAGATCATAAATTTTTAAAACAAAGGAAAGAAGTTTAAGATTCGTTGGCGTATTCTCTTGGAATCCCCTTGAATCTATGCTATGAGTGGAACATAGTGATTCATCCCTCGTGAGTTAATTTTTCCTGGAAGCAGCTAATCGATGTTTTTTCCACAACCAAAATCGTCTCCAAGGAAATAAGCAGTAGATTTTAAAAAAATCTTTCGCATTCAACAAAATGCGCATTTGACCAGAAGACACGTAAATCCCCATTCACGGAGACGCACACGAAAATAAAACACTCGCACGGATTCAACAGGCTCGCGTCTGTGGATAATACCTTTTTTTTAGGGCTTCGAGAAAGGAGAGTCGAGAGTGACGCATATCACGTTTATATTTTATCCTCGAGGGCGTTTAGCTGCCGTGACTGACTGCTGAGGGATATTCTCCTCTCACCGGAACCACAGCTCCGGAAGCTCGCCATTCGTGACAGTCACGTGCTATGACTCTCACTTTTTCGCGTATTTTTTGCCTTCGAAAGACCCTCATCTCTCTCTCTGCATTTTTTGGAAGAGTGCTCCTTCCGACCGAAAAACACTCATTTCCTCGCGAAAGCTTCTTTTTTCATAAGTTTAGAGCTCTCCCAGAGTTATTCTAGTCTTCCAGTTTCTTCTATTCCAGGGTTTCGAATGAAAGAAGGTATTGATCCGTTGTATCTTGGTCCATGGTGAATATAAAATGATGTTCTTCGTATGGATAATTTATTATGTACCTAAGTGTCTTCAGGCATACGTAATTTATTACATTCCTATCCGTAATTTGGTATCAATTAACTAATGGCTGAGCATACTATAAATTTGAACCTTCTTACGTCCTTTCAAGAGCTTTTAAGAAGGAACGGGGTTACATTTGCTGTTGAAAATAAACATTTTTTCGTGCTTTAATGAGAGAATGAAATTTTTGTTTAACATCTATAGGTGGTGACGTATAGTCATTGCTTTTTCCTCATTATCTATCTTGATTTTATTAGGGATAAAGTGCCTTAAAACATATATTATAGGTCTCCAACTTGCTGTATGCTCTTCTTCTTATCAAGTATTTATACACATATGATATTATGTAAAAAGTATCTTAAAGAGACCTTATGGTAATGTTTTAATTTTGGTCATAAGTATATTATTATTTTACGAGAATTGGTTAAATTTTCTGTGGATACCATCAATGGCGAATCGCTATCTTAAAGCTTTATGTAATCACCCAAATTTCCGAGAATATAGGCTTTCAGTTAGAGTGCGTTAGAGAGAGAAATCGGCACTTTTGCTGGAATCCTTTCCTTCTGAGGTTCTAAATCATGGAATCACGTCGTTCGATAACTTATCTCCACTCGTTAGACGTTCAGTATTCCATATCTCTCTTTTTGCAGCTTTTTTCTCGTTCGAGGCAGTCAGTGGCTTTTAGAGAGGATCTTTTTACGTGAGTCATTTTCTCTCGAAAGGCGTCCGTTCCACGGATTTAGGGGATAGAAGTGTCTACCGGTGTGTATCATCGGTTTGGTTCGCGGAAGGGGTTTGAATCAGAAGTGGGGTTTCTCGCAAATAAGAGGTTTTCTTCGAGGAATTTTTATGGCTGCTCTATTAGGATAAGGGTTATGCGGTGCATGAGTCATTGATGTGATTAAAGTTTTGGTACTACCCTCCGTGGGCCTGTTTAATAATAGCTTTACTTAATGTAAAGGAATTTTAAGGGAATGAATAAAATTAACTCGATGCTATTATTTTACAAGAGTTTTTGTAAAGAATTTTTTCGTTTATTAATATTACAATTTATTTCGTAGAGTAAAATACAAAAGTTCATTATATTAGAGAAATTTGCAAACATGGTTTGAACCCGATTAATTATGAATGCTACGCTTCAAAAAGTATTCTATTGTAGGTTAATTAGATAACTTTACCGAACTAACTAGATAACTGAATTCATCTATTATCGATTCCGTTTAAATTAAGTTACGTAGATTAAATTGTCTGGTAGCCGCAACGATTTCCTAATTAAAGGAGATAATTAAGTACACAATTAAGTAAGGTAATTAAGTACATTAAGTTACAATGTTTGAATATAAATGTATTATAATTTTGATCGATATAAACTCGTAACACGGTTCGATGACAATAATATTAACTAGAACATTTTAAGGGTGAATTAAATATTTAAATACGATATTCTTTTAAAATTTTATAGTCGTAATCCTCCAAATTCTTTCGGTTTGAATGATAATAACTTTGAATGGTCTCCAAACATAGATGATATCAATAGAAATAAATTAGCATTTAAAAATATTAAGCGTGAATTTTCATAACCCGCTAAATAATGAGAGCTGAACGTAGGATCTTCAGTTTCGGCAAATGAAAATGGCTATTGACTAGCATTAATGAGTTGGAAATTCGTTTACGAAAGATAGAGAGTGCACTGTCTTTCTGCATCGATATCTCCAAAGCAGTTCGAAATTCTTCGCTTTTTCCTGAAAAAATTTTTCTCCAACATCAATGAAAAGCTTTATGGAGATGAAGATACATTCGGCGTAGGATGTGCAAGTCTGCGATAAAAAACGAAGTAACAACGAGATTCATTCAGCGAGGGTACTCCGTAGGATTTAGCTATCAACTCGGTCTTATCTCGGTCATACTTTCTGATCCAAGGACGAATTCTGTTTTACGATCCGAGATGTATTTCGCAGCATTTGCACGACATGTAAAGAAGTCCAGACCATCGGACGCGTACAAGATAACAGGATGTGCCTTGAGTGCATTTGGCAGTTAAAGGGAATAAAAAAATCTGCAAATTTAACTTAGTTTATAGTAATGAATTATCCAGATTTAATTATATTATTTTTAAATACTATGTGTGAATATTAATTTTTCGCATTTTCGTTTACGAAGGTTAATTATATTTGTCAAGATATTGAATATTATACCTCTTCTGGGTCAGATTAAGCTATTCAAAATCGAATGAGAAATCTATAAGTAATTAGTAGAATACAACCTATCTCTTTCCAGAGGGTGTAAAAATTAATAATTAATATTTTGCAATTTTAATATGGTTCGATTTAAAAGAAGTATAGAACGAATTAAAAGTCTCCTAATAAATTTAAGGAAAACTTATCTCTTTTTCCATCTGAGAGGATTTATTCATCAATAATTATTGCTTTAATAATTATTTTTAATTAATATTCGGGTTTATTATAGTTATGAATATGTGATTTAAAGTTTTTTCATAGTTTCTAAGTTAGAAAAAAGTTAGACATATCATATTTAATTGGTTTCCATAGAAACGTAAATAGATTTTTAACAATGAAGTGGTGTATAAGTATCCTAGTTAGATAAATTACTGATTCAGTTTTAACTCGAGTCTAAGGTCGAAGATGTTATCTTAATATTTCGACTCCAGAGCGTACTTTAATCGTTCAATTCGATGTCAAAGTTCGCGGACCCTCTCTCCCTCTACATTGTTGAGAATTGAATCCAGTCTGGAAGGATTTAATTGGCGAAATTTTCCACCCCATGTGATTCGAATCCAAGAAAAGATAAGGTTGGAATTTTTTGGGTCGGATGTGAATTCAAACAGCACTCGTGCAGATGTCAGTTTGGAGACTTTCAAAAACCTGCCTTATCGTTCTGAGATGCTATCGGTTTTAATAATGGTACAATTTTAGTCTCATTTCAACTCTTCGGAATCCGTGGTAAGTTTGGAAGAAGATGATTGATTGTGTAACTTCATTATTGAGACATTAAGACTTCTAGAGGGTGAAATATTAAAATTATCTATTTTATAATTAGGGTTCCTTATTTTTTAAATGAAAAGGTTTGGAAATTCAATGAAAATTTGTTTAGAGTTTTTTTTATTTGTTCCAAGTCATTTAGTTTGGTCATTGTATACTATTCAAGAACGTCATATAGATAAAAAGATTTAAGATAAATATAGAAGTCAAATTTAAAAGTTTGTCATTTATATATTTGATTAAAATTCTATATTGTGTCTTTTAGGATTAATATTCAGTTTATGAGAATCAAACATCCAATTCTTAGTTATATTTATCGTTATTTTTTATTATTTACGTTTATTTATTTATTTTATTTAACGCTAAATTCTTTATTCTTAATTTATTCTATATTCATGAGATAAACTTCATCAAACATTGAATTAATGTTGAGATCAGGGAGATGGAGAAAAGCGAGCGAAATTTACAAAGAAAGAAGCAGAATTCTTTATCCTGTAAAAATAAATCTGCTTATCGATGCATAATTAAGAAGAATTTGATTTTGATTTATAGTGTCTTTTAATTGAGATGATTGCAAATTTACATTTGCACAAATAAATCATTTCCATCGGGTTGTTATTCTCAAAATTTGAAATTCACCTCGAACTTTATCTAGATTTTCTGTTATCTTTAATCAGACTTATTTAGCATCCCATGAGGTTGTTGAATAAGACATTTTACCTTATTATCGATCCGTCAGGTTGTCCTTCACTGCTTTGCATTTACGTCATAGCCCTGCTTTCAATTACACCAGAGGATTTCGCAACCACGTTTTTAAAGAATCTTCCAAAGGGATCCCTTTAATAATTCCATCTCAAAAAATTCCACTCCGCAAATATTCGTAACGAAAATCACCCGCCCTATTTAACCGAGATAACCCATTTTATCTGGAATGATACAGGAAAAAATAATATATCATTTACGCTGTAGAAAATAGGCTTTTCATCTCACGGATTTCAGTCTTATTATCCGAATGAACATCGGCTAATAAATTCAAGTCGAGAGTGGAAATTGGATTGAAAACAAAAGAAGGAATAGATCAGCGACGAGATAATGGGGTTAGGATGCGGACGGATTGAGATGGGAGCTGTAAGAGAAAGGCTGGAGATTTATATATTTTTTCCAATGCGAAGCCTCCCTTCACGCCGAATCCATTAGCTTCGTTTTCCTATCATTTGCGAAAAGATTTCGGGATTCCCATCCCCTTGGAAGGAAATTGGCGGGTTTTCCCATTATTTTGTCTCGCCCCATCTGAGTAACAAAGTCATTCAAGATCTTGTTTGACTAGTTCTAAAAAATGCTTTTGATTAGCTTTGAAATTTGTATTTTTCACCTTGGGAGAATGAATTTTCATTTTTAAAAATTCTATAAAACAAATATAAATATTATTTTAGAGTTGCTACCTCTTTTTGTTATAAATAACCGCAATTATATAATTATTACTCGAATAGTGACGTTTTCTTAGCGATGAAATAGTTTGTTATCTCTATGTTAAATAGTTTTTATCCAATTGAAATTTGTTATAAATATATTACTAATATATCAACAAAAGTTCTAATGTCATTATTTAAATTTGAAGTATTTATTTATTAAATATGCTCTTACATTTTTAAAGATTAGTGAAATAGTAAAGGAACTTAATGAAATATGAATATGAAATTTAACTTAAAGATTTAAAACTTTTCCAAAGTTAATCATTATATTTATGAACAGTTAATAAGATTCATTAATTATGGAACAATTCAACGTTTTATTATGTTTATTTTTTAAACTAAAATTTGTTTACAAGTACAGAAAACTGATCTAAATAAAGTTCATGAGAAAAAATTTTAAATTTAGTTAAATATTTCTGACTCCATTTCGGTTTTATTTGCTTTTTCTGTTACGTATTCTATAAGCGCGTGTGCTGTAATCGTTATTTTATATTTATGACTTCATTGATTTCTCACGCGAGGTCATCAATCTGTTTTACCACCGGCTGAATTTCCCAACTAGCCTACCTTTTTCCTTAACCTCTAACGTATGCATCCCGCTATCCCTGCGGGTACACATTTGCATAAATGGCACCGTTAGTGATAAACGGAGCAAGAGAGTCTGTGCGAGGGACATAATGATGTCTAAACGTAGGTAAATCACAAATTCCCGCCTCTAGAAAGGTCCGCAGACGTGGAGCAGAAAACATCAGAAGCACGAAATGTTTCTTCATAATGAGCAAGTTGGAATGCGAGAGATAAGCAGAATATTACTTCTCGGAATCAACCTCATAATTTTTTTGGACGCAAATAAAACAAGAGAACAACGAGAAGCCGTTTATGCCGGAGTCAAAGGCTCTCCTTCATTCCGACAAATGTGTCGTACATTTTAATTAAGAAAAACACGCTTAGTCGCCCAGTGACTCCTTCCTGTGTTCGTAATTAAACTGTCAGCAATGAGAGCGGTTAGAGAAGCAAACCGCAAACCATTGACAGTGGTAGAAAGCAAGTTAATTGCTGTTTCAGCGATAAAAAAGAGTTTTTTTCTTCCCTCATTTCGCTTAAAAGCCAGCTTGCTTAAAACAATCCAGTATTAGTCATGCTGTTGCCGTTCAAGCGTATGAAAGTAAATAGAATAATTATGGACCGAGTACTGATCCCTGAGGTACTCTATTTCTTTTGCTTAGGTATGTGAACACTATTAATGGAGATTTTTTCGCTAGACAACCTGTTACTCTTTCAAAACATTTTAAACTGCAACATCCATAATAGATCGCATTCTATTCATATGTTTTACTCTCGTATATTCCTGAATTACTGTAGAATTTTCTTCTTCTGAAACTGGGTCGAATATTTGCATTGAAAAGTTTTGATAACTTGTTTGAAAAGCAACCCCTAGCGAATTCCCTATTTCCTCCGTTATGGTTCGTAAGAGTCTAGTTTTATTTTAATTAGAAGATCGTTTTACTGGATAAGGAATGAATAATTATCAAATTTAATCATCGCGTGAGATGTTTGAAAAGTGTTTATTCAAATTTAAAATTTTACTATGGAGAAAAGAATATATATGTTCTGAGCATCATAAGTCTTTCTGAAAAATATATAGGTGTATTCTCCACAGCAATGCAGTTTCACTAATAGGTGTACGAAATCGTTTCTCGGATGATGCAAATGCAATTTTTTCCCTTGAGGAAAAGGGCAGAGCACTCCCTCCCAAAGTTCAGCATTCCATCTTAGATCCGTCTCGTTTGATAACGGAACGTGATTAATGAAGGCGCAGCACGGTAGCTTATCTCTGCCCTGAATTATAAAAAGCTGTTCTTGATGACGTCAAGTCCTCCAAATATAATCGCTTAAATCAGCCCATTGTACCAAAGACATGGGTTTATTTTATTACGGATCAAGTGGATTCATCGATCAACTATTTGTCAAAAATTAGTCACATCAAGATTTATCACCCCTCCGTGTTAAATTCTTCTATTATTATAATATAAAACGATTCCAGCTTAGTCCCTAATGGATACAAATATTAGTTTATTAATAACCATACCAGTAAAGCAATAATTATTAAGGTTTCTTTTAAGTTGTCATAACAATAGTCCTTTCGAAGATATGTTTATGTTTACTCAGACCAAAAACCCCTTTATCCACATTAAGGTTCTCGTGCTCCATTATATTAGATAATTTAGTTAGAAAATGACGAGTAAATTGCTTATTATTGGAATGAAAAATTATGTTTGTCTTCAGTCTTTCCATTAGCAGCTATTCTGATATTTCTAATACTGATATTCTGTTCGAATTCTGCTTATAATTTTCGGCAAAATATAAATATAATTTTCTATCATAGGTTTTTTTGAATGGCCTAGGAATAGACAAAGATCAGAAAAGTGTAATAAAATAATTCACATCATCTTCTTGATGGTTTTTTTATTGAACACCCTGATGCTTCCAAGGAGATAACATAACTACGTCTTTAAATTACTCCATAATTTGGAATAGAGTATTAAAATGGCAATCAATTTTTGTTTGTAATTTCTGAACTACACCTGTTAATATCCGTCATTACAACCACGAATTTAAATATCCTTAGGCTCAGTAGCCATATCCAGTCTTCTGTACATCTTATGCGTTAGACTTTATTGCTCCCAAAAACCAGAATACATTCTTGATATTCAAACTCCGTAATATCTATCTCCTTTGGGTATATTCTTGAGTTTCCTTATCACCACCATAAAATCTCTGAGAGGAACTTCCCACGTCGATATAGAATCACGTCCTCCGGGATTCCTTTCCTAAAAGCCGATCGATATTTTTATTCATAGGAAGCTGAAAATGGATGTTGCGTAGAAAACAAGATAGGAAGAAAATGAGAAGTAAAAGAAGTCTTCGCCTCGAGGGTTCATCCACGCCCGCTCCACTCCTCCCACGAGTTTTCGATAATCGAACCACACCCTCATCGGCCGATATCACGCTTGGAACAAAAGACGATCGCTTTAACGTCTTCTTATTTTGGAGAAGTCGGCATATTATAGAGAAACGGGAGAATTGGATATGGGATTTTCATTATTTTTATTTTCGAGTGTGGGTGGATGCGGACGAGGTTTTGGGAGTGGTTTCACATTGCGATCCTCAGCTGGTTACCTTTCGGTCGTTGGAATTTCCCTTCAAAGAGATTGCTCCGATGTTCAGCGGCTATTTTCGAAGCATTACCTCACTCCCTTTTCGGCCTCCATTTTTGGATGAATGGAATACTTTTCATTTGTGCCTCCATGCAGAATGGAAAGATCTACGTAGAACCTAATTATTTATCTCTTTTGCCTTGATGTTACGACTTCGTAACCGTAATCCTTAGTGATGAAGAATAATTTTATTAATTCGAAGTTTATGTAACGTGTTTCTGGTAGAATTTTTTATATTCGAATGAACTAAATCTATTTACACAATATCTAACTTTCAGTAGAATTTAAGTTGAGGTAAGGAAGGCCTACATCCCTCTTCTAGCTCTTGAAGGCGGTTGGGCAGCGTTGAACCCTCAACCTTCCTCTAACAATCTTATTTTACGAAAAATAAGGAAAATCTCTGGTTAAATGAGAAATGAGGTTCTCTATATTATCTTTCATCGTCACAATTACTATTTCACTTCGGTTTGTTGCCTGTCGCTAAGTCCAATTTACTCTGCAGCGTATACGTATATTCTTGTTTTACTACCTAGCTCTTTAAGTGCTCTACATAAGGCTTCGTATAACTCTTTCTATAACTTTTCGTACCATATGTGTACGATAGTAATAGCTTTTCTTAGCTCTGGATTTTACCTACAGGAATATTTCAGTTTTTTTTCTGTCCTGATTCCAGCGATATGAAACCTGAGTTGTACATGTCTGTGACATATTCTAACGCTTATTGTTAAGATATCAATGCCAGTGGTATATTTTTATACCTAATTTTCATATTTCATCGTATTACAAATTTCGGTCGCTCCATTTCTATAGGAATATAGGTCCTTGATGTTTTTGACTTCAAAAGTCGCGAAATCTTCCGAATATAGGCTATGCTGACGACATTTTTCACTGTGGATCTTTTACAGAACATGGAAATTCTCCGGAAATTTTTACCTTGGGAATATTCGCTATACGTATACGCCTTAAATTTCATTTTTGGGGAAAACTCTAAGAGTTAGAAGATATCTTGAAGGATAGTGTAGCGATTAAATATACTTGAATAGATTTCCATTTTCATTTTTATTATGATATGATGCAGTAAGTTTTAAGCGATTTATTATAGTGTTAATTGTGTTACTGTTAATTGTTGACTACTTGTATAGGTCAAGAATTAGATAAAGGTTTAATGATCCCATTGTTGTTATTTAAATGAGTAAATAAGGAATATTCGATGCATAGTGACTCTGGGGAGGTATATGCATTGTTTAATTACAAATTCAGTAATTAAACGGCAGTTCATACGCTACCATTGTTGTTGTATAATCGGACATGTGAGAGATATACGTACTTTGTTACATTTTGAAGGTATATGCATGCATTATTGAATCACAAATCGTCAGGAAAAGTGAAATATGATACGGTATAGTACAAGTACCACCCAAATTGAATTTTATACCGTTACATTGCCTCTTGAGAAGCCCTTCATCAGCATACCTCCTTAACACGACACATATACAGTAACGCGATACCCACCCACTTCTTACAAGATCCATATTCTGTCCCAAATCATAAGACGGTCGGCATTCTCCATGCGAAGAGGCATTTGTACTCTCGGAAATGCAAATTTCACCGCTGATTTCGCGTTCCACGCGAGACGATTTGAATGCTCGGTCACGATATCTCAGCGTGATTTACATCCGTGATTATGTGCTCATGAATGAGTTGAACATACTTCACCTCTCGAATGAAAAATAACGAAGAATTTGCATAAGTTGGAGAAACAATGCGAAAAGGCTCGATTAAAGTTCGCGATTCCAAAGTTGTAATTCATTTTTTCCTTTATGAAAGTAAATTATGCGAAAGAAGGTAGATTAAAAGGCCTTTTTGTGTGTTGAGCGGACTCGTTTAATAGAATTATGCTTTTTGATAATGACGATTAAGACGCAATTAGCATCTCAAAAGAAGGGAAAGAGGTACTGAATTTCCGCGAGACGTGTTAATTGCAGCTCGAACTAATTTGCATTCTAATTAGTTATTATTTGTATTTTTCTACGGAGTTAAGACTCGAAATGTCCTCACGGCTGCTTAAGTTTCGTTGATGGACTATTCCTGCTCGTTATTTGCTCCTTTAATGGCTTTTTGTTTGGAGAAATTTTCCCTTTGAATTTCGTTTTATCGTTTCCGAATTATCTACTTTACTACCTTTATGCAAGATAAGTTCCTCCAATAGCGTGAGTGCTCTCAATTCATCGGAGTTTGTTTTTATAAAACGCTCTTTCTGCATTTATAATTTTCCGAACACAAGTCTCGTATTTGAATTCGAAAGGAGTTTTTAATTTGATTATGAATAAATTTTCGACTTATATCGTGAAAGTGAACTATATATTAGCTGTAATAACTCTTGGATGGAATTAAATTCTTTTGAATATTTTTTATTACCTTATGCTGATTTATAATAGCTTACGTACATACAGGCTTAACCTATCTTTCCTTATTCGCAGCGTGTCTTTCATATAATGTATATTTTGACCAGTTGTCCAAGGAAAGTATTTTTCATTACTGTTTTTGACGTTGATTCCAGATAATGCTAAACCCAAAGAGGGGTTAAGGATAATTTAAAATAAATAGAAAACATGCTTTATTTTTTCTCTTTCAAAAACAAATTTTTTCAGTAGAATAAATTTCAGGTAGAAATTTTATGTCAACTTTCCAGTTCTGTCTCATTTTTCATGTGTTTTAATAGGTAATTTGCATTTAGATGAACAATTCTCCATCTAAAATCGAATATTAAATAAACAGAACTCAGACTCTATCTCTAATTTGTCCTTTCTCTAGGAGACGACTTTTAAAAAAAGAAACCTTCCGGCAAATTCCTCAGAGAGTGCCATAGTCACGAATAAGAACTTCCCCTTCTAGAAAAACATGTCCGCTTAAAGAGAGGAAAACTCCAATTTGGGCAAATTCATTATTCTATTTGCGTTGTCTTCCAAATCGTGCATTTTTCAGACTCGTTTCTTGTTTGGACGAAAAGAAAAGGAACATATAGAGCGAAACAAAAAAAAGACGAATTGAGGAATACGGGGACATCGGAAAAGCCCACCCGTGCATTTTGTATCGTTACTCCACTACTTTTTTCCCATGAACCTTTTCGAGAAAACGTCTTGCAAGATTCATTAGGGGTCGCGAAAATATATATATATTTTTTATTTCATACGTGCGTGCAATGCGATAAAAACCATCAAGGGCGGGTTTGTACGAAGCAGTTTAGTTCCGTGCGAACTTTCTTGCTCTTTTTTTAGGGCCACACCATATTCGGCGGAAAGGAAAGGCATTCGGATTTTTTCTCACGAATTTTTAAACGGAGTCACTGCCCCCGCTTTCCTTTCGGAGATTTTCGGGTGCCGATGCGTTTTCAATTTATTCAGCCTATGCAATGGGAACTAAGATAAGTTGCACTCGTTTAATAATAACTTAGTTTGGGTGTCTTTGTAAAGTTTAAATGGTCTAATATCATAGCATATCCTTGATTTGGAGTTTATTGTTATGCAACATTTACTAAATATTCGATTATTGTTGGTTAATGATTCTTCATTGCCAATCATAATTACCTTAATATTATTGTTACTTTATGTGGATAATCCAGTGTTAGATGTTCTAACAATTAAATTCTAAAATCCATTAATAGATGGGCTCCATTGTTGAACAATAATTCGCAGATTTTTCTCGTTCTTTTGACGGTATATTCGGATTTTATTAATTTTTAGATGTTCACATTCATAATATAGTATTTATTACTTTTGTGACCTTTATATTTCTTTTATTTCCGTTAATTAAAAATTCCCATAAATTTCTATAATGTTTAAATTCCCGTGTATCCATTAATATAATCTAATTTCTCTTATTATCTGTGTTTAATAATCACGTAAAATCTCAGTCTTTCCACAAAGAATGGCTGAGGCACATGTAGTTGGAATTAATCTACCCCTGGTATATAGACTTCCAACCGTGCGTTTCTCTCGCTGGCGTTAGAAATACCTTGGACAGTAAAAATCCTTGGAATGTTTCCTCATTTTGATTCAAGGACTCCATTAATCCAGTCAAAGCCATTTTATACATTTATCGCGAATGTAGCCTAAATCAAAAAAATATCTTAGAGTATCTGTGGAAACTTAATTGCATAACTAAAGTGTTTTTCCTCTATCAATGCTAATTAACCTGATGTTCGTAATTGAGAATGGTGAATATATTCCCATGTGCAAATCACCGTATCAGATTGGTAATACTTTCTGACATGGTCATGTCCTTCTGTATGGCTTATTGCGGAATGATTTTCGATATGCCTATGAATTTGCTATGGCAGCCACTCAAAACAATTATTCGACCTCGGTTGATGCAGTGTGATGGCTTGTTTTGAATGTCTACGTTAATTGAATTCATAATCGTTAGAGTGAAGCGACAGCTTAAACATGATTCAATACTGAAAATGACATTTGTAGGATATTATTTACAGAAAAGATAATTGCTAACTAATAGCCTCTTTCAGTAACATGAGAGATTATTTTAAGTTTAATAGCTATCAATTAATTATGAATTTAGTTGAGTTGTAGTTGATGATTGAATCAAGTCATATTTAATTTCAGTTTTGAAAATTCTTTGTTGTGTGATCCACTCGCCACTTAATTAAAAGAACAATTCATAGGTGTAATTCTTTTATTGCATTGTTGTAGGCTTTCATGATTTTTTCCATTGTTGAAACATCATTGCTACGGTAATAGTCTACATTATTCACAAAAGGAGAATTAAAAGTAAGTAAAACTTACACTTTGTGCCCAGAGGAATTCACTTAATTAATCATTGGATCATAGGTTAATTGTCTTATCATCCTTATTCGTGTTCACGAGATAGATTTTCCTATCTTCCACTATCTGTGATATGCTACCACAAAGTAGCACCGCTCTTAGGTTCCCTTCCTCTAATAATAATGTCAGATGCATCGCCGTTTTCTCCTATCCTTCCAAGATGCTTCCCAATCTTTTGTTCTGCTCCGACCCTCGATAAAAAAACCCGCCGAGAAGACGAACCGCTTTGGGAAACCATCCTCCCAGACTCCAGATTGCGGATCGGAAGCGTTGTTAAGGTGGTGGCAACGACCGCCTCCATCGCCGCCGACATGTCTGTCCGAACGCGTCTGCAGATTCTCCACGCCACGCCCTTTTACGGCGGACAGCGTGCCTTTCAGGAAGAACGCATTGCCCTTGAGCGTGGATCTCCCGCCTGTTTCGGGTGTCCATAAGTCTTCAGGCGTCCTCGCCAGACCTCGCGGTACCAACTGGCGTGCATTTTTATCAGTTGGGATCTTAAGTTATGGACTAGAAAAATCGAGCTGTTGGTCGGCGCCGACACGCGTTTATAGGTTCTTACGTTATCATACACACGCCTCCTGAACACGATGTCGGCTCAAATACGTAAATTCAGTTTGCTTAGAATTAAACTTACGTAAATTAGAAGTTGGTTGAAGCGTGTTCAGGCCAGTAAGCTTTGACCAGCGCTTATGTAACATAAGGGACAAGTTAGAAGCTTCACAAAACAGTTTGAGATAATAATCCATCAAAAAAGTTAATTCACTAGAAGCTGGCAGATCCTAGTACAAGCCGACAAGCTTCTAGCAGCTACCAGGAATCAGTCACCTTAATTCCTGATTGATTACACCTTTTGTAACAGATTTTCCACATCTGCCCTTGAACAGCCAGTCCTCTTATAGTAGGAAACACAGAATTCAGTGGTATCGATGACATCGACCTTCTTGTATTGGTGTGCCACCTGACCATTAGTCCTTCACCTCGTACCCCATCCTCTTTAGCATTTGTTCGCGACGTCTGTACTTATGGCAAGTCTCCTTATGGTCTCTATCGCCGATGCCCCCGACGGGAATTCAGACGTCCTTGGAAATAGAAGGGTATCGTTACCGTTACTATGAAATTCCTCCACTCCTCCCCCACGATCCGGTCTATTGGTAAGGATGTCGGGTTCTGCCACGGAGGCCATCTAGAAGGGTCTCCATTTTTTTGGCTCGCAAAGGATTGGTTCCGTCTTATATTAGGTGAGATACCGTTGGCTTGCACAGCCGCTCTTCTTATTGGATTCAATTAGCTATGAAATGTGTGGTCAAACCCGTTGCAGACGCATCCCCCAGAAGGGCGAGGTTTTGCAGGTGGTCGTCACCGCAAGATTTTGTCCTTTTGGACAGGTTTGTTTGTTGATCCTGGCATGGAAACCTATGAAACGTGATCAAACTTTCATTCGGCATATTCTGCAGAGATTGCGTGTTGCTATGAATGCCTATGAGTTGTGGAAAGCTGCGCAGTATCCTTAAAGAGTAGTTAGCGATACTATTAGGGGTCTTAAGTAGTCGATGGTGGCTGTAAGTAGAATTACGAGTTTCGGTGACGGTAGTGGGGGTCTTCGTGGGTGGGCCTAAGAAAAAAGATGTTTTGGTAGAGTAAATGTTTCTAGGTGAATGCATGAGAAAATGTATGGGAATATTAAAATAAATAATCTAAATAAAATGAGTAATGTCCCTAATAAAAATAGTGAAGAGAACTGAATCTAAGTGGACTTTACTTAAGTCTTTCGAGCGAAATAGTTCTAGTCTCTGATAGCATTTTCATTTATATAAGCGAAATGGCAATTTCTGTCTCATTTACTGCTATTGAATTATGTTTTTAATCTCGGTTACCATAACAACGAACCGAGTGGAAGTCTAATGGTCGTCATCTAATTAAAGCAAGGAAGGAATTTAACTCAACTTTTCCATTGTGGAATGAAAGGTTTTGCTCCCCAACTGGAATTTGCTCTTTGCATCCGAGTATATGTACATGAAAGATGCATTAAGGTCAGTTTTATGCAAATAAGTTGACTCAGCAAAGGCATTTGAATATTTATTTATATCGTAAAGAGTTTTTATTGTCTTTACAAGGCGTAGAGTGTTGTTGCAAAAATGACTGTTCGTTATCAGTGATATCATGTAATTAGATTAGATTAATTATGAGTCGTAAATATAAATTGCTCGATTAGACCATATTGATTTTATGGTAGTATTTAAGTAGGCTGCCAAAGAATACTTATTATCATTAAACTTGAGTTCAGCTACACATTTACTTTTTAATTATTAATTTATCGTGTTGTGTATCATTGTTAAATTAACTGGAGTCAAAAACTCACAGTTTTAAATCAATCGATTGTCGAATTCCGTCATTATCATAATTAAAAAGGATCGGTCGTTAAAATTTTTAATTGGACATCGACTATAAGGTTTATTGTTGGCGTTTCTTTGGAGATCAATACATTTTCTTTACGTTCGCGATCGGTTTTTTATTAAATTACTTTATAATTTACGGGTCCCTTTTTTATTATGGAAATGATATTCTCGTTAGTTTTATCGTAGTGGAAAAGATTTTCCGCCAAGGAGCAAACTCGCAAATCATTTACTAATCTAAAGTCACCCTTTTTTAAAGACAAGTTTTAATGGAAGGGAATATTAAAAAAAGTACCGCTTGCTTTTATGACGCGCGAGTAGTTAATTCATTCCTTTGAAAGATGGATTGTAAGTGGTTTCTTAAGTGCGCTGATCTGTAGGGGCGATCGACCGACGCTTTTTATTCTTTAATCGGATTTACAACCGCTGACGATTCTTGAAGAGTGCCTTTCCAAACAGCCTCCGAAATCAGCAAACTTAAAAATGCATCTCCCCCCTCCTCGGAGCACGTTTTAATGAGATTCATAAAGTTTTATAATCTTCTTTGATTTGCGTTTTAGTGCGCTCCAGGGATTTGAATAAGTGGGTTTTTAAATATCCTCTCGAGAGATTTGAATTTCAAAGTTATGGTCGTAATGAAAATGTTTTTCGGTTGAGGAATGAATCGTGCAAGTACGTTTTACCTCGGTTTATTTAATGGAATTTCATCGCATGGAAATGTTCCAGCTGTAGTTAAAATCTTTTCGTGATTAGTATACTTTTGTTACGTAGATCTTCCATGAATTGAAACCTATTTCTTCGTAATTAATTATGCGTTTTGAATTCGTATTTCTCAGGGGATAATATAATACAGATAAAATGATATGTAAATATATAAATAGATAAATACTTAGATAAAATGACATTTAATATCGTTTAAATACAGGATTGATAACCCATAACCTTTATAGATTTATTTGCATCATTTTGAGATAGCAGATACGAATTATTTTTGGTTCAAAAACTTATTCTTTGTTACGCATTTATTATCTACGTAAAATTATCGCCCTGAGGACATTTTTATCTCTGAGTACCACAATTGTCTCATCTTGCCTCAAAATCTCTCCTTGAGTTAGAGATAATTCGATTTTCAATTCTCGGGAGATGTTTCCCTTGACCAACATGCGTTCAGCCGACTCTATCCTTCATGAGTACGTAACGGATTCTGTTACATCTCCTCTCATGTCCAAAGTATATCATCTTCCATGATCCATTGACTAGATTCAGTTTACTTCTCTATCTCGTACTTTTTCGATTACAAAGGTTTCGAAGTCTTCAAAACATTTATTTGTACTATAGCGCCTTACTTGACATATAACATCTAATTAATAATCATGGTAACGAACTCCGTTTGCTATTTATGAATAATTCATCATTACGGTACTTAGATACGTTTATAACAATGTCGTTTTAATCCTCATAAATTCAGCTATTAGTTTGAGTTGTTATGGAAACTGTTCTACGGAGGAACATAAGAAGTAAAATAGAGTTTAATTAACTGAAAAATAAAACGAGGTTTTCCTATAGCAATTGTGCATGCACTTAAGATTATACAAAAATTAATTTTCTTTTTTTACGACTTCTAATTTACGTATAGTGCATTATTCACCTGTACAAAACTCTTAACTAATTTAAGACAAGATTTTCAAAAGACATGAAGTATGAGCTATTGTTACCCTCGGCTGAAATCGGCTTACATCAATAAATGCTCAGATGTAAATTGGTCGGAGATAAGTTTTGGCTTTATGTAAGAGGACACCATTTAATCTCGTACGAATAAACACGATTGTAAGAGCAGATAGTTTCGCAATGGAGTTATATCTCCACGGAATTTTGAATGAGCATTCGCGTGTGATCATATCTTGTCCAAATGTCGAGGTCTCTCTTGGGTTGAAAGCATTCCATGTCACGACCTCTTTTACATATGACTTTCGTAATTGAACGGCCCATTTGAGTGAACCGAAATTTTCTCTCTTTCATAATTCATTTCCAATGTGCGCACGCATTGCATTACTCCTTTTTCCTTCTTACGGAATTCGTGAATGGTTTCAGGTTTTATGTTTGATTTGATAATATTTTAATGTCCCCTAACTTCGCTGGAAACCATTTATCATTCCTGTCATGAATCCTAATCTTTTCAGGGGACTACGAGGAAAACGTTATACTGAAGTGGATGGAAAAACCAAAACCATGGTAACCGATGTTACATATTTACTAATTTCGGCTGCAAATTGACTCGAATAGTCATTTATAATTGAGCGTGTTTGAAATGATGAAAATTATACTTTAAATACACAGCTTCCACGAATTTATTTACTTAAAAGTTCTGTTTTTTATTCTTGCTTTCTTGAGGAGAAAAAATAGGATTTACATGAGGAAACTTTTGAAGATTAAGTGAACAATAACTCATCATTAAGATTGCATACAAAAAAGGAGACTTTCAGGTTTTCTATTAAAAATTTTAGTCTAATTTCAAAATCATCACGTAACAATGTATCGTACTATATTCTCCAAGTAATAAAATTACTTTTAATCCCTTATATTTCGTACAATTTTTCTTTCATATTTGGAATAAAACTTTCCAGAAAACATTTTTCCAATAGCTGCGCCTGCCATTTATCTCTTGGGTATATTTTGCAAACTTAAAAGTAAAAACATCTCTTGTTATTAGTTAAAATACATCGCTCTAAACCCACGCATTCCAGCCGCAATGGTATGCATATTTCTGCTATCACTTTCGCATCTTCTTCACAAGTATTCACAGAGAGCGGTCATCTGCGGAGATCCGTCTTCCCTCGGCCATTAACCTTGACCGCGATACCTTTTCCTTCCATCGGTTGACCAAATAACCTCTGGGATTCGCCTCCTCCGACGAGGGCAGGAATTCGGTTGGAGGGAAAAAAAAGAACGGCTTCCTTTATAAAGCAATCTTTCTCTCTGCGGAGTTTAAGTCGATGGCTCTAAGCATGATTGATAAGGCAATGATTATACGTATGGTTTGTCTCTATGCCGGTTATATCGCGGAGCCACTTTGGATGGACTTCCATAAAGATTAGAGCTGATGAAGATTGAGTTGTTCTAAAGGTTGCTTCGTCCAATATCTCTGAGAATCGTATTTATGAGTCTAGTGTATTTCTCTGCGTCGGTAATTACAATCCTTCCTCTTTAAGACCCACCTCGTATTCGGTTGAAAGTAGCGGGTGACCTCACTAAATTGGTATGTGGGTTTTTGCAGGTTAAAAAATCGATCTCTGTAATGTGTGATTTTTTAAAATTCTTTGGTTGTTATAGCAGCGTTTTATCGTCGTTAAGGAGTTGAGAGTTAAGCTTTTATGTGTAATTTAATTTGCTTAACTGCCATTCGTTATTTAAAAGCTCAAAACAGTGAAAAGGTCCAAAGTTAGTTAAAGGAATTTAAACAGAATTATGAGAATAGAGTATAAAGTTAAAATATATTTTGGTGAATTAGTAAGTTTTATATTATTCAATGATTACTACATTAACACAAACCCTTGGTCACTCTTTCACTTTACGATAAATGACGTTAGATATCTATTGATTCTATTCTATCGTAGTGAAGTGAAAGTAGGATAGTGAAAGTGAAGGGCTGAGTTAATTTGGAGTAAAATTTCTTTTCATTTTATAAAATAAAATTAGAACATAAATTGCTGCTCGATACTCACTAAGAAGGATATAACTAGGGAAAAATATGAAGTATAAACAAGATATTAGTGTTTTAAATTATGTATAGTATATATGGTTTAGCTCCTCGATAATTCGCAAAATGTAACCGTTATTGGTAGCAATCTTATTTATTCGACAATAATAGTATTTCATGTTTATCACTGCATAAGTACAGTCATTTTATTGTAGATATTATTGGAAAAAATGAGTTACTTTCAAAATCCAATTTTCTGCGGTATTTATCGTGTGAAACATCTGCGGTGTGAACACAATTTGCAAAATTTTGGCATTCATCGAACTGTTAATGCACATTGTGGTCACAACTCAACCAGAATTATTTTTTCAGCTCCATTATGGATCAAATCATGTTAATAAATACTTCTGTTGTTACCGAACTCATGAAAAACATGTCCTGACTGTGATAGGTTCTTTCGTAACATGCATAGAGAAAAAAATTCTCGTTCAATTATATTTTCCACGACGAAAAAGTGTCCTGTGTCCTTTTAAAATAGGTCGCAATCGGTTAATCCGCTCAAAACCTTCTGTCCTCATATTACACCGTAGCGTTCATTGATGAATACGAAACAAAAACGTCCGTAAATAATAGCGGAAGGAATATTTGCCGAAACCATGTCGTCCTTTTTGGTCAAATTAAGGATTTTCTTGTTTTTTGTCGAAAGTTTCGTAAAATCCCATCAGGGATATGTTTCGATAACTACCCAAATTTGGAACGAGTTTGAGGTTTTAAAGTGCTAAATTTGTTTGTATGTGCATACATGTATATTGTGTAACCATGGAGAAATCTCACGTTACTTCTAGTGTAGATGATAATTGAAATTTAGCAACAATCGTTGTGCATGAAACAATTCAGTGAGTTAATTAATTGATTTATGTAACATTACAATGTATAATTCTTATAATGCACATTTTATAATAACTGAAGCGGCAATTAATCTTCGACTATTATTAAATTTTTTTAAGTAGAACGAGTAATAAATTTGAAACAATTTGCTCTCTTAGTTTAATTGAAATATTATCTTTTACATTAATTTACTTACTTTGACAGTCTTGTTAAAAATTAAAAGAATATCAAAACCTTTAAATTTTGTCTAATATATACGAATACTTCTCTTTATCTACGAACTTTATGTGGAGGCTAATTCGATTTTAGGTGAATTTGTTGTGATTAAAAGCGAGATCTCGTTTGCCGAGCTACATCCAGTGTAATTACAGCAAGATTGTGTAAAGCTCCCCTTTAGCAATGAATGCATTACGCCTTGTGGGCATCCGAGGTTGCCATGGCTTCGTTCGAAACACACAAACGGGGATCCTAAGGTTATCAAAAACTCATCTGCATAATGCACACCTCCTTCGGGAATGTGGTGATTGATTATCACATTCACTTTGTGTTGTCGAGAAAGTAATCCTTCAGAGAAATCGCTGTATGCATTCAATTTATTTAATCTCTCTGCGACCCATATACCAGTGAATCCGCCTTAATCTAGTTAATGGTCCGCTCACTAGGACGTCATTCCCTTAATGAATCCCATTGCTGGCCATTCGTGAAGATCGTGACTTTATTATCTTTCTCCCTCCGGACGGGATTTTTGAAAAGTCCTACACGAATATTCGATAATCCAGTGAATAATTTTATTCTGCTGGCGAACTCTACTCCACTTGTGGATTGACCCTTGAGGTGAAGTTCAAGAGATCACGTATTGACTGATTGGTTGACTGTTGACATTGTTTGTGTATCGGTATTGTTCAATAAATCGATTGCTACTGAAATAACTGTATAATAATGGATTCAGGTTGTCCTGGAAACGATTATGAATTAATTACGTGATGGTTGACATAGTTTCGTACACACATTCACACTTACAGATACATCTTTAAATGTCCTTTGAGTGTCTATCAAAAAGAGTATTTGTGCAGATAAATCAGTTGAACATTCTATAATAATGATATGTATTACCCAATAATTTTTGATTTCCGTTATGGAAATGATTTTATTTAAATGTTTTTGGTTGTCGACAATGTCGTAAATTGTTTTATCACGCTGCAATATTCAGTTAAAGCAATCACGAATAAGAAGTTGTTTAATCAATTAATGTTATGACAACTTTTAGTTTGTTATGTTGTTTAAAACTTAAATACATAATGCGATCAAAATATTCCACGTATTCTTCAAATGTTCCTCATAACTATGAAGCAATCTTTCAACATTGGTATAAAACGTAGAACCATGTACTTGTAATTTGGGCAACCTACGTCATTAAATCAGCGTTACATTATGATTTAAACATAGCCTTGGTTATAGAAGTTTATAAAATCTCTCGAATATTAAGTTTTTCTGGACAGTATAGCGGTTGGCACTTTTTCGTCGCACGGAGTAACGTAAAAAATCTTTTTTTCGAATTTGTTTTCCATTTTGGGATAATTGCGAACATTCAGGTGTTGTAGGTGTAAAGATTTACAAGTGGATGAGAAAATTATACGTATCGTAGGAATTGTTTCCGGTCGAAGATGCATTTGACGCCTCCTGGCGGTCAGTTGCTTCCTCACATGTTCACCGGAATTAGCACCTGCAATGGTAACTTGGAGGTCAATGGCAGGGGTTGCTACATACCAACGGTGAAATAGCTTCTTGGAGCGTAGAGAGATATTTATATGTTTCACAGACTTCTAAGATACTTTTCCTATGTTTATTTAGCTTTTATAGTTATGATAGAATGCTATTATTTTGTGACATATCTATTTTAGATGTACTTTAATAGAGTTTTCTTATAAGTGTATAAGAGAGATTATTTAAATAACTAAAAATATTTTTTAATAACTATAAGAGTTTAAGGACTACATATTTTATGCATTTAATGAATCCTATTTCCTTTTTTTTGGTTGAGAATATTCGTCAAAAATAATTTGATTATTGTGCTAAAATATTTTAAACTTAATAAGTTTATCCACAGATAAGTTTAACTTAAAAAAAACTTTCCTCAAATATCGGAGCTTCTGGTTCAATCACCTGATATCACTCCTTCCTTCGATTCAGATATCTTAGCAGACAATCACAATCTGGTATCCTAAGCAACCGGAATTCATTCACCCCAGCAATTAGGGATGTTCCCATGGCAATCCGAGGAAACAAACTTCCTTATTCTCCATCCCTTCATAGGGTAGGGGTCGCGTAACCCAAAACCAAAAGGTAACTCAATATAACTTTTGCTGCTTCAGTGTGGAATCTGCGTCCTTAGCGAACCCTCCTGGAATTTCCTCTTTCTTTGGTCCGATTCCCCAATCACTCACTCCGGAAGGCGTTGAGAAATGTGGAACGAGGACATTAAGGGCGCACCATAGGAGAGTGGCTAAAGGAAGGATTATCTCCCCCGAAGAAGAGGCGATTTGTAGCCGATTTCCTTAAGTCGGAGGAAACGAGATTTCGCGTAGCTAAGTGGGATGAAGGGAAAGGAAGGGATTCTCAACGTACTGCGAAATGTTTCTGCAAATTGGCTTCTACATTCGCGTCTTTCTGCACTTGTTAACACTTTTGCGCATGGCAGATGTTGGTGGTTGATGGTTTGGAACGTAAAATTTAGGCTTATTTGTCTTCAGAAAGAGTAATAATAGTTTTGGATTGCAATAGTGGCTACAATGAGAGTGAATAAGTTAGAAAAAAGATCATATTTCTTCTAGGGAATACCGTATGGTATCGAAGTAAATGTCCTATGTTTTCCGAATATGGGTTTTTGTAATTTTATAAGGGTCATGAGCTCAAATGGGAGGACGGTACGTTAATATATAAATTTCTATCCATACCTGATTACGTTCTAGTTTTCGCTACGATAATTGTTCATTTTAATATTCCATCGATCATTTGTCCCTAATTAGGTCGTGAAGTTTATAAAAATTCATGTTTATGTTTTAATTATAAAGCATCTGTAGTAAATGCAAGTGTGAATGAAGTTTCCAGGTGTACCTTTAATTTATTTAAGTTCATTACCAAGCTTAATTTATTATTCCTATAGAAACATCGGGAGTTATGATGATAGCTTCCAATATTGTCGTATAAAAGAATAAAGAGAATAAAAGGAGCTAAGATTGTTTGAGATGGCATATAATAAAGAAACCATAACAATCAAATTGGCTTGCTACATTGTTTATGTCACCTCAGGGTATACACGTATATGACAAATTTCAATAATGTAATTCTGTCACTATTTGTAACGAGTTTTATTTGTTGGAAAAACAATAGTCTTGATTACTAATTCTTTTAACTCATAAATTATTCTCGATCTGTCAACAATGTATTGTTTTAATTAAAATTTCATTCAACTCCCGCTCATACACTTCAATTCACTTTTTTAATTCACAATCATGAATGTCTTCTTGCGAACTTCTCATTAACAGGCACATATCCCCGTGACTCCCGCCCCTTTAATTTCACCCAGTTCATTCCAAGCCGTCTTGAAGGAATACCCTTTAGGAAATTACACCCCTTGTTAACACGATCAAATCCCATCTCATAGGCGCAATTAGAAACGGACCAGAGCTGAGGTATTCTGAAAACATCCACCATCCTCTTATTTTTTCAATGCAGACAAGCTTCAGCACGGCATTCAAATGGCTCAATTACCACCTCGTACAGTGCAGAAGCCTCTGGTAAGGAGGGGTCGAATATCGTCTGCAAATGCCGTCTGATTAAAATTTCGCCCCGGCGAAAAAATTACTGGGGATGAAGCGGGTTTAATTAAAAGTTGAAGTATTTACTACCCCCAGAAGGTTCTTCTTTCCAAAACCCTCGGAAATTCCACCCCCGTTTCCCTACCTGGATGCCTTCACCCCAAAGCCTCTAGGCTAAAGGAGGGCTTATGAAGTGAACCGCCTTTCCTCCCGCAGCTACCCTTCTCACGTGAGAGTCGAGATTGATGGCGGGTTGACTCCGTGGGAGCCCTTGAAGTTTGTTTGACGTGAAGACGTGCAGAGAAGTTGGAAGGCCTTCGGGCCATTGTCGCCAAGTCGATGGGTTAAGCTTTCTTTATGGAAGGCGATTTTTCCGGTGCCACGGACTATTTTCTTTGCCACTTTGGCGGAGGGTTTATATTATGTGGCTCTTTAAGATAAATTTCACGGTCTGTCCCGTGAGGAAGGTGACTGATTTAATTTTCACCTCACCCATGCTTCAAGTTCATATCGATACGAGTATTTGAGTGGTTTAAATTAATTTTAGAACGATTTATTATGTGAATGTGTGAAACTAATAATTCTTTTCTTTTGTGTTTTGCAGGTGAGTTGAATTTCCCTATCGTAGCCAGATCTCGCATGGAATGTAGTGAGTACATAATATAAATTAGTTAACCTAAGGTATAAAATACACGAAGGAGGCTGCAACTTTGCGGTGTTTGAGACGTTGCTATGGAGTTGTGAATCCTCAATAGTTTCAAGCAACATTTCAAGGTATAAAATACGTATTTTTGGTTACTCTTTTGTCTGAAGTTTGTCGCTAACGAACTTTGTGTTGGGGGATTAGTATGTGAATTATAAATTTATACTCTTCTCGATCGGGATTGGTTTGTATTTTATAGCTCTATGCTTGCATTATTAATATATTACATATTAATATAATAATTAATATGATATGTTTAAGTTTTCTATTTTCAATATTTATACTTATATCTCGAAAACATTGTTTTGTTTTAAGTTTCTTACTGTAAAGGGTAAACACTCATCTCCTTCAAGCATAACATGAAAACATACATTACAAAATACCGATGGGAAACGCTATAACATCGTCTGGAGTGAAGTTCTTTAACGTTCGATCTTTATGTAGTTCACATTCCTTCATTCCAAAGTAATGTCCATTAAATCGGGGACAAACCTCCCTTTGCGTCTTATACGAGACCATCCCAACGCTCTATCTCAGGAGAGACCATGCATTATTGTCGGACGCGTTAAAAGTCATCGTCTCCTGGGACTTCCTTCGATGTACTAAAGCCAAAGTGTGCAGGTCTCCCCTTTAGTCTCCGCTGCCATTGAATTTAAAAAGGTCGATTAAAATCGATGAAGGAATGAACGTTGAAAGAGAACAAGGTTTTGCTGTTGTTATACTAGCAAAAAAAGGTTCTGATTAATTTATCCTCTCTCTGTACATTATATCGCTAAATGGTCACTTTTATCTTTATTCTGGTTCTATGTTGAATGTTGTGTAAATTTAAGGCCAAATGATGATCGAAAGTAAAATAACATTTTTGTTTTAAACACATGTTGTTCGTGTTAATTAATGAACATAATTAAAAAGAATTGAGGCCTGTACTGCTTGTTTTCCCTCTAGAAGCGTTACATTATGTTTACTATCGCTTTCAATTCATCTTTATTTTTGAAATTATAATATAACCGTGGTTTGAAATATTAACTAAGCACAATTCGCTGTGCATTATTAATCATCTTATTATTTAACTTTTACACGTAGAAATTCCATCTTGATTACATTTTCGCGCATTTGTACCGTCCTACCTGGTCATTCTCGCACCAACCATTGCCATTGTACTGTTTATTTTTGGCCAACAATGGCCATGCAACGTGGGTTACCGACCCTTCATTGTTTTCTCTCCCTCAAACACGCATGGTCCACATTGTTTCGTTCATTGTTCGTGAACATTCGTATGCAGAGGGTGGGGAGCTTCCTCCATGGTTGACGATGCTGCGATAAAATATTACGCGTATTCCCTCCAGTTAGAGGTGCAGCGTCAAGTAGAGCCCGTATGGGAAATCTAGAAGGGGTTTCTGAAGCGAGGGGCGTTGCCATGAATGACAACTGCTCGCTAGGGCACAGGTGCAAAGCAGAAACAGTTCAACGACTTCGTCTCGTACGCTCTCTTGTTTGTCCTCAGCCATTCTTAGCCTCCAGAATAATTGATGTCTCACAATCTCACGCCCAATTAGGACTACCCTCGAGTTTACACACTCTGCATAACACTCGTTGGCTTTTTGCGTTCACTCCTTTTTCAGTTTGCCATTTCAACCTTTAGAGGTACGGCTTCATGGTGAACGTAACGTTTTGCCAATTGTCGTCTTGAGTTATGTGGTCGTTATTGATTTAAGTATGCAGTAATCGTTTAAATTTTATGCAGAAAGCGTCTTGTCAGTATTTTAAATGTTCTCAAGTAATTCGAGATGTTTTGTTTTTAAATAAGCGTCGATTGTGAAAATAATATCAAATGAATAAAGATAATTACTGTAAAAGGCGTTATTTTTGTCTCACGTATTGTATGAATTTTATTTATTAATAAATCGCACAAATAGGGATAGTTTAATTATTAATTTACTCCGTTAGGAACGGGGAAAATTTGGTCTATCATTCTTAATATTGAATCTATTTTGTTTTTATTATTGATTTTATGATTTTTTATTGATATTATTACTAAGAAAGAATTTTTATGGTCCCCTGAGATATCCTCGAATTATTGCTAGGATCTTAATTTATTTCATGGGGTAAATAAAACAATATTTGATTGATACAAACTAAAATTATGATTGCTAGTGATATATATTCAAAAATAAATTAAATAGATGAATATTCTTGATTAAGATTGATGAATATCTTGCGTCATAGCTTATTAGATTAACTTGGGTTAGTATAGGAAAAATGTTGAAAATATACAGACAAATGGCAAATAATCAAGTTCGGGAATTAGGAAGTCTTTACTTGAACATCAGTAAGTTTGGAGAATCTGATTCATTTCCCAAAATAACTTCGGTCTAACAATCCAATTAAAGTGACGGATATTATGAAATATACCTTGTTTGTTTCCAAGGAAACCGAGTCGCTATGAAGCGATCATACGGCGGTTTCATAGGGTTCAATTGCTTTTATTGAGGTTAAAGCATGGGATTTATTGAGCGAAATCAGTTCGACATCAGAGAGCAATGGATGCCTTTTATGTACACATCACAGGCCTTGTTAAAGCTGTCGAGATACTCCAGTTTTAGTGGGAGGATTGAGTGGTGCGTGTCTATTCTTGGAAAGCCTCGATATTGTGTGTCATATCGCTACGTACATGTCATACTTATGAGAGGGATAGTTTTTTAGAATGTTATTTGATGTAGAAGCAAAGACTGTATGATTTGTTGTAGGTGAACCATGCTTTCTGAGTGTTTTATATTTGCTTGAGCTCCTTAAGGGTTTAGAGATTCATGAATGCTTTAAATTTGCTTTCTAAAGAGGATGGATATGATAAAATAGTAATAAAATGTGCTTTTATTTTTGTCTGTATTATTTCATGTTATTATAAAATTAGATAAACTTTAAATAACATCTCGCAACAATCATTTGATAGGCAACAATGACAGACCAGAATAGTTAATAGAGTCAATAATGAAAGTAACATTCATTGTCATTGTTGTCATCCATTAAACGAGCAAACAACTTCTTTTGTATATATCTGTCGAAACACTTTCCGTCACTAGGAACAACCTACCGAATCCATAGTGAGTGGTAGCAGCGTCCTGTTATTTTCCATGGTAACTGTAGAACCTCGTCTGCCAAAACCGCTTTCCCCAGCACAGGTTTTATATGCCATTGTAACAGATCGGCGCCGACAACATTGTCACGGTTGGTGAGGTCGGTGTGAGGCTAACAATCGCCTTCAACGTAGGCCTATTCTTTTCCCTGAGGAGGCCGTCTAGACGGATTCCGAACCCCTTTTTCGCAGATCGGAAGTGATCTTTCAAAAACCGACCGGCGGCGGAAAATTTCTACGGAAGACGGTCTCCGCAGGAAATCCACAGATCCCCAAGTTTTTACAGTTTATTGTACCCAGATTTAATTAGGAAACCATCAACGGGGTCTTCCAGAGTTGTCGCGCTTTTGTTCTGTGGTAGGATGTTTTTCCTACTGTAGGGATGTTTTTGGCCCTCTGGTGGTCAATCCTGGAAGTTCGTTTGCTTTTTGTTTCTCCGGAGCGTTGTCTTGGTGACCAATGCTTTTTTGGTTTTGTTTATCGGACTGAGTTTTGGAAGGAGGGCGGATCTATAGTATTTTAGTGGGTTACTAATTCTTATCTCTTGTTGATTCTTTGTAAAGTCTTTTGAGCAATGAGTGAAATATCTATGTTTTACTACCGTTTTTAGAATGGATTACAAATAAAGGATACGGTCCAACGATTTGATGGAGTATAATTGTTGCCGAAATTCAGATATTTTAAAGCAAAAAATTTCCTTTACCAGAAATGAATTGTCAATAAAATCAACAGCGGTAAATTTTACCTCACAATGTAGTCTTTCGAACCTTGTGTTTGTGATGAATTTCATTGTAACCTCACTATTTATAACAAAATTGATAAATATCGTAGACAAGATGAGAATTTTATAATCAGTGTTGCAGCTTAAAAAAACGTTATCGAAAATGGAATTCAAATTTCCGGAGTGTGAGACGAACTCAAGTATTTTTTTCTCTTGGAAAAAAGCGGAGGGTTCCGTAACATCCAGTCAGCCTGAACTTGACACATTTTGATTTCAATTAACCGCCGAACGCCCCCATAGTTTTTGGAACATTCAATTAATCCCATCCGGTTTCCTTATCATCTCGATTCCTTACCACCCCATCCACTTCCGCTTTATTTTCTCGCCATGAAGCACCATTAGTAACACTAGAAGCCTTCCTGTGTCCACTCCTCCTAGAAAAAGACTCGTTTTTGACGATCATAAATCCGGTCCATGGTCAAATGGGCCCAGCATCTTGGCCGCCCCATTCGACCCACACACAATGAGAACCCTTTGTGGCGTTATCGAAGCGTCACGCGTCGGTCGCAGTGCTGTTCCTATCTCACAAGCATCCTCAATTAGCCCTCATCAGATTCCTATGGGTGGTGCCCAATCTCGCGGAACGTCCTACTATCTCTTGTTTATGGCACTCTTTTGGTAACCTCTGGCTCCACTGTGAACCACTGTTCGATTATCCGTGGGTCACTTGAGTTCATATACCCTGAGTATAATGTACGTATCGTAATGGTTGCGTAGAAACCCCTGAACTGCTTTTAGGTTTATGCTTACGTAAGATCGGTCAGCTTTGTTCGTTGCGAGTGTTTGTGTGATCTACTTTTGTTTATCAACATAACAACCTATCAGGGACTTATTGGAGTGTTTATCATTCACAGTTCTTGTTGTATTTCTTTGGTTGACTTTGTTTAGATCTTTTATCTCTATTGACGGGTGTAGGGATTGTTTGAAAGCCTAGTATTGTTGAAAGTATCAGTAATAATATTGTTTATGTATAAGATTCAAATGTCATTGGGAAGACTATGAAAGAGTGTATCAAATTAAAACATAAACCATACCTGGTTAAAAATAGTTTTTACGCATATTTATCATATGAGTATATATATTTAATATAAGGTTTTATAGTTGGAACAATTGAATGAATGTAGGCAATTGGAATGATTTAATTAGCATTTAATTTCGATACATTTCACGCTAAAAGGTGTTAAAACCCGTACTAATTCAATTTCACTCGAGATTATTAATAATACTTAATATTCATCAAAGTCTAGTCAAGCAGAAAGCATTGGAAATGATATTCTCGTACAAATAGAATGCCCAGTCATACAGAAAAATAAACGTAATTTGTTGTTTTTGTTTGGCCAATTCAATTTTGCGGTTGTGCATGTAAGCAAATCGGTTAAAAACACAGCAACCGTAGTTTTGGTCAATGCGAAGTATTTCTGCTGAAAAATAGCGGTTTTGCACTATTCAATCCTATTCGATTTAATTCCTTGGAACGCTTTGTGTTTTAAATTCCCCAGATTGCGTTCTATTCATTATAATTGATGGGATTCGAAACTAAATCCCGTTTTAACGTATTTCCGCTAAAACATTAATGACTCACAATAATCGGAAAGGATTGGTTTCCGTTAAAAACGTATTTTCGCGAGGATTGACTCAAATATATTTGCATTCAGTTCAATGATTTGGCGTGTGCATCCGGGTTTTTTTTTGTATCGCCCGTGATTTGGAAATTTTCCCCAAAAGTGCATTTATCTGTAAATTTTGATGGGGTTTTTGTTAAATCTGCTTTTCTGGCTGGCAATTTTGTAGTTTGCAAATTTTATTTTGAGTAAATTTGCATAAGTAGATCCCGTGATTTGGATTTTGGAATATTTAATGTATTTGCAATACTGCTACGTATTTTTAAAGGGCGAAACATTAATTTCTTATGTTGAAAGGCGTGACCAAATATAGTTTTTCATTACATTTCAAGTAATAGGTTTTTGAATTTTTTTTCTGGGAGGTTTTAGTTCAAAACATAATTTCCTAATATATAATTTAAGCAAAGTTGATTTAAGGTCAATTGGGGTGCAATAATTCCGGAATTTTCAGAATATAAGCATCACATTCATAGGTCACGATAAAGTTGAAATTTGTGTTTTTATCTCCAAGGAATCAAGGTTCAAAGTCAATATTCCGACCCTTTTTGTACTGCAAAAAACAGCTGATACGAATCTTATGAGAATACTACTATAATTTTACAATCCTCTTCAATCAGAATATATAATCACGTAAAATGTAAATACACTTGCATCTCATTTGCACTGTATTAAGTCCTTCTAGGTAATATTTTAAATGAATTGTGGGCTTTTGTACTTCATTTTTGATAATTATTTAAACCTACGAAAATTTCTCGAGAAACCACGAAATGCCTTCCTGGTTCAACGTTGCTATTTCCCTTTTCGTTGTTATTTTCCTTGTTCAAGACAAGTAATTAAGTTTCCAATCAATTCAGCCTATTCTCTGTAATTAAGCAGTATTGATTCAGAATTTTTAAGAGAATTTTCCTCGATACTGTTGGAGTTACTTCCTTACTTCCTTCGCGGAAGAATCCGAGTGTTGGATTGAATTATTCTTACGCCTCACGCATTTTGTTCCGCTCTCAAATCCCTTCATTAGAATCTTTCAAGTATTCCTCCCACACACACTCATTTCTCCACAGTTTTATTTTACTTTCCTTTTACTTCATCATGTCTTTTTTCCTGTTTGAGAAGTCATCAGAATTTCAACCACCCAGAGATTGAATACGTTCTAATCCCGCCTGGATTTCATATTGAATCATTTGTGGATCCGAACCTCGCGTGGAATCTCAATCTACATCACCACTTTTTATTTTCTTTTTCTCTCGTGGCAGATGACGCTCCAGGGCGGAAATGAAGCGTATGAATGTAGAAGGGTAAAATGACGCGACATTATCGATCTTGTTTTGTTTTTTTCCGCTGTATTACTAGCGCATTTTCTCCGTTCGGTTGTTTAATGTACAATTCCGGAGGTCGGGGGTTGCGTTTACAGATATCAGTCGGGGCCTTTCATTTCCCGTGGGAGATCGAGTTCGTTCCGTATTTTATCTTTTGCTCTAGCACTCGTGATGTTTTTATTTTTGCGGTCTCGTTGAAGTGAGTGGAATTTATTTCTTTCGCTATCGTTTCCATTACTGTCGACGTTGCCTTTTATTTAAGGTGTGTGCGTTCTCTGAGAGGTTACTTGGTTGGAAATTTGTCTTGAAATTTCTTCGCCTTTTACAGTTATTATTTTTTTTATTTTTGCGTATTTTTCTGTTTATGATACGTTGTATGAAACAGCAAACCCCTTGTTTACGCTTCCCTTTGGTTGCTTTGGCTGCTGGAACAGGATGTCCAAAGCAAATGTCTGAAGCGACGTGTACTTCTCACAGGATAGTGTACACGGGCTCACTTGTTGCAGCTTGTTAGAGATAATTTCCCAGGCCTTGCGTTCCTACTTAAATAGTCTCCGTGTTGGAGGGGCGAACAAGTTTAATTTGCCTGTTTGCTGAAATCCTGCATGTCAATTTACTTAGAAATCGACTCCGTGTTAGCTGTTATTTATTGTATTTGGAGAGTGGAATATTTGCCGCAATTATTAAGGTAAAGCAAAGTAATTATAAATGGGTACAATTGAATTTTTTCAGAAGTATTGTTTCGTTACAGTTCTTAATTACTACGATTCACTTTTATTCGAGAGGAGTACATTATAATAACTATAACACTGTATTTGGAAAACGTATGTACTATAGGTTAACATCTAAGGAATATCTTATGCTAGGAAGTATATTTAATGACTTTTTAAAAAATTATGTTTTCTAGATAAAATTTTTGGAATTTTTAAACTTTAAGTGCGATTACGTAATAATGTATGAGTTTCCGAATGAATTTTTCTATTTATCGCCTCTATGGAGACGTAAATCATTGATTGGTTGCTATAATACTCTATTCCCTCATCCAACACCTCTATTTCATTGTCTTTCATCTATCCATCTTTACTCTGTCTCAATTAAACAACTCAAATGCTTTCGATACATGCTCTGACGGGCAATTCCATCAGACATCCCATCTCAGCCATAATAAGGCGAAGGCAGAAACAGTCGCGTAATGTAAATAAAACAAATGCATTCCTTCTCTTCCTGTAAATAATAGCATTCGAGGCAATCCTCCATCGAATCTTTTAAAGTCGCCGACGGTGCAGAAATTCCCTCCCACACATTTAAACTATGAACCTTGTCTGGATCACTCCTTTGAGATTCGAAACACGTTCACGTAGTAAGAGCCCCCTACGCCCGTTTTACGTCCTTCATTTTTTCGACGTTTCCTAGGAAACGGCAGTATTTTTTCCAACCACCGTCGTTGTGGGTCTAGCTTACGTGATTCTTAAAAAACTATCTACTCATTTCTCTCCCTCGTCTTTTCTTAGAAGTTCCCTGGAATACTGAGTAGAAACATTCGTTTTGTATCGTTTCTTGTTCTGTATTTATCAATGTATATCCGTATATCACGTGTCTAAACTATGATTTTTGAATAATCTATTTGTAATAGAGAAAAATATTATTATTGTTACTGTTTCTATGATTATCTTAGAAACAATACTATAGTAGTTAGCAAATAATTCCTCGTTACCATAGTATTTTATAGTGCATTGTTATGTATATCACGTTTATTGGATTTGCTATTTAACAATGTCGATCTACTCTGCACTACGCTTTAAACAGCGTCACAATACAAGAGATAAACATCTTCGCTCCAATTGTTGCATTAAAGTTCAGCTCGTCAGCTGCTCGTTATCTAAGCGAATTAGCGCCAGGTGGTTTGGACGAGAAAGGCATCGGTCTGCGTAGGTAAGAAATCCTTGTTAGATCGCTACCCATTATAGAAGTCGAATGATGTGCTGATCTCTGCATCTATCTCCATGAATTTTAATTAGTTACATGGACTTTAGTCGCGGCAAACTTCAAAGCTGCGGTATTTATACAATGTAATAGCTGTCGACCAATCGGATTCGTGGCTGAGGTCAGGGATAGCGAACCTTTCGTCAGAATGGTGCCATAAACGATAAATGGAAGAATTTTAATATGGCGATTTATGTTGTTACGTCAGTATATAGCTGAAGATTTGTTTTGGACAAAAATATGTTTAACTTCATAAACGAAGAGAATAAGGGGTCACGTTGGCATAGCAACGCGTTAATAAAAATCCTGTGTTGAGTACTGTCGCCTAGCTTTATTGTGTTAGGTATTTTCAATTATAGTTACATTTGGGTTTTATTTACATTATTGTTCTGTTAATTGTGTTGTTGTTCTTATGGTTGTATTATTCTCATATAAGTTATGCATAAATTGGATGTTATTATGATTATTTATCTTAAAATTCATTTATATCATTATAATTCGACTGAAAACTCTTGATATTACGTATATATTTATTTAATTTTTGTGGAATTATATATTTTTACAGAACTGTTATCCGAGAATTTATTTGGCTTGCAAAACTTTGCAAAATACCTATAGGAAGTGCACTATTTGAATAATACCTTTCTCTTGGACTCGTACATTTACCTTTTCCCGACTTTTATGCATTTTATGTTGAGAAACACAATAATTCATGCATCTCACATCTTTTTACGCATCCGAAGGGCAGTGATCTTAAGTTTCATCCCCCATCGTAGGTTTAACCACCACGGACGTTGTGTGCTCACGTCGTTTGTCTTATCCAACCCTTTTTCACTCCGTGATCGAACTTTTTAAAGAGCTCCGAGGGTCGTAAGAGGGGGGCCATGAAGGGTATACGGAGGTGTTATCCCCCCTTTCTGCGGCGATCAGCCATCACGCACCTCCCAGACGTCCCCCCCCTTCTACCGATAGAGGGATCTCCCGTCACTTTTATCATTTTTTTAACGTGTTTGTAGATGCTGTGTCCATATTCCAGCGGGTTGTTTGCGTATTCGAAATCCATACTCTTCTTCTAGCCGTTTCGTTTCGGTTGCTAGGTTATTTCCCTGTATGCAACTTCATCCGCGGATAGTTACGGTTGAGGCAGGTTAGGGTTTCTGTCAAACATTAATAGAACTGTATGTATTTCAATTTCGGAATACAATATTATTGGATTAAAATATGTGGAATCGATACTTAGCAGCTGATGATTCACTTGGAACTTGGAACTACACCAGTAATTCAGTTAAACTATAGCTGAAAAAATACCAGCGTTAACTGTTGTTGGGTAACTAGGTTTCGTGTGCATAGTGTGGCGTCCCTACTCGGTCGATTCGTTCAAGCAGACAGATATTTGTATTAGGATATAAATATCCCCTTCCGGTTATGTATGAGGGTTATGTATAAACTGAATATCGATTTCCAAAGCTTAGATAAGTCGTAAATACGTGGTTTTATGTTCTGTTGATCATCAAAGTAAGAGACCACCTGTGAGTCCGTAGTCTTTTTCCAGGTACTTAATATCAAATATTTGTCAAACTACTGCGTTTTATCCTAAAATGATTTTCCGAAATTTCGGTTACTTTTGTTATTCGTTTTAGTGTAAGAATTATCTAAAATCATTATTAGAGTATTAAAATTGACTATCGTTCTTATATTCGCGTCTTTTTATACACCAACTTAAAACCAAGTGGTGTCACACAAGGTTAAGTTTTGGAACCACTTTTTTTTGCTAATTCTTTATGATTGATAAATGAGTGTTACGATCGTTTCTTGTGAAAACTATATCCAATCCGATTTCTCATGTTTATTTATTGTATATTTATATGTGCTCAACAACGTGAGTGCAAATGTATTTTTTCACACTTCAACCAGCGCTTTCTTTTATTGTCTGGAGTGTCTCTCAATCTGAGGAAGACGTCCACTTGCGATGGAATCTATTATCGTTATGCAGCGGACTAATGCAGAACTCACTTCAGAGCGTTACGTCCACAGTCTCTCAATTAGAAAAAACCGTCATGATTCCAGAGGAATTAAGTATTTATGGGATGCATCGAATTAACTCTCCGAGGACAATGGATATCTCCTGGGGATGAAGAGTACGTTGGAATGTGAAGCAATGCCGTACGTTGTTGAATCGTCATCCGTCGAAAAAAAAATCGAAAGCTTTCAATCGACGCATCCAGGTAGCAAATACGCCCGTGAAACGCGCTTCCAGAAAAATCTACGTTTTTTCCTCGCTATCCGAGCTTCAACTGTCTGATCGATTAACTTCCTCCCGCCAGGATGTTTACGCATTGGTAATCCTCTAGTTCGGAAGGAAAAAACAGCTCCAATTGGCATTCCGAACTCGTATCATCCACTCGAATAGGCAGTCATCTCTTTTCTCTTATCTAAGAAGGCTACGTCACGGAGCAGCGCCGAGAGGATGCAGGGAGTGGAGTGGGAACCATTTTCCTCTATTGTTGCGTAATTTTTTGCGATTGTCACGCGGAGACAGGTAACAATGTGGGAGGAAATGAGCGGTGGAGAATGGTAGGGGAATATTTCGAGAGTGTTTTTTTTTGTTTCGGGGAAAGGAACGGGGTTTCAGGGTGCACAGTGGTTCACGGCGCACGTCCTAAGGGGTTTCGTGTGATGAGGTTGTGCTCGCATGACTGCAGTGGTGCTCTTGCTTCATTACGTCAACACTGAGGGCGTCAGAGAGAGGTTTAGTACCGTCGGGGGCCGTAAACAAACCCCTCTGCAGACGCACTTCCGATCGTATGCATGCGTGGGTGTGCCTTCCTTTTTGCCACTGTTTCTATATGATCCTGCCTTGTATGTGAGGAACTGTTGCGTAGGGATAGTTATAGTTATAAATCTGGGCACAGTATTAATTGTAGTTTAATATAGTTACCCTTCTATAAATTACGTCATGTAGCAAAATGCTTGTTGCTTCGTAAATTCCTTTGTAAACTGGCTGCTGGAGAGTATGTGTGACTTGTTTAACAATCAATATGCGCTTATGTTTAGATTAATGAATTCTTGGAGAAGACAATCACGCTCGATTCTAACTGCGAGCATGCAGTTGAGCAATAATCCATTTTGGTTAGTAACAATGAAGTAAATGCGGATATAGTTCGATTTTATTTCGGCACAGTCTTAAAATTCATGTAAACCCCTTTTCAAGGTCACACATATATTGTTGATGGTTTATTCTATTATAATCCATGAGAGTCATACTCAGGTCACTTTACAATCATATGCATCTATTTTTAACTAAATAATAATGTTCTTGTATCAGTTACCAAGAAACTATGGTATCGATATTCTTATTTACATATCCCAAACTACCCTGTTAAACATCACACGTTGTTTGGGATGGGGGTCAACAAACAGGATAGCTAATAAGCATTTTGTTTCAATCTTATTACAGCCTAAAAGTCACATTAGGATGAATGGATTATTTCTTATGCTAAACAGTTAAATATTTAATGACTTATTCTCCTCAACTTGATAACTATTGTATGTTCAATGGAATCAGTCAATCTGTATACTGTATGAAATGAAAGGGTGTGTATACCAGAGGTCATAACGGATCCCTCATCAAAAATTTCCAACCCCGTCATTTCGGAGCACACCGTTCATTCTTTTCCCCTCAAGAGAATGTTTTTAGGATGCAATTAGGCATCAGAGGAAGTCATTCTTATTCCTCAGGATGTTACGAGGAATGCCCCACGGCTAAGCGCCTTCCTCTACCCACACTATTCGGCGAATTTACGATTCCAAACCTTTTAACGGGAAAATTTCGTAAGGATTCTCGAACGGGACGATCTTTTTCCATCTAGAATCACGCAAGGAAGAGATGCGATCTTTATAAGGGACGGAGAAGGGATTTATTCGGTGGGGGTGGAATTATGGTTCTTGGAAAAGAAAACTCCCAACCTATATCACGGATGGCCTCCTTCTTGCAATATCGCATGATAAAAAGCGATTTCAGGGCTTAATTGTCCGTGGATTGTTTTGACCCGCGTTATGGTTTCTTTTTAATCGACTTCCATCGCAATACATTTGGGACATACCTGAATATTCTGCGACGAATTTGGGGTATTTTAATATCTGAAATCGACTTCCCTTCTGCTAAGAAGCTGGTTGTTTTTTGTCTCGTTTTTTTGTCAAAATTTATCTTCTATCACCCTACTATTATGTGGCGAAAATTTCCGAACGGAGCGGGATAATTTTAGCCTGACTTGGCTAAAATTTAATGTCTTCGAACGGAAATAATCTCTGCTCAGCGAAGCGGGTAATCTCTTTTGACGTAATTCTCAAAAATGCAGTCTATCATTTTCGAGGCGTGGTGATGGAGATAGAAAGATTTGCAATAGATTTGTTCGTAATTTTTTGATAGTTGTCGCGAAAATTGCTTTAACGATTATTTCTTTGCGAGGTTTGAGAAAAATCTGCTGATTCAATTAAGAGTCATTGTTTATGCTCATCGTTTGTTATAAAGTTGTAAATTTATTTGTTTAAAACATATTTTTAGCGATTGCTAAAAAGAGATGTAGAATTTAATTTGACTCGCTGAGTATCGAAAATATATCTTTAATAGAGGAGCCACATAAATGTAAACAATTTTTTAAACTGTAATTTTCTCCTATTAATTTTTTACGTAAGTTTTAAACCATAAATTATTTCTTCGAAATATATATTATAAAGACCCACTTAAAATATTTGTTTTAGAGCTACGCGGAATTTTAAAGTGATTCGATGGGAAGTACGCTTAGTAAGCATTTTTCTTTCGCTCGCGTAAATTTATTGGGAGAAAAAAATGAATGTTCGCGGAAAAGAACGATTCTTTGCCAAGATCTATCCCGTAGTGGTCACGTGGTGTGAATCATTCTCCCGAGTCGGTGCTGAAAAAACACTCGCGGAATTTTCCTGGAATTCTCTTTCTAGAATTGTCTTTTACAGTCCCCCGTTCGTAATTTCCCCTTGAAAATGATACTTATTCCACTCTAGAGCGAATGCTGAATCACTGGACTGTCAAAGAATGACTGTTTTATATCACCAAAGGACGTTAGAACAATGAAAATAAAAGTTAAGTTACGTTGTTTATTTATTCACTGTTTTTTCCTCTATTGTAAAGGAATTTCTATGGAGACGAAGTGTCACGGTTGTTGTAAATGGACTGCATTGTTGAGGGGTAAATCTAATTATGAAATTTTTAATTGTTGTTTTCTGTCGTAAAGCTTCTGGCCAATATTTTATTACAGTTGTTGTTCGCTGTTTATTAACACAATCAACAATTAGTTAAACAATTCTCTTTTCTTTTGCTTTCTTAATTTAATAAAAAATTACCTCATAATTTACTCTCCTTTTAGACTCGAAAGCAACGTTATTGTTGCAGATCAAAGAGTCTACGGTGACTTCATTTTTACATCGGTTATACTTGTTTCACTATTGTATAGTTCTCTCCATTCACTTCGTCAGGTTTCATTTTCGTGTTGTGAACGATTCTTAATGCAAATTAGCCGACCTTGGAAATGAAATTCAACCTCGTCGAGTGGGCGTGGTACTTATTCTATATTGTTTTACTTCAAAGTGTGTCATTTAAAAGCCTGTTTTTCGCGAGTGACCCAAAGATCAGTATTTACAAGGCGTTCCCCAAATGAATGCTTATGGATATCGGAAGTATTAAAGTAAGGGAAGTTGATAAGAGCGGTCACATATTTAATCGAATATATATTCGTTGCTTATATTTGCATTAATTTCCCTCCAATGACACGAATTTCGGTTAATGGTGATCTGATTACGTTGGCGGGAAATGGTTCAAGGTTAACTTTCCTTTATTACCAAATGACATTCGGTTAATCATGGAATTTACCTTGAGCTGTATTCTTACGTACTCATGGATTAACTGGTATAGAAAAGAGACTTTTAAAAATTATTAACAACAATTTTTCTCCTTTTTATTTGTCTATTTATTGCCTGATTAGTATTTCCGTTCTCACATTATCTACTACGCATGATTTTTAATCGATGGAAAGAGTAATTTGAATAGAGTCGATGTTTTGATACGACGGGACTTGATATCTCGTGAATTACTGAATAAAAAGTGGCTAATTTTTCTGAATATTTTTTTGTACTCTTTCTTGAGAACTATTTTTGATCACAACACTTTGATCGCAAAACAAAAAGAATTCAGAAATTACTAGTTTTCACCTGTTTATTCATTGTGAAACTAACTGACCAAAAGTTATTGGTTTGTATCCTCTTCAGTTAGGTCTCGTATTTTCACCGTTTCAGACAAAGAATCGATTATGAATTTTCTATCGAAAGCTCTCGATCAGAAAAATTGAGATTGGGAGAAATGAATACCGGGAAAAGAATTAAGAGACCTGTCGTTTTAGTCTCGCCGTCTCCCCAAGTCGGTCCGTTGGTCCACGGATTGATTGGCAAAGAGATACGTCCGGTGCAGGCTGTTTGCAACCCCCTCATACCCCCACCTTGCGGGGAGTCTGGTTCGCACCCCATCCGCTCCGGCGCTCCCCGCGGCTCTACGCTTTTAAACGCGTGCGTCCGTGCGTGTCTGGGTGCGGTGTGCGGGCGTCTGCACCCTCCACACACACACACCCACGATCTAGGCGCGGACAGGTTGGGATTTTTAACGCGGGAAATTGCGGGAACTCTCTCCTGCACCCGACATAAAATGGGGAAAAATACACCTGTCGCCGACGTGAGCGTAAATGCGTAATTAGAAAGTTTTACCGATTCCGTGAAACAATGCAGATATCTACTCGATAATGTAATTAGCGCTGAGGAAGGGGATTGTTGTCCCGTTAGCCATGTTGACATTCTGAAGGGGGTTAAAGATTAAAGCTATAATTGAAGCAATAATTAAAGTCGTACGATTACCATTGCTGGCGAATAGCACACTAGAAACTACTAATAATGTACAAGCTTTATTTTTTTGATTTCAGCATGAATTGAAAGTACAAAGTAATATATAATAGTTCATTACTGGTTAAATAATTATAAGGTTAATTATAAGGTTCAATATTCAATACTTAAATACAATAAAAGGTTAGTATTTAAAATATCAAGAGAAATATATCTGTTTGATTTTAATTTTTGGATACTTTGGTTGATCCCTTTTAAAAACTTATCAGCGAATTTAAACTCGGTTAAATTGTTATACTATTTATATTGTATAATTTAAAAAATATTTATAATATTAAAACTTGATTGGCTGATAAATTTTCTGAGAAATTGAATAGCAAAATTTTGTTTATTTCACATATCATTGATTATTATAACCTCTTAAACTACGTAGTCAGTGGAACAATAATTATATATAAGTTTCAATGCAGTCTTTTGTTTCATAATTTCGAAAGAAATGTTAGGATAAGATACCAAAGAGTCTTTTGTCTGAATAATTTAAAATCATTATGCTCTTCGCATCGAGTCTGGAAACTGATCCTTTAAGAGAACAAAACCTCTCTATTCTCGGTCACATCAGTATTCGTCGCCTAGGATACAAGGTCCCCTTATTCCCATGCCCTGGTACACTACGCTTAATCCTCTACGGTTCCTAATACGTGTATCTAGAAAGAGGACGTGCTGTTGGGTGTGTTAACTTTGCGAAACCGAGTCCATTCCGCTTAATTTGGTTAATTTGAAGTCCATACTTGCCCTTTCGCGTAATGACGTCCGTCGATCCGGGCCTTTCATTGGATCTGATTACGCTGTGACCTACATCGCTGCAGAATTTATTAAATTGGAACCACCACGGTGGTCATCCTTAAAGCTCATTGCCTTTTATTTAATGGGGAATGCCCAGGGCTATCGAATGTTTTTCGCTGTTTTTATTTGCCTCAACCTGTTTCGAGCTGAATATAGATTAGGTGTGGTTTGTGTTGACGACAAGGTAGGGTAGCCATTGTTTCCTGTAGAATAGGCAACCCACACTGTTATATTGTAGTATACTTACAGACTTACAGTGTTGTTGGCATTAGGGTCATTGAAAAACCGGTATGGTACCGGTAATCGAAATACGAACCGGGAACTGAAACCGGTTAGCAACATCTCTTTCCTAGGTTAAGACAAGTTTGTTAAACTAATTTAATTTTAATTTTCCATTTAATTTTTCTTACAATTAAAATTGTTCGGGAGAGGGAGTTCTGCTGTAGCTTTTTGGTTGGTTTCTTTCATTTAAATGCATATAAATTTACAATCAGAATGTAAAATGTCTATTATAGGATCCAGAATATATGTGTTAATAGTTTTGATTATGTTTTGCTTCAAGCATTAAAATATATTGCCCGTTTTCCATGAATCGGCGTTGAAATTTTTATTTAACGCAAATCTTCCTTTACACAAAGTGCCTTCGTTTAAATTCGTTCGTCCTGTTTTCAGTTTTAATCTCCATCGATCAATCTGTGCCGAAACCAACCGCGTTCCCACGCCGAATTCATTTCCGTCGAAAAAAGTGGCAGGAATTTTATCAATTCCAGCCCGTCCGGGTAGCCCCATCTCGTCATATGATCGTCATCTTTTTTTAATATGAGACACGAATTCATTTATTTCTTTTCAGCCAAATAAACAAAATATCACCGACTGGAAATAAAGCAAGTCTAGCCTTTCCAATTAAAAACTTTTCGATCTCCCATCGAAAATCCTCGTATCTCCCTCCCACCGATGAAAAGTTTACGATCTCGTCTGCAAAAAGAAACGTATAAATAACTCTCTCTCGTGGACCCATCCTCCACTTCCGGTTAAATTTTTCAAGGGCCTCCGCTGGAGAAGAAGGACATCGATCTGTTTCTTTTTGGGTGAAAATAGACGATCGGTTCGTCTCGAAGATAAAACGAAACCTTCTGCTGTCCATTTTAATGATTAACGAACCGACCACCGAAGCTGCGGTGGATTCCCTCTCTTGCATTGCCCTCCGAGGCCTCCTGTTTAACTCCCCATCGAAATCGAATTTATGGCCCCCGGATTACGTCTGGAAGAAGTCACCAATGACGCATGTAATTGGGTTTTAGCCTCCGTCCGTCTGTGTAATCATCATAGCCGTGTGTAGTACATGGTCTGCTCTACCATTAGCCACCAGAAGATATGTTGAGGGTGGTAATCAATTTCAACATTTTTGTCTTTCCTAAAAATGCTTCCCTCTGTAGAGAGTTTCGTGTTCCTTAAATGCCTGAACCATATAAATATCTATACTCAGAGATCAATGTATAGAAATATAATTATAAACATTTTTATCCCTTATTCTCTAATGAATCGTTAGTTTTTATAGATGTTTATGAAAAATTGGAAAATAGGTATCATTGAATGAAGAGGTCTGGAAATTAGATATTAGATAATAGATTTTAAAATTAAGAGTAATGATCTAACATTCGTGAATATCAGATAACGTCGTATTTATAAATTAATAATATAATTATGTGAATTATGTGAATTATTATAATTATTGAAATGAAGTAAGCGTATAACTTTGTGATATGTTTGATTATAAATCACTCAAATTCTTACGAAAAGAAGATGGATGTATCTATTTATAAAAAGTAAATTTTTATGAAGAGCTAGAATAAAATTTGTAACTAAAGGACATAGAAAGTAAAATTAAGATAGTAATCAAGGGTAATCATTAACGATTATTAAAGTAGAAAGTCGTAGAGTAGGCTTACAGAAAAGTGACTATATATTCATATATTCCACGGCGATTGTACTCCTAGTTCAGCATAGTTTGATTGATAGAGATATCTCTTTTAAAAAAGGTTTAATTACCCCGTTAAATTCATAGAATACCGGGCTGGTATCAAATTCCATTTAAGCTCCATCCTTTCTTTTCTCACTTCTCCATTTTGGGAGTATCAAAACCGTTTCCATGGCATTGCGACGACATTGTTTCTGTTGCGGGCGAAAATTAGACAATTGACGACCTTTCAAATGGAGGAATTGAACTGTGAACAGCCATAAAAGGATGCGTTCCCATTGTTGCTTCAATCGGTTAATTGACGCGTGAGTAAAATCAGTCCCTTTTTATTAGACGCGTTTCGCTTTAATTAGGCCGTCAATTTATGCCCGAATACTTTTTTGTTTGCATCGAGGTCTGGTTTGAGTGGAGAGGTTTTAATTGAGAGCGGGATGTAATTGGAAGGGATCCATTAGCGTGTTTTATAAATATATCCGAAAATAATGAACTGTTTCTTTTCCCCGCCACTGGAGATTGACGCTTTTGCTGTGACGTCACGGTTTTTTTCTCGTGGCATTTTTACGCATCGTACGCTAACCCTTTCGGGAGTGATAAAAATTGATTTCGTGGAAAATTGATTTAATAAATTAGTAAATTATCGGATTTTGGTCAATTTTGTACGTGGTTCAAGCCCCATTATAACGTAAGTATTTTAAATTCAGCTGTTGTTGGACGACGCAGAGTCAGGTTTAATTATTTTCGGTGATCATTGAATTAATGTGTAATTAAAATTAATTGCAACTTTTTAAATTTGTTACATTAAATTTTTGGCTATTATAGGACTAAATTTAAATTTAATATGCATTGTATAAAAGATTAATAATACCATAGTAAATCGCTAAAAAAACCTATTTTGTGATTATAAACTATATGGCTCTTTTCAATCGAATTTAAAAACTAAACTAAACTGTACTTAATAAAAAGACACAAAGGACTTCACATTGTAGTATTTATCTGTAAGTGAATAGATAAGAAAATATTATATTTCTATACTAATATACCCCAACTAAATCCCCTATATTTATAATTAGATACAGTATTTGAGATCATTTTTCAATTACAATTATTTTTTTAAAGAAATATGGGCAAGTTATAGTTTAATACCAATAGAAATTTGTAGTATTCATAAAATTTTGATTATTTTTAGAAAATATGAATTCTCTCCTCGAAATCTTTATCATTATTTCCCTCTTTAACCATGGCTACGCCTTAGTGTAATTTTAAACCTTATCTAACTCAGGTTTGTTTATTTACTTTTGTTCGCTGTTTCCATAGTATTCCTTCTAGGGATTATCTCAATCGTTCACGTCGGCGTTTACTTTCCTCGGTATCTATGGCAACTGATCGACATCTCGAAAATAAACAACACTTCGAAACCCTTCTCCAGTACGGGAAAGAGGACAGCGTCTCGTCGAAAAACTAATAATCTCCGTGAGCCTTGATCCTACTTTTTCTATTCTCCGCACACGCTCACCTCTGCGACTCCCAGACAGCCCTTAAAGCACGCTTTATTGGATCAACGCGACCCGGACGTGTCGAACGCCATCTAGGATGGGCTTTTTCCCGCCACCGGAAGTGACGCAGGTGGGGAGGAATAGAGAAAAGGCGCGAAAAGGTATCTCACAGTATTCGAGGGTGATCTGACTTGATGATGGAATTTATTCGAGCTCTTTCACGGGGAAAGTGAAAGGGAATGGGTGGATAAAGGAGGTGAAAGGAAGGAAAAGTGAATGGAGATGATAGTGTGACTCGGAAGGCGGATGAATTATTTAATCAGAGTCAATAAGGTTTCTATAGAAATCCATTCGTGGATTTGGTCCGTTGGGGAATAACAATGAGGTGGCTTTAATCTTTTATACTGCGGTATAAAGCGTAACTATTTATGTCATTAGTTATGATTTGATGATGAATGTGATTGGAGGAAATTAGTATAATTTCGTTGATATACGTATAGAGCTTAATTTACTTTTTTACCGTATGGAACTCAGATAGAACTTTTAGTATATTTGCTATCTTTATTGTATTAAAATAGAAAGTTTTCTTTACGTATCAGTGTAAAATACGTAAATATTATGATCGTTTAGAGTTCTTATTTATCTATGATTTTATCATTTAAATTTATATTTAGAACTTCTATTTGTATCTGAATTCCTCATAGTTTTTCTCATTATATTTTTAAAACTTTTCGGCTGCATATAGTTCCATTGGAAAATTGTAAATAGGACTATCATTAATACGACAGAAAATTTTCAGTCCATATTACGAGAAAAATATTTAGAGAGTATTAATGTTTGTAATAACTTAAAAAGATTTTGATAAATGTTTGCAGAAAAATTAATTCATAGCTATTTGTCTATCTATAATAACTTGTATTCATATCTATTAGGAGAACCTATAATATGGTTCTTTAATCTCGTATTTCAGCAAAATATTATCAGAATCAAAGGATGTATTTATTTTCAAAGTGAATTTTAGGATATATTTGAAGCAAAACGAATGAAAAATATTCACACCTTCCAGTTTATCGTTTATTCTAGGTAAAATGTGTTTAATCTTTAATTAATTATAAGATTATAATAGGACGTTATTTTGGGGAAAAAATAATGCATTGTTTCATTTAAACGTGCTTCGCTGTAGGCGGCAGATGAAATGAGATAAAAATATCAACTCTACATTTCCTTGGGCTTTTTAAAAACAATTCAATTAGTGCAAAACTTTGCGAATTAACAATTCTGTAGATCTGTAATTTTGCTACAACAAGAGCAGAAAATAATCTGCCGTACGTAAGCGTATGATTAGAAAAAGGAACATGGCGCTATGCGCATTATGCGGAGAAAGAAAAATTAATTTAAGAGGCACAATAGGTAAAAAGAGCCGGTGGAAATTCTAAAGAGATTAATCCATTTCGACTCGGAAATTTCAACGAAAGCGCAAATTTTCTCTTTTGCGAGGCAATTGCCGAATTAACAGGATTAATTAAGCAATCTCTTTCTGAACTCTCATTCACTTACTCTCAAGTTGCCTCTAGCGTTACTTGGAGTTTCTTTCATCTCTAATTGGTGCGGAGAAACTTGCTCGTGCCTCCAGATGATCTTATGATGATGATAACCGATTCGAGACGCATTCGAAAGTGATTTCGTCAGCTTTTTAATTTCTCAATTGGGAACTTTCATTGACGGTTATTGCGAAGTGTAACTCATCGTCTGGATTATTGATTGTATTCGTTCCTTCTGGTGATACAGTCCTTAGAAATCATACGTATGATTACACGTTTGGAATGCTTTTAATGAGGAATTCTTCATAGATTTTTTTTTGTATTTCTGACCGTATTCTATCTAAATCGTTTCTGAAAAGGCAGTAGCAAATATTAGGTAGTGCTATAGTAATTCTAGAATAGGTCGGGCTCAAACCTTTTGTTCAGGAGTGAACAACTTTCACTTTTAAAAGGCGGTGAAATTTTGATCGTTATTTCGTAGTTTTAATATCAAATTTCTTGTTACTGGTCTAATAGTTTTAGAATATTCATGAAATATCTAATCAGTATGGTAGTAATATGGTCCATGGTAATACCATATCATCGTAAATTATTCTACACTTCTTCAAATTCGTACTTTATAAAACAAATGAATGTAAGCATTTTGAATTTAGAACATTACCACTTTATGTGCCATCTGAACTGATTATCGGATAGAATGACGTGTAAATATTTTATATTGGTATTATATTATCCATATTCAATCGATAAACATGAATTTTATTTTAAACGATTTGAAGTTTCCAATTAAGCACGTGCTCATCACAATGTAATACTCCGGGCCAATCGAAAAAAATCTTTCGTGGTATGGGTTTTCGTTCCCATGGATACGAAACAGTAAACGCGTCAAAGATCGGGAGAGAAAGTGTCTGAAACACCGGAAGGAGGCAAGGACAAGAGCAACTGCGGATCCCTTAGGAACAGGAGTCACGTTCCAGCTGGAAACACGTCACGATCGGCGCAGGGAGAGGGGCAGATAAAAGGAAGCTTGGAAGGTCTCCCGTCTTCTCAACGTGTTATATACGATCCTTTTATAAGTCCACGCTTGGGAAAGGTGCGACAAAATGTTATCGAGGTCTCGGCTAATAAGGGATTTTTACGTCCTTATTTTTTTGAGATGTTTGGGAAACTTCTTGAGAAGGAAAGGTGTTGATGAAATATACTTCTAGGTTTTGGAACTTGAGCACGAAATATTTACAGCAAACACTACTTTATTTTATGTGTTAAACTGATAAGCTCAAGTTCGAATTTATTTTTTCGTTAAGCAATTGAAGTCATGTGTAAAATTATGTGTCGTTTTCTATTTAAGGACAGGCAAATTTTTGGTTAAATTTAATGGAATTTAATTAATGAAGATCGCCCTCTATTATTGGTCAATTAAAATTATTCTATTATTGATTATTGTCGTCTCTTCCAGGTACTAAAATATTCAACAGTTATTATGTTGTATGGGTCACTTATTTTTACAAATTTTAGCGAAAATGAAATCATATTTGCGTAAAAATTTATCTGTGGTTTAGATCTGTTCAATTTTAACTACTTCGTTGATAGACTTCTCAAAAATCACGTGTGCAACTATAACCATAGCTTTAAGACGAAAAGCTCCATGATTGAAGGAAGTAAATAATAAAGTTTCATTAAGCAATGTCTCATTTAGTTATTAATACATATTATATGTGTATATTCGAGCTTAGTTTAAACCCATTCCAATCATCAATCAGTTAGTGCTGATATGGAGAAGAAATCAAATCTCCCACCCTTCGAAGCCTTATTAGAAAAAGAAAAATCGCAGTCTCCCCTCCTCAGAGTCCCATGTCCTACGAAATTGATCCTTTGACACCCCCTTTAGCTCCGAACACAAGAATCCCTCATTTTTCGGCTTAAAAAAGTATCCGAGCGCTGCGTGGCTTCTCATAACACACCCTTCAGAGTATGCCACCCGCCCCACACCCCCTCCTCCACTAGTATCAACAAGAAAGGGAAGTCTTCTCTACCTTGCGAACCATTTGCAGTCTACACATACGTCTGCTTCCTTCCTCTGTAACGCTTTTAATGTTTGTGAACCTTTTCACTATTCAACATTTCACCCTCGGGGGAGAGTAAGGTGAAGGGATGTTTCTTTTTTTCAATGGCAAGGGTTGTGTGTGTGTATCTCTCTATCTCTCCAAAGGGTCCATAAGATGTCGGGGACTTTCCCTCTCAGTGGTGTGGGTTCGAATCCCTCCCCCTCATCCCGGCGATAGGTAAATTTACCTTCGTCGTGAGATATCCATTGTAAGTCTCTCACGCGTTCTATCTCCGAGCCTTTCGCACGATATGACACATTTAAAGTTTTTTATAAAGTTTTATTTATGGCCCTTAAAGGAAGCTTTTAAGTTTTAGAGTGTACTTGTGGATGTTCTATGTGTATGGTGCATAGAGATTTTAATTTCTTCGCGTAACCAAGTCGGGTTTTTCATTTGAAGTGTGCGTTTCGTATTCATTCACGAAGTGTCGTTTACGATCTTGGTGGACATCGCGTCTTAAACCGCTCTCTTGTCCGAATGCTTTTCAACACCCTCTGGCTATCACTTCCACCTTTGGAGAATACTCTCACGTCGTCACGTCTAAAATCTCCCCTAATATTTCTCATTGTACTCGTCTGTTAACGCACGACACTTGGCATTTAATATTTTGTCCCACCCTTTTTTTAAGTAAATACTGAATAAGGTGTAAGGTGCAGTAGGCCTAGAAGGTACATAGTTCTGAAAAAAGTTCAAGGTACCTTTTTTAACCCTTTTCTGTGTATTGCGGTAGTAATTAATGTATATTTAACATATTAGTGTTTCTTTTTCAACCTTTCTTAAATTTAATTTATTATGGTTAAATATTATTCATTAGTATTACTTACTAAGGGTATATACGATAATAGATAATAATATATAATCGTATAATAGATCGGTTTTATAAGGAAATTGATATTCACCATGGTTACCGATAATGCCAGTGAAAGTAAGAAAATAAGCAGTCTTATGAACCGACGGCAACTAGTACCAAATGTAAATTGGCTTTCTCCATGGTAACTAGCGTTTGCCTTTCCGTAGAAGATAAATAAAACGCCCAACGAATTGACGTGAAATATCATCAATGACTACGGATATGTACGCGTGGAATTTCATCTCAAACGTATAAATTTCAGATTCTTAATGCGAAAGTAGAAGACGGAATTCTTTCCTCTGGCCTTCTTCAGATACGATCCATAAGGTATTCCAAGCTCTCTGGATCGTAAATAAAGCATTTCTCGAACCTCCTTGGTGCTTTCAAAGAGCCTTAAATCCTCCGAAAACGTCTTTTCAAGAAAAGTGGTTCCATCAAACTCTTTCGTGAAAATATGTTTCCAGATCTGAATTTTAAGTGCTCAATTGAAATGCATAACTTATTTATTTCTCCTACTTATGGCTGTTGAATAGATGCAATCCTTAAGCGAAATTACTGTGGGTTTCTTTAATACTTTGTACTCACTTTGTACTAAATCCAGGCCTAGTTTTTTGCCCACGTACGTAGATACAGTATGTTTTTCAATAGGACGTCACCGAGTATTAAATGTAATTATAGAGTTAGGTCTTCACTAGAAAATATAGAGTGAATTTCCAACATTTACTGTAAATTTTGTATAGGTCTATCCTTAAAGAATATATAGAGTGAATTTCCGACATTTACTGTACATTTTGAACACGTCCTATCTATTTCTTTAAACCCAATTCCATTCGAATTCTATGAGTATAAATGGCTGTGAATGTGTCTTATTCTATAGTTACATGACTTGATTAATATTTATATTGAGATGAAGAATTCTTATATCTACTTATATGTGATAAGGGAAGTTATTGCTTTTTTCAGAGCATAAAAGTTAAGAAATGTATTGGATAAAAGGAGAATAAAATTTAATCTAAAGGAGATTATATATATCTAAATTAATACCCTAATCACAGCGTTTATTTTGATATGTGGTAGGGGGAGAGTTCAGTTACAGATTTAATCTGTACATAAATATATATTTCATAATTAATTATCTTGTGGTAATTGCATTTATGAAAATGTTTCGTAATGTGTTATGATAGGAATGTACGTATTTCATCTGAGCAAAAAACTAAAGTATTCCTTCTTCTTTTTCAGGTAAGTTGAAAATATCCTGTTTATCACGTTCAGAGTGGATGCTTTTGGTTTATTTTCCTGCTCAAACGCACGAAATACCCGACGTCTGGTGAGTATACAAGAGTTGCATTCGCCCCAAGGGCAGTGGAGGTTATTTGGTAAATCTCCCATAACTACGACTTTCAGGTGTTGCTAAGGAACGATTACTCCAGAATTATTTCGGGAAATGAAACTCAGCGGCATTTAGTAGCGAATGGTAGCACCTGTTCTCTATAATGACTTGGCGAAGTCTCAGTTCTATACTCGCAAAATTACGAAAATAATGAATGATGCGAGATAAATTCTTAGAATTACTTTAAAGGCCGAATTTAAAGTGACAGGATCTTTAGATTAATTTAAAGCTTATTTTGTGAGTCATGGATTTCAAGCTATCAATATGAATTCTTTTATAATTAATTAATTATTTCTCATTAGATATAAATGATTTTAATATATTATTTCATGGCTGTTTTTCGCTTTAACATATTTATAGAAAATAGAACTTTATTTTTAAAACCGACTTTCTGAATGAATTATAGCATTTAATTATGTATAGATTGCAGGATAGTTTTTAATTTATGCATAAAGAACATCATAAATTCCATATCCCATTATCATTATATTGACCTCATTGATAAATATCTGCGAAAGTGTAACATCCTTACGTATAGAGAAACAAAGTTTGTAGCTTCATATAATGATAGTGAAACATAGAAAAAGAATCATGACCTTCGTATTACGAATTATATGAAATCGATAAATTCGCCACTTAGGCATTAAATTCTCTGAAACTCAAAAATAACCACCTAAAGAGTCGATTATAGATTCAGAGTCAGTCCTTGGGCATTCTCAGGGAAGATTCTAAAGCGGAATAAGTGACGATGAGCAAACCTTATCAATTATTATTCTCCCTCTCACAAAGGACTCTTTTAAGATGGACCATTAATACCCTCTCCCCGGGGGAAGAAAAATGTTCTCCTCGCACTCCATCAAATTACTGACAAATTGGCAGTCTTTTGAAATTCTGATTAGTTAAGTCCTGCTAGGGTATGAAATTGATGAGGAAACTCTTGGAAGAAGTCGCTTCCGGAAAAGCCCTTCTTTCAGGATACGAAGTTTCTGCAGAGAAAAGTTGGTTTTCTGTAGTCATCCCACTGAAGGGAACATATTGACTGCATACCCTTCCTCTTCTTCTTCCTCCAGTTTCATTCTTCGTCGTCCTTTAAGGGTTCCTTAAAAGGGAAAATTATTCAGTCAAATGGGCCGAGGAGAGAAAGTTTTTGGAGCGAAGTTTTGGCTGGATTATTCGAGATTATGAAGCTTCTGGTTGGGGGACTCACAGTGACCATGTGGTGCAGATGTCCAAATGTTCGACCCTCGAATGTCATTTGAGGGATAAGTCATTATGAGGGTTTAAGCCTTGATTAAACCTTTTCAGTGTAATGATTCTAGTTTTGCTGTAAATGTCAGACTATTATCTGAAAAGTACTTTAAGAGCAGTTTTCTGTCCTCGTGACTATATAGTAAACCATGAAACACAATTTGATAATAATAGAAAGAAAATTCTCATTCTATAACTATACCAATTAAATCCACCAACGACTAAAATGAATGCATTATTTGAAAATAACTATGGCCTCCCAATGTAAAACACTCAATAGATATCAATCTTTCTTTCTTAGTAAAGTGGATCATATATTATTAATATTATCAAAAGCTATTATTAGCTCATTTTATTATAAGGAAATTTACATTGTTCGTTACGGTGACATTGTTATAAATTAGACGGATTTGCTAGGTGAAAAAATCTGTTTGTTTCGATTGTTAAAGCTTGTAAAAGTACTTATTTAAATTCAGGAGCATGTTCCCTAAATTTTATCCCTTTTTAAATTCACGCGGTTGACTGAAATGCTTGTTTATCCACTCACCCTGAAAACTTTTTTATGAAAAGGTTCTCGTAAATTCGTGCGTTAATATAGTTGTATTTGATATGGGAAATCTGTAAGTTGTTTGCATATCTGTACTTTATTACGGTTCGACTTAAAAAGCCGTACCTTTTTTATCAGAGTTTCCTTTGTCATAAACGAAAATCTCTGATAAAGTACGGGTTCGGACAGAATTTGCGTTACACGCGAATTTCTCATACATTCGCCTCTCCCGAATTTATCTCCGTCAGCATGAAAAATATATCCCATTTCGAACAGAAAGAACGCGTGAGCTTGGTTAAATAAGCAAGTATTTTATGAACTCATTCACTCTGGCATTCATTTGTTATGGATCATAAAATTTTGGGTAAAAGCACGATATATACGATTTACAATATTATGTGCATATTTTACGAGTCGGATTCTTTTGGATGATTCACGTATTTGTTCGTGATTTTTAATTAGAAAATGATTCCTTGTTGATTTCGTTGAACTGCTGTTACGTACATTTAAAGCTATTGGTTCCAAAGGCGCATGGTTTTAGCGTGATATAATAGATAAAAATGAATATCAACCATTAAAAAGTATATAAATACTCTACTTGGCATTCCCTAGCAACTATCCTCCATTGTTGAAGAAGCATTTGTACAGGTATATAACCATTACGGATAATTAAAACACATTATTTTATTTCGGTTTCAATTATCGGATCTTGGTTCGAGACCTTGTTACGTTCAAAATCTCATCTTTCAACTTCATTTTCTTTTTTTTCCACGGTAAGGCCATTCGACACACATCGGGTCCTTTTGCACATTCCGAATTTCTCACCCTTTCGCGCGACCCGCCCACCCTTCTCGAGCTACGAAACACTACTTGTATCACTTCCCTTATCTGGATCCCTACCTCATTCCATTTGCTGTCTCATTCATCTAAAAGCGCCATGCTTTCCATCTTATTCTCCCCTTCTCGAAAACTCCCTTCTTTCACTTCTCAAACCCTCCCTGCTTTCACTTCCAACCCTCCCTCCTTTCACTTACCCAGTCTCCCGTAAAATAAATTCAGCTTTCTTTCCCTTTCGTTCGCGAAAGAACGCAATGTTCGCAAATTCTTAATGGCCATGAAAAAAGCTACATTCTTCCTCTATTTTTCCATTGAAGTTTTGTTCTTCTCTTTGGATTAAAACAGAATGCCTCTCTTATTTCTTAAACAGCAACGTCCACTATTCTTCTATATTCCGTTACATCCATTGCAGTAGGCTTCATGTTCACAGTGGAGTTCACTCCACAAAAAAGATCGTTACACGGAATATCGCTTACCGTCGACCGTGACACGATGATGCTCATGCGTGTCGGTGCCAATTTATATTCTGATCGGTAGAAGATTGAATTTTTAACATACCTCGATTGATTATTGACTCCGTCAGAACAGCTTCATTGAAATGCGTCTAGAAATCGTGATATGTTAATATAGGTAAACAAGGATACGATACTGTATTACTTAGCTTTTCCTAGAAAAAGAAGCAGGAAATATTTTAAATCGACTCCAAGAAACCTCATTGTATTTTAGGCGAGTTAAGTTCTGAAAAACAATTTTCAGGTTGCCTCTTTTATTGTTGGTTTTATTATGAGTAAACTATGAACCGTTTGTCTCCAAAGCCATTGGATTATTTAGTCTATAAATTAGTTTCTTAAGCTAATAAATGATGATTATATCATATTATTTACATATTTATATCACAAGAAGTGCCCGTCCGTAACCATGACAATCATGTTGACCATTTTCAGCCAGTTACCATGACAATCAAGTAGATCTCCGATTCTCGAAAATCTCAAACGGTAAATTTGCGACTCATTTCCTGCCATGAATGTATCTCGACAGCTTTTATCGCTCGAGTGCCTTCAATCCACTTCTCCTGTACTCTGACGAATTTTATCTCCAGCCGCGCAATTTCCATCTCCTCAGCTAGTTCTCTTAAATGTCCTCGTTCATTAATTTTTTCCCCATATTCCTTCTTTTATCGTCCTTTTTCTTCCGTACTCAACCCCCGCAGCAATAATTCAAAGTGCTGCCATCCATCTTTCTTTCTTCCTTATTTTAAATCCATGCTCTTCCCAACTTTTGCTCCCTTATCTCGCTTCCAGTAGCTCATTTCTTCTCATCTCGAACTGTTCTTTATCACTAGGCCTCATCTCATTCTTCCCTTCTCTTGTAGTGGAACGTGCGGAACATACTGAAGTTGTAATCGGAAATCGGTACGAAAATTCGTAGTATTCTGAGATGAAAAGGGAAACTAATTTACGTGGGGGAAACTTGTGGTCACCTGGACGCTTGTGGATTATTCTAGTTGTTGACGTATTTTTCCTTATATATAAAATCCCCAGAAAATAATTAAAATGGGTTTATATCAATCTGATAGGATACAATTGTATATACATAATTTCTCAGTGCCAGTGTTGAGAGATTATTCGCAAACGAATTAAACTCTATATTTAGTTTAAATTAATTTATCATACTTCTATGCAAGGGAGGAATTTAATTATTTTGGTGAAAGGGTGATCCCTAAGAGAATAGAATTTGGAATTTAATTTCTCTCAAGTGCAGATCATAGTCCCTTTTCTAAGTTTCTTCAGATACCTTAAGGTTGGGGGGGTTTAACCAGACATAACAGGATACGATTCATACTCCAAGGGTAGGCCTCCAGCATACTCTGCTCTGTTGGAAGGTCTGTGTTCTAGTTGCGGATTAAACGCTTCTTACCCAAACCTCTAGGCGTAGTTTCTCATTGGGAAGCCCTCAGGCGATGCCTCGGCTGTATCGCTTTAAATGCAACCACTGTTTTCTAGGATTACATCCGTAGGAGAGATTTTCCTGTTCCTAGGCAACGGAAGGAGGGCAGATTGTATCGGAAATGAAATATCCAGGAAGTGAACTAGATTATGGGTCTATATCAGTACAATAGCGACAGGAAGGTTATTCAATGAAAAGGCATATTAACGTCAGGATAAGCTTTTATTCATACTTCGTACTTCCTATCTACATTTAATTGAACATCGGAATATCCTGCGTAACATGGATTGTATTCCATAATTAACTGCTGTAGAATGTTTTCCTTGAAGCCTTAGGGATTGATTAGACCGAAGGAATTAGTAAATAAAAGAATATGTAGAATACTATTGAAGAAAATGATGTAGATTTAATTCGTAGTATTTCTATTATTAATCATTTTATTGCATTACATATTAAAGCTGAATTGTGAGTTTTTTTATTTCTTTTTTCACGATAATTCGAGTCTCATTTTTCTTACATATTATGGGTAGTTCAAATAAAATATTAAATATATTACTATTGTTGTAGACTCTGAAACAGTCTGTAGACTGTTTATTTTCTCAATTGTTCTTGTCTGTTCTCAACAATGCTTCCATGGCTTTGTTGCCCCATACAGTTAATTTATCTCCAGTACCTCTGGCGCTTGTATTTTCTCTCATTATTTACACCAAACCACAACAATGTCAGCTCCACATTGTCGCGAATAACCGTTCAATCACGCCGAATTAATTCCGCCCAACAATATTTTTTCTTTTGGCGAGTATTCTCTAAAGTTTCCCTCCGGACCTGTGGGTATCGACCAGCCGATGTTTTGCTTCGAAGTTTATAAGTCTGCACCGGACGTGGATGAGTTTTCCATCCCCTCACGAAAGGGTTACCACACGCTTTTAAAGGCGAGCGATCAATCACCCAACGCACACACGCAAACAGTTACTTCCCCATTCTTTCCCTGTTAGGGATACCCTCCCACGCCCACGTTATCCCCTTCGTACCCTTTTTTTATTTTCTCTTTTCCTCCCGTTTCTTGATTTTCCACCTCTTATCTCTTTTTATTCCCTCACTACGTTCCCTTATCTCGGATTCCTCTCGTGGAAGGACACGCTTTCCCTTGGGAATGCACCTTTTCTACTGCCTTCTGTCTTCTTTTGTCTGTTCTCTCTTTCTCATTTCCACTGCGTCTCCTTCAATTTTGTTCCTGTCTCGGATGCTGTTATTTTGCCGAATTGTCCTACGTTTTTCCATCTATTTCCTATGAATTTTCCTATGGGTTTGTGTGGGTTATCAGTTCTATTTTGTTCTGCTGGTATCTAGGGATGCTGTTGCAATTCCTGGTTGCTACGTTATAGAAAAGGAAAATAATCTGAATTGAATGTAGGATTAATACAAGGTCACCCCTAAGTCGTGATCTAGGCAAAAAGTTTTTACTTCTGAATCTCGTAAAGGTTACGTTCCGTGTTGTATTATTTATTTAGTTGTTCTTACTTTTTTGCTGTATATTTTTTACTAGTGTAACTTGTATTTATACTGTTGAGCTCCTTCTTCCACCTTCAAGATAATTCACAAATTTTGAATTAAAAAAAATTATTTAAGCTACCAATACCAGTATACCGATATCAGATCAACCTTACAGTATCTTTAGCGGTAACATCAGGCACGTAGTGTTCCTTCAACGCAATCTTCGTCTAGAAAATCCTGACATTAAAAAAATTCAGAGAGGAAGTCCCTTTTCTTTTCTGTTGGGAAAACACCCTCCGATGTCTTGCATTCGAAATGGTTTTTCGAGCCGTGATTCCCGAATAAAAAAGACGAAGCCGTATAAAGCGTGCCATGACGTATCCGAGCACCAAAACGCGCTCCCTCTTGACCCGAGGCCGCTAACTAACCCAAGCCTTATCTTGTCAACGGGAGATAAGGGATATGCCTGATGGGGGCAGATATAGGTGGTACAAAAGAGGGTTGAAAAGTGAATGGAAGAGGTCAAAAGAAGGTCAATAGAGACCGAGGAATAGAGATGCAAATGGGCAAAATTAGGGTGTGGATGTAACTATCATGGGTTAGTGAATTAGTATTGTGATTCTGTTGCTAAGTAATGGGGAATGGTTGTATGTTTGTACTGGTATATTTTAGGTAATACGTATGCTGTTTTTGGCTGACTATTTTACTATGACTACGATGTATATGTATAGGTATGTATGTATGTATATGTATAGGAATAAATCGCAAACAATATATTTTTGATATGGACTCTGTTTAATGCTCTTCAAAACGGGTGGATGAATAATATTTCATGTGAAATTGTTTCTTACGGCAACAATTAGGTATGTAGCTTATTATTAATAGAAATATTTCTTCATTAAATTCCTTAACAGTCGTAGAATGTTAATAATTTCATCAAGACGTATTTTACTTTACAACACAACAGACGAAACTTCCGAATTATCCACATTTTCGGGAAATTATCGTATTTACGGAAACTTCTCTATTCGAATTCCCAGAGGATATAATCCCTTACTAGCAATAATTTAGTACTTATTCAGGCAGCAGGCATTAATATCACCTCGATAGTACCCAGCCATACACTTTGGTAGGAGGCGAACAACCTAATAGAGCGGGGTAATAATTTTATGTCTGGAAATTCCCAGTACTATTTTCGAGCTATTCTCGCCTAGAGAACGGATCCCTCGCATTGTGTGTTCGGTTATTAACGACCCCTTAAGGATGTTACTTATCGCTTACTAGTTACCCTCCGTTGGTAACCAAGCACTTGTTTTCTCCACTCCGCAGAGCGTTGAACCCCACCAAAAAAAGCCTTCGCCCCGCACGATGTTTGAGAGGGACCTGTCGTTGAAAAAAATTAGTCTCCGAGAAATGAGAGTAGATCCAATCTTTTTAAAGAAGAACGCGGGAGTTGGCATCCGAATTTCGCCATGGTGATTGGTGAAAATGGCGTATTTAATATCCGTCGTACGTAATGAAGTATATATGAGGCAGTCAAGGTTGTATTTTTGGATGATTTCAGTATAATTTCAATGGATTCATAGTCAAGGTTATCAGATATTTTTCCTTTAAGCTCATTGTTTAAATTTTGCTCTCTAAGCCAATTATTTTACTCTTTTTTATACGCAACTATTAAGTAAGTATATTTGTACGTGGTTTGCGATTGCAATAGCGTTGCTGTGGATTGTTTATTGGACCTTATTATGTATTTTTATGATCTTCCATCTTATCGAAAGAGGTTGGTCTATTCCGTACCTGTTATAAATGCATATGTATGATTTTGTTGTTTGCGTGGTTGTTTGTTTTGCTACGCCCTGAGATATTTGTATTCAATCCGCAAATTTCCTTTCGAGGTCGTTTTTTACCTTCAGCATCGAAAGGGTTTTATTATTTTGATTTCGCTTCGTTGATTGGGAGTCTATTCAATAGTCATTTGTTTTCTCCATCTGTTCGCATTGAGCGATAACACTTGGTGAAGGCCGGTGTCTCATAGATGCATTATTTGATCGGAAATGTGATGGATGGATAGGGAAATTCAAATTCCTATAGTTTTATGTAATTTTTATTGATTTATAAGTTCGACTATATTGACATTTTAGCGTATTAGGATTGTTATTACAATAATTTTTGAACAGATTGTATCGTTACTGTTGTCATTGTTATAGTTAAATAATTATCATTGTTGAAACCCCTTTAATTTCCATTGGTATTATCATGGTTATAATATTTTTACATGTACATGAATCGTGTGACTGCATTTACTGCAAATTTTTATAAATATATATTAATCTAATTAAAATAGCCATTTTTTAAAATCATACGCTCATTCAATTAAGATCAGTAATATTAATTTTTGTACTTATTTTGATATTAATTGGAGATTTGTTTTTATTATGTGTTGTCGTATTTTTTTGTGTAAAACCTATTTTATAAATCTTCATATTGGGCAACATCTTCATATTAACTGTCTATTATATTTATTAAAACATCAAACTAAAATTTTCAATTTTTAATTCCTGTTTGACCTTTTTGTTAGTCTGTTATTTGTAATAGCAATTCTGGTCGTAAACCATTTTTTGTTTCTTTATTTCAACTAGAAGTTTTTGCTTGAAAATTCCACTTCCTTTGTTAATTTTCAGCTTTGCCAAATAAGACGAAAGTCTTGTTTTATCTTTGGTTATATATGCAGCCATTTAATATTATTCCCAACTTTGCAATCTTTTTGATCGGCGGATGAACGTCCGCCACCAGATGTTCGTTGCTATAGGAGATGTTCGGCAGATGCATTTCCCAACGCATACTTCCCCTTTATCACTTAGCAATTTTCCTTTTAATTTATTGCCAATTTAACAGGACGTCCTCTGATATTTTTTTGCACTTTTAGGATATATTCCACATGTTTCGTCACCCTCTGCTGATTGATTGCATCCACGCAAGCGAAGTTTGTTGTTTGAGCACGCAGTTTCCACGTCAAATGGGTTAAAATTGCTCAATTATTTCTCGGAAAAAATTGATAAAGAGACGAACGAGTAACGTTCACGTGGTCATTATTTCTAATTTATGGTCGATTCATGCCTTTAATAGGATTGCAACATCGTCCAGTATTCGATTTTAGTCGATAAATATCAATTGCAATTGATTTTTTTCGTATCAAGAACGCATGCCACAGATCCAGCCGTGCATTTAGATGTAATGCGGAATCGTAAACAATTTGTATTCTAACAAAAGACTTTATATAAGTTTTACCTTAGATCGATGAAGAGGTTTTTTGATAAACGCCACAAACAACGTAATGTTTTAAAAAGTTCGGTAGTCTAGTTAAGGGGTGAAATTCTTAATACGAAATTGGATTAATTTTTGTGACTTTATTTTGTTAAATATCATGAATTAGAATGTTGCAGAGCATTGTTATTTTATACTTCAGTTCTAGTTTTGTTTCGGTTGCTAATTTTCTATCTTTTTTAGTAATTTTAACTATTTGATGACACAACTTCAATAAACCTATTCCTCTTCTGTGAGGAATCATGCCAAAATTGGCATATTATGTTTTTCTGTGTGTTATTCAAAGGCGATGAAATATGCCAAATATTCCTTGAAATATCATGAATTGACTTAAGAAGCTGGACGGTAGATTTTGAATGTAGTTGATTTTAAAGTTCTCCATAATGCTTTAGTTAAAGATTTCCGCAATATTTCTTTTTATCTTATACGATAAACAAAATTTACACAATGTTTGTCGAATTTACGATGCCTGTATTCGTAATTTTGAAACTTCCTGTGTATATATGTACACATATACATATTATTGTTTGTCAGCACTGTACGAGTTTAAAACGTGCCAATCTTTATTTTTTGCCGATAAGGAATTTCCTAAGAATCGCATAAGGAGAACATTTACTTAGCAACGGAGTTTCCCCGCGAATGGGTTTATAAATACGCTAAAGTTTCTAGGAATACGCCTCCAAATATTTACTTTCGTTGACAGTTTCGGTGACAGATATAGTAAATTTTTTCCGATCGTTGCCCTAATCTGTTCTGATTAACTCTATCTTCCGAAGCGTATTTTTCTGCGGTTACTCGTATCTCTCATGTTTGGATAGCTTCTCAAACGAACCCTAAAGCGATTACGTTGTGACATAAGATTGAATCTCTCATGCAACTGTATTAAGGGAGATTGATGTGTTTTGTCATTCAATGTTCCAGTTGCTGTGATTTTTCTGTAGATTTCTATTCTATGTATACATTACCAATCCCTTTATGACTTAATTATCAAAGTGCAGACGTACTTAATCATTCAATTCATCGATCAATTTTCTTTCTATATATCTTATATAGTTATAAATGATTTGCAGTTTTAATTAATGGTTCACTTTATTTATTATGATAGTAGTGTTTCGTAATTTTACCAAGAGAACGATAGAAAGTTTTGTCAAAGTTAAATATGTCATTAAATTCTTAATAAGTTTATACGTTTTAAAGTTAATACGTCATTAAATTCTTTCCGTTATCCATTACGTATCGTCCTTAAGTGCGTTGGAATCCTACATGCTACTTTTAGTTGCTTTTGTTACATCAATGTTTAATTTTACACCCACAAATGATGCTCTTAAACCAAATACAGATCTCCAGAATGAATACATGTATGTAGTATTTACGTCCCATGATTTCCGCCCCCTGAGGCCCTCGTCGTAAGCCGGCCCTGGTTCAGGAAGGCGGTAAGAAGATACGCTTGGGAGGAGAGGAAAAAACACGTGGTGGATCAAAGGGTTGTTACAAACAAACTGAGTTTGGACTCCCGCGTCGTCATGGGATGAAAACATATAAAGCGAACGCAGTTTTTTTACACGCGTCTCCTTAAGAAGGGAACAACCAACTGTTTGTTGCGTGCGCTTCTCGGAAACTACATTTCATCTCACCTTATGATAGTTTTCACGCGATAAAAGCGTCGATGTGTGTGTTTTATATCTGAGATACACGCCCTACCAAATACTACGAATCGTAGGCTGTTTGTATCGATGTTTTTTCAAGCGAATAGCCGTGATGTTCTGGAGATGGGATATACTTAAATAGTATACACAGGATTTTGAATAAATGTTTACGAATAGGAAGTAATGAGATCAAAATTTATTTTGTGTTATGGAAATTAGTATTGCATATTAACGAGTTATTCAATTTAATCTCGATAAGATATTGCATACAAAGCAATCTATACTTTACACCTGTTTTAAAAATGGAACGTAATTATTTTACGATATAAGTTCATATAAGTAATAAAAGTAAGTACGTATAAGTCATAAATATGCTATAACTTTTCGGTTTTTCGACGTTATTTAAAAGAATAATTTTGCTGGGAGCACTTGAAACAGCAGCAATAATAATTGTATTTTTATAAAAGGTTTTCGATATTAAAAAAGCATTTAATAAGAGGATAACAAATATTTTGACGTATATTCCTATTTAAATCAGTGAAAGTATGTTACTAATGTATTGGTAGCAATTAAATGATAAGAAAGTATTAACAGTTCTAAAGCGTGATGATGAGAATCGAAAGAAATGATAGTATAAGTAAATTAAAAATTAGATGTATTCAACTTTTCGCAACAATAATCCAATGACATCATCCCATGGTTAAGGGGAAATTTAATTCATCCGTAACAATTAATCGTTGTCGATAACAATGCTATTAACAATGAGCTCTCGGCACGCGCCAACTAGTCCACATTGTTTCGAGGCAAATCGTAAAAGGAGGCGATCAAGGGAAGGAGCGAACTTTACCCTTTCGCCGACCCCACATCTGAATAGCGCCTTACGTTTTCATTCACGCACATCTCACGCACGAGGAAAAAGAGGCCTTTGATAGTCATTTGTCGTTCGCGCCTCGTGTTTCACTCCCCCCCTCCGTTTTTTCTCCAACCCCTTACGGTAACCGGAACCTCCCGCTTCCAGAGGTCCAGAATGTCTCAGATGGAATCAACAAAACGGATAGCGATCCAAAGAGTTTTCCCGACCACCCACCGGACTCCCATCACCGGCGTCTTTTGTTTCACGCTCAGTTTCATCCCCTCAGAGTCCCGATTTGTCCCCGCTGAGGGTGATCTTACGTATTTCCTATCACCCCATCCCCTTCATCCATCACCAACCCCCCTCTTAAATCTTCCCCAGGTTGCAGTTCGTCTTCCTTCAACTCCCTTTGCTGGTTTCCCGTCCTATTTTCCCAAGTGTTTTTCCCCCATTTGGGTCGTATGGTTGTTTATCTGTCTATCTATTATGTTTCTTTTTGGTCGGAGCGGTTTTACGTTGTTCCCGCAGTTTTTAGGAGAGTTAATGGTTTCTGTGTATCTTTAGGTATTATTAGCGTGTAGCTATGTTTTTTTTTCATTAGCTAACGTTTTTCACGAAATCTTTAGAAATATCATGTCTTCTTAACAATTTCTATTGCTAAAGTTTTACGTAATCCATAATTATTCTTTTTATAATATAATATATTACATTATGTTATACACAATACATATTATCACTTGATTACTCAACAATCAATTGACTGATGATTATTACTCATACGAGTCGATTGTTCATAACGTTTTTTATCATCCTCAATGATCGAAAAGAAAAGATAATTATTGGAGGTCTAATTCAAGCGAAATTTCAATTGACTCGAATCCTACGGAGAGAATAAAGTCATTATATTAAGTATTCCACTTCAGTAAATTAATTTGTGCGAAATCTTTTTACGAATGGTCAAATATTTGCCTCAATTAGCGAACGAGTTATTCATATTTCAACTCGGCGATCATATATTAATTTTGAAGTCATTACGTTTGTTTACATCCATCGAATCCCATTATATTCTTACAGTTTGATTTGTGGCCTTAATTACTCATAAATACGTACCTAGGCTTGCATAGCGTGTTTTATGTTTAAAACTTCCCGTCTGTTGCCTTGGATACTTTCTGCATACCTCTGAAATCGATGGGAGGGCATTCTATTAAGCCATTGTTGTGTTGATGTAATGAAGTCGTTAATCAAACCACTGAACAATCAATCACTCAATCAACCTTTGCGTTCGCTCTTTTGTTTATTTTTCAACGTTATTCCACGAACAAGTCTTGTTAATAACCCATTAAATTCGTAATATATTTGATTTAATTGTTTTCTAGGTAGAAGTTTTTAATTTTTAGTTTTTCTTGGTTGAGAATTCAAATATAGCTAATTAAGGGTGATATTTTTTATTAGTTTTGCAATCTCTATTCTTGTCTTCGATAAATGTTGTATAGTGCTTACTTTTCCTATTCTTCTGTTTCTATTCAAGATAGATTGCTCATTAATTCTCTTCATGGATTACTAATTTGTAATTCCGAGCGTTGTAAAGAAGAAAAAAGGCTATAGGTAACTATGGTAAATAAAATTCCAGTGCAATAAGAGGCCGATTGTGAGAAACGGTGAGATATTGCTACGTATCGACAAATTCTCTCACAACAATCAGGAAACCTTTCTTCATTATTACCCATTGTGTGGGCATTATTGTGAGTTTTCATTCTCAACGCATCGTCGCTCATGGAAACCTTTATCCCGCAACAATGAGGAAACAGCTTTTAATTCATCGTGCTCGCTCCCATTGTCGTGGCCAATTCGTTTTGCGGCTACTCGATCGTCTAAAACTTATTGTTTTCACAGCGCTTCATCTTTTTCCTTTTCCCTTTCCATCCGTCATTGGCTTTTTCCTATTTCCACACCATTTACTCTTCAGTCCGTCTCCATAAATCGCCTCCTTTGACGTGGCTTCCAAAGCACGCGTGTCTCTCATCGCCAGTGTTTCGTTTCCCCCTTCTCAGGGGAGCCCCTTTGCCGGCAATTCGATATAGTCCATATCTCGCCTTTTCCCGCGATGATTTACCGCTTCGGCGACGTTTGAACTCGCCCATCGCTGCTGTTTTGTTTTTCACGCCTTCGTAGCAGTTCATACACGGAGCCACGTAAGGCTTTTTTTATTTGCGAGTTTATCCAGCCACAATTTCCATCAATATCCATGGAAACCAAGACTTTATCGCGATTTTTTTGCGTAAGTTTACGTCGCAAAATGCTCCTCCTGTTGGCGGGAAATTTATTGGTCTTTGGCTAGATGAGTCAGGGGCGAAGAAATGCGCGCTATGGAGGGAAGGTCTATGTAAACTTGTGCCTGTTTGTGTTCGTAAGGTCTTCAGCACCATCGCGATAAACTCTGGATGGTTTATCTCCCCTTATATGGTGGATGGGATCAACCTGTTAAGAGTGTATCGTAATGCAGACATTTGGCCGAAATCTGCGTACTATCCGGGACCTTGAATTCGGATGGTTTGCAGGACGTATTCGGTTGTCGTGGAGAGATGTTCCAGAGCCCAGGAGAATCTCTTTGAAGTGAAGTTTTGGTTTGAAGAGTCTCCGGTATAAATATCGTGCACCTTGGGATGGTGTAATTATTTGAGTATGTTTTGATATTCGTGGAAGTGTCCTAACTCGTCTATAGCCTTTTTTGTATTTATAGTGATTATTTTGAACCTTTTACGGCATGATTGACTGATTTAGTACGACAAAGAAGCTGATGTCCTTAAGAGGTTGGATTGTGAAACTTCGATAGGATGGTTAGGCTCAACAAGCGATCTTTTTTAAACACGAAGGTATACCTGATTGGACACACAAAACCAAATTTACCCATCAATTGTCTATCTAAGAATCTTTTATTGTACCTTACTTTTTTATAATTCTGTTTATACATTAAACTTTTAAAGGTATTTTTATTTTTGCCCAACATTGGACCAGAAATCGTAAGATTCGGTCCCTGAAAATAGTGTTCGTAGAAAGTCACAAGGTTTGATTGATTGAATTCCTCCGTCCAAAGTGAATGTTGGTTAAACGCAGACAACCCCATGGGGTATATACCGAGGAGGAGGCTAAATTAAACCCGGATGTTCCACGGATTGGACTAGAGATGCTATTGGATGCATTCCCTGCGGCTGACATCTTCCCTGTCTCCCCTTGGGCTATCAGGATTCAACCGCATGCTGATACACGTTGACTATTTTATGGTAGAAGATAGTGATCTATATATGTTTTCCATGACTTCTACCCCTAGGAAGTTTCGATATCCATAACGTTTTTAAGTTTTACCTGCTTCTATTTTTATTCATCCGGATTCCTTCGATTTATATGGAGGGTTTTTCAAATTTCTTTGTTATGTACAGTACGCAATTACATGATGGAGAATATAAGATTCATTATTCCTTACAATACCCAAGTTTTTAAAAATTTAATTACTTTTAATGACGATTATTTGAACTGTACACTTTATAAAGAATAATAAAAAAAGTATAGCAATATATAGTAGATTTATAATCAGATGAGTCAGATGGTTATATACAATGTAATTAATGTGATTCAGTATGAAATTAAAAGTTTTCACGTGATAGACATCAGAGTCTAGCCACAGAGAAATCAGCCTATAATTTTTATTTGATTTCCAGTTCCGGAATAGAATTATAGTATGCCTGCGTCTACAAAGTAGTTCTTGATAAATATCGTACTTTTATATCTGCTATGGCTAAGTTCTACAGGATATCGACTGAAATAATGAGCTATGTTCTTAGTCCCGGTTCGATTCTTTTCGGGTTCCAAATGTGTTTAGTGTGGAAGTTTAAGCTGTGGAAGCACTCGCAGAAGCTATATATCGGTAATCATAAAATTTCGTCAGGTGCCAGTTTCCTGTTTGGAAATCTTCCCTTCTCGTTCGGAATTGCCAAATTCCGGTGGAGACAACCATAGTTAGGGGAAAACCTCTCGAGATTTCCCCCGAAATCAATGCGCCTATTTGGTCACTCTTTCCCTAGGTACAACTTAGTTCCCCCATATGTGATGCACCACCGACAGAGGGCAATCATATCGATCTTCCTTATTGACTCTGCCATTGATTCGGATCGTAGGGGAGCTGCTGGTCACACAGCTGTGCCCCCATTGTAACAAGATACGTCCCTCCCTTTTGGGATGCAGAATTGTGCTTCGGACATCGATGCACTTCACTTCTTCCGGTGTTCTCCCGCTAACCCTTTTGGGCGCGTGTGGATTTATGGGGAAAATCGCGTCTATACCTTCTTTTGTTCTTTTGTCGTCCATAATACGTGGGAAAATTTGAAATAGGCCCCCCACGTTTACTTCCTGTTTCCTTTCGGCAATGTCACGTTTTCGGTGATTCTTTATATAGGCGAATTAGTAGTATTGAATTATATCTACGGTTTATATGATGTTAATGATTTTTAAGTTACCAAAAGGTTTTGTTTTTGTCGAAAATACATTCTTTGCTTAATATTCGGAATTTCTAGAGCTCCTTTTTAGTAATATGAAGGATAATATTTTGTTGTCTCGTATTGAGTCAATGTCTCATTAAGATATTAATTATTCTTTTTCTTGTACTGTAAGAAAAAATATTGCTAAAAATTAACTCGTTTACTGCAAAAAATCAGGTCATTAACATTTAGCTTCTTCCCTACTTTGCCCAAAATAGTGAATTTTATCTAGTTCCATCCTGTACTCCGTTTTCCATTAATTCCATCAAAGTGTATTTTAAGTGCTTGCTCCTTATTTATAAATCCGTATATTAAACTAAAAAATTATACTGTAGAATGACATACAATCAGAAATAGATATAGAGTATAAATGAAAGATAAAATTTCATGACTTTCCTTAAATATTTTAGTTTTAATTCTAGTTATATGGGTTTTTTAAATACCAGGAAGTTTTGAATGAAAACATAGGCTATATAACAATGAAATGTAAACGTCAACAATGTCTCCCCTTACAGACAAAAAGAATAGATTTAAAGCCATTTAAAATGCGTCCTTTGTTGAATTCATTATTGTGGATGTAAGACAGGTCTTCAACTTCTAATCTTGGAAAAATGAAGCCTTTAAAGAATGTATACTTTAAAATTATAGTTTATAAAAGATGTTTTTAATTAAAGCTTTGTGAATATATTTTTGAAATCTGGGATAGAATGTTTCTTTAATAAATTAAAAAGAAAAGAACGAAATGAGTTTCGCAAGTTCATCGCAGAAATAACCACTCACAAAAAAATCTTTTTCTTCATTCCTCCTTGGCTCATCTCAAATTTTTGTAAAGCCCTGGAATATCGCAGAAACGTCTTTCTGCCACATTCTCTCCGTCCAACCGCAAGCCAAATTCGAGAGAGGAAAAATAAAAGGTATTCCAGATGTCAACAAAATTGGAGTCGTGACGCAGTCCGCCTCCTAATTTTAAACTGCAGACAGATCGTTCCTTGACCCCACAACGAGAAGAGTTGCGCGTATTTATGGGGCTCTGCTTTTACTGTGCTCGTTAAAAAGGCGGCCTATCATTGCATAGGTGCCGCGGCCAGCTGCACCATTTCACAAACGGCGCCTGGGTGCAGCGGAAGCGGCTCCGAGAAGAGTTTCTGAAGGAAACGCTACTAAAGCGCGCATTCCCATGTCGTTAAAGTTTTTCGAAATGCCTTCAGCTTGTCTCTCTCGCAGTTTACCGTTAGGTACGTGAATGCTGGTACGCGTTGGGTTTTTACGGTTGCGATTTTTAGATTCCGAAGGGAATTGAAAGTTGTTTTCATCGATTGAATTTATAGCAGGGAAGCAAAGTGCAGAAAATTTGAAAGACTAAGAGCGGAAGGAAATGTATTATTGGTAAAGAAATTAGGAAATTGTATACTTCCAATGTCAATTATTTTATTAATTCTGCCTTTTTAAAGACTAATTTCTCTTATCTTTAATGCATTCGTGGTAATCGTGGCTTCATGTACAAGGTCAAAAATTCAATAATCGCAAGATTTGGTTCTGCGCAAATGAAATTACGTAATGATTAGAGTGTTTTAATTCAATCATCCCAATTTAGAAAGATACTACATCCGACCTAAGGTTAGGACCCGGCAAGCTAATAAAATCCCCGAATTTAAGACGCTCCGAATATCTTGCCAACTTAAACTTGACCTTTGACCCGTCGTAAAAATTTTACATCGGATAATTAGGCTGCTTGACTCTCGTGAATGAGCGCTGTTGTTATACAGTAATCCTTCACAATGACGGCTTTGAAGGATGAACGTCTGTATGTTCATTCGTACAGTTCGTATCTATGTTATTTGTGACGCGCATTATCTACTGGCGGATTCTATGATTCTTTACGATCTATTTGTCTAGTTGACGGAAAAATCGTAAAATTTGTCAATGAATAGAAAAATTCGATTTTTTTCGCTCTATCTCGATTAACATTCATTATAATACCTAATTCTGCCGGAACCTTCTAAGATACAAAATAATAAATTTATAGAGGCTATAAAGCATCAATGGAGAAATAGAAATTGGGTTGGTCGTTAAATTTTGCTCTAGTTTGATCAATGATCTTTGTATCTATAATAAAACTAATAGCTTATTATAATAGTTTTCATGTCCTTCATTTAACAATTCTATTTGGTGATTTAATTGGGTTGTTAAATGGAAATAGGACATGATAAGAATGAAGGATATTAGTTTTCAATGCTATGGGTTTACAAGTGAGATGTGTTATGTTAAACCGACACCAAATATTAAATGGGTCTCATAAAAGGAAGAAATTGATGGTAGATGGTTTAAATTCGTTTTCAGTGGGTTATCCAGTAGATTCTTTTTTGAATTTATCATTATTTTACTTTCCCTAAAATTAATGCATTTTTTCAGTTCATTACTTTATGATCTAATTCCTTATAATGAAGAATATTAATTTTTATCTTTTCATCAGCTTTTATTGTTACTGAATTTATAATTTTTTAATCTATGAACCTACAATTTTCAAAGCAAGTAATGTCTCCAATAGCAACTATATAGTAAGGAAAGTTTGTTTCGATTAGTTTCTACAGATAGTACTAATTTGGACGAATATTTTATAGCCTTATCATATATTGCTAACTGAATATTCAAGGTTTCAAATAAAGATGAAGATCAAAGTAACTAAAAATCTACTCCTATAACACATGTCAAATAAATTTAGTATCAATAGTATCAAGAATTCAGGCAGTTTGTATTCCAGCAATTACTATTGTTTCTGAACGCAACCCGAGCCAAAGATGTTTACATTTTAAAACCTCTCCAAAAGAACTAAAAAGAATTGGTAAATTTGCGAAACCCTTTCCGTGTTAGTCCTGTTTCCTTAGACCGATTATAAAGGGTAATAAAATGCTTCCTTGTTAGTGTAACGAAAGAGGTTTTCTTTTGTAAACCTTCTTCTCAGGTTTCCCTTTTTCTCTCTTCGAAAAAAAGTGCCCATTCGCGTGTCTACTCACGGCCAACGCTAAAGAAAGCAATCAAAGCTTCCTGAAGACATCCTGTCGGTCTAGCACATTGTTTCTTGAGGGCGCCTGGCGCTTTTCTCTGTAGTACCCATGTTGGAGCAATGGGCATAGTTTTAAGTCTTCTAGAGAGGAGAGAGTTCCTCTGTTGGGTCATGCACCGCTTGCATCAAACGAGGCGCTTAGTTTAGGGAAGAATACAAACTGAAGGGAAGGAAGATGGAGAGAGAGACGTGCTGTGAAGGCACATGCTGGGGATGATAAAAAAATATATCCCTGAAAAATGGGAAGATTAAGGCTACATTTATATCTGAAGGAGAAGTGTATTTCAATATATCAATTTTGGAGCGCGATATATCGATGTTTGCGAAGCGATGTATCGAATTTCAACTTCGAGAGATCGATGTATCGAATGAGTCCTGGAGAAGTAATTGAATACTTGCTGTGATAAAAAGGGGAGAGTAAGAAATTTGTTAAGTTTTTGGTAGTTAAAATTCTCATCGAATTTTTTTGATGCATCAATTCCATCTGGAATATATCTGTTTTCGATTTATCGGTTTTCGATATATCGTATTTGAAAGGAGAGGAGTTTTAAACTTCATTGTCTTCAATAATGTAGATATGTCATTTAATGAGAGTAGTCTGTGTTGCTCGAATGATCGGAAAATAGGAAAAGAGATGCAGACTTTATGATTCGGTGTCGATTTACATGTTATTGATTAATAATGGAGGGATATGTAAAGATTTTAACATGAAAGTCGATACCATGTCGACAAGACGGTTTATTATGTTTGGAACTAAATTTATACGTTTTAACGCTTAAAACTAAAGAAGACGATAGAATAAATTTGTAATTGCATTTATACCACCTATATTTCTAAGTATATCGGTCCTTTATAAAACAGAAAGCGAAAACATACGAAATAAGCTGGCGATTTGATGTCAGAGCTTCACGTACGTTATGGCCAAGGTTATCAGATACGAGTGTCAGTGTACAGTATTCAGCCTTCAAGATGATTCCATCGGAAAGAACTTAAAGCCTTCATCATTGGAAATGCACAGTTGCTAGGGTACAGAAACTGTCTTTAGAAGTATAAGAGTGCCTTTGATGGGGACTAAGAGACCGTGAGCTTCGGGGACTATCTTTGAATCTATCGGCCGACGATGCATTTCTCTCTTAGAGCGAGAAAGATGGACTTAACCCCTTTCTTTTGTTATTCTTCTTTGGCCGATGATTGAAAACATGTTTGCGCTTACAACCCGTGCGCGAATGTGTATCAACGGGAGATAGATGAAGGTCATGATAATGGAGAATACTTGTTAAAGTGAAGGAAAAAAGACTCAAGTTTACTTTGATATCGGCGGAGGTTCGAGAACATGATGTAATGCGACTTCACGGGGTAAATATTATGAACTTAAAAGGAATGAATGATATAGTACTTTTTGAATAAATTTTAACTTTTTTGAGATATTTGATGATGTAAAGCGTTGATGAACTTTTATAGTGATATATTTTATGTCGTTGAATTGAATATTTTATTCAGTAGACTTGCGTTAAAAGATGTCTAATTTTTTATCGTGGTCGCACAATTTTGACCAAATTATAATATTAATTTTTCGTGTTAGTTTTGTTTTCAAATTCATTTGAAGTAACCATCAAATAACATATTTTAATTTGGAAAATGATTTCTTATTTAATCAATAAGTATAATTAGTTTAGTTCTCTATTATATATATATATATATATATATATATATATATATATATATATATATATTATGTATAATATTATTAATTAGTTCTCTAATCTGTGCCAAAACACGGTCTTATTTATTGATAGAACGCTAGCTAACATATAAAATATGTTTTATTCACTTGCGTATAAATTTCCAAATAGGCATTATAACGATCATTTAACCTCGAATCATATTTATATATTGCCTACAGCTGACCATAAACTCGCTTCGCTCTATTTAAATATCTCCCGCTGACCACATGTGGCATAAATACCGACCCCAAATGTCGATGCTTAATTCATGATTATCTCAAACGCAAACCTCCCGTATATATATTTACGAATACATCGTTTACAAATAGCCTAGTATCTCCAGACGAGTTTAAATTTCACACTCGGAAGTTTTTTGGGCCAATTAATAAGCCAGCCGAGCGAGGCCGCTCCAAGTTATGTTCTTTGGGTGTTAATATTTTATCACCGAGTCCATGTTATCGACTAAATAGCGCGAAATATTAATGCCAATGACCGCAGTTTTTATTCGCGAAATATGTTCGCGCGAAATTATTTTCGCCTTATATTTTTTGTTGATAAAAGTGGGACGCAACGGTTGTTATTCGAGTTACCCAATTGGCCGATTGTTGAGGTTATAATCCGGTCGTTCTGATTGCGTAACAATGCGTCATCCGATTCTAGCTAAGTATTTGGTTGTAGAGAACATCCTATTATTGAGGGAAATGGTCGATCAATTTGGTCAGATTTCGATTATTGCTTGTTTATGCGTACGAAAGCGATTGTCAACTTTTTCGTTTCCTCCTCACTGGGCGAAGTTTTACAGTCATACTGGATGGTTATGTTCACCTTGCCTTTTTTGATTGTTTTTTGAATTGAATTTGATTGAACGTTTTCTTATTAAAAGATGTTACCTTTCCTCACGAGAAGTACTGTAAGGATATCAGAAAAAATCTTTTCAAACACGAAACATACGCATGAAAGTTCTTTCCTTATTTCCAAACCCGTACCGATTGAAAATAGTAATGTCATTCTTCGAAAGGAGATAAAAAAGAGATTATTTGACAGTCTCATTTATCCTATTCGATCCGTAAACGTTTACTGACCATAAAACAGATCCAAGGGGATTTTTATTGCTATTACTTCTTCTTCTTTGCCATATGTTCGCTCCGAAGCGTAAAGAGAGCAGGTGACGGTAGTCAGGTGTGAAAGTAGGGTTGTGTTATGGCGTTGGTATGGATACGAAAATGGACCAAGATGCTGGTTTAGAGAAACTTTAACAGCTTAATGGAATCCCCAAAGAGGGAAGGATATCGTTTGTGGAGGTCTAATTGCATTAATTAAGGCTCCTTAACAATGCTTGGTTGAATAGGGTATTTAGATTAAGGAATAGGGCTTTGTTATAATCGGTGGATAAGGATACCTCTATTTCTTCTCACCGATTAAGAAGACTTACGTTCACGAATTATTATCTTAGAATATATAAAAGTATAACTATATAATAGCATAACTACATAATAGCATAACTACATAATAGTGTAACAATATAATAGTGTAACTATATGATAGTATCGTTAGGAACTCTATTAGAAATATATTGAATAATAGGAAATTTTTATATGCACGGTCTTTCCCGCTAATGTCTTCTTTGTGAAGTAGGAATTGAATTTATGAAGGGTGCAACTTTTCCCGTTATACCTTAGATTCAAAAGAATAATGTCAGTGGTAAAATGTAGACTACTTTTTATCGCAGAGTGAAATAAATCATGCAAATTGCACTCTCAAATTGGACTCTTAAACGTTGCAATAGACACGAAACTAGACATACAGCCACGGCTCTATCATCTGGTCGACAGTTTAAAGGTAAATTACTCTCGATTGCTGTGTCCTGGAATATAAAGGCTTTTCGGAACTTTCGATCGCATTGCGGCAGGCAGTTGTTTCGTCAGAGTTATAATAGGAGAACGATCTCTTGATTCGATTGTTACGATTGGAGATCTTTGGAGAGTAATTATGCGAATGTGCTCACAAAATCTCGATGGGATTGCATTCAATGCAGCATCTGCCGCTCCATGGACCACTCGGTTGCTAAGGGTACTTCAAAGGTGATTACTTGAATGGACTGACTACAATTATCACAGATGGCGAACTATTAAGTAGGGACTAATTGGGGTGTATTTAAAAATAAGTGATCGATTGTTAATGCTGATTGATGTAATAGATTATTTTGGTTGAATAAAATTTGTATTGTGTGCTATTTTTTAAAGATTCAATTACTTTGATTTGATCCATAAAAAAGTGAATTATAAAAAAATCGCAAATATTTCAGTCAATTTTATTTTAACTATATGCTGGTTGTTTCTCGATTTTTGAAGATGATTTATTTAAGTAAGTTTATTAGTAATGATTTAAAACAGAGGAGAAAATATTATATACCCAGAATCGTCTGATTTTAAAAAGTACTTAGTATTATATCATATCTTTCGTATCTTTAGATTTCTCTAGTTAGCTGTAGTTTTAGTTAGTAATAATATTTCTGCCTTGAGCGTCTAGCAACAATCGCCTATGAACGCGGAATTTTATTGTTGAAAAACACTCCTTTTATTTATTCATTCTTTATTGTTAAGTCACGAGATCGCATGCACATGTATGCTATCGATCAATCTGCACTAGGACTCGAATGGTGGAATTTCTCATATCCTTCAATGATGAATGTACCTAGTCGTGTCAGCCATTATTAAAGGAAATTGGTATCGGAGAGAGGTCGGTGACCTCGGTCATGACCTGGGACGACAGTCTCCGGTTCGATTCCCTTCGTCCCACTTTGCGTGGCTCATCAATCATCCGTCAATGACGTAGCTCTGCAGTTGGTTCAATCCTTTGTGAATAAATCTCAGCCCTAACGTCAGGTTGGTCGAAGGTAGATGCTTCCTTTTGACTTATGCATACGAATGCAGTGTACGATACAGTTGTAAGGAATAGAGATGGATTGCCGACTACATATTCAAGTAATGTTTAAATTTTCAGTCGATTCATGATTCGAAATTTGTCATCGGTCAGTTTTGATAGATTAATGTTTTACTTAAAATTTCATTGCGTAATGATGGCTGTCATAGTTAAGTTTTTATTCATGGACAGTGTCATAAAAGCGATGTTGATCTTTAACCGTAACGAGTTAAATTATATATTTCAATTTCAAATGTAAATTTAATGTGGAATAGTACCTCTGTTATATCCGTAGTTCGAATACTTACTTAATAATCTATACACTTCTTTGCTTTTTTATTTACGGTTGGCAATTCATTATTTATTTACATCTGTAACTTCCGTGATATTCGAAACAATATACATCTTCTGTCTCTGCTTATTTTGAGGAAGATTCCGTACAAATGTTTTCTCAAAAACTTTCTAAACGTCTTATTCAATTTCATTCTTCACTTTTTCCTCAGCCATATCGTAAAGTGACATTTTTGTTATCTTATTGCCCCTCAGGATAGCATCTCTACTTTTTTCTATATTTTCATTTCTCTGAATAGAGTGCTTTTTCTATCATTGTAGTCATGTTGTTTGCTCACATCTCATCCATCATTCATTCTGAATATAAATTAATGAAAAACATCTTCTCATGAGACCGATTCTAAGGGAAAATATCATTGTTTGGGACCTAATATGAAGGGCGAAAAGAATAAAAGTTGTCCGTTTAGTATTACTCTATTGTTAAAGCAATTTTAAGGAAAGGTGCAATGATGCCTGCAATTCTTATACTTAATTAATTGACAATGGTTACAAAGCTGAAAACCTTAATTGTTGACTTTTACAATATTATCGTAATTATATTCCCTGTATGAAACATATGGTTGGTCTTCATAGTTGTATAAAAATGAAAAATATTTTCTTTAGCTCATCTATGCAAATAAGAATGTGTCAGAAAAATATTTCGTCTGCAATTCCTGTCGTTTGACAATCTCACAGCGTTCCAACGTAATTTAATTCGGCCAATCAAGAAGAAATGGAAAACCACGATCTATAAAAGGCTGAAACGGTGATCCGCATTTTAAATCGGTCGTAAAAATTCAATTTTTCCCTTTCGCAGTCATTCCACAGTTCGTTCACGTTTGGGATAGCTTTTGCAGGAACGCATCTCTATGCAGTTGGGACGGATGGAAATTTTACGGCGAGGATAGTTCTTAGGCACGTGACGGAATAGATAGAGAGATGTTCTCTTACGTACTCATAGACGCGTGGGAGAGATAGAGAGGGGTGATAGACGCGTGTCGCCATGTCCTTGAAATGGACCTACTGAACTACTTCTGGATGCCTTTTTTCCGCTCTGCGAAAATGCAACCGTTTGCGCATCCATTTTTCATCCAGTTTCGCAAGCGTATCGCTCATCTACTTCCTCGTTCCACGAACGTCTTCAGCATCTCTTATGTCTGCAGATCACGGCGTCTTATGGGTACGCCTTGGAGGGGATTTCAACGCTAGGAAAGCAGTTTATGCTCCTCTATTGCATGCGATCCAATTGTGGAGTTTATGTTTGTCTTGGACTTGCTCGGTTGCTCAAGGTTTCCTGGAGTCATTGGGTAGAAGGTTCTGTGGAAAAATCCTTCATAAAGCATCTTGTTGTAGATCTGCGAACTTAACTCATAGTTAAGTTTTATCATACGTTTAGATCATCGTCTTAATAAGTGAATACCGTAGATAAAGATAATGACTCATTGTTTTATTTAGTATACAGAAATGAAGATAGATTGGTTTGAAGGTATTAATATAAATACTATTTTAGTTAAAAGTTCGTCATTATTTTAATGTATGCTGACTTTAGGGCTAATGATTTTCTGATAGAAAAGTACTTCTGCTTCGAAAATACTGAATTATGGCTATACTTTCTTTATAAGCATACACTGGTGAAATTAGGATTGCTTTTAGATTTTCTATTTAAAAAAATATGTAATACTTTTCACCACCTACTAAATTTTCAGCTAACTAAATTATTATACATTTTTTATATTTACTTACATTTCTTATTAATTGAGTCCTTGATGATTGTAAATGATGATGGATGAAATTTTAATATTTTTCTTAAATAGTGAATATATATGACGTATATTTTTTACTTTTAAATATTTTTAATATTATTTAATCTGGTGCCTAATGTAATCTAGAGTTTTCAACGCCTTACCCGAGAATACCCTCATATGTGGATCATAAGAGACACATATTTCCGCTATATTATCGAACCTTATCAATATCGGACGATATATTTCTGCAATATCTCGTGTTATAAAATATCTTCGCGTGACATATAATCCGTTATCGAAGCGGTAAATTAAGTATCTAGACTGGAAGTATTGCGTATTTGGTTTGGAATGTAGAAACTATGCGGTTATCATCCGTGTTTTTATTTTGAGGTATTGCTATTACGTAATGGAAAAATTGCTTCCTATAAATTTCCTATCTAAGAGATGAATAAAGTGTACACTTAGAAATATATCTCTGTAGATATAAGATTTAAGAAATGAGGAATTATGTTACATCGCTAATTTATTTATTTATTTATTTTTTCAGGTAAGTTTCATTCACTCTACTTTCGATTCGGAAGATACCTGGCAAAGGAGTCCGTGAGTACGCTCTCTCAAAGTATAATATAACACATGACATGACTAAGTCTTCTATTATTGAAATATAAGCGATACCGTACGATATACTTTATTTTGGAGGTTGATTTCAATGAATACGAAAAAGAATCGTATAATTTATTCAAACAGTTATCGGTCTTAATTAGTATAAATATCTTTCTGACCTTTTTGGATTTGCTTTAAAATTAGAGATTTGAATTCGATCAACAATTGATCAGTATTATGATTATTATTTTCATTGTTCTAAACAACAATGTTCATGACTGCATTAAAGTCCTAAGCAAATATATATAAATTTACATAGATAGATCCCTATGGGATAGGTTTCAGTTTCAGCTTCTAATTTAAAAAACCTGATATTGTCAGAATTAGATCTTCAGACCTTGAGGCCAAAAACCTAGCAGAATAATTACTGAACAGCCAAACTAAAAGGTCATTCCGCTAAAGATGTACTACAAAAGGAATCGAACCCAGTACAGCGTCCTCTGAAGGCGAAATCCCTACCCACCGCATTTGGCTACCCCTCCACCAACAACATCCTTTGGCTGACAGACAAACAAGAAAATCTTCGAAATTCTCACAGCTCCCTTTGTGTCTCTATTTTTAACTTGGCACAGGTCTCTTCGTCCTTATTCTGTAGCGGGCGAAAATTAAGTTATTCCCAAGGAACAGTTCATGTCCCTCTGCATCGTTGTGTTTGATGGAGATAAGCATCTGAGGAAACTCTCTGAAAGAGAAGGCGCGTCATATTTATCCACGACTTCCTCTTGGGGATGAATGGACTTTATTATACTTATCCCTTCCGTGGGATAGGTGTGGAATCCCTCAGTCCTCCTGAAGGATATATGATAAAGGGGAGATATGGTGCAGTAACAGCACTCACCCTTTTACAGATCTCTGGTAGCGGTGCGTGGAAATTGTATGAAAGGGAGTCTTCTTCACGCAGGTGAAAACGGTCTCATCAGTTCTCAGAGGGAAAGTGTGAAATTCGTTAGACGTAAGGGTCTCCTTCTTTCTTTCGACTCCTTTGAGATTGTATTCAGAGAGGTTTGTTTCAGCGTAATTTTTCGCTTTCGCGAGGGGAATGTTTTTTCTGTTGAGGTTGGTTGAGACATGAGAGGAGTTTTTCTGCACAAAGAGTAACCCTGAGCAGTGGTCACCGAAGTGGATTTACATGGGTTTTTTCTGTCCTGCGTCAGTAGTGTTGTTGGGGTATTCATTTCTGTGTTACGTACAAGATGAGGTTAGCATTTAGAGACGGAATTTTTCGTATTCCTAACTACGTAAATTTTGAAAGCAATGTATATGAAAGATAAATCGTATATGAAAAGTTTAGATATTTTTAAGTAGCAAAGTATCGCTCATGTATTGTTGAATAAAGTACATCAATTGATCTGCAATGTTTTGAATAAGTTATCTTTTCAACAATGGCTATTTAAATGGGATTTTATTGTTAGGGTAGGTTACCAAAACAAGATGCAGTGTGTATTCAATTTCCATTGTGGTATTTTTATTAATTTTTTCTCAACGCTCAAATTTATGGTCATTCTAAAATTCCACTATTAGATTTTTTCCCTATTTTAAATATTATTCGAATTTCATCGTATGAAATGCATAGAATATTTCTTTTTGTGCTACACTCAGAGTTGAGAATTCAAACTCTCCATACCTCCTTGTGCGAATACCTTGGCATTCCATCGAGAGAGTAAGCAGGCAGCATTTCTATCGACATGACGTTTCGCTTACAGAAAGCACTTCTACGCGACCCTAGTTTTCCCAGTCCTTGCATCTCACAAGAGGGAAGATTTAGTAACCTCCCACGTTTCACCCACTTCTCCGTCGCCATGAGACGCAAGGACGTAAACTTCACTTGACCCGTAGTTAGCAGAATGCAACGGAGTGCCCCCGCAGCCTTTAGCCAGTGTAATCTCGCAGCCAGCGTGTGTCTGACATGTTAGTACGTGAGAATGGGTTACCCAAAGCACATGTTTAGGTCCCGTCTTTTTTTTGGTTTGTCGAAGTATCCGTCAGGGCGCGGTGCATTCGATCTTCCCTCGAGATGTTGAAGCGAATAAGGGTTAAAACGCTGGAAAGCTTTTATCGAGCAACGGAATAGGATGTTTTGTGGAGAGATTCTTTCCATGTTAAAGATGGCTTTGACGGGGAATCGGAGGTAGAGATACCTTTATATTTGCTTGTCTGCTGTTGAAACCCTTTCTGTGTGTATTCACGATGAGTGATCACCTAGAAGAACCTTTTTACTTTGTGCATTGAGCGTTTGTAACGTCTCTATTTTTACATTTTATGTCTTCGTATTTTATGATGTTCTAATGGAAACTTTTCCTGCATCGAATATCTCGGTGTTTCGATTTTGACTCGTGCATGGATGGAATTTCGAAATGTGCCTACGCTTTTAATGTGCTTTTTTGAATCTTAGGGACTTTCTGGAGATTTTTGAATTTAACTGGATTTAACAAATGTGCTGTGCTTTTCGAGTTAAATTTGAAGTTTACGTGGTTAACTCCACATCGACGAAAATCTTAAGAATTAATTTAAAGTTTCTTTCATAGTAAAAGAAAGCAATAAATACGTTTACGTTCATATGTCTAGTTAATAAATTAGTTATTCTGTCAGTGTTATTCATTGCATAAGAGTTTTAACTGTTTATACGATACATTTTTGACACTCATTAATATTTGGCTACTTCTGAATATAAGCTGTGAAATATCTCAATTCAAAATTATTAAAGAGTTATAAATACATAATGCAATAGAACCATCGAATCAAATGTTCATGATCAAATACTTCTTAAATTCGCGTAAATTGCAAATTACCTGTTATTGGTGGTGGAATATGAGTTGTGGAGTAGAACACGTTGTATAATACAGTTTGTTGAAACCATGTCTTGATGTAAAGGTTGATTCCTTAACCTTTAACATTTAAAAATCACACATCTGTGTCCTCCACCGTATCAGTCATCCTTTAGCGGAGTAAGATGATCCAAGGAAGCGGGAAGAAAGTAAACAAGAGAAAAATATTTGAGAGAGTATCAAGGTAGGGCTGTTGCCACAAATAGAAGTCACGTAAGAGTACGCTCGGCTCGGCAGTGACGCAGCACTCGACCCAGTTTTATTCCTCTTTGATTCCACCAAGGAAGCTTATCTTAATTCTTATGGAAACGATGCGAGAGAATTTTTCAAGGCTGGAGCATTGTGTACTCATTCATGATCTCTTACTTTCCGTAATGGTTTTTCAGTCTCAACAATGACCCTTTTACATGTTTCATTGTTGCTTCAAGATTAATTTTGTCTATTGTTGGACATTGTTGGATCCCTTTTGTTGGGTTAGGAACTCCGTGAATTTAATTTCCGTAAGGTTGAGAGTGACGTGAAAATTATGGTGTTGTCTAAAGGATTGTTTTGCTCGTACGTAGACTTTATGCTTGACCCCGTTCGAGTATTGTGATGAATGTAAAAGGCAGCCGTTCAGTCTGTTGCATCTGCGTAGGTCTTGATTGTTTCTTTGTGCATAAATTAACGCATGGCTTAGTCGCATAGGCTCCTATGATGTGTGCAAACTTTGGAGCGTTATTTAGAATATTTAGGGATGTTTAAAACTGTTTATATTTGCATGCAACCTCTAGTTTAGCATAATTTTGCATAATATATTTGAGATGGTCCAGTTCAAAATGTTGAAGTTAATTCATCTCTGTAAATTCTAATCATACCATAGGTGTTGGTTTAGGTGAATTTGGGATTTGGAACATTCGGTCTTCTTTATTTACATTTTACATCTGATTTTTAACTTTGATTATCGGAGTTTAAAGATCTCAAAATTATAAGAAGAAACGGTAAAGGAACTTCTGTATCAACTCTATTCGTGCTGACGGAATTATTTTCTAATATGCACTTTTAATTAATAATACGTTAGATTTATAATTTAATGTGTAATACATTCTCATTGTTGAATTCATATCTTTAACACAAAACTGCAATAATTCCAGTTTTTATGTCCCAGCAACGGTGGACATATATTAAAACAAATCGTACAATCTATAAGGGAAGTAAATTATAACAAAATCCCCTCTGAAGTGTTTACTGGAATTGAGCTTAACATTTATAGACACTTTTTCCTCTTAAGCATCTTTCCCATTTCTTGCAATTCCTTTAAATTTCCCAAAACATAACTCTTCCTCAAACTTTCAGTAAGAACTCCTTGGGTCGCACGGGCGTTACATTAATTAATACCCATTGAACAAGTTTCGGAAGTGATTCGGTTGAAAAGTTGAGCGGAATCATGCATTACCTCCACTCAAAACCGGTGACGTCGTATTCCAAGTTTCAGAAGTCTTAACGATGTTTGAGAGGAAAGGCCGTGTCTTATGCAGACTCATGAATTGCATCCTAAACTTGTTTTCGAGCCATCTTTATTCGTTAAGCGGTTTACGTTTATATGCGCTTGTACAAGAATGAAGAATAAGAGTTGAATATTGCTTATGAAACTAGGTTAAATATATTGATTATATGTGTATTTTAATGCAAATCCTTTTTTTATGAACATTTGAGTTTAATTCATACTCGAACATTCCAAATAATAATGTAGAATTCGTTCATTAAATATGATTTTATCAACTTTTTTGTGATAAGTACTGATCTATCGTATAATCAAAGTATCGTAATTTTAAATGAAAGACGATAATAAACTATTATGTATTTAAATACGTTTACCCTTAACCAATTAAATAAGTGACATTAATCATTAAAATAAAGAAAAGAAATGATCTACATAACGAAGCAATTTATACTATCAGAACTCAGTTTTCAAAGCTACGATAAGATAGTATCGTAAGTTTTTACGATGTATTTTATGTATGTATTATTTTATAATATATTTCGCGAAACTTAAAATGCTTATTTATTTTTCATTGTAAAGAATAAATCTTAATATTTTAGATATTACTTTTGGATGTTAAATAGTGCTCAATAACGATAAAAATATACTCGTAGTATCGAAAATGTTTCTATTAATCAGCGACTTAAATTATAATGAACTCCACAGTATGTCAGCAGTGCGCGTTGTAGTTATTCCCACCGGTTTCCATGTCAACATTCCATTCTCGAGACAACGTAGAAGGAAGCCAGAAATGAAAACCCATCCCTTATATCTTCATATCTGCCTCTGGAAGTCAATGCGATATCCGGGAAAAGGGTTTCAGAAGGGGATATCGTAGTAGGGCAAGAAAATCGAGAGATGTAAGGATTTTGGGATGGAAAAGGGAGTATAATGCGAGGGAGCGCACGGGGTGTGAGTGTGTTTACCGGAGGAGGAAACTGGGACAGGCCAAAGTAGGAAAGGATAAAGGACATTTACTGAAGGCGGTCTAAGGTAAACAAGTGGAGTTGGTGCATTGAAGGGGTGTCGCAGAACGAGATGGCGTGCCGGGAGGAATTTTCTTACAGTCCTCGTCTTGAGATTCGCTGAAAACCTTGTGGGAACGAGAGTCCGTGGAGATGTTGTTTTTTTCAAGTAGCACGACCTTGTTTCACAGGCGACTGCATTCAAATTTTTTTCGGTGTCAAACTCTAATCTCCTCTGAGGATTTTTTGGAGAGAGGATTAAAGGGTCAGCTCAGAGGTTCTTAAAGAGACTGTGCCGATTCTAATGACACCGCGACTTACTGAGTCTCGGTCGCTAGGTAACTTTAATGCGGGTCATCATTGTTGACCAAGCGTTTAATGGATGGGGTTTTTGTATGTTTAAGTTTAACGATGGAAGGAATGTGTTTCGTTTAACTTTTTTCTGGGATTTAACAACTATATGATTGAGTAAATTATAATAAGGCTTAAACTGAATGATTAATATAATTATTGTCTTACGCAGAAATAATTCTGTTTATGGATATCACTAGTTTTCATTGTACTCTTTTTATGTCAGTGTACTTTTTACGGATTTAAGTTAATTTTAACCTTAGGAGTTTTATTACTTCGGGTTTTTCGAGTCATCAAGCTTTCTTTTGTAATATTGATGCTATGAAGGAAGCCATAACCTTTTATCCCGCTCTTCAACTTGTATGATAAGCCTTATTTAATCTTCCGTGCGTTAAGGAAATAATGAAAGGATAATGATGAAATATTCCTCGATCTGGCGTTGCCTTGTTGTTGTTTGATGGAATAATTCCTAAATATAATGAAGAGATTTAAGTATTCGCCAATTTATACATTATTGTTTATGTCTACTTTGAATTTTTCATTAGCTTTAGTATACTTAATTTCTCCGCGAAATTTAGCTTATTCTAGCGACATTCCGTTACGTAATCAGCTTTGACGCCTTCATCGTATCCAAGCAATTTACAGCGATCTACATTCGCATCCTTCCTTCATTGCGAAACTTGTTGAGTTTGCAAACGAGTTAAGCTCCACTTTTTACGATCACAGCTGATGCCAGTTTAAAACCTCGATTACTCCATTTCTCAATTGATATATGGCCGTCATAGAGTTTCGCGAAACACAGCAAAAAAGGCACAATGCAGTGGAAAATTCAGAGCGAGGACGGCTCCCATCACTTTATTACGCGGGGAATTCGCGAATAAAATCCGTATTACGCTGCACTCAGCATTTATAAAGTTTCGCGTAACGATCGTCTTTTGGATTGGCCACATCACTTCATTTGCTTCATTTGCAAACTAGCTTGAAATTGCGGAAAAAATAAAATTCTTTCGCAGAATACTAATTTTCCACGCCTGGTCATTGCCTCCTCTCATCCTAAAGCTTTGAAATGAAAATAAAACTCAAGCGAGCAATGGTGAAGCGTACGATAAATTTCTGTTTGAATGTAAAAGGAATTTGCGAAAAGTGCCGAAAAATTCCAACTTCAAAAAGTCCAAGTTTAACATCGAATAATTCAAATTATTAAACTTTCAAAAAGTAAATATAGTGAGAGGTGTAAATATTATGACAATTTTTGGTCCTTAAAAATGAAATAAAATTCCTTTTTTCTATTATAAGCAAAACAATTTGGTTATTAAAAGACGCCTTTGTATTATTATATTATATTCTTATATTATACCGTGATGCAGTACCTATGTAGAAGTCAGTGACTGAATGAAGCCCTTCTAAGTTTGTCTCTAAACCCGTAACTTTGTGCTCACCAGCATGAGTCTTCAACATTTGCCAAATCTTTTCGCAAATATTTTTTGCGCCCGATCATTGACTCAAGGTAATAATTTCTTTTTTACCTCGTGACCGGCTAATGGAACGTCTGGAGGCGATTCGCAACTGTTTATATTGGCGATTACGGCCGAAATCTGTCATGAAGGCCTTCGTCTATTCACTTCAAAAGCCACCGAAACTCTAATTACGTCCTCTCATCTCGGAGTGTCATTACACTCACTCGAGACATTTGCCTCTAATTTCTTCGAATCACTCAATTTTCGTGCTCTCTGTGCAGTGTCAAGCGGTCGTGATTGAGAGGTTCTTTTAATGAGGCTGAAAAGTGGGTACGAATAATTTTGTAAACGATTCCAAATGTGTTTTGCTTAAAAATGTTTAGTACCACTTAGAACGTACTACTGCATTTAATCTAATGCTTTCTTAATATTCTTAAGAACATCCGATCTTTACTGAGCCTAATGAACGACTTAGCAGAAATTGACTTTTTAGAGGTTTTTAAAGCTAACGTCTGTATAATGTATGTATGGCTTATTACCATAAAGAATGGCAGATGTCAGGTTTTTGCATTTTTTGCATGGAGGAAAGCCATATACGAGTAGTAGTATAACGTAGTTATTTTTAATTAGAAGACTGTTACTTTCGACCTTCAGTGCTATCAAATTTGAAGAAATTATAGATATCTAAAGTGTTATAAAGCTAAGTTTCTTCATTGTTTAAATTATACGCTTAATGAACAGAATATGACGTACGATTAGTGGACTTATAATCGAATAAATTAAAGTACGATTAATTTGAAGAAACAAAATAGACACTATAAATTAGTTATTTTAGATTAAAAACAGGTAATTTCACTAGAAAAATTTGATGAAATATCATTTTTAAATTAAGTCTTAACACTCATTTCTTATTTATGAAGACTCTATTGATTTGTTGTAATTACTTTCCTTAAGTATTTGAGATTTGCATTTTAAGCAATGAATTAGACCAAATTTATTTTATAAAGTAAATAATTTACTTTCTTTTCTCCAGCACAATGTAACCCAATTTCTCTATTATGAATACACTCACTTTTACATTAACTTCAACATTTATAAACGTATTATTATATGCAAGCCAACAAACGGATCACAATTTAACTCGTCATTCTTAGCTCGCCCCGTTACCCTGGTTCACTCCACTCACCTTCTTTTCTCCATCGAAGCAAAGGTTGAGCATCTCAAGGGCAGTAGGGAATGGAATTGCAGAAAGAATTGAGGTCTCCTCGTGTGACCCTAGAATGAGTCTTCCAAAGCATTTATTCTCCTCTTTGCGGAGTAGAAAAAAGAACAGAAATGCCGCTTTTTGAAGTAAGGAGTTGAACGTAGTACTAGGGAAAGAAAAAGCTCTTCATTTCCAAGCGGAGATCTATTTATCGCTTTCTTTTAATATTCTTTCGTTTTCTATTGACTCCCTGCGGTTTGTGACAATAGGAAATAGTTTTATAAACTGTATCATGTAAAATTTTTAGCATTTAATTCTTTAAATGTCTTTGATAATTAAGTTAGAGTAATATATGCATTTAATTACTTTGTATGGTTTGACCTAGCTCTGTAACCACGGCGATGTTTATATCAAACAATCCCATTGTTATAACGACGAGAGCATAAAGGTAATAGGGCTGATAATGATGAGCAATGATTGTTCAGAGTACTTGTAACTAGGACATCGTTCTGTTCGCATTAATCCATAATTACCTCAAACTACATCATTAGACTCGGAAGCATTGTTAGCTGAAAGCATTCCCTTTAGGATTAGTTTCAAAAGCATAACTAGATTCGCTTAAGCAACTGTCGCTTAGGGAATTGCTAAAATTAGTGCAATTACAGCTCGTGCACATTTTCATACTACGTGAATCCACCGAACTGTTTTGGATAGGACCATTTCCGGTAGCAGAACCAAGCGATAACTTATTTTTTTAGAACACAGAGTTTTTTGACCATATCCGCCGAGTAATGTTCTCATTTATTTTAAGGGAATATTTTTACAAGGTTTTTCCGGCATTCATGTGGTTTATGAAGATATTAAAGTGGATAGATTGAATGAAAATTAGCAACTCTTTACCGTTTCCTATTAGCATCTGGGAACACCTGTCTGTGTTACTTTCAAAGGTGAAATGTCTGTACCATTGACGTTTCTTTTTAGAATACTTATTTTTGGTTATATTAATTATGTTCGTATTTAAGGGAAGTGAAAACAATTTGCATGCGGAGAACTCTTAGAATTTGGTTTTTGCAAATTTTATCTAAGAGAATTTTGCATTTTTGCATACTATTACGACTTACCTATGGTCTGTAAGAATGAAATCTTGCGGGTTTTTGGAAAAGGTCCCTCTAATATGAATGCTCAAAAAATAAGTCTTGCGTATTGGATGTGATTAAACCTTCCTGGATATAAAAATGGAATTTTTATTGACATTACCGAGTATACATATCTTTTGTTACTGATCATTACCTTATTCTCAAATCTCTTTTCTTTGTAAGCATTCTTTCATATGATCTTGCCCGCCGTATTCCTGTACGCATATTCACGCAGGGATTGGTATATTTGTTTTAAGTCAAGTTCTCGTTGGGGTTTTCTTTTAAATCAGCGGCGTGTACATCACTAATGACTTGGCCCACGATTGCTGCGTGGAAAAGTCGGGAAAATGACCTGTTTACGCGCAGGATGCTTTCAACAATGATCTTCTCTATGAAGGCAACAATGTTATATTCTCCTTTGTTAATGATAGATACTTAATTACTGTAGAAAAGAGAGACGGAAGGATGTCGTCCGTTAGGTGGTAAAAATACAGTCATTCACGCCTCATGTGCTCAAGTAATTTAGGTGCGTACTTTTTGCGCTCGTCACTCGTCAAGTACTACTTTTTGCTTCGCTGAAAATCAGAGTTCTACTTGCGCTGAGGTGATACTTGGAGACTAATGACTTCATAAAACGCGTACTCGAAAACAGTGATGATATCTGAACGCGTGAGTTTTTGTCGAGAGCGTGCTGATTAGAGAGGTTATGCAATATGGCGTCTCGAAAACTATTTCTTATCTCAAGTGAGATATATTTTTTTCTATATCATCCGATCTTTATCGCTCCAGTATTTAATTAAGTGTATTGAACTTAACTGTTTCCAATATGAACTATGGAATTAGATGTTATTTATTTAAATGATTCATCAGGATAATATTAAATGAAAAATTATTTAACTATTTAGAAAACTGTTTAAATTTGTTGCTAATTTTAGATCAACTGGAAATGGAATTTATGGTGTTTAATTCTGTCAGTGGAATCATCAGATAAGTGATCAAGGTCACTCCACAAATTAAAGAGGTTAAAAATGAGATAAGATTTTATGAGCATTTTGGTAGTTTATTTTTTAATACTTCAACATACTGTTATAGAATTATTTAAATTAAAATTATAGTTCTTTCATTCCTCAACAACTACCATTTCATAACAATTGTCAATACACTAATAAAGAGTTCAAAATAGGCAATCATCATGTAGTATTTTTAAATCGAGTTTATAGTATTCATTACTTTTTGCGTCTTCAGACTTACTTTGGCTATGAACATTACATTATCATACTGGATTAAATTATTCTTTCACATTGTTGTATTACTTTATTGCATTGCATTATTAAATTACTTCATCACATTAAAACATCTCATTATATTATTTAATTAATAATTGTCTTATTAAAATATTGAATTAAATAAAATTATCGCATTGATGAAGACGATGACGTCGTTCTAGATGTAACATAAGAGCATCAATATGTAATCTTCCGTCTCCACCAATTATAACACATCCTTAGTTATTTCGGACGCAGCTGTCCGTATGTATGAGAGAGAGCATTTCGCATCATCACGTGGACAGAGAGATGTACTTTTGCATGCCCTCCCTTTCTGTTTATCCTTTCAATTCCATCTTTCTTTTTGAGGGAGTGCTTCTTTTAATCAAAGCCTTAGCTGTGTTTGTCCTTTCGTCTTGTCCAGGCGCGACCTTCGACCCCTTCTCTTTTTTTCTTTTTTTAGGTCGCCCTGCGTTTCTCTGTGTGCAGCCAGGATTCTTTTTATTTCCCTCTGCTCGTTATTGATGCAGCTCGCAAGGTCTTTCTTTTTCTCTCACAGCTGCATTTTCTACTTCTCTGGTTGCTGTTTATCTCATTCCAGAGTCATTGGGGAGGGAAATGATTCGTAAACAGCCAGTTTAGTTTTAGGAGAGAAATTGTGAATTGCTCCAGAAAATGTTGTGATAAACTTGTGTGAAGGGAATTGTTTAGATTACTTGCAACAGTGGAAAGTTATTAATGTTTCACTAATGAATGATTCATAGCTCAACAATTAATTGGAAAAGTATTAATTAATTATCTTTTTATTGTTGATGTTATATTGTTGGTATTTAAATGGTTTATTAAGAGTTTAAATGCATAGAAATTCATATTATTTTTAATATTGCAATGGATATAGTAATGGCATTTGTTTAGAAAATGTATTGTAAATATTAGTTGTTAAATTGTGTTCAGATGTCTAATAATCTATCATTGACAGTTATCCAATAAATAAATTAACTTTTTCTATTCAATTGAGGTGATCTATAGATCTTACGAGATTTAAATTAAATCATTTTTCCTAAATATATTTAGCTCTATAAAAGAACGAGTTTTTTGATAAATTATTTTCTTTGTATACAGAATCTTATCCAAATACTGTAAACGATATTTTAATGGAAGACAATTTATAATGTAATTTATGATCAGTCGTTTCTATGCATGCATCATTGTTTGGTTTCCATGGATAATGATATCCATAGCGTTTTCAAAGGTGTCAATTTCTCCACGGATACGTTCCGTTTACTGAGGAAAGCATTGTTTCTATCCACACCCGGAGCATTTAGAGATAACAAGCGAAAGAAGTGCAATGCGTTCAAATGCTACAACGTGTAAGACGACGTTCACAGGCGTTTCGAAGCAAACGGACATCTCATTATCCAGAACTCGAAGCTCTTTTAAACGAGATGAAATTTATTTTTCATCTCTCAACGGTTTATCTTTTCCCCTCCCTTTGCTCACAGCAGTTTATTGTTCTTCTCATCGCTGAGAATTTATTCCCTCTCGTAAACTTTGGTTTTTGCACATATTCTTGTTTGCGAAGCGGCCGTGTTTATCTCGAGAAATATCTCTCTCTCTCTCTAACACCGCAAGACCTCGTTTATTGTTTCCTCGTTATGTTTTCTCTCGAAGAGATGCTCTCTCTAAGTTTCTAGGAAAGGCTTCATTGGAGTATATCCTCATGAGCGATCGGGTGTCACTAAGGTTCAATTGCCTTAATAATGTAATTTTTCTCCGAAGCTAAACAACAACCAAAGATTGTTAGTGAATGGAAAGATACGTTCTTCCCAAGCGTATGGTTTCCTGTTGCTAGTTTGCTGAACAGTTCACTTCTCTGCGTAGTCTAGTTGTTTGTTTACAAGTAAATAATGAAAAAGCGATCAAAATTATGTGTTTTCATCGCATCATAGTATATCAGCTACTACATAAATGCTTCTGAATTGTTTGAGGACAAGACAATGTGACGGTGACGAATAATGAAACAATGGTGACGGAAGCAGTATGTAATTATTTAACTGCATATGAGGAAACAATTGTTTTGTTTTGAATGTCAACAGTTCTTGCTGCGTTCTCGTAGATACTCATTGTTGCTCTGTTGGCGATGAAATGTATCGTAGATCTTTGTCAATAGAAACGGTCCCTATGCAGTAGTTGAACAATACTGGAATTCAACAATTTTTTACGAAATAAGAGGCGCAATTGTCTCTAGCTCTAATTATCCGTAACAATAGTAATAGTTTAAAGCTGAAGATTATTTAGTAGCAACATACCCTTCAAAGACTTGCAAAAATCGTAATGAGAAATAAAGAATGATTTATTGAGTATCTCGGTGTAAAATTCAACGTAAATAAATTTAATTAATTGTATATACCAACTAACTAAATTTTTTTTTCGTTTATTAGATATCACTTTCATAAGTTTATCCTATTTTATCGACTGTTTTACTGAAAGCTTGAAATTTCGTTCACACGCATTCTATATTTTTTTCATATCATTCGCTATTAAAAATTCCAAGAATTCGAGAAATGCTGTTTTAAAACAATTTGTCAAAGACTGACTCTTTATGTAAATAGATTTACAGATTTCCCTTCCTAGAAAGTTTACGGGACTTTAAGAATTAAAAGTTTTCATTCAATCACCGCTATTTCCAACAATCAGTGATGCTTTTAGTACGTAATTAAAGGTGAATATATTGCGATATTAATCAAATAAGATATTCTAAGGAATTCTATCGTCAACAGCAAATGCTTTATTATGGTTCGCTAACACGTCGCACTGTTTAAAAGTATTCGATTAAAGTGTCACGATTTTGTTTATGTTCTGCTTAGAGTGGGGTATGTTATGAGCTAGCTATTTTATATTCATCGTTAAAGAAATAAATTTATTTGGACGACCTCTCAGTGGTAAATATTCCGTTGCTTTGGTACCCGTCTTAGAGTCGTTGTTTACGATCAAACAATATTTTATGGAATTTAAATAACATTCTTCGCGTGCATTAAATTAATGAAATTTATCTCTCGGAATTTTAAGATAGCTGTTTACCTTAAAGAGAGGTTCTTGATCCTTTCACTGCGTCTCGGACATCTTGTTGACAGAGTGCCATCTCGATGGTGGAAAGATGCTTTACGAGAAGCAATTAAGCGAGGAATGACGTACGAATGAAATTGGCTTCGAGATGAGACTTGATACGAATCTTTATTGCTGTCACTTGCGCTCTTGTCTTCCTTACCTCTGCTCTTGCACTGGCTCTAATTACAGCCTCCATGACGATCTCTCGCTTTAATTCCTCCAGATTGAATCTAAAGGATTGGTATTTTATATGCTCCGTTTCTGATCGAAGATCGTTTATTGTTTATGATGATACTGTGCTACATTGTTGCTCGTACGCCTTATTGTTAGGAATGTGAGCAAACATGTTATAATAGTTCGCTGAAGTGTACATTGTTGATTGATTCGTAGATTTGTAGAAGGTATTGTTGTAAAAGAAACTCTTCATACAGTAAAAGCAAAGTGTCGTTTGTTAATTATCTTTGGTTCATTGTTAAACGCTGTATGGTTTCCATTGTCTTTTAAGGTTTTAACTGTTTACGACATTTTTTGATATCCATTTTATATCGTAAGAGGGATATTTATTTTTAAAATTTGTATCCCTCTCTACCAACAAAGAATGATCTATGTTCCTAAATTTTGCACTCCAGTATTATGTGAAAGTATATTATATAATATTATTATTAATGTTAATAAATATTATCCATGATGTTGTGGAAATTTTGGTTTTCGAATATACAATATGTCTTTATTTTAAGTTTGTTTAAAAGAGTAATTAAACTTTTTTCAAATATCCTATTCAGTCTTAGCAGAATATTTGAGTATTTAGTCAGCAAGTTAAACGTCTAAAAAAGGGTAAAGTTTATACTTATATTAGAGATATTTTTAGTAGCTCAATTCTTAGCAATATTATCTATTAGCGTACATTTTATTACCAGTAGTGATACATCGAGAGTAAAGTATAGTTTTCTCCAAGAAATATCTTGCCTTAATTACTCTGTAAGAAAATGGTAGATAGTTATTTGCTATGATGATAGCCAAAGATTGCATTTCTCGATGTTTCAAGCATATTTCGGTAGTTTTTCCTCTCCGTGGAAACAAACAAGTCTATCATGTCTCAAAATGAGATAACGTACTCAAGAATTAATATTTTGCGACGCTGTTATCTGTAGTTGGCATCGCATTCCCAAGCGGAAAATGTTGAGTTGCCATAAAAAAGAATCAGTCTTTGTCCACGTGAAAGTGTTATGGCACCTCGGATGTCTTAACCGAAACATTTGAGATAATTGATTCAGTGACTATAAGCGTGAATAGTTGGGCATTATGTAATGGCTGAAAGCGTGATTCATTAACACTCGCCTAGGCATAGAGAGAGAGCCATATTTTATCTCAACTGACTTTGAATTATTACTCGCGAAAAGCAAACCCAAGGAATACATCTTAGAGTGCTATGAATCACAGGTACTTGCGGATGAAAGGATATTTATCCGCAATAGCACCATTACATTGAATTGCCACCTCTTGACACACTATTTGCTTAAGGTGGTAAGAGATACGCTAATGCTCGAGGAATGAATTCGGTATTATTTCTCAAAATATTTCTTCTGTTTGTCTAGCAGATGGTATTGAGCCTAAGAATTTATATTCGTATTTATCTCTCGAGATAAGATGTATATAAAATGGTAGTGCTTGAGCTTTTTTTGCAGCAACATCTTTATCGCAAATTCACTTGAGGATGATAGTTATTTTTTAAATAAATCTGTTTTTTTTTTTCCTTTAATTTTCAACAGAAATTAATTCCAAAAAAGAGGGGATACGATATTGAAAGTCGAAAATTATAATTTGAAACTATGTAATTAAATATTTTGCAGTGCAATAATGCGTTACATTCTACTTTCCTCAGTATTTAATTATTTCAGTATCCTTGGAGATATTTGGGTTTTTCGCGTTTATCTATGGCAACCTAAAGTATTATACTTATACAGCCGTAGCGATAAAAAAATTTCGTATCTGTAGAGGACATTTCTCGAAAAGAAATCTTTAATTATATCAAGTCTGCCTCCGAATATATAGTTTGGGTTATGTTTTCCTATTTATATTATATATTTCAAATCACTTCGAACATTTACGTACGATTTCACCGTTCATGGTTTCGCACTAATCCAGCTTTCAAGGGGATTGCAAAATTGTAAATATTTCTGTAGAGAGATGCTTAGCCTTGTATTAGCGGATATGCCGTCGACCTCCTTATCTGTTATGTGTACCTGAGAATCGCCGATACCATATCTCAAGAAAAAGCAAACAATTTTCCTTCGGTGTCTGCCTCATTGTATAGAAGGCGCTAAAAAATCTCGCCAATAAAACAGGTGATGATTTTTCCTTTTGGAAAGCCAATGGGCGTATCAGATAGTTGCGTGAAATTGTGAGATTTTCCTTAATTTTTAAGGAAACTTTGAAGCAGTGATTAGTTTTGGAAGGCTATGTATATGTGTTATGGTAGTCTCTAGCTCAGTTCTTCTGTTCTCAGTTACTCACTTGTCTTTTTATACGTTAACAGTTGAGTTGTAATGGCGTCATTATTTATGCGTATTCATAATACTTGTTCAAACCTTTTAGTTGTGTATTCTTGAACATATAAACCATTACATGTATACTTGCTCTGCCCTGCTTCTAATTGGCTTCATTATGAGAAATTTTATGAGTTGCTCATTTATTAATTTGATATCAAGGAGACATAAGTTGATCATTGTCATGGTAAGGAGTTCCTAGATTTCTTCGAATTTAGATCGTCTATAAATTCAGTAAAAGCTAATAATATGTTGAAATATAATTCATAATTCCCTCAAAGGCTTTTGAAAATATAAATATATTGTCCTGGATTTCAATGTTAGTGTATATTAAGCGTTTTTATATCAATAGCTGAGAGTTTTTAGTCTTCGCTATGGATAATACTAAAGTCAGTAAAATGCTAATTGTTACATTCTCTAACAATTCCTTTCAATCCGTGTAAGATCTACTATGGAATTAAACAAAAGTAAAATCCGCTTTCTGAGGTAAAACCTACTTAAAATATTCAGGAAAAATCTCCAGTAAACTAGGAAAATATCATTGCACTAAACGCAGTTGATTTTAAACCTATTAGAATTATAATTGACTTGGATCTTTTTGATTCAATTGATTAATTTGCAATTATACGCAATTGCAATTAACAATTGCGTATAATTATTTATAGGTGCATTTCCGCCCATTTCCGTGCAATCTGTGTAAGATTATATATTCCCTGTGTAGTCAAATCAAAGTGAAATCCAGGTGTTAAAATGTAATGGATATTTCAGCAATCATTCAGACTGTCCTCCGCTTTCGAAGGCGCGTTCTCAAACAATTGAAGGTGAGATATTTTCGCCCGTCTTTATCTTCTGGAAACATCCGGCGACCATAAAACGCTTCCTCCACCCTTTAAATTTAAACGCGAAGGGCTTAGCTAACCTTTATTTTGAACTGTTTGTACGCTTTATATTTTTTAATAGGCCATCGACTTACACGGAGGGCCATTGTGCTCGCATGGAAATCGCCGGAACACGTGCCTCTCTTTTCCACCGAGTTGGTTTTGAAAAAGGCCATCTTTCCCAACCCTTAATGGCCTCGTAAAAAAGCAAGACGTACGTGCAAAAACCTCGAACGTCAATCTCCCGAGACTGCCTTCTTTTGTTCGATTGATTCGCATGCTTAGGCGTAACGCAGAGCGAGAAAAATATCGCAGTGGAAAAAGTGTCTAAGACACGACGGCCATGATGATTCGAATTTGACAACAGAAAGGCGGTCGTTATTTGCATAGAGAAAATGCTGATTTTTATCGTCTGTTTTATATGGATATGTCTCCCGTTAGAGATCAACAATGCTTTGATTGTTGAGGAATAACCAAGTAGGTTCGTATTGTTGTAATGTGCGTGACACAAAAAAGTATTGTTTATGAATTAAGTACATTAATTGCTGATTAGTATTTGTGATGAGGAATATTTCTTAGTATATAATTTAATGAAGTACATTATCGCTTAAATTTTGATTGGAAATATGTTTACTATGGATATTTTATGAAGGATAAGATCTATTATTTTGTTTTGATTTTGAAAACTTTTCATGTAAGTTATTTTAAAGGGTTTTTAAAGTTGTTGATTTATTGATATGTACTGACATTTTTTTTCGTTTGTGTAGGATTTCGCCGAGGAAACCTTTTGTTTAAGGATACTTTACTATCAGAAGTAGAATTCATCCATAATTTGGACAGCAATAGATAAAAAATATTATTGTACTTTTAATGTTTCTTAGACTATTGGAAACGCTTTGTGAAAAAGAAATTAGTTTTAACTTCATCGAAATGGCTGTAACTTCTTAGTTTCATGTAAGACGGGAAAGATTATTGGAAGTAAAATTTTGACTGTAATAGAACTTTTACTTATTTCAACAGAGCTTCGTGTCATAGACATAGTATCTAGTTTCCTAGGAAATCCATATCCCAAAATCCTTCCTTCCTACGTTTTATTTCAGTTTGATTTTCACTCTTCGTATTTTATCTTCAAACCTTGATTTACATCGAACATGCTCTCTGCCCATGGTATCAAGGAACACGCTCGAAAAAGGCTACAACTCCTTGCTCTCAAAAGCGATGTAATTTTAGGACTGTGATGGAGGGTGGAACCTCACGTTCGTGAGTCTTTAGAGCGTGGTAAATGTGTTCCAACGGTGATTAATATAGAGCTGTTAATGACTTTGATGAACGGTCTGCGAAACTCCTATATTTTTATGACGTTTACAGGGCTATTCGGCGTGAATTAAGGTTCCTAATAAAAGAGACTCAGCGGAGGGCGTGATTGACAAAAATAAATATGATGCGTATTAAAAGAAGGCTGTGCGATATATCTCTAGGCATAAGGTTACATGCGTGTAGACATTTTAAAGGCTTGATTTCCGTTGTTTAGTCTTCTTTTGGAATGTTTTATGTATTATTCCAAGAGCTGTATGAGGAGGTATGCGGAAAGAAAATAATTCTGATATATATACACGTAATCTTATCGAGTTTCACTGTTAAATAACTTCTATTTAAGAGGGGGATGAAGAAGGAATGTCTAATTGAGGAATTAGCATCTTTAGATCTTATTCGAAGAATAGGAATTTGTTTATAGCAAAAAGAATTCAGCTCATAATAGTATTCTTTTAACTCGAAACGGTTGTGTAGAGATTTAATTAATTGTAGATTAGTATTTGAATAGACAGAAGTTTGATGAAAAATACCTTTTATGAATAAGATGAAACTTACTTTTTTACATATTTTAAAATTTTGAAATTTTCGTCAACTTTCTTTTATTTAATTTTGCTAGTTACGAAGTACATACATACATACATACATGGGTCTTTATTAGGTGAAAAAGTACGTCTTACTTATAATGTCTCAATCTCAAAATTTGTGATGAAGTCAATCTATCGAATATTAATTTAAAAATACGTTTTACTCGATCGAAAAATGATCTCGAGTTGAATCGATTCTTCTCACCGAAGAATCTGAGACTCGGTAATGATCAGTCAAATCCTTAGGGAAGCTGAGGATCCATTGAGAAATATCGACTCTAAAATTTGGCAGTCCCAAAGTCATCTTCGCTATACGAGTAAATGATAAATATTGACAGGGCTTTAATATCCATTAACGAGAGACCCTTTTGCCAATATAATTTGCACAAGCAAATGAAAACAGACTCCGGAATCAAGTTCTTACATCCCTGAACGCCCTTAAAAAAGAGGGAAAGATGTCTCGTTAGATATTGGCCCCCTAAACTCGCTTTGTATGCATCGAAACTCGGCCATAAAAGAACAAAAAGCCTTTGCTTCGTAAAGGGACGCCGTGTCATCTTCGAAAAGAAATCCTGCATCTCTTTTCATTGGCTAATACCCCTCGTAAACTTTGCTCATCCACTTTCACTCTCATAACGCACTTTTTTTCCTTCACAAGGGAACGCCCACGTATCGCATCCAACCCCACCCATCCCCCCCAAACGTACCCTTCCCTCCTTGTTTAGATCACGACTTTTCCCTTGCGAATGCTTCAGTCTCATCTTTCAATTTAACGTCCCGTTTTGACCCTCATAGCGGGTGTTTGAATGGGGAATTTGGTAAAATGGGGTGCCGGGATTTTTTTTTAAAGGATTTGGGTTTCCCTTGATCTTCGATACGTTGTGTACCCTTCAATGGGAACATTATTAGGGTATTCTAGTGGTATTCTTCCTTTGTTTGGATAATACAATATGTAACTATGCTTAAGTTTTACGGAAATTTAGCGTTGTAATTACGTCAGAATTAAATCCAGTTATGTTATTCGAATGTTTGAATAATTTCATTTATGTTTAAGATCGGAAAAGGAAATTGAGCACTTTTTTCAGTGTTTAATCAACTTCCCATTTATTGAGTGGAACATCCGGTAGTCCTAGGTTCGACTCCCAGTTTAGATATTGGAAGTATGTTTTTACTTCATTTTTAAATAGCCTTACTTTACTATCTTAATTCAAACAGCCCAATTTTGAAATACGGTTATAACTACTTTAATTATACCTATATAAAACAATTTTCTTATTCTTCTGTATTATTCTTACTATCCTAACAAAATTATCGTATGCAATATGAATATACTCTCAATTTACTAATCTTTACTTTATACCTCCTCAAATATGGCCTATTTTAAATATAAATTATTCTATTGTTGGATACGAAACGCCTTATTAACAGTTCTCTTATTCTATTCAAACAATACACTCATTAAAAATCGAACAATACCTTTTTAGATCATCAACAATACCTTACTAATACTTCAACAATACTGTCATAGCTTTCAAACAATACTACTCATTACTTAAACTAAATAGATTGTTTATCGCGTGCGTAGTTGATAAAGTGGATCAATATTTAAGTGGAACATTGCCTGGAAAGGCTGAATCATTTCTTGCATTTGAGAATCACATTTGCGACATTCTTTGAATAAACTTCCAAAAAAATCGTCGCAATCAGAGGAAACAAATACTGAATTATTAATAGACTCCGCCTGTTTTCGATAACGCACGCAGCTGCATTTCGCATCGGAATGCACTTATCAATCCGAGAGGCCTTCTGATTCACTTCAGTGTTTATGGAGCCGTAAAAAAATCCGCGGGCGGAAGGGTTATCTTTATTTGTCTAAACTGCAAGTTTACATTCAGTGCATCGCGCACATGTGAAGGCTCGCCTTCGTGAGTTTCTCCTCCCTTCATACAAAGACGTTACTGCAGTTGTGTATGCGAGGGACATATTCGCGAAGGATGACAGGCAGTCTATAAATACATTTGTCAGCGTTTTATCTTTGCCGACCCCTTTAGTTTGCACTTATAGACTCGAAATAGCGCTGCGATATTGCGATTTTTCACACGCACACGAAGAAGGGTTGAAAATTATTTGTGGCGAGACCTTCGGACTCATCCAAAGGCATTCCGCCTCGAAATATTTGTCAAGAAATATTCTCGTCATATGTACGTAGTTTTATGTAAATACGCTCTCCCTAAGAACAATGCGTTGGGAGATGCATCGAAGGCTCCAAACCGTGATGAATTCCTCCGCGATGATCTTTGAAATGTAATCCGTAGCTTTTTTCACACGAATCAATCTTTTTATTATTATTTACGTAGCTCAGTCGGCATCCGGAGTTGTCTGGAAGGGAGCCAAAGAAGAGTATCCGATTCCTTTATGAAGAGGCGTCAAGATGTCTTTTCTGCATATATCTCTCTGCAGGCGTTCGCTGCATCGTGGAATTAAAAAAGGAAGCTGGAAAGCAAATGAAGCTCGGATTTGTTGATTAGCTCAGCGTCGGTCTAAAGAAGTTTCTCATCCTCCTAATACCTTTTTTCTGTGAAAGGAGCGGTTGTTTTCACGAAAGTTCGTGCCTGATAAGGCGTTATGTACAATATGAAGCAATGGGATATTTTTAGGTGTTGAAGGATTGAGGGATAGAAATATACTGCGGGGGTTTTTAATGTAATTTGAATTATTTTCGCTGAATGAAAGTCGTATAAAAAAGTAGAGAACTCTACCTTATCGTCTCCGTATCTGGAATTTGGATGCGGGACACTTTGCCGACACATTATGTACGTTCTTTATACGATATCTATTGTCGCAATGGCTTTTGGGATACGAATATTCTGATTTTTAGATTATTGTTCAGTCTGGAAAAGGACGATGTTCGAGATGTCCGAATTGGTTATTGGTTCAATACGAAAGTATCTGATTCTCTTATTTCATTGGTTTTGACATGTTTGGTAGGAGCTATTTTGGAGAGATGAATTATAGTTTTAACAAGTCATTTTGTTTCTTTATATCATATATTTCAATAAAATTTATTTGCTTCGAACTTAAACTTTTATTATTATGTCTCGGAAGGCCAATTTTAAACTATTTGAGGCCATTGTGTATATTCTGTTTTTACTCACCAGCTATTCAACATTTAGTGATTATATTAATATATTACTATAATATTAATTTTTTTCTTTACAGGTAAGTTGGTTGACTACATCTTTATGATCATTCCTACCCCGCGAGCCATGTTTGTGAGTACATAACTTCATATTCAAGTACATTTCATAACTATAGGTATATATGATTTTTTTCCAAATGATTTTCAATTATTGATTAACTTTAGGTCTAGGTTGACAATTACCCAACTTTTTTTGAAGATTCAGAGTAATAACTTCTCTTCAGTATATTTTCCTTCTATATATCAATAGTTGAACTCTCTATTAACCGGAATTAGTGAATGGAATTCTATGAGATAGGTGTAGTTAAAGTCTAACTCCTTCCTTCTATGAAGACAAGGCTTAAAGATATTAAATTTTAATCAATGTTGATGATATATGCAGTTTATGAAATAATCTTTCAGATACGCATATTTAGCAACCACGTTTTGAATATCACATCCGCCTAGATACGACTTGCGCAAAAGGATAACATGTGATCCCATTCATTCTCATAATCTATGAAGCAGATAAAGTGAATTATCCATTGCATTCCATGCATTTACGATCTTGCTAAATCGCGGTGTTGATTGGGAACGCATTCCATCCATCGGATTGATCTTTGAAACGCGTGAATGCCATTCAACTGAACGGAGACTCTTCCTTCCCTAAGGATACGAAGCAAGATTGCAAGTTTGATGGAGTAATTTGCATCGACTGCATGAAAAGATAACACGTATTTTATCGATCCGTTGCTAATTATTTAATGTCGTAAAATATATCCCCTGAGACGGTAATTATATTTTATTGATTGAATTACTGATTTAGTTACTGATAGTTGATTCAATAGACGAGCATATATTTCTCGAAAAAGAGCAGAAATTGAAATTGATATAATATTGTTATTTTATTACGATATTTCTTCCAAGTTTCTGATTAAGAGAACGAGAGTTTAATTAAGATTTTTTAAAAGGATTTCGTCAGTTTCCCTAAATTTATATTTTGCTGCTAAACCTATGTCTAGACACTACCTCCATCTAGCCCCATATAGAACGCCAGTTTCACAGTTTAAACCTATCGCAACCATAAATATCCATCCTCCAAGTAAATACATTAAGGACAGCTTAAGTCGACAATCAATCTCAAGTAATTCCTGTCGATCGGAAACTTCTGCAGCGCTCCCATTAACATAGCGGCTTGTTAGTTAACCTCCAGACCCCATCACGTCACTTTTAAAGGCAGAATATACCGATTTTGATAACCCACCATTAGTCGCCTCCCTGGTAAATATCGATTTACCATTAGCGATACATCTGACGCTAAGAACCCCGTAAACAAGGCCTTCTCTCGAGGAATTAATGATTAATCGATGGAAGGACCATTTAGGGGCATCTTATGCACAGGGTCTTTTCTGCAGCAGAGGAAAGAGTTGGAAAGAGCTCTAGGGAAAGATTGATGGACTAATTTCGCAAGACGGAGGGAGAGCGCGCGGTTCCGCATAGTCAAATGGGGTCGGAGATGTTATTTCCTAAACTGGTGGCGATGCTGCGTCTTAAGGTGCGCTTGATCTCCGAAGAAGCCGAGGATATATGAGCCTAGTGGGATGTTGATGGTGTTAGGAATGCACGCGAGACCTACTTACGCCTTCGTTGTTTATCGAACGTCTTTTGTCTCTTTTCTTAAAGTGGTGCGTCCATTTATGTTCTTGCAAGGAAATGGTAATGATTTGCTGAAAAATCCAGGGTACGTTTGTTTGGATGTAATTTCTGCTTTGGATGAAGAAGATGTATGATGAATTGAGGCTGTGAGATAGTGTTCGAGGACAAACTACGCAGGAAACTGATATGAAAAGTTTATAAATCAACTATTGACAATCTTTTTTATGGTTTTGTCAATCTGCTTTGATAAATTATTCCATTATTACTCAGATACATCTTATTATCGGCTAAGTTATGTGTATTATAAATTTCTATGTAAAGTAAAAGTATTGTATTTTATGGCAATGCTCAGTCATTTTCTCTCTCTATATTAATAAAATAGATTATTTGCAAATTAGCCAAAATAATTGAGATATGACGATATATAGGATCGTTTTAAAATTTATATAATAAAATGTCGGTTAATGAATGTAAATTTACATTTATTTTTATGATATTATATGAAAATAGTTATAAATCGCAAATCAATCAATAAGATATCGACCGAATTTGAAACATCAATTTTTTAACTCGAACGAAATTGATCGGTCGATAAATTTTTTCTCCTATTTACAATGCTATAGATCGATCAAATAAGTAGGGGTGGAAATAACATAGTCGATAGCTGGTTGGAAATCAGTCTATTATTCATAAAGTTACTCATTACTTATCTTTTTAGTTTGAAACTATTGTATTATAGAAAAAGTTTCATCTAGGTGCGATTGCACATTCATCAACACAAGAAGGAAATTGCGTTTCCCTGTATTACATTGTCTCAAGGCGATAGGATAGAAAGCGTGGGCTAAACGATACGTATATATTTTTTGCTCCAATGAAAACAGAAGAAATTCTACAAAGGCTCACCAGGGACAGCGACTAGCACCACTTCCATTTTTTATTCGCTCGGGGAATTTTTATGGCACGGTGTTTCTTGGGTGAGAAAACGCATCATCAAAGGGTAACATCGCCAAATGCTCGCTTTTGATGGAAAAAGTATCTTCTGTATTTTTTCTTTCTCGCCGACTTTCTGGTGGAACGATTTTTACGGTGTCGAAATTCTATACCGTTTCGCATCACTCGAGAATCGATTTCGGATCCTTTTTATGATGAAAGGGTTTCGGAGATTCAAGTTTTCATTGAAGTCGCGTTACTTTTCGCGCGATTTATTGTTTTGTTTGAAATCAATTCTCGAACTCTTATAGTTTAATCCGCGGACCAGTTGTAGCGAATTCGTGAAATTGTAGCTTTGAAAAAGAGGTGTTCGTACCAAGTGTTTCTCCGTATCCTTTGAGTGTTGAATTTGTTTAGAAACAAGGATAGGAGTTAAATGAAATATATGTCAATTAACGTTGATATATAAATTTTCGCAATTGATAAAATGAATTTGAACGAGTTTATGTTTTATGAATTAATCCTTTCTTTATTCATTTATTAGTTTAATCAATCCTCATTAATATTTTATGAGGGACTTATATCCTCATATTTCCGCTTAAATTTCAGAATATTTTTTATGAATATTCGTTAGTATTTTAGCGTTCACTTTTTAGTTAGTAGTGATACTAATAATATATTTATCCATATAAATATATCCATTGAGAATTAATAATCAACGACTCAGAGGACATTTTTTATTCTGGAAGACCTTCAAATTATATTTTTTTTCTCTTAAAGCCGTAAATTACTCTTAAATCGCTAACAGGCTCAAAGAAAGACCACCTGTTCAACTTTCGAGTCATAAATTCATCTACTTATAGCATAATATCGCGGCCTTCATAAGGGTCCCACGGATATATCCGGACTAAATGGTCCTTAAGTATCTCATTCCATGTTTATTAATGCCATACTCATCCTAACCTCCATTTGTAAAAACATTCCGAATATATTTATCTCGTAAGTTACGATATCCATCGCCCGCACAGGCTACTAAGCACACGGAATCGTAAAATAACATTTTTCGAGGACCACCAAAAAAAGTCCAAATACGAGTTTTAGACGACACAATAATTTCGAGTTTGTTTTTTTATTCGGGGAAAGATTCCCGACGGTCGCCACGGCGATATGATTTATCAACGTCACCAGATTTCGACAGCTGCATCGAGAAGCAAGTGACGGTTTTTGGCAGGGGGACCTATTAGGCAGGACCTGACGGTAACGAAAGATTCGTTTGATATGAACGGCACGTTTCGGGAACATTTCCCGCCGCTGACATTCCTGCATATTAAACGAGGCCTTTTTTTCTCACAACGTCCTCCCGAAGGCCAAAAATCCATCGGTGTTCCATTTGTTTCGACTTTAGATTAGTCGGTCGAAACCACGACTATTCCGCCATCTAATTCCCTTCCGCCATTGTGGAGCGATTGTTAGAACCCATTGTCCCGCCTTCGAACCATTACCCACAATTCAACGCACGAATGTTTGCGTCGGAGTTTAGCGCCCGATCGACAATTGGGTTCTCACCCATTATTTATTTATCTGCGATTCTTTCCGATGAGGCCAACAATGGAGACGTAACAATGGGGGAGTCAAATTGGGTAGGTTTCCGATGCCTTAAACGTGAAGGACAATATTGATTGGGGATTGGGAACGAGATGTATTGTTAACGATGAAGATGTTACTGATTTGTTTGTGCGGCCTCCTGTCAGTCCAAGAATGGATTCCTCTCAGTTCTATATGTTACATATTCATTTTTCTGTAACAACGAGGAAGTTGGAATGAATTGTTTCCACGAGTTGGAAGTATAGCGTGAGAAATTGACTTTCTCTCCCAAGATCGTTGTTTGCAATTACATAACCTAAGAGACTAGTTTAGTTTGGAGTTTATAATGAATTCTGTGCACTCCTATTTAGAGTTTTTCTAGGAAATGGGAATGATGTCTATTGAGTAAGTTTGTGAGAAGTACAACTTGACCATGAGGGCTTCAAAACCTTTTTTTCCGAATCTTAAAGAAAAAAAAGGGATGTTGATGGTCTAGAATATGTGGAAGAAGTCAATAGAAATTTAGCATGTTACTTATAAAATGGTATCGTGTAATGGAAGTATGAATATTTACGGAATATACTTCATACTTGTATTGATATTTTGGTACTACAATTTTTAAAATATTTTTCTTATTTAAATCTATATCGAATTATGACAAGAATTAAGAAGCAATTTTTAATTACCGTAAAATAAAATCTTAAGATAGGAATTTCAAATATTAGCATAACATCTTACTCAGTACGTGGAGAGTATTCAAATTCGTAAAATGTTTTAAATCGATCAGAAAAAGTGATCGTTTTATTTGATATACTTTCTTTTCAATGGAAAAAAGTTCGAAAGTAATATACGAGATCACATTCAGTAACGTGTAAGTCGCATGTCTTTGAATCGTAAAATTCCTCGTACTCATTGCATGCTGAGATCAATTAGTCTCAGTTCTAATCTTTCATTCATCGGTAACACATCTCAAGGGACTCGATCTTTGAAGAAGTTTTAGAGGATTGCTGATTTGAATGCAGAACGTTACTCTACCCCTTCAAGAAAGAACGTACGGACCTCTTGATGGTAGCGTCTAATGTGTTCTAATAGACTGTCAATCAAATTACGGTTCATTATTTTTCCGAAGGGTCTCATTCAGGTACTTTCTCCATCTCATTTGATTAGATCAACAATCCGTCTCCGGGACAACAATACCGAGCTTTCACAATCGGCTCCCCCGCCTCTCTTTCACTTTTAATGCGCGAGGCTAACGATCCTTTGTGTCATCCCACTTTCAATTTTCCTTCCCGTTTTTACTTCTTCTCGATTTTAACCACCGCACATCCTCTGAATTCTTAAACACTTCCCATCCATAGTCGTGTATCCTTTTTTGTGACCAAAGTAGCTTCTCAAGTATGTTCAAGTCCCCCTTTTCATTTTTTCACTCCAACGGGCTTCTATTTCTGTTTGCTTATCGTTAATGTATTATTTTGTCGTCTTAGATACCAGCTGCGAATATTGTAAACAATGTGAATGTTTATGATGCGTATATATACTTTGATTAATTGAACGACTGTAACTACTTTGTAATGGACGATGGGAAAGAGGAAGTAAGAAATTCAGGTCAATAATTTCTGTTGTTAGTAACCAGAATAACTGTAGTTATTGTCCATTATTGATTGTTGCTGAATTTCTTAATAAAAGGATCGTTTATTTTGATTAATAGGGTGCAAATTTCAATTCAAGAGTTTGTTACATTATATTCAAATGTCAAATTAATTGAATTAATCGGTTATAGATAGAATAATTGATAAGAATAATTATTTAAAGTTTGGTTACATTAACGATCGTTTATAAAAACAATTTATTATTTATTAGTTTCGGTAAGCAAAGAACTTCAGAGAGTGATCATTAACTTCATTAGCTATGAAAGATTTTAATGAGGGATGAGGTTCAATATCAGAATGATGAGCGAGGTACATTCTCTCGCTTTCCTAGCATGTTCCCTATTCACTCATAACATGCCACATTCGAAATTAGCACCCTAGGCTCTTCCCTATCCCTCTTTGGTCGATACTTAATTGCCAGTCTCCCATTTAACGTTGTCTGCACCCTTTCTTTCTTTCATCCAATTCCGCTACACAATGAGAGCGAAACCAATCCGCAACGACGGAAAACAAGCGACAAAAAATGACAATCGCCAGCACAAAAACGAGAGAGAAAAGGCCAGACCGTGAAAGTTTTTTCGTTTCACCCAAAACTCTCCTGCGGGAACAAAAGCTGCGGGTCTGCCGAATTTTAAAGTGTTTGTTTAATTACAATTTCGGACGCGGTGAAAGGCTGCGGCGCCACTGTCTCGCGCGGGGTTTTTTGAAATGCAATCCGCATGGACCAATTAATGCGTCCCTCTTTGTATTCGGCAGATGCTCTTTTTTTATTTCTAGCGGCTATATTGTGTTTCGAACTTGACCCTTTCGGCAATCAATTCTTTTCGTACTCGTATGGCTTTTTAGTGGAAAATCTCAGTTTCATTTTCGCGTAGGTTCGGTTGAAATGTAATTACACAAAGTTCTTCTCGATTGGTTTCCATAATTCTGGGAGGATATTGCCTACGGTGGATTGACCCTGGACTGAAGATCGTATTTCATTCTCACTCCGTATTGTAACTCGTCTGTCTGTCTGTTGGTGTTGAAATCCATTAGTACCGGAAAACTATGGGTTTTTATCGAGGCTTCGTAAAGATGTATGAATAAAATAATTATCTGTTACTGTTACAGTTTATAGCCATAGTATTCGATTAGATTTTACTCAGTTTACCATAGAATTCCATAGCAACATATTCAGAGATAGGTACTTACCCATACTAGTTATTCAAGAGTAAACTACCAAGAACTATCCCACTAAGTGTATGCAGTTTGCTAGATTGGTTAATTTGCATTTAATGAGAGGGATCGCTTGCCAATAAACTTCAATGGTTATTCATGTAATTATGCACAGTAATGTGAAGTCTGATTTGTCAAGATAACGTACACTACTCGTGTGACCATTTGTTATTAGTAGCTATTGATTGAAGCCAGCCTACAATGTTTCGAATATTTTGAACAATATAAAACGCTTCGCGATAATTAATAGCGATGGAGCTGCGTAACAATTGATAATTATTTTCAATAATAATAGAAATGCACAACGAAGCTTAATATGATAACAAGGCACACAATAATATGTTTGAATTCAGGACTGTTTCATTGTTGATTTCTTTAACCGTTTAGCTGCTGAACGATGCGACACAAAAAGGATTGATGATTTATAATTGTGTGCAAATAACAAACCATCGTATTCTATAAGGAAGTTCACTCTGCAAACTTTCTCTCGAAACGGCTTAGTTCGTAACAAGATCTAGGCGGATTCATTACACTAGTCGCGCGTCATTTGACACTTTGCAAAGCTCACGGTTGTCTGGATTTATCAAGAAAAATCACAAATCGTATAGGTTTCATGCGCTCCTAGCTTACACCACGATTTGAGCGTCCATTTATCACGAATGCCGCACGTCTAACGCGCGCCGACATTACGTCACGATCGACGCCAGACGTCATTTACTTGTTCTCGCGTACGCTCGAATATATTTTATGAGTTTTTTATAGTCACCGGCAAAATACAACGTCGATTCAGACCTTTGGAAAAAACTTTTACCCGACAGCTGTTCCAGAACGTACGCGGCTAATTATTCATCTGTTTTAGCCGGCGCGTACATTATTACGAACTTCTAAAGAGCCTCCCCCTCCCCTTACATCCCCCTTCCTCCGTCACTTAGTTACCGCAGTTGGGGGGATATGAAATGAAATCCTTCTCACCTATTTGCACGCGAACCAAAGGCACTCGAAGTATAAAAAAACTTCGCAATTCCTCATTGAAACGGTTCCCCCTTTATTTCCTTTCCGGCTTTTTCCAACCCCCCGTCCTCTCCCGTTGTTTAGTCGTTGCTAGGTAACGTCACCGCCATGACAGTTTGTTGAGTGATTTTCGAATCGTTGGCGGTCGTCAAAGGAACGCATCGGCGGGAAAATCGTTGTTCTGCATTGTTTCAGCGTTTGCTTCATCTTCATCGAGCGGAGTAGCAATTGAAGATGCAGTACTTTCGGTAGAGTATCCTTCATTATGATTAAATTTCGTAGTTTTAGTTTGAAATGTTACTTTCAGTGAGTCTATATATCTAGTGCTTACATACGGACTCATTATGCTAATCAACAACTTGTAGATGGTCGGACTATTATTGTGATGAAACTCTAAGGTAATCGTATCGCTCTGTTAATGAAGACGTTTAATGAAATGGTCAATTAGTATTCACATCTAGAATATAGATTTATGAATTTTACCTCCATTAGCATGATCGGAAAATATTGAATACCAACATCATTCATATTTATATAATTATATATTAATTGTAGTGTTTATTTATTTCAATCGTTTATCTCGCTACAATTATTTCTTTTCCTATTTATCCTGACCCTTAACATACACTTATGAAACTTGCATATTTTGTTGTTGCTATGTAATATCGCTGTTCGTATCTGTAATCTGAAGCGTGTAGATAAGGAGACACTGAGCAAATTTCACGCTTAGTGACTTAGATTGGTACTTCATATCGTTGTGCCAAATTATTAAGTATTTCACTAATGGAAGATAATATCTGAATATTATTGGTGGTTATTTGATTCTTTTGCCCCTAATTAAAAATTTTATGCGTCATAGTTGATTATTCAGTGAGTCAATGTAACGAATTTAGCCGAGTTTTCCAAATATAGTGCTTTCTATAGTAAATTTCATTCAGTCCCAAGAATATTAGCATAATTCCGCGGCTGAGATGAAAATTGAAAATTACTCTCCACAGTGTTTTCTTTGGCTCGATATTAACTTGTGGTTAGGATATTCTTCGAGGTCGTAATGCATCGCCGCACGTTCTAAATTTATTCCTTCTTTTTTAATCTCTTAAGCCTCAATATGATATTTCCTGCCGAAGAATGCAGAAACTCTTGTTGCAGTTGATTATTAAAATTTCCCCGCATATTTGCTTTATTCCGGTATATTGTCTGCCTTTTTTCTTCTCGCTCCAGAATTCTTCCTCCGCATTCCATTTTCGAAGCGTTTTTTTCCACCATCTTCCCACAATCTTCATTTTCGATACGCCCTATCTCCGGGCAGTCTCCATCTGTGCGAAACGTTTATCCACTCCTTTCCGTTTTATTCTTTTGTAACGCACTCCTTTTTCTGCGCTTATCAACATATCTTCTTTTAACCAACTGTAACCTTTTTCAACGTTTATTCAGTAAGAAAAAAAGGCTCAAGATTCAATGTCGGTTATAGAATTGTTTTACGGCCTAATTTGGTATGTCTTGCTCATCTCTAGGTATTCCTTATGTCGGAAATGAAGTTACTTCTTCAGTGTGAATGAACTATTGACACTTGATGCGTATTGAATTATGTATTATAAATTGGTTAAATCAATTTAATGGAATAATGTCGATCATCAACATTATCTATGATGATGTTAAAGTATTTTAAGAGATTTCTCCTCAAATAAAAGGCAAAATGTTTTCCAATTTATTGACGTTTGTCCGTACGTGATGATGTGAAATATTTGTGGATTGGCTATTATACAGGATGAGGCTTAAATCTTAAAAGGATGTACAATAGTGTTTTTTTCTTAAGTGGTTCGGATATATTTCAATAATTTAAAATTGTACTTGCAGTACATCTCGAACATAGCCACTTATTTTTATTTAAGAGCTGACATAATCGTTTTAAATATTAAGTAAAATTGATGGTTTGTAATCGCGCTCTTTCTGTCAGTTTGTTTGATACTGGACTGAATTCTACTTTCTGTAGATGTAAAAAGTAAAAATCTTATCTCTCTGTTGTAGGAGAAACGACTTTTAATTCATCTACCTATTCATTAAAAGTCTCATAATTATAAGTGAATTAAAGCTTCACTTAAAAGTAACATAATATTATAAATTAGTACATTTCTTCAATAAAACGCAATTTAATCGCAACTATGGATGCAAATTTACCGAAATTAAGTACTCATTATTGCACCAGCTGAAGAACAATTCCATAGCGATCATGGGTTAACAGTCGGTAGTCTTAGCAGCGAGGGTACAGTTGAATAAACATGTTTGCAAGGAAGAGTAATGAAATTCGATTTTTCTTCCCCTCCCTCAACCCCTTCCTCCTCCCTCAACCCCTTCCCCCTCCCTCAACCCCACACGCACCGTGGATGTATGCGCGGAGTCTAGATGTCGGCATTTTTCCTTCGTTGAGATGAAACTCTTCTTTCGTCGAAACGATATCCATTTTGGAATTCCGCCCAGTTTATATCGATTCACTTCTCCCCTCTTCGTTTTTTTACACTTCTACATAAACCTCCCCCCCATTTCCCCTCATTTGTCTTCTTTCCCCTCCTTATGTTATCATCCCCTTGTTTTTTCCCTTTCTTCACCTTTCATTTGTTTCCCATTCCGTACTTCATCATTCTCCCTTCAATATTTCCATGTCTTCCCTCAATTCCTTAGCGTTTTTCCTCCTGCCCCATTGACCCCGTTGAATCTATTTCATTTCACCCCAATCTACTGTTGGATTCTTCGCCCGAACCCTATCTTCGCTGATTTTATAAGTTTTCGGTTTTTTTATTTCCCCCAGATTGATTTTCCTTTCTTTTGGGTTCTTAAAATAGTTTGTCTACTGATATGCGTCTGTAAATAATTGAGTATAAAACTAAAACTCAAATTGTTAAGAGAGGAAATGGTAGTTTAATGTTATCTCACCTTTAAATGCTCTATTAAGAGCAAAGTTTTCTGATGATTCTAGTTATAAATTTTAAGTCATAAAATTTGCAGAATAGCTTCTTGGCTAAAAGCTATCACTCGGAATATTATGTTGGGTCGGTAATTTTTAAATGAATTATAAGATTATCTCTAGCTTCTAACTCTATCTGGCTCTGTTAGATTATCATTTTCCAAAATTGAGAACATAATACACTTACATAATTTTGATTATAAAATAATATTATACGAAAATATAATATAAGAGTAACAAGTTCCATTCAACATTTTTATTATCTTATATTGGGTAAGGGAATATAATAAAAGGCATAAAATCGAGTCGAACTTTTCATTCTCTAAAAGAAGATAATATTGAAATAGCAAAAGTTTGAAAATAAATAGAAATAAATTATATTTAGTAATGTGAAAACATTGGGCACATACAGCTCAAGGAAACGTAATTTCCATCTGGATAATGAGTGCTTCAACAAGCAAATTTAACTAATAAGAGTACAAATGTATTTATACTTGTAATTTAAGTCCATTTCTCTCATTTTTCACAGATTTACTAATGAAGTAACTAAGCTCAATTATTCGTAATATTACTGAACACTTTTTCTATTTTATAAGCTCTTGTGATTATATTACGTCCCCAAAATTACGTCGATGGAGTCTGGCGTTCCTACGATAGGGAGCTTGTCGAAAATTTCCCCTTTTCCTTCCGGTTTTATCAACTCATGAAAAGAAAATCTCACGAAAAAAAGAAAATCGACTCCTCATAACATCGCGAAGCCCCACTCCATTACTTTTAGTAATCCCCTTACCCTCTCAACCCCTCTTGCATAACTACGCCCCCGCCGTGACGTCATCCCTGAATAAAGCTCTCACTTATTCATCCTTTTTTCCTTCGGTTGCACTCTATTTGCTCGCGTCTGCACGCAACAGATTCATAAAAGTGCCTCTGTAATTTCTGCAATCGCCCATAAAGGTCTCTGTTCCTCGGATCGAAAACGCTGTTGGATGTCCGTGCTATTTTTAGCAACTACTCTAGCGGTAGATTGTTTATTATATAGTAAATATCAGTTTGTTAATGTACCATTGTTGAGGTGATTTATTAGTGTAAGCATAGCAACACTGTATCATAATGTGTATTGTTAATGTATCACTGCTTTGTTATAGTAACAATCGATTAAATTAGGTAATGGGTCGCTTAATCAATGGATTGTTATGAAATTATATTTTAGGGCCAAAACATAGTGAGGGATTATTGCAGTAGGATAATTTGCATAATGATTGATAAAAGAGATTGTATCGTTTGCTTCAATGTTAGTTAATTTGCTTTTTCGGTGACAATTATAGTCGTAAAAGTTATGGTTTTTAAGTCTATATCCATAATAAACTGCTTAGAATCCATTATACGTAAACTCCTGTGTTAGAAATTTTGGTTATGTTAGAGTGAGGGGGATATTTTTACGGTGTATTAATGAAAAATGATACAAATATTAGTTGAAGAATCCCTGAGGGTTTGAGATTCCTCTTTGATTAATTACCCACAGATTCCGGGATTTATTTTCCGGCTTAATTGGCTCGGGGTAATTTAGTTGCAATTATTCGTTTTCCGCTTGTTGAATTGTGGAAATTTTTAAAGTTTTTTTTTAAATAAAACGTAATATACATATAACATAACAGTACAAGCTAGATGGTGTAGGATTATAGCCAGGAATTATATTTTCCACATCATGACGTTTCTAAAGGTCATTTGAATCTATAGGAGTATTTATCAACCGATTTAATCCAGTATGTATTTGCTACTTAGCGAAATAGCAGAATCGATTAGAAGTAGTTGAAATAATTAGATCGCATTATGTCTTTATACTTTATTCATACTACGTTGACTTAAGGTTTTAAAATTAGGATTTATTGGAAGAAATAACTACAATGAGGTAAGTAATGTTAGGTTATTTTTAAGGCTATCTAATGTATATTTTACGTAACCATGAACATTGAAAATGACGCTTACTAGGAGTTTGAGAAGTTAATACAATTTTTCCATAATTATATTTATTTTTGTTATAAAGACATTAAAGTTTATGTCAGTTTGAATTATTCCGACCTATAATGTTTTGTGTACTTTATAGTATGGAATGAATATGATGGTATAGTACTGGTATTTGAATGTATGCGTGGTACAAGCACGCACACATGAGTTCCAAGAAGTCTATAATAGTTCGCGAGGAATTCGCTTATTCGCAAATCGCTTTAACGGTATCGTAGAGTTCACGATCCCACTTTCTCCCCTAATTTCATTCTGGCGCTTTTCGCGTGCATCAAATCGTGACTCTATGCGGCGAAATGCCCCGCGCATGCGCAGAATCAACCCAACTCAACCCACCCCATCCTGCCCACTCGACCTTTTTCCCGAACGAAAATAATAAAAAGAAACCCTTTTATTGAAGGTTCCAGGTCCCGGCCTTCGCCTGCTTAGACGGCGTATATTACGGGAAATTTCCTCTTTTATTTTAAATTTCACCGAAGCACACGCTTTTATTTTAGGTAACCTTAATTTTCTTCGCGACTTGGCTGAAAATTTTTCTCACTTTTTTCCTTTCTTCTTTCTTTTGTTCGTCCGACCTTCGCCTTCTTCAAGGGTCACGGCCCGTTTTCTTTCAAGGGTGCTACTCTCTCTTATACGGGGGTTTTTTATTCCCGAAGATTTTTATCAATTGCGGGTTTTTGTAGTGTTTTCACCGGCCACCGAAGGCGCCGCGGTCTTTTTATCTCGTAATTATTTTTTATCAATTTACGTAAGTTTGGCTATGAGTTCACGATGTTTGCAACTCATTTATCAAATAGGTTAGACTTAAAGAGGGAGCGCTGTAATATTGAATGAAGTCGTATTTCTCGTAAAACATGCTTCTAATTAATGGATTGTTTATTTATTGATTAATTAATTTTTCTTTTGTGAAATTGAATGGATTTTTAATTATTTTTATAATTTAAATGCATTTTTATGTGTTTTATAATATTTTTAAATTTATTGAAATTTCTGCCAGTGAAGACTTCTATATCATATAATTTATCTTTACAAATAACTATATCCCAAAAAATATTCTCCATGGGTAAATTATGTAGAAGGGTATCTTTAGAATGAATTGAAAAATAAAAAGGTTATGCGTACAGTTTGAGTCATTCTCATTCTTTCAGATAACCTATTTCCAAACATTTTATCTTCAAATGTACTGTAGATTTTTGAAGACATCTTTCTTCCATTAAATCAGGAAAAACTCAACGGAAACTTTTCACTTTAAGTTTCCAAAGTAACGCAAACTTCATAGTTTTCGAAGTAGTTTCTTCTAATGCTCTTACTTAATTTTTTGCGATCCTCAAACACGATGATGGTTCTATTAGGTTCACTCATAGTTTTAATTGAAATATTTAGCGAATTTTGAGTACATTTTTTGTTTTAGAGAAATGTATTCTTCTGCAGTTCATGTTGCCGTTATTTGGCTTTTTGTATGTTTATTGCGTCATTTATGAAATATATCATGAAATTCTTTGAATATATTTTGGCAGGCATTTAGCGTATAATGTATTGCCTTTATTATTATATATAAATTACCCTATTAAGGTTTATACTATTCGGCGTACTAGTCCAGATTACATTTCATTCGCATACTGCCATTTTGGAATTCAGGAGTCATTCAGATACATTACTACGAATCCAAGCATCAATCAATGGAAGCCATTGTAAAATGTATGTAATCCATATTTAGATTTAGCCTTCATCAAGGTCAAAGGTCGAGGGCTATCCCTTTTCTAGCACCACCAAATAAACGCAGGAGTGGCAAATACGTCACGTACCGTGCATACACTGAGGAACATTGGTGGATACAGACGTTAGCTTTAGCATTCATCGCTGTTGGAGTGGGGTCATAACTGTCCCTCACGCGCTAACCTCTAAGCGACCCTTGGCTTTATGACAAACACATTGTATTCCGCAAGTATCCCGCAAATAAAAAAAAGAAGATGGCTTAACTTTTGTCGCTAATCTCTCCAGAAGAATCTCTGCAGATCTCTCTGTATTATTCATCCGGATGTCTCGCAGCTTCTTTTCCTCCCGAAGCGCACAAGATCGCATCATAAACATATCGAAGACGATCGAGTTATTGCAGATGTCGTCAGGGTCGAGGAGGTCTACCTTTTTCTCTTGGATGGAGGGTTCTGGTAGAGTGGTTTGGACTCCATCCAACGGAGTCGCTGGGGGTTGCGTTACCAAGGGGTGGCGCTAGTGGACGTATCGGAATCCACGAGAATTAGCGTTTGTGTTTCATTGTCATTCGTGGAGGATTCCTCTGGTTGCGGTGAGAATGGGCAATGCTACTAAGAGGAAGGATGGGGGTGTTGGGAAAGGGTTCTTAAGAGAAGTAACGGAACTCTTTTACCCATCTGTGGAAACGATTTTAAGGGTGGAATTCGGAGAAGAATATTTAGGAATATATTAGTATTTTTTATTCTGAATTTGATCGACTTTGGACTAATTAAATCCATATCCATATGTTTTTTTAATAATTAGTAATAATTTGATACATCATATTACTCTTATGGTTCTTCTATCTAAGTGTTTATCTTAAATATATCATGAGAGTCTGATAAAATTTTACGAGTGTTTAAGCGACCGAATGGAGAAGTAATAATAACATTAAAGCATATAAAACTCATGAAATAGTAAAATTGTAAATTTTGGAGTAAAACATCCAATGATGAAGATTCTCTTAAAAGAACCTTATTTTGACTGTTAATATCTTTAAGATGGTGAAATATTTGGGGTATAGTTTCCGACATTTAATTTATAATTGTGATCTATCCATTCGAAAACATTGTAAATCATTGTTAATAAATAATGATTTTCGGTTAAAAATATTACTATTATAGATGAACAGTTTTGTAACAATCATTAGTCGCATTCATTTTTTCTGTCCCGTTTTCTTAATTGACGATATTCTCCTAGAATTTCAAATCACGAGTGGAAGCATATACGTGTGTCTTATCGGATAAGGCATTCTTGGTGGTTGTATGTTGAACGCGCATACTTTCCACATCCGGTCCAGACAAGGTGATTGTTCGCATGGTTATGCAAAGTGCCTTCCAGAGTGATTACAATTCCGAGAATAATTGAAATTTTCAAAGTCGCTTAGACAATGCAGGCTGCGTCTTGATGAAAGCCGTTTCATAACACGCGGGTTACATACGAAAATCAAAGTTCTTATGCAAACCGAATGCGCAGGAATTCTGGGAAAAATTACGCATGTCGATGAGATGCTGCAGATAACTCTGTCTCATAAATAGCGTTGCATAACCACGGAGATGGAGCTCTTGTTTTCTGATGCAGGGATCGATCGCATAAAAACGATGCAATTTCGAGAACAATCGCACTTTAAAAGTTGATTTCGGTGAAGGTAATCCGGTCTCGTTCTCTCATAAAAGCGTGTGCTTTTATAGTGCCCGCGAGTCTTAAATTACTTGTCTGAGGGCGTGAGTTGCAGTCGTTTTTACGCTTGAATTTTCTAGATTCGAAGAAGAAATTGATTATTCTAGCGGTTTCTATATTTGCATAGAAAGAGATCCTATCTTATAGAGGCCCGCATTTCCCTCTGTGAAGCTGGGATGGCTGTCGTTGTACCAGCATTTCTGAGCGTGTGTCATGTCCTATCCTCTGATCTTTATGGTCATGAGGAATACTAATTCCTTAGAGAAAATAACCGCCATCGTTTTGTATGAAATCCGCTGGACGATGTTAGAATTAATTCTGCGTAATATTTGACCTCTAGATCTTTAGAAAGTTAATCTTGATGTTACATAAATTACGTGGCAAGAAGTGAAAGCAACTGCCTATCTGCTTTTTTAAAAAATTATTGTTTCTTTATGTATTGATTATTTAGGTGATACTATATCAGGGCTTCGAAGATATATTTTTAGATATTTCCACTTTAAATCGTATGGAACCGTTTTGATTATAATATTGGAACTTAGGCAAGAAATTAATAGGCTATCGTTCAATTATTGCTAAACTAAAAGAGAAATGTATAAGGCGTACACATTAAGTTTAGGTACTCAATGTTGAAGAGAAAGTATCTCGTATTCTTGCAGATTCGTAGGCGATTGCTATTGCAAAAAACTGATATAATGTACCGGTTATATTTAACATCATAACACAAGTAATATATCAAGAGGGAATATAAATTGTAGCTGTACTTGGAAACATAAGTTTTTGTAATTTTGATATGCCTTAGCTACAGGATTGTGGAGGGAAGGTAATTAGGCTATCGTCTTCCTCATTACTAATTGACCGATGGCTTGTTATCACTCTTACGAAGTTAAAGACGTAAAAAAGGGTATCAGCGTCAGGTTGAGGAATTCTCCTCACAAATCTCCTCCCTCCTGAGGTCAGGAAATGAGAATTCGTCCTTGGACGGATATATCTCTCCGATCCCACGTTGAAAATCATCCGTAGATTTCATCTCGACGTGCCGTCGTGTTCCGGAACCCTTTCCCCTTCTTATTTTTGGGATTCCGGCTTAAGGAGTTTTAGCGCGTTCGTTGATTAATCGCCCTCCTAAAAGAGTCCAATTTAATGGGGTCGATGTACACCACATATCTGCCCCCTTAATTCCCGTCACGCGATAACTGGTAATCTCACTTTTTTCTCTCATAAGTGCGTCGTAAAGGGAATTAAAGTCTCGTGGCCATCCCTTTCCGAGCGGATGTGACGTTTCTTAATCCCGTCCGAGCTTCGGTTGACACCTGAGATATCCTTAATATGAGATTTTCGTCGCATGACAGGGGTGTTCCCGTAGAGATACGCGAATTCCTCTGAAGTGCTTCGGTATTTATTCTTGGAGGGTACGTCGTGTTTCGGCGTCTCTGGAAAGATATTAAAATGAAGGATTAGATGTTTAGGATGTTTATCATTCCGTTGCCTATATGTTTATGGGATACAACACACCTCTTGGAAGATGCACGTATCTTATGTACAAATATTTACGTCTATTATTAGCGCGAAATCCTACAACTTTAAGTCTTAATCAGGGTATGACAGAGTATTAAATTGTTGGAGTATTTATCGAAGCAAAGCATTACTTTTGTAGCTCTACGATGAGAGATGAATTTAAAATTCTCCGCGACTTCACGATTTTTTGATTAAACTCGTGACATACATCTTAATTACCTTCTTTAGTACAATGGTTTAAAAATATAACGACGAATTAGATCGATAAACAATTTAATCTCCTTTATTAGATTAAATGATTGGAGTGTTTTTATAAGGCAACAATGTACTTACTCATTCAAAGTAGAAAATCTTATGCCAACAATGGGTAACAATGTAAGTGGATAATTGTCATGAAATCGATTAAAGAATTCACTTTTAACAATTGCTTGAAAAAACACTATTGTAATTATGTGCCGTTTTAAAAGGTCGTGCGCCAGATATTTTGTAATCCGTTTCAAATATATTTATTTAGAGAATAGATGCTCAAATCCATTTCTTATTAAGTGAAATTCAAACCGAGCACCGTAAAGTAGCGGAAGTCTCGCTTTTTATTGTCAACTACTCTCTCGTTGAACTACTTCGAGAATAGTGAGGGGTAAAACTCTTATCTTAAGCACAGCTTTAAATAAAATCCCTCCTGGTTCTCCGAGTACGTGGGCGTGGTGGAATGGGAAGGAATTAATACTTCACTTCCTGTTCTTAAACTGTCCGTCTCGTCAGTCCTTCTTCCTGCCCCAAATCGAGCTGATACTTTCGCTATTGATCCAGTAGGGGGAGTTTTTATATCACCGAGTGGGCGAAAAGTTTGAGGAATACTAAAAGAAGGTTTCAATGATAAATGAAGGGTTTGCATCATCGTCACGGTTTATATTCGTAGGGGAAGATCGGTTTGATCCGGAGGTACGTGTTGACAAAATGTAAGGAATGATTCACGCTTTGGGTTTTGAATAACCCATGAGTAACGCAATGTACGTAGGAATAGTTTTAAGGAATGCACTGGAAGTGGCTGGGTTTGAACCCGGTTCTCTAGCGCCCTGGTTGGATGGCCAAACAAGGAGATTACAATATGGTGAATTCATATAATTTATTTCTCAAACATTGAAGTGTTTGATAATATTCTCTTCAGCAAGATATTTTGAGGACCAATTTCAAGAGCTTCTCAAATCTCGAGTCCAATGGTTCTTTAGATAAGAGAAGTTCGATTTCTCTTCTCGAAATTCGTGCACCTGATCACGTTCTCAATTCACTCAAACTAGAATAAGTGTGATATTTTATTACGATACATTATAGGTATCCTTTATGAACAGTGAATACAGACAGAGTTACACGTAATATCCTAAAACATACATATATGTCGATCATGAATCTATCAGCACTTGAAAATGTAGTAACTCGTTTTATATTTACTGATTCAGTCTTTTCTTATTATTGTTATTAAAAATTTTAGTTATTTAATTATTATCTATTATTCAGGTGAACAACCTTGACATATATGTTACATCATAACAACTACAATAACATTTAATCTTCTTATGACGTCGCCAATTAACTATTACTTACTTCAATAATATTTAATTTAAAGTAATAACGAGTATTTTTGTCCTTAGTAACGTCTTTTCGATGAATTTTTTCTTTGATTCCATTTTTGTTTTAGAAAAAATACAATCGAAACTTTTGAATCTGATCATTAGATGATCTGCTGATGTACTCGTGCGCGTATCACATTCTTCTCCTATGGGCTCAGATTCTTTCTCCAGTGCAGAAGTGGTAATGTAACCAATGACTCCGTCTGACTACAGTCATTCACTCCTAAAGTACGCTTAGCGTCTCAACTACACCATCGACATACGACCCAAATCACAAGTTTCAGAAAAGAATCCGTTGTCATAGCGACATTATAGCACTCCAGCTTTATTTTTATCGGTCGCTAATTAAAATCTCCAGCGCTGGTGGAGTTCAGTCATTCGAGAGCACTCATGAAAAGGTCGTGTTAAGAGTCAATCTGTCCCTTCGTATAACGTCAACCTACGCTCGCCAATAAGCCATAGAGAATCAGCAATGTCACTGTAGAATCGAAGATGAAAACACATCTAGAGAGAGGCATTCCGTGTAGCATTCAAACCATATCCCTAATCCTCCCTACCATCGATCGATTAACTTCCTCCATATTTCATCCTTGTTTTTCAGTCTTACGTCCATTCGATTCCTCGTAAGCATACTTTTTCCGCTTCGTCTCACTCATCCATTGCCCCAGGATCTCCTCCCCCCACTTTCACCTTCACAGATCGCTTCCAACCCACTTCAGTCGTAGGCCTTCATTCTGTCACAGTGTCTTCCCCTCACGAACATCTTCGCGTCTTTTCCTTCAATTTTTTTCCTCCCTTTATCTCCATCTGTCCATCTCCCCCTTCTGGGAGGTATTAAAGACGTTAATTTTTTAGGAGACTTATACGTAGGGAAGATCCGACCGAGGAATAGAGTAGCTTTCGAATTCCATCAATGTCTGTAAGCAGTTTATTGAAATGGGGGTGATATCGTTTTTGGAGATGCTTCCAGAGGATCAAAGGCGGATTTTGCTATTGGGTAAGGTTTCTAAGAGATTTAAGACTGAGGGCCAAATTGAAGGAAAATATTCCACTCTGGAAGCAGGTGGAGATAGGAAAATATTTCCGCTAGATTTAACGTAGATGAAATTCGTTTTTCCATCAAGTTTTCTGAAACAGTATAAGGGAGATCCGCATTTACAAAATTATATAAATATTTCATCTGTTTGCTAGCGATTGATTGTATTTTCCTTGTTCTATCCCTTTGCTTGAATATAGAAAAATTTATTAGAGAAATATATGTTAAAATATACAACCTTCAACTTATTAAAGGCCTATTCGTTAAAAGTTAGGAGATTTCTACAATGTTACATTTATTTGGAAGAACTGATTAGCGACGAAAGTGCATAAAAATTCTAATAATATCATGAATTTAGTTTTAAGTAGTTAATCGTATAAAGTAAAAAAACTCTAAGAAGAATTATTCTGCTTAATTTTAACAATTTAAACAATACCTTCCATGTCTTTATAGTTGGAAAAGAATCCTTATAGGGTAGTAGGATTATCTTCATAAATGATAACTAATCAAGGTGTCATGGATACTCTTACTTTAATAACTCTCTGAAGACATCCTCTCGTCTGAATTATCTCTACCTTCCGTAGTCATATGTTGTCATCAAATAGAATTCCGTTGGTCTAGAGAGAGACCATCCGAGAATATCAGGATACAGTATAAACCTGTTAGTTTTGATAAATTAGCTGATCGAGGTATGGTCTATGTCTCTAGTATGATGGAGGGAAGCCGTCAAGCTTATAGCCCCTTTTGGTAATGGGACAAACAGTTGGGAGATGTCAACTCTCGCTTAGTCCAACGGCCGTCATGGTAGAGGGCCTTCAAAGTCCGCTCGTGTTAAAGTCCTTCCTCTTTCTGCCTGTCGCATTCGACAAAACATTGCCCTTCCATCGAAGGTTCCCAGGGAAAAAACCACGGCGTTCGCGTGGATTGATGATTCGACCAAGAGATGGGCCTTCCGCAGACGTATTCGATGGCTTGCCACGGTTAACAGTCGTAAAAAAGTTCCATCCGGTTCGATTTAAGCCGGCGCATGTCAACTGTCTTATTTGGAAAAGGTATCCGAGTGCTACTGTTTTCTTTTCTGTTCCATCCAACCCTTCTCATGTCCCCGTTGTCTTTAATTCGCAGACTCTTCTTCATGTGTCCTCCCAGGTCTCGTAATGAGATGGGATGCAGGGTTTCCAGAGCGAGATATTTACCAGATTGTCTCGGATTCGATTATTTTTATCAATTATCCGATCGCTGACTGCTATCTTTGATTAGTTAGCTTCTCAGTCTAGTTCTATGACATAACAGATTGTTTTGTGTTAGGAATTTATGTTTACAAGATTGTCACAAATGTATGATGTTTCTGCGAAATTTATAATGTGTAAAGACCAGAAAAAGTCTAAATTATTTGTTATTATTATTCTCCAAAAATAATTATAGCTATGAACTGTTACTGATAGCATTAAGGCTCAAAATTTATCGCAATGAATTCAACTATTTCAATCATCTAATTGTCTACTGTTTTCTATTCAAATGATATATAATCAGTTGAGGAGATAATACTCTATTCTTAAATTACTTGTTAAATTCAGTACCAAAATCCTAATTTCTGTATTATCATGTTTATCATAAAATAAGCTCAATGGTGTTGAATTTATGTTTTGAGCAATCGATATTGTTGTCTTTACCTTATAATGGCCCATCAAGCATAACTTTGTTAAACATCTGATTATCATCAAATTTCTCATTTCGTGAAGTCATTTAATTTGTTTAATTAATTGATTAAATTAATTTACGTGGATTGTAATGTTGGAGGTGAAAAATAATTTATTTAATTGTTACATGAATCGATATATTTTACGGATAATTATATTCACCCTTAAATTCGATTGTCAACTCAGTCAATTGTTTGGAACTAATTAAATACTGAAAATACTGAATATACTGAAATCGTTTTCCTTTTTTTTTGTCTCCACGTAACATTCTCTTCTCTCCGGTTGACTTTCCTCAGCAAGGTCACGTAGGAATAAAAACTCTCCAGCATCCTAATCCGGAACATTCCCTCTCATGCAGATAAGGAAGGACACACTGCCTCCTTTTCTCCCTTCGGTACTGTTACTCTCACTTCGGAAAAACGAATAAAAAAAAGCGAAAGGGAACTTTCCTCCATCGAGGACACTTTTTCTCCGTATTGAATCCCCGGTTTACCTTTCTGTTTTTATTTTCTTTCGGAGATTGAAGATTGTAATTTCCGTCTAAGGGTTACACAGTCCTAACCCTTGTTTCCTTTCGCGAAAGAGCATTCCAAGGGTTGGGACGCATTTCCGACAAATATTACGGAAACTTTTGATCGACATTTGTTTTAATAAAGCTTTCCAAGTAGATTACATCGGCCGGAAATGAAATCATTTCGAATCCAGGTTCGTTACAAACCCCTGTCTTTTGTGATGCGATTTATAAGCCGAAGAAAGAATTTAATTTACGAAGCTGGGACTTTGTACGGCGTTTTGTAGTTATACAATTGATTAATTATAATTGTTAAATTGATATTCCTGAATATTTTTGTCGTTTCTATCACTGAATTGTTGTTGGTTGTTCTCAGCAGTACTAAATACCTAACAATCAAAGAGTATTTTTGTAACAAACTTAAATTGTTACGTAAGCTTTTGTATTGTATGTAATTAGCTGCTGTTCTATATGTAATGGGTTCATTGAATTTAGATCACAATGTTTGATGTGTTCGGTTTTTATTAATTAATTATTTTTAATACATTTTCGCTTTTCTTAAAAATATTTAATTTTTCAATTGAATCGCGTGTGCATTTTATTGATGGCTAGAACATCGTTACGTATTTCAGTATTCCGTGTAATTTCTTTCAATTTATGAATTAAATTCTCCAATCATATTTGTAAGGATGAAAGAATGATTTCGTATTCATTGGAAGGAAATTATTTCTTTAATATAAACTTCGAGGGGTCCAACCGTTCAATACCAACCAAACTTTTTAAGTAGCTATATTACAAATTGTTGAATCAGTAGCCAAAATTACATTTGCTGCGTGTTCCGAATTATTTGTATCAATGGTAGTAGTAGAAATTTTTTATAAATCCCATCTTATATTGTTGTTATAAATGATACAAGTACAAGAATTCCTTAGTATCATTGTTTGCCAGTATATTCACAGGATACAGCGGTCTTTATTGTTGCGTTGAGCGTCAATTTGAAATTAACTAAATTAATGACATAATGGGTGGCGTAATTCAATCTTTATTTGCCCCTGTTTTAGTTAATAAGTCCTTAAGTCCTCGTTAAGTCGTGCTCAATTAGTCAGCAAGAGCGTTACCAAGCTTCGCATGAGCATACAGTTGCTAACCAATGAAATTTAGGCACACGGAGGAACTCAATCTTCGTGTGCGTCCTTGTAATGCGTCGGAATTCTCCAAAGGTTCGGTCGTAAATACGTCCTTGATGGGACAAATTTGTCGGTTCTCCTACACCTAGGACAGGACCGTGTCTCTTGCTGATTACAAACAGTGATTAGTGATTCGCGTTTGTCACCTATCCAACAATTTAGTGCAGTTTCTCTTCCACAAAGGCCTGGTCTTGGAGAGATGTACCTGTTTTGATACTCTCTATCGCTGTCCCCTTATGTCTACCTAATGAATGTCGTGATAAGGGAAAATACGATGAGGGTGTTAAATTTTATTGTTATTGGAACATTTTTAACTTTGGAACTAGATTATAAAGTAGGCTATGGAGTATGGATTTCTATTTGATTTATACAGCTTGATATTTATCCGTGCTCGGTTTCCAGGGTGATCTAAACAGCTCAATTTATCCTTTCCTATCTAAAATTTGAGTATATCGCTACAACTCATTTATTTTACCCGTTCTGTATTTACCGATACATAAAGCCATAGATACCAGTTTGTATTGTTAGCATTGTCATTATTTTTTTGGTTAATTATCGCCTTCCGTTGCTATGAATTGTCAACAATGCGACGGAATTCGAATTTTTATTCTTATCTACGATTCGATTATGTTGTTATTGGATTTTGATTTTTTAACGAGGGAAAATTCAGTTATAGGTTTTTTTAGTTAAATCCCTGGGTTTATATTCTGTATAAATTCTATGTAGTGGAGTTTTGTATAGGTTGCTACATAATATTGATGAACGAACCATTATTATATTATACAAAGCTTTTCAGATAAAGCGTTTGCATACTCTAATATATTGCTCCTTATTATTTTTTTGTTTTTTTATGAATTAATACAAGGAATATTTGTCAATTTTTCGCTGGGTTGACTAACTCCTTAACATTTTTTCTTTAACCACCCAAAGGAATATATTTATAAATACACACCTATTTGTACTGACGATTGACTCTGTTGACAATATGCTCGAATCGTTTGTCTTTTTTGACTTCCGTTAAGCTCCATGCCTTTTCTTCCCAAACGTGTTAATCGCGTTACTTCATGCGGGCTCACGAACTTTGATGCTTTGAAGCTATTTCAGAATGTTGGTATGTTTTCCCTCGTGTATTGTCGTACTCGAGAGTATTTTGCACTTTTAAATTCTTTTACATTCGTCACTAAGGATATTGTCCTTAAACTTTCGATATTGGAATATTTATTCAAATAGATGAATAAAGCCGTGCGATTTAAATGGAGAGAAAACTACAATTTATTGTGTTGAAAGACAAAGACTTAGAAACATAATGTTTTGATTCATTAGCAATGAAAGTTTGACCAAGAGAGTAATATAATATTATATATTTTTATACTATTTACATAAGTATTTAAATTTGCAATAATAACAATTCTACATTTATCTAGCGAATTAAGGTGTCCTAACTCATATGTTTAGAGTCATTGTGAATATTATAATTGTTTTTTTCTTCATTATCAGTATCGCTGCTTATAGTCTCGGAAAATGGGCAATATTCTTATTGTCTAATTAAAATTGGTGCTCGCACATTGTTGGGTAACAAAGGTTTTTTCAATGGGATTTAATTGGGAGTTGTGTAGAATAAATGCATATTATTCTACCGTTTGAAATTGACAATTTGGCACAGCTTCGACTATTAAAATTAATACAAAGTCACTGGAAAGATTGATTGTTCCTTCGACATAAAATCACCTACCGATATTAATGCCTACCGACATCAAGTAATTATCTTAATTGACCTTTGATAGCCCCACGACAATACCCATTATACTCAATTGTTCCCACCAGTTTATGAATTAACTACCCATCCGAACCGGGTATCGATACGGGATAAAAGTGAAAGTTAACGGATTCCCGAGTCAAGTGAGATCTTCCGCTATTTTGACACAAATTACCATCGCTTGAGCGATCAAGTGAAAGGTAGAATTTCTCACTTTTAGTCGCCTTTAATAAATACGCCCAACTGCGCCATTATAGCAGAAACAAATAGGAAATAACTCGCGTCCCATTAGCTGGGATTCTGGGAAAATCGATCTGTACCATTTGCACTAGAAAAAGTCCACCTTTTTTTAATTGTTTCCTAAGACGCAGACGCGCCATGTTTGGTCGTACAGTGTCGCGAATTTCTCCCTTCGCAGAATCGAAACTGGAGACACAGAAGGTTAAACAAATAGCCTACTTATCCGAAAGGCAACTTTCTATTCTCGAATACGTCACAGAAGGTACGCGGGAAATATGCGGTCCCGAGACATTGTTGCGTAACGAGAGATCGATTGTCGAATCGAAATTTTCGACCACTTTGTTGCGAAAGGATTTGGAGGGGAATCGATGTAACACGTGGCCTCATTGTCGAGTTAATGAAGCCGGATTTGGAATCTCATTATATAAGTACCTCATTAGTAACGGTTACTAAGGTATTTAACAAGGAAAAAATAATTACTACAGGCCTTCATATCAAATAATGCTAAAGTTTATAACGATAGCCCCATCTAACTGTTGTGGAAAAATAAAAAGGTAATTTCCAGGACAATCCAAAAACAACAAACAATCTAACACAGATGAGTAGAATTATTGTTCATTAAAATATTCAAGATTATTTTCGTAAACTTTCAAAGCTCTTAGTATCGGTAAGTAATGGCCCACCTAAGTTTCAATGCAATTTCGTATTCTTCACGTTTAAATTTTCATTCAAAATTACATCATTATAGCTTAAATTATTCACACAGGAATACGCCTTAATTTTTGCTGCATATTTTAGGATGACGTAACATCAGGTTTCTATGGAAACCATCCTCGTTTTTTTCTCAAATTTCCCGAATTCCATCATTTCTGTATCCTTTTCAACCATCTGGAAGATCGGCGTCACCTATTCAGTGTTGGAATCCAACCCTTTTACGCCCTATCCAAATTCCACTCCTAATTGAAACAAATTCGAATTAAATTTGTGTCGTCCTAGTTAGACGCGATGTGTTTCAAGGTCGGTAACATATTATTTTTTGTCAGCAGTCGTCACCATGGAGACATTTTATAACATTTCCGTTTTCGGGGAAAGCCCTGCTTTTTAGACTCGCATCCAGACGTTCATTTGTTCTTCCTCGAATATTTTTTAAACGGGAAATCCGTTTCCTGCTTACTTTTCCATTCATATCCAAGACTATTAATGTGTACATTTCTAATGAAGAAATATTTTTAATTGGGGCCAATTTGAATTCGCTTCCAGTTCCGTGTGACGTAGTTAAATATTAATGCTATGATGCGAAGTTTTTCACGGATGCGTTTTTTGTTCTGCAAATTTTTAAGTGAAATTGTGCGTCATCTCTGATGAGTAAAATATGAAGATTATACACCTATACAAAAATGTATATGTAAATGCGATTCTAGTTTATTATAATAATTTACTTACCATTATGCCTTGAGAATCACTCAAGCTTAGAAGAAAAAATTAAAAAGTCGATTTAGAAAGTTTCTTAAGTAATCCGTTTCATAGCATTAAAAAATAACGAAAGCTAAAAGTAGTTATGACCTCTGTACCGCTGAAGTCTGATCTATATGGTTTTGATAATATTTTAGGTAAATAAATTACCTCCTTATGTCATTAATTACGTGAAAAATCTGTTATTATGTTATTATATTTGATTATCAAATCAAATAATAATTCTATCATCACTTAACACCTGATAATTGTGACAATAGACAATGTTTGTAATTATAGCGAATTTATGTTAATCTGTTCGACTGTTGAAGTCTAATATTGGCTATAAAAAACTAAAAGTTAACTATTGAAATGAGCTTTGAAATTAAGTATCTTAGAAGAGTATTGGTTATGAAGTATTATATAGGCAGTACCGTTGTTCGTGTGAAAGACTATAATTTCAATCAACCGCCTGTTCCTATCAATACGCTCCTTTTAAATTCGTCACGAGACTTTCTCTTCATTTTCATAAACTCGGCACTATTTCGCAATGGGAAATTTACGAATCACCGAACTGGGCATCGAGGGAAGGTAAAATTCGCAAACGCATCCGCCGCTTTCAAACGTTCAAATCCTCGTTTTTGCGCACTCGAAGCAAATAATCGCAAGTTAGGGGCTCTCAATCAAAGTGAAGGACCATATCTCGCGCGTCACGTGGTTATTTGCGTCTCCAAGGTGCGTGGGAACGGATCTCCAGAGGCACGTATCTTTCCGCGACCCTGGGACTCGATTGAAGAGAAGCATCTGTTTCGGAAAGGCCCTTTACCCCGGCATTCCACACTCCCCCCTACTCCTCCCCCACCCGCCCCTCCCTCACACCCCCACCACCTCCCCTCAATCGCATCATCTCTTTACTCATCTTTCCAACTTATCTGCGCCTCCCCATTAGGAAACGTAGACTCCCTAACAACATTTATCGCTCATCCCCGTAACAGAGTAATTTTTCACGGTTTTTCGTCTTTTCATTACGTCCTTTTTTATTTATTTCAAAAGCTTCCAGTCGTGCAGTCATTCATATAATGGTTTTCTATATGTTTACCGATTTGTGCTCGTATCCTGTTTTATTCCCACGTGTTTTTGTTCGATTAAGGCCTTTTTATTTTTGTTAGACTCTCGTACGTTTGGAAGTTGTTTTCTTTCGTTGCCATCGCCGCGTTGCTTGGAGGTTGTTTATGGTAATTTTTAATTGCTTGTTGTATTCGTTGGTGGAGAAATTTCAGTTGTGATTAATGAGTTATTCGCGCAGGGAATTTTTCTGTGAAATTTTTTAATCAATTTGTTATACATATACATACTTTTGGAATGTGTTGTGAAATATATTGTAAAATGGATTAGAATTTTATTATTACATGCAATGAATGAATTAAAGTTGTTTGTAAGTTATCAGATTGTTCTCGGAAAGCTGTATTTGTTGTCTTAGTCATATCAAGAGGCCTCAGATTCAAAATTAGTTTCTTAGTTTTTTGACTATTCATTTTATTGGAATTTATCTCAAATGTAGCACTAAAAGGTATTCCAATGCGGAGTCCGATTGTCGTCAGAAAATTATCTATCAATTGTTACTAACAATGGGTTGATTGTTAATCTGATTGTTAGTATGAATTCGTGTCCAATATTGGTTAATTTTTTGTGTTCAACAATGAACAGATAATATTTGAAGGCCTTTGAACTCGACTTTATGGTTGGCCAATTTATTAGGGGATATATTGTTCAATGAGTCTTTTGAACAGTGAATTGTTTATTTAATGCGCCTAAATGTATGATGTATGAATTGTTTAGGGTTCATCGAAGGGTACGCATCACAATAGAAATAATTCCTCTATCCTCTAGTACTTTCCCTCCATCTCACTTTCTACCCGTCTCAAGGTTGTGTCCATTGCAACTGATGCAAGACTTTCTTGGAGCTAAAGTCGATTGAAGGTCACCGACCAACAGTCTTTCTGCCAACCCATCCTCCCATCGCATACCACCTTTGTCGCTTCCCTCTATTTGAAGCCACTCCCAATTTTTACCTTTCTTCATCATCCAACCTTTTTTTTACTTCTTAAACGGCGTTCATGTGAAGATATATGAACCACCGAATTTACCCGTAAATTTCGCTTTTTTTTTTTTAAGGGGAGGATCTCTTTATAGAAGGGACTGTGTCCTTGTGCACATACGCCGTCGTTATTCATTTGTTTGTTGATCGTTTTTTTCTTCTCAAAGTTGTTTGTTTAGAGGGACGTCTGGCTCCGCTGGAGATTTCTTACACGATGTTGCTCTAATCTCAAGGGTTACTTTAGCGAGGTTGCTAAGTTCTATTCGATTTGTAACTATGGAAATATTTTAACATATAGAGCCGTTTCGTCTATTTTAGAATAATTAACGCAAATGTTGCTTTGAGAGTAAAGGATGTTTATTTCGTGCGAAGTTAGTTTGCATATTTCATAATTGGTTATTAACAATGTTAATACATCATTGTTAAAGGGGATAATTTTTAACAATCCATTGTTGTTTACGATAAGTGATGTATATTATCGTAATAATTTAGATAAATCGATGCTTAATTGTTGACTAATTATACTTAATTGTTAAGACTATAGGCTTGTTTTGAAAAGAGTGTGAATTGACAGCATTTAGTATTTAAAAAATTAAATTAATCTGCTACTTACCTAAGATAAAGTTTTATTCCTTTTCATTTTATTAAAAAAATAATCAGCTATATACGTAAGTTTTATTCCTTTTCATTTTATCGAAAAAAATTGAATACAAAATGTTTCTCATTTTAAATGAAACAGTCGGCGTTTTTCACATTGAATACTAATAAGATTTATTAAAGGAAATGAATTATTTTTTCTCTCATTTGAGAGAATCATGAGGACTTGTACTGCAAGTGAAAAAATTCCCCCTCAGTAATTTTCCTCATTCCGTTTGTCGAGATCTCGCGTTAATTGCTTCAGAAGGTTTACGTATTCTTTCCTGTAATAGTCCCACCGCCAATATGCCATGCAGAAGGGTTTTTATGACATAAAGGTAAATTACGCTTTGAAGCAGAAAGGTGTTATGTGCGAGTCTTTTTAAAATGTGTTTGTCCTTGGGCTAATTATTAAAATAAAATATCGATTTGGTTGGAATTTGTAATTTTCCATAGCAAAAACGGGGGTAAGCGTTTTACATGAATGGATCGCTCTCTGATATCCCGAGGGGAAAATTTTCCAAATTTTCTTCTTTATTTAGAGCTGCCAATTTGTGCATATTTTCTCGCGCAGTTAAATGTTTTAAATTCGAAAAAATCTTTTTCAAAATTAAATTAAGAATACTATTCTGTCAAAAGAGAGACAAAATTTTATTTTGGGATTTTCATATTGAAAATATTTCCGGTATGATTTGTTATTGCAGCTATCAATCAATCATCGACAGCTCGGATTTTGCGCTAACGAAGCAAGTGATTTTACCAACAGTTTATAATGTTCCCTACGAAAATATATGTATCGATATTCCGCCTCTTCATGGTAGACTTTCTTCGATTAATTATTGGAAATAGACCCTATATTAGAACTCTAACAATGTTTTACGTAATTTAGATTTAATGTTTCCAGGTAACACAACTGTCTTTATTGTCTATTATACTTCTCTCTCTCCATGGCAACTGTGCAATGTTTTATTTCGATCAAATTAGATGAACCTATTTATAATCCCTTGAACAATACTTTAGAATCTCATACTTGGGAATAGAAAATATAACATCAATATTACCAATCGGAAACGCTATGTCTCCCGCATCACCGCAGCTCGCAACTGTTTTCCCAGCAGCCGTGACCCGTGTAGAACGGCCCGTGTCACATCACAGCTTCCAATGCAACGCAACTTCGATACACACACATCTCAGTTTTCCTGCGGCTTTGCCTCTTTTTTCACACACAGTTGCCGCTTTAACGCATGTGTTCATCGACGACATAAGGGAAAATTGCATCGCGATTTACACGGTCTGTGATGTGTATCGTCACGAATGGATAGCTTAAGTTTTGTGGGAAAATTCGCTACGTATGTATTACCCTTATTTATTCAACATCGATCGTTATCCATTTTGCATAGATTACGGTGAGTTTTAGATAGACTATTGCCTATTCAGCATATATTAACATCTATTTTGCATAGATTTTTATCCGTTATGCATAGTTTGATATCAATTTTGCATAAATGATCCTCTACGATTCATTAATCTTTATTTTATTCCATTTTATTTTTGATTTTGTATAAAAAACTATGCGTATATGTTTGACTACTCTTAAGCTAGATGAAATTATAATGTTAATAAATCTGTCAGACAGGACAAATTTATCGAAAATTTAATCGTTTATAAGACTAAATAAATCACGGCTCACTTGCGTTTGATTGAATAAATTATTAACTGTCATATTATATTTATATATTTAAATACACACGACAATAGTGTAATTACGCTCGTTTCAAATTATTCAAGCTGTGCATAGTTTATTGCTGTTCCCTTTTTTGCATATTTATTATATAAGCGTTGTATTTAAAAAAGAAAATTATTGATAGTTGAGTACATTTATCGTCCTTTTATATGTTGATTTGTGAATTTAGATTGAGTTTTTCGTATCAAAATGCTTCGCAACGGTTTCCCATTTAAGCTATCCACTCGATAAACAAAAGTGGCATGCTCGTATCCATGGTAAAATATTTGCCCGCCTTCCGCTCCAATGAAAGATCACCTCCGATACATGACTTTTGACTCGTGCATTAAGGCTGAAACACGACCTTCATGGACATCGACGCCTTCTCAGAATTTATATTTCGTTCAGAAGTGTTCGGTGGTTCGTGGAAGACCACCTGAGGTCGTGATTAGTGACTTGCATTTAGCACGCTTCGCTAAACTTACATTGCCTGAGCTTGGATCAGATGGGTACTCTTGTTTCGCATTTTGAACCCCAGATGATTATTTTGCTCGATATCGTGACCAAACGTATGATTGTTTATTCCATTGTTGTAAGGAAACGAGAAGACTGTAAATAAAACAATGGGATATTGATTAAGTACACCATTGTTTAGAAAGGGTTGCCTTTGTAGTATTGTTTCGATTGACGATACCTATTTGAAGAAAGGATACAAGCGTGTATTTTCGAAACTTTTCTAAGAATATTAATTATCTATTTGTTATATAAATTTATTACTGGAATTGAATACAAATCTTTGCTCCAACTTGAGGAAATCTTTTTCCACTACGGAGCTATATCGTAGATTAAAATAAGTTTGTCAACTGATAAGGATTTCCTTTTTCTAGTTTCATTTATTATTTGGACTTATAGAGATAATTTGCAGGCTATGATGTGCACCCACAGGTGGTAATCTATAAAATCGAATTAAGATTTTTTCCTCCATAATTTGTTCTTTATTGACTGATATTCGTTATTAATTAATTTCATTTAATTATTCGTAAAAACTGGACGAGTTGAGGGAACCAAAACCTTTTAAAATTATGTTTGCTTTTTTCTTATCTTCGTTGTTACGCGTTGACCAAGAGCAAGTATCGTACGTTTTTTGCTGCTTGTATCACATACTCTGAGGCGATTCCTTTCGAAAGAAGTATCTAGTTTCCAATATATATCCGTCCATTTCTTCTTATTTTGCAGTGTTTCTCTAGTAGATTAAACCTCCAAGGGATCCGTGGCACTTAATTTTTTCTTCGTACAACCGCAGCTTTCTTTTTGCACTAAACCAAACTCCTAACTTCTAGAAGCATTCTGTTTACTCCTTTTCTTTCAGCGGAACATAATTGGATCTAAGAAAGATTGCGTCAATTTGGATCCTTTCCTTTTTAAAAGCCTGTCTCCTCGACTCCAATAGATTGATTTGTTCCATTCTTCTGCGTCCTGTAGTGTAACAGCGGTGCAGTTAACGAATGTTACAGAACTTCATTGAGATCTCTTTAAGTAAAGCGCATTTAAAGATAAATTCACTGCATGTTTTTTAGTCCCAGTTTTCTTATAGTAAAAGCTCTGATTTAGATAATGCGTATTTATGTTTCAATCCTTGGAAAATATTTAGCACACGCTGTTCTTATACTAAGAACTAATCACTCCTCCTTACATTCTGATGAGTAGGATCTTTTCATTAAAAAAATTTATTTCATTTATCGGGTTTTCGTTTTATTCTATTCTTAGGAAGTATCAAAATTCTATTTCAGTATTAGTTTAAGAATCAATATTGAAAAAGTATGAATTTATGAATTTTGCTGTAAAATGTCTAACTGAATTTTGGGTTATCTATGTTTTCTCAAAAATTATTTAGAAGAGAAAAATAGAGGAATAATATTCTATCCAAAAATATGTGAAATAATAAGATCACTGAAAATTGATTATAAACTATATTTTAGCACTCCTTGAGCCATTTTTATATGATTTTTTAATATTTTTTTCGTGAAGTTATTGAGTTGCATAAATGAAATGAGGAATTTCGAAGTCTTCTTAAGTTAGAATTTGCACCTCCATCCCGTCTTTCTGAGCAGACACCAACTTCGGCAAATTCTATAGCTCGTAATAAATCAAAATCCTCAACGATGCAAAGCTTTTGCTTTTGTTGATCAGAAGACGCCGGCTCTGTTGACTTTGGCAATTATTCGTTATTTGTCACTTAGCGACTGCCAATTGGGAAGCAAGTTAGTCCGCCAACTTTAGAAGTTAATCTCGGACTAACTTAGCTCATTGAAACTCGCCTCCTACGAACTCGTGAGTAGTCCTACGTTTGGCGGCGAAGGAAAACTAGACTTCTATGGGAAGACTGTTTTGATGACTAAGTCGACCGTGTAATTAGTTTCTCTATCTTCTGATTTTATTTGCCCAGTCAGCGACGAAGTTTACGTTATTAATACAAATTGAGTTGCTGAGTTACCGACTTAGCGAACAAATAATTGCTTTGTTATAGAATAGAATATTTAATCTGATTATGGACACAAACAATTGATTAATTATATATAACAATGAACTTTAGGACGTTATTTTAGACAATTAATGCTACAAAGATTGTTGCACATAATTTTTAAATAATTAATTGGTCAATATATATATGGCTTTACTTAATGTAAACTTCTATTTTAATTTTTAGTCCTTTGGGGTCCAGTAGATTTTTTATGAATCAGCAATTCAAATAACGAATTTTCAAAAGTAACGAATTATTTTGATTACTTTATTTAATGATGATTCAAGCAGATTCTTTCTATTAATTGAATTTCATCCTCAAATGAAAGTGAATTAATAAAATATATTTTCAAACCTTTTATTCTGAGTCTGTTAATCTGTATTAATTCTTTTGCTATTCAGTTTTAATATAATCGTTCATTATCTAATCAATTTAATGTATTGTGGTAGATTTTAAATTGAAATTCCATTTAGGATGTATATTGAAAATGCTTGAGTAATTTACGAAGGAAATAAATAATTATTTAATCACTCTATCTAAACGAATTTTGGTCTCTCTTCACATTTTATGCGACGTTTAATCTGAACGCCAAAAGAATTAATTGATATTAAGTTCACCAGTCATAAAATGTTGTGTTTGTTAAATCTACTGAGAATTTTTTAATTATACATTATTTAAAATTTTATTTTAGCACGATGTTTACATTATGAATCAATGATAAAATTTGCTTATATTATAATGGTATTTTATATATTATAATTACTTGCACCGATTTCGCATTATTGAGTAGAAACTTTTAGCGCAACTTCAATATAAATTATATGCTAAATCTCTTTAATATTTATATAATATATGTCAATTTCAAACTTGAGAGTTCTAAGCAAACATCTGCTCTGACTGTGACGAAATTAAATTTCGGTTGAACTAATTGACATTTTAGGAAGTTACATAATCACGTATTTACTGCAACTCAGTCATAATTATTAACTTATCATTTAAAACCTTAAATAAAAACCGTATCCTTGCATTATTTTTTAATTCAATTAAATTCCATAAAAACCTAATTTAGTTGTTCTTAATGGGAAAAATAAATTGGCAACACTAAATGTTTAGAGAATACTTCACTTAAGTTATGGTATAGAGTTTAGCGTCTAACGCCTTCGACTTTGGCAATAACCGACTGAAGTCAATCTTCATCGGATGCCCACTTGAAACGTAACCTTAGAATTTGGTTTTAAAAATACTAATCCTGAATGATTTCCTCTTTCAATTCCGGAACAATATTATTCCTCTTTTTACGACAGAATCACGACTTTGGAAGAGGTGTCACGTCTTTGACTAACACTCGGGGGCATAAAAAGAAACCACGCTGGGAGCATTAACTCCAGCTTATCTTTCGCATAGCTTTTTTTCACGCGTTTTCGAATGTTTATTTTACCGCTCTTTTACATCCAAACGCTAATGACTTCTCTTTCTATCCATTACAGGTGAGTAACCCTCCAGTGGAGGCTGCGGGTGACTTTTCCAGCACTTGGGTGCGTGGGCTCGAGGCCAAAACAAACCGACTCTGCCAAAAAGTGCGTCCTCAACACAGTCAGCTGTCCAATCTTCGAATATCTCGCGGTCCATGACCCCCTCCCGATCTCAGTTTCCTTTCATCTCCCACCCTCTCTTTCATCTATTTTCTACCTTCCGGTCACGTAAGTTTTGCCTTCGAGGCCTATATTTAAAGGTGGTACTTTTGGGTACCATTTCATAATCATTTATTTTCATGCATTTCTCAGAATTGCGGTACGGTTTTTTAAGTATGATTTCGGAAATGGAACTGGTACTGGTACTGAGCACCGTACCGCGTTTTATCTTCTTTTTAGTGACTTAATTTCGAAACTTAATATTTTTTTCAATTTATTTGATTTAGAGCTTTAATTTAAAGTCATGATTCTTTATCTTTCATCATGTTCTCCAATCTTTATCCCTTCTTTACCTCTATCCAATGCATCACTTTGTATGTTATGTAAGTTAACTCCAAATGATTAAGGTAAGGCTTAACCTCCCTCACGATTTCATAGTATACATTATTTTTACTGATCTTTTTCCAATATACTCTTGACTTTATTTCTATAATTTGATAATTTGCATATTTATTCTCATATTTAGTATATTTTAAAGTATACGACATGTATGATTCGGTATCATTGATCAAACGGCATTTAACTTTAATTTTTCTAGCTCTGAGGTGTAAGTCGTAGTATGTCCCATTTTTCGCAATGTTTTACGCAATTCCTTCCTTAGAATGGCATCCTCCTCAATCTGCATTATTCACACTTTTCGTTAATTTCATTTTTTGTGAAATCTTCTGCGGTCATGTGGTGATATTTCATTTCATACCTTCTTCAATTCATAATCCAATCCTTCCTGCTTTGCAAGCTTTTTGCATAGGATATTCCGCACAGAGGGATTTAAACGTATCAATTTCAACTGGATTCCCAGCTTTCTGTTTTCTATTTGTTTTACTGAACCATTTGTTATTGAAATAATCTTGTATTTTTGTCGTATATATAGATGTTGTATATGAAACAACTGTTGTTAGGATGGTATTCCTGTTGGTTTGAATGAAAATTTATCATTCTTTTTGCTATATTGGGGGAGATATAGTAACTATCATAAAAGGTTAAATAATTATTTTTTTAGCATATATATTCTTATCATTTATATATGAGTGAAATACATACAGTGTTACCTGCTTGTAATTAGGTACTTAAAAGTCCCGCATTTGATTCCATCGGATCTGTTTGAATCGTTCATGTATCAAGCAATACGTTTAAATATTTTTATGGTAATTTTGGCGATATTCGGTATTAAATTCATCACCACTGGCACTTATAAGTCCCCCATTTGATTCCGCATGTTCCTTTCTCGGTGTATCCTTTTGGCATCCAGTTCTATTCGTGGCAAGGTGTCTCTCCTCTGAATGACGGAAATGGAACGTGGAGGATGCGGGTCGAATACTCGTAACGCAGTAAAAGCGCGGAACACATAAAAGAAAGGAATCTGTCGACTGAGAAATAATACAACGTGTTAAGTGAGCCACTCCTGAAATTAGAAGGCGTGGCTTAAAGAGGAATCGAAAAGGCTTTTCCGAGGCGGGAAAACACTCCGCTGTCATGTGCGGGAGTGGACAAGAATAAAGTTGCCAGAAATAAATCGGATTGGCCATAAAAGCGTGAATGGTCTCTCCCAGCAGGATTGCCGATCTCTCACTGCTTAAGATACGGGGGTGAATTGACGTGTGGGAAAAGCATCGGAGAAATCGAGTCTTTTTCGAAGGTGATTACGTCTCCGTTTAGTGAAAGTGTTATATTTTGATTGCGTCAAGGGTTTATCAAAGGTTCGGATTGGAGTGCGAAATCGTTTGTGTTAAGATCTAATGATATATTACATTCATATTGTGAGCTATATCTGTGATGTATTCTTTTATCCATACATTATCCGTATATTCTAATTTTATACTATTTTTATTATAAGCTTAATAATAACTAAGAACACAAAGATGCTATTGTAAAATTTACTCTCATCATTGCGGAAGGGCTGAAGGATTTGCAGTAAAACCGTTTTGTTTTAATAAGTAGACAAATAATCTTATCGAGTTGCTAAATGATATCGTATAATTGCATCCTCATAAATAGGGCATTTACGTCTTCAATATGCGATTCTAATCCTGTGGTAGATTTTTTGTGCAATTATGACGTATTCGTTACTATTGCTGAGTCAAAAATATTAAACGCTATGGTCGTATTGAAAAATGAATCACAACAAACGTAAATATGTAATTCGTCCTATAATCTTGATAATTTTAGCAATATTTGTTACATTTTCTTTTTCGATATACTTTACTAATTCCAAAGAGTTAATCTAAAGGAATAGGTAAGGGAATGTGTTTTAGAACTAGGCTTTAGTTCTTTTTAGTCGATATTTTTAGTCCTATCCTTGTATTTATACTTAATTAAGCATTTCCGAGTATCCAGAGTCAGATTATCTTTAAAATGAAGTGTTTACTCTCATATTTACTAATTACTATTACCTTGCTGTTTTAAATAATTATAATAGAGAATAATATCTCTTTAGGTTTATACTGATGCGCGTTGTAGTAATTTTACAACATTTTCCAAACTAGTCTCTACGAAGAGGAGTTCTTTTCGGAGTAATCCCTCCATGTAAATTTCGAAAAAAGCCTTGAAAAAGTACCCTTTCAAAATCTATTCGAAGTTACAATTTGTTTTCATGACCCTTGCATGCCCCTCTTTACATTTCGTCAGTGGTTCAGAACGACGTTCTAAAAAAAATGCTCCCTCCGCACAAGTTCAAGAGTGCTCCATTCGGTGGCGTCATCCAGAATAATTCCCCCATTTCATTTCCATTTCGCATCAGGGAAAAGGATCCTCAAACCCGCGGGATAGTTGTTGCTCTCTCCGTCAGTTGGCACCGCGAATCTCGCGAATAAAGAATTCCGCATAGCACGTCAGCAGAAATTATTTTCGTCGATAATGAAGTCCTTTTTCTTTATCCACCAAACTACTTGTCCGTGCAAAACGAGGTCGTGTAGTTTCCTCTACATCGCTGGACCACGTATTTTCCGAAAGAGTGGGCAATGAATGCTTTTTTCCAATTTTTTACTTCCCCAACACCCATAGGTTTTTTTAGTACCCGCTAACCTTTCCGATGGCAGCACTGTTTCCTTTCCCCTCCGCCAGCTCTCGGTACTCTGTGTGCATTGCTCTCGTGAAGTATTTGCGCGTGCGGTGGTCTTCCCAGCTTTTAGTTTCCCTTTATTTTCCAGCGCTTTACTCTCTTTGATTACGTATTCCTACCTTTGCTGCTTCAAATCCTCCCGGCGTAGTTTTTTCGTCAAAAATAAAGTCCCATTCGACGGGTTCTTTTGTTTTTACTGTCTAGGCTTTTTTTTATTTCTGGTCCTTTTTTAACGTCGGTTAAGAATGGGTGGTAAAGAGGATGGGAATTGCAAAAAAAAAGAAGAATGAATTTTTTTGGTGAGTGTACCACAGCGTACTGTTTTCGCACCGGTGTTCTTGCGATTTTCATCCGTGCGTACGCTGTGCCTCTCATAATGGCTTTCGAAGGGAGTGACGGACAGGGGTTCTTTGGAAATTTACCTGTATTGTTTCGTCCCTCGTGTTCTGATTCTAGTTGTTCCGATGCGTTCCAAAGCAAACGGAATGGAATAAAGGAAAGGTTTGTGTTACAAAAATTGGATTTCCTCCCGGGAAAGGTTTTACTTTTCGGAGACTTCTTTTCCTCTTCATTTCTATGGCAACATGAGGGGGAAGACATTTACATTCATTTGTGTCGATTTGTCATTTGAAAGGACTCCAGTATTGTATTTCCTTCTGCGTTATTGGTCACGTAAATTGATACATCTATAATTTGTAGTTTCCTTCTGTAGGTTCTTCTATATAACACTAATTATCAAGAAATTGATACTTATTGTTTAGCAATGAATGTTTCATTCAGCATTATAGTTGACAAGTGTACGGTTAATTTGTAGTTAGTCAACATCGTTAATTTTTTCTTAAGGTCTGAAGATAAACTTTTAGATGGAAACCATTGTCCTGTAATAATCAAATTGTGGTAAATGTATAAGCTTTCTTTGCTCCTTGTTCGTTTCGTTAAACTAATTCATAGGGATCATAATATGTCAATTATTCATAGTAAGTATTGAGTCGTGTATAATTTTAATGGCGTAACTTTAATTTTGTAAATGTTCTATACAAATAATAGAATGACTGTCGTACCAACTTTGAGTGGTAATTACCAATAAAATAAGCAACCCCCCCGCTTGTCAACGCCAATTAGAGCTTTTCAGTGAATTGTTTTAGTTATGTAGACGTTAATTATCTAATTAAGCGTGATGGAAGTTCTGTGACTACCGTTTCATCGTATTTCTAAATATAACAACCCTTTCCTTATAGAATAGCGACATCAATTATGATAAAATTAAGTAAAAGTCAGCAGCGTCGTCACGGAATTAAACAAACGTCTCCAGGCAACCAGTAAACATTCTCGAGGCCTCCCCCGCGTGTTTTCCAGAAATCTAACTTTACGACGCAAAATAAGCTCGACGAAGGAAAAATTTTTAGCTCTTGGACGAGTTTCAAAAGGAAGCTGGGGTGATGCGTAACAAATGGGAGCATCTCAGGTCGCTAGGTGCACGCGTCGAAGGATGATCTGGGCGTGGTTGCAATTCCCTCGAGGTCCCCTAAGATACAGTTCGTGGGCACAATTATTAGATAGAGGATTGCACTCTGCATCGCTTCCTATCAACGCAGGTTATTTGCTGACAATTTGGAATGAATGATGAAGGGGTGGTGTGTGTAATCTAGGGGCGATTGCACGCCCCCTCCGGTGCATATACGACCGTTCAGATGAGCTATGTCATTACGCGGAGACCATCATCTGCATCTATTGCTCCTGGGTGTTCCGCGCGGTATCAATTTGGGTCCGTCTCATTTATTGTATTCCAAGGTTGATCATTCTTTTAAATTGACTGAAATGAACTTAAGATGTTTCTTTTTAAGTAGAGAAAGGCTCTTTGCTGTGTAATAACAACAAATGAATGCGAAATGGTGCTATTAATATAGCTGCATTGTTTATAACTTGGTCACTATCCCTATTTATTGTTTAATTTAGTTGAATGAAACTTTTTAAGAATGTATAGTATTATTTGTTTCTTATCTAGTCATAGTCCAAGAAAAGTTGAATAAATAGTTACAAAAAACCTTACTACGACTATCTTAAATCTATAAGAAATAGCGAGACGAAATGCGTGCTGCATAAGATTAAGGGGAATAGTGTTCCTAATTCCCTCACCGTAGCGACTCCCACGCCTTTCAACCAACCTTTCACCAGCCAACTTCTTGTGAAAAGGCCTCAATGTGTTGTTTGCGGTCAAGGATCACAGGGGTCGCTCTGCCCGTATCCCTAATATCGACGCGAAGCTGATATAACGTTCGAAAGGATCTTTTCTGTTGAAATATGCAGAAAGGTATTTCTAAAGGTCAGTGGCTGTGCGCTATGAATAGCATAACTTTTCTTATTAAGTTTCAAGGGCCATGATCGTGTAGTTTCTGTTACGTAGGCAGCAAATTTAACCTTAATATGTTACTTACATCTGTCCATAAGCATTCTATGAGTGTACATTTCTATGAAGGGCATAAAGAGTTTGAATTACATGTGAGTTTATCTAAGTTTCAAAGGAGTTATTTGATAGTTTATCCACTTATGCAAGAGAATTTATAGCTCATTACGGGCTATACAATTTATAGTTGTCTTTTGTAGTTAGAATCGATCTTCATACTAAATAACACCCAAAACCATGTTATGAAAGTTTTCATCAAAACTGTTTTCCCATCTTATTATTTACTCTTTCATTTTCCTGAATCTATGTTCGATAATTTTAAAGGGATAGGCTTAATATTGAAGTTGTTAATCCTTATTTATAGGATTTTGTTTGATTAATAGATGCTTGGCACGCAATGTTTCTTTTGTTATAAATTTTTATAATTCTCGCTAATAAAACATATAGGAATATATTATGTCAATTTAAACATTAGACGGATTACAAATTCTCCGAAAAAATGTGAGGTTAACCTTTTCTTATCGAAATGTCTTTCATTTGATTGAAGAAGTTATAAAAGAAACATTCATCTTTTTTGATTTCCTGTCATGTCCACGGAAAGGGAATTCGATTAATGAAAAAGCGCTCATTTTGAATTTTTCCCGCATTTCCTTGTTGTCAGCTACGAAATACAAATAATTCCCAGCATTCCACGAATTTCATCAACCTTTTATTTCCGGTTTCGTTTTCTTGAATTTAAATTGGCTTATCTTCGCCACTTGGGACCCTTCAGATTAACTAAGAGGAAGCACACGATACTTTCCCCTTTCTTCGAATTGTCATCCAAGAATTTCACCTCTTTCCTGCTTTGAATTTTGCACGACTTTTGTTTTCTCCGTATAGCTCTTAAACTAATCATATTCCAGCGAAACGCCTTTGATGTTCCGTCAATATTGACACGAGGTCGTTTTCTTTCTTTAATTTATTTAACGCTTCCCCAAACGTTTGCGTGGATTTTATCTCATTTGATGTATGATTGACAAATTAAAAATGCGATCCTGTTTAATTTTTACCTCGAATTCATTTTGAAATTTGATGTATTTTTTCTTATTTTATATTAATGCCCCGTCTTAATTTTCGACAGATTGTCAGTTTGATTTTTGCCTTATTGAAATTGAATTTTGCGGTGGATAGGTTATTAATCTGATAAACTCAGGGTGTAGCTCTAGCGATTGGCATTTAATTTAATAGTTATCATGTTTGATAGACATAATAAGTAAGATTTATTTGGTGTTCTATAGTTAACTTAAGAAATGGATATATTTCTCTTTTTATTACATACTCTCGAAAGCTAAATCTGATCGATTTAAAGTTGTTGAGTCAAAATATAAAATAAATGTTTACTGCGTGAAAAAATGTCCTTTACTACAAAATCTACTTTCTACTTTGCTATGAAAGCATTTAATCCCATATATCTTCTATCCTAGCGAAGTAATAATTATTCCTAAATGTAGCGAGAGTCAAACACTTTTTGTTCCTGCATAATTCACAATTTCCGAATACCCAAGTCAGCATCGCACGTGCATCATATCTTCGAAAAACATTCCATTCAGTCGTTCTATTTCCAGCATCCCATTCCATGACGAACGGCTCATCACGGCTGCGAATTCTAACCCCCGTGAATCGGTCACGCGTTCACCGATCAGCTTTTCACCACGTGACCGACCACCCCCACCCCCTCCACCAATCCTTCGCGAAAATTCTATTTTTAATAACGGCACTTGCCCTCTCTCGGAGAGTCGTTGAACCACTCCCTCAGTGATTCCTCTCTCAAGTATCCCGCAAAAAAAAAGATCTTTCAATTCCCTCTGTTTGGGCTTCTGGTGGGGAGGAGAGTTGGAACGCACCCAGGGAGTGGGTTTTTTAACGACAGAGGGCGGGCCTTCCCTTTGTCCTCCTGGGAATGTCTTAAATCGACGACGATGAGGTGGAAGAAGGTATACGGCGACCTCTGGAACTTTCATTCTCACCCCTACGAGACAATGCACACGTGAGAATTTGCCAAAGGGTTCGACAAGGGGTGTCGATGGAAGAATTTGCGAAAGAATGCGGCTGAGGATTCAAGAATAGAGTCCATCCGTCAAATGCCCCGGTCGAATGCCTTACGACATCCCTCGTCCCCCACTTTCGTTCGCGTCCAAATGGAATTGGGTTAAGAGATCAATCGGTGTTATTTACATTGCGGATGTCAAAGAACGCTTTTAGACGCATCCATTTGATCTTTCGTCTTATCTATCGGATATCAGTTTGGCATAGAGTCAGGTGTTTGTTTGTGTTATGTTTTCCATTTTATACATTCATTGGCTATTTTTATTATTTATGCGCATTATATTAAACTAAGACGTGAATTGCTTCGTGTATAATAAGTGAAATACGTAATAAGTAATACGAAAATGACGTTATTGAAAAGTAACGTTTTTATTGTTTCACTAAAGTGATTGATTTCGTATATCTTGCTTCATGGGTGAAGCAATATTATTGATAAATAATGATTAACTATTCTGTTTCCAAAACTGTGTTATAATGTAGCCAAAGCTAATGATAATATATAGCATGTTCGAATGTAATCGTATCGTTCAATTTCGTATTTAATTGCGTTTTATCTCATTTTCCTGGAACGCTTCGAATGTCAATTAACTTCCTTGTTCTTTAAAGTTCCTACAATTTACGCTTTCAACATTTTTTGTGATGATTAGTTTCCAGAATTCTGAGATATCGTATATGTGGAGTTCATTTACAGCTAGATTTATTATTGTAACATGTTTTCCGTATAACATAGCGGCAAGTATGTGATTTGGATAGCTTCTGATGATAAATAAACACTTTTATAACCACGAACCACCACATTAAGTATTCCTCAGGACTTGGCTATTCATTTATTCAATAGTCTTAAGGTCAAAAATATCTGTTTACAGCCTCTATCGGGTACTGAGAAACTGGAATCGAAAATTACACCATATCTTTGCCTAACAAGTAGAAATTGAGTCGATTGGAATCACGATAACTTATAAGCCAATTCTTATTTATTCAAGTTTACGCAGAATTACGGATGCAGATATATTGACGACTTTTCTTCTTTTTGCATGGTTACCATATAAATAAGTTCTTTGTAGATAAGCGGATATTCGGTTTCATAGCAACTGTCACACGTCTCCTTAAATTTCACCATGGCTACAAACAACTTTTCTCCGAACACTTTCTGAAATGAGACGTGTTACATGAAAATTCACGCTCCGCTCAATCGAAAGGAATATTTCTATGGAAACGTCGCTTTTTCACGGCCGTCGTTATTCCGGATTATTTTCCACCGTCTCGATTGCAGATGGAGTTGTTTTTCCAAAGCCATCCTTCCATTTTTCTAGGAAATTTCCCAACGCGTCATAAATAAGCATTTTCCGTCCTCGAAGAATTTCCAAGTCCGTAGCCAATTGGAGTCTTCGCCTTTGAGATTAGCGATCGCGTTGCCTTGGAGACTGTCGCATTATAAATAAGCAGCCATGCTCTGAAACCAGATTAATTGGCCTCTGTGGGGTGGGTAATGTATTCAAGTGGAAAGGTTGTTGTGTTTTTTCCAATGGGTAACTGTGTTTTTCTGTACTTGCGGGGGCGTTTGGCTAAGTCGGTGTTGGGATAAAAGCCATTGGAACGAAACTGGGCAGTTGCCCTATTTTAGATGGATTGCTAGAAAGTTAAGTCCTTCTATATTTGTGGTTTGGTCTTATGAAACCATATAAGGCCTTTGTGAAAGATCTACTCTTTAAAGGAAAGAGGAAATTCAATGGTTAACGTCTCTATAAAAATAAATCTCTATATTTAGCAGTTTTAGTAATAAAGAGTAATTATTACGATATTTGGTTGCTATAGAAACAGTAGGTAGTTACAGTTAAGTAGAAAACAAATTGATCATAGGATAATCGAATTGAAGTATAATTGTGTATTTATACATGATCGAGTACATCTATGTCTGTCTATAGATTCAAGCAATTCTTTTCGCAGTGGGAATATCGATCTGTTTATTGAGGAGATTAGAGAATGTATGACCACAAGGAGAAACTACACGGTTCGATACGTAGTACTATGTTCTTAGGACGTTATAGTAGTATTTTCTGATGTGATTAGGGAGTTGAGATCGTTTTGTACACATGGCATCCCACTGGGAATAGTACACAGAATTGGTTTCATCAAGGAGTATGTTCTACTCACTAGGCTATCCATCAGTCTTCGTAAACTGCAATTGAACTTACACTTCTGTAGTATTTCTTCTATTTCTTCTACAGAATGTGAAGCTATATATATAATCTATTTTCTTAAACGTTTAGAAATATCTTTTAATATAAAAATCTCTTCTTATCAAAAAAATAATTGAAATTTACTAATATTTCGTTATCATCGGTTGTTCTATGTTTTTAGGGATCTATTATACTACTATTTAATTGCTGTTTATTTAATATTAAGACATATTAAAATATATTGGCATCCAGGTAATATATTCAAATAGAACGATAACAATATAAGGAAATCTGTTATCATTCTTTTGTTAAACGCAGAATTTGGCGACGGTAATCATTGTTTAAATGCTTCCAACTTTGACGTTTCTTGCATGAAACTTGCAAAGTTTACTCTCGTTCTGCAATTCGCGACTCAAACCATATTTTAGGTGCGATTTATTCCTTTCAGTAAGAACACGCTTTTTCTTGTACGTACAGTTTTAACAACGCCGTTCGTCATACCATAACTTGTCCCCAACTTCAATTAATCACGTTGAACCAAGGCTCGTTCATAGACGACGAATAAATTCTCGAATCGATCTGGAATCATATGCTTCGGCACGATTATTCGTTACGCAACGTTGCATAACGTCCTCAGTAATCAATTTACGCTAATGCGATTCCTATCTGGTCTTCGATCAGTTCATAACGAGCTAATTTCTCAGAAGGCATGATTTCACCCCGTAACCAGCTGTTTGTTTAATCTCCAAGGAGATAAAAGCAGAACCTCTCTCTCTCTTTCTGAAAGGAAAACTTTCTTAATGATAAAAGTGGGAAAAATAAAACTTTCCGAGAATCGGGAGATTGTTTCACCGGGAATTTCTGTGCCCTTGCAATTTCTCATATCTCTTTTTCGAGAGAATCGTGCCTTTTCTTATAGCTTGAGTTAGAAATTGGTGATAAAATATATCCTCACCCCAAGGAGATGGGTATAATGTCACGAGTTTAAACCCTGATTTAGGAGATTCAATCTTATGTATGCAAAAAATACGTAAGACGTGATGGGTAGACAAAGAAGGATTTCATATTAGCTGGAATTGCTTTTTTTTTGTTCTGGCTCTTATTAAAATAATTTAATTCTTTCAAGTTTCACATGATATTGATAGAATGCACTGAGTTTTCCGAGAAAATCTTCTTCATTCAGCAAATTACTTTTTTATCACATCGTTGAGTTGCTATGGAAACATATGTAATTTATTTGTGCACGTGTCTTATTATTTGGTTTTAATTTAATTGTTCTCTGAGAAATAATTAATTTAGTTCTCCAGACAGATCGATTCAATCCATATTTAAGATATTTTTGTCCTTTAAATATAATGAATATTTTCTTTTTCCCTTAAAATGATAATTGATATCCGAAAGTATAATGCTGGGTATATTGGGAACTTGCCGTTGGAATCTTTAGCAAATTTATAGTTAATACTCGAAATAACTTGAATTTTTGTGGTGTATAAGTTGTTTAAAAGAAATCGTTATTTTTATTACTAGATATCACTAAAACTTTAATTTCAATATCTCCTACCGTCCCCTATACAAATTTTAAGGAGCGAGATACATCGGGGAACATCCATTTTCCAAATTCAGAAACCAATATATGTAATAGGCAACAATGCATCCAGCATCTCTTCCGTTTCAAAGCCGACTGTTCCTTTCTCTTCTGGAACCACATCGATTTTTCCTCCAGTACGAAATATCGTTGTATGGAGCGATTTCTCGCTGTCAGAACCCTCCCACGAATCATGGAAAGACCTCGAGGGAAAGAGTTGGCTTTCTTTTGGTATACGTTATCTTCCCCTATTCATACAACTTCTCCATATCTCTTACCTTTTCCATTCAGATTTCGGTTCCCCAAGGAACCCTTGTCGCACCGCTCGGCTTCTCAACCCATTCCCGCCTCAGATTTTCGAATTTTATGCCTTTCATTCTGTTGTTTTTGATACGGTTGGTTGCCATGTGAACTGAAGCTGTTAACGAATGACTTTATTAATCTAATTACTATTGATGAGATGTTAGGAAACTATAATTATATGAGTAATTGAAAATCAAATCGCTTTGTGCTTTACCTTGGAAAGCGAGGTTTGTTGACAAAAATGCATAAATGATTCTTTTGGTTACTAATTACATATTCAAGTATCATAATGAATAATTATAGCCAAACCGTTTCTAAAATATCGAATAAGAAAAATATTCCCAAGGAAGATTTACAAGACCTCTACGAATGGTTGTGGTATTCTTTTGAGTATTGATTATGTAGTTGCGGTTTTGAAAAATAGATAATGCGTAATTTAAAATCCATTTCAAACATCTTTCAGTAATTTTTGTGATATTGTTTATATAGTATGAATTTTTAACGAAACTTAAAAACCTTCTGCAGAAAGTATTTGGGAATCTTTTATTTTGGGTGTAATGAGAGTCTATGGAAAGAGACGTCCATGCATTTGAAAGCGTCACCTTATCAAGGATTCAAAAAGAATGTATCTTTGAGCTAAAAAGTCGAGTAACCAAGTCGCACCATGGCAACGTACATCCACTTTGTGTGTAAATAACAACGAGAGGCAGTTGCATCTCGCTCAGTTAAATCTCAACGGATGCCGAATTCCCGCCAATAAACTCGCAAAAAAACATTGCAGAATCGCGAAGCGAATTAGCGCAGCGTTAGTTTATTTCTCGGCGATAGATTCCACCAACGCGACCTGAAAATACGCCCGAAAGTCGTCATTTGTTTAAACACGTTAATGTTAATTGGCTAGGATCCTTTTAGAACTGCAATTTTTTTCTTCGTCGTATAAGTAACGATCTATGCAAACGAGACCTAATTAAGACCAACGGAAGTCGCTCGTCTTTTTTCCCCAAATCCACCGTATTTTCTCGTGCTGTACCGTTCGGGTCGTGAAGCCAGGTCACGGAGTCACGTCACATGCTTCCCCAACCCTTTCACAGCAAATCCGCAGTTTTGTGGAACTGTATACACTTCGTAGAAAGTTCTGCAACACGAGGGAATCAGAAAAAAATATATCGATTCCACTGCTGCCATCTGTGCCACGGAATTATTTCTCAACTAGCGTAATTGCTTGTCAAAATCAGGGCCGGTTTTCGGATGATAAAATGAAACAAAATCGTAATTAAATGCCAACTTTTTGGAAGCCCGCATTTTTTTGTGTGTATACCTGGAAGCTCTTGTTGATGGCACTGTTTCCTGGGTAACTACCGGGGTTTAATGACCGCCGGGATTAGAAGTTTTGAGTTGTAGTTGATACTCCTTTAATTTCTTTTTCGGTGTATAGAAGATAATTGTGTTCCCGGAAGTAAATTTTTGTCTTACCAACTGTAGAGTGGGTTTATTTAAATGGGAAAGTAAACTTTGATTATAATTGGTAGCGGTATCGTTAAATATAATTTTTCGTTGTCTACTTAAATGTAAAAAGATTTTATTTGCTCATTTGGACTCGAATGTTTTGGTTAAAAGTTGAAGGAGATTAATTTGTTATAACTATTGAAGATAACTATGATATCAGATAAAGTTTCTAAACATGCTGAATACGTCAGTGTTCGTATGAGGAAAGTTCGTTTCCATTATCTTTGGATAGATATTTATAAAAATCTGCTAGAAATAAAAACCTTGCATGGTTATTTGATCATTAAGTAGAGGATGTTAATAGGATATATTTAGTTTAAGCTTGATATAGTAATCAAATTTGATTCCTTTCGTCTGTCAAAGTCGACGTAAAAGGAATGTAATTCGTTTAATAACCATCACCTTTTTGTATAATTGCTCAGAATACGTAATAAATTGTTTTATGTACGATCTATGCTGCCATGGTTACGAATTTCGGCAAGGTTAATACTCCAATTTGGGACTCAGATGATAAACGGACCACACGTGAAACATAAGTGACAGTCTGAATTTGGCCATTAAGTGTTCATCCTCTTCTCAGAGATAAAAATAATTTGAACACTTCAGCCCCTTTTAGGCACCTCAGAGTCCATTTAATTGCGTCATTTCCGTCCACTTTCTTTGAGGTGTTGGCCGCAGGTGCGAGAAACGGAAACGCACAGATTGTTCCGAAATAGAAGACTTCCGGTCTTGATATATTACTCGTCAGAGCGCCCGTGTCATTCTCCCATATCTCTATATTTATACGCATATTTCTTTTTATTCAAATTCCGCTCATGGCGCCACCCGCGACGAAAAAGGGAGGTAAAAAAAGACTTAAATGGGACCATCTGGTGTCTTTCGTGCCAACCACGTGATGTGAACCGATGTCCAATTGCATTCTTTTCATTTCCCGGTCGGTCGTTGACGCTGTCATCAGATCTGTATTTCATATCGAAGGGAATGAGGTCCAATAATAGTTAGCGGTGATTGGAACAAGTAGCGTGATGTGATTCGAAAATGGAAATGTCAGGCCGGGAAAATATATGCATTTTGCTCTTGCTGGTTCCGGGTTGAAGAAGATATTCAATGATTGATAAAAACTGTTTTATCTATATTTTATACCACTAAAATTAATTAAAAATTGATTCGTTGTACGTCTTACACTGAAATGCTTTCTAGTATTGTTAAGTAGTTGATATTTAAGGTGTTGAAGAAATGAACGAAAGAGTTTTACAGCACCTGGATGGGATTAAGTAATTACCTATTTCCTTTAGGTAGTTTCCTCTTTCATGGGAACATGATAGAAAAACAATATTCTGCCCCTGAATAATAAAAAATGGATTTCAGCTTTCCAGTAGATAATTTAATATTGGCTTTGATTCCTTGTAATATTATTTATCCCTCATATTAAGGAAATTATTCAAGACAAAGATAATTGTGTTTTCAGCGAGTATAATGTCCGTTATGAGTTTGGTATGCAACTTTTATGTTCGTAAATCAAATTATATGGAAGGTAATTATAGATACTCAGAATCGCAATGTTTAATTATACTTATTTGGGATAACTGTACTACAAATTGGTATATCCCCGTTTGTCTATTGATGTGTTATGAGAATCATCAGCCTTCTAAAATCATTCGCATCAATGCGTTTTAAAATCCGCATTGCATTCCAGCAAGGTCAATATCACTCTCTCACAGCAACCAAGCATCCGCGAAACTAAAACCCTCTCTGGTAAGAGGAAGAGTCGCTCCGCAAAACCACTGCTTAATCCACGCATCGCTGCGAATCGATAGTAAACAAAAACAAAAGGAATTCCGCCCCAAAGGCAAAGAGAATGGTATTCCGTTAGGTAACTCCCGTTCGCTTCCTTAAACACACGGTCGAGAGAGCAGCTTGTGACTATAACTCGTAGGGACCTAGACGCATGCCTTGAGACACCCCTTTCATCTTGAGAAAAAGATTTTCTATAGCCGTCATCGCTCGATTCCCGTGCACTTCTTGGTGAAAGATAGCGCCCTCCCGTTGGGCGAAGTGGAAAAAGGAAATAGCGGGGTTAATGGACGATGGTGACTTCCATCGGACTCCCTCCCCCGTGGATAGTCCTTCCTTTGTCATGGATCAGTGGTTCCTGCGGAGAGAAAAGAATCAGCCTCAGGCGTAGAAGGATGAGGAAGGCTATTTTTGAGATCTTTTAAAAGGGAGACAATAGAATCGGGAGGAAAAAAATGACTTGCACAAACTCGTCCTTTTTTTCATTCTTTACCTTTTTTTTCGGTCGTTAACATCTCTGGTTTATTTTGCGTGCGGATTGTTTGCAACTCCGTCCGTGTTTATGCACGCTCATGGCTGTGCTGTTTCCGGTGGATTTAATGGGAAGGCTTACTTTTTTTACGTACGGAAGTAACAAGTTAAATCACGTAACGAGATTAGCCGCGGGGTTAAATTTTAACTAGGAGGAGCTCTTTGCTACGGATCCATCCTAAAGCCGATGACGCGGAAATGTTCACGTAGCATTAAAGCGAAGCGACTAAGCATCGCTTAACTGGTTGAAACTGAAAGCTTTACGTTAAAGTGATCTTAACCTTGGTTTTGTTTGTATCACTTTTCCATCTCTAATTATTGAAAAATTGTATCGAAGGACCAAGGAATTATTTAGATTTTTTTATTTATTCCTCGATAGTTTTATTCGTCTTTATGCAAGTTTTTATAGGCTGATACCAATCAAAGCTATACAGTCTTCTTTTTTGTGTTAATATTCGAAAATATTTGAGTAAACTTTATTTTTAATATTCTTTTTCATTCATTGATTGTGAATTAATTTCTGCTATCGTCTATAAAATTCTAAGCTAGGAAATATTGTGCAGAATAGATTTTTAAACTACTGAATTTTTTTTTGTACTTTTTCCGATATTATCATCGTTAATTATTACCAAAATTTGTATTCATTAGTCTATATTAACTTCAAGCATGACGACATTTCCCTATCACCATAGAAATTTTCACAATATTTGACTATGTTGAATGAAATTCATAAGCACCTTATTCATTCTTCATGAATTTTCTGTTTATTTCCTGTAATGCAATTACTTTTACATCAGTATACAATGCTGTAAGAGTAACAGTTTACGATAATATTGAGGCGTATTGTATCGGACGTGTTGACAAATGCACTTTGTTCTGTCAGTCGGTTCATTTCCGTTGCCATAGATGTTCATTAAACGTTGGTTTAGTTCGGTTTCGAACCGCAAGGGGAAATTCCGCATGAACAAATTCCAAATATGGGTCGCGCTCAATTGCTTTCACGGAGCCCGCCCCTCTTTTGGAAGGGGTTCATTTAAAACTTGGGTGTATCCACAAAAAAGATTCTCCAATTGAATCGGGAATTGTGGTGCAGCAACAATCGACGATTGCGTCTTCCTTCGATTTATACGAGCCCCGTAACAATGAAGTCACTTTTCAACGTGGGCATTGTTGTTGCGACATCGTCTATTATTGAATGATATTAAGATCGATTGTTGCTTGGATGGATTTTAATGAGGCATACAATTAAGCTTAAACCTCTTTCAAATGTTTTGAATTATCCATAATTAACTACATTTTAAGTAATTTTATAAGGAATACTAAGGTTTAAATGTATACATTGCAAATTTAAAGCTTATATATCAAAGTATAAGTATTTATACCATCAAACCTTACGTAATTTTTTGCTGTGAATCACATTAGATATATTAATTAATGTCTATTTAATTTTGATTTTATGACAAAACGATACGTAATTATACATAATTTACACGATAATGTAGAGATTTAATTGAGAGAATCCACATTCATTTGTTTTCATCGATCACTGGTCATAGATTTGTTTACAATATATAAATGGAAATTAGTTTGATATCAATTTCAATTGCTTTCGAATAATACGAACTTTACGATCGCTTATTAAAGTTGGGTCGCTCGCCTCTCTCTCTGCAATTGTATCATTAATTGTTCTCCATCCGTCTCCGAATAATCAAACCAATTTATAACTTTTCGGAGATCCTTCTCTATTGGAAGCAATTAATTTCTCCCTCCTAAGTTACGAAAATTAATAAAGTTCCCACTTCATTTTTTTCGGTACCTTATTGGGGATCAGTAGTCATGGGGATGACCTCTCCCACGCGAATGACCCGAAATATCGAGCACGTATCGTGCACTCATCGCAAAAGAACGTCCTTCGATGAGGTTAACATAAATGCGCCACCTTGGCAAAAATAACCCACTTTTCCCTCGACGTCGATAGTCTTAAAGAGGAAGTACCCATGGCTTCCTCTGCGCTAGCGTTATGAAGGGCACATCGGCTTTAGTATGCTGGCATTCATGATGAGCATCTCTCCTGCTAAAATGCTTTCTCACTTTCACTTGAAGAGTGCATGATGGTATCTAGGCATAGTTACTTATCTCCAAATGATTATATTCCACTGTTGCTACTAAAGGGAGTTCATGTAATGTTTTGAGGTTTAAAGGTGTAGAGATACTTTTTCTCTCGATTTTCTGTAACGAATTTTAAAAAGATTCCGAGAAATAGAAGAAAATTATTTTTGAAAAATTGAATCGTTTTATCTTAAAGTTACAGCTGTAGAAGTGTACCTTTAAGGACGGACGTTGCTTGTATGCTAATTATTGAATTATTTAGATATGGTTTGGGAGGCTCGTTTTAATGATTTATAATTCATTTTTAAAATTCTTTTAATTTTTAAACTTACATCTTCTTCTTATAAAGCTATTCATATGTCCATAGTAATGATGTATACAACTTTAAGAACCAAGATTTTAGAAATGACTTACAATTTTTTACGATTACGATTAAGTTACCGTTCAAAATAGATACTTCGAGATCTTAAAACTGTGTTATTTAATTAATAAAAGTGTTTGGTACAATAATTATGGCAAAGATCTCTTACTCAATTTTTCTAATACTGGAATAGGTAAATGTGTAATATCACAGATCTTACTGAACTTATTTAATCTATGGTATGAAATGAAATCGTTTTCGAATCCTAAAGTAGTCTAACTTGGATTCATGTAATTACCAAGTCATTTTCTCAGATTCTATTAATTCCTCATGTCCTTCCGTATTAGTCCTTTGGGATAGGAATAATCGGACCTTTATCGATTGGTCATCGGGGGACTTCCTGACCAATCACAGACCGTATAATTCCTTTCATCGCCTCCCGGAAGACACGTCTCTTTTACTCCTTTTTAATTGGCGGTCTGGTAGCCTTTTACTGAGAAAATCATCCGTTTACCCTCCGTCTCCATGGTGCTTCCTTCAACATTGAATCATCCCTCCACCACAATGGAAACTATTTGTCGGAGAGCGTAAAAATAATGCTTGGAGATAGTGAAAGGAAGTAACGCCGAAAGTGAAAGGAAGTACCGTCGAAAGTGAAAGTACGTCACGCCTAAAGTGAAAGGAGGGTTTTATGAGGGATGATTGTGGCGTAGTTTAGTTAGACGGAGTGTTTTTGGAGGATAGATGGTCCTCCATGGAGACAGAGGGGTGGGGGGGTTCCTCAGCCTTTTTGAGTGCGATTGAATGGTTTTGGAAGAAACGACGGAGAGAGGACAGCAATGGATGTGCCGAATGAGGGAAGGAAATAATCGGTGAAATGGATTGAGATGTCTCTCGGTTGAAAGGAGGATTGGGTTTGAGGAAACGCTGAGAAAATAACGACGGGTTCATTCAACGCCGTCGTCATGGTGATTGGGCCTTGAATTATTTAGGCTGTAAAATATCGCTCAGAATAGGTTTGAAAACTAATGTGAATGTAAAGATGGATACGATGTATTTCTGAATAATTCAATATAATTGTTGAATAGTTCTGCAAGTTAGTTTTTCACTATTTAAGATCAGTAAATATTGTCGTCGTAGTTCATTGATTTTAATTTTATACTCATTACTGCTGTTCTATGTTATTTATGGCTTAGATTTTATGTAAATGAGCTAAGGATTATTATTTAAGTTTTAGGGTTATTTTTAATCCTTGTTAGATATTCTCGTTTATTTTTTTTGCACTCGGAAATTATTCTTTGGATATATAATAGAAAAAATCGTGTCCTGAAACTAATTGCTTTAATCTTTTTATTTAACGAATTGTTGACTTGGATTCATCAAGGGAGAAAAATTTCCTAGGACAAAAAATAAATAAATTACCATACTGAATTGTCCGTATCACTGCCGTAAACTTTAAATTAATACTCTCCCTCATAATCTTCACGTCAAACCGTTTCCGTGGAGACACATTTAAAGATAGCGTACAAAAACCCTCGCAAGATATCCACCGTTTCTCTTCTTGGGTCTAATGTTGCATTCCTCAACTTCAGAGGCGTTAAATCACCCTCCAGATAAGACCGCACCAAGAGTGGATCGTAAAAAAATGCGGTCACTTAAAATAGAGATTTTTCATTTGGATAACTTCAGCAGGTCGACTGCACAAAATGGTACGTCCAAAGGATACGGAAGAAAATTTGGTATTTTTTTATCGCAGATGTGCCCTTTTTTGCTATTCATTCTTTCCCTCTCTTGGAGTTGGATATTTTCAAGATTAATTGAAGGTGAAACGAGTTCAACAAAAAGGACTGGGGTGAATTATTTTTATTTCCAGCGGAAATTAAAGGATAGAATGAAATTTATTTTGGTATTATGCTGCCATGGTGAAGTTTATTCAATTATTCATTGTTGATATATTATAGGACTAGAATTTAATTGAGTGACCTCATTTGACGAAATTCATGGTCTAGATGAAATATTTATAATTAATATAAATGTAAATTTAATATATATATATATATATATATTAAATTTACGAGTATTTGTTGATTCTGAAAACATATCTAAACTAGTGATACTAGGTTTAGATTTAGGTCAATGTATGATTGTTGTATTATAGGTTAATCGTAAGAGAGGTTTTGTAACACTAAGATTAGATAAAGGTGGTATTACTACAGGTATTTCTTTTATTCAGTGTTATTTCAGGTCTAGAATTGTGATAGATAATAGACAAAATGAATCGAGATCCATATTATACCTCATATCCTCTTGTGTGGTACCTCCAACAATAGCAGCGTATTTGCTAAATTCGCGAAAATTCACCCGTATTGCGATTTTTCAGAAACACCGAAACTGCGAAAAAATTCGTTTCCCACTTTAGGAAAGAGGTAATCCGTTCATGAGATGAGCTTCATTTCGCAAAAAGCGAAACTAGAAAATGACCAAGGAGTAGAGAGAAATGCAGGCAGATTTCCTGGAGGAACTCAACCGGCTAGCAAGTAATATCACGAGACCTTTTTCTCTTATCTACGAGAATAGGGCAAAAAACGTCTTTCTGGGACACAATCCCATCCCGCTCCATTTCCCTCCTTATTTTGCAGAAGAATTCAGAAGGTTTTTCTAGGATTTTTGAAGACGCAGTAGTTTCAGTCCAAAGCTTCCAGTTTTGCTTTATTCTGCTCCGAGGGAGAATGGGATATGTCTTCCATACCTTTCAGAAGGATTGCTTTATTATGCGATCGTAAAGAAGTGGACATAGTCTAGGGCTCCGTCTTTAAGGGGTTGGAAACTTATTTGGATGACGATACTCGTTCGGTTTATGAGCTCTGCAATGTACGCTGTCCTACCCTAAAGGCATTGAAATCTTTAGAATGAGAAGAGATTATTTCTAATCATTTCCTACGGCTGCTTTTCTTAATGCATAACGATTGTAAAGTAAGAATTGAAATACGTCTGAGACGAGGGTAGATATTTCGTTATCGACTCGGGAATTAAGCAGTTTTCTATTGATGTAATTGCCACAATAGGCTGATAGAGCTTATCGCGCAGATATATCGAGTAACCGCTTATATAATACTAAAATTGAGTTTTATATTTTATTCCGTATTTGACTATCTACGATTGTTTTTCATATCCATTTCATTTCAGAGTATCGGCCGTTATTAAACCTGTAATATGATTTAAAACGAGGGAGAATCTTTTCTAATTACGATAGATAATCAAAATATAAAAGGTTTCTGTATATGAAAAGTTATTTACGAAAATGTTTTCTTTGGCGGCAACGAATTTTTAAACAATTTCGCACGGTTTCCTATTTTTGAAAATAATGATCTCATCACAGGACTTAGGAATTGAATGAATTCCATGTGGTCCTCATTGATTGTTGTAATGACCTATTCCTCTAATATAACGGTTTAGTAGATTGCAATTCCATTTTATTCCAAGTATTAAATTGGAATTAAACTCTACAAAAATATTGATTGTTAAGGGAACTAAAATGCGTCGATTTATCTTATAACCTAGAAAATCCTCTTGATATGTTTCGACGACCTACTCTCGCTTTTATATTCGACATTCAGTAAACTACTGCGCTATAGCTGAATAGAATTAAGTGCCATTTATTTGCAGTTTATTCCATAAGCTTCAGCTAATTAATTATTGAAATACACGTGAAATATAGAAGCGCCATTTAAATTGGTAATCGAATGTGTGGTTTAGAAATCGAATGCATGGGAAAATGTGTTTCAGTTAATGAGATTATTTTTATCAATACTCCTATTGGCCCTAATCGGTTAACGATATATTTTCCAGCTGAATCGTGAGCCATTTGATTTATCATGTTGCGTGGGCGAGAAAAATTTATTAATACATTGCAGTTTGTCTAGCAAATTCATCCTATTTCTCACTGATAACAAAGGTAATTTTATCTCTAGGTAATCGAATGTTTTTGTGGAGAGTGTTAGATTTGGTCTCATTAAACCAATAAAAATAAATTATTCTATTGGTATAACGTCCAAAATTTCCGAGTTTTCATTGATAATGGCTACCATCAAAAGATATACCTTGAATTCGTATCATTCCACAAATAATGAACTATTTTAGATTAAAATTTAAAATCATGAAAAAAGTTTCTTAGTTCAAAGCCATGCTAATCTCCCCTAAATATAGTTTAATGACTATTTAACTAATCGAAATAATTTTGAAATAGATAACAAATAATGTTAAGTGCAAAGATTGGTGTATATTATTGGTAAAACTGCTGCTAAATATAATGATTTATTTAAGTGAGTTCAGCTCTTTTGTATCTCAGTGATGTGTCTGTACAACCACGTGAATAATATTAACAACCAAGAAGAAAGTAACGTAGATCCTTATGCTCGATAATCAGGGATCTAATGCTTCCTTCAACCTTATCAAATCTCATTAAGGACTTCCTTCAAAAGATAAATTCCCTTTCTAATTACAGAAATCGATTTCACTTCGTTTCCTCAAGGATTCCATCGCGAATTTCTCCGACCTTCACTTATCTTGCATTTTGCATCCTCGGGCCTATTTGGTTGTTTTATTCACGGGAATTAAGCGTCCTCTTTGAAGTTTTCCGCCTCTAAATTGGTCAAAAGAATCCGCAAAAGCGAGCGAATTAGGAGAGATAATCTCATCGCAGGCGTGGAAAATTTTGCGCTATCTTCTATGAGGAAGTACTCTTCGACGAACTGAATGAAAACTTTCCGAAGGTTCTTATCCGATAGTTTAAACTTTTCGAACGTTATGAGAAAAGTTAGGTATCCATTCCTTAGTGCATTACTGTGTAATATCCGTTACGATACCTTGGTTCATTTCCCCTCCGTTTATTTCGATCCGTTGCCTAGATACTGTATCTTTACACTCACTCTAAATGGTGTATTTATTCAGTACATTTATATAGCATATTAATTGTTTGTTGAAAACTATTTTATTGGAAGTTTTATCTTATGCTACCTTTCACGTACACACTTAAACAATATATTGTGTTTGTGATCCCTTTTCATTACAAATTATAGCGTTTCTATGTAATAGTTAGTGGTTGAATCGTAAACAAAACTATTCGCTCATGCATGGTTGTAGAAGAGTTGATTATGATTAGAAATAATCTGACTAAACAAAAATTTATTGCAACGTTATCATAGGGAAATTTGTTAGTTTCTTCTTGTTACTAGAGAGTGGAATGTATTTTTTTACCTCTTGCTTTAAAAATATCCCTAAAAGAAAAGGCCCTGGAGACATGAAGGAATCTAATGAGATAAATTTGTGTGTTTTATTCTATTTATGAAAGTTACTAAAATCCTTTTATAAAGCCGTCATTTCGAACTTATTGTGCAAAATATTTTGTAGCTTTTCCAGTGGAAGTAATGAGATTTGCAAATTTCAACTACCTCACTCACTATCGTACCTCATTCCCTCTGAAATATCTCTTGATAAATAACGGAGAAAGTATGGGAATCATAGCGGCCTTCGGGTTGAATACTTTTCCAGACATAAAAGAATAAGTACTTCATCTTCTTTGCGAAAAGACATTTATTTCCCTGATCCTCATACTCGAGCTATTCGCGGCCCTTCCTCCTATTTTGGGGAATCCTAATTGGAATATGAAATCCTCTTTGGCATGGCAGACCTCGATTAATCTCTCTCCCTTTCTTTAAAGCGGTTTAAATCAGCCAAGGGTTTTTACCCTTTGCCATGTTCGACCACTCCCATAAATTTCCCTCGAGTTTTTTAATGGGTTTTCCAGTTTTAAAGGATTGCCAACGGTGTTAAGAGGGATTCCTTATGCATGCTTAATCACACCGATGTTCCATCCTTTTGAGAAGGACGAATTGTTTATGAAATCGCTCTTTGAGGCGTATTTTGGCCGAATTTCTTCTTTCCAATCATTGTTGCGGTTACCCAGGGAATATTCCATGGTGTGTTTGTTTTGTTAGGAATGATTGTTGGAGAAATTTCATTGTTTATTAAATTCTTACTTATAAATAATAAAAAATAAGGCATTTTTTAATCTAAAGAATTGTGTGTATTATAAATTGGTATTCTTTGAATCTTTGTTTACATAATTTTTATTTAATTTAAGTAAAGATGATTTTATAAGTTATTTCTAGAGTTTTACTTGTTTATAGACAAACCATGCATTTTATAAGATGTAAATATTCTGTGATGTTAGCTAAGCGGTCAGTTTCTGCTGCATTTTAGTAATCACATCATTCTTTTGTTTCCTAATATCATGGTTCTTTAACGAAACAAAAGAATTGTATTTTTTTAGCTTCAGGGAATTAGTCGTATGGGTAAACTGTCCAAATTATACTTGAAATGAGCTTTAAATCCTCAGTTTCAATCCTATTATCCTTAAACCTCGATTATCAAGATTAAAACAGGTTACTCTAATGTAAATTTAATTGCATAATTTCCATTATCAGTGTAGTATTAATGAGGAAAGACTGAGTTACATCCAAAAATTTTTAACTCCGCGTTACAACTTAAGCCCTTACTCACGGAGGATGAAAATCCTGGGATTTCGTGAGGGTGATTAATTGTTTGAGATCCTAGAGTAATCCTTTGTAATTAAATATTTTAACGCGATTTTATACGGAAAAGTGAATTCAAATTAGAGTTTTGTTACGCAGTTTGAAGTTAGTCGTTTGTCGTATCATTTAAATGCCGATTGTTGTAATTAGGATATATTTATATTATTTTTTCGTTTTTAAATGAGCTGTAATCGTAATGGTTAATATGTCTTTTTGAAGAATAGATAATCATGAAGGTAATTACTCTAGGAAGAAGGAATTTATTATTAACTTAGCGAATGGAGGAATTATAAAATAGTAATTATTATAATATTATTAATATAACAATTTATAAATTTCATAATACCTTTATAAAATATCATTTAAACAAGGAATTATTTATTTATTTCTTGATAGATTTTTCATACGTGTTCATAGAATAAATACTTTCTCTGGAGAAGGCGTATTTTGATTGATGTATGATGCTTACAATTGTGTGCGTCGCAAAGAAATTGCTGTGTAACTAAATAAATTAATGGTGTATCATATAAAAAGAACTCAAAGTTACTCATGTGTAATGAAAAGAGTAGTTTTTCACTGCCATCTGGTCCAAAGGATGACAAATCTTATAACACCCGGAGGGAACGCGATTAGAATCCGATAAGGGTGGACAAAATCTCTATCGAGAGGTCTTTCTAATAGAAACCTATGGACCAAAATTAATTGTCCGCAAACCGACCTAAAATTAAGCTTCGGAGACATCCCTCCCTCCATCGCCCACCAAAACCTATTTATCTTCCATTTCTACACCCATTTACACCTTCTTTGTCTCATCCATTCCTAATTAATTCCACTCCACCTTCGCCAACAATTCACCTTCCACCATTCCTCCTCATACACTCCCCATTTTCTCTTTCGTCTTCTCCTTCGTCTATTCGGTCATTTCCTGTCCGAACTCTTCCTTCCACACTTCCGGAGAAAGACCCTTCCCTCGCCCTTAGTAACCCTAACAACCCCATATTTACCGCTTTTTTTTAATGTCTAGTTCCCCTTTCTCAGAATATGAGGGGATTTTCGGAGGTTGCGTAGGGAACCTTCGGAGAAAAGGAAATGAGGTCATGTAGAAAGAACGGGGAGAGAAAATTAGGGAAAAAATAGATGACTGATGAAGAAAATGAGGGTACGCGAAGGTAAAAGGTAACTCGATCCAGAAAGAAGTTATGGTGCCTTCTTTCAGATGTGTCCGTCGCCATAGCGACCCTTTCCGCTGATGGTGACGTCGGGAGAAAGGTGTATCGTATCCAAATTCAATAGCTTTTTTCCTCAGTAAAAGGTGTATATTTTCAAAGATAATGTACGAGACTGTCTGTGGGGTTTGCTTTTCCTGAGGGTTTTCTTTTCTGATATTCATTAATTTCGTTGATATTATATCCAATTATTTCGGAAGGTAACTTATATCTTTATAAGCCTTTTTATAATAAGTTAAGGAAGATTGAATTGTAGACTCATTAAAACTTATTAATTAAAGAAGAATATTACGGAGACCAAGTTTTAGATCGCAATTATATCGTATATTAAGTTTAAATAATCTTATATCTCGATTTATTCCGTGAAGAGTAATGTATAGATTTAGACTGTGATTATTCAGGTTTATTTTTACCTGAAATATCAATCATGTTTTTGCACAAACGCTGAATATCCTCTAAACATATATTTAGTTTCTTATTATATTTCCTCTTTCAAGGTAAATTAAAGTAATATACGCATAAGAAATTTCTTTCCTTATAATTAACCAAAGAGGAAAATCGAGTGAATTGCTTTCCCTTGATGTAATGCTAAAATGGTATTTCTTGATCTTCCAACGAACTACGTATTTCAAGCCCAAAATACTTAAGCTATTGATCTAATTCCGTCCTCTAGTTCAGCTCGAGATGCATTTCAGAGTAAATTAAAGCTGAGGAAGAAATTGGTGTTTAATTATAGCCCCCGAAGATGAAAACATCATCCTTCTGAAGTCTTTCGTAGGTGACATGAGAAGACGAGGAAAAAGTGGGAATTCTGAAAGGAGAGGGAGTGTCAGAAACAAAAGAAGAGATGGAAAGAGATAAGGAAAATCTAGAAAGGGTGAAGCATGTTCAAAAAGAGACGCTAATAAAGAGAGATGTTCAGAGATAGAAGAAGGGCTTTGAGGAAATTGTGAGGAGAGCTGTCCAAGAGGGCTGGTTAGTCAAGGGGATGGATGAAAGGAGTTGGTAAAGTTTGAAGGGAAATCTTTAAAAATGGAGGTGGAAATGTGACAGGTTCTAAGATGCCCTTAGAGTATAGTAGAATATTATCAAAGCTGAAGGCAAGGAAGAAATTTTGAGGTATTATAATATCGAGGAATTTTATGTCTTAATATGTATTGCTTCCTGGGCTTACGAATTATTAGGTTCTAAATTTTTTTCAGTACGATCGAAAGATAAAAGATTGATTTTAATTTAGGATTGAGATAAAGCAAATGCAATAAGGGAAACCCGAGTTACCGTAGCAAGTTGATATATTTAAGAGTTGAAGTTAATGTGTTTTACGACTATAAAATTTTACTATTTCTCCTATCAAGGTTTGAAATTTAAACGAGTACGATTGAAAATGCAGCTAGAGTTTTGTGGGATGTGTCTATGATGATAAAATTCCTTTTCATCTCCTATATACCCCATTGACCAACAAATAAAGCAATATATATTCATCTAGAATCCATTAAAGCTCAATTTCTTTACGTATTGCCAAAGTTCTTAACTTCCCTCTCGTGTGTATCTCAAGCCTTTCAGCTTCATATCTCCAGTCATTTCGGCATAAGCTGATACCTCATAAAGGTGACATTTGCTTTTATAGAAATCCGATAAACGCGTCCCACTCAATAGAGCGAAACACTTCCCTGATAACCAAGTCGCTTACGGAGGCCTAAACCTATGCAGAGTGCCATTTCGCTAAAGACAGCGATATCCATTCTGGAGCACCTCAGAATTTCAGCGCAGATCAGCGACACTTTCGCCAAAGGATGCAAACGGCCGAGTCCAGCAATAACGTTCACTTACGAAGACGCTTATCATGGGAACGGTTTCCATCGAAACCGCAGAGGATACACCCACAGTTTCCTAAAGGACTTCTCATAAACGTCGGCTAGATCAAGTCCGTGGAACGTGCGTGTAATGGACTGTGGGTGGAGGAATTCACGGCCAATTTCACGTAGCCAACGAGGCAAACATTGCATTCCCGCGTCGCTTAGTTCTCTTGTTTTCCCGTCTATCGGATTATCATTTGGTTCCTTCCTCCGTCGCTTTATATTGGCTCTCCGAACTGTTTTTGTTCAAGTTTCTTGCCTCTATCGTTTGCGTCGTCTTCTCTTAGTTTCTCTTTGCTCGTTTTTCTATTTTCGTATTCCTATTTTTTGTTTCGTTTTGTATTAGAGTAATGTAGTTGGGACGTTTGTTGGTATTCGTCGTAATGAAGAAATAGGACTTTAATTTATAGCAAACCCTGCGTTTTTTAAAGGTAGCTTATCGAAATATCTTGATATTTAATTTCCTTTTAGTTTTAAGAATTTTTATCGTTTATCGCTGAATTGAACACGATTTATATTTTTAACATATCTTCCCGTTATTTTCTCTTAAACTTTTTTTCGACTTCTTGCTTTTATTTTAGCTGTTGCTTAATATTTTAGAATTTCTTCATCTATAAAGTTTTAAATTTTCCAAACAATTCCCTCCTATTCCAATGTTAATGCCTGCTCATTCCTAATGCAAAATTGTTTTTATTCACATCATAATTCTTACTTTATTCTTTATTATTACCGCTGTTAATTTTCATGAGTGGAATTATTACCTCAGCTCTTCTGTTCGTCTCAAAGCATTTATCAAATTAAAATTATTTCTAGTGAAAAAAGTTTTCCAATTGATCACAATTCTCAGAAGATGATAGTAGATCTTCTAAGGACTTAATCACTCCCGAGTAGCGTCTTGACGCCGAGGGCATCTAACGTAAGGAAGGGGTATCACAAAAACAGACAAGATGTCTTCGGTGAACCTACGAATTAATTTTAGATTATGGAGAAAGTGCCATTCCTCTTGGACCACCTTCAAGGCCATCCTAATTGGATTACTTTACTCTCTGAACTTTCGATTATCCATGCTAATGAGAATGGATTAGCCTGTGAAATCAGAGAACACATATAATCAATACTTTTATTCGTTTCAATAATTGTTGTCCTTGGAAACAATAGCGTAGATAATGGGTTGAAAAAAATCTTGTTAGGATGATTGTTGGAATTCATTAGTTTCAGATCCATTATTTCCAGAATCCATAGCGAACAATTCGAGCCAAGTAATTGTGAATACGCAATAGGAGTAATAAAGCAGTGAATCGTGGTATAGTCTCGAGAGAGATCATTTTCCATTAGAGGTATCGTTCTAAAACGCTTCGCGAATTACAACGAGAAACCCTCGACAACTGTGGTTCAACCAATCCCCGTAGAGGGTGCCTTAACGATGTGCGTAAAATATGAGTTAATCGCCGAGGGGTCGAGAAAGTACCTGTTTTTGGTCCATGAAGCCTCTTCCCAGCATCCAACTCTCTGTCCATCAATTGAGGCATATCTCTAGGATTTAATTTCCGATGGGTTTATGGGTGTTTTCTTATTGGATAGGGAGCGGCAGTTTTGCGTGGTTGGAATGAGTTAGGGTTCGAAGGGTTGAATCTCATCGTTCCGACTATTGAAGTTGATCGAGTACGTGTTATATCCGCATTAATGTGTTGGTTAATAGTATTGCTCAGAAAATGTATTACATTAGGTGGAAATTGCTTTTGCTATGATGTATAATTTGGCTTCTTTGATAACTAAATGTGTAGCTCGTTTTCCCACGGTGAAAAATGTCTTATGTTTCTTGTATTTGAAATTGAATAATATAAAACCTTACCTATAGAAATTGTATTAAAAATTCTCCTCATACATTAGAACACTACTCATACTCAATGATTCTTGTACGTGGAAACTGTAGAATTAGTCAATGAACGATAGCTTATGATGTGTATGACTAGCTAACTGCCAATTTTGCTTTGCAATTTATCAATATTTGCTTTACATACTTAATAGCTAACTGATTTGGTATAAATTTAGAATAATGTTCATCGTAGGTTATTTAGACTAGACTAAATTCAGAATGATAGTCCTTTAAAATGAAAGACCGTTTTAAGTTGATACTTTTTGCTTTCGAATCTATTGTTTAACACCATATGTTCTCCAGTATTATGTACTGTAGAACATTAAACCGGCGCAAACATGTCGTAAAATTCCAACGCATATTCAAATTTTTGGGCTTATTATTCAGCAATATGTTTCAGCAAGTACGTCACGGCTCGTTTAAGCTTTCTTGGAAGCAAAATTTCGCAAGTGGAATTCGCAAGCATTCACCGTTGCATTCAATTCAAATTCCGTGTACCTTCCTTAGCTCCAACGACCGCTTGAATTAATATTTTTTCGGCTGATACGTCGTTTCGCGGGAGACGATTATGTCCGCAAAATATTCGTTTGCCTTCAGAGATGCCTGCATGTGGATTTACATATGCAAGCCGGCGTTCGGGAAGGCGGTGTGTCGCGATGAATCTGCAGGTGTATTATTTTGGTACCTCAGAAGGAAAAAACATCCGAAACATAAATTGTCGTCCTCGCTAAATTCAACGGCAAACATGTGCTCATTCTCCCGCGAATTAACGTCGCAAATTGCAATCCCAACAAACACCGCTGCGATTCGCGCATCAGCTTTCTTCGCCAGTTAGCGAAGTTTCGCTAAAACTTTATTTTGGGAATTCCTGAGGGCGTGAGTATGAGAATTCCTCCAAAAAGGATTTGCTACCTCGAGCGCTCTTTTATTTTCCCTAAGCGGCTCAGGAGTGGTGGATAAATTCTTTCGTTCCATTTTAACGTCCCTTTCTCATCCACTTTTCGAACTTCTTTGAGGCTTTTCTCTTCGTCTCCAAGGGTTTCCTTTTTTTCATACTCTTTCTCCATCTCCTGTGTGTTATTGTTCCTTTAAGTCTTTTGTTTGTTTTTTCACATCTGTTGTCTAAATATCGTTCGTTACCATGCTCAAACAATGCTCGTTGGTGGTTGATTTTGACTCGTAACCTAGCAACAATTTATTTCTTATTCTTTCTTTTTGTGAAGCTTGTATTGTCTCAGTGATGCTGGGAATTTTTATCGAAACATATGGTGTCTGGTAAATTTCAAGTTATTTTAGGTACATTTTGTTAATTTTTTGTCTTCTTATACACTACTGCATGTACTGTTAATCGTGCTTTATCATTAACAGTTATTGCTATTTTTCTTTCGTCTCGTAATATTTTTTACTCACTATTTATTCTTCTTTATGTATATTCTTTCCTGCTTATATTTCAATCTCTTCGGGTTGCTAGGCTTTCTTAATTCAGTTAAACTTGATCCTCTCCTACTTTAATTAATAAAGGGATAATTCTTAAGATATGTTAGCTCCTAAAGGATCTAAAATATTTAAGTACCTCTGAATGGTTTTCATATTTTATTATGGTGTCTCCGATCATCTGATATTCATTAACTTTCCTTCCTTTCCTTTTCAAGAGACTATTTTCCCATAATAAATATTCCATCTCAAAATAGGATCTTCTAGTTAAGAAGGAAGGACGACGACCTCATCCTCTTACCTTTCCAATAGAATTAAGGATCCCTTCCTAGCAAACACGCACTTGCTCAGATTGGCAAACTATCCGCCTACGTCCTAAGGATTTGAAACTTGCTCCGTAGGCAGTTCTAGTTCAGGCGAGAGAACTGGCTTACTTTCTATCCATTAGTTATTTGTAGTTGATAGTCATCTGTCATCCTGACTGCTTCCCTTTTAAATCCTTCTATGTCCTATCGCATCTCATTACTTTACGACCTAAAGATAGAGTTTATGCTCGAAAGAAAAATACACGGAGCTTTTATTCAACATAACTTTAATTTACGTTAAAATTTCTTATTTACCAATAATTTATGTACTGAAATAAGTGTTAAATAGTGTAATTTATAATTTATAATTTTTTTTGTTTTAAGGACGTTATGATTTGAGGTTTAAGTAAATATTGTAAACATATTCTATACATACTTCGTTTTTATGTTCTTTAAGTTTATTACATAATATTTTATTTATAATTCCCTTATTCGAATTCCTTATTTGAATTCCTCTAGATTATAACCAGATTATATTAGATTTAGATAAGAATATTTTAAAGAATTCTCGATTGATTACGATCACATATGGTAAAATTTCCACGGACGTAATCAGATGCAGTATAGTGCATATTTTCAACATAATGTTACTTAACTCAGGCATGCTAGTTCTATTTATTTTATTCAAATTATGAATTAAGTTTCTATCATGTGAGCCAATATTTTAAAGAATTGTCTCTCTCTTCTTTACTTGAACCTCTGGAAAAAAAGTACATTTGAAACGATGATTAAAGAACTTTTTCCTTTTCGAAACTTCACGTTTTCGTACATTACGTACAACATCGTATTTATACGTAATGATTATAAACGTTTATACGCATACGCACATCATCTCATCCCTTTCGAAGAACAGAAAACTCTAAGTATAAACAAACCAACTCCTTTGTTTACGCCGTCAAGTGGCGTATCCAAGGGAAATTTTCCCAACCCCTACCATAAAGTGTGGAGGATCTTCTCAAGGAGTTAATTTAAGGTTCGAACCTCGGACGAGCTATCCGCATTGTGTGACGTGAACCACATAATACACGCGTCCCTTTGATGTGGCCGCATTTAGAAGGTTAATCAAGCAGGCGGAGAAGAAGCAATCCAAGGGCTTTAGAACGTCAAATGACGCGATTAAATCCGTTACATTATGGGCCTGGGGTCGAAACAGAGGTCGCGTGCAAACTGAAGTAAACAGAAGAGAATGGGATTAACAAACAAGTGCCATTTCATATTCCTCTGTGTCCCTTCAAATGAGTGTAATGGTCATATTTCAACCATGTTGCATTTGCTTCATAAACACGTGTGCTTTGAAGTTTTCCTTTGTCAATTTATAGACGGATTATTATTTTCCATTGAAAATATTAGTGGGTTTTTTTTAAGACTTTTATAATAAATTTGATTATGATCTATGGATCTTGCATGTGTTACTGAATTGCCCAAATTAAATTCGAGTGTTCCAGTTGTTTTGAAGGAATCTAATGTTTTATCGAAGAATAACTATTTTCTCATTTACATTGTTATTAAAAAATACTTATAAATATTTAATTTTCAATCCATCCAATAATATATATATATATATTTTCTTTATTGAGTATTTCGATGTATGTAGCATATAATCCATTTGTTATTTCGTTACAATCGTCGTTTCGCTTCGATTGGTTATTTTTTATGATCTCATTGCATCATTTCTCTTTTCAATCATATTTGCAGAAATTTATTATTTATTTTCTTCGTATAATGGAATTACCCTTTTAAATTTATCATTTTTTTATTATATTCTCTTACATTATCATTAAATCCAATTATATTTTTGACGAAGTTTATTCCTGGCGCTGAGAATTTTTTGTCGTTTATTATTTATTATAATTTCCATGCTTTATTCATTCATTTTTATCTGAATGTATTATTTTTTAACCAATCACAATGTGATACAAATTAGATTTGACATCGATGAAGCCCTGTTGTTAACGTTTCGCTACATATTCATAGAGACACAATCTGCTAGTATTTAAGAATAGAGCCAATAGACCGCAAAAAACCTATGTACGCATAAATAACACCCCTTTCACCATCGTTTCCATGGAAGCCGAAAAATGTCCGCGGGCACATTACTGATGGAAATCACAGATCAACGTCACAAAAAATGGAAGTCCAATGTCTATTCAATCCTGTAAATTCGCAGGACACAGTTTCGCTTCCACGGCGTCGGAAACAAGAGTGAAATCACGCGTTTTAGCGCACGAAAATCGCACGCACGAATTGCCCGCTTCGACGGACAAAGGACGTGGAAAAAAGTGTGAAAAAAAGCTTCCGGAATTTCCAGCCGTACGAAAATAGCGGGGAATTAAACGGGAAGATAAACAAAAACATGCCAATATCCGCGATGCCAAAACACGGGAAAGCTTCCCAAATTTCACGGAGGCCGTCAAAAAGTCGGGATATTTTTTCCGCTCAATCAATCCCGATTTATTTCCCGTCATCCTCAGCGTGTTTCCTCAGTTTTTGTCAGAGTTTTAATTTTTTAAAAAATCCTTTCCTCTCTGTTATGCTCTGCGATTGTTACCACGCGTTGTTTATGGAAGGGAAACTTGTGGATTGACTTTAAGTTTCTATGTTCGCTGTGCTGATAGTTATTAAGTACATGCTATACCAGTCTTTTTAGTTGGTGATGTATACCCAATATTTGCCGGTGTTTACGTCAGTTGTTGAAATATACTAAATCTAAAAAAATATACTAAAGCTAAAAATCGCATTTATATTATGGCTTTTATTGCAAGTGGCTGAAATATAGCAGAAAAATTTTACTTTTAGATTTGAAGTTCTTTATAGATAGGGATATATTCTTCTTTTTCACACCTGATCGCTAAATTATGCTCTATGTATTATAGCTCTACTTTTAATTTGCTGAGTATACCCGTTGAAGAAATGCACTTCAATTTTGTATACTTTATATTAAAAGAGAGCAACCATATTAAGTCAGTCTGTTAAAATTGATATTCGAAAATATAAACGATATTATTTCGTCCGCGGGTAAACATATTTTATCGATAAACCTTCAGAGTCCACTTGCTCTTTACCAATCCCTTAAAGTCTTTTTTCTTTCAATTGAGAGAGAGATATCCCCTCCAAACAAAACCACCCATTAAAAAGCATCCGCAATTGTTCTGGGTATCCCTTCCGTACATAATGAATCGAGAATAGAACTCCACCATTTCGTTCTCTTTCAGAAAGCGAAGTTCCCGATCTTTTTGACAGTCTTTTGTCGGCGTGCGACCCCTTTTGTTTGCGTCTCCAAGGCGACCCAAATCGCGAGGGAAACAAAAGTGTTCGATCGATTGGATGACCCATTTCCGAACGTGCTAACGCGATGGCGTTTCGTTTCTTTTTTGTACGAAGACACAAAGAAGAAGAGGAAGACGCTCCCTAACGACGGCAAGATTCAAGGCACGTAGAGCAGTTCAAGTGGTGGTCGATGGAAGAAGCAGGACTTTGATTCCCAAAGCTTTCGTTTCTCAGATGAGATTTCTCCGATGATCGGTTGGGGTTTTGCTCCAAAGAAAAGTCTCACTGAACTCTTTGGCTTCCTTGTAAAAAGGCTAATAAGGATTTCTGAAGCTTTGAAGGACGCGGTGCTTATGAGGTCCCCGATTAGAGTACTCTGCGGTGCGTTTATCCAATTACTATATAATATTTCTGATCGTAATCTCTTTATATTAATGTGATAAGCGTATTTTTTGGTGGATATAACTCATTTGTTGATCATTCGTTCTATAGAAATTCCACCAGAATCCTCCTAATAGTATTATCACATAATGCAATTCTACTAATGGAGATTATATAAGAAGAGAGGTAGCTAACGATGGAAAAGATTTCTGCAATTTGTTATTACGTTCATGTATTGTTGAGCCTATTTTTATTGGTATGGAAGAATCGATTGACTGTTTTAGATATTCCGTATTTATTCCGTTTTAACTCGTGATATAACCCCTTAAGTTTTCAAATTACACCTGAACACTGTACTTCTTTAGAGCAACAGTTTATTTGTTGTATAATGTCGTCTTAATGCCGACTGTGTTGAATAGTTAATATAAAAATAATCAAAATATTAGCTACCTATTTTATGAAATCATTTCAACGAAATTGGATGTTTAGTTTAAACAATCGATCAAAATATTTCGTACTTAATTCGTTCCCTTAAGCATCATTTCTTGTTCCACTTGAAAGATGAGAGCTATAATCTACTTAGTTCTAGAGTGCCTCCGAAGATTTGTAGAAGAGGATTCGTGGGTCGCAGACAAATGCCTCCTGTGGACCAATCTCGGTGATAGACCAATTCGAAAGTTCTTACCTCAATCCATCTGAGTAGATCTCACCTCGTAGCCATCCTAGATTAAAATGAAAGGTTTGTCTCTCCCTTTAGGAATGAGGTCTTCTCCTATCACTCCATTACCGAGATTGTAGTCGCGCAGGCCTATCATTACAACCTCAGATTTGCTCCCAGGGCGTGCAGTTCAGATTCCTACGGGCGACAGAATGTCTGAATGGGTTGACTCAGCGAAAATGTTAAGGAAGCGTATCTCTTTCTATCTTCACATTGCTTATTCTCTCTTCCACACCGCCATCTACGCTTTCCTCTCCTTTTTCTTAACTTTGCCGACGGTGGAATCATGCCTTGACTGCCTGCAGAGAAATGGCTGCGATTGCTTAATCGTCATTTCCTATATTGACTTTTCTAACTTAAGGTATTGCTATTATAATTCATGTTTTCCTGTAATTTCTATGGCAACGAACTTGCCGAAGAGTTTATATTTATTGGAGTATACATTCAAAAGTACTGATTATTAATTACAATCAATTAAGAGAATAAATTTAGGTGTATTGTATTACACTGTCGCTTATAAAGCTTTAATTGATCATTAAGTGGATAATTTAGATAGTTAATTATCGAATTGTTTACCACAATTCATTGTTGTAAGTCATTAAGCGATACATTGTTAATGATTGTTGACATTGTTTCTTGATTAACCTCTTAGTTTGATTTTATGTTTGTCAAATGATTTTAGCTGTCGAATAGCTTTAATATGACCTTTATACTCTACAATTCACTCTACAAACTTTCTTTGATATCTATAATACTACCCTTTCGGATTTTTCCATCATCTTTCACTTTGAAACATTTTGGAAGTATTTCATTCTATCTTTCCACGTCGTTTTATAATCTAAGGAACGATTTCCGAACAGCCCAACCCACGTGGGTGGATTTCGAGAGATTCTTTTCCAAGTGATAAAAATTCTTCCTCACATCCTCCCCATAATCTCAAAGCAGTTTTCCGTGGGCGTTAAGGAACGCGTGCTCTGATCTCAAGGCACGCGCACGCAAATCGTAGGCAAATGAAAAGCATCGGAAGAACTCTCGAAGACAGGTGAAGCATGGCTTCCTCTCGGAATGTCTGAGAGCGATTCTTCGCCATGTAAATGCTTTGACACCCAAGTTTTGCCGATGCGATCTTTTCTCCTTGAAGTTCCTCGGATTCTTCCGTAGGATGCTGATCAGTCGATATCTCCACAAGATTACACATCGATACTAATTCGTGATGCATATATTCGCGGAACTCAGTCCTTTGTTACGTTTGTTTTGTTTTGGAATCCTTGATTGTCGTGTTTTATTTGTTTATTGACTGATTATTTTATGATATTGTTGTGTTCTTATTGTATTATATATGTTTAAGTAACGTGTAATGATATTAAGGGTATCACATCATTATTGCGCAGATTTATAACAGATTTATATAATAGTTATTGCTAATTATGTAGACATCCATTATTTTATTAAGGAATATTTTGTTAATCCAATGAGTAACGAATATTGTCAACAATAATTTGCAGTGAATGAATATATTTCTCATTTCAGTGCAGTGCAGAAGTATATTTAATGTCTTCAATCATCTTCTGGCATGTATGCAAAATATGCTATAATAAGCTGATTTACATTCCCCTTAAATAAATTTATGGTTCAAGAATAGAGTTATGCTCTTTTTTCACATATTCCTTCTGGCAACAGTTTTATAATATGATCGCTTACATTTATAACTAAGTACACATGGATAATAGTGCGGAGTTAACTCTTTGCCGAGCTATTACGTAAAAGATGCACAAGAAAACGTCAAACATTCATTATCTGCACGGACTTGCACCTTTGTATTTTCGTTCTTTGTAGTTCATGATTAATTTTTACTGTTCATATCCACTGCGTGCACGTGCACGCACGCACACACGAATGAAAACCGCTGCCCTCAAAGTTATCCAATTAATATCGCAGCAGGTTTAATTCGCAAACTTTGTAACGTGTCCTTTATCTTCACTGGGATACACATTACGAGAGATGCAAATTCCATTCACTGAGAGCGCTCGACTTAATCCTGTCGGACTCCTTTTCAACGGCACTTCTTTTACTTCCAAACTCCCAAGTACAAATGTTTTCCGCTTCGACCTTAAACGCATAACCACCTGCGGTCGTAAAGTGAATTAACTTGCACGCTCCGAGCCTAGCGTGCTGAGTTTTTCCCGTGCAACACCCGTAAATACAAACCGTTCGCAATACCGCTTCTTCTTAAAACGTCCACCGAAGCAGTACCCAGAGGCTAATGCCGGATTTTATTCACGAGATGGAAGGTTCACAGCTATTCGTAAAAGGGAAGATTGCATTAGGGAGAAGGGAGCGTTACGAAAACCGAATGCGTTTGAGGTAACTGCTTCAGTACGAGAAGGTATTTCAATTGGATTGTGGTGTGAAGTTGTGAAAGATAATGGAATAATTAGGAGGATAGGTTACATCTGCTACTTTTTTGTGCTTTTGAGGATCCCAGGGATAAGAAGTTTTTATCCAACGAGTAGTTCTAGTCGACTGCCTAAATTGTATCCATACGCATGGAAGTTCTGCTTGGCATTTCTGTGCTCTTCTTGAGATGAGAATATAATTAGATCAGTAATATTATTTTAATCCAAGAGTTTTTGAATAGGCTGTTTTTGATGTTACGTAAAGTTTATGTGAATCTATAAAATGTTTAACGGGATTATCGGTGATGGATACGTAGTACGAAAAGTATAGCCTGATATATTTCTGGAAAATATTTAATAAAAACTTAAAAATTTATAGAATATAAATGATACCTAGTATTATTTTAATGAACATATTTGGTATTTCGCTTATATTTTTATGTCAGCTCTCTATTCTCTCAAACAATATTCCTGCATATTTAAAAAACTATCCATCATTTCTATTTTTCGTTTATTTTTATGAGCATAAATTATTTCCATAAGTATATCATTTTAAAGTTATGGTATTGGTTGGAACATTATAATAACAAATACAAATAATGGCACCAAATATAATTTTCAATGAAAACGTAATAAAAGAGAAGTGGTAGAGCTGGTCAGAAGTTGGTTGAATGTTCGCTTGCTAGAAATCAAAAGTCATGTTGAGTTCAAACAAAACGATAGTGCGATTCGTATCACACCGAAAAAAAGAATGCTTGGTAACGAAATGGAGAATTGAATTCCTCGAACGAAATAAACAAATGAAATCCAATCAGCGGATTCCGAATCGAATGGACAAAAAAAGAATAACCGATATCAAGGCGTACGCATTCAGCAAAAAAGAACAGTTTATAAATGACCCCTTTTAGTATTACTTCTCTCTCCAGCGCATGCAATATGAGCAGCATTCACCAACGGCGCCAGAAAAGTGCATCCCTCCAAATGGCAGTGATGCATTCATGGTTAGATAGGGAGAATAAGTCGTCGTCGGAGATTTGTTAACACGGCTCCATTCGACGGCGAACAAAGGAGCATCGTAGTTCGTCGATCGAGTTTTTCGACGCTGCAAAAATAAAGGGCAAAAGGATGCAGCAGAAGCTCTTTGCTTTATCGCGTTTTTCCGTCGTCGTTGGCAACGGGCGTTGTTTACCCTGCCTACAGGGATCTCGGGCATTGATGACTAAGCGGGGATTTATTCGTTTGTCGGGCGATTTTCATTTATTAAAAGCGCGAAATGGGGCTATGAAAGTCGATTTGTCATACAAATCAGGGGTTTTTATTGCGAGCGGTTTTTAGGGAGAATGGTGCCAGATTTTTTTCGGGAAATTTTCGAAGTTTATTTTATTTATTTCCCGAGCGTAAAGTCCGTAATGGGAGAAGAAATTTATTTTCGCGGAGATGGGAAAAATTTTTGCTCGTTTAGTAAATTTCGCGTGGCCAAACCCTTAGAATGGAGGAGATGCATGTTCTCGTTTGGTGTTATTTAATGCGTCCACCACCGATTCCCTTATGTATATTGACTGAAAATACGGGTGTCTGTGGAACAGCATGCAAACATTAATTTAAGGGATAAATTTATGGGGCGGCGGATCATAAAAATAGAATAGGACCTTGGAAATGGTCGGGTGTATTATATGAGAGGCTAACCCTCAATCTACTCTGCAAATAAAGTCATTTATTAATATTATCATTCGGTTTTTTATCCTACTATTTTTCAATGAAGCTTTTCTGTTCTGTACATCAATCGTTTTGAATTACTATTACTCCATCTTGCAATGAATATTCACTGTAATGAACCTGTGATATTTACCTCTTTCTAACCCAAGAGATAATTGATTCACAGCATTTATGTGTTGTAACTCAATATATTATTGTAATATTAATTACGACCCCTCGCCTTTAATTTTCAAATGCTTTGCTTTGTAAAAGGAATTATTCTCATATATTGATATGTATTCTTTCGATTTTTTATACTAATTATTATTTCTTTTTTCAGGTAAGTGCACTTGAATTTCACCCTGCCTACAACTTCCCTTGGCGTACGTAAGTCTGACGGATTTCTTTTGCTTAACTTCCTTAGCGATTTTAATATATTTATAGTATTTTAATATATCTATATAGGCGTCTTTATTATGTCTTATGAAGTCGTTTCAAATTTTACTGATTTCAATAATTTGTATTTAAAGTCGGAGTTCGGATATTTTGTATTAAGAACCTACTTCATGAAGGTACTAATGGTTTCTATAGAAACCTTTTTAAGTTAACAGGGAATATTTAGCGTCAGGTGAATGTTAAAAGGTGGTTTTTGGGGATGTACATGGAAGAAAAGGGCTGACCATTCCGGTTCCTTACTTCCTCTCTAGCATACCATCATTCCAAAGATTCTATTTCTATCTGTATTTTGTGGAAGATTGCCACGATGCTTTCCATCGTATAACTTTGCTTATTGATTTCCATAAATATAGAAGTCGATTATTTATAATTAAACATCATCAACTACGTCTAATTTTTATATATAATTACTGGAATACTATACTTCCACACACTGTCGAATTCTATAAAGAATATGGAATTGAATAATATCAATAATGATCAGAGTTATTCCATTCGCCAATGCTGAAAGTACTCTATATAAAATATGTCAAGCAACAATATATTCAACAATATATTCCCAATTTCCATTATAACGCTATTTAAATTCGTCATGAAATAAAATACTCCAGAAACCTTAGTTTTTAAGGTTCCATTTCGAAATGAATCTCAAGGGAATATTTATTAGTAATATGTGAGTGTATCATAAAGGAATGGATTTTTTTCTCTTTGAATAAACCTTTATAAATGCCCATTTCATTTCATAAAGTGTAACGTTTTAAGTTCATCCAATCCATTTTTCATCATTTGTAACATTCGTTGCAATTTCGCAACTCTGAAGAATTCGGGCCATTCGACCGAATTCAATTAGTGTAATGTACTTGGAAATAAGTGCTTTGTGTTCTCGGAAATTAACGCTTTCTTTCGCTTTGAAAACCCACGCGTTTCCTTCATTTTCACGCTCGTGTTCCTTTTTATGAGTTTTTTTTCTTTTCAAAGAGAGCGCAGAAGATCTCGACTAGTCCATGAAAGCCTCTTCTTCAAGTCTTCGAGTTGAAATATCGGAATCTTTTGAACTCGCGACGTCTCCTATATTTTTTTTTCTGCGACGAATTTTTCCCCCGAGAGTTGACCCAAATAAAATTTCGGATTTTCGCTCCAATAGCAAACGGTTTACCATCGAAATAAATCCGCGACATATTTAAAGGGCAAGATTTTCTGTTCTGACTAAGCACCATCTTGTTTCTCTTTGAGGCTGCGTCTCGACTAAGATACATTCATTCCCCCACCAATATTTATCAGTCGTAACGAATTTCCTTTTGATCTGACTTCTTAAATCTTCGCGTCTGCATATCTTTTGATCCTTCCCTCAGCATCTTTCCCAATTTGACTCCTTCCTTTTCGGAAAGGGAAATCTCCATGGCAACTCTGTTGCTTTTTCCATAATGAGAAGATGGTGGGCTCATCTTCTGGTCATTTCGAAGAGCCTCTCGCAATATGTGAAATGAACGGTGGTTCGTATCTTCTTAGATCATTATTTCACGTTATCTTTTTTCTTATTATGGCCGTATCTTTTGATACAAGTTCAAAGTATTCGTGCGCTCTGGCGTTTCGGATTGGGTCCGCATGTGTCCAATCAGGAGTCTATTATCTACCTTATTCTATGAATTGGTGAATGGGAAATGGGGCTTATCAAGCAAGATGAGGAGTGAGGCGGTTCAAAGGATATTCTGAAGGAGATTGGGATATTTTGGTTGATGACCGGTTCAATCGTTACTAGCTAATTTGTACCTATAATGCAAAGTATAATATATATCGGATTCAGTATGCGTATGTTTATATGCAAATTATGCAAGTGTTTGAATTAACGTATAGGAGATTACGTTATGATATATGTTTGCTTATATAGAACGATGAATTTATAATGAGAATTCTGTAAAAATTAAAAATTATTATAACTATGTATTGATGTATTTTAGAGTATGTAAGAGATGGATATTACGGTCGTATTAGGGTATTTAAATAATAAATATGTATATAAATGGACTATGGTTCTTTTAAAGGACAACTACGGTATGATGTACGTGAAGAATGTTAATGGTAATAAAGTTAGACATATCGCGCTTAACTCTTCTATTGGGGGCTTTGAAGTGGTAATCAATCCCATGGCAATAAATCATCGAACCAATTTGAATTCGGGGACAAAGAGTTTCTAGAACGAGATGTTTTTTTCAAGATTTTTTTTTCATTCTTTTATTTCTTTTCTGCGTCGTTCGCAGCAAAACCTCGTCGGCTGAAAAAAATTGCTATTCTCTTTGATCCGAATACAATTTTGAACTCTGTTGGAATAGGACGATCCTTTTCGAATATTTTTCCGGAATTGTCCCACATTTATCCCTAGTGGTGGCATAAATTACAAAGCTACAGATTATTATCACCCTATGTTTTTATTTTTTCTTTTTTTTGCCTACTCTACGCCGAGTTTTAATCCTTTTTGTTTCGTTATATTTTCTTTTATTCTCTGAAAGATTATTCGCGGAAATATCGTTTGCTCTAATCCTTTGTGCTGGCCCTTTCCTGTAGCGTATTGTGAAATGGGGATCAACACTTAGAACAGACGCGAAAAATCTGGTATTCATATGGAATTTATTGCTTGCGTTTCCTTTCTCTATGAAAGAGTTTTTTTCAACTGAAGGAGTGTAAAAATGCTGATTCATCATTGTTCAAATGTAATATTTCGAGTAGAGAATTTAGGCGTGTAATTTTGACATGTTCTGAGAATATTAGCTACCCATTAATTTGTCTTCAGATACAATATCTGCGAAAATTTTCGTTCCCTGTGAATTGTAAAGATTCCAAGAGATAAACATGGAAATATCAACCTTGGTTACCGTAATTAACTATTTTTACGAATGATAATTGTTATAATTTAAACTATGCTTATTGATCAAAACAAAATATTGAAGATGAAGAATATTCTTTGCTAGACATTTGCTTCGCTAGAAGGTAAGATATTAAAGGCGTTTCGACTCAGTGAACGCAATTTTTAAAGTAAATTTCAAAGATGATTGAAACTACTGAATGAAATGATTTCTCTGAATAATATGGTACAAGGATATTTTATTCTTTGATAGTTGATAGTTCTTATTTAATTAATCTCTTCAATGAATGTTCCATTGAGTTATAATCCTTAGAATCTTATAGCTAATCAAATTCCTTGTTATTCATTTCTGAGAAATTTTCGGGGAATTAAAACTGTTTTGTATCTTATTTACTTTTTTCCAACTCCTTCATGATTAAATATTTCGATTAAGGTGCAGAAATTGCAAGAAATGCATTTAGCATCTCAAAGCTGCCCCAGTTTCCACGTAAAAACCAATTACACATCAATGACTCTACGGCCTTCATAAATAACATCCGGAAATTAACTTTAGTCCATTATATCTAGAACGCCACAGTTTCCTATTTTTAATTCAATTTCGCAAACTTAATAGAATATCCTCAAATCTTTCCTTCGCCGGATTCAATTTAATCTTAACCTATTTTCCTAGATTTTTTTTCCTCGCAGCCATTCAAAGCATTATCCTAATTGGATCGCTAATCACATCGGCTCAGAGATTGTTTTTCTTACCTGTTTGTTTTATGCCTCAGCTGTTTATATTTGCACCAATTCCGCTGCTCGCTTATCCCGTTAGCCTTCAATCCCTTCTCTTATTTTTATCCGTGTTATTTTTTAAACAGCGGTGTGATGCGCGCGTTAAAATTTCCAGTTGATTTGCACGAATTAACCGATTGCATCGATCGGGTGTTGCTAAGGTACTCTGCCTTTCGATTCACAATTCGATAATTCGATAAAAAGGCATCTAATACTCGAATTGCCTCCATAAGGTGGGAATTGATGGGATGTCGGTTGACATAACTAGCTTATCATACCAGGAACGATTCAGCACAGGTCGCGTTTGAACACGAGTCCTGTCATGATGACCCAAATCACATCCAGATCTTCCTCTCGCATTTAAATGTAAACGTTTTATTTGTTCGCTCGTTGGTAGTGGTCGATATTGAAGCGTTCTTTTTGTTTCAGCGTGACCTGGAGGGGAGTACAAATTTGATGGAGTCCCAAATGTGGGCTATCTTTTGTTACATCCCTCCGCGGTATCGGTTCGAAGAGAGATCACACAAAGGCAAAGGGTTTACGACCCGAGGCCGTGTTTCTATTAGATCAATTCTACACTCGTATCCATGACATGATTCTGCGCTGGGAAGCTTTGTCTTCGGTGCAAATATCCAGGAGTCCGTTTGCGTTTAAGTTTACATGGATCTCGAGTCTTAATATTTTTCTCTCTCCATCGCTGTATGCAGAATCCGTTGTGATTACGCGCTTATGAGATTTGCTCTTTGACAGCTGCCTATCCTGATTTGTTTGGAACTGTCATCATTGTTAAGTTACCTAGTTGGTTATTACCATAATTATTCACTTTCATTAAGAGGATATTACGGTTGTCATCTATCATTCTTATTTATGCCTAAAATTCAATATTTATCGACGAATAAATAAAAGATACGGATATGATTATTTGAATAAAAAATTTCACGATTTATTAATTCATTTTATTTCCTTGCCTGTATACTATTTATGATATAATCAACAGTTTTATATAATAATTCTCGCCAGTAATAAATTTTCTTCTTTCATCACTCTTATTAACAAGTTTAACTACAGGTGTCATACTTCTTGGCACAAAAACATCTCTATGAAATGAGTTGTTATATATGGATGTTTCTTACTCCATCGCTGACAGTTTTCATGGCAACGCCAAGTAAAGGTGATGATCTTAGAGTTCCCGAAGATGCAATTAAAGACAATCACACTTCTCGTTGCTCAGAACTTGTTTATGACTCAACCCAACGTGCTTCGATGCACGTACTCGTGAATTCGACGGCAGCAGAGCGTGAAATCGTTGAGCAACGCGTGCATCGTACCGTTTCTCGTCACGTCCTCCAATTCGCCGACTGTGCGTCTTCGAATGTGCAGATTTGGCCAAAGCGACGTGAGATGTGCCTCGTGCGAATATTTTGCCAATTCTTCCGCAAATATTTTTCCCAAACAAAAGAAGCGATGAAGCCTTTTTGCCGTCTCTGCTTCCGAGGATCTTCTGAAACTATATCGTGGCCAATGGTTTTATTAGTTTCCTTAAGTTCTTCTGAAGAGCGAAATCGACTTATTCTTGCTACTCTTTATCATAATGGCCACAAGAGAGGAAGTCAAAATTTGTGATCGTCTTTTGTTCTAAACGTAATTTCAGCTGCGTTTTATTTCTACAAAGTACCTTATTTGCAAGCTTCAATGGGAGTAGAAGATTCTTTCGTGCATACTCAAATCGCTACGAATTTCCGTTTTTCATTCTTCCCTTGCCTGCTTTTTCAAGATGCAGTTTGTTATCTCTCGAGAGAGCTCTACAATAATGAGTCTTACGAAATACTTCTGCGATGCGATGTCTACGGCCTTCATTACATTTATGTTCCGTTCGAAAATCGCACTCTTAACGTAGTTTTTTCAATCTCTTACTCTTTAATAAGGTGTTTTCGAAAAAATAGTTAAATAAATATTGTTTAGCCTGGTCTTCAAACATAATTTCGTAAGATATCCCTGCTTGATACTGTAATATTTCATAATTTTTTTACTTGAACATTTCTTAAATGCATCATCCTGTGGGAAAATTTCGTTTAGGTTTATGAAACAAAAGTATTGATTTTTGATTTTGAATGGTTCTTTGAATATTTTGTGTACATCATTTAGGCTCGTCCAATCTCTTATACACTATTTTTTTTGTTCTGCAAATCGTTTACCTTATTAGTTGTATTTTAACATACTGTATGACGATAAATGCGAATCAAATTTTTATTCTTAAACAGTTTAATTGACAATCTACTGTACTGTACTTTTGTTACATTTCCATGTTTTTTGTCTATTGCCACTTAGTGAATGCTATTGGATTCATATAAAGATCTGCTTACTTAAATTTACGGAATTAAGAAACTGTTTTCAACATTTTTCATTCCCTGTCAATTTTATACGCGTTATTTCTTCCATGTATTATGTTGAAGAAGTAAGCGTATACAAATATTGTACCTCAGTAAAATTCGGTAGCATCTTCACGCTATAAAACCCTCTTCTTAGCGAACATTTTTCGGGCCTTTGAAAGCTCAGTGACCTTCTCTTTTTATAAAGAGAAATTCCCCTTCTTGGAAACGGCTCTTTCTGTAGCATCCTCCCTGTCATTACGCATGCGTTGTGCGTCCGTCGAGAATCTCCACAAGGAAAGAATGGACGGTAAGAGGTCTTTCCGCGTAGTTCTCTTTAAAAAGCAATTGGAGCAAAGGGTGAGCTTTCTTAACGGACCCATCATTACGTCCTATCATCGTAATTACGTTCTTCTTTTTTTTCGGCGGCATGAAACAGTTCTCCCGCGTGTTCCTCTTTTGTCATCCTTTCGTATTTCGGTTGCGTGTTTCCTTTCACTTTCTTTTCTTCCTTTCTTTGTGAAAGGGAACGCAGAGAGGATATCTCTCCACACAAAAGGTTTCCTGATGTCTTCCCGCGCTCTTTCCTTCTCAGGTTTTTCTTTCGGATGTTTCTCTCCTGTGTGTGGATGCTGGAGAGACGGCTGTCAGGGTTTTCAATGGTGGAAACATTTTTCTTTGTGGGTTATGCGTATCAACGAGATTTTTGGGATTCTTTCGGCCAATTTCTGAGATTTTGTGTGAAAATGAGTGTGAAAACAACTAGATTATTGTCCTTTCTTTTTAGGAAGTCGTTAAATAATATTGCGGACTTTAGACATTATTGTGGAAATAAATCTCAAGGATATCTAGGAATGGATGCATAAAAGTATTTTCTTGAGCGGTACATAAATAAAGAATGGAATAGCGAGAATTGACTGATTTAAATAAAAAGTCGCTGGCTCTGGAAGACTTTTGAAAATTTATAGGTATAAACTAATTAATTGAAAGTGGAGAGTTTGGAGGTAAACCGCTGAAAGAGGTTGTATGAACAGAGGATTATTCTTCGAACAAAATAATTTAATTCGTTCTGACAAATTCTATTGCCTCTCTACTTAATATCCAAATGAGGTAACTTCAGCGTAGAATCAATTTGATGAGCAGAGAAAATTAATCCGTTTAAAGATGTTTTCTTCATAAATACTCCTTCAATAATGGGTAACGAAATAGGAATTATTAGCTATTTAAGGATATTATTTATTTAAATTGTACCACAATTCACATCAAAAATATTACATCGTTAGTACATTGCTGATAAGGTACATTTTTTCGTTCGTGGTTGTCTGTCCACATGTGACGAATTATTTATCAATATCTTGAAAACTATCCGTCCTGTGCTTCCGTTCTTCATTTGAAATCTTCTGCAGAACAGTTATTCAAAGCATCTGAAATAGAAGGGAAAAGTGTTGTTTCAAAATTAATGTCCTATAATAGTATCCTTGTTTTCACCATCAGATTAAAAGTTAGTTGTAGCATAAGTAATAGAGACGTGCGGTTTAGCTTCCCCTTTTGCAAACAGTTTGAAATGGGAAAGGTAAATGACATGGTTTCAATCATCCGACATCATCAAAACTTAAAGATTCTATGCAATCAACTATGCTCTGATAATGAAAGGATTACATAGTAGATTAATTAATCCTAACAATTATCTATCTAAATTTTTAAGCCATCATAAATTACTATGTGATTCTTCTATTCGCCATACATGGTGATTTAGTAAAATGTTGAGAATAAAAGATATAGAGTAAATGTGTTAGAGGAATCAATAATGTGGAACTGAATCCAGAAAAGAAGAACAATAAGAATGGATTTCCTACTAATATACACTGTGTTTCATAATAAATTTAATTGAAGGCTAAGTGAAAGAAAAAGTGCCAAGAGGAAGACAAAGGAATAAAGAAGCTATGGTTTTAATATTTGGCCTATAAAAATATTGTAAACCGGATATTGAAAGTAGTTGCAGTGAAGATATATCTGTACAATATGTATAAGACAAGTAGAATTATAAGAAAGAAATGAATTGGAGAAGACCGCCAAACATAAGAAGGAATGATAATGAATGTTCATCGACTCATTTACTTTAATAAACCCCACAGCATATCTTATTGTTAGTCTATGAATGTTATTTTGTTCCCTTTTCAATTCAGTTCCATCACTGGTGAAGGACACCAGTCTTCTTTGTTTACCATTAAAATTATTAACTATCTGTAAATATTCATGATTATTAATTAATGTTAAACGGTATTCTATATTCTTAGAAAAAGCAATTGATAATATCATAACCTTCATATAGTGCTTCAAAGACTTCATATTCTGAGATGATAATAATACTCACATCTTCATATATTTGATTGGTAACGTCCTCTAGAGAAATTAATGAAGGTGTTTAAAACCATTCGATGAATAGAATCTTTCTTCCTTTATATAAATACTAGCGCATTCTCGAAGCACATGGCATCCTAAAATCGAAGAAAAATGAATTGAATTAACAAGTATATTTCCATAAACAAGGATTAGTTATACTGTAAAACGCTTTCAAATATATCTTTATAATATTACAATGATGTATCTCAATTAAATTATGTCTGATACTTTCAAAAAGTACTTGAAAGTACAATAGGAATGGGAGTCAGTGACGCCGTATTTATGTAACCTACAAAAGGTTTTGATGGTAATTAATACGAAAATACAATGTATCGGGAATATATTGGATAGACATAAGCTTAGAAGCGTTTTAAATTAAAAGAAATGATTAGAACATCTGTTGATCAATTAAAATTTAAATAATAATGAATGCATAATGTTTAATCTCCCGCTAAACATTTATCTTGTTTCTGATTGGCTGAGGGATATACCACCGCTGTCAGTGCAGTCTCTGTATTGATGAATTACATGCCAAATATTTCTTTATCTAATTACCGATTGAATACACTTAAAATTTCTTTCTTCTTTTATGTCAACCGCGAACAATGGCAGTTTTCTCGAATTCACAAGTATAAGTTAATTATACATTATGAAAATAGTAACTATGCGCAGTAAGACTCACGTAGTAGGAAAAAAATCATAATAAATACTAGTATTCATGTAACTTTAATCGTTAGCGATGGAATTCATGTTAGTTTTGTAAAATCTAATTGAAATTTTAGAATCCCGGCGGTATATCTCGCGCTTCCCAACTCGCTTACGCATATCTCACTTCTCTCCAGCATCTCACACTGTTCACATCGTTCCTATCCACTGACGTTTATAATATAATAATTCAGCTGAAATTCAAGTTATGTATGTATCTGGGGTTGCAATAATCTAAAATCGAACTCTAATGCAGAGACGGAGTACACTGTTAATAGAAACTGTTCCCGATTCTCAATCATTAAGTGCATTTCAACAAAATTTTACGAGCCCATATGTATGAAACAGCGGGGGAAAGTTAGCAATCGCTCAATATCATTGCTATCCAAACTTATTACTAATATTTAAGATGTCTACCACGACAACGAAAAGGAATCTAGGTCCTCGTTTATGGTCACGGTAAACAATGTGCAGGTAAAATTCTCGAAGCAAATTTTTGTAAACACAGGCAAAGGGCGTCCGAAATATTTTCTGATGGGACTACATTTCTTACCTTAATCCTTCCTATGAATCTCGTGTCCTCAAAGCTCTTCTGCTTCAGCTACACTCACACTAATTGTCACAATGCTTTCCTCAACTAAACTGCCAAGTATATCACATTTTATGTATACTCCAATAACCACTTAAGACACGAAATCGGTCATGATCACTTCAACCAGGAGATTCAAGATTTCATTGCTTAAAGATTCACAGGAAATGGCGTAATACGATGAAAGAGGTTTTTAGATGCACACGCAAGAACCAACTTTGCCCACCAGACAGACCCGCCAACTGAGGTAGGAACAGCGTCACGTGAAGCATTGCTTTGCCCTCTATAGGAATGTATTATGAAATAAAACGCTATGACAACGAGGCGATGAATGTCGAAAATATTTCCACTTCTCCCCATTTAAGTTTACGCGGTAGCAAGTTAATGCGTAGACGAGCTATATTTTTCCATACATTCCTTACATTTGAAGAAGAAACTATTTGACGTAAGGTGGGTCGAGTGTCTGCTATTAGAATTATTATGGAGAAGGTTCATTACTTACGAGAAGATTGGAAATAGAAAGCAAGGACTTAAAGTGAAAAGTGCATGGTACTCTCTGGAAGATATTTAAAGGTTTTTGTTTGTATGCGTAATACATTTATAGAGCGGATATTTTAAAGGAACGCAGTTGTAAAAGGGCAGAGAGAAATATTCCTTATTTTAAAGGAACCTTTAAGTTTAAAGATATTTTCTTTATAAAACTTCCTTGGAAAGTGGGTAACTTTATTAAAACGGAACCATAATCTACATCATAAGTATTACATCCACATAATTACCACGTATCATTGGTATCATTTCCATAAAAATTTCCTCACTCAAAATGAGGGTTTTAGAAGTAGATATTTTAAAATAGAATTATATTATTTTTTTCGCTGGAGAGCTTAACTTCAATTTCTCTAATAATTGTTGTATCCCAGCCTTCTAAACCAATTCCTTCCTTCTGATAAAAAATTTGTCATCTCTTTTGATCATGTTGTATAGCATAAAATTCTAGTGGGAACATTTCCCCAGAGGGCAGTGGACAAAGGGTGGTCATTGCATCAGCCATCCTGCTTCAGGGCGTCGCTGAACTTCCGGTGCTTAAGCCTCAAACATCTCACGTACGATGCGTAGAACCTCTGAAGCGAGACGTGTTTGTCGGCAACGAGGGTGTGACGCATTTCAGCTACAGCAGCATCCTTTGCCCTATCATACCCCTTTGAATCAATTTTTGCACCTTTCCACTTTGGGTACCTCTGTGATCTAGACGTGGCTAATGCATATATAGATATAAAAATTCTGCATAAGTAGGTGGAGTTCTGTATCATCCGAATGTGACAATAACTTAGTGAGGTCGATGTTTTTTTATAGCACATTCGTGCTCCGGTATTCTAATGTCTGATTTACTTTTTATTTAATAGGAGGGGTATGAGGGGCTATTTTATGATGGCTGTACTGATGCATTGAAGAATGATAGCAAAGTTTAGTGATTTGTGACTAATATGTAATTTTTATGGTATGATTCTGAAGTCGTGGTTAATATACGATAAACATTCAATTATAAACATAGTTTAACGTATGTGTACTGGCATGGATAAGTTTAATCATTGGTAAGATGCAATTTATTAACCATTTTTTTAAAGTCTCACCCCGACTCAATAGTGTGCATGTTTTAGGTTTATGTACATGTAGGTTTACTCCCAAAACTCTAATGGAACTAAATTTTTATAATCATTCTATTCATCCTGTCACTACGCGGTTTCGTAAAGGCGAGGTTATATCATACCTGGATTTGAAATCGTCAGATAAGCAAGCAAAGCATAGGAAGTTTTTAAGTCAATATAACTTCAATCCTGATTTTGATGTACTGAAACGATGTCTCTGCGGTTCATAGAAATCTTCGTCGACACAATTTTGGTCCAAATATATCCATTTTAACGTTAATGGATTTATGTATGCCGTACGTAATCCTGAACCTGTATTGAAAGATTCATAAACTTCCGTAAGTGGGTGCGACAAAACCTTTCTCCATGTTTTTTAACCAATCTCCATGGAAAGTTTTTCGAAAGAAGCAAAAGCAATACTTTGTATTTTATCCTCCTTTTTTCTTTAGATATTTTGTTTACATAAAAATAAAAAGTTGTTTATTGTCTGGCTCTTGTTTACAATCTGGCTTTTCATTTTAAGGAGAAAGGATTCAAGTTTCTCCCAAAAAAGTGGCTCATTTCGGGCGGCTTTAATTGAAACCATTCCGTTAGCGCAAGTAGGGTGTTATTTATTCACAATTTCTCTGAATAATTAATATTTACCAGCACCCTTCGTGGCAAAATTACCGACACAACGAACATCATATCATCTCACTTTTTTAAACCGCTCGTACCGGTTTAGCAGGCGAATTTGAATCTCCAAGGAGCTCTTCTCATCCAATTAATTTGCTAAAACCGGTCGAGACGTCGCAAAAAGCGAAGAAAATTACAGTCCGGCGCACCTCAAAATATTCTCTCAAGTAGCCTTCGCACTACTTTTTTGTCACGCGTCCAGCGCAATTTCTTAGCCGCAAAACGCCGAGGGCGGATTATCACGCCTCGGTTACATACACGGGCTCATCTTAGCGCGTGCTTTAGTTCTTTCCCAAAAAAACCTCGTACCCACCACGTCTTCTGTTAAGGATTCGTACACCGCCCACGGAGGCGCTGTTTTTCTCCCTCTTAAAGGAAGAAAGATGTCTCCTTCTAGATCCTCGAAGTAATAAAGAGATTAATAATCGGGCAAAAAAGTGTTCCTCCAAACATCTGGTCGTAATTGGTGGAATGGGGACTTCCCTTCCCAACTCGTGCAACGGTGCGTCACCGGGCAGAAATGCGAGGGATCAACAAGATGCAAGAAGAGAGACGCCCAGATGTTTGAAATCACGATCGATAGCTCTTTTTTCGTGCATGCGTGCGGAGGAAAGATTGCGGAATACGTGCCAAGATTTTAGGCGGGAAACATTCGTAAGAAACTATGATTTGATTGATTTGTGTAGGGTTGCTATGGCTAAGCAGGTCTTCTATGGCTACAGCAGCTGACGGTGGCGTACATTAATGCTTCCGTTCTGTATCAGTTGGTTTTTGTCTTTTAAAAAAGTTTATATTAATCTATGTCCTTTAGACTATGATATAACGTTTGTCATGGTTACAGCAGTTGTTAGTTAGTTAGTTGTTCCTGGCAACAGTAGCTTAATGTTTACAGCTTCCGCGAAATTTGGGACAAATTGGTTCGAAATCAAAAAGGCTGTAATGAATTTACATTTATACTTATATAAATGTATGTTTACGTATATTTTCAACCTAAGTTATTCGCGGTAGATATTTTGGAAAACCTTCATGGTCATTTTAGTTGATTCTGACATAAGTTGCTACTATAGCTGACGGTTTTGGATGTTTCGGCTTATCCATCTGCGCATATAAATATTCTATGTTAGAATCTAATTTATGGTTAGACTCACGCATCCCATTTCTCTACGGTATCTTAAACGGTTCACATGGTTAAGTTTTTTATTTATGTAGCCATTCATAGCAACTGGAACGCACATAACAGCTTCCTTTCGCTATCAGTGTATTTTTCAGGTTATAATGCCGTTAAAAATCGGATGTTCGGGTTGAGTTGTGACATATACGATCTCCTGAGGAACTCTGCCCACTTTTACTATGAGTTATCAACGATAGAACCTGGTTATGGTCTTTTTGGGGCATCTCTGCTTAGCTTCGGGGGAATACGTCACAACTTTCGGTTGCCATTGGAGTTTTTCTCTAGGCTTTATTTGTTTTCTTAAGAGAGAACGTAGTTTCGTAATTTTAGAATGTTTGACGTTGCTAAAACTTTTCAGGAGGTATATATTTATTTTCTTGTGTTTAACTACGCAGATCTTGACTTGAATTCTTAAAGTGTGATCTTTTAAAATGGTTATATTTGTAAGATGAATTTTAAGACAGCCAACCATCTCGAGAGAAGGTTATATTTATTTTTGACTCATTGTTATGTTTGTAGTTCTTTACGGAAACTATTTTCAACTCCCAATTTTGAATAATGACATTTTTATTGCATTTATATTCTCGTCCCGTAGTTTCTGCTAAATTTACGTCTTCCAAAATGGTTCTAATGCAAGGAAGGATCGAATGGGAATTTAAGTCTATATTTAGTGCTATATTTTTGATTTAGTCATTTTGTTCACTTTACAGTGAACAGCAGTTTACAGACGATTTTCGTTTGTCAAATGATCTTAAGATATTTCAAAAGCAAAAGTCAATGTATTATAATATTCCTCCTTTTTAGTACCAATACTATCTATAAATATATTATTACCAAGTATTTCTTGATATCCTGTTTTTATAGGACTCTACCTTACCTTTATGTCTAGATATAAAGGCAAAAGAAAATATGAAATATTCTTTTGAATCAGAGTATATCATAAGTGTTATATTGGGATAATCTTTGTTGTTATTTAAAGCGTAGTGCGCGAAGAGATATTGCATTAAAATGTACCCGATTAGCATCAGAAAGCAACACACACCCATCCAAGTATCAATCAACATCCTTTCAGCGAATAATTCCGCGTAAGGACAGATTTATGCATGGAAGGCGGGGGGTGTAACGTCATCGGGTGACGATGGTAATTCTGACATCTCGATAGCTGACACTTCGGCCTTCCCATGATTCCAAGAACACGAAGGAATCATGTTACAGCGGAATGTTCGCAATGCGAACATGTTCAACTCGCGGCCCTGAGATTTGACGCCTCTGCGTCACTATTTAGTCTCTCTCTGGAGAGATGATCTCAGCCTAGAAATCCAAACGCCTCGCGCATTTCTTTTTTTCTCTTTTTTTTCGTCTCCGGTTTGTTTAACGTTCCTTGCATCTGTGGGAACGACGGAGGGGCACTGATTTTTGCGGAGACGCGAGCGGTATGGCCTTACGGACTTCGATTCCTATTAGGTTTTGTGCCCCGAGAAGGATTTAATGTCGTACGTAATTAGGGCGAAACGGAGGCCTTCTGAGGGTAGCATCATGAATGCGTTCTCAGTTTCCATGTCTAGATAAGATCGTGCTATTCATGAAGTGCAGTGAATTCTTTGGGTGATTTTTTTTGCTACTTCTATTGAGGGAATTAATTTTTAAGAGTTTCAAATGCCTAATTTCATATAATGAATCTAGGTAGTTTAAATTTTCTTTCTTTGAGGGTATGTAAAGGAAATCATGTCTGATTTTTTTCTGATGTTCGTTATTACGAAAGCTTTTATGCTATGAAGGATGCTGGTATCTTATGTTGGTGCATTTTCTATCTCCTTGTTTGTTCATCGATGACTAATTATGAACCTCGCTCATCTTCTTCTTCGCTGTATCTTGTTTCATCAACTCGAGCTTTGGTTGTTCATTAGAGAGAAGATTCAAACATCCCTCAAGCTATTGGCTTTGGAAGAAACTTTTGAAGGAAATGGTTCATGGAATAAATTAATATGGAGTATCGTAATTTTATCTCATATTCTTGCTTCTGCCGTTGTTCCATCGTTGATTGGTATTCTTTTTTTACTATCGTATTAGGCTGAAAGATGATTTTTATAAACTATCTTCTCTTTATGTCAAAATAAAGGTTATCTATTATAAAAAAGTACACACGTTATATCTGTGCAATAGGATATAAAATTTCTAGTCTAACAATATGATTTTAACCTGAGTTATTTCAAATCTTTTAGACAAAAATATACGTTAAAGAATTTCAGACCGGAAATATTATTCTCGTATCTAATATCTAATTTATCTTTCGCACTATTGTAAATAATAATCATTGATACATCTATCTTCTCGGGATATCTCTTAATTTTAATTCTTCTTAATGTAGATACTATTTATAAGGCATATGATTTTCTACATTCATAGGTACACTTCATAGAGAGAGCGATACAATAGTTCTGTCCATTCAAGTCCTGTGGGAATATCTCGGATCCCTTCCTATCCAACGCAGGACGCTCTCCCACTATTCCATTTCTCCTCAAAACGGTCACCTTTCTCCATCGGAAAACCGCTTTCAAAACGGATCATTTCCACGGGATGCGTATCTGCGATTCCCATATATACGAGAATAACATCTCCTACAGATCCCTTACCTTCACTTTTTCTTCTCTTTTGTAGCTTTTCCAAGAGAATCCGCCCTTCCCTCGATGTATACGTTCTTTGCCATTGAGCCGTGACCTGCAGAATCTGCCAGGATGTTATATACCTCTCGAATGCGGTTCCGAATGGCAAAACATCTCATTTTCCAGGAGAAGGACTTGGGGCTGTTGTGTAGGACTTTATGGTGAATCTCGGACATTCTCCATACCGCATATGAATAAAATAAGGTTGAAATCGTATAGAGATCGTAAGGCGTTGAACAAAGGGGTTAGGCCAAGAAAGCAGATTATTAAAGGACAATTTTGATTGCCGGAAGGAATGATTTAATAAATCTGACATAAGAATTAGCGATTTAATTTTTGCTTAGGTCGTCAAATGAAGTCATAAAATATTCAAATGTTCATGTATTAAAAATTTTGCTCTCGTAGTCTTGTATCCATTGACATAGACCGCCAACAATTATACCATTAGGAAATTATGATCATGTTCTTAGTGGAAAGTGATACATTGTTATTGTTATTCAACAATCAAAATCATTAGAGCCGTAGAGATGTGTTTTCTTATTTTAGATTTGTTCTTTTTTGCCCTATGAGTGCATTTGTTATTGTTTTTGATTGTAAATCGTATTTATATTACTTGTTTTTCTTTATTTCTGTCGCAAAATTGACTTAAAATTACACTATAAGCTATTCATCTAAATGCATTCCTAGAAATTCTTTGTTCGACTGCTAGATACGTAGATTAAGACTACTGGAATGATTCCTAAAGAAACGTAAAAAATTTTGCCTCCTGAGAGAATCGAACTCTCGCCCCTGGTTTACAAGACCAGTGCTCTAACCACTGAGCTAAGGAGGCGTTGAATTGTTTTGGCTTTCTGTCCTATAAATATTTTGTAATCAAAAACTTAGCTCGTAAAAGATAGAACACAATTTCCTCGTTATCACATACTTTAACTGAGATAAATAAGAAGGCAGAATACTTCGAAACCTGTTCCAGTCATTTCCATCATTCTTCACTATCGTAATTAGCAGCTCGTATTTCTTTCATTGGTTTGGTTGGTTCAACTTCTAGGCAGAGCATTTTCGTCATGTTAAGTGGAATGAATCGTGATTTTTTCAGCATGCCCGCCTTAGGGAGTACGAATGCTTGCAGTTTGTTTTCCTTCGGGCCCCGGAAGTCGTTCTCCCGAAGTGACTTAATCCCTTTCACTGTCTGTCTTTTGTCTCCCCTTCCGAATTTTACAATGTTTTCCCCAATTTACATTCTTAATCTTCCATTTCCAGCTCTCATATACCTAACCATCGGCTGTTTTGTCACGTCGTAAATTTAGAAGCAATAAACAAGAACACAAATCAATAGGGCCAGTTGTTTTGTAATTACTTGGCAGCTATTGGATATTTAGTTCCATTATTGACTGCTTCTACAACCTTACATTGTAACAATCCTATTGTTACGTTCCGCTGCTATTATTTATTTCATCTCCATCATGGATTCCAACAATATGCTCTGTTATCCTATTGTTATTTACTATTATAACCGTGATTTCACAATCCTGTTACGTTCCATTGTTTAGAATTCCTCGTTTTCTCATTGCTGAATTCTACAACATGGATCGGTTTATCCAATCCGTCGCTAATGATGTTTAAATAATTCGGTAGTTTGATACAGTTATGGTATTTGTATCTATAGAAGCTTAGGTATGAGAAGTCGAAACCGAGTTTATATGGTTCGAGTATTCCCGCCTTCATTTTACATGCTCCCTGAGGCAGTTTCTTGCAGTTTGAAGCGACCATTGAGTAAGTTTGTTTTGTTCTGAGATGCGCTTCTCCTTCATACACAATTGTACTCGAGTATTATCTGAAACTTTAGGGTGCAAGTCGCACGTTTGCTTCCTCCAATACGTATCTAGACTTACTAGGCAAAGCTCTGAGTGTTATAAAACACTGTTTTAAATAGTGCGAACTCAAATAGAAAGTGTTTTCCCTAAAACAAAAGAAGGTAATAATTGTGGAATGCAATTGGAGTTATTTTATAAGTAATGTACTGTTTCTAGATTTGAAATCTTCCGTTTAACTTGATCTTGTTAATGATTTATCATGATGTGGTACTCTTCAAAGTTGAATTTCACTTAACCTTTGTTAATGAATTTGTGAACGACTTGAAAAGGAAGACTAACAAATAAAGATGATTAGATGATATTGATGCTTCAATGCTTTCTGATGCACAATGAAGTATCATCACCTAGGTAACGCTTGTTCTGTATCGTTGCTCTCCTCAAACCACCATTCTCTCGATGTTTCTTTCCAACACGTCCATCCCTCAACTCTTTCACTATTCTTCTATCCACTGCAACCATTCACCATCTGCCGTTGCGATGATGAGGCACTCTTCGTGTAAAAGCCACGGAGGAATGTATGATGGCTGATGCACGATTGCATTATTGAGGGTGTTCGTGAAGTGATGGAATTGTGGGCTGTGTTTCATGTCCTTTGATACTTCCCCATTACAACTCACTACTTTCTCCCCCCATTTCGCTTTTCATTCGTCCTTTTTCATCCATTTTCTGTCACGTTTTGCAGGTTTCGCTACAAGTTTGCTCACCCTCTGGTGGTCTGTTCAAAAATTGGAATAGGAAAAGAAGTACATGATTCACAATTCACAGAAGAAAATGGGACTTTTATTGTTCGAAGGTCATTGAATAATAGTCATTTAGTAGTGTTCAGTGGTTGATTTCTTTCGTTTTTTTTAATGCAGTAAAGAATTAAATGTTAGATATTGACTGAGCTAAAATCCTTTCGGAACAAATTAAAATTATATCGTAAGATAATTTTACTAAATATAAGACTGATTAATGCGACCGTTGAAATACAATTTGATAAAATGATTACGAAATGTGGTTAGTTCATTACTGTGTTGTTTTATACACTTAAGTGTAATGTGATAATGTATAATTACGCAAATTATCCACTATAAGATAGAGACAGGTATTCATTTCTCTCTCAAGGAATATAAATCACACGATTGTAAATAAAGGAGTATTCTCGAACATAGATTACTTTTTAGAGTTCATTGACGTAAATGGAATGTATTCTTAGGTTCGGCATCGCTTTGAACTTTGACAAGTATGAGAATCTTGGGCGTCTCTCGAGTGATATTCTCTCGTTGAATTCGCTTCTTCCCTTTTACGTTACAATTCCTTTGTATCCATTCCTTTACTCCATTGTCTCTTTGTCCATTGATGAAAGGCGAGAGATTTATTCGTCATTTGTTCGCACGCCATCACGTGATTCGCCAACCCTTCACGAACCCATTCTCTTCCCATTTGCGACACCCATCGCGAATGATGAATTGCGAACGGTAAAATTGATTCGGACGATTCAATTGCCCTGCGCAAGCCTCTTTCTTATCGGGGTAATTGTTGTGCCTTCATGCTGCCCCATTTGACTCGAGAGAGATTAATTCGCACGTTTTTTTCACGTGATTTTTCTCCCGTGCTCTTATGCAAACCGGAGATAAGTCGGGCGCTTGAGGAACACGGTAATTTATTCTTAAGCACTCACGTTTATCCTTTCATAGCATCTTGAAATTTTCTCCCTCCCACAGCTTGATTTATTTGATAGTAAAGCTGTAATATTAATATGTGCTCTTGTGAAGAGGTTTTAGGTATATAAACGATTTGGAATGCTTTAAACTATGTACGATTTTGGAAATAGTTCCATTTTATCTTGATTTTATGAGCGTTTAGAGTGCCATTATTTATAATAGATTGTATACAATTTGTCCGAAATATATCGGCAATCAATTTTTACTCGATTTTTAAGCATTTTAGTTTCTCTTTATAATCAGAAATAATTTTATTAGGGCTCTAGCTTTTCCATACCAATTTGGTTCGTTGAAATAGTTCATTGTCGCAAATTGTATTGGATCATTTTATTCTACATTTTCTCATTGTTGCAATAGTATGCCTTTTCGCTTTAATTTGGTGACAATGATCAATTTTACAATTCATCATTGTCACGTTCACCGTTCGCCTCGAATTCCAACTCATTGTTGCGCTCAAAAGGCGGCATTTTCAAAGCACAGCCGAGCATGCTCTAAAACGCATCGTTAAAAGTTATGACTTCTAATTCAAATGTGGTACTTTCCAGCGCCATCTGCAAATATCGCAGTCATTAAAGTTCCCCTAAACTTTTCTGTGCGCAGCAAAAATCCTCCTGAAAAAATACTTCACTCAGCAACTCCCTTACATTTCGCTCCTACACTATCGCTCCTCGAAAAACGAAGGGCAGAAAAAATGAGGAGCATTTAATGCCTTCCAGGCTGCAATGGAGTCATTTGTCAATGTCAGTTCTCTCTTTGAAGCTTCCTGATCTTCCCTCACCTTCTCTCTCCCATTTCTTTATGTGTTTTTTCTTTATCTCTCTTGTTACTTTCGTCGAGGATTGGAGCTACGGAGTTTGGGACGATTCTACACTTGTATTTTTACGAGAGACGACGCGGTACATTTATACATTGTTACCGTTTTAATTGTTAACGATTGTTAACGTTTTAATAGTTCATTCTGTATTCATAGGCATTTATATTTGTAAGATTATGCATGTGGTTTGTACGATATAACGTCCCACTAATATTGCTAACTTAGTAAAAAGGTTGAGGCTTACTAGTTTAGATGAATCTTTTCATGTTTTCTTAACGGTGCTAGAATAATATAAGGGAAAGAAAACAGAATGGCTTAACGATAAACATCTCGTATATTTTCCCACGAGGGTTAATTGGGTGTCATTATTCTATGTCACTCATTCCTAAGGCGCTATAGTTTCATTTTGAGCTAGACTGAGACATTAGTGGATAGAAGAATGTTGTTTTCTCGGTCATAATGTGGACGATCTATGATATAATGCAATTCATCCAGATGATGCAACAATACTGTTAATATAAATTTTTTAAATGGTGCGTTCATGATGCCATATATTAAGGAGTGTTATGGTATATGTTAGTATTTTATTTCGCAAAGATAATGTAACTTAATTTCCATTTTAATTTGTCATTTCTATGATCAATATTCCATTAAAATCCTGTGATTTTTATTTCGATTTAATATTAGGAATATGTCTTATTAAGAAAGTCTTTTTCCAAGTCTCACATTAAGATTTTATATTTTTATAATGTATATTATACAAACTATTCAGAAGCAAGGAAAAATTTTACGATTCTACGATTCGGAATGATAAAAGCACATCCTATCGCAGGCCTAAATTATCGGAACACAAGGATCTTTTTCATTTCCTCGGTTGTTTTGATTCGGGTGATGAATTGTTCATTCTTCCAAATTTCCCTTCCGAGAACTTAATGCCCTGTTGTAGGATGTTGTCTTGGATTAAGACCCTTTTTTTATCTCGGGATATTTTTTCCTCCCATTAATTCTTGGTCGCTTTTCTGGAAGTGGATCGTAATTCCTTAAAAAATAGGTCGACAACATTAGCGATTGATGTAGCCGAATGAGAGCGTTATTGATTGCAGCAATATTTTTATGACTTAATCCCGTTGCGTAATGGAACAAGTGATTGCGTATTAAGATAAACAGTAGGGTTTGATTTTGGTCGGTTGCCTATAATTACATAAAAAATTTGTAATACCATAAGAAGAAGGTATGAAATATAGCTGGGGAATTTAAGCTAAGATCAATGTCTTGTAGTTAACCTTTAAACGATTCGTCCCGGTTTTTAGTTCCATTCTCGTATTAACGTACAAATTTCCTTTCATATTATTTAATCATCACTTACAACTGCTAATGATTGGATGGTTACGAGTAGAGTGTAGTTAATTACTAAAACATCATTTTCATCATTTTTCATGGTGATGTTTAATTATAAATCGAACACCTTTCTTACCAATTGTTACATCAATCATTGAACAATAATTATTCGTTACAAAGTACAAACCGCTATTGAATTGATTGATGTATTGTTATTAGGCTTGCCTCGATCAATCAGTATTGTTTGAACGAGTGAATCTATTGTTAACGTTGCGCTATTTAGATCTTCAGTACGCTCAATGTTTATTGATTCTTATTTTATTATCGGCAATAGTGTGACATACAGAGGGTTATCGTATGTGTAAACAAATATCAAAGAGAAAACATGGTTTGCTATCAATCAAGTTTTCTTCGAATCATAGATATCTCTAATAGAACTAGATACTATTCGCTTAATAGAAGAAACCGGAAAACTGATTCGCTTCATTAGGTTTTAATTAAGGATAAGAGGAGCAGTGGAAAAACCTGGAAGGGATAAAGATTTCTATAGTTTCAGTATGGACCTAGATGCCTTTTTCTTAGGAGATGACTAGTCGTAATGAATGGCATCCTTTGTAATAAAATCAGGGAATCCGTGGCCTAGAAAGTCTTTTTTACGACTTTGAAACATGAACTTTATGAATGAAAGACATTGGAGAACTAGTTTAACATCTAAAAAGTTTGTTTCCCATGAATGAGAAGATTCTATATTTAGCTGAATATAAAAAGCTTCGTAGTTATGACGTGTATAAAAAGGTTTTGGAATAGGAGATTGTACGTTAGAGAAATGCTGGAATTACAAGCAGTAATGGCATTTGAGCATTAATATATTGTAGTATATTATGATTAGTAATTACAGTTCAAATCCTATACATCACTCTCATGTAATTGTCTTATTTTCGTTTCTATTATTCATTTACTTGAATAATTTAAATTTTTCGTATTTAAAAGTGTGCTTCTGAATATTTTGTTTTTCATTATACATGTAATTCTATGTGTAAAATTTTACTAGAAGAGACGAAATTTTAAAAAAGTTTAAAGTTCTCGTAAGTAGAGAAGTTATTCTATCGTTTTTACCATCAATCTTAAATAACTTTATGCTCTTAATCTCATACACTTATAAAGGGTTCCCAAGGAAACACATGCTCTAAACAGAGCTTTGAAAAAAGAATCTATTTTCTTTTAATAATTATTATTTTAAAAAATTCGCAAAGAAACCCCGTAGTGCGCTCACATTCGGTTAGGAAGATCTGAGTTAATTGCTGGAGATGTCTCAAGGATCCTTCAGGGCTGAAATTTAGTAGTCTATAACGGGATGAAATGGAGAAGCCGTAATGCACAAGAGGAAATATCGCCAGTGAAATCTCTTATCTAGATCATGACGTTCCTCGTTGTCTGGCCATCACCCCCTCGATTCGAACTCATGATATTCTAACGAAGGGAGCTTTCACCGCTTTCCAGACAAACAGGCGTGTTTGTCTTAGATCAGATGTCCCGGGTTTAAAGCCCCACTCCATCATTTCCTCGCCATATTTCTTCCCCCAGCCTCCGTGAATAGTTCCTGGCAGATGGAATGGTAAATAAGGCTCTATAGCAGCCAATGGATCTTGGTTCATGCCAAATGCGACTGAACTGCATCTTGATGATTGCTCTAAATCTATCAGAACGAAGGTCATTCGTAAATGATCATTACGCCTCTTCAATAGACGGTTTTAGGTTTCGAGTGATTGAAATGACGAGATTTTGATTACTCCTTTTAGAGGAGATTATAAGCACATAATTCTCTAGTTTTTTGGCTTAAAGTCTTCCAGCATTTTGTGCCTAGAAAAACAAACAACCATGGTTGTGCAACATGAGGGATGCACAAGGATCCGAATCCCTGGAAACTATCTTGGTCGTTCATTCACGTCGGTTTTTAACCCAACCCATTAAAACTTCCTCCCGTCTCTTGTTCTTCATTTGTTTTCCGATTCGTCCTGCAGCTGTACTCACGTTAATGCGCGATTCTTGTACTTCCGGTTGTCCAGCATCCAAGTGGACAGCCCACCAACGGCTGGCTATTACTGGAGGTTCAAGTTTCAGTAATCGAATAAAAGTGGTTTGTGCTTGAACCTTCAAACGTCAGCTGCCTTTAGTTTTTTAATCATTAGAGAGTTGGATGATTGAGTTTAATCCATCAATTCATTGTATAAATAGACTCTCTCCGTATCTAAACAGTGGGATTCGATTTAAAATATTGCTCAGTTGCGCTAAGGAGTTTGAAACTGAATTATATGACAATATTTCTTATCATTACAACCAATCGAATCAGATATTAAATAATTTTGATCAGAAGCATTTATAGTAAAAAATTAACTTGATTTTCTTGTATCTCAAATTGTTATTATATAAGTTTAAATGATGTATTTGATTGTATTAAAATATCGAATCATTATTAATGGTTACGTATGTAAGAGTTTACGGATTTGAATGCTCATATTTAGTCCTTAACCATTATTGTATCAATCTTATCCGGCTAAAAGAGTTTTTTAGATCTACTTGTAAAATTATTACAAAAAATTTTTAGTTTCATGCGATTCTATGATCGAATTTTTTTCACGTACCTCTTTCGTTCACGAAGAATATCAAAGATCGCAAAAAAGGTATTTTTGCAAAGTTTCTCGGATCCAACCGTATTACAGTTACTTCTACAAAAAGCACCGTATTGCGTATTAAGCCTCCAGCAGCAATTTTTCCCCAGATCGTTTCCCAGGCAACGAGCAATCAAACGGTACTCTGTTTATAGCTTAATGATAGCCTTCGTTGTGATATCTAGGTGCAGAATATTCCCATATAGCAATTTTTTCCCTTCAAATCTATCGATTCTTAATGGATTTTTTTCATCGCAATTTTTTCGCGATATAGAATCTATTTCTTTTCCTTCTCAAATGATCTAAAAAGAAGCTTTTTGTATCGACAGACATTTCTCTTCCTCTACAGGAAACGATGTTCATAATTAAAATCTCCTCGGACGTGAAATTGCGTCTTCCAAAGGGAATCGTTTTAATATCTCCCGATAGCTGTTTTTTTGTCGCGTGGAAACGGTCGTCAGAGGGATGCCGAAACGAATTTCGGGATTGGGGAATTACGTCGTTATCCATGGTCAAATGGGACACCACCCTTTCGTTCCAAATTGTTCCTTCCCTCCCTATTAATTGCGCGTTTTGTCTTTCCCTTCTTCTCACTGTGAAAGCCCTTTCACTTACACCTTTCTTCATCTCTCACTCTTCGTGTCGTCATTGGAAAATGTGTTTAAGTACTGCAAATACAGAAACCGGATTTTGGGCAGCCATTAGCGAAACGATTATCCGATAAATGTTTTAATATAATCAAAATATATTATCATTAATTATATTACAAATTGCTCATAAATTTTTTATGATATCGACCTTTAAGATATAAGTAGTTTCTTTTAAATAGACGAATGATAAAGGTTGATAACTCCTAGGAGAAAAACCAAACAATATACGTACGATATTCCATCTTTTAATGGAACACTTAATGCACAAACTATCTTAAGAATTAAGTAATTAGCTTTAGCGATCTAAAGAACGGTGCTTATACATCTTTGCCTAATCAGTTATTGCTTCGATAATAAAAAATATAATTAACATAAGGACTTTCTTTATTTCAATAACTGATATGAATATACGGGTTCTGGTTAATATGAATATAGTTGTTTTTTCATTAGTTTTTTACGAATAAATATCGATATACCTATAAAATCATGCTACTGAGAGATTTTCGTGTCTTTCCTTATCGTTGATTATTAGGTAAATTCGATTTATGTGATTATTGAATATTCAAATTTAAAATTTTCGAGATGTAAATTGTAATATGAAATTCATCGAATAACTAGAGTTATTAATTGAGAGAGATTGATATCAGATTCTTGTCGAAATTGACGTGAAAACATTCTGAATATATTCCAGTGTCTACCAGTTTCTAAAGCACCAATCGCATTCCATTTGGTTCTCCGTTATAATCGGGTCTGTGTTGAAAGAGAGCTTTCATGCAATTCCTTCCTTTCACTTCTCATACATCCTTTCTGACCATTTCCTTATTTGCTTTCTTCATTCGCACGGCGATGCATCTCGAACGGAAAAAAGGGTTTCGATGGGATTGGAGTGGTCGTCTGGATGGAAATCGGATGAAGGGAAGGAATACACGAGCTGTTCAAACAGCGCCGTCGGTGGCGGGGGTGGGCACTAAGGAGGAAATGGTCGAGAAATGAATCTCATTACTTCTCCTCTCTTTTTTTTCATCGGAAATTGGCGATTGGAGATTGATATCAGAGGATGGGAAAAAGGACAATGATTCTTGCAGATAATTACTATCTGTTTGAGGATGATTTATAAATTGGTTTAGTTCGAGAATACTTTTTTCGGCTTATGACGCAACAAGATGAATATGAACTCGAGATTTGAAGTTGATTGCTTATTCTCATATCTCTCTCTATTTTTTCATATATTCTCCTTCGTTTTTTTCGCAATACGATAATATCGTCGCTGTAAGTTCAATTATGTTGATTTTCATTGCTCGTTTCCAGAGCTAAAGGGCTATTGATGCAAGTTTTATTTTTTATTTTACATCGAAGCATCTCTTGTATTTTTTTATTTTCGTATGTCTGCATGTTCTCGGAAACTTTTCGATTGATGATACAAAGGGTATCGAAGCATCATTAATCTATAACGAAGAGAATTAAAATATGCTCGAGTTAACATAGACGTAAAAGTATCAGTAAGCAGCAATAATATTGATGAGTAGGATAAAACGAATGGGTGGGATTAAATTTATAACTCTGCACTTCAATCCAACTATATTCATAAGGAAACCTTTTATAGATTTTAAGTAAATTATGTCCCATTTAAAGCATTATTAATTTTATTTTTAAATACATAAAGAATCGTTATTCAATTACATGATGATCTTTTCTTGTATCGAGTTTTATTGATTTATTTTTATTTTAATGCATGAAAAACCCTGCAAGTTAATAATATTGTATGTTTTTTATATTTGACGTTCGTTTCTTCGAGTATTTATATGCAAGAAAGGAATATTCCGTGTTGTGCATTCAATACTAGAGTTATAAATAGTGAATCAATTCAAGAAAGTTGTTCAACAAAAAAGCCTCCTCCCAATTCACTGGTTAGGTTTAAATATAGAACTTTCTGCAAAAAAATACCAGAGACGCATTCTTGATGTCAAAGATCAAAGAATGAATCCACCTCGGAAATGATAAGTCCGTCCCTCCGACTTCCTCTGATGATGCGAGTGAAAAATCCTCTTTTTTTTTAAGAAGATGAATAGCATTTGGACCTCGAGAAGGATTTGAATGAGATTCTGGGAGAATCCTCCAGTTGTACAGGATTGGACAAGAGGTCCAACGTCTTACTGAAGAGGGAAAACAGTCTTCAAACATTCATTTCAAGAGACCTTCATTTCGAGAATTCCACGTGAAAAAATAGCGAATTCAGAGCAACCCTCAATCGGAAAAACACTCGTTAGGAATCGGGAAGCTGCGTACGAGATAAAAGAGAAATGCCGCGTTATTTCCCTGTACTCTGCATTATCGTCTTCTGCCTTCTTTTTCAAGCCCTCCAGGGATTTGTTTTTCAGCGCATCATCAAAACAAATTTCCGATTCGAAACGCTGTGATTTTTGTGTTATCGCTGTCTACAATTGTTCTTTTTGTCAAAGCAAATATCTCGGTAAATGCAATGGTAAATTCAGAGCTATTGAATGTTATTTTCGTAATTATGTTCATGGACTATGATAAATGCCCCCACAATAGGTACTTCGATTTACTATGTATTTCGATTCGATCTAAGTTCTCCCAGTTTCCTCGTGGTTTCTTTATATACTGTATTTTTATTTATTATTATAGGTATTTGGCAATCCTTTTATAGTTCAATAATATAAACAATGTTTTCTTTTCTTAATTATTTCCGATGAGTTATTGTGACCGAACTGTGTTAATGATGCATGAAATTATTCAACAGTATTACGTTTATGAGGACGTTGTATCAGTTGCTTTCGTCTCGAAATATAAATATTTCTTGACTACCTCATTTACTCAATTGCTATTAGAAAGTTAGTGAAAGAACATGGAAGTTTTATCCTTCTAAATAAGACTCAAAAGATTATATGATACCTAGCTTTACCTTTAAAAATATCGTTTTTATTATGCTATTTTCAAATTGTAGCAATTCTTTAATTCAACGACTTAGAACTACGATTTCATGGTACTATAGTCAAAGTATCTTTCAGTTAACGACATCATTATGTTTTGGTATTGTCTACTTTCCTCTGCTAAAAGTTTTTCCTGAAATTCCCTTTCCGTTTCCTCTTTCAAAGTGTTCTTCTTCCAAACTTACGATTTTTATTCTCCTCTTTCACCTTTAAGGCGATGGAAGCAAAAAAATCCGATTAGCGTTCCACTTTCAACTTCCTTTTACCGGTTTTTCTTACCTCTCGATCCTGAATTAATTTTTCCGCGGTCTCTCCGTTACAAACTTCCCCCGTTGAGCATAAAAAATGCGTGGTTTCTTACGTAAGAAGCATTCTTTCCCTCAATTTTTGTGTGGATTAATCCCTGCGGTGGAAAAACAGTTGTTCTTTGTGTCTCCTAAACCCGTCTCTTCTTGTTTTTTCTTATGTCATTCTCATTAGCCTTTTGATACTTTTTATTGCGGAATGTTATTCTCTTTATTTTCGCTTCAGAAAGGAATGGTTTCTTTTTTGGTCACTTTTTCTATAATTCAAATTTTCTTTGATATTTAAATGTATGTGCGAATGGATACGGAACTTCAAGTTGAAGGTTCATGAAGCACGTTAAATTTCTTGTTAAAACAAGTCTTATAAAATATAATATGAAATTGTTTGTATTCACCTTTGCTAGGTGATACCTCGTTTCCCCTCGGAACATTTCTTCTATTCTTTATATTACGTATTATTTCTTTCAAATTGAAACACAATTCTTTATTTTGTCGAAAAAGCTCTTTATGCGAATGGATACAGTTTATTTACTTCGATATTTCCTCCATAGCGGAATATTTGATAACTCACTTACAGCCTCAATGCATAAGAATTCTCTCCAAGGGAATTGTTATACAAGAATATCCCCGAATCTCCTTTTCCATCCAAAAAACACCAATTTTTCTCTCTTCAGCCTTTTCCCTCTTTTATCCACAATCATCCGCGGCACCTTTTCACAGAACAAAACAGAAGCGGATCTTTGTTTTCCTTTAGTTACATCTCCCGAAACATGCTTCCATCGTCGATCTTTCCTTTTTTTTAAAAAAAAAGGTCTTTTACGTTCCCTTGTGGCCATCTTCTTCATACGATTCTCTAAGAGAGCTTCTCATCGCTTCATCGTTTCTTTTCATCTTCTCGAGGACCGCGATTTTTCTTCTCGTTACATCTCGTGTCTGACGAAAAAACGTTCCGCTTTTTTCATCTCGTTCAGGAGGAACTTTTTGAAAAAGCCCGGTGCGTGCTGCGTCAAGTTCCTGCGACACTTGTCTCTTGGCGAGGGACCATTAATGCAGGGCGAATGGTCTCTCCTTTGATGTCTTCCGAATAAGTCCCTCATCGCGAAATATCTCAGCGACCTCGCGCACGTTTAATTGGAAGAACCATGAGTGGTTATGACGTTTTGGAAAAGACAGTCGGTTCGTTGTGAAGCGCTGTATCACGAGTTTAAGATTGGGATAGGATGAAAGTTCTTTGACTCATTCATTGGGTGTATTTTATTGCCGTAAATCAACATGGAAATCACAAATGTATATGAATATTAAGGGTGAAAGTCCTTGGAGAAGCATTCTAAGTTTTTGTTTATTTATATTACAATTATGTAATTAATATTTTCAGAGAAGTTTTAAATTATGACTCTACATTTAATTAATTATAAAACCTAGAAGTCTTAATTCTATTGCGTGTTATAATACTGATTGCTCGTTGATGCTAGTTCGTCTTCGGCTGTAAATTCTAGGCTCATTAGAAATTATTTTGTCATATCTCATACATGATCATTAGATGTACGAACTCTAGTTTTATCCTGTAGTTCATTCTTTGAATAGCTATCAATTCAACTTATAGCTCCAATAACTATATTTATATATGTTCATCGAAAGCGTGAATAAATGAAATAAAATCTATGGCGCATGTTTAGCACAGGCGTCACTTAATCGTATTATTTTAAGTAACCGTTATCGATATTATTATAAATGGCTTTAATTAGAATCGTTGTTGATGTTGCCATCGAAACGGAATATCAGAAACCTGTTAACGAGATACAATCTACATTTGAATGCGAAATCTTTGGGACCCGTTTCATCGGTGACATCGCTCATTGTTATCGCTTCCCGTCACACGCACTCGATATAGAATTCAGAGAAAGGATTCATTTCTGTTGACTGATCAAAGGTGATCCTATCACCACAACAAGAATCGCTCCCCGATCTTCATTTTTTTGGTCACGCATCCTTATATTCGATCCGCAATTACCATTTTATCCTGTCGATGTTTTCCATTTCCTTTCATCTTCTCCTTTGTGACGATTGAGATTGATCTACTTGTGTTTGTCTTTGTTTGCGTATCTTCCCTCGTCGTTCTCTTTCTTACTTTGGTTTTTACCCCTCAGATTCTTAAATGTCTCTCCTTTGACTCCGTTGCCATTTACATTTTTATTTACTCCAGTTATTTACTTTATCTCTCATACTGTTTCGGTCTTTCCCCTCATCAATTGTCTCATTACCTTCTCATGTATATTAGCGTAAGAAATACATATAGTGTATTATCCATTATGATATAAGTTGAAAGCTCATTATGAAAAAAGTTATTAGTAAATTTTATTGGTTACACTTATATTTATTTTTATTGAATTTCACAAAGAGCCTAATATAAAATACACAGGAAATATTACTCACCTATGTTGTGAATATTTATTTGAAGATTAAAGTAAAAATTTACTCCTTTATAATTTTTATAAATACGTAATATCTTTTCTTGAATTTATCTCAATAGCTCAATAAAGACGATAGTATTCTTATTTTTGGAAAGCATAAATAAGATGTATAGAATGCGTGCTCTATGCCTGAATATATCTTATTCATTATATGCCTCTAAATTTATGTCTTTGATGTTGTATTTAAAAAAATGTCAGTCAATAAATTATTTTCATTCATAAACGTAAACATAACCTTCAATTCATCACTTTGAAGTTGCACTCTCATATAATGTTCACTCGAAATATAATTACTTTGAGAGAGAAGTTTCTTAAATTCTTTTTGGTGAAGAACAAATATACAGTTTTGTAAACCTTCTTCAAGTTTTTATTCCTTAGATTTCAATGGGTAATTATGGGCCTTTCCCATTAAATAAATTCCTTCGCCACTCACAAAATACCTCTTTACTTCGAAAGCATCAAAGACGTTCATTCTTGAATTCAACAGCCTTTCGTAAGTCACGGAACAATCCCGAATGCGTTCGTGCACCGCTTTTGCATCCTTCACAACTGCATCTCTTTCGTTGCACTTCCCTGTCTTAAGCAACGTTTCCTTTTTTCGCCATCAAAAGAACTCTTCGCATACAGCACTCCTTCGCCCATCCCGTGCGCCATCTTCAGAGTAATTCATCTCAATATAGCGTTTCCTTCGTTTCTCCCCTCTCTCCCATCGCCATGGAGACGATTGCCATCTCTTTCCCCTCATCTCTTTTGGTAACCGTTTGCTCTGAGGGCTCTCCAACTTTAATATTCCTCGAGCGATGCTCCTCAATCTATGCTTCTCTATCAATCTTCCGTTGCTCTCCTTCGTGTCCTCGTAATTGGGAGAGCCCCCGTAAAAGTGGAAAGGCGGGCCTCGCAAAAGAAAGTTCTTTTTTTTCTCTTTATTGCGTCACTACCTCGTTTGCTCATTATGGTGTTTTCCAAATTGCTGCTAACGTGTTCCGATGAAAGGCTTTTTTTTATTTACTTGCCGTTCTCGTTATGTGAAGCTATAATACGATAAGAAAGTTATAGGATATTGAAGCTTTTCTCAAATTTGAGAGGACGTTAAAAAAGTTTGTCGACTTCGTGTTTTTTTTGTGAATTAAATATGGGTGTATTATTTTCAAATTAGAGAATGGAATTATATTTGACTAGAAAGACGGAAATGTAATTCATATAAATAAGTTTTAATTTAGAACGAAGATTTATAAAATTTTTGAGTAATATATTATTTTTTTTCAAGGAATGTGTATCTTTAAAACATAGGAGGCATAAATTTTAACATATAGCTTTATGGAAATAAAATTTCAGCTTGGAAGTGAAAAGGATATAACCTTGTGTTATGATTGCGTTAAGACCATTGTAGTGAATGTCTAATATAAAAGGAATCTCTTATTAACAAAATAAAGCTTGAAGAATTATTTAATTATTTATTGAATAGTTTTCATGATCAATATTGTAATTTTAAATAAATCACGCCTTTTGATTATTTCGATAGCTTTATATCTAAAATATTGTATTGCTGTGTTTAATTTTATTTAGTCATTATAAATATTTGATATTGTTACGTAAATTGGTCTAATAATCCTCTTTCTTTTTATTTGCAGGTAAGTTATTTATCTACTGTTTCATCTCTTTGTTGAAATGGTCCAAGAATTACACTTCTTAGCCTCCATTATGACCACAGTTTTAATGTAAGTTTTCATTACTTTTTCGACTTCTTGGAGGACATTTTATTCGTTCGCCATTCTCATCGCTCTCGTGTTTTGAGGGATGATCATAATCAGAACGTGATTGACTTAATAAATAGCACGTTCCTATGCGACACTCGTATTTAATTTCCGTGCTCTTTTCCTTTCTCAATTTTAATATTTCATTTACTAGATTTTCCATCTCTAACCGTTGATTTTCTACCTCTCGTTTCCCTTTTTAAACGTTAATTATAAATGTCAAAATTAATTCCGTTGCCATGGAATTTCCCCGTGGGAACGGAGTTAATTGTATTCCTCGTTCCTCCTCCATTAGTCTCTAAGGTCACTCCATCCTCTTTGAATTCGATTTCCCTGCGCGGCGAAGTTAATTTGGCGCGGTTGCTTACCAACCACGGATCCCGTGGAGATGGTCTCCGCTCCAATTTGGGATGGTTCAAGTATCGCCTCTTCTGCACTGCATTGCAAGAGCAATTTAAAATGGTCCAAGATGTCAGCTTTGTATGCAGAAGGTTGCATTAGTCTCATGGTGTATAGTTCCTTAAGGGCGTTCTTATTTCGGTGGCATCATTATATGCATATATTAGAATGAAACGTTCGTCTGAGAAAAGTCTCTGAGTTACATTTCTTTGATTTTTTATTTGAAATGAATGACGAATCATTATTTTTAAATCGTAATTTCATATATTTAATGCCTCTTTAAAAGAGACAATTAATTTAAAGGATTAATTAACGAGAAAGTGCCCTAATTCTGTTTACTTTTTATTAATTTAAATCCTATTATGAAATGAAGGAAAGATACAAGTATTTCTCGTCATATTTTAACTATGGCTACATAAACTTACATTGTACATTGCAAGGACACTTTGATGTAGATTAATTTGAGAAGAACATATCTCTTAATAGCAACTGATAAGACGACTTTCAATCGATTGTTATAAACTAATGAATTTGGTTGCTAGGTACCCTGCTTTTACGAACATATATTTCTACTATCAAAGATTATATTCTTAAGATATATATCTCGTGTTATATTTTAAATTCAAACTTATGATATCTCGATGTTATTTACTTCAGTGAAACATGATTTGTGTGTGAAAAATTATCACACTTTAATTTTCTTTTCATTCGAACCTTATCTGAGCGAGATTTTAAGAAATAGAGATTTCTTCAGTAGTATTTACTCTCATCTCTCTTATTTTTTCTCGGAGGTTCATTCTCAGTAGGAGATTATTTTAATCAGATTTATCTATAGCGACCGGAAGTGAGTTCTCTAGCTCCGTTCCTCATCTTTTTTATTTCCACGAATCCAAACATTTCTTTTCGGGCGGTTCAATATTTATCCGTCGGATAAATAGATTCCTTTTCGTCTCTCAGAAGTTTGTGTTTCTCAAACTCTCTCCGAATAAAAAACGTTAAAAGGGAAACGTTTTCATTTCGGATTTCCAAGTCAAGTAATTACGTCGGCCTTTAATAAATGATCCATTCCAAAGAATTCTGGATTCTCATAATTTTTTCTTGAGCTCTATTTTATTCTCCCTTTTTTATTTCCAACTCTCGCTCTTCTTTCTTTCATTCAAAACGTTTATTACTCTCTTTCAATCAATACTTTTGTTTACGTTTCTCTTTAACCTTCTTTCCCAGAGATTTAAGCTCTCCCTGTTCCTTTAACGAATGTTCAATAAGCATAATTAAAGATTCAAAAATACATGAGATTTTGACCGAGTAATTGAAAATAGAATTTCAGTACAAATAATGTTTCATAGTTTAAAAACTTATGGTGATCAAGTAATATACGAGATTAGAACTACTGGACTGGTAATGAGTCTTTTACTTAACTCATAAGTTGTAATTGTTTCATTTCATCGTCTTGTTTATTTGAATTTTATAATTTCCCAAATTTTCACTTTAATATTTAGTTATATATTTATTTCTTTTTGAATTTTATTTCTCTTGCATTTTTAAGATTTCTTTGCCATTTATTTCAGTTATAATGCCAAAAGGAGTGCTTGCATTGTAAGTCTTCTTTCAATGAACGTAAAAGCGTATTGATTTTTTTCATAGCCGAACAATTTTCTTGTCACTATAAAAATCTATCTAGAAATATATTAAAATGACTTGCAACGATAGCTGGAAGGGAAGGTCATTAGCATCTAACCTTGGCATTAACAGGTTCATTTATCTATCTTTATATCTTTTTGGCTCTTTATTTTAATGTCTTTGCCCATCCTTATCATTCCCACCTTCTTCATTTTCATCGTTCTCTTTGCTTTCTATCTTCTTCCACACGAACCAAGTCCATTTAACCATTTTCTCTCTTTAATTTCACTCCCAGAGTAGACTCCATCCACGTTCTCGACTCCGACCACCTGTGTCCCCCAAGTATCCGTTCTAGGTCCCCTCGTATTTCAACTCTCTCTTCCAGTCTTCCTTTTTAAATAACCCGAATTTATTTTTTCCAATTACTTAACTCTCGCAGTCGCCTTTTACCCTGCTTTAGTTCCGTACTCTTTTATAACTAAGAATTACGTGGGTGTGTCCCATTTAACTTTCCCTCACTTTTTCCTTTAATTCGTCGCTAGGTAATGCGTACCTCAGTGATCAGTGAGAAACGTATTCTTTTTCCACGTTGGAATTGTGGGATTGCTAAGTGAGAGAAAGTTGAAGGTTAACGCTGAATCGGTATTTCTCTTTAGGATTAATCGAAAGGAACGGTTTTCCCTTATACCCTATTGAGTACCTCTTAAGTAAATGAGTCTGTTTATTCTGAGGCCTTTTCGTGATGGAAATGGAATTAAATTCTTGTATAATCATTTTCATTAGAATGAATACTCTCTGTCTGATTAAACCTCAGCGAGTGAATTAAATCGTTTTAGATTTTGGCATTCTGAAATTTAGCAACGTATATCTTATTTATAAGACTTTCATTGTATTGAAAATGAGGAAGTTTCTAGATGTACCACTTAAATTTTATTTAAGACGAAGTAAATTGGATGGCGAACCTCCTCAAGTTTTCGTCTGACAATGTCTGCTCGTATGAAATTTATGATGTGATGAACCGTTATAGTTATCAGCCAAAGTTCCAGATACGTTTGCAACGCGTTGATCTCAGTACAAGTCAAAATTTTCTTGCAGCTTAAGTATATAATTATTTAGTCTATCAGTTAACTTATACTAAAATCTGTAATGAAAAAATTACGTTTTAATTTGTCGAATAGTTCTTAGTTAACTTAATTTTTCGTTAATATATTTTGTAATTTATTTGGCATGAGTGGATGGCGTAAGAATCCTTTGCTGCAATGAATTTAATGACACCTCCATACATTTAGAAGGTTCAATTAATAAAGCCCTCCCTCGAATGAGCAATATCTCATTATTCGACGCTCTCATCTTCAAAGCGACTTTAACGATCGCTTAAATGAAACCCCAACCGCCCCTTCGTCTTGGGCACATACTTGCGTCGCCTTACGCTGTCTCCATCCCTCACCGGAGGATTAAAGGAAAGGGTTTATGTCTTAAAAGAGGTCGCGACCAAAAAGGGAAAGGGTTCGATTTTTCACCATCTTGAGCACTTAGGATCCGCTTTAAAGTTTCAGTCGATGACGTGGGCTGCAAACGTACCTTTCTTCCTCAATTTATTACGATCGAGTTTTATTTTCTTTCCTTATCGAAGTTTTTTTTGCGATTTGTGGTATTATTCATTTGGCTTTATTTTAGAGGTACATGATTAAAAGGTATCGTAAGAAAGTGTGGAATTTATTTTCGTGTTAAGTGCATACCAAAATGGATGGCGTTGATTACGAAAAAGAGTAAAATTTATAGCAAATATTCATTCACTTCCGTGTATTCGTTTGCTTCAGATTTTAGTTATATTTTCCGAAAAAATATAACTTCGACTTATATTTATTTCAGTGAATTAAGCTAATATGTAGTTTTGTTGGTATTTTATCTTCAAATATTCTTTCCTCTTAATGGAGGTTATGTATTTTCCAATACAGTAGAAGGGAGAATAGTATATCTTTGAGTGACATGGCTTGATTTTCGAAAGGTGTTGAATGACGAATACAACTGACAAAGCATTAGCAGAATATATCTTTGTTGCAGTTCTAGGATATCTTTCAAACAGTTCCACACTTGAAAGCTTATTTCGTAGATGTTCTATTCATCAAGCAATAATTGATGTCTCGAAAAAAAAAAATGTCTTCTTCATCTTCTCAAAGAGTGTTTCATGAAAGCCATGAGTAAAAAACGAGAGTAAGGTGTCATGTGAGAGGTATTCAGAGTGCACTCCCTTCAAAGGGTCACTTCATCGTCGGCGTTGCGTGAAATTTGCGAGAGATAAATTTCATTTGACGCATTAACAGCGCCGCGTTGCGATATTTCAACGAACTCCCAAAGCACCGAAAGGATGTCGAATGCCGTCGGAGGACTCGCTTGTGCACGTCGTCGGGTTGTCTCCTCTCTTCCGATGGATTTATTGGGCCGAGAAATGATTCTGAAATTGCACACTGGATTGGGTCCTCAGTACCAAAGATTCGCTTTAAATTCAATGCGTGTATGTCGGAAATTTGGAGCATTAAATGGTTGCTTAAACGAGTACAATTCCGAATAATAAGTATCCTTTCATAGTTTCCATATCATTATGCTAATGTTCTTATATCTTTCGTTGTACTGTAATTCTTACCTCTAGTATTCATCTGAACTATTAGATTTTATTCGTTTCACTTGTATCTGATTGTGAGTCTAAAGAATATAGTTATTGAGAAGTTCGTTTGATCTAACCTTATGATATATTCTTTATAGATATATATTGATCTAAGTTCACAATAAGGGGATTTAGGCATGCACGATAAGCTTGATATCTTCTTCTCCTTCCAGTAATAAAAAAATCGCGTGATATCAGAATTACATCCAATAATCTGATTCCCCCGTCGGTTAAGACCATATTAAATTTATTCATAATGCAATTTAATGGGAAAATTTCATCTTATTTATCGGGAATTTAATTCGCTACCGTAAACGTTATGATATGGGAGATATTTTTATCGGTATTTTGGGGATAAATACTTCTCTTGCGTGATATAAGCATCACGCGAATGATTTTTGATGGATTGCGGAGAACCTAACCTAACCGTAAACTTCGAAAGGCACTTCTAATCACTCATCCTGTAGTGAATACTTATAGGAGAATTTAAGGAAAAGCACATTACTCTCATTGTACCTCTCATATCTCTTTCAGATTGTATTTAGCTTAACTTCTACTACATTACCTTTATTCATCTGTATTGCATATGAATAAGGTAAGGAGAGGATATTTAATTTAGTATTTATATACGCTACGTGACACAGAAAAGCTTGTGGGCTATGTTTTATCACATACATTTTTATCTCCCTATAATTAGTCTTAATTACTCTTAGTCAAACAGCTGCTATTACAATTTTGATTATTATTTTTCTTGTTTTTTTTAAGTTTTGCATCATTCTAGCCATCCTTTTCACTATTAATATAATATTGACAAAATATTCTTTACCCTATGTCAATGAAGTGAAATTATATAGTGTAGTCTGTACTATCAGAACGCCATTACCATCCAATAATTTCCATGGTTTTTATGTTTATTTGAGAGTCGTACTTAAATAACTCGTGTATTATTTCAGTTAAAACTCGCAGATTAGATCAAAAATACAATAACCTTGCGTATAAGTTTTTTATTATGTGTTTCTAGTTCAAGCATTGGTAATTTCAAGCCAGTAGAATCGAAAAACCTTCCGCATAGTATTTTAGGTTGCCTCAGGGCCGAAACTCTATCCATAGTTTGATTAACCAGTTGTTTATGATTTTCTCACCGCGCGATACTAATCTCCAAGCTTCGAATTGGAAATGATTTATTATCGGGAACACGCACCTCCACGAACGCAAACAAACGGACCTAAAACCCATTTATTTTTAACTCCCTTTCGTTCAGGGGCATATCGGCTCTTTCATCGAGGATTTCTGACGTGCCAAAAATAGGCGTAGACAAGGAAAGCCTCCAAAAGTTGTTTGGGAAATTCCAGATTTCCGGGTTTATCTTATATTGGAACCATATGGCCGTTATCCTGTCCTATCTCCTTCTCTCACCCATGGCAAATGTTGTTAAAGTTGGAGTTAATTCTTACACTATTGACTTTTCTCATTTCTTTTTATGTACTGACCTTGGAGTATATGTGTAGTTAAATATGTCCGTCTGGGTTTCTTGGATACCATTTTGGATTTCGGACTACTTTCTCAAAAATAGTTACGAGTTTCCAGTCTTGTTTTAGTTTGTTCTCGCCTAAAAGCGATAAAATAAAATAAATACTCTTATTCATGTTCATTTTCATACAAACATTCGAATATTATACTTATTTTGATTTTAGTTTTAATAAACACCCTCAGCGGGCTCTCTATACGAAGCTTCTCGAACGAGATAAGTATTCCAGTAGCTTTTTAATGGTATAAAGGCGTTGGGGATCATACGCGTAATGAAAGCATTATAAGTGTGTAAAATATTAAAAAATCTTTGAAATTAAAGATGCTAAGCGTTCAAGTTATGCAGCTTTACAACTACACAGAAGTAGATTTGTATTTCTATAGTGATGAACGGATATGAGCGTCATGTGTATGCTATGCCAGTTCTCTTTCAGGTAATGAAAACTTAAGTCCAAAGTAAAAATACCTCCAATTCATCTCTGTGAAGGATTAGTGTAATGTACTTAATATTAACCAGCTTAGTGAGTAAATCATAAGATAGGAATGCAAAATTACTTTGATCTCTTCAAGAGGCGGTTACTGTAGATATCGACTCGCTTTGGAAACCAGCAGTACGCAACATTTAATCTCCTTGAAAAAGAGGAATAGTTGAACGTTGTTTTCATGGCTCTCTCCATTTATTCATCGCATGCTTACATTTACATTCGTTCCTCTTCGCACGCATTGTCTCTTTCATCTTTCCTTCGTGTAATAGCATCCGCTTGTTATCATCCCCATATCCTCTCAAATTTCGTAAGGCCCTTCACTTATCTGGACCTCTTCAGTGGGATACCACCTCTTTTCTTCCCGGGGGAGATTCAACCTCTTAATTCCCACTCCTTCTTCTTCACATCACGTTCCATCCACAGAATCAACCGTTTCCGCCTCTCACTCCCATGAGAATGGAGTCTTGAGTGTTTTCTTCTCTTCCTTCTTTACTGGAGAATCATCCTTTGCTCTTTCCTATTTTATTTATTGCCGTCGCTCAGAGAAAAAAAGGGTGCATAAGTAATTCGCCTCTCAAAAAAGGTTCCCCTTAAATATTGATTATCTTTTTAAAAAGGAGCTCCGAAGAGTTTTGCAGGAGTTCGATCACGTAAGGGTTGGTATGGTTTCAGAAGGGGTTGAATTCTTTTGTCTTATTCCCTAGCTACCAGGGTGTAAATAGGGTGTAACTAGGGTGCTGCTATGGTTTCTGTGAAATCACTCCAAGAATTAGGCTCACGAAGTATGTTTAATACAGGTTAGACTGGTGGGTAGTTTGGTTGTATAGTTGGTAACAGTACTGGGTTTAAATCTCGGTGTATCCTGTTTTATTAAGTTCAAATCAAGTACGTTTATGGATCAGTTTGCTGCGTTTAGTAAAATTTATTATTTATTTATTGTTTATATATTAATGTCCAATTCATTATCCATCATTTGGATTGGTAGATTTTTCGATCTAAGGATAGCCTAGAGACTGAATATATCTCCAGCTTAATCAGAGGATGTTATATCAAGATTTGATTTCTAAATATTATGAATATTGAATAGATTTGAATTTTCGTGCAAAAATTTCCCGCTAATTATTTAAATAGGGTTCCAAATGCTAAGAGAACATGTTTGTTTGCGTTCGGTAGAATTCCAATGCCTTTTTCAATATTAAATCTGCAAATAGTGGGAATTCTAGAAATAGTTTAATAAATTAAAAGCTACACTCCATTATTGGTATTGCTCTATTTAATATTCAATCACTAGGGATTCTTTAATCATCGCGAGTGTATTTGCCTTTCCTGTGTTGATATTTTATTTTTGTCATCGAAAACTTTATTCTAGCTTCCGCTCTATAAACATCGTCTATTTTTCGATATATCGAAATGCGTCGAGTTTTCAATTGGAGAACCATCCGCAGAACTAGAGTATAAGTTTTTTGTTATTGTATGGGATATTCGGCGAAGTAATATTTTCTCTATCCACTCTCTGTCAACTGTGCATCGCGTGATCCATTTAAAGGAATCTGTCACTGTCCATTCGTTCCAGTTTTTTTTAATCTTTTGTTCGGTTTGTTAAAAGGAGAGCTCGAAAATAAGCTGAATATATATAGAACAATTCATCCCTATTTTACGGAAATGACGAGGAGAAAAGTGGCGGTCAAATTGGACAGGAAGAAAATGGCGGAAAACAAAAATGGCAGAGGAAAACCGTTGGGGAAAATGGAACCAAAAATAGCGGGGAAAGAAAATTCGAAATAATGGCGTTATTCAGACGCAAGGGATGAATAAATTGGAAAGAATTTTTTTAGTGGGAAGAGGATTTGTTTCCTTTGTTTGATGATTTATGCAGCGAACGCAGACATCATTTTCCGGCGGGATAAAGAGGTTAATTCTGGTTGCCTGGAGGCGACTACGTAATGATTACGTAGCGAAACGTATTTGCGTGATGTTAATAAGTATTCTGTCGCGAAGATTCTGCGCCGGCACGATGCAAAGCAGGAATTATGGGTTTTGACTATGCCGTCTGATTACCGTGTTGTTTCGCTTTAGAGTATCAAAGGATGACTAAGCTCTAATGCTAATCGCCGTGTTAGAGTATGCTAATCACGCGAGCGAAAACACGTGAATATATATTAGCAATTCCGATATTTTTTCATATTTGGCTTTGTGTGGCTATCTTTTGTATTTTTGAAATATCCTTCTCAATTGATTATCAGTAACTGCTCATTCTTTTACATAGATTTAGAACTAATACAACAATAATATACTGAAGTCTAAATAAGCCTTATTTGGAAACATTATGGACGAATAGTATTCTGAATCCTGCAACAGGATTGCAACACTCTTTATAAAGTTTCTAATTCATTAATGACAGAAAGCCTTTTTAATCAGCGCTACAGAGCCCACATCAGATAGATTCTCATCTCCCTTAGCTTTCATCTAATATTGCTGAGATTATTAGAATATTACGAAAACATCCTCAATCCTATGGAAGTAATGAGAAATTTTCCTACGTTTCCTTGTACGTAAGTTTGAGTGACATCTTTATGTTCGTATTAGTATCATTTATGCTTGAAATCGTACTCACGCATTAATACTTGTCACCGCACATTGTTACGTGCTATTCATCAATTATAGGTCTATGGCAGTGGAGGGAGACTAAGTGACAAGACAGACCGCGTCATTAATAACTCTCTGCGAAAGGGTGCGATTCTGCATTAGGAAGTGAAGAACACGACTCTTCCCAGCATCACTATTATCTGGACCTCTTAGAGAGAGTCAACTTCACGCATTGCGTATTCTTGCTAGTATCGTTTTATTTTAAGAATACCCGAGCTGAGACATTCAATTCTTATTTTATGAATACATTATAAAACAGTTTACATATCTATGGTTTAAATTTAAATTTAAAAGTTAGGATGGATTTAGATAGATAGGAAGTTGCTGTTTAGTAACGTATATAAATTGAAGTGTTGCCATGGCAAGTGATGATGTAGAGATTAAATTTTATTTATTGAACAAATCATTAGAGATATATTTAATTTTAAGGGTTTGGAAGTCGAAAGTTTTGTTAAAATATTTATGGAGAAAGAAAATGTGATTTTTCAGTAGAATATTATATTTAGTCTCAGAAATGAACTCATAAAGAGGAATCGGAAGTAAAATCCCTGATATTTTACGAAATGGAGATGAAATCTATGATACAGTAAATTTTACCTAGCTTTAAGAATATTATTATCAATAAAAAAAGCACTTGTGAGTAAGATCTGAACAAAATTTAATATAAGCATCCTATCTACAGAAGTAATGTCATTAATCAGACAATAGAAGTTTGAATTTGCGTATCCATAATTAATTTTCATTGTTATTTAATAAAGTCAAATGTCAATAATGAAGAATAATTTAACAGACGTTAATTCATAAAGGAGACAATGACTTGTAACATTTGTCATCATAACAATTAATTGATAATTATGTGGAATTAAGTCAGAATTTAACATCGTTGTTTATACGCAGAGCTTGATATAAACTTTCATTGAATTTCAACGAAAATATAGTTTTTGATCTTACGAAGGATTATTACAATTTCATTGGAAGACTCGTTATAAATCACGACTCGTCTCTCAGAAAAAAATTGAGGGAAAGGCTCGCGAGTGAGGAAATCGCCTTTCTGCGAAACAACGGAGCAAATGAGGGGAAAATGCGATGTTAACGAAGGCCAAATATCTCGTTCCATCGGCTGCGTGTAATTCGATTCCCTCAATGGCAGGTACACGCACTGACAACGTTTACGCAGAAATGCAGTTAAAATTGGGCATTTCCGCAAACGGCCGGTAGGGGAGCTCTGTATTCACAAATGTTTGCGAGAGAAAAGGAAAACTGCGATCGCTTCGGGTGGAATGTTCGCGGAAACATCTCCATGGTTACTGATAAACAAAGAAATAGTTCGCGAGTGCACCACCTGCGGCAGCGACATAATAAAAAGATCGGGTTTGGGAATTGGATACTAAACAAGAGCGAAACTAAATATTGAATTTTGCGAACGCGAATAAATAATTCGTGTATCGAGGATAAGGCTCGATAGCAGATCCTGAAAATAAAATCGTTAAGGGTTCTTTTTTATATGGTATTTATCGTACCAGTTCCGGTATACTGAGTATGTGAAATGACACACGAATTTGTAGGGTTAGTGTACTGTTACCGGAAATGTAATTGTAGATATTGTGGAAGAATATCGGCTTCTTGATAGCTTTTATTTTTAAGCTACACGAGAATATTATATAGTCTAAAATTTTAGTAATATGAGGTATTGAATTACAACTCTTTATCATAAAGTTCGATTTAATTTGGCTCAAAAGGTATTGTAATTCCCTAGTATTAATATAGAAGAAAGAAGATTAAAATTTTAACTCATGTATCTTTTAGTTTTGAGATTTTAAGAACTGAAGTTTTGAGAATATGTAAATGATTTTAATGCGATTCGATCATCAGATTTTTGTATTCACGGTTCATAAGATGTTAAAACTTATGTTAAAATACATTTCTGATTCATTTTCTTGAAAAATCTACAGCTGAGGATGATGAAAATATTAAAAACCATCTCTTAAATTTCTTCTAGTTAAGATTTGTTAATAAGACAATTAAGTGCTGGACAAGATTACCCATTATCTGGAACTAATAATGATTGAATTTTCAGTTTGTCAGAAAATATCAAGACTTTCTCCATCCTTAAATTCACTGATTACTTACAACATCTTCAGAATCGTTCTCTTATTTAATTCCACTCGTCTTAGCCAGAGTGTAGTAGTCTCTCTTAATTCAGCCAAACTTCTTTATTTAACGAGTGAAGGCACTCCTTTCTTTTGGAAGGACGACGAGAAATTTCCTCTCCTTCATTTGTTTTTCTTTTCCGACCGAGATTCGGTTCAACTACTCTATTTCCGTCTTATCCATGGAACAATTTATTCCCATCCTCCAAACATTCACTTCTGACCTCAATTTCCCATCCAGGAGATGCTATCTTTCATTTCAATCTGAAGATCTCTTGTTTTTTCGAACGCCGAGATTTACTCGTTTATATGTGATTGAAAATCGAATTCTCTCTTTGAAATGGATTTCGTGAACGCCATCCCTTTTTTGCATGATATTGCGAATAATCAGGTGAATCAGTCATCTTTATTAAACTACTCTGAATCTCGATTTTCAATGATTCACCGGAGATTATCATAAATCAAATCAAACTTGATCGCATATATCAAACGTTTTCGATTTGATAAATCGAAGAAATAAATTTTTCCATAATGCTGTGTAAAATATAGGGGAAAATTATTTCTAAGATTAAATGAAGTAACTTTAGAGATATTGAATATAATTCAAACGGTGTTTATATCAAAATATATGCTAATGAATGTTATGTTAGAATCAGAACCACTTTCGGCATTTATACCAACTAATAATGAATTTTTAAGCTTCAGATTTAATAAAATAATATTAAATAATTTTCTCTTTCATTCCGTTGGAAGGTAAGCAGAAACCTAAATGGCCATTAGATAAATGTTTCATTTCTAAGGCTGTAAACATTTGGAGCACGTATATGAGCATGCAATATCTGAACGTTACCGTATTTGTCTCAGTTAATAAATACGTAAGCAACCGTATCTTTGCACGCATATCTATGAATAAAAAATTGGGTAAGCCAAGTCTTTTCCAAGAACCAGACCATTATGTATCTTCCCCTCAATTTACCCATAAAAGTTGAGAATCTTCCTTTCACTTATTCATGTGTCACTTCCCTCACTTTCACTTCCCATTTGTTTCGTCCAGATTGTTACTCGGAATAGCTCGCAAAACTTCTCGTTCTTTCTCTGAACTTCCTTTCCCATTTCTATTTATTTTCTATCTGTTTTTTTATTCTTTCATCGGCTGTGAAGAGGTCTCTTTCTCCATCATTGCCGTAGCTTTTTCTATTTTTTATGGGACGAGAAGAGAAAGTTGAATATATTCAATGGTCGTCGAAGCAGTTAGGTTCTGATTTTAGCTTTTGTCCCATGCAAGTGTCTCGTTGGGACTAAAGTATTCAAGATTCGATTTCTGGAAAGAATTTTCGAAACTCGCGAAGAGTTTCGTTGCATTGATTAACTCTCTGAGAACTATTTCTACCAATGTAGACGTTTCTATTTAGCTATCGTGTTGAATCGTGAATTCCTACCAATTTACGTCTTTAAGTAAGGTGAAAATGTATTGCTTTTCAAGTTTGAGTGAACGATATTCGTTGATAATTAAGTGTATATTGTTATTGTTTTTTCTAAAATGCTTGTTGTATTGTTGATTTATTGGTTTGAAGGTTCTGATTTTTATCTACCGATTTATTATAATATCGTAAGAAATGTGACATTATTATGCATACATGAATCATTTATTTCTTTGATTCTAATTAATAATTCGTAAAAATCAGGTTTGGATAATGTTCTGTTAGACGTTTCTAAGGAGTATATTTTTATTTTGTGGATTTATTTAATCTTTTGGAAGTTTTTAGTTGTTATTTTGTCGTTAGTCCTATAATATTATTAAATAATTATTTTGTATCGTTGGCCGATCATGTTCTTTTAATGGTTTGTTACAATTTGGGTTTATTTTTTATAATCATTAGTGTTATTAATCATTCAAATAACTTTCTCGTACAATATATAATCGAAATATACAGAATATACACGATAATTAACGAATTTGAGTAATTATATGCAAAAATTGTAGCTTTTATATTTGTTTTGTATAATAAGTTTGGAAACTATATTTATAGAATCTCATTTATATTACTATAATTATTTCTTATGATTCATAGATATTAAAAGGTTATTCTCAAGAATCCGTAATCAAGGCATTCGAAGGGCCTAAATGATTTCGATGATCGAACATAGACGGGGACTCTTTCGTAAGTTGACGTCAATCGATGTCGTCATTAGCGTTATTCAAGTCCCCCGCACGAGTCATCCCCGTGCCTGTATTGTATGCTCCGTCCAATTAGTTGTTATTTCTTCGGTTTCTTTCAAAAAAAAGTTCCCTCCGAAGAGCTGCTTTCGTAACGAGGCGCGACGTTGGCGTGCTCTCGGGGTTGCATAAGATACAGGATAAGCCAATTTCTGTGTCGGTTTGATTAGCCATCTCAATTACGAAGCTCTTCGAAGAGGAAAGGTTCTCCCGTTTGACTCCTTCCGTTTTTATTGGATAAGGGACGTAATCACCTTTTTATATCGGTGCATCAAAAGGGATGATGACATCTCGTCATAGTGCGGAAAAGATGCTGGAGAGATTCTCTATGGCAACCGCCTTGGATGCTTCCTTGTAAGGATGGTGAGAGTTGCGTAATGAAATTACGGGAGATTATTGGAAATGTTAATTCTTAATTGGCAGATTCTTTTACTCATAAAAAAGATTGACGTAATGTGATTTAGTTAATTGGTAAGGATCAGAATTCACACTAAACTTCAAATATTTTACCAATTAGTTTCTTTTTCTTGATATTATTATCTGGATGTAACATCAGTGCTAAATAATTTATTTATTGAATTTCAATAGATTTATTTTTTATTTATTATATGAAGTCACCGCTTCTTCATTTTACGTAAAAAATTTCAGCTTTCAAACTCACTTAATTCGATGGTAAAGGGAATCATGTACAGCTCAATTTTATCTCTTGAACTTTAGTATTAGCGATGTATAAGGACACATTTGCAATCTACAAAGTTTGAATTTTTAGTTAAGTTTGCTGTAGTTGGCTTAGCTTATCTTTCCTTAATATTCCCATTTGAAAACTTTTTAGACATCTATTAATATGTGTAATTTAAGTGATTAGGATTAAAGGTTGAAGTTATCTTCATTCTGCGTGTATCTTAATTTTCCTATCTATTGCTTATTACTTGCGCAAACTTTAAAATTTTTCACGTATTTAAGACGGATCGTATTACACAACTTCAAAAACTGGCTTTCCACGAATCTTTTAAAACTCAGCAATTCCGTCTTCTAAAATTGGATTCAATTTCATTTCCGGTATCTTTAATTTCCTCCACCTTTAATCTTAATTGATCGTTTTGGAATTTTCTCTTTCTATTCTCAATTTTCTTCGCTTTTGGAATCAGCTGATGTTCCTTTTTCCCCTTGCCATTCTCTCTCTTCTTTGAATGTATTTTCCCCTCATCAAGAACGAGGAATTTGATAATTTGCGATTACGCATGGCTGGTTCAACTCATAAGCTAATGAACTTAAGGATCGAATTGGGGAAACTCCCTCGTAAACTTGGATTCCTGAAAGAGTTCCTTGAATTTTAATTAAATACTCATTCCTGCTATACTCTAGCATGGCCATTGGGCTTCCTGAGGCCAATGCTTTCAGTTCCGAAGTCTTACCTTCTACACTTCACATCACGCATTGTAATGATCGAAGCGTTTAATTTTTAATAGCAAATTTTCCTTTAGTTTTGTAGCATCTGGTCATTCGTCATTAGTTATTTTATCAATTTCATTACGTAATTTCGTAAGTATTTGTTATGAAATGCTATGTATATAACCAATAGAGAGTAAACTTGAATATAGTTTAAATTATTGAGTATAAATAAGCTCCTCATAGGTTAGGTTAAGAATAATTCTTCACGATTCATAATTAAAGAAATGCATACACTAAATATATCTGCCAAATGTACTCTATATTTATTAGGATATAGATACCTTTTAGATGTAAATTTTTCCAGAATAGCTCAATTACTTACGATAGTATGATTTTGCTGAACATGTTTTCTAGGATTATTTAATATGCTAGCGTTATCTTAATTTTGGTGATATAGGAAATCTAGTAATCCCTGTGTAGTTATGTTATCTGATATTGTTACGTTCCTCAATTTGGTGTAATCTCAAGCCTCAATAATATCTGATTAAGGTGTTCCAAAATTTGCGAACCAAAATTACAGGTCCTTCCAACGTTGGCGTGCTGACCAAAATCCTTTCGCGTGCTGATATACTACGTACTTTCGTGTTTCGCCATAATTCGCGAAAGCAATTGGGTTACGGGATATAATTTATTCGTAGCCGAGATTATGAGGCCATGTCTGGAATTGGCTTAAGATGGATTTAGGACTATCAGTCTCCTTTGGAAACCAAATTCGAAATAAGTGTTTTCGGTGAAGTAACCTCCAAAAAAATTGCTCCCGGTTTAAGTATTTGAATAAACGTCTATTTTGAAACAATAGCCTAATTTCTTGATTTTTTACTCCTTATGTACTTTTGAATTTGTTTTAATGATCCCAAGATAAGTTGAAGAAATTTGTAGGAGTTGTTTTCAAGTAATTAATTACGAGATTAACAGCTTTTTGAGAAAATGTCAGATAATTGAATTATTTCTTATAATTTAAAAGGAGAAATATTTTCATTTAGCTCTTGACTTCTTGATTGAAGTCTGTTAAGTCTACTGGATCAGGAGCTAAATAAATTCATTAAAATAAGATATAATCCATCAATTAAAATTGATTTGTTTTTAAAATTTAAATTCATTTTCAAAGATCCATTAAGAAAATTAATATTTTTATATTTATTATCGAATTAAAGTAGATTTCATATCTACTGATTTCGAAATAAAATACGAATTAGTTTGGAACTGGAATCCAACTCTACATTTCCATTCAATGCTCAAATATTCCGTAACAAATAAAAGGGTAAAATCGCAAATGGTTCCTCCCGAATTAGGTTCGCATATATCAGAGCATTTCCTATTATAGTTGGAAATGGATCGGTGATTGAGGCTGCGTTCCTCTGGCTATATAATCCTGAAAAACCTTTCCTCATTGCAAATCGAAACACCCGTTGAATTCGATGTAAATTTTACGGATATAATCTTTTCTTTGGAAACCAATCAGATATTCCGATATTATACCACCATTTTCCGCTTCTAGAACTCTCAGGGAATGCTAATAACCGGAGGGAAATTTCATTTTCCTAAAATAGATGTTCATCTCTATGGAAAATTCTAAAAAACTGCAATCTTGTGCTATCCAATACCTATAGCGGAAACTGTGCCATTTGAACGATTACAGAAATTGGATACCATAGTTACGAACAGTGTATGAACATAGTTAACTGCAGTTCATGATTGTACAATATAAACGCATAATACTTCGCATAAAATAGTATTTCAAAGGGATGTGAGTTATAGTACTGCATTTCTGTATGATATAGATAAAATTTGAGCATTTGGCGTAATATTATATACATTTTCAATGTTTTAGAAGGATTATAATTTACTAATAATACTTATTATTGTAATTATAATTAATGAAAAGTTTTGAACGAATACCTGAGATTCTTGGGTAAGAATGTTTGACGCTAATTACCGTAAATTTATTTCTTATGTATATTATAATTATATATTGTTTTATTATTTATATAATATTTAAATTTTTATAGATTATATTTATAAATCTCGTAATTCATAACTTCATGCATTTTATAATCATTCAAGAAAATAAAAATATATTTACAAACTATTATACAATATTATACAAACTCATCTTAACTTGCTATATATCAAATAATTTTCTAATATTATATTCAATTCGATAATTGTTTCTTAAGAGTTAATGAGAGATAAGTTGATCTTAAAGTATTTCAAACTCTGAGTATGTTATACAATAGCTTACGCCATATATTTATTATTATAAATAAAAGACATGAAAGATAATGTATATTTAAGAACCATCCCGGTCTTTCTCATAAAAGCTCTTAATCTCTGAGCTGCCATCCATTCCATAAGAATAGAGATATGTTTGCTTTGGCATCAGATATGCTCAAACAGCGAGATTGATCAAGAATCGTGCATTCAGAGCACACACAGAACGACCGCGTATAAAGTTTGGCAAGCAGAGGCGTTCTATATATTGATTCGAATAGCGTCGAAGAAAAATAAAAAGTCCGTGGTGCGATGCCTTCGGTTTAGAACTGGGTCATTAAATGTAGATCAGTGATGCCTAAAGAGATTTTATCGAATTTTTCGATGGAAGGAACGTGTTTGGAAGACTGAAACTTTTTGCTTTTCCGATCAAGGCTTTTTGGTTTTAAAAATTTATTGAAATACCGTAGGAAAATTCCATGGACGTTATCCTTCGTTGAAATCACTGGCTTTTCACGGGAGACTAGCATTAAATGATGAGTCGTGATTTTTATTCGATATGTTATCTCCTATATTTTTTGCACCAGGCAGCGAAAATTCGTGATTTGTCGGGGGAAATACTAATATCACTGAAATATTTCGTATGTATCGTTTCCAATAGTATTTTATAATTGTTAAAGAATAAAATGTATTAGAGTATATTGAATATTAAGCATAACTTCCATTTTTATACTATATCGAAGTATGTTGTAGAATTCACATTTCTCAGTCACTGAAATCGTAAAATTATTTTTTTTAATTTCTCTCAATTAAAAGTATAAACTCAATGATTTCAAACTCATAACCATACGTATCTATTGAAGTTGGGTAAATAAAAGATAAATGCGGTTTTTACATCTAAAAATTGCGTAAATTATAAGAAATATTGGTAGTTACTAAGCTATAATTAAATAAACAAAAAGTTCGTTATTGTAAACAAAAATGTCAAATTTAATTTCATTTATCTAACATCTTTATTAATTACCAAACAATTACCGTTAATTTGTTTTGAAAGTTCAAAATTTACACTAAAAATTTAATGAATCTCACCTTTCACTAAGTAATTAATTCGTATTTTTTTCAATACGCTCGTGATGCGTGATTAAATTAATATATTTTGAATTGTCGTTTTTTTGTAATAATTTCAAGTTAACGAGGATTTATAACATGACGAAATTGATTTCGAAACTCAGAGTTTGTAAAAAATTCAATTCTTCGTTAATTCGAGCTGCAATTAGTAAAAGTATCAATTATCTTTCATTGGTGGCCTTAATGGCATATTATTTCGATTATTTATGATTAATTAACGGGAGTCGGAATTCATTTGCGTTGGAAACGTGAAAGTCATAATTGTAATTTAATAAGAGACATCTACGAGTTCGTTCGTAATTAGATTATACGTAAATTTTAATCTATTAAATTTTGAATGTTACGCCATTTATCGAATATTCTATCGGGAATACATCAAATGACTTTATGCCGTGAGGTTAATGCAATAATTGTCTATCTATATCGTCAAAGCCAATGTTTATTCGGTCGTTTTTTTTCTTTTCTTTTTCTATCAATTATATTTTACTGGATTTGTATCAAATTAATATTCACAATTCTCATTCAATAATTTCTTTCAAATTTTATATTTCCTTTATTCTTGTTTTGTATAGCTTAATATATAAATGAATTTAACTCCTTTGATCTTATTTTCTTAACCCTCAGGTTCATCCTTATTTATTCCTAAGTTGGGTAAAATGTTAAATCAAATGTGATGGTATTTATTCTGCTATTGGGCTATTGAGGAATACATGTATTTTTTCATTTAATTAATTTTAAGCAAAGCTTGTAGAATAGGGAAAAGGAAAAAAATATCCTTCTAGAATATACTTAACTCCGGTTAAAATCCAAGTATACAGTACAGTACATATACAGTAAGTATAGTAATGAATGCAGCCAAAAGTTACACATATATGTTTACAATTCATTGGTACGTTTTCTATCGGTAGATACATCTGCATTCCGTTTCAGCAGACAAACGAAAATAATCTCGTTATGTACATAAATAAGTAAAGAAGAAAAACTAAGAAATTCGTCAAAAAGGACGAGTAATAAACATTCCAGAACATTCGGGAAATAAACTCACTTTTTTCTATTACGCAGCTCCATTATCTAACGTTGATGACCCACTCTTCTTCAGCAGTTTCTTTCAGTGGATGATTTGCCGGTTTCCATAAGTAGGAATGACACGAGGATTCTCTTTAGATAGCTTAAATAATAAATGATAAGAACTCTGCAATCATGTAGCACATCCAGCCACGGAAGAACTTCGGAAATCTCGAATTTTCCTCTATATTTTTCCTTACCTCAGTCGCTTTTAATGACACAATTCCCTTCTTACCTTTTTATTTAATCTTCCGACTCTACTCCTGAGAAATTCGTCGCCGTTGAGTCGCTTTTCGAAATTCTTTTATTTCCTCCACAAAAAGGTTTTTTCCGAAAGGGAATAATCTCTCCGGAAAATGGCGGCCTGTTTGTATTTTATATCAACTCTCTCTCACACAGCTCTTATCGCGTCAGCTTTGGATTTTTCTGCGCGTTTTACCGTCTGCTTTCATTGTCGACGAATAAAATGTTCTCGCTTATTTACCTTTTTTAGTTCTGCTTTCGTCCGTTGATTTCCAGAGGGCGTTGGTGCTGCTAAGTGGTGAGTCTTATAACTTCATTAAATGGATATTGCTCTTTTATTGGGTTGGTATTCCGGTGTTCTTATCAATGATTCGCTGTGTGTTCAGGTTGAGTTATTGCTTCGCCTTTCACGAAGATAAATGGATGAAAAATAATTCTATTTCATTCTTGTTTTAAGAATTCGTTTAAAATATCACGGGGTTTAAATTAATACTAATGGACTACTTACCTTATTCCATTTAATTCCATTGTCTAAATTAGCTATCTATTTTCCTGTGCCTTTCATTTTGGCTATTATTTATCTGCTGTCTCTTCACTTTCTTTTGTCCAGTCTATGTTCAGATTTTTATGTAAATTTTTAAAAATTTATCGAGGTTGGTCGTTCACGTTTCACGATTTTTATTAAATATTACCGAAGTATTGATATTTTAAGCTGAACACTGAAATGAATTCTGTTAATTGCAATTTTAAATTTTAGTAATTTCGATGTAGACTGCTCTGAAAATTTCGTTTGAAAGAGGAGATAAATTGAATATTCTTTTCTTTTATTATCCTAGAGTATAATGGAAAGATTTGTGACGGCATGATTCCTTTTTCTGTTGTAGAGCACAAACTCGAAGTTAATGAAAAATTAGATTTCAATTAACCTCAGATTAAAATTACTGTGGTGAATATTGATAAACTTTGTGGAGTTTCTCAAAGAGATAAGCTTCCGTAAAATTTGAATTGCTACACTTAGTACTTCACTAAATTAAATCCCCACCGAAATGCATGAATTCAATAGAGAATCTTGATAATCCAGCGGTCGAGAAAAAATCACTAAAGCCTCATAATACGGAAGGAATTTCTCACGTATATTGCGGAATGAATTTTTCTTATAATCTGCAGGTAATTGAATTTTGAAAAGCCGAAAGCTATTAGAGTACAAACTACTTTAAAATTGAAAATTGCATGTAATTTAGCTTGTATTTTTTCAGATCTATCGACATATTTTCTAAGTAATCTCGAAACATTTTCACCATAAAAACTGTTGTATCTATATCCTGAGGGAAAACTCCTCCAAGTTTGTCAATTACTTCATTCCCATTGGTACATTAATTTATATCGATTATTTTCACTTAATTTTATGTTACTCTTTTCTTCTAAAAGATTATTGCGTAATAGCATGAAGGGTCAAAGAGAAAAAATGGAAATATATTTATTCGCCTCATTCAATAAAACGGGCTGTTAATGAATATTTTCAGTTATAGCAACGTTAAAGGTATTATATTTAGCTACTCTGAAAGCCTGTAACTGATAAAAGAATTAGTAACCATCCCTAACGTAGCGTTCAAATACTTAAAGTAGTATACTAATTCTTAGCTCATAGGTTTTCATGTCGAAATTTCCAATGGCTTTCCTCTCACACATAATAGTATTCCATCTCTGGATCCATTTGCCATTATCTGCTCCCTTCCCTTATTTCCCGCTATTCATAAACGCCCTCTTTTCTGTTATAAGGGAAATGCATTAGCCCGAGATTGATTGATTCCCATAAATCCTCGGATCTGGAACAAGAAAATATAATTCCCATCTTCTTATTTTTGTCTCATACCCAACAAAACTGCGAAGGAACGCTGATCACCTCTGATTGATTGATTGGAATCCAGTTGGGAAGAAAGCGCGGACTGTTTCGCATTGAATTTCTCGATATTTGCCGATGTACGAGTTGGGTGATTGATCATATCTACTAATGGATGTCGAAGGCCGTCCTCGGTTTTTTGGCGATGGATTCGGAGGAACACATCTTCTCCATTCCGCAATGTCTCTTATTAATATCTCTATTCAACATTATTCTTCCTTATTTTTATATAGACTTATTGACATTCATTATGTTTATTATTTTTATGTGCTTTGGATAAATGATTAGAATAAATTTAAATTTTTATATAACGATAACAGTTTTGTGTTTAAGAAGGTCATAGCTTTTTCAAAAAGGTACATTTATTGGTTGAAATTGGGGGATATTGTATGAAATGTTTCTGTATATTTTTTAAGGATCAAATTATTCATCATATAATGGAAATTATATTTATTATTAATTTTAATATTAATAACTATTTTATAATGAGATAAATGGTGACAATTTAGATTGTAATTACTTATTACGAACAAAAGTAATCATTAAAATAGTTAAAACAAGAACGAGGATAGCATCTACGCTTCTAGATTGATAAAATGTAATACGTAAAATAAAAAAAACTTTTAATATATAATAGGAATGTTAATTATATTTAAAATTTGAGCATAAATCTGAAGTTCTCACGTTGGAATAGTGCGATGTATGAAACTATGAATAATGGAAATCAGCCTTTTATTTTTGAAACGACTAATATCAATCGCGGATTTACCAAAAATATTGACCCATTATTATAATCTCATTCTTATTTTTATTGCGGAATTTTTAAAATGCTTTAAATCTGTATGTAGAACAAATGGGTTTCGATATTTTATTTTTCCGATAACTCTGGAAGGAATTTTTTTTTCCGAAACATTTGCATTGGAATTCCCTCATAAAATGTATACGAATGCGGCGATTTTTATTCTAATTTTTACAGAAAGGCGTTCGGATTGTTATCTGCTCTCATTGATATTAATGTTGGTGCGGTCTTTTGCATAAGGATGATAGCGGGAAATAAATAAATATTTAAGAAAATTAAAATTGCAAATTCTCTCAACCGACTCTTCACTTAAATTATTTACGCATTCGAATTCAGAGAACGAATAAATTTCTAAGAGAGTCCATCATTTTGAGAAGATATTTTTATTCGTAAAACCCCTTTCCTTTTTAGACTGCCCACAGGGTTTATTTTTCCTTCTGAATTGCCAAAAGCGCTAAATTTTTCTTTCCCAACTTTTTAAAGAAGCAATTATTCACAAAAATTGGTGTAAGATGTTTTAATACAAATCCTGTATATTAATTCGAATCTGTTCGGGAAAAAATTCCGCTTTTGAATTAACATCGGGATGAATTTAATTATTTTCTATAAATTTTTCTTTTTTTCTATCTTCGGTGTTAGAGAGGCTGCTTGATATTATAAACATGTCGATCTCTCAGTTCAGAGAAGTCAAATGTAGCGGGTAATGGATAAGGAACCGACATTTGCATGTTTATCATTCAGTTGTCTAAATTAAGGAGATTCCCTACGGAACAGCGGGATCTGGAGGAGCTGAAATCGTCCTCAACACACCCCCCGTCTATCCCCACGACGCACTGGCAACCCGCCGCTTCCTTACCCCTCCCCCGCCTTCCTAAGGATATAACCCTTCCTCATCCTCAGGAATCTTCTGGCGCCAAACGGCCTCCCCTCCTGATGTACCCCTCTCAAACCCTGGCAGTGTAGCGTTTCCCGGGGTTTCCGTTGACCACTATTGATCCCGGTCCAAATAAGGGGATGTTTCAAGGGTTTTTGTGGGAGACGAAGGGGTAAAAGGGTGTTACGGGGGATGTTTTTTCCAAAAGGGGTGGATGGGTTCTTTTTTGACTGCGGAAGGACGCGAGGGGTAGGTTGTCGCTTTCAAGAGGAATGAGCTGTTTGGTTACATTTGCAAATCTGCTCAAGGTGGATGACCGTCAGGCTATAGGTAGCAGAAGGGTTGTTGACCATGTGTACGGAGAGGATTCAGTAATTAAACCAATTCTAACCCTCGACTTCTAAGGTTGATTTTACGCTAATTGAGTAATTACGATTAATTACTCAATTAAGCTAATTATAATTCTGCAAATTGTTTTCTTGCTGATTTAGGAACGTATCATTGTTTACGCGTATTTATTTTAGTATTATATTAATGTTAATCATAAGTCAATGGAAAGGAAATTGCTTATTGTTTTAAAGAAGTAGAACCATGGAAACACGCAGGCAGTTTAACTCTAATCTGCGTCAAGTGAAAGGATTTGTGGGTTATGGAATTAAGATCGCAGCACGTGGGGATTAAAGGAAAGTAGGCCAAGAAGAGGATGAGCCTAAGTGAGGACAGCGTTCAATATGAGAGGTCGAAAAGAGAGGTTATATAAAAGGATGGACGCAGATTCCACGTGAGATGAGATCAGCTGATGCATTCAATGGATGAGGGGCACAAAAAAAAAACTAGTTCGCAGACTAGAGTCTTTTGCGAGGGATGTGGCTTAAAAAAGAGATGAGTGCGTTTTATATTCATATAATCTGGTCTTAAGGATCATAATAATCCATATATAATTTCTAACGTATGGTGCCACTTGGATGATATAATTTACACATTCCCTTTCTGAAGATTTGATTGGCTTGCGTAGATATTGTTAAAATTAACTCATATATATCAATATACGTATGTCCTGCATCAGCTTTCTTTACATCGATTTATCTCTTTTTTAAATTCCCTTATACAATTTTTAAGTCTCCGTATCCTCATTAAACCTTCCATGCCCTACATATGGTACATACCTTTCATTCATTCTTACTTGTTACAGTTCACTTCGTTGTTGTATAGGACTTACAATTAGTATATAAGATTATAGTCTGCAAGATTGAAATAAATTTGAACTCAGTATATGAAACGTCTTTATACGAGGTGTAATCGGTCTTGAAAACAATTTGGAATTGATAATGTATAATCTATTATAATTATAATTTTATTCAAGTAATGAGGTACAAAAGTTATTGATTCCTTGAACAAAATCATATGTCATTGCGCAATTTATTTACGACGCATAAAAAGTCTCTGAACTCTGGATAGGTAGGACTTCTTAACTCCGTTTAACTCCTGCCGAGTTATAGTTCTCTAGTTGATAAAGAAAACAGTAGATGTTGTGCCTAACCTCTAATCTTGTTTTATAAGAGCTATTCTTTCTCCAATCCCTTTTCTATTGGGAAAGGATGGAATGAACATAACCTTGGGCAGACAACCTTTCAGAACTGTCCATGTATAACATTTTATTATCCAATGAAGAATTATACGAGTGGTCGCAAAGGATTTTGGCGAGAATGAAGTTCTACTGTCTGTGTTTCTGCGGACCCTTGCTCGCTAAAAAAGTACGAGGTCCATAGGAATGAATGTATCAGTCGAGCAGTTCCATCATTCGGGACTTGATATCTTTCGTTTGTTCCCAAAAGTTCCGGCTCATAAAACACTGTAGAGGAAGTTTGCGAAGAACAAGTTGCGATTTTGGTGTTTCCAAATGGAACAACAAAAAGTGAATTTCTCTTTTACGGCGGCTTTCACGAAACAATCTCTGAGGGGTTGTGTGAAAGTGTTGTAATCCATAGACTCTTTGGGCGAAAGGATAAACAAGGAGTTGGAAATCGTTTCAGCATTTCATCCGCTCTTTCATTCCTAAGGAAAGTGTTTTCAAGAAATTGGATTGATGGAAGTTATCTGAGCTGTTATTTCATAGAATAGGTTTGAAATATTTTTTGGTGAAAGAAGAGCTATTCAGTTTATGACATTTTGGAATGCTTTTGAGAATGGAAAGAATGTAGAATGTATTATTATTATATGTAGAATGTAGTATTATTAGTTATTTCTTTATTTTTTTGCTTACTTAAAGAATACAGTATCAAAGGATTGTATTTAATACTATCTAGTTGCTATTTTATCATCATCCAACCAAATTTCTATCTCTCAAGCAGGCATAATATTATGCCCTTAATTGTATGACTTTTTTGTTCTAAACTTATATCAAGAGCTGTATTTAGTTCAAAAAGTACCGTGATAAAATATAATTATATAAAAAGTTATAACTATAAACAGCTGATTTGATGAAGGTAGGTTGTATGCAGGTATATTTATATATGCAGATTTATTATCTGAATTATTGGAAATACTAATATGTATTTCCTCTGAAACTACTGAATTACCAATCATATACTCTCGGTCATTACCATTGATAGAATGCATATATGTGCAGTTCCTCTAAACAGAAAATCTATCAAAAAATCAATAGCGTGTTATAGTGTGAATCAAATCCACTGTGTGATTTTTTCCTTCTATCGCCGTAAAATATCCATTCCGGATGTTTCAGTACAGCTTCTTCGGGAATCATCTCTCGGAAAAGAAGCTCTGGATCTTGGTGCGCATAAAATTCTTTTCATCTTCGGAAATCCGCGAAAACATTCGACTCGTGATTTTTTTCTGCTCCATTCAAACCAGTTCACCTCCAGTAATAAAAGTCCGAGTCTGTGGAATAAGCCATCGGCTTTACGGTCCCCTTAAAGTCTTCCGAAATATTCCGCATTCCTAAACCCGTGTCTCCTACAGTATTACCAACCTAACGGAGATGTGTACTGTGTTTTTCAATAGATTTTTTGACAGTTATTTTCAAAATTTCGCTTTTGATGGTATATTTATTCTCCTTTCGTTCGAGTGCCTGATTTAACTGTTTTAAACGTTTAACCTTCCCTAAGAGTGTTTCATTACAATATTCATATCTCTAAATGATTTTAATATTTGGAGATATCTGAACTTTTACTTATTTTACTATAAATGATAATTGATCTTCAAATTAAATATTCATTTCATAAGTTACTCCATCCCGTTTTTACTTTTAAATTTTGGTTTCCTTTACCTATCTTTTTGATTTATTTTTTGCATGAAACTCAATATATTTTATTCGTTAATACTATAAATATGATAGAGAAGCCCATAATTTGTTCGCATAGAATAATTTTAATACTTATAGCAAGTAGATGATGTGCTATGATGAGAATCTGTGGAGGCTACGAATTACAAAGCTAAATGCGGTTTTAAGAATGAGCTTGTTGGTTTAGTAAAGCAGTTATTGATCAGAATATAAAAGTATCTTTTTGAAATTTAATATCGGCTATTTATTATGCGAAATGCTATTATAAGATACTCTTAAATGATAATTTTCATAAAAATTTACTTCTAGAAGAAGTAACGACTGAAACACTCGTACGGATAACCGTTACACGTACTACAAAGTTTCCCAGAACAACTAGTCTCACATTGCCTATACCTGCTTCCAAACTTCCTCTACGTGACGTTTCAATTCATTCGACATCAGCAACTACGTATACAGCGTCATGGATATCAGATAGGTGCACTATAGCTCTGTTGAATTTTCCCTTGGCAACCACGCCTCCCACTCGAAGCCCCATTTACCGACTTCTCCACGCTTTTCCCTTCGGAACACCTGCGTCTTATCCTCGTGTCCGAGCAAGGAAATGGGATCTTTTTTCTCTCAAGGCGTCAATCGCGAAACACCCGTTTTCAAACGCCCTTTTCTCTTTCCGGGAGAACCATCGAATTCCTCCAGACATCGATCCAATTCCCAGAATAACATTTCTGCCAGAAATATTCAGCGGATTCACCTCGTTTTTTCTCTCGAACATTTCGTCACTATCTCTTTCCGTCTTGGTAGACGTGAAAATCCACCAATCGAAGAGTTTCGATTCGTCTTTGTTTCTCACTCTATTCACATCCGGCAGATCTGCCATCGAAACTGAAAGGGGGTATTCCACGTTCCAGGAAATGGAACATATCCTATTTTCTGCGGATTACGGGTTTCAGGTGTTTCGCCACATGATTACGTATTAGCTTTTTAAGAGTATCGCTTACCTTGTCTTATTTTTCGCCGCTTTATCATCAACGTAATTTTACAATTGTTTAGATAAACTTAGCTTCTATAAAATAGAAGAAAGAATATTATAAATTTATATAAAGTAAGTTTAATTTTGTTGGTACTCTTGTCTTTTCAAAATATAATAGCCCATTATTATCATAAGTCATGTAATTGTTTTTACTCTTCGAATCATAAAATCTGGATTTCCTTTATTAAATTATATTTGCTTTAACTTAAACCATAATACTTTAATTTCTAAAGAGAAACAAGCTTATTCGAGAACTAAACATGATGTTCCACGCGGTATCGTTTTTGCACCACACTCTTAAAGACCTTTATTTCATTGTCACAACCCTCTTCTAATCGCATAAATTCTAAATCCCTCCTTCACATACCATTTCCCTCTAATCTTTTGTGCTCTCTTCTGAAAGTACAAACGTTCAAACTTTTACTCTACTGAAAGAGAAGGATTTTCATGCGCTCATTCAGTTTAGTACACCAAAGTTTCGACGATTTGTCCAAATTCGGAAGAACGTTATATCTCATGCGATATCGCTCCACTGCCTTCTCTTTTTTGAACGCTCCGAGAATTTTCACTGCCTGGATTCAAAGTTGAAAACGTCGTTCACCGATTCGTGTCTTTTTTATTCAGCGGTGGATTGAATTTCCTTACGGTCACGTGGTTTCGAAATAGTTCGTCCGTTTGGTCCCTTTTTCATCCAAAGCCATCCATTTCTCGCAAATTCCTTCCGTTAAAGATAAAAGGATCTGTCGTTGGGAACAAGATATATTTAAAGGACGAATAGAGTTATAATTTTGCTGGAAGAAATGTTAGGAATTTGAGAGTCCCGTAAAGATCAAGAAGAATGTTTTGCATAGCTTTGTTTGGAGAGAATTTATTGCAGTATCGAATGATAAGTGATATATATAGAGTTAAGACATTCCTAGCTTTATGGTTGCCATGGTGTTACTATGTAAACAATGTCTGCAGTTTCATGGAAACTATTTTGATCGCGGCTAGTTTCTTTGGAACTGTACAGGAATTTTAGTTAAAATAGATACGTTTGCACATAAACATGAATTCATAGTTATTATGTTTATGCAGTCTAGTTGTCAAGGAGAAGCCTTAAATCGTAAATAGAAGGTGAAATCTATCAATTTTTTATGGTAAAGATATAATGACGGTACTTGTCTTGGTTGAATATTTATTTAGAAAAGTATTAAGTATTATGGTGCTATAAATACATTCAACACGAATTTAAGGGGATTTTCAATTTTAATTTACAGAATAATTAACTTAAAAGCTTGTTAACTTAATAAGATATTTTTTAGTTTTAATAAATTTACTTTGAGAATTAATAGTTTAATTGAAAAATTAAATTTAATTGAAATGTGAAGAGAAAAAGAAACTTTGCCAAATTTATGGCCGAAAAAACGACGGTATTTTATCATTAGTTTCAGTAATGGTTTAAAATTCAAACGTCATATCCCACGAAACAATTTGATTGATTTATTTGTTATTGAAGTTGTAGAGAAAACGGAATATTATTCGCTAATGAAGAGCAATGGAACTGAAAAGAGTAATGTAATAACTTCTGTTTCATTTTCTCTCTTTGTTAAAGGTGTATTGCCGCAATGCGAAACTATTCTCCAATAAACTCACACTTCTATTGTTTCATAGCGCATTCTGTATCTCTAGCGCGCCTCTCATTCAGATCTTAATTTTTCGCAAATTCGCAGCATCCAACTCAGGAAACGGAATCCGCCTCCGCAAATTCGAGAGCAAAAGAGCTTGTCTCCACAGAAAAAAACTCCCTCTCTCTCTCAATACACATTCCCATTTCATCCAGTTGTTTCATTCTGCAACGCGTGCAAAGTTCGACGAACTCTCCATTTTGTTTACTCCAGCGAAGGGAAAGTTCTTTTATTTTCTCATTAGCCGAACAGGCGGAAAAATCCCGCCTTATTAAGGGGGATTTTCCAATAAACCCCCTCATTGTATCTCCACGGATGCATTTATTGTCCAGGGTGTAATGGGTAGAGGGCCTTGTATCCCTTAACAGGGTTCATTTCGCGTAATATCCCGCAATGGGATACAGGATGAGGTTTCCTCGTAGAAAAAACGTACTGCTTTGAATCGATACGACTTCGATACACCGCACTCGTCCTTATATCTCGGAGATTTGACTGTGATGGCGCAATAGAACCTTTCGTACATCCCCACCCCCTCTCTTATGTCCTATCGGGTTTGGAATAACTCAGGATACACCGGCACATTTAGGGTTCGTTCCACCTCAGAATCCGTACGCGATTTTTTGCACGTGTGCCCTGAGATATTTTCCGGCAGCGTCTAGCAGACGTCGGGCTTGTCAGATTTGGCGGATGCTTAAAAGGATGCTCTGTACCAGCATCTGGAGATTAGAGTTCGAAGGAAACGTTTGGTGCTATCGCGAATGATTTATGGTGCACTTTGATGCGTTCTTTTCATGCAATCTTGTGGTACTGGGGATTGATGCCAGGGCTCCGTCTTTATTGTACTTTATGTTATTTTAATATCGTTATAATTTAGCGTTTAAGTTTGAAATAAATGTAGTTATACTTTATATGATTATTTTATATACTGTTATCAAGTCGCTAATGTACTATTTTTTTTCTCTTTTCAGGTGAGTGTCTCATTTCCTCTACTTCTACCCCGTTACTTCGGAAAATGGTGACAAAATGTCTGTAACTATGGTAACGTATTGAATAATCCTTAGAAATATCATTTTAAAGGCTAATGATTGAAAGAATATTTATCAAAATAATCCAAAGGATCTTAAAAGTCAGTTATAGAGAAGTTAATCCTTGATAGATTATCATAAACTTAACGGTTTCATAAAAGAAGTTAAGTGTTCGTTGTGAACATTTAGGTTTTGCCACCATGCTACGTGGTGAAAATAATCTACCATTTTAATCATTTCGCGAGAAAGAAGAAATAAACGGGCATCTGAGATATAAGATTAAATTAGATTTAACATATCTGTCGATCTAATCGAGCTATGGAAAACTAAGAGTTAATTTTGAGCAGTAAATACTCTTCCAGTGGCTCCACCATCCGATTTAAAAACTCTAAGTTTTTAACGCGTTTCCAAGGAGATCATCCTCTTTCCCCACAATCGTTTCCCCAGCGAAAACGAGAATTAATGTTAGAGTGTATCCTCCCATCCACTTCATCATTGAGCGTACGATGTATTCATTATTCCCTGAGAGAGGAGAGTACAAGGTGGCCACAAAGATTCAACTTAATTTTTACGGAAGAGTTTTATGGATTCCCCCATCTCATCCCAAGTGTTCTCCAGATTCTCTCTCTTGCTAAACTCCGAACTCTGCCTTCCCACCCCTTCTTCCCGTTAATGGCAGCTCTTTTTCACCCCCCTAACCTTTCTTTCCCTGAAAAGAAACAAGATGTTGGAGCTTAAATGTCACACGTGATGAGAGGATGTAGTCACTAATCACCATGGTCACGCATTCAAAGAGGCATTGCGAGGTGTTAAAGCGATTATAGCTTCTTTTCTCTAATACGTTGCTAGGAATAGACTCAAAATGCACTGAGAAAGTTTAATCTTAATTGGTTTACAGTTAAGCGTAATAAATTTATACTTTAGGTGATTCTAGCTTTATTAGGAATTAGCACCGGGCATCGAGTAAGGTAGTAGTCAGTAATAAGCGAGAGAAATAAAATTCAGCTTCACATTCACTCAACTTCAGAGGAAAATGACTGAAACCTCCTAAAAATATTTGAAAAAAAATAAATGTATAATTTCATGTCATATTATGATTAGGTTACGACGAAAAGCATCCGTTAACAATCTAAAATGACTCAAATGCCTTTCAAATATCTACGTTGGCATTAATTATTTCATACATTTTATTCGCCTTTAAATTACTACAGATGATAAACTTGGAAGAGACCTTTCTCTGGTATCAACTCACCTTGAAAATTTTCAACTCCACCTTTATTCATATATCATCTCCCCAGTTTAAGGCTCAGATATGCCTACACTTGCAATGACCAGGGGTCAGAATTGTATGTTTATAGACACCGATTACAGAGCTTCCACTTCATTAGCCGTCCTTTCCACGGATCAAACGTCTACATTAGCACTCCCTGCCATCAAAATCCTACTCAGCAAACCGTGGAAGGTTTTAACTTCATCACCACCGTCATCACTCTAATCCTCGTGAAATTAAACTCAACACTCTCATCTCTAGACCCTCAGTAACTTTCCCGGAAACAAACAATGCATTGCCCACCTCGCTCATTAAAATCCCCGCCCTCCGTAATGCCCCGGACGTCAATTAATCGGAGATAAATCCTTGTCCGGACCATAGATGAGAGCCTACACCCATTTGCCACCCACCGCCACGACCCAAGCGGACCCTACAAGCCCATTTCCATATATCCCCCGGCCTTCGACCCCCCAACGGTTTCCATAGCTCTTTCTCCCTCGCGTAATTGGATTCGTTCGCGCAGTTTGCATGCATTTGATGTAGCCAGGGAGGGATCGTTGTGGGGTTATCTCAACCCCAAATCCTTCTCTCCATCTTCCCCGCCTTTTATCGCCTATCCTACCGCGAGATTTCCCGAATATGCGTGCCTGGATATACTGTCTTCCGTGAGAATGGGTGCCGAAGAATTGTTATCCTTTGTAATGGCCTTTTAGTTAGGGGGTTACTGACTCCCTTCCCGTAGTTTTTCGTGAGGTTTTTGGACGACTTTGGAGATGATTACGGGTGTGTTTGAACGTTTTTGAAGTACCTATCCTTGGGCTGTAGGATCCATTAGGTTTTGTTACAATGTTCTCTGTTGTGTGTATGTATTTGCGAAAGTAAAAGAAGTAATTAAAGAGATCGTGATTTCGTGATTATTTCATGAGGTATCAATTAGTCAATATATTTCGTTTGTGTACTTTATTTAATATTTTTTTAAATAGAGGTTTCAGTTATGTTTAGCTTTACGCTTATTTTGTTCAAGGCCTAATAAATGTCAATAATAATAACACAAGGTATGTGTTGTGAAATGAAACTGATTTTAATGACAAATTTTTCTTTAGATATATAATGAAGTAACTGTAATTTATCAAGGATTTTAGTCTTAGAAAATGTTATTATTTTTAAGACATTTACTATGATAAATATCTTAGTTGTTATTACTATTATAAATTACATTATACCGCCACGTAATCAGTAAAATTTATAGCTCTTAATCTGTTTGTGAATACATTTTCATGCTACTCTCGTTTGGTTCAATCATTAAGTTCGTTCACATAAAAAATTGAAAAGAGATCGAAGTTTTAGTTTAATTATAAGCAGGTTCATCATTTCTTTCTTAGAATACCGTATGGTTTCTCTTAACAGTTACATCACCATTTATTCGGAAAGACATTTTCCAAGACTTACTGCCTTCACGGAAATTCTGGGGCAAAAGTTGTGCCCGGCGGGTCACATAAGATCCAGGATAACTAAGATTTCATCCCGTTCGGAAAAAAGCGACGTAGATTTCCTCCGCATAACGTACACCGCGAGCCATTAACTTTAACAATTTAAGGTTTTCCTCTCCCACGGATTTTCTTTTTATCGAGGTCTCTCGGCCGTCCGCCATTGCTGTTATGGCCTCCTATCATTTTTTTTGGAAGGATTTCATCCATTGGATACCGTATCTTCGAAAACGATCCAACAGCCGCGTTTCTCGCGAAAACTTTTCCTCGATGGCCGATTTATTTTGGCAGGTCTTTCCATCTATTTCTTAGCGAGGATCATCCCGGACACACGTAAGGGTCTGTTTTGCTGCTTTCTTCACGATACGGTTTTCTTTGGCTTCTTCTATGACCTCTATTCTTCCCTCTAACCCCACCCACTCCTGGGATAGCCCTTTTTCTCGAAGGAAAAGGCTTAGTATTTTATACCCCCAATTCACTGCACTCCGTAATTGCGTTACACTTTTGGAACTCCGGTGTAGTTTCATTGTGCTCATTAGCTGTCTTCTACTGAGTCATAAATGAAAGGGTTAGTTAAGGGTTTCCTTAATGGAGTTGGTTTGTGCGTGTCGTTCTGTGATGTATTTGTGGATGATCTGTGTTGGATTAGGGAATTAGTGGCTGATTCGTGTTCATTTGTTATTCTTTATTGTTTTTATTATTAGTCTTATTCTATGTCTCAATGGTAACGAATAATATGATATTTCGTGTAATTATCTCGTAATTAATTATATTATTAAGAAGAGTTGCAATTTTCAACGTAGTATCCATATTTTACGACAGTTTTATTTTAATTTTTGTTAACTTTAATCATATATTTGTATTTATTGAAAACAGTTTTAATATCCCTTCAGAAGGAACATAAATTAGAATTAGTTTGAAGAAATATAAATTCAACTAATAATGTTAAAGCATTTATGCCGTAAAAACTATCCTTCTTTTATTTTAAGTAAATGAACTAACGTACAGCTTAATTCATTCTATATTATTTTCTTTCAATACCAGTGGAACTAATTTACGACTATTTAGTCTTCCAATTCAATTTTTCCTTAACGACTTGCAAGGATCAAATGGCCGTTGTGTGGCGTGCATTAATATAAGATAGGTGTCATTGGAAGACTTCGTATAGTTTGTTTTGGTGATGCAACTCAAACCACAAAAGTGAGAAGAGCTCTTTTATATCCATTCCTCCCTCTGAGGGAATCATTTAATCGGATGAAGCTAATGAATGGAGGTGTGATTCCTAATTGGATGTTCACCTTTTTTATCCTTTTCAAAGGTCCCGCAGCAGAGGTTCGTTTTCGCTACTTTTTGTAATTAAGAAGTGTCAGAATGTATCGTTTTTTTGCATTGGAGAAGTTAAGAGAAGTCTTCCAATCGTGGATGAAGGTTTGATTTTTTCTAATCGAAACTGTTACGTACTGTAGAAGTACTTGAATGGTTGCAAGTGGTAAGGTTCACACGAATTTATAATGAATATCTGTCCTTGTTTTATTACAAATTATTTTTCTTATGTTCTCTCGTGTTAAATGTATTTTTGATAAAATTTTAAATACGTTACAGTAAGGAAGAACATTGGTTTTATGCACTTGTTTCTTTAATTGCTATAGTATAGAATTTTTCGTTTCGTAACTTCCCGTCAAATATATATGTATATCTACTTCCGTGCGTGCACCGGTAGAAATGAAATACCACTCAATCCAACGCTCCGCCAGTCACAGTATGCAAATTCCCAAAACTTTTATGAATCCAAATTCAAGGCATTTCTTTTGGCGAACGGAAGGAATTCCTTTTGAAATGGAAGGGAGCACCACGGCGACATTAGGGTACACCCCTAGGGGATGTACCGGCTTGATTATAAGACGGAATTCCCCCACCTTCCCTTCACCCCCTGAAGATGCATCCTCCTTGTCCGTATATTCCAATTTCGTTTCCTTATCCTCTGCATCCTTATTAAACGCAAGGAGGTAACAGATGTTCTTGCGGATAGTGCGATCAGTGAATTTATACAGAAGCCTTCTGCCTTCTTGAATTTTTTAAAGAGCGTCATGTGAAATTACGTGATTCGAGGATGTATTGGAATAGAGTTATGTACGTCATACTGGACGCCTAAATAGAATGATTAGTTTGTGAACGATGGCTCTGTAATCATTGTTTATTTATTTCTACGTTGTATTCAGGATACGAGTGTTATCATTTTAACGCTTGAGATGTTGAATTATATTCGTTTGTTTTTGGTTACACTTGAACAGAACGACGAAAGTAAAAATTTTATGCTATAGCATTTTTCCTACTTTCAATATACATTTTTATTTGATACTTCGAGCTGAAAGTAGATAATTGATGAATGTTGTAGAAGAATAAATTTGAATAATCTTTTTTTTACGTTCTATTCGTTGAATAACAACAACTGAAGAAGCTGTATGTACACCCGGCAGCATACATTTACTCGCTTGATTGTAGGAATATCTCTCTCTGCATTTACATAATTGACTAACAAGCCACTTTTAGGTACGAAAGGGGTGCGTTTTCAATTGTTCATCTCCGTTGCTCAATCAATTTGGAGTACCGGATTATCAATTCTGTAAGCGACGTCTCATGGTACCTTTTATTATGTTAGTAACGAAATTCAGCATAGTCACAGCTTGAATTTTCGTTCGTAAATTTGTTTTAAAGTAAAGTAGCTGTATCATTAACTTTTTATCTATTTTCTATGTTATGATTCAATTGTTGGTTTTTGCCAATGCTAGTAACCTATATTGAAAGATTTATTTTTGGGTTCTTTCTTGTGTTTTACATAAGTATATATTAAAAGTTTATGTTTATATATTAAGACGTATACTTTTGTACATCGTTAATTATTTTAGTGTAGGAATACGAGTTTGATTCCTCGTTATCTTCAAAAAACAGCAATGGAAAAGAATATCTGTAACTCAAATAATCTTTATAAGATTTATAATAAGAGATGTAGATGACATTACGTACGAGATGTAGATGTCGATTCATTAATGTGAAATAAAAAATATCGTTAAATCAATACTCTGCTGTAGAATCGTATCCTTGGTGGACTGGTATTATTGATAATTAGATGTATCGAATCCGTACTCCTAAAAAGTTCTATTCGTCTCATTTGTTTGACAGACAATTCGATAAATCCAATCATTATCGAAATTTTGCGATATAAATCGAAACCTCTCTCTGTGCATGTTTCCTTCCATCTCCTTTAAACATCCCGACTCGATATTCCCCACCCCCCAAACCTTTCGCTTTGGATTGATAACATTTTTCTTTTTACCAATCCACGGTTTCACTCCGACGCCCAGTCACCGAAAAAAAAGAATTTTCGGAGATGTTATTATTTCTCTCGCTTTTGGAAACTCTTTTGGAGATCTCTCTGCTGTCATTGGGTTTCTCTCCACGCTAATGTATCGAGTATTCACGACCTGAAATAGGAATGATCGCCTCTCTATACAGAGAGAGTTTTAAATATTTCCGAGAGAAGTGGTATCTGCGACACAATCTCAGTCCCCTATTTTAAAATACAACGATGCGAATTTCCCTTCTTCAGGTGAGATGCGTTTTCCCTGTTCCATTGATATATTCGTCTGATAATGGATTCAAGCCTCTATCGAAATTTCGCCTCGTTTCCGAATCATTTATTATATATTCTCTTCGTGTATTCACCGGACCATTTTCCCATTTTCTTGTTTGGAAATTAGAGTTTTGGATATCCTCTTGTGAATGTATGGCTTGTTTTCTCGTCGTCTCTCAATGGGCTATCTTTAGCATTTTTTTCGGTTTGAATTGATTTCTTTTCAGTTTATTTGCTCTTATTTATTCGAAAAATTGTTTTAAACAAATATTAATTAGATATCTAAAAGCTTAAATTGTCATATAATCGATCTACAGTGATTATTATTGACTTTTGTCGAGAAATGTAAATTGTGCATGTTTGAATTTTCAGCTTAAGTTAATATCTACCTCAGTAAAGTCATCTTGAATTCCTCCTTTGGGAATCGTTGATTATTTGAATCTTAGTTCAAGTCTTTGTACTATTGTTTTATAAAATTCACGTTTTATTGGATTTAATGCTTTCCATAACTTCCTGAATAAATAAGTTGCTCATTTACACTTTGGTACTTTATTTATTAGGTACTTTATTTAGATTAATTTGACTGGTTACATTTTAGGTCTCGTGAACTAGTGATATATTTCGTGAATAAACCTTTTCATTAGCTTATCATTTTTCCCTAGAAATCCTTAATCCTCGTGCAAATTGCAAAATGCAAAACTTATTAATTCTCTATGAATTTGGAGGTACCCAATTGATGCATTCCCTTTCAATTTTTGCCAGAATTTTTGGCTCTTCAATCATCAGCAGGAGTATCTTTTAACCTTTATCTCATTATTCCTAAACTACTATTATAATTTTCAGTAATATGTTACTGTTGGGTACAATTTCAAAAGCATTTCATTATGTCTTTGTGCCTTTACCTATCCATCTTGTCCCCTCTTTTTTCTTCGTTACCTCCATCCATTCTAACTTTTCCAATCCGATCAGATACGATACTTTCCAACCCCAGTACGGTACACGCCTGATACCCGTTTTCCTTTCAGTCCCAACTGTTATTAGCCCATTCCACGATTCCGAATATATATTTCCATCCCCCATCGCAATTCACTGTGAGACTCAAAAGTCTCCTTGCGTATCGCATAACGGTCTGTTTCCCTTCCTCCGTCTGCCCCCACCCTCTTCCATACGACACCCTGCACACCCATCGCAACTCCCCTTTGCAACTGGAATGACTCATTTAATATGGACGACGTTCGCAAGGGGCGGCTGTTGAAAAGTCCGTACCATTCCCCGCCGCTCCTTCATTTAATGCAAACGCATAGGGTCTGTCCGTTTCCTCTAAGGTAGCCAATACACTTCCTGCCGTGCTTCCCTGCTTATTTCCCTAATACTGGGTTCTTAACCCCCCTGTCTTTTCCCCCAGTCTAATTCTACACCTTTATCGCCTTCCTTTGTAGCTGACGATGCTTATCGTCCTTTTTTTGGAGGGTTTCTAATGCCCTAACCTTTAAAATTCTGTCGCCCGGGTGTATCTTTTCTGGTGTTGGCGATTTTTTTCTTGCGGACGTATACAAGCTGGTTCCAGTCGTGTACAGGCCCGGATTAGTGAAGTTTTATCGGTTGGATGTGTTGAAAAATCGTTCTGTGGTATTACTTTGGTTGATTTTTCGTGTGTGAAGTTGGTCTGTATATTTGCTTAATTCGGCAATACCATCTAATAAGGCAAAACATCATTATAGCGAACAAATTTGTACTCCAGATGAATTTGTAAGCTGAATAATGCGAATTTCACACTTTAATGTACAAACTTTTGCAATTTAGTTTATAAAGAACTAGTATTCAATTGATAAAAAGCGTTCATTAGGTTACAGAGAGGAAATTCAATGTGTTTTTTAAAAATTTTTGATAAATTAATGCCCTTAAACGATATGGAAAATTATTCAACGTTCTTACTAAACTTTTTTTTAAGCTAAAAGCTAAAAGAAGAATATCCCCCTACGTATCTATCGAAAGAAGTATAAAGGAATATTGTCAATCAGTATAAACTGGGAAAATGTTATCGGGAACGTATTGAAATCGACTGCACAAATTTTGTTTGAAAATAAACGATATGTACTTTTGTACTTCCTTTATCGAGTCCTCATAATTTTCCAAAACTCCCAAAAGTTTCTCTCTGCACCTTGTTTGTTTCACACACTCCCTTTTCTTCCCTGCGTTTTCTCACATCCTCGTTTGATCTCTTTTTCATGTCCTACCATCTGCATCTCCTCTTCCCCAACATTGCGTTTCCCTCAGCAGCTCACTATATTTCGATTTGCATGGCAACCCATTCTCACTTTTCCTTTCTCATTCCCTATTCCACGTTCCCTGTTTCGTAACCAACCCCGTTCCTTGACGAAGTAATCTCATTCCATCTTCACGACCATTCTACGCTTCGCTACGAACCCGTTTACCTATATTCTCGTATTTTCTTCGAATTTAGCGAAAGGTGAAATCTCATGAACGTACACCGCACTTCAATATCATATTGTGTACTTCTGTTATTTTTAGTCACGAGTCTGCTCGGAGATTTTCTGCCGAATATATTGATAAAGATTGATGTTTCCGTTTTAACTAATTACACGATTTTTTATTGTACTTACTTTTTTTTCTAGGACTAATTAAATGTTACGTTTTTTATCTAGGACTAATTAAAATAACGTTTTTGAGATCAAACTGTGAATAAAGATTTTGAAGCGTATATGATTCATGGATTTCATTCACTGTGACGATGTTCATTTATCCTCTAAATCTACGATCAAAAGAGGATATAGTTTAGATGAATGCAATTTTGATAAGGATTCAGCTGAAGAGAAATGAATTTTATTTGTCTTTGGACATACGCTACTTGATCAAAACGGAAACTATTTAAGTCGAGTCACTCTCGCTATATCATTAAAAAACGTTCTTTCCATCATTCCTCTTTTCTTTTCGCTCAATTCGTCCGTTATTCTTCTTCAACTCAGCAGTGGTCCTTTTTACGACTGTTCTTTCTTTATTCTCCCTCATTTTTACATCTCTCTCCCCACCTTTTCATCTCCATATCTACCACGTCCGTTTCCGCAGGGTTTCAAAGCATACCACGCTGTCTTTCCCCTTTTTTATTTCCTCACATTTCCATATTTTAGCCCATCTTCCCACTTATCCTTCTCTCCCGATTCATATTTCTTCCCGTCCATCTTTCTCAATTCTAATTCAATTTCCACTGAAAAACCCTTTCCTAATTTTTCACGTTCGCCATTCCAAAATTCCTTACCGACGTGCGTTTATATTTCCCGACCCTTTCGGGTTTATTTCGCCTTCCAATCCCTCATTACGGCGACCCCCTTTTCGGCCGAAAGGGGCCTTAATTATTTGTTGTTTATCTTTTCATGTATGTATCCACTCCGGTTTTGTTCCGCGGTCACCCTTTCGTATGAATTGAGTCGCCGTTGCCATAAGCGGTTTCCATGGCGAAGGTTGGCATGTTCCGTAGGTGGCATATCTCCACCTATCTTATGGGTTTTGTGTTCTTCTCGTAACGTTTCGACACTTATATTTTTTATTTATTTACAAGTCATTATTTAATTGGTTTGTTTGTTTATTATTTACATTTTAATGTTTATACGTACATGTTTAGGTGTTAAGATTTTCGTTTATCAATTGGAATGATATTTCATAACAATTTAGAGAATGATAGAAGAAGAAATTAGTTAGTTAATTCGTCAATAACTTCTTTTATCTCAAATAGGTTCTTAAAATGTACACAAGAGTTTTATCCTTCAATTAGAAGTAAGCATTAAACCAAGTGACCTGAATTTAAACAGCCCTGCAGTGATATATAATTGTATCTTACGAGAAACTCATTATTCTTCTTTGATTTTATCTTCTATTTTTTAGGAATTATTGAACGCCTCTCGCAGTATTTTTTCTGCATTGGGAAGTTTTAGTATCACAAAACGAATCTATTCTACTACACCTTGAAACTCCAAAGCCTATCTAAAGCAGGATATGAGCAAAGAAATTATAATTGCATCCTAATTAAGATTGATTTGTTCTTTTACCATGGTGAATCAGCTACGTTTCGAAACTCAGCTCGTGGTTGCCTTTTTCTACTCATCGACTGTTTACCGTGTTACTTTTTTAAAGAAGGCTTGGGTTACCTCTTATTAGATCCTGCTATTTTTCTGCGGTGGGTGAGAAGTCGGTGTCTTCATATTGTATGACGCCACACACCTGTTATTCTGATGTTCATCCTCAGTGAGATTTATCGAAGAGCGAGAGACATTTTTTAGGTCGAAATCGAGTTTCGAATCCAATCGGAAAACAAGATTCGAAATCTGATTCCATCGGTGTATTTCAAGGCTCAATCAGTCCCTTGTTGTCTTATTCATAAATGGACGCTCTGTTTGAATGTAGCGTATTTATGATTTGGTTGAATGTTTCATCGTACTTTTCGGAACCAAGTCTTAAAAAAGGTTCCCTCTTTTTTTTGTTCTGAGTTCAATGTTTATTTCAAACATACTTTCTGTGTTGGACGTCATGGATGATTTTTTTTAGTTTCTCTTCAATTCGTTATTTCTTTTATACTAAGACACCTAAAACTACTTAATTCAAACTCTAACTTCTCACGAATCACTTTATATCCTTGTCTATTGATAATGAGACTATAATAGTTGTTATTCAGCTATGACTATTTTCAAGAAAGGTATCTCATAAAAATGTATAATAGAAGTTCCTTTTCAAAGTGATGGTTCATTCCATCCCTTTTTCGTAAAATTCATAACTCCGTGCACAGTGAGATTCAATGTCACTCTATCCTGGAGTAAGAATTAACCTTTCGCTTCGGTAGCGAGACATATTGCGTGATGCTTAATGATGGAGTGTAAACCGATATCTAAAGTGCTAAGCACACGGATAAGCCATTGCGGTAGTTCGCGATCTTGTACTACGTCATTGTGCAGTCTCCATGTCGCCGATGTTACCACAAAATCCCGTGTCTTGTAGAAATAAAAACAGTAAATATTAAAAGATTTATTCTATTTTTGATAAGCTTTGCTACTGGGATTTCTACATATCATGTACCCTATACTTACAATTAATTTAAACATAGTGTATTAACGCTGTTAAATGTTAAATGTAACAGGATTTTGTCTTAAATTATATATACTATTATATACCTAATCCATATAGCATCTATGATAGTTCTACGGAACAAAACAATTTCATAATGAAAGCGGTTTTATATGTGAAACCTTATAGAATAATAAACATTCTTTTGGTTTCGATGAACGTTATATATCGTATCGTATATCGTAGTTCCATCGAAAGATGTGAATGAATATCGAGAAAAGGTATAATCCTAGCGGTTTTTCATAGTATTTTAAATAAGTTTTTTATTAAGATTGAACTTAGTTAATAACTTATTTCTAAATGTTTTGATTATTTTTTAGCGAAACCGATTCTTTTATATTACAATACTTAATTCTCATTTAAGGAATAGCAATCCTTTGATTTATGCACTGAACAATAGCATAACTTGTAAAATAGAGACGAGTTGATTGTCTTTTTTGGGAATAAAATTAGTGCATCGCTATTGTTTACGTTCCTCGGCAATATTAATTGATAATCGATCCAATCCGGATAATATTTAGTGAAGATGATTTTTTCTATCATAGTTTGTCAAGAGAAGAATAAAAGCATATTTGACAACTAAAGTTACCGTTATTATAGCTCTCAGATTATTTTATTGACTTCTTTTAGATACATGCTCTCAAGAAGTATATGGATTACTCAGGTCATTCAATTGGACACTTTCAGAAACAACAACTTCAAAGCGCAATCATGACGTTTTTAAACACGTAAGTGGCTCTGCCCTTTCAGCCGTAACTCACTCGTTCAGAAAGCGTTTCAATGTTTAACCCTTTCGAGACGGAGACATTTTCTGAAAATCTTCCCTATGATACGGAGCGTTTTCGGTACTCTGAATTTGCCAGGTATAGAGCGTACCCCTTTCCCAGCGGGGTGCCATAGCCTATCCTCAGCAACGGCAATTATGAACACTGTCCGCGGGTAATCCACTTTCTCTTTTACAGCATTGCTTTGAATACTGACCATTATTAATACAGTATTATTTTCGTATAGCTTTTGTAGGACTACTTGCAAATATTGCAAATGAATATTAAAATTTTGCATTTCGTTGACTATGTAGTAATTTTAAACGAAATTCTAACGCCAATTTTAAGCTATATAGCGTGAAACCTAAATAATAATGATGAAATTGAGTTACTCATTAACTACCTTATTATTTGCGATAAAATTTCGTTTAAAAATTGTACAAAGTCGTCAAATTACAAGGTTTTCTTTTCCAAGGCAATATAAACAATTATTTCTTAATTTAAATATTTAGCAAAACTATTGCAATAAAAATTAATTTGCAGCGGCACCATGCTGGGAAAAGGGCTTAATTACCCCCGAGGCAAGGTTTCCTTTAAGGAAAAAGGTCTGAAACTCCCTAGAAAAAGGTCGAAATGGTTAGACTATAAACCATAATCCTTTGCATCAGCACCCTTGCACGATATGTACTGCCGACGGAAAAATCCGGCATTCGTATTCTGAGCCTGGAAAATTTCCGACGGGTTTTCCCGGCATTCGTCTCGAAAGGGTTAAAAGTATCTCTCACGAGACGCAATGAAACTAATGGAACGCCCGCCTTTGAGTTGGAAGTCCTTCATTGGTCTCACTGCACAACCACTATTTCGTCACTCTTCAATTTTTCTCGGCCTCAATTACGCTTCTTTCCTCGATGCTCAACTGTTATTCACTCCATCTTGGATCGTGCAATGGAAATTTCCTTGAAATGTCCAGTTTTGCAGGTCGTCCCTTCTCAGAATTTATCAAGTTTATTCAGTTCGCGGAAATATTTTTGTACGAGATTCCCTTCTCAGAAAAGAATTACTTTTTATCGCTACGAAATTTTGAATGATATAAGGTCAAATGTTCTTAAAGGAAAGCGTTCGTTTCATTACAAATATTTCGCGATTTTTCTGTGAAAAGGTCATGAGTCAATACCTAGTTTCTAACGGGGTTTCTTATTCTTTGGAAGTAAAGCTTTTCATCAGATTAAAAGATGCTCGGTTGAAGTGTGTCCATGGAATTTCGTCCGTCACTGGTTTTGTCACGATGGAGTAAACTTTATTGCTCCAATGTAACGATGTCTTGGAACAATACCGGCTCTTGTTCTTTTCTTGGTGAACAAAGAAGAGAAACTAATTTTGTTTCATTTTCTTTAATTGGTACTCAAGTAAAGAGAGACTATTATATTTTTGCGATCTAAGTCATGACTCCTCATGAATTGACTCATAAATGAATTTAATTCTGTGAAATGAAGCAGTAAATTTTGCTTGTTTTACTGAGAAGCGTAAATTTAATTAAGTTTCAATCTCCGAAAACTCATCTAAAACATTGTTATTCAATAATGATATCTTGATGAAGATTGTTTTTCAGTATTTCATAACACATTACAGTAATTGAAGACTGGTTATATTTTACGAATGTTCAGTACTTAAACATTTAAAAAATTAAATTTATATTATAATAACTTAAGCTATAATTGTGCCGCTATTTACATCTAAATATGTTATCAACGCTAATACTTAACTTTATCAAGGGTATTTATTTTTTAATAAACGGTTTTATTTAAAAATGTTGGTTGAATTCGATGAGATTTTACGACATAACATCCTATTGATTTCAACATAAAAAGTCTAGCACCGAATTAAGTAAGCTTTCTCTCCCAATAAAAATTATTTAATATGCGTATTTGCGACCTTGGTTTAGCTTACTTTCATTAATTGGGTGTCTCATAATTGAAATTGGGAAAATGCAACCTAGAATCCTATTTTCTGCTTCACAGCGCGAATTAATACGGAAAGATTCACTCCACATTTTCAGTTATGTCTACCGAATCCAGTATTGTCCTTTCAGGTGATTTCTGCGCTCATCATTTACCCGCGAATATCTGCCGTAACGTGACATCTGCTACTGTTCAAACCTCCATTACATGTTTCAGAAGGCGACGCGTAAAATCCGCTTTGGAACGCGTTACCAGAGTACTACAATACGTGAAGCGATTTCGAATTACGTTGTTCTTTTTTTAATTCTGGGAGGAGGCACATTTTGCGATATTCCCACCGTTTCTATCTCTCGTAATCTTTGCATAAATCGGGAACAGTGACTGTCTCTCTTCGCCGAATTTCATCGGACTAATAACAGTACTCTTCAGATAATCCTATTAGTGCTGCAGTACGGGAAATCTGTTTGGTTCGCCCATTAGCGGCAAAGATGGGAATTTGTTTAGGGAGTTCGGGAGATAGTCATCTCCGACTGACTGTCAATTAACCAAATTAGTCCATCCGTACAATGTTTGGAGTCTGCTGTGAGCTAACTATGCCTTAATTATGACTGTAGATTTATATTTATTCCCTGGAGAATTTTAAGGGAATTGGATACGTTTGGAAATGTTTAATTTTTAGGGGTGAAATAGAGTTTTAAATTTTAAAAGTCACTCTTTTATTTAATTGATCCCCTATCCTTTCACGTAAATTTTCTAGTATCCATAGCAACGTTGTTCTGTTTAGAAAGTAACTATGTTGAGTCGTTTCTTAATAGTATTATGTGATCGGTGGATAATGAGTTTATCTATGGATATACATGTAAAAATTCTCTTTTATTGATTGTTTGATATTACGCACTTCAATTTTATATATAGCATATATTCGATGAACATCTTATTTTAAATAAAAGATAATGTTAAAAATAAAATACGTAAATTCAGGCTTTTTTCGATTAATGAAAAATAAGACTCTAGGACACACATTTTTTTGTTTTATAATATATTTACCCGATTTTTTCAACATCGAAAGTACCTGTTTAGAAATGTTCAAATATTTCAATATGTAAATTTTATATTTTCTTCTGAACTCTTACCTATTAGTAATAATTTGTCTTTTGCTCTACCTAAAGAAAGAAATGCATATTTTTCTCGTGAAGATATTGATCTCAATTGGGATATTTACTTTAATAAACGTTGACTGAGTAATCCTAATTTTAGATATTTTATCATTATATATTACGTGATAGTTAAATTATAGTAATGTTAAAGTAATTAAGGTACCATGTTAGTGTTGAAATCTTGCAATATTAATTTAGATAGGAATGTATGATACTCAAATTTTACCTTTTACTTTCATCTCCAAAAGGTTGCTTTTAGACTCATATAATATATACCAGTCTAAAAGCCTTATATAATTTCCTTTTTCGATGATTTTCTTAGATTTTGCCCTTTCGAATTCCGAACTAATTTATTCACTCTTGTGAAATGAACTAGAGATATCGGCTGATTTGGGGCGGAATTCTCCGAATATTTGGAGGCATTCCTGTCCCTCTCGGTGACCTTTTCGAGCTCCGAATGCATTTCGAATTTCAATTGTTCGCTCACATGCCACCGCTGCTCGATGGAATAAAGTTACCCCGTTATATTCGTTCATGTCATCCACCTTCCGCATTCCACGTTTCATTTGTTTCCATACCGGGCGTCGCTTCTACATACTGCCTTTGTACCTGAAGGCAAACCTTTAACGATTACATTTCGCATTTTATGGAGATATCTCAGCGAGTTTCTCTGAATTGATTTTATATTGGCCATTGCGAAAAGAACAATGCACGGTCCATCAATAACGTATTGTATGAAGACGGGATATGTAGACTTAAAAACTACTCAATATTTTTTACGCCTTTCTCGACTGCCAATTAGCACACACAGTTGCTTTTAAAAGACTAATAGGAGACCCTGGGACTTTTATATTTTAAAATAAGAATGATATATATTTAAGCTGTTTTATTTAACTTTATGTTAATTCTTCACTACCCCTATAACGTATATTTGTCATTCAATTTCAGACAGTATCATAATTCAGTGAAATCATCAAAAGGACTTAATAGTATTGCTTTCAAGCTTTTCAGTTTCGAAGAGAAGACGAAGAAATGTGCGAAATCTCCCCCTAACCTCTTCTCAGTCTCCTTTAAGAGAAAAAGTATTTAAGAGCTTTTTAACTCCTGAATTTCTCATCTTAAAATTCTCTTATAAATCATCCAAGAGCCCTGTACACCCAACACCATTATCTCCCCTTTTTAAAACCTTTCGGTAACCAAGGAAACGATCCGAAAAATAAACAAAAAAAGCATCGCGTTAAAATTTCAAATAGCTTACGAGGCCGTTCTCTCGGCGTAAGCAAATCCACGTTTGGGCGACGAACCGCGAGGTATAAAAATTACCTCGGGTTTTATAAATCACGCCCGATACGCACTCCGCCATGTTTGCTCTTTCGTTGTAACATCGTGTAAATATCCCCAGAGAATCCGGGATCGTTTTTTATTCCCGGCCGTAGTATCGAAAGGGGGAGATAAGCCTTTTACGCTTCCACGCGACCGGAGAATATTAAGTCGGCCCTGTTGTTTTTCGTACGTTACCCCGCCAAACGTGTTGGTTTTCCTTTCGTGGTTCGGAACAGGAAGCACGCAATTGCCGCTCCTTTATGCCGAGTCCGTGTTTGCGATTTCTCCCGTTGTTATGGTAGCGGTGTTGGTGATTCAAGTCCTTTTTCTGAAAGTTTATCGCTCTGTTACTACGCGACCATTATCAGGGTAACGTTTGGAGTTCATAGAAACGCTGAAGGAGTGTTTATATACTTGTTTTGTTGTTCATATCAATAAAGCGATTTAGATTATGTTCTCAATTAATAAGGAATGGATGTGGAAAAAATTAAATCAAAATAATATGTACAATTATGCTATTGTAAAGATTATAATCTTTATGGTATTAGAATCTCAACCTGCCAATATCTGTCTTTCTATATCTTAACACTAAAAGATTGATGCATACTGTTCGGTATGATAGTACAAATCAAGGATTCAGAATCATAAATATAGTTGTTTCTAACTGCTTTTTATCTTATAATATTATTGATATTTACTATAATTTTTACTATTTTATAGATTAATGTAGATTTATTTACTCACAGAGGTAACCAATATACTGAGACATTTGAAGTGCTTTCCCTTTCTCACTGCAATGTTCCATGTTCCGAAATCTATTTTCGTACTCCTCGATAATCAATTCATATCGATTTTGGGATTCATTGTGGTTCACCCTATTTATATTCCTCAAAACCGCCATCTGTCCCTTTTTCCTGCATCAGAAAAAAACTCATCCAACGACAAGCCAATCCAATGAATAATATCGTAGGCCTATGTCACCTTATAAAATATTTCGCACTCATATCGCACTTTACCCTTCCAATCAAACTTGTCATCAGATTTTTTTTCCCCGCCGATGCGTTAAACTTTTATCGAATCCATCAGATGCGTCAATCCATAGTCTCCAAGTTTTCCCCCTGTATTTCTTGGTATTTGAGTTTTACATTTCTGTCAGACTCCGCAGCCGTTTCTCCTCTTCCTTAGGGTGTCTCCAAGGCTCCAATAAAACGTGGCATCTGCATATGCTAGCACACTGCTTCCACAGCCTCACTCCTTTCTTAAGATTCTTCCACCCTCCTTCATTCATCCCTTTCTTTACTTTTCTTCGTATGTTATCACCATTTTTCTTTATCTTTGTTCTCAGTTTTCTCGTATAACCTGTTCGTTTTTGTTTTATTCGTCAAAAGTACGCTTCTGGCAAATTACTTCGTGTCTATGACGTAATAAGTACATCGGAATCAGTCGTTTAAATAATGGATATTGAATGGATGATGGTTGAGTGTGTGGATTACATATGAATAAATCATATAGATTTTTAAAGCTTTTAACGGCTGTAATTCTTCAATTAATACAGCCTTTGAAGTTTCTAGTTTTTATTCATTCATTCCCTTCTCCAGTGAATGATATTTTTTATCTTACTTTCCGAAAATTATGGATATATTTGAAGTCTTTATAATTTAAATGAAAACTGTATTTTTTGAAGAATATGTTCAATATTCGTGCTTTGTTACAATATAAACGAGAATATTGATTATATTCCTACGTTTAAGTCCCAATTTTTAGGAGATGTATACTGGTGTTCTTTTAAATTAATGAAAACATGCGTGTATTCAGCTTCGTGTATGCTTCGTTTCATTGGGTCGTCATTTCTTCTCTTTAATATGTACTGCGACCTATTTCAAAGTATTATTTCCGCTCTTGAATATACTTTTATGTGGATGTAAATTTTATCGACCGAATGCATTAAAATCGAGTTCCGTCGAGGGCCCTTGTGGAGTTCGTAGTTCAGAAACGCAGCGTTTGATGTGCTTCAATTCATCAAGGCCGAATCATTCCCGCAAAAAGAGAGCTCTTCTATTTCAAACCATATTATAACAACCCTCATTAGTTGACCTTGTTTGAAGTTCGGAGGGAAATTTACTAAAGATATCGTACTTTTCGAGAATTTCAGTATGTGAAGAGCTAGGATATTTTGGTTTCTTTTTATGTCTGATATACTATGGACTTCCATGTTTAATACTGGAATATAAATATTTCCCATATTCAAAACAATATTACGCATAGTTATTTAGTTATAATAAAAACAGGAATAAGTTAAAAGAATTTTGCTGCTACTTATTTGTGTATATAAATTGAAACGATAAAAATTATCTTGTATTATATCGCGTTCATAATGTCAAAAATATCTCAAAGATATCTCATTTATGTCGTATTTTAAGAAAAAATGTCCCAGAGGAATGTAATATTGGTTATAACCATTCAATATTTAATAAGTTTAAACATAAAGGAAGAATTCCAATCTACTCTCCATCCTGTCCATAATTTCGTTCCAACTTTAGGTTTACCTTTCCCGACCATCCCAACTTCCCTTATCTCTCCATTGCTTCCTCCATTCACTTCCGCTCCATCTCCCGTGGCAACCGAGTCGTTATGCGTCTCTTATTAAACCTTATCTCGTCCGCCAGCGAAAATGGGCACAGATCTCCCTTTCCAGCGATCCAATCACGGAAGGTTCTAATGCCACTGAAGCGTGCCTAAAGAATCCCCGATCCGTAAAGAGTTTTCTGCCACGCGAACACGCCCGTGCTCCGCAGGGTCAGTCCTCTTTATCCCGATAAGGATCTGAGGAAAAAAAGGATATTTCTAGCGCTGGTGTCGATAGCAGACGTAATTGTCACAAACCATGCGAAATCGGATTCATAAAGGCTTCGTGGAGGTGAGCGTATGGGGCGGAAAAAAATTCGCCAAACCCCCGAATTAAGTCGTGTAGAAAAAAGATTTTACAGGTCGATTTCCCTTCGTAATCTTTCAGCGTACGTTATGTACTCGTGCGAAAATCGGTCCGATTTTTTTTCGTTCGTAATTGAGGCTTTTAGATTTATATCTCTTCCAACCACTTTCCGCCACGGGTAAAAGTACTGTCATCCACGTGTTTAAAGGTAATATTGAGTTCTATTTCCCGTTTATTATGATCGAAAGGGAAGATTGCGGTAATTCTTACTTGTGTTTCATCTCTGGCTTTGATGTTTGCATTGATTCGAATGGAGATATACCGAAAGTGATCCTTTGAAGTGAAAATTCTGAAAATATCAATGCACGATATCTTATCCTTGCAAAAGGGAGTATATATTTGTATATATCTCGTTCTTGCTTGGAATTTCATCGTTCACTTCCATTGGAAACAATTGATTTGGAATAAAGATATATTTGAATGAATTTTATTTCAGTAAGTTTTATCTGTTCACGATGTTAGTGAATGTATAGTACCTTAAAAATATCGTTATCCATAAATATTGAAAATTATTATCTGTTGTCTATGCATTACCAGGAAAAGATGTCAATTGTGCTGTATAAAGCTTTATATTCAAATAATTCTAATATTCAGTCGAATATGCGCTTGAAAATAACAATCGTATTCCTTCTGAGAATTTTATAAATAAAAGCTTAATTGAATTCCATGCAATAAAATGTATCTAAATCGGGTCAAATTAATTTTCGGTTAACTTTTTATTAACAATCAGGTCTTAAATTAAATCTATTTCATATGATACCGGCATTGATTAAACTTAATGTGACTTTGTATATATTTTAGTGTTCTAAAATAGATATGTTGTTATAAAATATAGATTTATTAGCCAGAATGGTATTTGGGTCAAATAATAAAAGCCTGGTCTAACAGCTTTTGTTTGAATGAATTTTATTTTTCATTGACAGAACACAGCTATGACGTAATATACTTCTGAGTTTTAATGAGATGATCCTCTTGAACGATGTGACATACGTATTACAAATAAATACGCTCTTTCATAAACTTCAAATTAAATTAGCATATTCCCTTATCTTTATAACTTATCCTGCGAAACATTGCATGAGTACTCTTCAAAATTACGTAAATTTTTCAACACGTATATGTACAATTTTAGTCTTGCAATCATCTTCAAAATCATTATTTTGCTTAAAACTCATTTCTGACATTGCATCGTGCCACTCAAAGCACGGCAACACTCACGAGGGAGCAAATTCACTCATCGTGCATTAATATCAGTTGCACGCGATTGTGGCGAAAATAAAAACACGAGAAACGGCAGCTCTCAGTAATTACTCCACTTTTTTATATACGCGTATGAATTCACTACAGCAGGCACATCTCCGTCGCATGCATAAGTAATTGGAGGGCCATGTCGGGGCACTTAAATTTCGTCACTCCGAAGTCTTTTTAATGATTCCCTTTCCCAGAAGGGGCATCATCGTAATCCACCCCATCTAATTGTATTCTCCTCCTCAACGTACCCTCAGCTGACCCATGAATACCCTAGCCTCGGCTCCATTGGTTAAAAAAAATAATTCTCCTTAACTTATTCAGTAGTTTACGCGGGTCGCGTCCGTCCACTGTTAATAATTTTTCGCGCTATCCTAGAGGGCAGGGCGGTCGTACGGAGACAGTCATGCCCCCTATGAAGGCCCCATTTAACCGTGAATTATGCTTTATTGCTCCCAGGAGTTTTCACAGTGTTTTCAGCAGAGGGACGTCGCGACCTCGTAATTCGGTACGTCGTTTGCTGAATGTGGGACAGAGTTGTAGGTCTGCGCTTTGTTCATCCTCTCAGTTCTGGACCATATCTCCGACCTCCGGATGGCCTCGATTCAAATCTTTATTGCTCAAGCTGGGCAGTCTTTTCTCGAGCAAGTGTTAATCTTTTCGTTCCTTCATTGGGAGCCTCTGCAGGGGTTCATTTGCCAAGGAGGACGGGTCATCTTTATGTCCCGAGAAAGACGTCCGGTTGCTCATTGATTGTGCTCAGAAGTGTTTTGTCCCCAATTCATTCGCTCGGACGTTCGTTTGTGGGAATTGTTCGTGATTACTGCGATGCATCTTTGTTCCCACGGTCACAGCGTATTTATAGAAGTATAAATGACTGGAGGTTACAGCTTCATTTCTGTGGAGATTTCCTTGCTTTCTCGTTCGCTCATTAAGCATGAAAAAGACTCAAAATATTAGCTTATTACTACGATTTTATCGTAAATTATTATTTTCCATAACTTTTAAAGTTATATTCTTCTCCGAATCTAAATATATCCACAAAATATAAATATGAGTGTAAAAGGATTGATCTTCTATTTACGTGTTCTTATCGGCCTAATAATTCATAATAAATTCATAATCATTTTAGAAATTGCAAAAAGAACCTATTTACTGAATATCACAAAATATTTAATTGAGATACCCTTTCTTACTTGAATCGATCAGCTTGGGACTGTATTGGCATTCATAATTCTTCTATTAACTGTAATCATATTATTTGTTTCGTAATTTTACGAAATTATTTAATTGATAGGATCGATGTATTATTTAAGGGAACCTTTTCTTTCTTTTTATTTTATTTCGAGTTAAAATGGAGATATAAATGGATGTAGACGATCTATTTTACACTATTTTTAAAACTATTTATCGTGTAATTTGTTACGAATTTCATAGAATTGTATACGTCTATCTAGTTTCTCCAAGAAATTATATATTTTTAATTTATTATTTACCAGCATCTTCCTTTAAATCGACCCAATTTCGCACCCTCTAAGTATCTCACGTATTTTTTTAAACGAACTTTTGATCGTGCAATTTTGCAATTGTCCATACGCTAAAGAGAAAAACAAGGAAATTTTTCAGCGGAGAGCGGTAGTACTTGATCTCTGAACCGTGGTAGTAAAAAGGAACAAGAGAAGGACGATTTATCGCAATGACGTCGTTCCAATTGGGCCCCCATAATTTTAGAATGGCGAAGCAAATGGACGGAGAGAGGCAACCAATTAAATTTCAGAGATGGAGTGGCGGATGTCCACTCACAAACAAGTCTGCGGAGTGCTATGAAATAATTCTCCTTTTGAAAATTCGGTTCCATCAGCACGACATTCTAACTGCATCGCACTCCCATTTGGGCGGCCCTTTAATTTTATTCATAGTTTCCACGTCTGTTTCATTCCACTGCAGAAGATCTGCACGAATGAGGGCACTTCATTTAAAAATTTGAGTGTAAAAAAATTGTCCGTATTTGATAGTAGTTATGAAGAATTCGGGCATTCATAATTTGTATAAAAGTGCTTACTTTTTTTGCCTCGGTGTTCTAATTTATGGCAGTTCAACATCCAGCGTACTTAGGGAACGAAACAAGCAGCCTTAACCCTATAAAGTATTTTGCCATCATTATTATAAATAACTTTTAATTAGGAGAAAGATATTTGGCAGGAGAATTTCAAGGATTTAATGATGATGGGACTGTATTATGTCTCAAAAGTTTTTATCCTCGACCATAGTATCCTCAGATTTATTATTTTTGCTCGGTAACTTATTTAAAATATCAAATGTATAGTACATTACGTGTATTATCGTATTTCTCCAAAGGAAACAAGTTTTATTCTGAGGGTTTGTTAGTTATTAAATTACGACGAATTTTACTGATGCTTTATATATGCAGTAATATCGGTTTGAATTGTGAATATAAACGTATATATTTCTTTTTTTATTTTGCGTTACTCTTGAGATCACCCAATTTAAGAAGAATGATGTGCTTTTACTTCATTTGCCCACCTCTTACCACGGATGACAGTGCTTTATGGATCGATTTATATTCGGCACAACACTTTTCCGGTGAGTGAGATAGTTGTCGCGGAAACCGGAAACAGAAGAAAGACGTCTTAAATGGAGAAAAGCGACGAGAGCGCCATGAGGGAGTGGAGCATGAACTGATAAGCTCTGCTGTTAAGGGAGTGGAAAAAATGGAGTTTCTACCGAAATGGCTTAAAGATAGAGAAAAAGGAACGCAGTTGAGATGAAACGATGGGCAGGTTTATGGAAGAGAAGATTATTAAAAGATCCCATCGAGATTTTCTTCGCCTTACGTAACGGGGATACTGGGAAAAATGGAATTCCTCTCGCGTGAAATGCCTTCTCGATTCACGTTCTCTTTTTACGAACTGCGATTTGCCAGTACTGAATTTTAGTGGCTTTTTTATGGGTAAGGAGTCTGAGATGGTTATCTGCTTGATTGCGGTAAGGAGTGAAAATATTTGTCATCGTCCGCCTTTGCTTATGCATTGAGAAATATCTATGGAGTTATTTTTTAAAAATTATGCTACTCTTAAAGTTAGATGAATTGGTGATTAAATTTCCCTTTTTTCTGAGTCAGATAAAATATGGAATATATTAAAATCTCTTTCTGCATTAAAGGTAATATTATTCGATATGATTTTCTTTCTCAGTGAAGATTCTCAGTGAATTGTCTTATATTTTGGACTTTATCTTTCATTTTAATTCAGAATTTTTTTTCGATGCCCCCATTACCTTCTCCATGTGTAGAATAATGAAAGATAATTAATATTCTTACGTCATATACTCCTTTGATGGTACTTAAAATCTCATTGTTTTAATCTCTAATGTGTAGAAAGATGAATACTCTTGTTTACTATTCAGGTAGATACAAGAGATTCAAATTCTAATTAAATTTAGAAATGTCTTTGGAGCATGGAATCTAAGAGTGAAAAATATAATTAACTTAATTCTCAATGAACTCCTTTGTTCAGAAGGTGTATTGAACCGGTTTGCGAAAACTATTTGTTTTTGATTCCTATTTCAAATCCCAATCTAAATGCTTTTGATCAAAATTGAATATTCGTTCGGTTTACCAATCTAATTTTTGGTTTAATAGATACAAAATTGATTTTGAATCTTACCGGGACCCTTCTTATGAAGAAGTCATTCATTTCGCATCAATGGAAGTAGGAACTGGCGTTTTTGCATGGGCGAACAACCATCCAACTGAGATACCAAATCAAACGAGTAATCAAATTAGCAACTCCATCTGCTCTCCCTTATTTTTCGGTTCAAAAAAAGTTACGTTTAATTCGGCGGTTCAAATCCCACAATTCCAACGGCTTGTCTTCGGATTTCCTCGTTCCGTCCTTAATGATAGATCCTATCCAAGGAGCCTTACACGGAAGGTAGAAAGGAGTAGAGACCTACGTGATGGAGATGTCCGATAAGGATTCTTTTTTCTCCCATACCCTTCGCGCTGTAAGTAGGGTTACCAAATGGGGTATTTAGACCCTGAAAGGTCAAGTTAAGCTATGCATCTTGTAACCCAGGGTTTCACGCAAGAGGTTTTAGGCCCAGTGTTTGAGGAATGATAAGATCATTATTGCCACTTAATTCACTTAGACACATATTCAATCCGTAATAGTGATATCAACCTGTAACTTGACTCTTATTTTATCACAGCGACCTTTTTCAATTGTATGAACAATTGCTTTTTAACATCAGCATTTTATTATTCAGACACTAATCCTTGGCTGTTAAGTTGTATTGTTATCGTCAGTAAAAACTTTTGAAACATGAAAGAAATTTCTATAGAAATTATTTCTTTGATTTTCTTACATTTCAGTGATTAAGCTCTTCTAATGTATACGATATTAAATGATTAAGTCACAGTTATTGTCTATTATGCATCGCTTTGGAATTAGCTTATGGAAGCTATTTTAGACATGCTCTTGATCTTATTAAGTTTGGACGAGGAATTCTGTGCCTAAATGATTTCTTTAGATATTTTTAAAGGAAGATTTAGTAGATACTGAACTAAATATTATCAAGAGTTAGCTAGCCGAAGGTACGTTGACCAATAAATCCGTAATATATATATATATATATATATATATATATATATATATATATATATATATATATATATATATATATCTACGGACAAAGAACTATAATATGTCATTCTCGTAAGTACTTACATCAAATCAGCTCCTCTATATGTATCATCGTATCAACTTAAAGGTTCAAGCAACGGAAAAAACAGTCCATTCATATTATTCTAGACCAAAATCTCCGCTGGCCAATCCACTACAGTAGTAAAACCTTTCTCCTCTACGCCTAAGGAACTTTCTCTTTATATATATCCCTTACACTTTGACCCTTAATGTATTGACTACCCGAACCCTTTTTCTGACCAGTGTATCCTTACAATCTGATCCTCTCGTTCCTAAGTTTGCCCCTTTTGACTTTCTCTCCGAGAAAGGGAATCAAATGGGAGATAATCCACTTTCCACAGCTTCCTTTCCGATGGACCGAATTTATTTTTTCGCGCGATATACCTGCCCTCTGTAGTGAATCCACTCCGGTCGACCTTTCTAGCCTGTAATGGTTTATTTCTCCTTTATGTTCGATGGAAGTCGAAGGTGACGTAGCGTTGTGGATTTTATAGAGGTAGTGGTTTTAAAAATGAATTACTTGTCATGGAAAGGTATAAGATTGTGTTTTGAAAGCTTTTTAGCGATGCGAATTGTTGTATAATTCAATCAATTTTTAATTCATGAACGAATTGAAATAAATTACAGTAATTCATACCTATATAAATTTCTCTAAAATACAAAATAAAGAATTTCCCTTGAATTTAATGGAATATTTAACTTAATAACATCTGTCTGTATACGGATTGTGATATTATAGATGGATATTTTAATATTTAAAGGAACGTTATGAAAAATATTCATTACATTACACGCTTCATTGTTGAGTATTGAGATTTATTATGATGCTCTATCTAAGAAAACTATCTCATCTCAATTTTATTGAGCGTAAATAGAGAAAAATGCAATGGAAAGTTACAAGATCGAGCGTTAGACACTCAGTTTCGATGATAAATATTTTTGAGGAATTAAAATGTAAAATTATTTCGCAATGAAAGATTCAGAGAGTATTGAGTGTTTTAATTAAATTTCAGAATTAACTTATGAACAGCCTGTATTTGGAAGGAAGCTATATGTAGTGTAAAGATAATTAAGCATGATCGAATTTCCTCTATACATTAATCTTCATCATCCACTTTAATAACTTATGATTACTGATATTAGCAAATTCAGAATAACAGAAATTATATCTATCCATCTATTAGAACTATAGGCATTGAGATAGGAGTACAACCCAACCCACGCGTCTCGCATAATCATCAAAGACAGCATCTCTGTATCCTTATTCAGAACAATCTCCGTCAGCAAGGGGAATAGATAGCTATCATTATAATTAACAGGGCATAGCTTATTAATCCACATTGTTTCCTTCATGAATAGACCCCATACTCCAGCATCCCACCGATGCACCAACCCCCAATCATGGACCGCAGGGAGGGGAAGCACGTGATAAATTAATCGATAAAAATCTCTCGTCAACCCCAATGCGCTCCCAAATTAAATTCCAGCGTCTTCGTAATTGATATTTTTGACAAATGGGTGCGCTCATGTCGCACGGGCAGTCCGCACCAATCAGAACCGTTAAAAGCCCTTTAATGTACGCGATAGAGCGATTCGGTTGGGCTCCTGAAGCTATCTGCCGTGCCTTCCGAATTCCCTCATGAGCCCTGGGTCATCCGCGTTATGGAAAAAAACCCTTTATCGCTTGTGCTTCCCGTCGCCGATGGGTTCCCCGAAATCCTCTTTCGTCCAAAGTCCTCGTATCGATCAAACCGTATCTGGATTCCACGCACCATCTATCTCGGGTTTAACTCTCGATCTATGTGCCCTTTCTCCCGCACTTCCTTTGGTGCTGCGTCTCGCAGTTTGTTAGATAAGTGTATCGCCTGCGGTTTTATGGTCTGCTTCCATGGCTCCTACACCGCATTGGAGATAGCCGAAGTTTGTGATAGGATTTGAATAGTTGGAGTTGATGCATCACCATGGTTATCCTGTGATGATCAACAAAGTAACTATAGATATTATCGTTATAATACGATTATCTAGCAATTAGTCTACTGCTCAAATCCTTTCTAATATTGTAATCAGGAGTTATTTAATTGTAGATGGATCAATTATTAATTATTTATATTTTTATCTATGATTCGTGGGAAGAAGGAACCTTTAGAAAAGTGAAACTCTAATTTTCTTTTAGTATTTCCAATGTCCTATGTTTCTCGTACGCAGTGTTTTTATATATTTATTGGTAAGGCAAATCAAAATTTTCATCTCTAATCAAACTTTCACTATCTCATTAAATGTTCATGACTCTGAGATCAATTTTCAATCCAATTTATCTGTTAATGTTCTAATCGTCGAAAATTATACAGATGGTATTATCAAATGTGGAAAGATTATTCGCTGTAAATTTAAAAATAAGTATAAAATATATGTTGTTAAAATGCTCATTATTTAATTTTTGAAATAGATTAAAAACTCGCATTTAGCTGAAAAATGTAATTGGTGAAAAAAATTAAGGTTTAAATATAAATACGTACTTCATGGAAATAAAAAAATTCCTTGTTTAAGAATTCCTAAATTTTGATGAATAAATTTCAACGTTACATCACAATATAACATGGCATTGAATATGATCGAACTTTCGTTGAAACATAAACCAAAATTCGAACGGAATCCATAAGGTACTTATATTTCAGTTCCAATCCCTCCATTTTTTTTATTAGCCCCGCATTCCATTCACGTGGATATAATCGCACGATGGACTCAAAAATGCCGGAAATCTCTTCTACTCTTCTGCAGTACATTTGGAAACCTCTTCCTGCCTCGACTGCTAAATGTATCCCTTCCGTAATGGAACAGTCCCCTATTTCAGAGCCCTTTCAAGCGGTCCACAGCGCAAAATAAATTCCAGCCGAATGAAAGGGTGCACACATCTCCCGCAGACTTCGCTAATAATCGCAATCAGCCCATTTTTGTCATTGCGGTTTTTGGTGCCCGATTCTCTTTTTTTCCTCTCCCCCATTTGTTTGCTTCTCTGAGAGGATTGGGATGCTGTCGGCGTCAGATTAGAACTTGTTTTGGTTACGATTTTGTTTACGCGTTGCCAAGGATCGTATGCCGAAGATATAACGCGTTCGGATTTGGGAATTATTCCGCCTTTTTGCTGTGTTTTCCGATGGTTAATGTAGATGGATGTTATGGCGAATTTTTCGCTGTAACTTCTGAATATTTGCCTTCCAATGTCTGCTGATGAATTAAGTATTTCTATCTATCTGTTACTGATGAATGTCAATCATATTTTAAGAGGAAATTTTTAAATTATTAACTGTCGTGGATATACTAATTTGATATTCTTTGCATGTTACTTAGAATCACACGATAAAAATAGTTCCATTTATTAAAAATGATAACAGAAAGAAAGAAAGCTATCATTTTATTATTCTAATAGAAGAGAAAGCCAGAAAATTTTTCATTGTATCATTAGTATTTAGCACTGTTATAATTACATCGCTTTAACTATGAATTGCTGATATAGTGGCTATGTTTTTTTATGAGTAAAATCTGTGAAAAAATCTATTTATCATGCTAGAAGTTTATGTAGATACAGATGACAGATGATTTTCTTTATTGTGAATCATTCTTTATCTAGCTGAGATAAATTTATTCTCTTGTATCACATTTTGCAGGAGTTAAAATACCGAATGGGTTTTTCAGAGAAGAATGGTGTATTCTTTTCATTTCGTTTGGCTTTTAGAAGCAGAACAAGTTCTTATATATATTAAAAATTATTTATTGTATATAATTACGGAATAATTTTGAAATTTTATCACGCATAAATAATATAGAGCTATAGCTTTCACGATGTATTATTCGCAATAAAACACTCGGTTACTTCCCGCACTGCACAGCATATGTGGGAAATGGCATATAATTTTAGAAGTAATTAACGCTTGATTCTCGTTAATGATGCAGTGACTGGACTCAATTTATTCTCTTTGCCAATGTTAATCGAAAGTTAAACAAAATCATCTCGTGATTTATTCACGCGCGCTCTCGATTTTAATGGAAAAACCGTCAAGTAAATCCCTTTAAACAATATTATCGTAACTCTGCGAAAGTCATTTGTGGGCATTTTTATTGCAGCAGGTGTCGCAACTGATAATATTATGTGCGATTATTTTATAAATATATTCATAATCTGAGCATTCATTATTTATCATTTTAAATTACACCCATAAAGCAGCTGATAACATATTGATATCGATATATTTATAACGATTTTGTAATATTTCTTTCCTTCTAAAATCTCATTCATATCTTTTTTTGCATGATTATTGGAGTTCACGATTCGAATTAAATATAATTATTACGAAATATCGAGCGAAATCGGTTTTTAAATTATATTTTAATCTGATTCTTAATTTTTAATGCTTAATATATAATTATATCTGTCGTTTTTCTAAATAAGTTTAGCTTTTTAGAAAACTTTCATTCGTTGGTGTGAAGAGTGATATCTATCATAATTATACTATCTTCATTTCGTTTTCTAAAAGTGTAGATCAAATAGATACTTCACGTTAATTTTTAAATCTCTACCCTAGTCATCCTTTATGAGGAATTTTTTGCATAGCTTTTTATTTCAATATTTCGCACAATTAATAAGAATTAATACATCTTTTCACGTACCCCTACCCTCACATTAAATTTAATTCCATCCATCAGCAGGGCTCGAGTCTCAATTACTCCAGTTTCGAAGCAGTAATTTTCATCTCTTGATCAAAGACAAATTTTGGGCTGGGCGTCCGTTGTTAACATTCAAAGGAGAAGAAATCCTTTATCCGCGTGGCGAAATTAAACTCGCTAACTTCGAATAGCCTACGTACGTCACAATGGAAGTCTATGGGGTCGGTAAAACCCCTTTATCTTCCCTGGACCTCTGGGAAAGAACACAGAATGGATTTCGTATAGAAAATCAGAGCGTATAAACCAAGACCCTACCGGGATTTGAAAAAGTATCAGTGTTCCTTTTAATTATTTTCAGCGCTAAAATATATATTTCAGAGAGCTCTCTTTTATGCTCACCCTTCTCAAGCTAATGAGGGATTTGATTTCCCCTGCGGTGTGAGATTTTTTCCCTTCTTCCCTTCTTGCTTAGTTGTGAGTTAAATAAGATACGAGGTTTGCTAATCATTAATCTTGTAGTGGTAAATCCTACTCATTAATGAAATTACGGGAATAATGCAAGCTAATGTTTAATCACTGAGAAAATTTTCAAAATTTGTATACCTCAGTTGTTTAATCAGACCCTAATTATGGTAATAAATTCTAAATATGAACGATATTCGTGATTTCGTTAAATTATGTTACTTTTGCCGGAAGAATGGTTAACTAGGGATAGAATAATGAACATTAATTCGTCAATACAACAGTTTTCATGTCATGCGAATATAGTAGATTTCTCAATATTTAAGTTAATTTTTACTTCGTCATCTAATTGCATCATAATAATTGCGCTCATTTTGGGTGATCAAAAATAATTTTTATCTATTTTATTTCTAATCACAGAGCTTTTGAGATAGTTTACTAATTTATGTTTTACTAATTTATCTGTTTTCTTTCATTTTTTCCTGGAATTAGAAATAGAATATCTGAAAGAAGAAAATTGATGCTGTTAAAAGCAATTAAATTTGTACATCAATCCTTCATCATGAAATTAATTAAATATAGTCCACACATAATTTTAATATATAAATCCATTAAAACGATTGGATTAATAAAAAATGACGATAGAGTTTATGGTAGAAATAAAAATGTCTCAGTTTTTGTCAATTTAAACGTGTAAAATAAAAATCGTTAAAATCAATCAAAAAACATTTAATGGATAGATGGAGGCAAATTACTGATTTATGATTCACATACCATTTAATATAGTTAATATAATTTATGAATAAATAGTAGAATAACAATTTTCTTCATTCCGAACGAGTTTCATATTCACTACAAATCAAATATGCATGCTTTCGTCGCTTAGGATGTTAGAAGCAACCATAGGAACCTTGAATCCTAATGTTGTAAGCAGAACATGTTGCGTGGAAACTCCATGTTTAGCGCGCGGTTCCTAACGACATCGTAACGCAGTCTGTCTCCCTTCTGTCCGTGTCGCGATTTCTCCGTTCATTATCTTCATTTCCCGTAGTGGTAAACGCGAGTGCAGACTCGTCGCAGCCGTGTTGCGGCGTCCATTTTTGTTTCGGCTTATCCTCAAATCCACGCCAATGAAAACGCCAACTAATGCTCGAAATGGAGTCACGTCACACTCCTGCATCGTTAGGCAAAGCCCAAAGTTCAGATAGGACGAGAAAACATTTCCCGCACGGGATGGAAAAACTACGCGGTAGGTTCCCGACGCGCGTCTAACTTCTGTACGTCGTTCGGAAGTTATATCGTAGGAAAAAAATGGAACTTTTTGTTCATGTCGCTCGTTGGACACAGAATTATGTTATGTGGACTTGTAGATACAGCTTGCAGTAGTCAAACTTGAAGGTGTGGCTGGATAGAGAACGATTCGGGAAGCTGGAAATCTGCTGGGTGAGATTGTAGTAATTGTCAAACAGAATGTCACGTACTTTTAGTGTCAAATATTACCATGTATAATGATAGTCTACAATCAATTACAATATAAAATAAAAATATTCCATGAATGTTCCAAAAATAAAAACGAGTAAAAAAACTCTCTGCTGATAAATTGCTTTGGATTATAGCACGCTCAATTTTATTTATTTTAGTGGTTTTAATTTGATTACTCGGATAATTTTTCCTTCATATCTTAAGTACCTTAAGTAAGCTAATTTGATAAATAGATTTAAATGATTCTAATGCTGTTTCCATCAATGTTATCCCTCAGTAAAGAAAGATATGTATGGATAACATAGAAGTAGTGGAAAGTCAAATAGTTTCTATTTTGCGTACTTATATAATTCGAGCTTTTTTAACTTTCTTTTGATTCCAAGTCTTACGCAGTCATTGAATAACGAGAAAAATTTATTGTGCCTATAAGAGGCCTAGTTTGATTTCGTGATGGAATTACATATTCATGATTGTGTGAATCGATAGAAACTATTTCCTGGTTTAATTTTCTTCGAATGGGTGTTTTAAAACAATCTTAGAGGTCCTGCGAATGTAAAATAAATATCGCATATAGTAGTAACTTTGAATTTATGTAAATTATAAGTATTGGTACCCGATAAGCGGTGACATAGCGTGCCATTAGCCCATCAAGAAGATGCCAAATGACTTTCACCAAACGTCCTTAAAAAATTTCGCATGCCTCCCGAAATCCAAGACGTGACCCAAATATAAGAAGTCACTACGCCCACGTATCCATGGCGCCACTCTTTCGGATGTGCTTCCAAGTGGGGCATGGAGGCGCCTCCTTTGCCAGGGTCACCTTCCAAAGGCATCCATTGAAGCAGCCTCAGGGCAACTCCATTTACGGGGGCGCAAGGAATATTTTTGTTTGGGCAGCCTTGGTCATGATTCGAGACGGGTTTGAGACGCTGTTGAGCCAATGGGCACACCTCGAGGACGATTGATGTCTTCAGCAGTAAGCGTTTGGCCTTTTAATGGAGGGAGAGCGTTTCATTTTTGAGTGAATATATTGCTGAAGGTGAACCAATTGAAATAATCTCAGAATTCAAATTATTGTCGGAGGAAACTAATGCTTTCTTATTGGACGAAATTCAGTATGATAAATACGAACTTTCATTCAATCCTTGTTGAGCTATTGAAATTATATTATATTAAAAAATGAAATGAAAGAGACCTGAAGTCAGATCCACCAATAAATAATTTATTTGTGTATATTTTACTTCATTACGTAAAATATCGGCTCCATAATCATTGTGATATTCTAACCCTTAACTTCACATCCATATTTTGTGAATTGATAGAAAAAACGAGTTTCAAGTGATTCGAGTGATACAATTACAAGAATTACGAAATTGCCATCCAGTCAGATTTGTAAATCCTCAAAGTTAAGCAGAAGTGAAAATCTTGTAAAACGTGCTTGTCATCCTCCATAAATATATTTCTTCAATTAATAAAGTTCTCTAATTTATCATTTCCCGAAGGTTTTCCATCACCTATCCTATCATTATCCGTACAGAAGCATTTAATTTAACAGTTCGCCTCGATTTAATCGATTACTGTCAATCCGACCGTCGAGGTGATCTTCTCGGAGACGGTTGTCAACGGCATCAATAGACGACTCCAGGTCCATCTGCCGATCAGCCACTCAAACCACCGCCTCTCTCCAAGGTTTAATTGTCCCATTCGACTGTCGAAGGCAACGCCATCTACGCGCCCCTTCGATTGATGCACGCTAATGAACCGCTCTCAAGGTCGTATTTATATGTTCCCGCCGTCCTCTGGGGAGACACGCGTGATTACTTAGAGGGATTTACTGTCCGCGTTAATTAACGAAGGGATATTCGGCTCGTCCCTCCGCCATTATGCACGCCGTATCGTGCCCAGCCGATGAGACCATATATCGAATGGTAATTTCACGCAGAAGAAAACATGTAGCGAAGCTCTTTGCTCAATCGGATGCGAGACTAAACTCAGGTGTACCTTCCAATCTGGGTGTTATGATTCGAGTAGATTGCGTGTGATTTTGCGGCAAATTTTCGTGAAAGATTATGGAGTATGTTTGATTTGGAGCCCAAAGGGTTCATTTAGTAATGATATAGGTTCTGCAATGGGTTATCTGAAGCTTCTAGCGGAATTGATGCTGGCCAAGTAGATGTGTTATTAACCAATCATAGGCTTCAGGTCTTCGGATTAATCTTGTGTCCAATCAGAATGTTAATTTACTTTACGAACGAAAATAGTACGTGGACATCATATTGCACATATATTCATTTTAACTAATATCTTACTATATTTTAGAATTAGGCAAGTTAAACTATTTAATTTTCCCGCAGAACCATCATAGCAGTTTAATTTTTATGGTTTTGATTAAATAAATATTACAGATGAATAATTAGTTAAATTTTATTTCATTCAACAACTTAAGGTAATACACAATTTTGTGGAAGAATCATTTATTTATTCCAATTAAAGAGCCAAAACTCCCAGCGATGTTGATTTTCAAACTCTTTCTGGGAATTCAGACATTAAAAGATTTGAATCGGATATTTTAGCTGTGCTCCAGTATTTTCATATTCCTCCATAGATTTTCTTTTTTTTTATAATCGCCTTTTCCCGCTTAAATTGCCTGTGTTTTATGGAAGCACCGATTCCACTGCCTCAAAATTTTCAATATTTCCCATCCTCATGTTGCTCTCTCATTAGGAAATATCGACCTGAAATAATGAAATCTGTGGAAAAGCGCTTCACAGCAGGTGTAATCGCTCCAGAGAATTAAAGCGGAGCCGTATTTTCAAGGGATGGAAAAAAAAACAACCCGTTAACCGGATTAGTTCTGAGATTTCCCTTGAGGAGACCGTGTCATTGAAAACTTCCAACGGAGAGCGAAAACATACTTCGTTTTTTTCCGGTGAAAGTGGCGGCAAAAGATAGTGTTTTTTCAACGGCTCTAAACTGTAATTTTGGGTCGCGGTTAAGAGGCTAATGCTTGAGCGTGTTTATACGGCAGCTTAAATTATACGTCACCCGATCTATTCTCACGGATAAAGGTGTATTTCTATTGGATTTTTTGTAGGTTTGACCTTTTGGGTCGCCTATTGGGTTCAATAGAGAGATTTGTATTTTTAGGTTGAAGAGCCGTTTTTTTTATCTGATTCTGTTTTTTTTATTCCCTGTTCAAAGTCATAACTTTATGAGCGAAAATTCGGACATTCTTATCGTAATTTTGTGTTGTAAATTCTCTAGAATTTATGATTTGATTAAAATAATTTAGTGTTAAATGAATTCGGGAAACATTTAAGATTATATTACAAGAAACAAAATACGATCATTTATTAGCGTTTAAAAAGTAAATTATTTTAATCGTATGTCTGTCGTATTTATCCTTACTAATACGCAATAATGTAAGTAATAATAATCTGTTATAATTGGTTAATCTAAGGTTCTCTAATGTAAACAAAGGTATATGAATTTCACGAGAGATTTCAACTTGTACCTTGATTAGATCAATGTTAAATTGGATGCAGGAATACGTAAACTATTGGTCTGCTTCAGATGTGAGACATCCCTAAGGCAACGATTATTTGGGGCTAACTTGTTGACACAGCCTAATTGTTGCCATGCCTGATTTGCTAAGTAAACATATATACGTTTAATAAATAGAGTATTACTAGGTACTAGTCTATCATGGGATGTTTGTTATTTGATCGTTCCTACGTTGTATATGTGTAAAAATATTATTTATATATTTATTGAATAACCTATTGTTCCTTTTTTACTTATATCTTTCTCTTCTTTCTTTACAGGTAAGTGATTCAAATCATATTGAACGTCTTAAGCGGAATCATTTTCTGTGGATTAGATTATGTGCATCATTACGTGAGTATATATTGAGATTTTTTCATCCATATCCTCTCCAGATGAAGTTAAAGAATTATATCACAAATTTATGATGCACAAAAATTTTAATTTTAAGAAACTAATGGCACAATTTACCCTTATTTGAGCGATGAAAGATATCTTAAGTAATTTAAAGATTCAGTGAACAGCTAAAATCGTTCAATATCGTCATCGAGTCAGATTTTTTACACATTAGGGCAAAACACTCTTAAAGCTTGTTCAAACACTTTTTCATTTAAAATTCAAGGTTGATCCTTAGATAATTGCTGATTGCTATCATTTAAACCAGTTCAATATTTTCCTATTGATTAATCGAATAGATTATCAATATCACACCGTTTTGCGAATATATATACTTTATTATAACCTCTCAACAACTTTATGATAATTAGGAATTTCGTGAAATACATCCACCCTTTTTTCACCCTCAATTTTCGATATCTCGAATCAGCCATTAATCGATTCAGCCATTTTCGCCCACGGATGGTAAACCCAGTGAGCCGAGTTCGAACCCCATTTTTCCGCTCCCACTGACTTTCATTTCGTTCTTGGTCCTGTAGAAAGCCTCTTTGTAACCCAGACGGGTCGCTATTTTTTTTCTAAAGCATTTGTTGGAGTTTCATTAGGAAACGAGTGAAAAAGAAAATGTCCCTCCATCCGTGAACTTCGATTCTGTACCCAATCCCATCCCTTTAAACATTTCTCCTTCTCCGGTCCGAATTTCACTCGCCCTTTCACCGCTTTACACAGCCTCTCGTTCCCAGAATGCTTTTTCGATCCTTCGTCCATTCGTGAATCCCCCGATAGGCACCGTGATTTTCCATGCACGTGTACATATCGAGGCGTGCCGAAAAGGTGTTATTAAATGGAAGAACTTCAGTGCTGTGATTCTGTGCTATCGCTCGAACGTGCTTCTTGTACTGAACAGTGAATAGATGTGCTTGAAACTTTGGTACTGAAAATGTTTTAACTGATGCTTTAATGGAAATACTGGTGGTTAAGTTATGGTAAATGTACATGTTGTTGGAAAGAATCTGCGAAGTTGAATTACGATGCAGTTTGGACTCAGATTTAGTTTCTTTGCTTTCAAAGCCGACACAACCTTTAAGGCTTAAATTTTTATGAGATCAGCATTTTAAGTCTATAAGACTAATATTAAGGTCGTATTTTACAAGATCATTTAGTTTCTATTTCGAGGCGGTTATAATTTTTATAGTTAAATTTGAAGACTTAAAATCCTTTCATACTTGAATATAATATTAAGAATCATAGAAGATCAAGGTTTAGTTGCCTTTTATGCTTTACGCGGTTCTACGCTTTCAATTTGCTTTAAAATATCGTAATTTAAATAAAGACAGTTCCAGCTACTTAAATAAAGTATCATTGAATAAAAGAATTTGTGGAATAATATCATCTAGAAAATAATGATCAATAAAAATTTTAAAATGGTTCATTCGTAAAAAATGTGGTAATTATTTCAGTTGATGATATTCACATTCCTGCTTGAGAATTGATTTCCATCGGTCTTCATGATGATAAGTTTCGTTAAAGTCGATACTTAGCTCTTTAATTATTTTCCTTTTACATTGTTCTGCTTCGCATAAAACCTTCCGCATACTATTTCACTCAGGGCAGAAATGAAATGGAACGTTACGCTTCAGCATTAGATTGTGTACGTAGAGATTAAAACCTAATTTTCTCTCGAAGGCCTTCGAAACGTCAATATCGCCGTTGATCGTGTCGTCTGCCCGTTTCCTTCCCTTCAACTTCTTCCACTCCATAATTCCACTGCCCCTTCCACTTCGTCCCATTTGATTAATACCGCGCCATTTCACCAGGGCCTTTCGCACCGCGGACTCACTTCGATGGACCACGGATTTGCATCCGATCGATGCCCGCCCCTCCTCTCTTTCACTTTCGGACGTCTCTCTTTCACTTTCACCCTTTGTTCGAGGTTCGCCGACGCAAGAGAGTGTATAAGAGCGGTGAAAGGATTCGGGGACTTTTTATAATCAATGGAGAAGCTTTATATTCAGTAGTATTGCTCTTGGAAAAGAAAAAAATGTTACGTTTTTTGAGTTGTACGATGAGATACGAATAGTTGCGTTGTGATCATCTTTACTTGTATTTTAGAATCGAAATTTAACTCTTATTGAATGCGGTTCATAAAGTCGTGTATAAAGCGTGTATTTAATCTTTCTCGAATGTTAAAGTTAACTATTAATTCAACTATATTTATTATTAGCACTGCTGCATATATCACTATATTTATTATTAGCGATTAAATAATTGACTAAGTTGGTAGTAGTCACTATAGAAACATGACGCGTTCTATTTGATATTACTTTAAAATTTTTGAAAAGATCATCATATAGGGAATATAGCGGTCCTAAGGTAGATAACCTGTATTTATCTCAATTATCAATACTTTTCATAGGCTTTGCATTGATAGTTAAGAAATATATTTCTAGAGATTAGAATTCGTAATTGGTAGCAAGTTGATACTAAGGATAACGAACAATGAAAAGTAAACATGTTTCTGAAGTGCACTTGCCTTAGCTACGTATGATTAATATAATTGAGGCCTATGTAATAAGAATTGTACGTATAATACGGAAATGGGGAGTAGAATGAATTGGGAACGACAAACGACCAGTTTGATTGATCATTTGAAATAGTAAAAGCCCTTCTTTCATTAAGCCATTAACAGGAACATAGGGGCATAAGAGGGGGTTGTAATTGAGGGAGAGACATTACGGATATGAATGGATTTCCAAGAGGAAATGAGAGTGGGGATTTATGGGAAAGCGGGAGGGGAATAAGAAAATGGAAATATGGAAACGTATCGAAGATGATTTTGAGATGATGCATCCGTGGATTATATGGCTTTGACATGCAACTGTTTATTTCCCCATTGCTAAGTAACGACTATGGGTGATTGCTAAGTAACGACTAGAATAGGTCTCTGAAATTAATTGGCATGGAGATCCAGGTTCGATCCCCGGTCCTGTATAAATACTTATTCACGTCTTTTCTAGTTCCTGGATCATTCCTAGGAAATATTAGAATTTATTGCTCGATTTCATCACAATTGTCCAAAATTTATTCAAAATATTATTTCGTAATTCTATCAAATGCATTATTTGATTTAATCGTATATTTCGAACGTACAAGGTCGAATTTTTCCACAAAGAACAACTTTTGCATTAGATATTTTCAAAGCGTATTTTTTCCCTGCATCTCTTTACTCGTATCTTAGCAACCGTGGTAAATATTATCGTTTGAACGTACAGTTTCGTTTGAGTTCGGACCCAAGCGATGGACGCACGTATCAAACATTGCGAATCAAAACTCCGAGAACGCTCCGGCGGATTGCGAATTCGGCAAAATAAACTATGTTTTCGAACGGAATCGTGTGTTCAGGCTTTTGTTGTTCATGATGAATAGGTTTGCAGACCGAAAGTAAATAGGATCCAACACGTACAACAAGGGAAGGACGGTTTTCCAAACGAATCTAGTTTGAAAAGGCGATGGCAAAAACACGAGTTTTTAAAGAGAAGAACGTTGCAAGAGGACCCACGGATTCGCAGGATCGCGTGGCATTTGCGAAGCGTACATTCAGGTGCGTGATTTCATAAATCTCGCAAAAGGACGGTGACAAGAAGCATTTGCTGAAGCCGTACATCAAGTAGTGTGGTTTTAAAAAAGGGGAGGGTTCTGAATAAAAGCCACGCATGAATCAGTGGGGAAGATGCATTAGTGTATGGTGAATCGATTGTGGTGATGGGTTGGGAAGCATGTTACTAGAAATGGTCCCTCGAGAAGGTTTCTGATAATCGATGCAAGTTAATTTCTATGGAGTGGTTTACTTTTTTGAGTGAATCAAGTCTATGAAAATAATACTCTGTACTAATACAAGTATTCCGTTGTATATTTAAAATGCTAAATAGAGTTTAACGATACAACGATCCGAAATTTTTACAATATTATTGGATGTATGTTGTGAAGTAATACACTATCTTATTATTGCTTGTATTATGTCATTTTGTCAGATCTGAGTTGTTACTGAGGAAGAAATCTATTTCTTTTCAACATACACTGTTTTCTTTAATTTAATATTAGTGTTAATGTTTACTTTAAGAAAGACTTTAAGCTCCCTGATTCTGATGAAAAATTTACACATTAAACACTACTTTTCAATAAAAATAAAATAAAATAATTTTTAACAATTGACAATGAGTATCTAAGTCCTCGAAAAAGATTTTTCAGATCTTTTTTATAAAATTGAAGGGAAAGAGACAGTTCACCTTAAACAGTATCCATTAAAAAGAACTTCCAATTCTAAACGAATCTTACCTACCTTTGAATAGCTTGCAAAAAGAATAGGCAATAGAAAGCAAAGAGTTTTCAGATGGGCGAGAAAGCAGTCTTAGTGGCATAAAAACGTAATGACCTTCACGTGAATGGAAAATCCGTTGTCAGGGACGAGAGAAACCAATGTCATGGAAACTGAGACACGTAAAGGAACGAAATTAACTCCCTTGTTTTATTTCGTTTCTGAAAATCACGGTCCAGGGGGCGTATCGCTGCGAATAAGTACACGTCTCGTCATTATCGAGCCAGAAGCGTTAACGCTTCATGCCCGCTACGTGATGGCGTTCAGAATCCTTTTAAAACGTCTGCATATTCGGAAGGGGTTAATGCCTGGATTAGCGCTCCTTTTTGGACCCTCCTCACGTGTACGAGGTTTGTTTTCCTCGCAGAATTCCGCGCGGCCTAGCACGTACCATTTAGTGGGGAGCTAAAATCTAATGTCTGTTGCAGGATGATTTCTGCTGTGATTTCTGTGTAGGAATGGGATTTCGTTTGCACACATCTTCTTTCGGTTGAGTGATCAGCAAAAGTGGACACTTTACATGTAGATTATTTATAAGGAAACGGCCACCATCATTAGATGTAGTATAGCAATTCAGGAGTCACTCAAGTGTATTCAAAATTCCTCTACTGCATTGTACGTCAACAACGAATAAGTAATTCAAGTACGAGGACATTAGTGAAATGTATGTTTGGAATTGGATGGTTACAGGAAATTATTTTATATAGCTTGATCCGTTTGAAAGAATCATCATACAATTGAGCTGTTATTTTATAAGTTTTGATGATAATATTTTGAAAATTTATTGCCTTAGAAACAGTTCATTTATTTCGAATTAAAGTTATGTTAGTTTCTTTATTTTTTTCGTTCCCTATTCTAACTCTATGAGGTTATCTATAAATGTAATTTATCACATGTGTAATTTGGTCTATACATTTCTTAGATCGTATTTATTTTCCAAAATAATAGAAGGAATCATTCCATATCTCTCGCGAGAATAGTTATCTTCTTGATGTTTACTCATATTTCCCATATTCATCCTCCATCATCCAGTAAGTGGCGTATTCTTTAGAAAGGTATATTTCGTTAATAAATAATTCAGTTCGAATTTTCCGTTGGCGCATTTACTAATTTACCTTTCCCTTGGACGTAGTAAATCGAACCTTAACGCAAGACTTATGAATCATTCCAAAATGAGACCCATAAACTCCGATGAAGCTGCAGGTAGCCATTGAGGCTGCGTAGATAAGGACCGGTGATTAAATTAATCTTCCGTCGACGCTCGAAATGTGCACATCTGAATGGAGGGCACATCATCTTTGCGTGGGTGGGATCTCAACTAGACATCTCTCGTTAGCGTTCACTTTGACGATAAACGAACGAATGAAATCGAAGGTAAAGATTTGCGATTGTTTTAGAATGGTAGATCCAGTACTGAAACTTACGAGGGGTGGGGTGGTCCGGTCCGGCTGCTGTTATTGAAGCTTTTGGCTTATTCTATAGGGGGGCTGCAGAATAACGATTGCTGACTCATTTACGCACCTTTCTCTGATGCATGATTCTGATGAAAATATTTGCAAGGATGTAAAATTCGTATTAGGTGAAATTGAACGACAGAGTTAGGCTTTCTCAGGTTGTTCATTACTAGAGATGAATATAACAATGAATATCTTCAACTTTATTTAAAATATTCTACTCTAAATCATCATACTCTAAAGCATCATGATTCATTATCCTCCTCTCATTATCTATCAGTAATCCCAGTTTAATGCTCCCATGATACATAAGATCATACGTGTAAATATATACTGAATAAGCCCTAGAACAATCCCCTGCGGAACGTCGATAATCGATTCATATTTTATCGATTTAAACTCCGTATCACGTTACTCACTTATATCTGTTTTCGAGATTTAGTTTCGCCGATAGAGGCACGTTTTACCTAACTCTTGAGAGATTTTGGTGGAAAACTTTTAAAAAGATATTTTATAAATTATTTTGTAATACGAGCTAAGCAATTTATGGTATCGCATTTTAATTGCTAGTTTGCTAACAGTGGAGTGAAGTTTCAGTGCTTCAAAATGCGGTATAATTAGTTATAGAGTTCTTTTAATAATAATCTTTGGCCTGAAATGCCTTCGGCTCGGATGAGTGAATATCCGAGCTAAAAGGGAGATAGGATAAGAGGCCGGAGGGAGGCTCGAAGTCTGAGACCGGCGTTGGTTAAAGCGAACGGTGTCTAAAGATATGAAGTAAAGAGAGGATGAAGGAGAATGTTTTGGAAAGGAGACCACAAATGATGGATGGATAGCTGTGGAGTTTGGAATATTTTTGGTGAAATGAGTCATTTCAACGAAGAATTATAAAAAATCGCAGAAAAGTGCTGGTAATAAGAACCGTTTTAGGCAGAAAGCGTCGAAAATCGAAGAAAAGTGGTCATTTTACGAAGAATTTTACGTAAAATATGGTCGAAAATCGAAAAAAAATTATTTCTTTCCCGAAATATTTTTCCTGAAATGTGCACTTTTAAGGAATATTGAACCTTTATAGTCAATAATGTTTCTTGAAATTTTCTTTTTTTTGGTTTTTGTCCATTTTTAGCCCAAAATATTTCAGAATGATCTCGTCTTACAATTTGTGACCTTTATTCTTCTAAATTTTTTCTTGAGGTGAGGCACATATCTGCCAATTTATAGTATATATTTATAATATATATTCTTTAACAGTACAAAAATTTTCATGCGTCTAGAGCAACGAAGAATGCAGGAATCCAAAACTTAGAAAGGAGGAAAGGGAGTTCGTTTTTCAGACGAACGACTCTGTTTGCGAGCATAACTTTAAAAAAGGAAGGAGCCGTAGGGTGAAAGGGTAAACAGTCTGGCGAATATATTGTGGGCTGGCCAAGTAAGGATTAAAATGTAACCGAAATGTTAGAGATGAGTAAGTCTTCACCTCAATGTTTTATTAAGGTCTCCTGCGGTCACTTTAGAAAGTTTGCTCTCGGCGAGTGGATCGGTTGCTAGGTTGTTGTTTATGGAGATTTGTTTAATCCCAAAGGTTGCTATGGATTTTGAAGGAAGTTATTATTATATACCGCCTAATCGCAATTCTTGGAATAGTCGCATGCTTCCGTGTTTAATGGGTTAATTTATGTGAATAATTGCGTATAATATCTTTAATCAGTCTATTGTGCGTAATGTATTTTCATCAGTATAATGTGAAAGCGATCTTAAGTTGCGATCCATATGGGTTCGTACAGTAGTTCTTGCATACTTTTACACGTTTTTTCATAGTTAAAATAATTTAGGCTGTGATAATTTTTCTACCAGGCTAATGTGCAATTTGAAGAAAAGATTGTATTTTAGGATATGCTTGGGACTGAGATAGTTGCGGTAATTGCCTCCATTGCCAACCTTAAATGGTAAAGGAAATCGATAAATAATGTATCTCATTTAAATAATGAAAATAAGTTATTGTACTCCTATAATAATAGACTCCTATAAGAGTGTATTAAGTATAGGTGTCAAAAAAGAATCTGAAGATTGAATTCAGTTTTCATATGAATGGAGTTCAACAAACTATGATTCTAGCTCTTTGGAACTGCTATAGTAGAAGCAGAATAGTTAAAATCTATATTCATATTCGTCAGAAGTTTCGCAAGATTTTAAGTAACATGCCATCAAGGCGGAATAATGAATACGAGTATATTATGCGAAGAAAACAACTTCATTTATATCCCCCCGATTATTCCTTCCTCTTCCACGATGAGTTGCTTCCTATTAGAATGGTTGCTTAAGAATACTTTTCCTTGATGCATTTCCATTTTTTGCCTCACCTAGTTTGAATTGGAAATGTAAAGAAATGAAAAATGACACCAAGAAAAAATAGCTCTTCCGCGGGCGATAATTTTAAAACTCTCTCCTCCAAGTTATTCACAGCCAAGAAGAAGGAGCAATAACAAGAAGAAGAAGCATAGTAATCGATCGAGGATTATCTCGAAAAGAATAAGGCCAAAAAGGTATTTGCATAAGGAGAATAGCTTCCTAGATAATGCATAAATTACGGAAGACGTCAATAGTTCCAATCGATTGGATAAGTGAAAGGATTCTCTGTATATATTGCTTCCATTGAAACTTTGAAATATCGTCTTCTTGCAGAAAGATCGGAAGATGATATAGGAATCCACTATTATAAACCAAGTTAGTCTCTAGCATTTCTGAGATTAATCGAGAAGGGTAATGGAATTCTGCTAGCCCTTTCTCCAAACATTGTTCCCTTAATTTATGTGCGAATCTCCGCTGGAATTTTGACTCTAAAAGGATCTGAAATTATCAACCTTACGCTGTAATCGGAAGATAAAGTTTGGGTTCAATGATCCTGTTATCCGGAGACCTTCTGGAATCTTTTAACCGCATGTTATTGAACTTTGATGCTGTTACATGGTCTGCTATATCGCTTGTTCCCTCCAAAAGGTTTCGGATTTTATTCAAGATATCAAATACTCTCACTCAATTGACCTTAACTGTGAATACTAACCTCGGAATCGTTAAGTAGTGAATTTTGTTATGATTCTCATGCTTGGCTTTCTCAATAATGTTAGGGTGACTAAACATTGATGTATTGTAATAGAATACCGCATGTAATATTTTATAGCTCATATTTTATACAATTTTCCGCAAAATTTAAGGATCACTTCAGAGACTACTGGACTTCAAAGCAGTGGTACAGAAGTAAAGGAATGAATAGATGAAGTAGTGAAGGTGTGGGGAAAATTTGAATCCCTCCGCGAAAAAAGTTACAGTTTATTATGATTAAAACGTGGGGATCTGGTTGGACGCGGCTCGTTTAGAGATTTGGAAGAAAATTCATAATATATAGCCACCCTCTTGATTGCTCCTTTTTCCCTTTGGTGGTTTTTCCACCCTCGTTCTGTATTCATTGATTGCGCTCAACCCATGGGTACCTCACCCCATTCTGCTAACCCTCAGGGGCATTTTCCGTTTTTTCTTTTATATTTTAAACTCCCACCTGTCATCAAAGAGAAAAATTTCATTTGCGAATACACTGCGAAATTTAATGACAAGCGAGGGTTTTTAAAGAGGCTATCCTGATCGTAAGCGGTGCTCTACCGATTCAGTTACCAGGCGACGGGTTTGTATGGTGAACGTTTTATGTTGCGTCCGTGAAAGGGAAAGTTGAACTAATTTTATACATACTAATTTATACGAACATGTATTTTATATAATGGGCGATACTAACTGAAGTTTATTTTTGGATTATTAGTTTAGTTATTTCACTTTATATTTTTGAGAATACATTCTTTAATTTAACGTAAATATCCATAATTCCCTTAATTTTAGAAGATGATATTTATAACAAGTTAAAATACTTTAAAACAATTTGACTAATTTTTACGTAAAGGTATCCTTAACAAAATGAAGTAAGTACTCAAATTGTATCTAGATGGATATGAAAATGAGTTTTCTTGTAACCAGCCATTACTTGCGAACCAGTGGCCTGAGCTGTATAACAAACGGTTTAACATTTTTATTTATCTCAAATTTAATGAGTGAAAACCAAATTTTAAAAAAGCTCGAAAAGTTATATATTATTCTAATAGATTAATTATTTAAATAAGCAAGTTATAAAAATGAGTTCTAAATAGCTTCGAACTATTTGTTAGAACTTATTGATTTTGATGAAATTTATGGAAATGATTTATCGATATTCCCCTGAAATTATTTCCATCCCAGAATTGAGTTTAGAAAAGGTTGGACTTTGGATTCCATTAAAAACCCATCTATGTAATTTTAAGTACTATAGGCTACCTTCTGCTTTTGAAGCATTGTTCTCTATGTAATTTGCATATTATTACTCTAGATGGGTATATTAAAAGTTTCTTTTATTGATCAATTGAATGGATAGAATTAGTGTGAATTATTGGAAACGATAAATTAAAGGATATGGTTTTAATTTGTCATTCGGATAGGCAATATCTCTCTCGGATAATTGAATAAGAGATTTCGTTTGATGAATTCTTTCCGCTTCATATGAACTCTCAATGATAATTGTCATCAATTTTAAAGAGTAATACGACTCCATTCCTTCCGAATCACAAACATTATCCTAAATCCAGATTGATCGCTCGGAAGGCGCCGCATGTAATTGGCTTCGATCATGTGCCATTGTTATCGTCATTTGAAGAGACATGCATCATATGGAAAGCGGACTTTATTAAAGCATATCTCGTGTTTTAATGCTAATTAGCGCCCTCAAAAATTACGGGATGATTAATAAATTAATAAGGGCGTGAAATATTGGTTTAGTTCGTATTCAATTATAAATATCAGCGCATTCATTAAAAGTATAATTTTTATTTTGATTACCTAAATAATTGTGATGAAAATGATAATCATTTAAATGATAAGGATTATATTTTGATTATATTTTTACGCATTCAATTTCTTTTTAATTATCATCATCGAGTTGTTTATATTTAATTAATATTCATTAAATTAATTGGCTCGAAATTTATTATTCGTAAACTAATTATATGAAATTCTTGATTCTTAAATTGATTACGACTGAAATTTCTTATTGGGCAGTATTTTATATTGAAAATCATGCGTATTCTCTAGTTATACGATCGAATGATTTCTCCTAACTTTTTTTCCTGTGAGAGAGTAACATTGTGATTTTTAAACACCAATGCATATCCTCCATTGTGACTTCGGATATCATAAAAACGCAGCGCAATTCTTTCGCGCCATAGAACCCGATCTGGAGTTAGGCATCCGAAAAACAGCCGCCTCTGAAGCAAGCCAATTGATTCGGAGACGCAGCCTTTGGACGCGAGTACATTGGGCCATTAAACAGGGCCCCGCATTAGCCTCTGAGGCGCATTCCGCAGAATTGCTCCCTCCGAAAATTGATGTACGAGCGTGGATCCCCCACCGAGGGGAGCTGACCGGAGGCTAATTAGGCCCCGTCACGCCTCACGGCGGGGGATCGGCGGGATAAAAGGTGCTGGACCGGAAGGAGAAAATGGCCCCATTTGGACGAAATGGAGACTTCAACGCTCACGCTTCCGGTTTCCCCGAACAAACCAGGCATTCGTAACGCAGTGGCTATAAATGGGAACAGATATCAATTGGAGGCGCGAGGAGAGTATTCTTCCCAATCTCGCGCTGATCCAGTGAGAGGCTGGAATTTGCGAAACATCTACTCGCACCAGCATGAATCGACATTTACGTGATTGTCTCCATGAGTAGTTCGCCGGCTTTGGCTGGATGTGCTATGTGCTACTTGGATCGTGGATGTAGGTGCTGCTTTAGAGAAGGGTTTCAGGGTGGATAAATATTCGTATTTATTGAATTCCGTATTTTCGCGTTGGATATTTTATGCAGTTGTGTTCTTGCGATTGCTTGAAGACAATTTCAAAAGAAAACAAATACTATTGCTTTACTTATAAGAAGTTTTTTCAACTCAGGCGTTAACACACATAATTTCTCTCCTTTCATAAAAGATAAATTAATAATTTATCTTGAATTTCATCGACTTATTTCAATAGCATTTTCATACTTTCCTTCATATTCATCAACGTTTCTCGTAATGTAGCTCATTATATACGTTTAAAAACTCTGGTAGTTAGTCCACCCAACTTATTCGTCTACATTCGTGCTTATTTTATTTTAAATCTAAAAAATTATACTAAAATCAAGCTTTTGTGGGTAGAATAATTAAATAGGATGGATTCTTTATTGAAAATTATTCACGTAGCTTATTGTTTTTCGTATTAACAGTAAAACATTTAATATAATTTTTGCCGTGTATCTCAATAGTAAAATTACCTCATTAGACTAAAATGAGCGATTGATTATTTCTGTGCATATAAATAAATAAGCCAGTTTAAAACCTCGACCAAGAAGGTTATTCTTTATATAATATGTTAATGTTCATCTTTTAGTGCAGGCATTTGTAAAAGAAGCAATTCCACGTCCTCTGCGGACACAAGAAGAAATTCTTTCTCCTTCGAGGATATTTTTTCATGGTAAACATCGTTAAAATGGAAAGGAAAGTAAGATTCAAAGAAGGGCTCCATGGAAATTTTCGATAGACCCAATGCGAAAGGGAGAAAGAAATAAAATGGTAGTCCAAGGAAGAGTAGGACGTGGAGTACAACGGAGGAAGTGAAAAGGGAGTGCACTACAGCGCCTGTGTCCGTCAGAAACGTACCCAATTACGGGGAAGAGGAGGAGGGCCTAAATAATAGGTACAGGAAGTCACTCGAATGGAAACGAACTGATGACAGTGTGTTGACGGAAGGGGTTGAAGATGTGGTAGAATTAAAGATACACAAGGAGATGCTGGCCGTTTATCCTTCAAGGTTTTAAATTGCTACGATTTACCTCAATTGATGAAAGGGGCTTAAGTATTAACAACGGATTTTTCTCTCAACATTATTAGTTACTCATTAGAGAGTAAGAATCCATCAAAGAATAATGAAGTGTAAATTTAATTAGTCATTATTACGAGAGAATATCTTTTTTTCTTTTCTTTTAATTGGGATACTTTACTTATAACGCGTTTGTTTGATAAATATCATCAAGAGAGGGATAAAATTTCAAATACTCGCTCGACATCTACCAAAACAGAGAGACTTTAAATTCCAGAGTATATTGTTAATTAATTGTGATGAATTGCGTCCGGATCATGTTATTGAGGATTGCAACTTTGGAAAGTTTGCATTTATTCATCAAAGAATCTAATGAATCCTTTTCGGAAATATGTACATAATTTCAGAGGAAATCAATTTGGCAAAGCTGTTACATTCCGAGAATAAAAAAAATTTTTCTAAGTTAAAATTAAAATTCAGTTAGTCTTACTTCATTTTACGGTTCTCTAAAATCAGTATCTATCATAATAATTAATATTTAAATATTTTTCCCACACCGATTGGAATTACATTAATTAGAGCATAATATTTCGGTTAAACATGTAAAATATCTTTCACTTTATTTTAACTTTAGAACTGGTGGTGAAAACAATCTACAAATATTAAGAAAATACTTTGCTCTATACTATACAGCTGAGTATAAAAGCGTGAAATACCGGGGAAATAAATTTCAGGTTTCAAGCAGATAAAGATGCGACTTTCTTCGGAAATACACTTATAATACGCTCTCACATACAATCGTAACTTATCTAAAGGGTAAAATAAACAGAGTCCATAAGGAGATGTAGATGGACGATTCTAGGAGAGGTAGGGCAGAGCAGAAACACCTTCAGTACGATTTCCATCCCGAGTCAGCGATAAATCAGTCAACGCAGGGTTATGCAGAAGCAGCGATACGCGATCAATTGATTTGTGTATCAAGAGTTGCGGAAATGCATTCGGATGCACGGCGAGGAATATATTCGTGACGAAGTAATGGGTTTAATGGTGGATGACGATGGGATATTTTGAGGAGTGCTCGTGAGCCTGATGGCCATTGAAAGGATCGTAATAGCCTGCGAGTGATATCACGTTGTTTGCACCGAACTTCTAAATTCGCCAGATACGAGAACCTACGATCGCTAACTTTTGAGGTCGAAGTTGATAAGTGCTGTTTTATGGTTCTTATTGTGGCTCGTTTTATTTTGTTGGATCCTCATGTTATTTATCTTCTCGAATATTTTTGTCGTTCGTTCTTTTGTTTGCGTAACGCGGTTTAATGAATAGATTAGTTACTTATATTTTTGTTTGCGCTTTAAAAGTAAATTTTTGGTCACTTTTATGATTGTTTCTGTTAGTTACGGATCAGATACCAAAAATTTAGGGAGCCTATATATCGACTGTTAAACATGATTCCTTTAAATTCAAACTCAAAAAATAATACAAATTCTAGTTTTATGGTTCTGCTTTTTGTTCTCAGGCACTTAAATTATTGTAAATTTTAATTTATAATCTAAATTACTACACTTTACTTTTAGTTAAAGTTCAGATCCAATATTAGATTTCTTTTTTAATAACAATGATATATTTTTTGGGCTACATGATTAAGAATACTATTACGAAATTGGATTTTAGAGTGCTTAATCATAGGATATCACCTTTAATGCCTGGGAAATTTCTATTGGAATTAATCCGTAAGATTTACATTAGAATATTTTCTTTAAAAATTTTTATGTTTTCAGTCTCATATACTAGACATGCTTTTCTATTTATCTCGTAGATGAATCAACATTCAACAACGCTCACATATTTACGCATTTTTTTAATCTTCAAGGTTCAATTCCAATAAAGAAATACGACCAAATGAACTTTTTATACCAAGTTTGTGACAAGGGTTGACTACATGTAACTTTTGGTTTAATTCCCCAAAGAGATGCTGGCTTCAAATGGAAGGGGTAACTAACAACTCGATACAGTCATGTTCGGTTAAACACGTTGCGGATTGAATTATGTAAAGGCCAGGGATTCATTTCGCAAAATCTCCGATAAAAATTGATGTGCGGTTTTGATCGATGGAATTCCAGCAGGTCGCCATGCATTTAGAGCGCATCCGATTCTAATAATTAAAGTTTCCATGGTATCGAATTTCAAACGGAACCCAATTGTATTTGGAATTGAAATCGTTCATATTGCATGTTCGATGAAATCTGTATGAGGCTTTCAATTTCACCGGCGACCCTTGTTTTCTCTGAGGTTATTCATTTGAGAGCTGTAAATATTAAATCTTCGAAAGAGTCTGCGCTTTTTAAGCCGTTTTTCGCATTTCAGTTCGTTCATGAATAAAATTCGTTGGCTGGAAATGGTTCCCGCTTTAATTTTTTGATTGGATCGAGTTTATTCGCGGCCTTAAGGGCCTTAATAAAACAATTGGTAGAGTATGGGCTGCGTTAATACGTAACTGATTACGAAAATCTATTTGTATAGGACAGAAGCTGCAAAAGTAACAACTTTACCTACTTCCAATCCTAGTAGAACAGCTAGACAGTATTAAAAGCACATATATAGGATTTTATCTCCATGAAGTATGTTGAGAGCTTATAGCTAAGTAACTAGTTAAAATTTGGGAAGCATAATGGAAAAACGCGCTTCAAAGTGACCTAAGCGAGCTGAATTTAGCCTCTATTATCAACAGCTGTTATTGTTAGCTTCGTCTAGAATGTTTGAAAAATATACTGCAGTATTTATGTGCTCTATGCAGTTTTTAAAATTAAATTTTCAAAACTGAACCAAGTTTCATTCATATGCGTTTCAATAAAGTCAGTATATGTGCATAAACAAATCGTGTTTGCAAATTCATGCACTTATCTGTTGTACAAGATTACTCTCGGATAAAATTCACGTGGAAGAGTACTAATGTATTAGGAAAATTTTCTCTATGACTCTCATAGGATTAAACTCTACTGGCGCTGCTTTTAGATTACTTTGCTGCATTAGACTATTACTTTATTCTCATATGCGATGCTCATATCCATTTGTGGACTAAAATTGTTAAAAGAGCTTCCTTCCTTTTAACTAATCCTAAAATCCGTTGGATACTTCAAAGCCTTTTTAATTAGTTAATCTTATTCAGTGTAAACACGGGATGACATTTTAAACAGTTTCTCGTATGTTCTAGTGAATACAGTTTTGAATAGAATAATTATGTTATGTATGGAATAAATAAAATGATAATACTTCAATTTCATTAAGTATTTTCCAATTTTATACTATTTTTTCATAATTCCTTCATATATTTAGTAAGTGTTAAGGAATAGTTTTTGTGGATCACCAGATTGTTAGATTTCATGTCACTTTTTTGTTTTAGAAAAGAAAATATCTCAAATATTATAGCATAGAATAGAATCTTTGATTAAATTTAAAGAAGAACAAAATGGTCCAACTTTAAATAGATAATATAAAATGTAGGGCGGGAAAACTTTCTATTTCTACTTCTATCCCCTCTAATCCATAAAAAATTACTTTCTCATATAGCTATGAGTAGGCAGGCTTAATCGTCCAATCGCATCATTCCAATATCTTTCCAGTCGTTTCATCACCCACAAAAGTCGGCCAAACAATAAATACATTCCCTCCATAAAGTGTTGCAGCAACGTCGCCATAAATACTCGAAAGGCGGTCGGTCCTACGAGTGACCCTTGCGGAACACGTCTCTATCCCAAAATTTAATCCTGTCTCTGGGACAGCGTCATGAATACGAGAAAGACCCGATCGCCTCCTTTCTCTAGGCGGTTCACTAAATAGTATGGCCCTTTCTCCAGTGGCGCCGTCGCGGCTGAGGCGGCAAAACACATCCGAAAAAAAAATGGAAACGGAATCCGTAGCGGGTAAGAATTAATTCACGCCACGGGCGACGCTTTCGCTCTCTCGGTGTTCATTTGTCTGCGAGTAGTCGTATGGGTTAGGGAGGGGGGAGTCCGTGCGCAGGACTTCTTGGGTCGTAAGGAGGGGAGACCAAGAGTCATGAATATTCACGGAACGTCACGGAGGTTCCTTGCGATGATTACAGGCGGTGAGATATAGGTTTGGAAGAGAGTTGGGACGGGTGCGCGCGCATGTCTCCAAAGCTGCAACGTAGATGCAGTAATTTCGTCACGTTTTTCACAGCGCGATACGACATTGTGTGATGACTCTATTAAAAGGAGCTGTCGGTCTAACGAAGGGGCGTGTTTAGCAGTTATTTTTGGGGATCTTGTGATGCAACTGTGGGAGTTAGTTATAATGTTGGGTGGTCTGAGTTAATGGATGCACTGTTCGAACGTTCACCTGTCACATCTCATTTAAGTTGAAATCCAAACTTAATTATTTTGGAAATAATACTGCATAAGATTAGAGTTAATTATATGTTGTAAACATGGTATTCTATCATTGGTCTGATATTTACTCTTCTAAAGTATTTACCGAAAATGACGATCAATGTCTCGATTAAAATATTTATATACATTATACTTTATCCATGCATAGGTCGTATTTATAATCAGCGTAACAGAATGATACTATTCGAGTTCAATGAAATATATTTAAATTCATTGAAAAATATATCGTAGTATATATTGTCCAAAAGGTATTTTCATTGAATCTAAATCGCAAAATTATTAGTGGTCCTTTACATTAGTAGTTTGCGTTAAAGAAAAGATTTATTGCGTGGAACCAGAAATAACAATGGTAAAGAATGAAGAAATGCATTCTTTATGTATTATATATTGGCTCTATAAAAGCGTGCTTGCTCTGCTGTGGACGTTAAATTGAATGTGATTTCAACAGTTGATAAAACTCACATCCCAACCAGTCCGGAATCTCTTTTGGCAAGCGCTTTAAATATATTTGGATTTCATAATCTCATTCGAGGCGAAGTTTTCCCTTTATCTCACGGAGCGACAAGCGAATACAATTAATCCCGGGACAATAAAAAACTTTCACTTTCTGCGGTTTTTTGTTTTTAATTTTTGCCGTTGTTCTTGGAAGAGCCTCGATCCGCTTTTGGGTCACGGCGCTGTTATTTTAAGGACGGAGAGTAATTTATCGTGGATCGTCGGCGGGAAATATGTCACCCGTCGTAAAAAATACAGCCGCGCCGCGTTGATGGGCCGCGAATAAAAATGACTAACGGTTTTATAACCCGAAACGATGTCTACGACGGGAATGGCTTTAAGGATACGATTGCTTTGGGAGGTGGTGCGTCTTCTAATCTTTTCGAAAGACCTTTAAAAAAATACGTGGGTGAATTTCTGGGAGAATGAAAACCCCAAATAAAACTTTCATTTTCGAAATCGCTTTCTTTTAAATCCCCAAATTTAAGTCCCCAAAGCTATTTGCGAGGAATTGATTCCGTTGCTAAGGAAATTGTTTATAAATCCAAATTCAATGCAGTGATTTTGCGCTGGAGTCGTAAAGCGGTCTATTGCTTGAATCATTCATATTTTGCGTGCTTAGGAATCTACAGCGTTTATTATCAAGTGCATGAGGAATTTTTATGGTAATATTTTATGCGCTTTTTATTGAAAATGATACGATTCTCAGAAGAGATGGTAATTGCGCATGCTCTGTTCATGTTAAGCGTTTTTACGTGATGAGAGTCCGTAAAGTATTAGCTACGCCTCTAAAATACTTCGAGTTTATGGGATGACTCGATATTACGTATTCCACATAATGGTTGTGGGTGAATTCGACGTCCCCCGCATCTTATGCAACCACACACGCACCCCCTTCTCTATGCCGTCCAACGTCCGTGACTGAATTAGTATACAGCAACAATTTTGCGGAGATGCTTGTGTAATTTTTTCGTTATGAAATGAACCTCTTTAGTTATCGCATAAGTATAAAAATTTAGTATCCATTTCCTGGTGTTTAAAAATATGAGGAAATTACCAGTAGAAAACTTTGGACTCTTCAGCCTAAGGTATTCCTGGCGTGAAAATCTGTGTTCGCATGAGTGAGATTGCTCTAAATAAACTTGACAGTGATATTTTATCTATGAATGCCTTCACTCAAATCGTTAGATATCTAAATAGTTTTGTAATTGACATTTCCCGAGAAACTAAAATGCTCGTAAATTTTTATTCATATTTTAATAATTAGTAACTGTACACTTATTTATGCATCGCATGTATTATTCACATTGTAGAATTTATTTTTATGCCTCTTAGAGATAATTTTAAAGGAGTAATTAATTTATCATATTAATTATTACCAGGTTTTTTTCAGTGTCTTTTAAAACAACGAACTTACTGGTTTGAGGTTGATTGTTCGTTATATAGCCTCTTCGTTATTTAAATTCACTATCTATTCTAAATATTTTAAATTTTATATTCGACGCATTTTTATTTATTATTGCTACAAAGGCCCTGTAAACTATCTCAACTTATCCGTTTTACGTCAAGTTTGTCTCGATTAATACCTCTGTTTCAAAATGTTGGAATTAACTACGTAATATGAACATTGGACGGTAACTTTCTTTTGCGTTATTGCCTACTGAAGTTTCCAAATTCGCATAAACGAAATATTATTTTCACCAACGATGTGTTTTAAGTACATCACTTTAGAGCGATTAGCGTAAGTAGAGGTGCATATATATAATTTCATACAACTGTGACGTCCTCGTTAGCGTTACACCCAAAGAACGGTGGTTATGCAGAGAAGCAAATTTTACGCCTTCATTTTTCATCCGTGAAATCCCCAGCGCTGCGTGGGGAGTGGTATAAAGTTTCTCCTGCATCGGTGTTTACCTTCTCAGCAGTCAGGTTGCAAATAAGATGGCGCTAGAACAAACAGTACGGCCGCTGCATCCACCCATTGTTCCGGAGGGAGCGGCCGAGGAATCCCTAAGTGGTTTTCCATTGAGAACGCTAATGAGTGCTTTATAAGGGGCATTGATATGCAGACGCGAAGGGAAGGTGTGAGCGACTCAATGCGTTGATATTTATATATATTTTTAGAGGGCCTTGGGTTTGCAAATGTGCATGCTTTATCGGATACATCCAGACGATTCAATTACGTAGAGATCCTTATTTGGAAGGAGTTTTTTTATCGTTCTCTTTTCAGGCGATCATCCCTTATGAATATTTCAGCGCAACTCTTTTTTTATTTGCGAATCGTAAATGAGGTCAGGCGTCGCGAAATCATTCATAATTTTTGCAAGCGCGATTTTTTTTCTGGAAGGATTGCATTATCGCTTAGCGGATTGATTGGAAGAGGAGTTCTTGAGCGTTGGTTTAATGATGCTCTAATAGTATACTCATAAATATTTAATATAGACATCTCTTTAATTTGACATTGATTTTCATAACATGTTCTGTTACAATATTAGTTGTATATAAATTGTTACAATATTTGTTGTAGTTAATAGCAATAATACCATCCAGGCATCATATTTATAGATTATAGAATTTGTGATGTGTTTTTATTTAAGGTTTTATTTTCTAACAACTCTAATATTTATACTGGTGTGTTAATATCTCCTGTTTGTTTTTTTTTGAAAGATAAATATTATTTTCGCTTAATGTATGTCAGCAAGATTTTGTCCATAGTCACATTACGAAATATATGTTTTATAATACCATGTAATATTTTTCTGTCCCTAGTTTATTTAAAATCCCTATTCTAGTTTAAGCTTCTCAGTTTATTACTAATCACCAATAATAGAATTACAATACGAAACCATCCAATTTAACTTATTTGATATCATTCTATTGCTTCACTCATTGTAATTCAATGGTTAATGGGGTTAAGTACATGAAAACGAGGTCAAAGTTTGAGTTTTGAGTGCATTTTAAACCTCAAGTGAGGACAAAAAAACTATACACGTGCACTTATAATGTCTCTTAAAATGCTCTAAAAATAATAAAGCGCATTAATTAAAGTCTTCCTCTATAACGTCGGATCCATTTTCGGCCCATTTTTGCTGAATCGTTCGCGAAATTTTTTTTTCGAAACGAATACGCTTTGGTCGTATGATGGCGAATTTCAATTTTTTCTGCGCATTGCAGAAGTTCGATTCGACGACAGCGATTGACTTTTTCGAATGAAAGCGTTGTTTTCGCAGTTCGCAGCTCATTAATTCGATACTTGACACGAATTCGCGACTCTTCCTCAGACGATAAAGCGCCCCCTCTTTTTTCGCCTCGCAAATGTTCTTTTTTATTTCGTCGAAGGACGCCTCTTTTCCCTTCGATTGTTTCCATCGCGAATTTCGATGCTGTTTTGTTTCTTCTCTGACTAAAATAAAAAATGGCGGGGGACACTGCGCTCCAGTATAGACGAACTTCTCCGAAATTTCTATTCGTAAATCAGTTGTTGGTCTCCTGAATCTTTTAATGTATCTTTGCGATAATTAGACTTGGATTTCGTTTGTTTATGTAATTTAATATTTACGTCACGTATGTTGAATGCCATTGCGTTTTTTGTTAGGGTTAATTCCCGTTTTTAGTATTTTTATAGGCATAATCTTTAAGTTTCGTTGAATTCTATAAAGCCTTTGCTTTGTATACTCATCAATTCTGTTTGATTATGTGAATCAGAGTCATCTATCTTAAAGTTGCACATACCTCTACTCTTAATAGATTTTATTGTAATTTAATATTATTTACTGCAAAAATCATAATGAATTTATATATGTAGTTATGATGGATTTAAAATGAATACGCGGGAAGATAATACAAAGATTTTAAAGCAGAAAATGGCCGTAGTAACGAATACGTTAGCATTCCCATAGAATCAAGTATCTACGTGCACCATCTTGCCATATACGCTCTTGACGTAAGAGTTAAAAATAATGACGGAGCCGCACTCCGTTTCCCAATTACCATACGGAGAAGAGAAACATCGGCCGTAAACCATTCCTCAGCACGCAATTGCGTCATATCCTCTCAAGCGATTAAGTGCTAAATCTCAAGACTAACTAGGATAGCTAAAGGTGGTCCATTGAAGATTTCTCTCTCGAGAAAGGGCGGTGGAGAGGGCCGGTGGGAGAGGCATGTATACACACACACATCTCCATGGGATACCACATGCATCCTACCCCCCCTTAGCAGTCAGCCTATTAGGCGTGGATGTAAATTCTTCGTTGTCCGTGATTTATTTTCCTCTTGATCAGACGGCTTTGTCAGTGATTTAGACTTCCCTTCACGAGATTCCCTTTTTGCGGGCGATGGAATGTGGCTGGAGATTGCAGCGCACCTACGTATTTGGGGTCCGGTAAAACTCGGAGGAAGTTGGTGTCTCTAATGGGCGGAGATGGAATTGTTTCTGCATTCTGTTGAGGGAGATCGGTCTGACGCGATTTGGATGCGTCTGTTGGAGCGAATACTTGCGAATAGTTGCGCAGACTAAAGGTTGTTTGTTCGGAACTCTAGCTTTCTAATGCGTGTTGAGCTATTGTTTTCAACTAGAAAGGGGCTTACCGCGAATGAAGAGGAATGAGGAAGTTCGCTCATACATTAGTTTAACTGAATGGATGCGATGTTAGTGTTGATGAAGAAGTGTGCTAAGAACCCCGATTAGTGTTTATGAGAATAATACATCCGTGTGCATATATAGTATTTGTCGTTAATCTGTAGCTCATCAAAACCAAAAACTAAAGCGAGACAGGATCAATATATTCTATAATATTTTTGAAATATCCAGGTTTTCACTGTTGTAAATACTTTATCATTCTCGTTCAAAGTTTTTCTTAATAAATCATTTATTTAACTTATGAAATGTTTCCTCGAAAATATATTTTGTTTGATGAAATTGTTTTATTTACTGTATTGTTTGAAATGAATTTCGTTCTCACAATTTCTATTTAGTCTTGGATAACTATAAGAATCTTTTAACATAAGTTGAATGAAATTTAACTATTCAAATGATAGACTTGATTATGAATATTCAGTTGTTGATTTTAGTAATTTCTCTTCAATAATTGTAGGTGTATTGCCTAGTTGTTTATATGAATTTTCATAATTTTAGTTACTTTAAAATGTATGTTGTTATAGATACAATTTCGGTTTGGAACTCTTAATATTGATATTTCGTATTTTTAATCAAGCTAGAATTTTAAAGTCATATATGTCTCGAATTGGATGTCTTATTCCGATTGAGTGGTGAAGTAAGAGATTCTTTTACCTCAATCTCAGGCCAATATCTCCGAAGGCGTAAAGCATTGCGAAGGTATGAGAGTCTGTACGCCGTGATTTCGGAACGTAAAAATTTTATTTCCGATCAGCAGTTTTACGACCAATCGTGGCAACACTTAAACAGCAATCACTCCTCTGGCACCCAGACGAGACTTCGATAAACCACTCTTGCCATCCGCCGTTTCCTTTACGGACGAGGTTCGAATTCCTGTTTCTTTGCGCGTAAGGAACTGTTGAACAGGGGCTCTCATGCAGCTGTGTTAGGGGGAAGTGAGGAATGCAGTTTGTGCGGAAGGGTTAGCTTGCCTCGTCGTATGAGGCCGAAAACTTAGTCATTTCCTTTTACCAGGGGATACGAGTAAAATATGCGTAGGACTTGAACCTACTTCCTATAGTATATTCCAGGCGATAGTTATGAGTAGAGAGTCTTTTGACAACAATTAGACTTTTGTTTCGTAATGAGGGATTTTTAAATTCAGTTTACGATAGACAAGATTGACCCTTTTTATCGTGTACTATATTACTCAGAATTTACAAGTCCTGTATGTCTTTGTTCTAGGCTTTTTAATTTTGAGATTTATGGACGATTATTTATTTATAAAAGAATCATATTAAATTGGCATACCTGTTTATAGAAACCTTAAATACTCAACTGATAATCCTTACGAGATATCTCTTACTTGGTAACTATAGTGACGGAAATCACGTAAATATTTTGAGTGCTCATTGTCGATAGATAATGCTTTCACGAAATCGTGTAACAGACCCAAACTAGGCAGGGCGACTACTGCAAACGCCACAGAACGCAGCTGGAGACACATCGGCCTCTCCCACGCGTCGGAGAGCTTAAGACCTCTCCATCAGCCGCGAGCAGACGCGATTCCTCGCCTTTAAACCAAGATTACTCGGAGGGACAAATTGTCCAGGCGCATGATTTAAGGATCTAGCTAAAGATGGAGACACGGTCTGGGAATCCGCGATGGAACCTCGTGGCGTGGGCAATGAAGCCGACCTTGGCTCGGTCTTACGGAATAAAAGGGAGTGTAGGGCCCTAAAGATGAATAATGTATTGCGAGAGAGCATGCGGGCATCTCTCTTTTCCCCCTCGACGAACCCAAGTCTTGTCCCAGAACACCTTGCGCATGGCGTCTCCGTGAAGGTGGTGCGTGTCGGAAGATGTCTGCGCCTCGGGCGGACTTTGCTATAAATGTTGCGGCTGTTGGAATATGGGTTCTAATAAACCTTTATCCCTGGGTGGAATATGCAAATTAGCACGTAAGAAAATTTTGTGGGCACTCTGGTGGGAATTACGGGAAGGTATTTTTGTAAACAACTTGGTTGCCATGAACAAAGTTTGGGTTGCCACAACAAGATGATTCCGCCATAATGCAGGAGTAAATTCATTCGAAATTTGCCCTTAAATTCATAATCCTCGTTTCACGAAAATTTTTTACATAATATAATTAAATCTTATGTTCAAATTTCTGATTTTAAAAGACAGTTTTCCTTAAATAAATGCATTCCTAGCTTGAATGAAATGGGTTGAATACCTGATGTGAATGATTATGAAATTGAAGCTTCGAATTTCAATAAAAGACATTTGTTTGAATTAACCGTACACCAGATCCTTTGACATAAGTTATACATATAAAGAAAAGTTCAGCATCTTTTTGTGATGAAGACACCGTATAATAAATTAAAGTCACACATTTCATAATACTTTTAAATTATAATTCGTAAAATTGCGGATAACTTTACGTCTAAATTGCCTCTTTACATTTCGTTATGTCATATTAATATGTTAATCTCCAAAGCTCGGCATATTGCATATCCTCACGCAAACTGATATTCTCACCTTACGTGGCGTTCACGCTACTCTCGCTCCTTTGTAATTTACATTTAATTATGAATGTACTCTATGAGACTACGTGCAGCATCTAACTCCGTTGTCAAGGAGACGCTATACTCTCACGCTTCCGCCGTGACTCGAGACACGTTTCAATCCTTTATGGTTAAGAGAACATTTCACGATGGTGCAATCATTAACATTGAATTAGTGACTCAAAGCAGGACGAGTTTGCGACAGGATTGAGTCGCGTCATGAATTTATTAAATTACACGGTGCATATAATCTTTGTAATACATATTTGGAATTCCCAAGGAAATGATATGAGTTAGCCATCGGCTAAAATGGTAACCTAATTTTCTCTGCTTTACATATGCAGCTATAAACAATCAAAAAAGGATGATAAACTGCGTACAACTTCATCCTTTATATTCTTACTTTGTGACCTGAATTCGCTTTTACGTTTCTTAGGCTGAGCTCACGCCTACATTTCAAAGTAATGGAATTTCTGGTACTTTTACCTTAGTAAAAACCTTCCGTGCAGTTTTAATTTAATCCAAGGAACATGAGCTAAAAATTTTACATCTAAGAGCTTGGTTTCAAAGGTATAAAAAATTATCTCTTACATTTAAACCCAACAACTATGATATATAAAATATATAGCATTTTTTAAGATTTTCCTGTAACGATTCCTATAATCTTTCATCGATTTACAATTTTGAAACTATATGTACAATGTTCCAAAATGTTTATTCTATATAAACTGTAATTGTATCGATCGTTTCTTGTGTATACTAGAATTCTAATTTTATATCCTTTTTATTTTCAGGTAAGCACATATGTCGCACTTTTACTGCACAATAAGCATCTGAAAAGCAGATTTATATTTTCTTGACGCATAGCATCAACGTACGTAAGTAATGAATTAACTATAGTGAACTGCGAATGGTACTTAAGCCATTGCTATATTTGTCTCTTTTGGGAAGAGGTGTAAATCATATTTAATAGCCTTTTTAAGTGGTGGTTAAACTTCTTTGACTTAAATCTTCCGTTTGTTTCCTTTAATTCGCGGTTTCTGTTGCATATTTCAAGTAAAAGTATTCTCGGAAAACGTTTTAGCACTACAGGAAACTATTTTTTCCTTCTTTCTTAAAGGACGTTAAGTGTTTAACAGAAAAAGGGACGTAAATGATAGAGAAAGTCTAATTTAATACATTCTTATGATAGTTCTGTATTCAGAATTTTGGATATCTCCGTTGAAAATCCATTCCCAATGCTTGCGGCAAAATTTTTCGGTATTATTGTGACCACCATCGGCTCTTTTTCCATCGAAGCACGTTGCGGGTGATTTGATATCCTGTCATTCCAATCATAACGTGATTAAAGCAGAAATTGAGGTTCGTCTCGTTAATCGGTATCGATGGAGATTCGTGTAACCATGGTCACCCCTGTGGAACACATCTGCCCTTCGATTCATCCCTTCAATGTCTCGGAAAGAAGTTTAATTATTCTCTTACCCCCGGAGCGACATAGGTGGCCGTCAAACAAATCGTAGCGCTTATGCGTAAATGAACTGAATTAGGGAGGTAGTGTAGAGGGAAGGGGGAACAGACAGGAGCACGGCGTGTTTTATGGCTCGCTGTCGGCAGCTCTGCAAACGGGGGGCGGCTGCACGGATTTTTCGTGAGGAGACCGCCCAGGGACGCCTGGACGGGGGAGAGAGATGGCCGCATTTTGGGATGGGACATCTTCCCGCAAAAACAAAACTAAAGCGAGTTAGAGATTGGTTCCCTCCGCCGACACCCCCTTCTCAGCATCACACGTAATGACTCGTCTGGCGCCACATTCGCCCTCCTCTCCACGGGGCCTTGTGTATGAGGGTGGAGATTTGTCTGGGGTAGGGATGGGGTTTATATCTCTGCAGCGTCCCTCGCTAACGCGCATGCGTCTAGTTTTTGCGATTTTCACGCAACAAATCCCCTCCTTCCTCTTTTTTCTCATGAAAAATTCTCTGGGCCCAGAACGGTACTTGGGGTACTCCTTTCATTTCGCTGAAGATGGAATTATCTCCTGGAGATCAATTTATAGAACTGGGTTTTTTTGAGTTCCTTTTTCCTTGAGTGCTTCTTTTTCTTTCCCTGGTCGCGATTATCAGGAAAAGAGAGCAGTTTGCCAAAGGATTTAATTGGGGCTGTTTATTCTTCCCGAGATCTTAAATAGTTGCCATGACGCGTTTTCTTTTCTTCCAAGGAGAATTCCGGGCAGTTTCTCATGGCTCTAAATGTGCATTAACTACGCTTGAGAGGTTTTGGACAAATTAGATCGCTGCTACTTCTAGACATATTTTTTATGATTGTGCGAGGTGAATTCTTTATATTTTTGGCATTTGGCTCTTCGTAATGCCTCTCATTCTTTATCATAATTTTTATATATGACTTTGGCGAGCGTAGCTCTCAAATGACTAATTTTCATTATCTCTTTATTGTTTATTATGGTACGAATAGTAACCATTGCTTTAATTGTGTGATAATGATTCTCTTTATCTTAAAATTTGGCAATTTCTATTACTTAAGAGTAACGTATGTTGATTTTAAGATATAATTACCCAAGAATATACTATTTAAATTTAACATTCTTATCTCTATATGTTAATTATGCAAATGGAGTGATGGATGAAACTGCCATATGTGAACGGTGCCTACATTTTCCTCAGCTTCTATTATAAGGTGCTGTCGAATAGAGAAATATATGCCTCTCTCCATTTTAGGAGACTAGGCTAGAGACGTCTGAAATAGTGTATTTGTATTTTAACGCTTACAGTTAGTTTGCATTTTGTTTTCTGGATAAATAATGGCTCCGTGAAATAGCTTGTAACACTTCGAAGCATAGAAAGTAGTGTAATTAATTCTCACCAACTATTCAAGATTGGCCTACTTATTGCTTATTCAAATATCCCTCGGTGTAGCAATCTGAATGGGTTATTGGCTTCAATACTTTGCGTCTTTTAGCCTTAATCTAACCCTAGATCATAGCTGTCTTTCCTATTTTCATTATCAAAGTAGGTAATACCTACGGTATTTTATTCAAAATTTATTTTATCTCTTGTAATTATTAAGAAGAATTTCTTTTGTAATTAATTCTGCTACGGAAAATTGTAGCAATTTTTTATTATCTTCTTCGTCAGCAAGCGAAGGGGATCTCTGAATGTAAACCCAAATGTTGGTAGCACTGCAGTGTCGTCTCCGCCCCCTAATCCATTGACCGAGTGGCACACACAGGCCTTGTTTGTAAGACATCCCGCTTCTTATAACCCCCTCTAATTCGAAGGGCATAATTTCGCGCATTACACGCCATCAGCCCCTCCGCGGGCGACCGTCTGTGCTTTTTTCTGCAGAGAAAGTGGGAATGCCAAATAGGGTAGAAGGGACAAATTTATATCCTAATGGGATCAGTAGTTCCAAGGAAAAGGACTCGTGACGGACTAGTTTCCCGAGCGCATTAATTTTGCGTGTTTTGACAGTGGCGCTAATCCGTTTGCATCACGTGTAATTTGGCTCGTCGATTTCATCCGGCTTAAGCGATTCCCTCAGGAGTCAGTCACGTCATCAGAAGAACGTGGAAGTTTCCAAATACGGGCGGATTTGAATTGTAGATGTCCAATTTCTTTAATTCATTATCCCGCTTGTTTTGAGCGGACGGATTTTTTGGCTTCCTCATTAGAAGAATCAAATTGCGTTGGCATATTTTACATTGATGGAGTGTTGAGTACGACAGCCGAGTGATGTCTCCATCGTGGAATGCTTTTATTCCGTGTGGGAACTTATTTCAAATTTGCATGATTTAGGTGTGAGCGAGGCGATAACTTTAATGCTGACGTGATTGGGATGACTTTCCTACTTCGGCTTGTTTATACTTTGTTCCCAATTAGTTTCTATGGTGTAGTATATTATAAATATGAGTGGAGTCACATGAGTGATTATTTTGGTTGCTAAGGTGTTAGTTTTGACGGATGAAGTTAATGAGGTACATGAGGAGTTGCCTCGCAATTAATATCGAAGATTGCTGATGGACGTTCTTGTGTTGGAACTTATTAATGTTGATTTTAGTTTATTAAAACGAGAATTATGTGTATTGTAATATTTATTCAATTGTAACAATATCTGTTACTACTTTTTGTGAGGAAAATGTATTACCTTACTCAATGTTTATCTCATATTTTACATTTTTTCCTCTTTGTAGTAAAACTGGCTTTGGCCTGGCTATTTACTAGAAGAAAAATATCTCTAAGCAAATCTACCTTCCTACTTTGGAAATAAGGACATTTATTATATGTATTAATTCATCTGTTCTTAAATTGACAAATATTTAGTTCTCATGGAAATACTACTGTTACTAATAACACAAAATTAGAGAAGTTTTATGCTTCCGAAAATAAAAATCATACACAGATGATGGGGATGAGTTTAGATGAGTGAATATGACGGAGACAAGCATTCTCGGGACGAAATAAGAGCGAATTTGTAGACGAGTGTAAGCCATTAGGATATCAACATCTAAGAGAATGTCTCACGAAAAAAGGAAGTCTACTCGGGCAAAAAACATCACCTTTTTTTCGTGTCTCGAACGTTTGCGACCCCAACTTCCCCAAGAACACACGCTCAAAAGAGTTCACATGAACGGAAATGCGACCCTTATGTTTGACCGCATAGAGCGAGCTTAAGCCTTCACGCAATAAAACGCGTGTAGCCCACTGCAGCAGTCTGGGACCGACCCATTTAAAAATGAAATAAAAAGCAAAAGTTTTGCGGGTGGGGAGATCGCCACTTTCCCCTTTCTCTCGTAGCAATCGATTTAAGCTCCCTTGGCTTTTCTCCTCTCCCACCCTGAGAAAAAAAATACCCTTTCCTCTAGCATCTCGCATCACTTTCTCATCCCCATATTTATCCTTCCTCTCTCTGTCAGCGATTCTGTTATCTCACAACTGGGACAACGAGGAAATAAGATAGGCCGGCGAGAGATGGGTTTCAGTGGACCAGATAGCATACGCAGTCGCCCCGTTTAAGTGGGAAACGCTTTATGGGTGTTGTTCATATGTTACCTGAGGTCACTTGCGCAATAATTAAGCATCATGCAAGGTTAAATTGCTTTGTGTTACCCACGTGTTTTATCTGCGTATTTCTTAAGCTGATAGGTCACGTAATTTTTAGACTATTGCAATTAGTATAGGGTTATTATTAGGGAAAGGACTAAGTAAGATAAAAATTATGAATAAAATCATGAATCGATATTTAACTATTGTTTTTAATATCTTAATTATTTATAATCTACTGTGTATTTATGATATTTATTACATTATAAGAATTGACGTTTAGTTTTACTCGTAATGAAATATTTACGATACAATTATGTATAAGTATGTATATCATAATTTTTCCATTAGTGGGTGCTTCACTATCAGGTCCTTATTTTAATTTATCAGGGGCTAGTTATTTATCAATTATGAGTAATTCTGGAATGTAAGGCATCCATAAAAGAATTCTTCCCAAATCAATCGATCTTACATCATACACAAATAGAAACTAACACATTTTTTATTATTAGATCTTTCGCATTTCGTAAAAATAAAAATTGAAGGATTTAAGGGTGTCCTGTAGTTATATCTCTCCCGATCCAGCGTCGCTTTGAAGATTATATATTTGGTAACCGGAGTTAAATGTGTTGGAAGGTCGAGGGTAACTTGTTAAGGGATCTCCCCCTCAAGGGGTTTTCCTATCTCAGCTGACCATTGCGCCGAGAATATGGATTAGAGATCCAGATTATGTTGCAGAGGAAGTAAGCCGAGGGAAAATGAAGAGGGATAAAATGATCGTTGGAGATGGACCTATATCTCGTTATAGTGAAAGATGCGACCCTTGGATATATCCTTAAGGGTGAATGATGGAAAGGATACGAGATCTAGTCTTGAGCTGTATCTGCGCTGAGGACTGTTAGAGTGTATTGGAAAGGTCATTTCTATTTAAATCGAAATGTAATTTTATACTACGTTGATTGTCAGTTATTGCTCTTACGGAATAAATAATTATGTGATTTATTCTTTGTAAACAATATGCTGTTGAAACGTGAACACTCTTTTTATCCCATGATAATGCTTCTTTAAGTTTAAGGTAGATAAGACTTTTTCGTCATAGAACTCATATTCAATGTTAAGTTGTTGCTACGTAATTTACCATGTAATTTTCGGTTCCCCATAGGAGTTAATCTTAAATAAATCCTAAAAATATATTGGCATTCAATCAAAATGATAATTGTGATATGTATGGAAGAGTTACTATACCGTTTAATGCATATATATTTTCGTTAATTCATTATCATATAAAGTATACTATGAATGAATTATTTGCATTGATTTTAGAAAACTAAAGCTCTCTTTAGGTGGAACAACGTCGTATATATTTTACGAAATATTCTAATTCTTTAGCTAATATTTAAAAAAAGTATTTGAAATCATCTTCAATACAAATTAAGATATATATAGGTAAGAATTAGTCTTCCTAACAGCCAATTTGATAGTGATGATGTTAAATGTCACTTTTGAAGAAAGAATAGAGATCGGTTAAGGTAGAAAAATATCTCTAGATTTAGAGCAAAAATCTTAGACGATAGGCAGTTTTAATCTTGAAAACAATCTTGTAAAATGTGCACCATAAAAATCTTTATATCTTTCGCAGTAAGAAATCACAGCAGGGTTTTTTCATTTTTCTCGGAAAATTCTAAGACTTTTTCGGATTGGATTCTGAGATTGGATCCATTTGGGAACAAATCCCTTCTTTTCATTCGATTCGAGTTATGGCCAATAAGAGTTCGTAAGCTGTTTTTCTGATGACCACCTCGGAAGTTGTTAATTGCCCGGCTCCAGTGTCCATCCGTATAACTTCCACGCTGAGTTTGGACGGAACCGATTTTTTCCTTGTAATGACCCTCCTCCTCGTGTGAACGGGGAAAAGATTTTTGCTGCATTAGCGCCGCTACGAGACCCCTGAAATGCACTTCGGACAAGTGACATTTTTCTTGAGCGGGCGTAATTATCTGAAAATACTAGATATCGGTGAAATGGACAATTCAATGGGCGTTTATGTCATGAAGTCACCTTATAGATCATAACCTTGATTTTAACCATTGTATTTCGTTGATTTAATCAATATTGTGATAGTTGCGTGGATTGTATTTGGAGATGTGATTATGGAACCATTTTTATCTTTAACACCATGGATGTGGTATATTTTCCCATTTCTCTATTACGTTAAATAATAGGACATTATCAAACGTGCGATATGGTGCACAGGAGGGTTTGTTAAAACCTCTACCCTTTAACTTCTAAGCTCGGAACTAGAATAGGGTTTCTGTGGCAAGAGGTATCTTGTGATAACTTTAAAAAGCCTATTTCATTGCTCAACAACAATGTAGTTGGTTAAGCCATTTCGTTGTATTTCATTTTAGAACCTCGTCTCCGTTCTACTATCAAATTTCATATCTTTTGGATAGGTTATTAAGCTTCGTCGTTCAATTTAGTAAAGCCACTACTAAAAGGATATTTATTTTTAACTTATTCGTGATAAATGATGAGTAAATCAAAAAAAGGAATGCATAACTTTCCTTTAAAAACTTCTTTATTTAAGAAATCCTCGTTGGTTTCATTTATCTCAAAGGCTCGGCATGATTTGTGAATTGTACTCTTATTAGATGTCAGTTACTTTCTAAACCAAAAATTAAATTAAAGATGTGCTATTTATTATTCTAGTCCCTCACGTAAATTTGAAGTATTCTGTTAACGTATAGATGCAGATATACTATGTGCAATAGCACGAAATAAAATGAGAATTACTCCTAGAGAAATGGCACAGAGCAAATCCAGTTATCAAAGACCTTAGCCGCGTGATATAAAAAGTGCCTCTGCATCTCATCACGTAAGGGAGCATGCATATTTCTTCGATATAGATACCAGTTTCTGACCCACGCCGACCATCCTAGATCATCAGCCACCTTCCAAGAGGGCCCACTGACAAGACGCCGACTGAATGGCAGATGTGCTGAATAAGTCTCACGTCTCCAGATATAGTATGCCAAGTGCGTGAATCGAGTATGCGGGAGGGAATAGGTTGTCATGGAAATGAAGGATACACGGGGATATTAAATGCGGTGGGCATTTTTCATACGCAATTGTTCCCGATGTATTAAGCGATATTGAATTTTTATTTTATTCTCCTCCAACGTGCGCTTTGAATTAAACATGCGCGAATAACAGTGAAGAAAGAATGCAAGAGGATATTAAATATTGAAAAAATTTTCACGAAGTACTTGTGCGAATATGTACTTCAAAGTGGTATTCTTTTTGCGAACGGATGCAGAATGAAACGTGTTATTAAAGTTCGTTTAGGGGTGTTATTAAAGACCTTCAAAGCTTCTTTAGTGAGTTCAATGAATGCAGAGCGATGGAATTGTATCTCCAACATTGTTTCTTGAGACTAATAATGAAATTCCGTGACAAAGATACAATTGAATGTAGCGATCAGCTCATAAAATTAACTGAGTTTGAAGTATTGACGGAAGTATCGTAATAATTACGTAAATAAGGAGGTAATAATTTCATACGCTATGATTAGAGGATAACTCATTATAAAAGTGTTTGTAACTATTAATATCGGAATTCCTATTTGATCGTTAATTTCATTCGTCGTAATTGAGTATGATAAAGACAGCTGTCAAAAGAGCCTATAACAGAAAGTAAAGGAGTAAGAGACAGATTAGAACAAATATTTGACGAAGAGTAATAGGAAGAAAAGGTTTTTAACTCCTAGGAAGCTTAACTCATAGTTTAATTATGCTTTAATCTCCAAGAGTACATAAATTAAAATTGGAAATATGCTTCACAACTGTGTAACAATACGAAGGAAATATCGCACGCAAGTGGTGAGTTGTAGTTACACCTCTCCGACGGCAGGGAAGAAATTCCGTGGGTATAGCGGTTGCTTGCGGGTGATAAAAGGGGGCGATTTGAGCGTACGTGCCTGCGTAGCGAAAGGGGCATGAGAGATGTGGAAATTGCGGAGGACAGAAGGGGTTTTTTGGGGTTGGATGGATGGCGGCACGTGAGAGGGCCCAAGATGCGGTGGGTCCATCCTCAAAAGGGGATCGAGATTACGGAATAGCACCGTAGGAATCGTCGCCTGATATGTTGTTACGTGAATCACTTGGTTACGCATGCATTGTTGCAATCATACTGTACTGCACGTTTAGATCCGGTTTTGTAAATACCAGTAGAAGAGGTCTGCTTCTCAATATTGCCGTAGCGTAAAGGAACAATAAAAATTCCCTTATCGCAACCCCATGGAGAGATGCAACGATATACCGTCCAGAAATAGAATGAATGCCACATGCGATACGTGGAAGATTTCGTTTCCACGGTAGGAATGTATTTATAAACGGAGGGTCAAATTTGGGATTTTCATTCATACGGTGCGGGTGGCGATAAAGATCTCTAAAGCAGTGGACGACAATGCCTCCTCAGCGTATTTCATATCACGCAGGGTTTGGCCAGTCAGTCTGGAATTCCAGCTCACCTTTTGAATTTTAATAGGGGTTGAATATTGAAACGGAATGAACATTTTGGGTCTAATAAGGCCTTAGGGTTCATTTTGATGATGGGTCAAAGTTTATTGCTCAATTCTGGGGATGATTATTTTGCGGTACTTGTATAATTTTACGTAGTAAATTAGAATTAAGTTGAGATTATTTCTCAGAAAGTAGGCGTCCTCAGAAGAGGTAGTGAAATAATTTATATCTATGAATGATCTATATTTATAAATATATATGTGAAAGGTAATTAATTACTTACTTAAGTAATAATTCTTACCAATCAGAACTGAAGAAATAAATTGTAAAAATATAATTCCACGTAACTGGTTTTGATATTATTGAATACGCATTCTAGGTCTACAATAATTTGGACGGAAACAAGGTAATAATCATTGCAATTCAAATTAACACAGATACAATGTCAACCTCTATTCATCTCAATATCATCACAATTTAGTTACATATTATCGATCCATTTCGTTGGAAAATTTGATTTCAGCCCTAACTGTGCCAATTACTAGAATTTCCAAGCATAGGTTTTATTGCAACTTCTCATATAATCTTCGGCAATAAAGCTTAAAACCTAGCGGAACTATTATCACATTTTTATTCCAATGCTTTTCTTTTATTGCCAACTCTTCATTCGGAACAATTTTAGCAAAATGCACTCGGTGGCTCGTATCGCGAAAGGCGATTAGCATAAAATCTCCAACGACTTCATAACTTCGACCGAATAACCAATTCGTATGTTTTTGATATGACCGACTTTTTCACCGTCCGTTTGTTAATATGAGAACCCAGCAGAATAAAACATTTGGCAAGTGTCCAGTTCTGCCGATGACTGCTTCGGTAAAAAGTGCTGCTTTTTTTGTTCCGCTCGATATTTAGGTATTACAAACGTATCGGAGGATTATGTATTGGGAAGATTCTTTTTTCCAAGATGTTAAAAGTGGAGAGACATTTAATATCATGGGTTGTGAATTTAAAGGACTATATTTAAGTAATCGGATGAAATAGGGATATCATTGTCCTTGATATTTTTGAATTTTTAAGTTTATCGTATCCTGACTATTTTCTTTCTCATTTATATTTTTAAAACTATAACTTTCAACAATATGAATATCTTCTTTTCACCAGTTTATTGCTTTTGTCGCACTATAATGTATATTGGTCTTCTTTTTACTATAATATATAATTATAATTAATAATATATTTCTCTTCTATTCACCACTCTATTGCACTAGTTTTCCATCTTTGACGTTTTAGAAATCGTAAATGATTATAATTTACACCTATATAATGTATATAAAAATCAAAAATAATAATAAATTATTGCATGTAGCTTAGGTTTACATATCCATCAATTAGTATATAAGGTAACTTAGAATTTAAATTCATTCAATTTATAATTAAAATTTAATTTAATAATGTATAAATTAGTATCTAATTAGTTTAAAAGTAGCACAATTTTTCGTTGTGTTATTAGATAAATATCAAAGTCATTGCTATTTTAATGATAGAGTAATGAGATTAATAAGGTATGAAGTTCAGTTTAGAGATACATTTATCTTTGTTTTAATGTCAGCTAATTATTCTGAAACGTTTCAATGATTAAGAGTTACTTTTTGGAATAACTTTCATGGACATTCGAGAAAGCGTAACTTAGCAACGGAATCATTATATGTACAAATAAATTTTTCCCACCGTCTCGACGTGGGGAACGGTTCCAGTAACCTTTACGCCCACAAAAAGAACATTCGAGACAAACATGTAAAGAATCATTGGGCGATAAGCGACTCTGCAGTGGGAAAATCATTGCGGTGAAAGTTCCAAAGGCGCATTTCTCCTCAGACGTCTTATTATTCCCATGAATTGATTGGATAGACGTCTCTCTCCCCTCATTTATTGCGCTCATGTCGAGATTTTTTCCTCGGTCCAGAGGGAGTGGTAAATAAACGAAGTAAGGAGAGTGGAAAAATACGAGGACGAGCGTGAGTTATTAAGAGAGGAAGATGTTCTCAAGGGATGCACGATGGATGCGTTGGGAGGGAATCGGAGGCTTTTTTGCGAAAAAGGGTTGCCTTGGAGACCGCTAGAGTTGTGTTCTAATAACCTCCTCACGTGGTTTTTTCCCCTCGAAGTCGATGTGGAGAAAGAAAATCTCTGGAAAGGTATTATACGGTGGAATTCGTTACTAGAAGAGGAGTTTTTGGGGAAGGGAATTATGGTGGCTTTTCCGAAAAGGGAATGCTTAATATATGTTGCAATTTGGGTGGTTTTTAGTCGGTTGGTTTTTGTTTTGTATGTGCCGTTTTGCTGAATCAATATGGTAGTATTTTTGGGGGTCTAAACTTCAAAATGAAGAAAATAAGTTTAGATTTATGCGTGGTTGTATCGCCACCTCCAAGTTGGGATATTTAGTAATATATGTAGGTTTGATACTCTATTATTTTCATTATAATTTCTTCATCTATATATTTAAGAATTTATAATGGTTAATGCGAATATACTTATCAATCCTTTTTCTTTCCTCTTTTCCTTTCGTATGTTTATTTTATATATATCTTGTCCTATGCCCTCTTTATAAATTGGAAAAGATCCTGTTCTTTATTATCCCAATAAAATTCCGCAGTAACAGAGTGGTATTGAAAATCAATTTTCCGATTTAACATCTTCATAAAATCTTCTATAAGTTTCCCAAACCGTTCTATAATCCTATAAATATATCTGAGATCATGCGAAAATGCTCGTAAGTTATTATTTTTTCCTTTCTCATTTCTTTATTATATTAATCATTCAGTCCCAGACTTTCTCTATGAATAGAGAATTTCAAACATCTTTACGTCATGTTTATTATCTGGATATAGTGCAGTTAATATTCATATCCAATTTTCAATTAGAAATCTACATAAATTTCGCCCTTGGATTCTTTAGGAATAGAAGTCTCTTCCAAGTATATTTTAAGTCAGAGTCGTAAAATATCTAACTCTAATTCAAGATAAAATCGTACAGACCTCAATACTCAGTTGGCCGTTCATACCCCTGTTCTTAACGAACCATCACGTACACTTCATCATCCAGATTCCTTTACAAATATCGAAGAGAAAGTATACCGATTAAAAAAGCGCGTATCGTTAATAAAAGGTGAAATCGATTCAAAACGCCAATTCCATCAACGAAAAGCTATCTTGTTATCGATTTTTCATTTCCCTTTCAACGTTTTTTTTTTTAAATTTCCATCGATGGGTTCCCATACTCACAGTTCTTCCTTGTCCGAGAACATAACTGAGTTAAGCGCCAAAAAAGGTATGTCTTCTTTTGGTGGAGAAACCCTTTTTTCGATCTACTGAATGTGAGTGATAAAAGTGTGCATTTGGTAGAGATTGGTTCGGACCAAAATGGAAAAGGGTTGAATACATCAAACTGAAATAACCAATGAAATCGAGAGGTAATGCCTGAGCGGATGTGACGTCAGAGAGGGCTTCCGGCGGTGATTTGTGGAAATATTCTAATCCTAAAAGAACGTAAATACTTTTCTATTTAAGAAGAGCCTGATTTATGATGTATTAGTTATGGTAGTAAAAGGAATATCATGCGTATGTGATGATGTTGATTTTCACTTTTCGATTTTTTTCTCTATATCTTTTTCTTGTATTAGGAAATTATTTGAATATTCCAAAGAAATTTGAATTTTATGTGAGATGGATAATTTTTTGTCTATTTTGATTGAAAACTTAATGCTGCTATGCTCTAGATAAATCAAATGAATACAAAAGGAAAAGAATTTCGACCTTATAAAATTAACTCGTTGTTTTTATAATAGCGATTTTAACTATTCTGAAATTTGCTTTTATGGAAATTATATTTCTTTCTGTATATATTATTCTAATTAATTTTAACCAGTCTCCTGATATTGTCCTCTCGTTTCTATATTCGCAATTCACCGTATACAATTAAATAATGAAGTTTTCTCCTGCATATTAAGATACGATTCACAAACATTCAATGAGGTAACGGATAAAAACTAAAATTAAATGTAGATCTGGGATGTAAAACTTTAAACGAGAGGAGAACAATGGTTATACAACAATAATTACATTCATTTAATTTAAAAGATGCACATTCGAGGGGCTAAAATTATTCCATACGGAGCATTTCGCTTTTATACTGTTCCACGTAGAAAGATGCCATCCGTCCCAGCAACGATTGTTCGCCTTGAATTATGCAACCGAATGTGCATGAATCTGCGTTAATTGCCCTCCCGTCAGAGTAAAGCCCTTTTATTAAAGGAAAACGGCGTATGAAGCTCACGAAGTGTTCGAGGCTTTTTGGATAAGCAGTGGAGTGGGAAAAGAGTGGCTTTTTTGTGGAGAATGGATGCCCTTTTACAGGGGGTAGAGAGTCAAGAGTTACTGGTTGGGAAATGTCAGGGATGATGTAACGGGGGAAGGCCTTATGGGGATTTGAAGGAGAAATATATATTTACGGAAAGCAAGAAAAAGGGTTCAGAAAGGATTGTTTCACTCTCTCCGAATTTCAAAAGGATTCCTATATAATCTATTCCCTAACACAGGATTCCTTTATTCCAGCTGCTTTTTACCCATTCCGCACGTCATACTTTCTACAATGCTTAATCTTGCGATAATGGCTGTTTTGTGTTCGTCCGGAGATTGCATCCCCGAGAAGAAATATTCGCATTGCAATGTACATGTGCAGGAGTGAGGATGTGGTGCCTTCAATTTATGGTCCGTATGCCCTTTCCTTGTGAATGGGGTGGAATTCGGATTGTGGAGATGAAATCAGTGTTAGTTCTTGCTGCTTTTACTCTTGCATAGAATCGGTATGTAGAGGTGTGAATTTGGTCCTATTGATGAACTTTATACTCTGTAAATTGTTCTATTTGAATTGGTGCAACTTTATTTCGAATTTTTGTTTGTTAGAGTTAGTGTGATATTTATTGATTATTTTGGATTTTAAAGAATGACTTTTGAATTATAAATCGGTAGCATAGGGTTGGTTGTACGTATCTCCTATTTCATAGAAAAGACTGATTTGCAGAATTATGTACTTATTTTAACCTCAGGTAAAATTTATTGAAAATTCACGTACATTTTCGTTGCTCGACTATTTAGTTTTTCTATCGATTTTGTCTGTATAGTTAAGTATTAAATAGAATAGTTTATTGCAAATAAGAGATGAAAAATATTTATCAAATTTATTATTCATCCCATAAAGAGTATTCGTTAAACAAGTTGCAAGGATTAGATAGTTTATGCTCTAGATTCATCTATTCAGAGATACCTTAATGGACCTACTTATCGAAGGAAGTTTTCTATTAGTTAGCGTCTTCCAAACCACAGATTCCTCCACTCTCGGTCTTCAACATTATCCCATAATGCTCTACGAATCTATTTGAGTTGTACAACTTCTCCGAGTCAACATAAACTCGTTAAAAATAATGCTCACGCAGACTGACTCTTGTCAGAGAAAATTCCTCAGTTCTTCAGATAAATTCGCGCTGTTTTCCCCGCAGCATAAACGTCCGTCCCATTAAAACGATTAGGTCAAGGGATCTGTTAGTTCTGACCCGCTTCCAAGCTACTCAAGGCAAATAACCATTAGAGTTGATGGAGAGTATTAACGTGTTCTCCCAAGACCTCCAGTTTCCCATTGTACCATTGCTGCCGAGTTTCTTCTGCCGAAGACGCCATAATTGCGATTTCAAGTTCCTATTCCTGTTTCCTATGAGTGTTTGAATTCTTTGAAGGTGAGATTGTTTGCCTCATTTGAGTTTTCATAATTCATCTCGTTTTCAGTGTTTTTTATTTGTTTATGCACGTATTTCTATGTGTTTCTGTCGTTACAATAATAAAAAATCTTATGCAAGTGCAATTTTTTGAATCGAAGTGGAATGATATATAAAAACAAATTAATTACGTCTTTGTTGAGGAAATACTTGCTCTTATTATATACAGATCTTTGGTGGTGTATTTTTAATTGGAAAAGGGATGGGGTTTTAAATTTACATAAAATATATTATATAAGATTTAATATATATAAAATTTGATGTACACTAGATATGTGCCAGCTAAGACAAGGAGACAATTTAATAGAATCACTGTATTTACTTACTTAGTTTCTGTATTGTTTGTTAATGGGTTTTTCAATACTCATATATTAAATACAATATATTTTTAAAATTCTAATTAAGCGTTATGAAATGAGAATAATGAATCAGGGATGCTTAGCATAAATTATTATAAGCACCATTTAGTATAATAGAAGAGTGCAGAATTGCAATCCGTTTTTTCTTTAATTTGTTTAATAATTCATCCTTTGAGATTAATGCTCGCAAATTCTTGAATTCGATTCGCAGGAAATTTCGTCATATAAAATTTAAAATTGGAAGAAAATTATAGTAATCTATTTACCAAACCTTGAGTGCATTAATAATATTTTTTTTTCATCCGATATTTAAAAATCCCAGTATCGCTAACAAACTGCGCATCATATAACAGATTTATCTGGTATCCATCGTAACGTATCCCCCCTTCGTATCCAAAAGGCCTCATTTCCCGAGAATAACCGATCGGGATCGATTTGAGAGGAGTTCGTAAGGGGATACAGAGATAGACTTCTTGCGCACAACTTTTCCAAAACAAAAGAGTTTGCTGCACCGGCTGTCGATACTTCGGTTCCTTTGAGGAAACTCCATTTTGCGAAATGTGGTTCTCCCCGTGATCTCATAAATTCTAAGCTTCCGCTGGATCTCCCTCGGGAGAATTCTTAGAGGAGCAACATTTCATCCCAACAACACGAGAAATGTATCCTATGTGCAGAGGAATGGGGCCACTGCTAGAATGCGTAGTTCTCCAACGAATTTCTATAGAAACGGGAAATGTATCTTACATCGAAAAATGCGGACGATTTGAAGTAGTTTCCCATTTACTGGAAACACATTTACCAGTTACGTCCGTGTAGTATTTTCTTAAACCTAGTTGTCACTGTTGAAATTCTTTGAAGAAGAAAAACTACATGTTTGAACGCAATAAGTATGGTTGCAGTTTTAAATAAGGCAAAATTTCCCTATTTATTACGTACAGAATGAAACTTGCGTGTAACTTTTGAATCTATGTCAGAACGTTTTATTACTTATTAATAAATATATTTTAAATATAAATATCCCGAATAAATACCCGATCACAGCTGTAAGCTCCAATTTCCATTTGTGAAAAATCGTATTAAAAGATTAAGCGAGAAAGTTACGTAATGAATTTTGCAAATCAAATTCATAAAAAAAACAACTGGAAAACAATCAATTGTATATTGTGATGTTCATAATATTATTTTATTTTATTAAATGGAAAATCAATCGAATTAAACAGATTAAATGTAGAAATAGAACTTTAAATTAATGTATATATTAAAAATTAATTCATTAATGCAGAAACCGTAAATTTAAAAAACAAAAGCGTTGGATTATAGTACCGAATACAAGGTGCATTTATAATGCATCCCGTAGCGCTGAATGAAAATACCTCTTGGACCATGTTAAGGCGCGGGTAGGGAATTTTCAAACCTCGGTTCAACGAGATTGGAAACTCTAAATTCGAATTGGCCGAAGGATTAATCTCTAAACTCAGTTTCCTATTTTGGTCCACCGACAAACTTGGTCCGAACTTGGGAAAAAGAGAATAGTGTCGGAAGTGAAGACGGCGTCCGCTGGAACGTTTTTCGGATAAAACGGAAAGAAGGATGCTGTGGATGGAACGGGGTCAGCGGATTGGCACTGGTCCAGCATCTCTCCCCCAGAGAGTGCATACACCATTTTTACTCCGGATGGAATATCGCCGCCCCAGGATATCAAACGAAAGGAGTTGTATTAGGAGAGTATTAAATGTAAAGAGGGGATGTCCGCTCTGAATGTGTGTCGCCCAAGGTTTACTATCCGCATCCCGAAATTTCGTAATATATTTCGATGCCAGAGTCTTGTATCTGTAGAATACATGGAAATATTCTGACGGTTTCAAAGGTTTCTATCAGATTCGGTCTTATACGTGTCGTACATGTAGAAGTGCTTCTTTTCCTGAATTATAGTTGTTTTATATTGTAGCAAATAAGAAACAGGAGTTTGTAGGATTGAAGGGGATTGTATCCTTTTGAGGCTACCATATCTGTGATGTGAATAATTATGGTTTCTATATCTTTATGATAGACGGATACAGGTTGAGTAATTAATGAGTCTTGTCTTTTTAATAATTGTCAAATATTTAGTGAAAATAACGAGTTTTTATTTGATTCGTCAGAAAATTTCTGTACGAAATAATAGTAGTAGAATCAAAAATATTTTTAGGAGATATAAGGAGAACACGTATCGATGGATGCATCCCGAAAATAAATCAAGAAAATGAATTTTCATATAGAATTGTTTGAATCTTATTAGGCATCGATTAAAGTATAAATATGAACAAGAAATAAACGCTTTGAATTAATACACGTTAATATATGAGTCTTCATCAAGGCAATGAAATACTTAGTCATTTGTATTTGTATAATTTTTTTCATGGCGTATTTATTCCATTATTGGATCAAATACACTTAATTTTTTTATTGTCATAGTATTTATAATATATAAAAATGCTCGAAATTTTCAGAACATGATATCAGAATCGAAGGAATTTAAGAAAAAGTAAAATATACCGATGTATGTTGCCAAAGTAGGGATTTCAAAAACTTTGCGTCCAATCCTCAATGGACGGGGATATTTAAGCTTCCTGCTAGATTTTCTTCTTCCTTTTGTTTGCTCTGCAGAGGTGAGGCTTTTATCGTGCCTTCACTGCATCGGAAGTGTTCTCTTCTGGCTTCTGAGGGATATTGCTTTCCGGTTGGATCCAGCCATTGAGTGCTTCCTAGCATCGAGATGCCCCATTTGATTCTTGGTTTTATTTATTTCGAACACCTTTTTTTTGTTTTGTTTTCTAAATGTTGCTATCTGCAACGGGAAATCATCGTTTATTTTTATTACTCATGGGTATTACTATTCGATTGCCAGTTACGTATAATAATTTTGAGAACCATTGAGTTATTTTTTATACTGTTGAGGATTAATTTACAAAATGGACTCATTGCACAAAAATATGGTTGTCTTCTATCGCAACTGATTGCAAATATTCGGTTAGCTGAGCACACTAAAGGATCTAAATCCATTTTATTAAAAGTCGGTGTTTGTTGTTAATACGAATCGCAATATTCAGTTAAATTTACAAAAGTATTATTATGAATTTTTTAGGAAAATAATTCATATCACGGATTATGAAACTGATTTATAAATGTCAGTTTCTTTACTTTTTTATCATTATGATATATTTCCCGGCTACATTACCATTTATTTACTTTTAGAGCGTGTAATCCATGTTTGGTTTTCTTTGTAAAAGTTAGTATACACTTTAAAATTATTTTGTTAATCAGCAGAATATTGTATAATTTTTAATTTCGTCCCGGTCAAAAATATGCAATTTTGATTTTTGGAATTACCGCTAGTATATTAAGAACATCTTAATTTCAACTGATAACTTACTCTTCATTCATTCGTCAATTTTTTTCTTCAGTTCTATTAAAGAAATACTCATCTTTAAGTGAAAGGTGTAGTAGAGGTGTATCGGTTTATTGAGGGTATAACAATACGTCCCAATCCATTCGGTGTTTGATTTATACCTATTATCATCTCTTCCTTAGTTACGCCAACCAATAATACATCTTCCTAGTGATATTCAAAGGAAAGTTTTGCCCCCAACACGTAAATCCATATTTTGCGGAACGATATATGGCTGCAGTTAAAGCCAGAAAGCTCTCTACGTCTCCGGTGGAACATAAATTACATCTCTTATATTTTCGCGAATAATTAAATCACAAGAAGAAATAAAAGTATTCGAAACGGAACCTTTATAATTTCCACTTCGCGAAGATGAAATATTTATTTCAGCGAAGAAGGAGATGAAAAGAAAAGAATGATTAATCTCATAATCATGCTTTAAATTCCGTCACATGGGCCTTAACGAATAGATTTCTACGAAACATGTTTAATAGCTTAATTTCCACTTTCATTATTCTACGGAAAAAATGTGATGTTGATTTATGCTCGGAGTATGTTTCCAAGAATCTAAGGCCATATTTTTTGGCGCGTTGCCTCCGCGGATGGAAGGTCGGTGAACCTTTTCATACACTTCACTCGTTTCTCCCTCAAAACTTTTTCTCCCCTTCACCAGACTATTGGTCCGAAAAGCAGGCGTCAAAAAGTTTCTTGGAGAATTCAAACGGATAAGTCGCATTTCAAATGGCTAAATTTTATTTTCCGTTATGATTTTGTTCGATCTATCGAATTCTAACATCGATATATCGCTTTCGATCAATCGATATAATAGTTTCGATATATCGCTCTATTAGATGTATCGATTTCTCTCAAAATCATGTTTCAAAATATATGCATATTCGATATCTCGATGACTTTTACTTAGCAAGTAATGTATATATTCGATCGATTGATGACCTTCGATTAACAATCTATACGTCGATTCTATCTATGCATGACCTTCCTTAGTTATCGATGTTTTGATTCTATCGATTGGTGACCTTCGTCTTATTGATATTTTGTATCTCCATGGAGTCGTATAGAATAAGAATGTCAATAGGGTAGGTGCAATTGATGTGCCTGGTTGAAAATTTAAGGCCGTTCGGAAGGTCAAATGTTAAACCAATGCTTACATAGGGCCATAAATTATGATCGTCGACTGGAATGGTCCGCTTTGAATAGAGTTGGTACGCGGAATAGATTCGATCTTCTTGTGCATCTATGTATAATGGAGATGAGGTAGCATATATCCTGAATCATAGTTCAGACTTATGTATGTCAGCATAAATCAACTCTCTTACGCACGTATATTTATACATACACATAGTAAAAAAGTTCTCATCTTTGCCGTTTTCCCTGGCATATTATCTTAGTTTTAAAACCGTCTTCCATGCTTTAAGAATACACATTGTCATACCTTCATCCAAGCTGACTTCTACCAAGTAGGACACACATTTATCCAATTATGAATCCCGCGAAGTGCTTGGGTAAATCCTGCTTGTTCTTTTCCCCATAAACTCATTGCCTTCTGTCTAAAGACGTCACCGAGTATTTCCGTATAATCACATAAATTTCCTTCTTCTAATTCATTAACAATGAAAAATTGTACTTTTATTACTTAGAAATATAATGATTTTTGCGTATGATGAATCCCATCAATATAAGCTTAGGATTTCGTCATTGTTGCGTAGACTTCCGTAGAACCCTCGCGTGGGTGCGTAGACGCGGAAACGAAAAACAAAAGACTGTAGGCGTGGGCGTATGAAAAAGTGCTTCGCTAAGAGGAAAAACTAATAAGAAGATCGTTAAACTCTGAAATTATTCAGTTTTCCTTTCTTCTCCATCTGGCTCAGCTCTCTGCTGTTTGCCTTTGCGGTCGCAGCATATCTTTGAGGTGCTTTGGGTACCGGAAGTTTTGCAATTTGCGACTTGCGTTCTTCATTTGTCAATTGTCAATTATTATTCGTTCCATTGAGAGTGTTTATCTTTAACTGGAATATATTTTTTGCACTTAAGGTGCTTTTTTATTAGATAGGTTAATTTAAAGTTCCACTTATATGTACAGAGAACTTATTTTGGATTCAAGGCTTAAAAAAATATCTTCTCTTTAGCTAATTCCTTTGTAAAGAACTCAAATGATGATGAAGAAGAGTTAGATAATTTGTTATTTCTTTTTTATCAATGAATAATGTTTGCTGCTTTGATAAACTTACGTCTAGAATCAGCACCCGGAACTGTACTGTAACTCAAATGCTTTAAAAGCTTTTATATAATTTTAAAAAAACGAGAGAATATCGTAGCGCATAGCTGTAGAATAATATACTCATTTCACCAGGTCTTCTTTCTTAAGTACAAACTGAATAATAATTCTATAAAAAATGGCTTTCACGTATTTTTAGAGTTACTAATATCGAAGAAGTTTGCTGGTAACTTGCAATGTATAGCACGCTGAAAAAACTGGCACATTTTCCCTTCATTTGGCATCAAACGCGAAATTAGAACGTGCGCAGAATGGGAGCGAACTGAATGGATTTTTTCAGACGCAAAAGAAAAGCAAATCCATTCATCAAGATATAATAGCAGACCTTTATCCACTTATTATCGCTTTGTGATTTAAGACCTGCTGATCCAAAAAGAAACGAGGTTTGATTTCACTGTACATTGTGCCCTTATCAAGGGCGGAAAAGGGTCGTGTATTTTTTGCGCGCATTCGCATGCGTGTTTTTTTTGCACAAGACGCCTCGAGGGAGCTTGCGAATCCCGACCTTGGACATGGAGGCGTCTCAAAGAATCTCAAGCCGGCGGTTTTTGCTCGCGCGGAATTAAAACGACACCTAAGCCTTAGGATGCATTCGTAGCGTGATGGAGATATGGTAATGCTACGCAGTTGAGTCGCGTAGTGGATGAGTCGAATGAGAAAAGCCAACTGGTATAAATAAGCTGCCATCTGAAGGTTTGTTAGAGTAATATAGGTGTAGTTTAGATCTCGTACGGGAGGAATATTTCAGGATATTCTGTGCGCATGGTCTGCGAATTCGAATAAATCCTTCGTTTCCGTTGGTTGATGGATGGGGTGAGAAGAATATGTTTCGAAAGTATATGGTGGAATAAGAAACTCAAGTTCTTCAAGGAAGGATGAGTAAAAACTGACATTCGATAAGAAAATCGGAAACTGTTTGCAAAACTAGACATTAAGCAGAAAACGAGAGTATATTTGGATCTAATGAATTAAGTGAAAGGGAGAAATTTAATAGAAAAAATTGTATGTATAAGAGGAACATCCGCTTTCAAATCCACATACGGTTCAACTATAACTCATAATTATCACACATATCATTGCCTTAACCTTTGAAAGATAACTTATTTTGCGTCGTAGACTTTATCAAGACTTTGTGGTCGTTCTCCATAATGAGTTAGGAATAAAGAACGCTAATAACTTTAACACAATTTCATTTTCTACGAGTAATGATTCGACATGAAGTCCTGAAGATGATATTTATTGATCGAAACCATGGTGTTGAAAAATAAAATTGCGGTTATGTGTTCATCTGTGTTAATTGTTAATTTTGTATCATTTTTAATTTATTACGTGAGTTTATGCCAGAATAATGTTAATTTTATTATACTCATCATTTAATCATCTAATTAACTCAAAATTCTTATACGAAATGTATAGTCTTACATTTTCAACACGATGACTTCCAGTCATTTTTCATCCGATTTTATCTCCTTCGAATCGGATACCAAATACCTTTTGGCGCCCCCACATCATTGGCAGACTCGTAGCAGGTGCTTTCCTCAGAAGCGGGCCATGCGCCGTCCTTGAAAACACGCGAAAGTCTGCGAAAAAAATTCATCTACATCAACAGATCAATACGCGACGTCCCGCATCAAAAATGGCTTATTACAGTAATGAGATAAGAGACTTTTGATAACTTAGGATTAATTAAGACGCACTGGCAAGAGGTTTGTAAAGATAAGCAAAGAATGATTGAACTGAAATTCAGAGGTCCGGGTTCGATTCCTAGTACTGTTCGAATACTATCGTTTATATATTTTTTATTATATTTAGGATATTGGTTGCTACGGTTAAGAATAACACAACTGCTTGGATACGTAAATAATAAGTGTTCCTATCAATAAACTTTTTTCGTTGCGAACCGAATATGACGAACTTGTAAAGGGATATTAGGAATGTGATTGAATATGTAAACCATGGATTTATATGCATCTATTTATTTTTGCGAGTTCGAAATTTGCAATAAACCGTTATTTCCGACCTGCCCTCTCGCGTCATGCAGCGCAAACTCTCGCTTCATCTCCCATTGTTGAACATTTTCGGTTCCTAGCAACCATACGGTGTTTATGACAGAATTTTTCTCACGGCGTGCGTGGAAATCGGTTTTGAAAAATAAGAAGGTCGGCGGGAGGAGTGAAAAAGGACCTAATGAGCATCAACTGGTCGGGCATTAAGAGGCGCCGAAGGGGGAGATCGGAAGGAAAAGCGAGAACGTCAAGTTGCGAAAAAATAAGACTGACAAAGCACTCGGGCTCTTCTTAACGACGCTTTTAATGCACATATAGCGGCAAGGGCTTTACCCGATCTTTTTTGCAAGTCAAACAGGTTCGAGGCGGCGAATCCCGCTTTCATTCCTTCGCTTTATCTTTGAAGTCGGTTTATTAATTTGGCCCTACCGCGACACTCTTTCGCTTTATGAATATCGGGAAATACGGGAGTGCTTCAGAAGGAGGACGTTCTTTATATAGTGGTGAGAAATGCATCTACGAGTGCCGTTGTGAGGAATGGAACTCGGTTTTTTATTCGGCGAATAAATTTCGGATTTTCAAGGGTAATCACATCGGTTTTTTATTCGGTGAATAAATTTCGGATATTCAAGCGTAATCACATTCAAATTTTATCGTACCTATGGAGGTAAATTTATGTTTAATTTGAGGTATTATATAGTTGTATTTCCATTCCATACTTAATGATTATTGCTTTGATACTCTTAAGTATTGAAGTCAAAATTTCCTTTTATGTACGTAAAAAGCAAAATTAAATTCTTCGTGATATTTTTAGCAATTTTCATCTAAAACTAATTCATTAGTATCCTTGGCAGCAATTTACTTCACTTTAGAGCATACTTCCCTTTAATCCAACGCTAAAAGTTTTAATTAAAGTAATTCTTTCATAAAAAAGACGTTATTTATCGTCTCAATTTGTTGATTAATTATGTTTTATAAACAATTTACTATCGTATCTATGTTTTAGTAATTTATCTAAGATCGAATCAATTTCGCTGTTGTAACATATGCTGTCATTTGTGTACTTATAATATCTGATATGTTATTTAATTTTAATTCCTAAGGGAATTGTTCGAATGCTAATTTCAGAGTATCATGATAGTTGAACTGATGAGAAAATGGATAATCTAACCGTTCTTCTCACTTCGATGATTGCACACTTTGATCCGCCGAGTAAAATGGTTTCCGCTTGCAGCCGTTAATTTCTCCCCCGCATATCCGCACGTAATACATGAGTCCCTCCCACTTAGTAATTTAAGATGCACTTCCTCGTTTTTGCGTCCAATTGAGTGATGTCCTCCGTGACCCCAATCAAGGAGCACGGATTTCGCAATTAGCCTCCGATACAAGAGAAGAAGCCTTCATCACTCCAAAGAGCACGTACTTAGTTTTTTTTCAGCTCGACTTAGGGAAAAATGGGAGGGAGTGTTTAAAACCTTCGGAATTACCCATGAAAAGGACGGACTCTCTTAGCCGAATAGCAACTCAGGATAAGAAGAAGTAGCTCACAATTCTGACCCATACTTCTAATTCCGTAAACTTCTTTAAAAAGCGTAATCATTAAAACAGTATTCAGTCTTCAATCAGAAGGAAAATTTTAGTATCGGATGAATCTATTAAAAATTTGTAGTAACCTTCGCGAATAACTTATTACAGAGATCCCGTATTATCAATAAATACGGTAAAGCACTTAATCAAGAATGTATCTACGTTTTTTCCCAGAATTACTCCCAAATAACTTCACGTCGACGTGCTTTATTATCCGTTATAGTGGAATTGTTAAGCGAGGTATACAAACATTGTAATCGGTATAGAGTGACGTTTCCCGTAAGCCTTGCAGAGCCCTAGTAATTTTGGCTCAGGTATTATCCCATTGGAATGGTCCTCTAAGCATCGAACTAGATATGCACGGCAGCGATGCGCTAAGGCGTGAGTAGGGACAGGTGGTTATTGAATGGAAGTAAGTGGGTGAGAAGGATAAAGGTTTTACATCCATGAAGGCAATCGAATCCAAAGTCCGCGAAATGGTGTGGTCGTAAAATCGGAAGGGATTTAATAAACCTTTTAAATTCGTCTAATTTATCAATCTCATTTATTAAGTTTCGATATTATAAAATATTTCAATCAGTTTTTACTTATTCGAACTTTTGCTACATATATATGGATGCAGCATCCTATTTTCAACCGGTACAGGATTTGATAGAAATAAATATTTCCTCACAAGCAATTAGGCTTGATTTAAATAATGTTACAGCTTAGAGAATCAAACTCAATTAATGAAAATTTCTTCGATTTTTTATCTTTTTCTTTGATGTTAATTGCTGAGAATTATAAATTATCAAGGATGTATTTATACATCAATGCGCTTGCACATCTTCAATTCGATAGAAGTAGACTTACAAACTGAGCTGATGACTGTAAGCTAATCAGGAGAAGCAACCCTTTCCCAACCATCCTAAGAATCACGGAGGAGCTACTTGACATGGAATCCCTCCTCTTTCTCAAATAACCCTGAAAGTAGGACGGATTTATTTCGCGGAGATGTAATCAAGCACAAATGCGCTCAATTGACTTGCCGTAGCTCATACCGGGAGCCATGCATGGAAAGAGATTTGAGAACGGGTTTGAATGACTGGGGTTTATTTACCTCTTCGAATGGGATGAAATTCTGTCTGACGGAAGGAATTTCTTCGGAACTTTTCGAAAGATGCACTCGATCAAACGAGAAATGTATGCCTGTGAACGTGTGTAATTGAAGATGGCATCTCTGCATTTCTACTTTTTATTCGTTGTGTAGGTTTGCGGGGGATATTATTCGTTTTAAGATGCCATAGAGTTAGAAGAATATCATAGCTTTCATCGAGCCACACCTATTTATTTCAAATTATTATAGTTTATCCTATTTTATTTCAATAACATGTAGGGATGATGTTAAGATTCGCGTTGCTATGGCGAAGAATCCATAGTAACAAGCTTAGGTAACTAATAATAAGAAAAAAATCTTGGGAGTTTATAAAATATTTTATCTTGCATGCATTTTTTATATTTGAAAATAAGTTATGATTAATCATTTATATTTTGTATTATGTTATACAGCATTTCAAACCATTTATTTCATATATATTCCACTCTTGGAACATTATTTTCTTCTACCAAGTCTTAGCTATTTATTTATATTATTGATTGTCATTCAATTAAAGAATTGTCAATCATCATAAAGTATGATTAAAATTGTAGAAGATTCAACCGTACAACATTCTTTGATGTAATTTTAGTTTATAAAATATTTGTTTAATTTGTTCAAAGCAAAGGTCAGGTTAATGAAGGATAAGCTTTTTGGTTAGCAGATATCATTAGTTGCATAATAGAAGACATATACATCAGAGAATTGGTCATGAAAGATGCCGTAACACTTTAAAAGAGAGCTTTGATTGCGACCTCTGTCAGTGGAATGATGCAAACTTTATATGTCGGCTGTAATTTAGTCCACACTCATTAATTAATGTGGAATTAATGTCAACGAACTCTTAGGTCATCGCCGGGTATGTTAACGTCTATGAATGAACGTTAGTATTAGAATGAAACAACTTTATTTCGAGCGAAGCAATTTTTCTCAGAGACTGTTAAAAGGATTATAAAAAGATCTTCACTAAATAACTACAGCCATTCCTATTATCCAAGCGATCATTTAAACATTTTAGTCCTTTCCTTCTCTTGAATAATTCATAGCCCACGACTAGAGATATTTATCAAACCATTCATATGGAAATACCTATTAGATTATCTGCCCCAGCGAGTCTAGGAACGCTCCGACTTAAAACGTTAGCTGTATCTCAGATCTCTATCTTCATCCAGGTTGCTATTTGCAAAGGAGATGCGGGGCAGATGGAGTGTAAGAGATTAAGTAGACGGAAGGAAAGCCGTTAATTAATTGGGTCCACGAACTAGAAGCGATAGAGGAAAAACGCTCTCGTGGAATACGTGCACTATAAACCGGTCGAGAAGGGGAGGAAAAAATTCCGAATGGGAATTAGTGCATCAAGATAGCAGCTATACATAGGGAAACCTGCAGGTTTGCGCAAATTAATGAGAGTTGGTAAATAGAAAGCGAAGGAATGGATGGTTTCGGAGAATTAGGTTTCCAAAAAATGTCGTCAATGTAATTTAGGAATGTGAATTAGGCATAAAAAAAGATGATTTTCAGCTTAATTGGATTTTCTGGGAAGGAAAAATGTCTCCGCTAAAGTCATCGTTACGAAGAATTCGTTTCCTCAAACTGTTTTGAAATGAAGATGTTTATTAACACGAGATTCATGTTAATGAAAATGTTTGAGAACCGACGTAGTACAATTTTAGCGTATGAATAATATTAATGATCTCATACACATAATTTATGACCCGACAATTATTATTATTCTTAAAATGTCAAATAGTATTACTAGGAAAACGATTTTTTATGCATTATATTTTAGATATAAATTAGATCATTATATATTACCGAAACTTATCGGAATTAAAGAAAAAGAATTTTCTACTTTCAATAATAAACAATGTTTTCTCTGTATTTTTTTGTTGAAACATTAATAATAAACTTTATTTTCCTCATTGTTAATTATGTCGTCCCGGATACAAAAAAATCTCGTATCTATTCTTGGTCTTACGAGTTAGGGATGCACGACTTGCTGCCTGAGTCGTATTCGAGTGCTCAGGGATTAGTCTGGAAATCAACACCTCAAAAGAAACAGAATCTGCATCCCAACGCTTTCTAATCATTCATTCCATTCAGATGCTGCAGAGAGAGAGAGAGTGCATAGGAAAAACAGTCTACAATTTTAGTTTCTCCAAAATCAAAAACCCCTTCCCTCGCCAAACAGCTCTATAACGTTTCTAAGGCCGACAGTTATTAATTGTCGGAATAACACCAACGAACAACAATTCCGATTCGAGATAAAAACGCATGCGGGAGTGAAGGAGGTGTAGGCTACAGTGGCTGCGGGTGGTTGAATGGGAGTGGGGGTGGGAGTAATGACCGAAGCTTCACTTGACCCCTCTGATTCCCTCCACTATTCGCATTTAGTCTGCTTGCGTCATCCGCCTCCGTTTCTCGAAGCACATCTTCACCGCATGCAAAACCCGACTGAGAAAAACCCATCGCACTGCACTCGGTGCGGATTCCTTTGAACCCGTAAGCATTAGAGATTTTAACGCTCTTCTGGATGTACATTCATCATCCACTGGGCTGAGGAAATTACTTCGCTAATGGGGAGTTTGCCCCAAAATTTTATGCCTGGTGTTGCTATCCCTTTGAGATTAAAGGAGAGTTAGTGAATTTCTAAGTATCGCTTACGATATTATTTTTGCATGACTTACCATCTAAATATTTTATATAACTTATATGTAATGTAGGATTTGATATTTATGTAAGAAAGCACCAAAATATGCGAATCGTCGTATGAATAAGATTATTGACTTTGATTCTATTGTCGTCATAGCTAAGTAAAGTATACTGAAATTCTAAGCTCCGCCATGAACCAATAACAAATGTGTGAAAACGTGAGCTTTCGAAGAATTCAACTATTACACCACCATTTCTATTGATATTCAGCAAAAGTAATTAAGCCTCCCTACTAGGAAAAGACTACGAGACGGTCTTCTCAAGATTCGACGGACCAATCACCACGCAATCTTCTTCGGCGACACTGTCCTCTCTAAGCTCTTTAGAATCCTCCCTCGGACCACCCCGGTTTTGCAAGCGCGTCAAGAGAAAATAATGGACGATTCTTTCTTGTTTCTTTTTTCCCTTGAATGATGGTCTGCGGTGGACCCCCTGCGAATTGATGCCTCCGAGGCTGACGGAATTTGAATTCTCTCGGAATGATTAATACGGCGTCTTTTCTCTCTGCGGACTTGACCCCTCCGTGTCCCCACCCACGCCATCCTCGTAGTGGTCCTTTTGGCAGACTGGAAGCCGACGAGATGTTCGTCCGTGTCGTTTCTGTTCGTCCCCTTCCCTCAGCGAAGATTTGCAATCCCTCTCAGCGGGGACGTTGATTTTGGTGTCTTCAGAGGGGGTGGGCTCGTCTCCTTGTCGTATGGAAATTTCTCACATCTTTGAGAAAGGGAAAGATGGATACAAGTCCATTTGTGTTTATTCTGTCTAGGAAAACTCCGCCCATATCTGTTTGAGGACAGGAATGTGTTTGGCTATCCGATGTAACACATCGTAAGAAGTTGTTTGCGTATTTTTTAAGCGTTTTTGCGTAAGATCGTGAGGTTAAATGGCCATTACCACACAGTTGCGTTGGTGGTGTATGTACTTTTAGATTTTGCGGTGTTATTTGTCGCGAAAATATTGATATGATTTTTGAGGGTATGCCGCAAGGTATTGTTCTAGGATCTATACCGCACCTACTGAATTTAAATTACTGTAGCGTATAGTAAAGTCTCAAGGATTATTATATTACATATATTTATTTGTCTCTTATGCTTATTTGTGCGAAAAGATATCTCTGTTCAATGGTTAAGTCTTAAATCATGGTGAAGGTCAAGGATGAAGCTCGTAGAATTAAATGAATCTTTCTTTTATAAAGTGATATTGAAGAGTGTCAAGAAAACGATTGATATTCACTGATTGTATGGTCTTAACTAATGATCTTAAATTACACAATTATTTTAGGAATAAAAATTAACCAAATTCTGCTAAATTTAATACATAATGTTTAAATTTTTATTTTTTTAGAATACTTATGGATATTAGAATAATTGACGATAGTTTAATTCTTAATATTTGTGTATAAAATGGCCTTTTATTACTGTAATAACATGTCATTCATTGTCACTTTTCATTCATCAACTTCGAAAATCATTGAATTAACAATCACTTCTCATATTTGTGAGGGAACTGTTTCATGCAAAATTTTCTAGTTTTAATAATATAGCATTACATCATTTAAGTTCCAAAAATGTATATCCATCGTCTGCTATACGTTCTATATTTAGTCTTTAAATGTATTTCTGACTCCTATTATATAGATAACGGAGCAATATTTCACGCTTTTGATATCCTTATTAATATCCGACAGCTCTGAAACAGTGTGTCTAACGCTGGATATCTGAAGCCGTTAATATGACTTACGATCGAGATAAATACGCAAACATCTCCATAAATTATATTTGATAAGCAATGGAAAACGTCTCGTCTGGGGAACGTAAAGGAGACAATGGCCAGCTGTAAATTGCAAAACGGGTCTTTTTTAAAATAATTATCCCATTTAAATCAATTTCAGTTCACTGGGTGGTCTTCCATATTCGATTGTTAGCTTTGAAAGCACCAGCCGCCTAGTAAGTCACGTCTGTATACTTTATCATCCCTCCGACCTATAAATTCTATTCATTGCCTTCGAGTCGGAAAGATATCAAGAACTGTGATTCACAACTGTTCTTTCGGCGGGGATTTATACATCAACCGATAACTAAATCTTTCTCCGTACATCCCGGATTTGTTGTGTTGAAACATATTTTTTAAGGGAGATGAAATTATTATAGATCAAAGCGAGACTTTCCCGTTTCAAGAGTTATAAATCCAATCCAATGAACACTGCATACTATCGAAAGTGTTGTAAACGGAATGGTATTTATCTTTCCTATTTCTTGTATCTTAAGTGATGCATTGACGTATGATTTACTTCATTAGCTAAATGTGGAAGTATCCATAAAAATATTACTATTGATGCAATAATTGATAGTAGAAGTAATTTTTTTACTATATCTCAATCTAACGTATTTACTATTACAAATTATTCTTCAATGAAATACCTTTGGCAGCTTGTTTTACTTTTTAATATAAACAGATAAAAAACTGTATATTCTGTTAAATTAACTTACTAATGGTAACCAGCATAATTTTCAAATTGATTCTTATTTAATTATGCGTAATTTTTAAATCGGATATAAATGCATACATTGCGTGAACAAATTGTTATTAGACACAATCCATTCGCTCTTTTAACACTGTTTTTCAGTCACGTTCTCATCGGAAGTTCTAAAAGAGAAGAAGAGCCCTTTATGTCTGCCATTATTTCTTTGCAATCTCAGTAATTCCCGTGCCGTAGAGAACACGGCATCGCTAGAGGAGGAATGCCATTTCTGCCTCGATATTTCTCTATAAATCTGCACTATCGGAGCGCGCCCTCAATTGGAATCGACGGCAGAAGAGAGAGTTAATTGGAGACCGGATTTGAGCTGCAGTCACCGAAGAAGAGTCGAGTTTCGCAATCAAATATCCATCTCTTATCCGCGACGCATTCCCGACAGGCCCTTCGCAATAACATTCCAATTTATTCCGAGTCGCTAAGAATGGCCTTTGCAAACTCTCTCAAGCAGAACGTTGGAAGTTTTCAATATCCAAAGCAAGCGATGGAATTGGTTGGTAACTATCGCTTCTGGATGTTTGAAGGAGCCTTTCAATGGATTAATTCCGTAGAACTCTCGTATAAAATAAACCGAGACTGAAAAAAGTACTAATCTATTGCGTAATTATTATTCTATTCGTAATTATAACTGTTTAATATCATGTATAATTAGCTATTTTTCGCGATATTTAATGGAACTCCTGTTTGTGGATGCAGAAATATTGTACTTCAATTTCTGGCATTCATGAATTATGTTGTGATTCATTAGCACGGCAATATGGTAATTAAATTTCTCTGAGTGAAATGTTTCAGTACCTCTGTCTCGTTTTATCGTTATGGCCTCTGAACTGTGTAAATCAAATCTATGGACTTAAAATGCAATATCTCTCTCGTTTGAAATGTAGAATGATTTAAAATTTCTGCGTTATCGCATGTATGAATTATGCTTCGTTCTCTAGTTTTTGAGCCATCTATAAATATATGCAATAAATCGTCGTTCAACTTTAAAGTTGATAAGCCCATTCGAATGAGCTTTTTGTTCCATCCAACATTCGTGATTTATACTAGATATGATACTAAATGGGTTTTATGTTTAATGTTTTCAAGCTGTCAGATCTTTAATCCTCTATCGAATGAAAACACGCATATGAAAAGGAAAATATTTAGAACGTTTAATTATGTCATCATTTTACGCATTTTAAAAATGTGACACAGGAAATGAACTTACAATCATTTACAGGATATGAAAATGAAAATAGGTAATGAATTAAAGGTAATTCAGTTCGCACATACATAAAGCAGCCAAGTTGCTAAAATGAATTATGCCTAAGTTTTTGTTTATATATAAATAAAAATATATAATTTACCTCTTATGGACGTTTGGCAGCGGCTCTATAACGGGCATGTCACATTCCAGAATGCAGAGTCCAAAGAAAATCTCTTCCAGCAGAGTACACTATGGATGCTGAAGGAGAAAGGCGGAAATGTCTCGCGCTTGATTGATACAGTGAAATGCTTCTTCCTTGATTTGAATAGGACCTGAAAATTTAACTCATTTTCTCTTTTTACGTTGAGGCACCCTTCCCCTGCAATACCCACTGTTAATCACCAGATTTTTCAGCGAATTTTCGGTGACGAAGGAGTATTTTTCTCTGATGAAAATGTAACCCATGATTACGCTCTTTCCCGAGGACTTGTTTGGATGAAAGAGTTCCGCTGATGGGAAAAATGTTTGGGTCATTCATTAGTGTCATTCGCTCACATCCTGTTTACTTTGGCACAACGGTATTCCGTAGAAACTTATCTCGCTGATTACGACTTTGTCTTTGTACATTTTGTGTTTTTCACGTCCCTGAATGTGTGCAGTATTTCCTAATTTCCGTCTATTTTTAAATTAGTTGTGAAACTGTAGTTTCTAAGCTCCCGACAGCTGTACGAATTTTAGTGTATTTAGTAATTAGTTGTTATATTTACACGGGGTTATCAGAATAAGTTCTTTCATGAATCATACCCTAAAACAGAATGTATTAATGTAATATATTATTAAAATTAAGCTAGATTATGTTAAAGAAAATGCCCTTAAGTCAGTCAGAAAGTGGTATCTTTATTGAATCTTATGTTAGATCAGGTTTGCTACCACATATTTATCTATTACGAGCTTAATAACTTGACTTTCGTTTTAACCATTTTAACAGCATATTGGAACATTCAGGTATACTATACGTAATATAGTATTGTTAATGTACACAATATTGTTTATTGTTTCATATATTTATTTTATTTTAATAACAATAATAATATTTTAATGTATCGAATTTATATGTGTTTTTAGTACATTTAAAATACGAATTTACCTCTTTTTTTCCTTATTGCTTGTACAAGAGAGATTCACGAAAAAGTTCATAAGGATTTTCTCTAAATCTCCTCATCCTTGGTCCAGTTGATTTTCACACATAGCAGATCAAACAACGCTCACGATTCTCTTCTTTTTTCCTCAGGTTTGGGATTAACAGTATGCGAGGCGAGCGGCAAAAGCTGTTGCACCCCACAAATGGAGCGCGGTCTCCTATCCCTTGTGTCAAGAGATTTCGACTCGGTACTGCACCACCACTCCCGCTCCCTGCAAGGACTCCTGGCGGATGCTGCAACCCGAATTCAAGGTCAGTGTCTCCAGTCACCCCCAATTTCCTCCTTTTTCAATCGGTAGAATTGCAATTAAAATGCCTTTTTTTCTAAAACGGAGACTTCATCTCGTCACTCTCTTTTCCCCGCGGGCCGTTCTTTGATCCTCTTGCGTAAAACAAAAGAAGAGCGAATTGCATCGAAAGCCGTTTTCGCTGCGATTTTTTTATTTGGGTGAAGAGGACTGACTTTCTGGAGGCTATTTCATCCGAGCTTTGTAAAAACTGTGGCGATTGTTTCCCGCTGTTCTATCGAAGCAGAAAGAATCGATTCGTGTCATTCTCTGTGTTTAGGCTCCTATGGTTTGCCCTCGGAGGATCATTTGGCTAATCCCTTGTGAATCGTAAAAGCTTAGTGAATCAGAATGGGAATTGCTCCCGAAGGTTGTATATGGTTGCGGGTTGTGGTTTTGCTTTTGATTGTTTGACTTTGATTCCTAAGCTTTTAGAATAAAGTTGTTAAATACGAATGAGTTTAGGTTGGTTCTGATTTAAAGGATTTTGTGTTAGGAAATAGGACGTATTATCGGTAAATTTTTTTGAATCGACCTAAGAATTTTGTTCCTCGGAAATGATTATCTATAGATGAAGATAATAAAAATGATAGCTTTATTAATTACTAAAAATAAACCTTGCGAGGTAAATAAGCCAACATTATACTCCCTTAAAGAGTCCATCAGTGAATATGGGTTAAATTAATATTTGAACATGAAAGGATACCTTGTTTGGTATTGATTGTCTTCATCAGTAGATACTTAGAATAGAGAATTAAAGTGCAAATAACTATGAATGACATTTTTAGAATCCCAATCACCGCATCCTCCTTGAAAGTCACTCAGTTTTGTTTACTTTTAACGTTTTTAATTTTAGAGTAAGTTTTGCTGGAAAGAAAATACAACATATATTTATATTCTGAAGAAAAGCATTTGAAAGCGATTTGAAGTATAGAGACATCTTCGTGATAGAACGCCATTCATGCAATTCGCAACCGTTTCCTTTCGTGTTCATTAGTGACAGTTTTTCACGCGATTGGTTCTCACATGGCGCTGTCATCGGAAACAATTCCTCACCCATTTTCACCTCTCATTTCCCTAAATCGCTTCCGAAGTTTTCAACGCGTCACGATCGTGAATCGCGATGCTCACGTTTTGGAGACAAGTGACAATCTCATCTCCAGACTGATTGATGTTTTCAAAAAGAATTGATGCGAAATTTCGCGGATTGAAAGCTTTTCATGACCAGAACTTCAGTTTGATGAGTTCGTGAATTGGGACTTTGAAATATTTTATTTCCAAACGAATGAAATACTCAGCGATTTATTTTTCAGTGGTTTTTTAAGGTGATGATGGACGATTTACTCTAGTCCAGAAATGGCTATCGTGCTATAAAGCGTATGATCAGAAACTATATTAACAGTATATATCTTTAGAATTAATTCCGAGCTTTATTATACTACGAAGAATTTAAATAATAAATTTTAATCGCTTTAGTTTTTAGTCAGAAAATATTCTTTCATCAGTTAGCTATATGTTCGGCAATTCTTCCTTCTTCTGAAAACCTGTTTAAAATATTTGTATTTCCTTTTTTTTGTTAAATTAAAATTTCAACTTATAGTATATAGATATATGTGAAGACTGTAGGCATTTTATCGCCAATGTTCTTAAGGATTTTGTCATGTTATGGGAAGGCTTTAGATTTGTCACCCTATAGCTGTCGTACCGCAGTTTTATATACCATAAATATCAATTATCAGATACTGTAGGATGTAACTGTTTAGCATGACGTATTTTTTTATCAAACTCCTATATCTTATATCTAAAAAAATTCTCGGTCGCTACCACAACTTGTTTATCGTCCGTTCGTATCCAAGGAGAGGTAGCAACCGCAAAGTTTTCCGTATCCAGGTAAACAACCCGTAACGGTGAATTTAAAATCTCATCGGTTTTTGCCCCTTCGCATGCAAAACTCCGAAATCCGATACCGAAAGGCGAGCATCTTGGAGTGCATTTCTGGAGCCACGCGACGCTCTTGGAAACCGGTCGAATTAACTCGCACATCCGCCTCTGTGGGAAGACCGAAAAAAGAAAACTATCCTGCGAGAGTGCATCGCATAAAATAACACCGTCTACCTGTTATCCTCGACACTCTGCGGATAGCGGGGTTTTTCGAAGAAACCCGAACTGCTACGGAATGCAGATCGCTCTTCCTTGGGTCATTATACTTTAGGTTGTGCGGAATTTCCCAGATGATGCAATTATGAGACGTGTTTTGTGTGGGAAGGTTGGATGATTGACCGTATGGTGGTGAGATGCAGAGGTTGATGGCCAATGCAGAACGACAGGAGGGGTTGGCGTGTCTTGTGGGTGCAAGGTATTGGTTTTGAGGGTGGAGATGTATTTTTTGATGACAGGGATACTGAGTTGCGTACGAATTGGTTATACTCTTTTAATGTGTACAGAAAAGATCGATTGGTATTTGATGTTTATTAAGGCTTTAAAAGATTAGAAGTTTTTCGAGTTTAAATATGCTGAGGAAAGTGTATAAAATATCTTTTGTAATAACAGTTTTATCATTTCTCGTTATAAAATATGTGATACTTTATATATCTTATGAACATATTTAATAAAGTCTTCTTTTCATTATAAATCGAAGGCCTGTATTGAAATATAAAATCAATCAATATATTATATTTATACCAACTAGATGGAATCATATTTAAACGTATCATAAATTAAAGAATAAAGGAAATATTAGGTTCAAATATAAACAAAATTTATATTTTTAATATCCACGTATAAATTATTCATTGTGGGTCATAAAGATTCGTGGAATTATCATAGAAGTATTCCAAAGAAAACTAGTAATGACAGTTACATTGTGACGCTACAATATAATTTAATTTATAAATGAATTTCCTACATATCTCTTCGAAGTTTGAATTAATAATTTTAATCATGCTAAAGCTTCCTGATCACATATAATGATTCATAATAATAATTATTATGAAAAACAGTTCTACTGTAAAATTTTTTGATAGATCTGAGACATTTTTCAATAATTCATTTGAAAAGATCACATAGGCAGTGCACTGAACCTCCTCCTTCTAAGAAATCCTTCTTGAAATCATCTGCATTGGTCTCGCGTAGTCGCAAAGAATAATATCCATGCATTCACAAAAGAAACCTTTTTTATAGATTCCCATGAAATAATTCCGACCATTATGGTAAACTTAGCGCCTTCCAAGTCCCTCGCGATATCTCAACGCGGCTTAGGCACACAGTTGAGACCGCATTCATTCGGCCGTCCTTAGATAAAAAAGAGGAATCAGTCTGAGATGAAGGGAGTTAGAACCAACTCGCCTTCGAATGTTCCTTTTTCCGAACTTTTTATTCTTCTCGTTTTTTTTATTCCCCTTCGTCGTGCAGACGAAATAGTGAGGGGAGTTTTTGTGGGAGTGGAATTCCAGTGGATGTCGGTTAACGACCGGGCGTAGAACCCCGGTACAACGTCGCCGACATCACCTTCCTTGCTTATAATGCCACTGCTGCGAGGCGTTCAAATCACCGCCGTGTTCCGTGTGGTTACGAATTTCGAACGCTGGATCACTGGAATCTGATTGCATTTCCTAAACATTGGTTGATTGAGAAATATTTTGCAAATAAACTATTTCTGCTCAGGTATATTCCTTCGAATTCTTTTATTATTTATTCAAAATACTAAAGTTTCATGGGTGAGTTATGTTATTCCTCGGTAGTGGAGTTATGATAATACGTATCTTGGAATGTCGAAGTCTTAGGATTATATGATGGCAAGTATAATAGATGTAGTTATATTTTACATATGCTAAAATTAAACTAGTCTTATAACATTGTAATTGTAGTCGAATTCTTATAAGTTGTTATTTGTATTAATTTCTCTTAAAAGCTGTATGTTTTAAGTCATTGCGAGAATAAATTGCTTAGCCATGATGAGTCGGTGTGCAAAAGGGTGTGTTTCGGGTTTTTCGAACTTCGTTTTTCGAGGGTATTTTATGGAATACTAAATTCGTGTACCTTTCAAATTCAGCGTCACCTTTTTATTTTTCTGAAACTAGAGATTTTGAAAGAGAGTTCTAAGAAGAGAGAATTTTACGTTACTCGAAAATTCGTAACCAAAGTCCTGCTATCGATACTTCCTGTTTCATAGATGAGTTAGAAATAGAGGAAGATTTTGAAACTAGAAGCATAGCGAGACATGGAGGAAATAAATAGAAGAAGCGGATTTGCTAATTAGCTCTAACGAAAACCAAGTAGAGAGATAGTACGATTATAAATAAATGCGTAGTCAAGTTTCACAGCATATCTGAGAATCCGTTTAGCAGGAAACCGTTTTTCCTCGAGTTAGAGGTCATGGCTCTTCATATGAATCCTTTAATGTGGAAATTAGCTTGTTTGAGGAACTAATATTCCTGGAATGAATTCGTCTGATAATAAGTTTATTGGAGACTGGATCGGAGATAAATAGTTTATTTGATCTGTTTTGAAAATGCTGAATAGTTCGAAGTTACTAATAATTGACCTCGTAGCACGAAATATAAAATTCGTTTTCAGAGATAAAATATTAATACTCAGTCACCAATTTTAGCAGCAATTCAATCATTACTTTTAAAGTGGACTCTGATGACAGTTGAACGTTTTATTATTAAATTATTTGTGATATATGGAATAATATCCAAATTGATAGCGGTAAATGATGAAACCTACTGGACACGCATGGAAACCACTCATTCTAAAGCTGCAAATCTACTTTATTAGTCATAACCTTCGAGCCATCAATACTTTTCGCTGCACCCCATGTTAAAAGCGTGCGTGATCCGTTCATGCCCCCGGGGACCACAAAATTATACCTCCCCCACACCGGAAGAGGTCGTATCTATCAGCCGGTCGTGCGTACGAGCACGCGCTCCTCTACCGTGCCTTTCACACACGTCACGACGGCGGTTTATCCTCCCTGCTGAGCGTTCCGGGTTCAAAGCGTGCTTCTAATGGGACCGATTGCGTAACAACATGAACGGTCGAATAGGGCGGGGCTCCCTCTTGCGGGAAACCGCGCTAACGTTATAGGAAGTCGAGGACGTAACGGTATCTGCGCTATGGAAAGTTATTCGCTGGATCACGGACGCGTTCATTTCGTGAATCTCACGCCTCTGACACGGTCCATGGCGCGATCTCAAGATGCGATCGCCCGAATTAAATTATTTCCCATAAATCTATTCTGTCACACGGGTCTGATAGTGTTGGTTTACAGTTCGGTCGTTTTTCTAAAGATGCGTATCTTATTGCTGCTTCTTCAATGGTTCAGGAAATGGCTGTTTAGCCTCAATTGGGGTAATCTTAACCTTTTTTTGCGTGAATTAGTTTTATAAAGGTTAACCTCGTATCAGCTTTATAATAGCTTAAGTATTATTCATTCACTTTTCCGGCATGACTGGACTAATGTAGTTTCTTTATCATCCTATCATGTTAGTAGATAATAGACATATGCCATATATAATATTATATCATATAAGAATGTAAATTGTGATGTATGTTTCACTTTAATCGTAAAATGAAGCAAGGCTATTAATACTTAACATTCAAAATTATGGTTCGAGTACGAAATCATAGGTTTATTCAAATGGAAAAGAGTTTATGATACTTGGGATGTTTTTGTATGTACTCAAAGGTAGTTTGACTATTATGGGCTACGTAGTTACTGAATGGTTTTCATTTTGGTTAATTTCATATAACTGCTAGTTCTCTAATGTCTTCCTGTTTGTTTTTGTAGGAAGATGAGCAGCTTTTTGGATCGATTTTTTGTCTTTTGAGTGATTTAGACTAGCTTACGGGAATTAGAGTACATTTAGTTTTTTTCCATTTCTAATAACAAACGGAGAAGAATGTTAAGTAGATCGAAACGGCCACCCTCGTAGATAAGAAAAGCTAATTTCCGGAAGGTATTAGTCTTTACAGAAACAGTAAAGTTTTAGATAAAAGAAGAAATATTTTTTTTGAATTATATGCGAAACGGTATATAGAACCATTTACTCCTCCATATTTGTGGTCAAATTTTAAATATAGCGTAGAAGTTAGATTCAAATCAATGCTCATCATTACACAGCTCACTGTGACATCTATAAAGTAATATACATTATATGTAATTTCAACTCTCAGCATCAGTAGGCTCGTGTAGCTACATTCTAACTTCTTTTTCGGGAAAGCTTTTAAATTAATTTAGGAAACGAGATCGTTTCGAAACCAACGAAGTCAATTTCGTTTCAAATTTAAGCCCTTCAAAGCGCTAGGAATTAATTTTTTTCCGACATTTTTTCCTCACCGGTCCTAGATTGTAATTAAAAATAGATTTTCACACAAGATCTATCTCAGCTACGGAAGCATCTTTTCACCCAAAAAACTCTCTTATCGAAACACTTCACCTTGGAACTCTTAATTGGAAACTCTCTCTTTGAAACGGCTCTCTTTCGTACATCTGAAAAGCAATCGCACACGAGTCGTTGGTTCAAAAGGACGTCCTCACAAAAGGAGGAATAAAAATAAGCTGTCTTCTCATGAGAGTTCCACGCTATGAAGATTCAAAAAAGAGATGCAGGTGACGCAGTGGAAATCCCCGTACAATTCGTGGGGAAAGGCCCAGGTCGATTTTGGAAGTCAAGAGGTCACGAGAGGGGGAGTGAGTTTAAGGAACAGCTCCTTAAACTTTGACCCAGTGCTGGTCCCTCTTTACCTTCAAGATGAATACATAAAAGTATAGGTAACCCTCTTTAGTTCTTTTATCCTAGAGAACATTGGGTGAAGTTACCCTTATAAAAGATATAGGATTCTCCCGAGTTTAAATGTCAAGGTAATATTCTTCTACTGCTATTTGGGTGGGATACGGAGAACACAGCCTAGAGGGGTTTTCTTAAAAAGCAGAGGTGCATTCTCGGTTAGAATAGGATTTTTGTTTGTATTATCCTAGGATGTTTTCTTAAATGGTTCTGATAATAGGTTCACGAAAGCTTTAAATTTAGATCACTGCTTTCATGTGTTTTTAAATTATGCTTTTATCCATCTCATGGTGAACTATTTTCGAGGGATTTATTTAGGTTTTATGGTCAAAGGGTTTTGCATACAGTTGGTTTCGGAATTGATTATCTTATGATTATTTGGAAACTATTATACTATTACTATGAAAGTGGATATTAAGTTATAGGACGACTCTTACACAGAATTTTATGGTCTACATTTCAATTGTTAATTACTATAGGCTACTCAATAAAGAGAATTAAATCAATATTTATAGTTATTGGTTAGTTTCACGTAAATATTATAATTCAGGTTTAACTCGCTATATTTTTTATATTCTATATCTTGGCACGATGATATTCGAGTACTCTAAATGAAATCCCTCATTACTTTGTCTTTATTATCATTGATACAATTTTCTTTTGTGTAATTGATGCAATTGTACATCATTAATATTCAATACTTACAAGTCGAAACTGAACCCTTCTAGATTCGGGATACGTTATTTCCCTTACATTTCCATACGATGCCCACATGGGGGGCACGCGTGACTCAGGAGGACAAAAGAATAACAAAGGGTGGATGTACATTCTTTCTTTTTCCGGCATCCGAATGCACTCTGAAGGGTCTCCTCGCAACGCAGGGCATTATCTATTCAGCCGAGACAAATAATAACAAAAGCCCTTTCATATCCAAAAAAGCACTCGTAACCAAGGAGATATACTTCTTTTTGGGAAGTGCGCCCCAGAGTTACGTCGCATCTGCCTCGGAACGGTTGTCAGGGAATAAAAAAAAGAACAACCTCTTTCACATGTGTAGCTCTCGTCCATTATCTACCGCCGATTTCTGATTACAGAGGCTAGGAAATGAGGGTAAAACGTGGTTCTATTATGTCTGAAAGACTGGGCGGGTTTGATCTTCCGAGTCCTGGAGTGCAGTTCTTAAAATTACTATCCTCATTCGGCCTTTTTTGAATGTAAGATTAGTGCTTAGTTTTCCAATATCGGCCTTCTGTTGTTTCGGGGATGGTATTGAAGTATCGTCTGCCGCAGAACTGTTTGAAATCAGTTTTTTGTTTCATTTTTGGTATATAATAAAGAGTTTACCTGTAATGTGAATTCCAGCAGTAAAATTGCATTAAATTTTATTTTGGACGTTTGATAACTCCATACATGTCGATTAAATAGACGAAATGATTAAGTAAAATAGATTAGGTTTCCTCAATTTTGTTTCCTTGGATACGTATTTTCGTAAGGATTAATTAGGATAAATATTTCGAATAATAAATGTAAATAATAAAATTTCTTTCTGATATGGAATTTTTTGCGATATTTAAGAAAATTATGTTATGAATACTCATTACTCAAGAAGAGGAAGTCAAGTATTTTCTTAATAGCTGACGTAATTTAGCTATTAGTTACCTTAGTAACCACGGTCTTATAGCTCTTTCTATTAATAAAATCACTTCATATTTATCCTAAACTTCAATCATTTTCTTCTCGTAAAGCTTCTCATTCTACGTTTTTAATGAATCAAATGAATGTTTTTGTTTAAAAGTTCTCGGCCAAAATACCTCCTTTCCTTTGATCGTTGTAAAGGGCAGCAGTAATCTGCAACATACTCTACATGCATCCTAACTAAAATAACTCACGTTGGAGTTTTTCGCAGACAAACACACGTCATGTAAATTACAACGTATTTTTAGATGCGCCAAAAAGGGAGCTAGGTCAGTTCGGAAAGAGGGAAACGTCTGGCCCTTTGTGAGAATAGCATTCGAGATCTGCTTGGCCATTGTGGTAGGCCGTCCGGAATTCGGCCCAATAAGAGAGGAATTCTGTTACACATCTCCCGAATCGACTTTTCATGGCCTCAAACGCAGGTCTCTCTACGAATTAGAGCGTCCAGTAGTACCCAAATGCCGATTGCCCTTCTGCAGTAGCAGTAGATCCCAATAGGAAATTAGAGAGATTGTGGTTTGGATGGTGGACCAAGGGAAAATCAATTCCATCCATGTATGTAAGTGGATTTGGGATAATGTAAGGAGTTAGGATGGGCTTTTTTATCTCTAAGCACTCCAAATTTCAGGAATGTGTTTCTATGAAGGCGGTAGGGGTGACGACGTTCTAGTACGACCCGTAGTTTTTGCATATTTTTTGAATGTTGAGGCATCTTTTAGTTATATTTAAACCCTCCAATCCAAGATGGTGTATAATGGGGTTGCATCGACACAAAAGACCTATCTATATCGGTTAGATTCCTTTATAGATTAAGTGAGAACGACCAAAAAGAACTATTTAGTTTAAGATTTCCTTAAAGCACATTACTTGACTGCAGTGAATAATGCTGAACTCGGAAAATTTCGACGAAGGGTTTCAATTATATATTCCAGATTTACAATGATATACGTAAAGAAAAATGTCTTTAAGATAATTGATTGAAAACTTTAAAATTATCATGGGACTTATTCCAGTCATCTTGCTCCAGTGGAGAATTAGTATCAAATTATTTCATTTAAATATAATTCGTGATTGGATACCTTTGGAGAAAATTTATAACAAATAAGGTCTCGGAAAAGCATTAGACACATTTCTTTGAATTAATCATATGATATATAGAATATCTCATATCATATATAACTATAATATTTATAATTTAGGCAAATACTAATTATTGTCATCGACCATTCATCTCCTCTACTGAGGCTAACATTTCAATGCTAAGTTCCTTCACAATACACAATTCAACTCAGTGCTATCCCCTTTAATACATATTTGGCGAGAAAACCTTATCTTTGACTTTACGAGTATTACAGCATCCAGTAGGAGATGATAGCAACAGAAGCAATTACCACTAGCATCTCGGTTAATTAAAACAACCAGAATACAACACAAAGCCTTTCTCTGGGACCAAAAACCCTTATATTTATCGCCCATTTTTATTTTTTTCCTCCTCCCGAAAAACCGCCTCACATACGAATGCGCCGACAAACAACATCTGTTGCAACCGCAATTTCCGAGGCGCAGATGCCCGCGGATTCAAAAGAGAAACCATTGCAGACCCTCTTTTTGCCATCGGTCGCGTGCCCGGAGGAAGTTCTCAAAGCCACCGAAATTCTACTCACTTCTGTCGGTTTCTGTTACCTTTGAAGCAGAGAACGAGACACCGACGTTCATTGTGGAGGGATCCTTCCAGCGAAAGATAAACTCTCTCTCATCCCTTACCTTCGAGGGCCTCCCTCTCACCTTTCCGATAAAAAATATTCTCTTACGCGCTCCCATTCATGAACCACTCGACACAAACCGCACTCGGAAAACTTTCTTAGCCATCTGTCTCCTCCACGGTCTCCCTAGAAACAGTAGGGATTAGAAAGTGCCCTACGATGGCCATTCAAGTTAACGATGGCATTTGTGTGTGTGCGAGACGTAAATGGGTTCCACAAGAGATCTACGGAATGTTTGTCTTTCGTTTAGAATTAAGATGATCGAGAATATTTTATTCGCTAATATGAATAGTACTATTGTTGGAATTAATTGTTCTAAAGATTAAATTGTAATGTTCAAATTTATTTAATAACTTAAATATTTTGTTGAAATAGGCTTAAAGTAAATATTTTTATTTAAATTTCTGAATATTAAGAATTTGTCATGCAAAATCCGTAATTTAATTGTTAATAAAAGAAATAGTTGATAAATATTTACACTTTCTTTTAGTGGTTGATCTTGGGTGAAAATTTGCAAAAATATTTAGTTTAGTTTATTAAAATAGATTCGAATGATAAAGAGAACATTTATAAATTAATTAATGAATATCATTTAATTATTTCTTGATTTGATGGGTATTTTTAATATAAAAGCGTTACTTTATGTTTATTAAGTTGGGTAGAATTTTGAAGGGCGATTAACTTTGTCATTTAAGATAACTGAGTAAGTTTTACAACGATTAAGTATATGGATACCATCAGATAAACGCAGTGCATTCTCTAATTTGGAGTGAAATAGATCCCTTGGCAACACGCTCGTGCAGAAGGATATCCCTTTAGGTTGTAATAGGTAAAGTTTGGAGAATGGTCATAAATTTCCCAAGTATTTGGGGTGGAAGTAATTCGGAGACGTTTATTTTTTCGCATGTATGGATTTAAGGAGTGAGCTATAGCTTCCATTCATCTCACTGTAACAGGGTGACAACCATAGGAACGTAATGGAATCAGGTCAGTTAAGTTTAGCCACCCGTATTGTAATTTTGTTAGAATGTTAGTTTCTTCAAGATTTCTATGTCTTTATTTATAATTAGTTGTGCGATTATTATTATCTAGTGGTTCCCAATTTAGCATAGTAGGATGGTGACAAATATATCAGAATACGGGAAATAGTTACTATTAATAGAATTATATTAAATCATTTCCCCGTATAACCATAAGTTGTTCTTTAAGTTGAGTGGACATTTTAGAAAATTTCACTTCCTTGCGTAGTATTTACGTAGTATCAAACTTAAATTGTAAATAGTAGTATATTTAAGTTTATATAACGGGTTAAATGGAAGAGGAGACTTTAGTCTCAATTTCGCCCGCAATAAAGACAATTATTATTATTATTAGTATTTATGTCACCAGTATCGTTCCAGTTAATTTTTTCATTGCTTATTGCGTAAACTATTTCGTTACAATCTTTAATTCCCTATTCAAATTGAAACTCTAGTAAATGGAATAATTTACCAAACAAATGAGCATCTACTAAACACCGGTGACGTAGATATCAGCTGATTTCGTCGCACCCAAAGCTCTCCCTCTATCGCTAAGAGACACTCAATAAATAAATCCACGTCACAATCACTTGGGAAATTTCAACGATGGAATCCTATTGCTCACGTTTGACACTCTAGTAATTGAGAGTTTAATGAATCTGTCTCTTCTCGTGATTTATCTCGCGTTAACATTTGCGCTCTAAGTGTTTTACACATAACCGTCGTGCCATTTGACCGTTGCCGATGACGAGTTCTCCATTTCCGTTCGGTCTCATTTGATTCGGAATTTTGGCATAGATTTATGTTCGTTCACGGATGGCGCCTTTAGGTTAATAAGCTTTTGGTCCAGCGACGGAGGGATGCTGTGTTAACTGTGCTCGGATGTGCGATTACGTGGCAGAAGTATTAACTAGATAATCATTAGTGCGTGGTTTTATTGACTTATTGAGTTTTATAATTGTATTGAAGCATTCTGTTTACCATCCATAAATAAAAGCTAGTATAAGGTCAGCCAATTTGCATTGTGTTTCTATTCTTTTATAAAATGTATTTCATTTAAATGTTAATATATCTGGGTAATGCGTACTAGTTTAGCTCCAAAGAAAAATAACAATTTTAAGTAAAAGTTTTCCACAGAAAATATAGCAACTATCAACGTATGTAATAAGAAATATATAATCTATTTGTAAACACGTTTATTCACGATATTTCATCAGCTTATCATAGAACTACATTTTATAGTATATGTCTTCTTTCACGGTCTGTTGTGTTCACTATATTCACTCATGATAAAACTTAGCTTTGGGATTACTCTTGGCGAAAGAAGCATCTGCCCTATAATCTGCACCAGTGAACCTTTCCATTGCGTTCTTCGAGTCCCTGAGCCCACAAACTCCACTTGGAATTTTCCAGGAATTCGTTCAACTTGGTCCTATAAATATGCTAATATCTTATCTTGTTAGTTCTTCAAGATCTTAGAGAACGGCTATAAGATTTAACCTTATTTTTCCACCTACAACATTTTCTCGAAAGGGAAGAAAGTTTACGTGAAATTATGCCCCCAAACTCTTTCCAGGAAAGTTGGAAAGCAGATAAGTACTAATTAGGGACTACCGAAGCAACTAAAAGGGCTAATGTAATTAAATTAATTTAGCTGTTTTAATATAGGTAGTTTCTGCATTAAATTAGGAAAGTGGGATGGATATTAATGATAATGGTTGAAGATACCTTTGCCTTATAAATTTTTTTATCTAGGATAATTCTCTAAGGAATATCTTTTAAATTAATTAGAGTTTTTTGCTTTTTTCGTGCTTGGGCATAATATTAGTCTTTTAGGGAAAAAGACAAGTTTCCACTGTATTTTTATCTATAGATTTTTTCGTGAATTTTATATGATTGAACTCATCCCATTTCTGTCTGCGAAAATATATAAATAAACGGTGTAATCTCGTCGTAAGTGACCCAAATTTGTTCCCCAAAATGTCACATTCATCCAAGCACGAAATTTCTTCCGTATTTCCTTTCCCAGACCGCGACTCAAACGACAGCCGCACGCAGAGATCCTTTAGGCATCCTCTCTGAGAAGGCCACTTCCTTTAGCAATGCTCCATAAATTCGGGAGACAGGAGCGGACTCCATAAAATGCGTCTCTAGGTCGTTGATCCCAAACAAACTAGGGCAGGATAGGGTTTGGGAAGCCATCGACTAGGGATTTTTCGGTGGAGAGTGGACCGAATGTGGATTTATCCTGAGATTCCGAGTAAAGGTGATAGAATCCAGAAGATTTTGAAGTCCATAAAACGTGGTCTACTCTGGACTTATTTGTGTTATACATCAGAAGTTACGGCTTGAAGTAGACCATAGGGACTGTGTTGGACTGTATTATTAGAGTTTAGATCTAGTGTATTGTCCTTTTTAAGAGGTTTTATTTGTCAAATTTAATACTGTGACTGTCCGGAAATGGTATATTTATTTTTAGTGTGCTTTAAGCGCTCAGTATCTATGGGATTTCGCCTCTAGGAATCAAATCTAGGACTGATTTTGCCTAGATATACTTGTGGGAGAAGTAGCTACGTATAATATAAGTTACAGGATGAAATGTTAATACACGATTAAAATATTTTTCGAATACTATCGTTCATAGAAGTTAGAATTGAGCGTGAATTTTAGAGAAATTATGCTATTTTTAAGATATACGTATTTTCTTCTACGATGTGTATGTTTGGTTTTATGAGTGGTAATCCAAAATAAAAACACGAGTCCATTAACTCTTATTCTTCCAATACGAAAACCATTTATATCTCATCCTCTCAGCACTTCATTGGACAATTATTATAATCGAATTCCATCCGAAGAATAGGAATATTAACGTTGTACAGAAGAAAGAAACTGCTCAAAGGATGCGTATGCAAAAGAAGGCTGAAGGGGCTTTCGAAAGTAGCGATGAATATTTCAGGACTCAACTGAGGAAGGAATTCGCAGGCATGCGTCCGCTCTTTCCGAAGCTGAAAATTATGCTTCCAATTTCACGAGCACGAAACTAATTACGACGCACATTAAAGGCGAACCGAATTCGCCTCGGATCTTAGTGACTCGTTCACGGAACAACGGAGGCAAATGTCACGGATACCGCCTCTGCAAAACGGATTCAAGTGTCCGTGACCAATCGGGACAAATTTATTCGTCTCTTTCTTATGTACATTCCTGAGCATGATTTATCGTTATACAGAATCAAAATGATACTTGATTCACGAAAATGCTCGTATAGTTGTTGAATGGCTAGAATAAGAGGAAAATGTTTCGAGTCTTGTATGAATGATGCTGTGGTATGGTGGGAAATGTTATATATGTCTATATATATTAGAGTTGAAAATTTCCTGCCCCCATGGGTAAAGAATAAGTTGATATGGAATACCAGGATTGGTTTGAATCGCGGTTCTATTACGTTACTGCTTTAATTTGTAACTATTTATTAAAATAGACATATGAGGAACGCATTTAAGAGAGAATAAACTAACGATTTTCTGGCCTGATATTTCGCTGTTGTTGATAAGATATGATGTATGTCCTTTAATTAATTTGACCTTGCTTTATCAACACAATTTGAAACCTTTAACAACTTATTCAGAATCCCATTGAAATCTTTTCCTTACGAATAATGTATTTTATCTTCGTAGATATTCCTTTTCAGTCATATTAACTTTTACTGATTAATGGTTAAGACTTTGTTGTATGCTTTAATCTATAATCGAAGATATTTAATCTTCTATAAAAGTAGCTTAAATCTTAAATGTCGAGGTATCTGCCGTACTGAGAGTGTCTTTAATCACCTTTAAGTCTCCTTTCATAATTTGCGATATCTCGCGAGCATTTCGCGCACGCGATCCGCCCAAAACCGAGGGACATAATTTACTTAAAGGCAAGTATCGCATCTCCTTGGGCAAATCTGCGGAGCGAAGGAATCGGGTTTCAGATCGATGGCCTTCTTTTCCGGAAAGAAAACGCCGTTTCATTAATCTAATCACCGCCTCTTCCGATGACACGGGAAATCTCGCCTCTCCCGTTTGTCAGCGAACCATCCTTCGCTTGTCTTCTCAATGGAAAATCAGCCGAGGAAAGGAGGATAAATTTATCCCTTTCCATCACAGGAAATTGATATTCCCACACGCTCTTTTCGTTCTATAACTTTTATCTTTTCCCACCGATTCCATGAGTTATAGCTCATAAAGTTTACGTTGTCGTTTTTGACTTTCTTCATTATTTGTGAATAATTTAATGAATAAAAATTTGATCATATATTTCATTTATATTTAAAGATTATACTTATTTCGATTGTGATTATTATCAATTATATACTTTAAGGTATGTCTTCCTGTAATAATAATTCGATCTAATCTGAGGCTATTTATTCTTTGAAGAAAGTATTCTACATCGATGCTTATGATATACGAGTTTTCTTTAATATAGCCTTAAATCTATAAGGTAGAATGTTTTAGAAATACGAATAATTTTTATACCCAATTTATACCACAGAATATATCGATTAAGCGCTTAAATTAAATATGTTAAAACCACAAAGAAAATGAGAAAAATCATCCTTATTTTCAAGGTTGGGGTCTAGAAAAAGATTCGATTCTCTCCCGCGTAATACGACTTAAAAATAGTTTTCTATCTCGTATGATTTTATGAAATTTAAGGCTTGAATTAAACGAATATGTGTATCTCAACGGACTATGAATGACGTGGCATAGAACTCGAGACCATCATTCAAATGAAACGTTGTGTATATTCTGTTGGATGCACGTTGTCCATGGATGTTCAGAAACCCTTTTGCGTTGTGTAGTTGTAGGCGAGCAACGCCCACGTTCCAAATGAAGGTTAGACATTAAAGAATCCATCTGAACTTTCATCTCTCGGCATCCGCCTCCAGCCAAATACGTCTTCTGCGACTTTTGCCCTCAGCGGTTCGTATTACAACGTACATCCCAACTTCTTCAGCGTAATATTTCAAGGCTTCATTTCTCGTTATTCAGAATTCCGACGGGCGCCTTATGGCAGCGGAATTGCAATCCACGCCTGGGAAACGACGTTTTTTGAAGGTTAATCTTATTTAAGGAACGTCTCGGAATATGCGCAGGTCTTCCATGTGCTGATTCAATCGGTACAAGGATTATGAAATGGGTGTTTTGTCTGATTAGTGCAATTAAATTACGTGTTTTCAACTTTTACAAACGAAGTTTGTAAATGTTTCGCTGAAAATTTTTGATGGGCGAGCTAATAATTCGAGAATTGTTTTTGAAAACCGAATTTGTTTACAATGATAGTTGTATGTTTTGAATTAAAACTGTTTTATTCTAGATTAACTAAGTAAAATATCGAAAATTTATGTCTAATTCTTGGATATGATTTTTATTAGTTGTAAGGTACAAGTTGAATTAATGAATGTCTTATATGTATGTTATAAAGGTAGATATTTACTTTTCAACTCCGGAACACCTAATTTATTCTTACTGAAACCAAAAAGGACGTAACGAAACTATCGGAATATAGAAGATTATTAACGTAATTTTAAGAACAGTCATTGGTAAACTTTTATCTAGTTTGAATCATCATTTAATGAACCATATTTTACTATATTTTAGTTTAAAATTTATAGTTTATTTTTAAAATAATATTGACAGATTATTGGGAGATAACACATGAATACATAAGCTCCTTGCGGCCATGCGAACGGGCATCCTAGTTGTATAGATGGTTGCTCGAATAGAGGTATTATATTGACCGTATTTCGCCTATTATTAGCGCATAGGAATGCACCTAGCTGAATGGAATAGTTGTGCACCAATTACGTAAGCTTAGATTCTTCCCGACAATAGATAGAGAGCGCACGAGTATGCGGAAAGACTGGATTTTTAATAGGCGACAGCGGAAGCAAAGCGCGGATTTCGCAGGTGAAAAGTCGATTGGAATCCCTTTGAAGGAAGACCGCAGTGATCAAACCACGTGACGTTGGAAGAAAGAAAGGCGGGAATGCACGGTAGAGAGGCAATCGGTCGGCGTGCACGAAAGTGTGACACGAGTGGGAGGAGCAGTGGCCGTTGTAATCTATAAAACGAGGGTCTCTTTGAACGGGGAGTAACAGTGTCACAGCAGTTGGTTCCGAAGGGGGGTGGTACTCGGTAGGGCGATTGATCTTTCCTCATCCCAAATTCTGGACTATCTGATAAGCACTTTTAGATGTTCGATTTTTTAACGGTTTTGATCGTTCAGTGATCTTTTAAGTCCCCCCTTGAGTCTACAATCGTTTTTGGGTAGTTTTGAATAGCAGTGTTTCATTCTTGTTAGGTTGTATTTTGGAGAAAATGGTATCTCGTTGAATATATCACCTTGAAGCATGGTTATGCTAGATACGTACTCCTCATCTGGCCTTGTAGTTATAACTCCCATTTCCCTGCTTATTTTTCAATTTCTCTAGACTATCTACGTAGATGAGATGTTATATCTGTAGTTTACATAATTTGCATTGTGAAGTTACATACTTTGCATTGTGAAGTTCTCTTGCCTACAAATTAATTCTTAATGTTAACTACGACTTTTTGGTAAGAAGATCGAAAATGGAATGTGTCTATTTATCAGGTATTTAAGCAATGACAGGTTTTTAACATTCTATATAAGGTAACTATGGTTACTTCTAATGGTATAGTTGCCGAATATTCCGCATCTATGTCGAGTAACCAAGTCGCTTAGGATTCCACATATTTACGCAGAAATTACCTGTCCTTTTTCCAGATTACGTTGATTCTCCTCCTATCAGTTCACGACGTAAAGGTCATCTCCTAAGGGTATCTATGGCGCTTCCCCGGCATGCATCGCGTATTTCATTGCCATCTATTCGACTGAGGCGCTTTTATGGCAAATCATATTCCTCCGCGAGTAAGGCGGGTGGTGGGCGTGCAGACTGATAAAACTCCATCGGCGTAGTTGCATGCCCATTCCTTAGATGGAAGGGAAAGGAGAAACTGGTCTCCCGTAGCTATGCGACGCGCTTTCCGATCCGCTTGCGTGAAATATCCCCGCTTTTCTAGTATGAAAAATTGCCGTACATGTTTGTGGACTTCTCTCATGGTATACTTTCACTCATAAGCGTTTTCTGCAGCATTTCTTCGAGATTTCATTAGTCTAGAAGGAATTCTCGGCCATATTCTGTGGTATTAATGTCCTTCCTCCCTCTCAAAGGGATAGGTATAAAGAGGACTGCAGGATCATCGTCCGGGTAAACGATTATGTGTGCAGTTGAGATCTCTGGGGAACAGACGGTTTTCTGCTTCCGTTTAGTACTTTATTAAAATTATAATTTATCGATAAAACTATTTTCATCAATATTTTAAAGTAGTTTTTTGTAATAAAGTATTTATTTATACTTATGAGAGATCTTTTTTCGCTATTATCTCTCACTAGCGTTATTATATATGTAAATTATCCTTTTCTGGCATCACGTGACGAAGAGCATTAGTTTTTAAACATTTCTATATTTATTTTAATTTTCTGACGTCATTTGAAAGCTATAGTTTCATTATATTTATTGATATTGACCGAATTTGTAGTGTATTATCTTCTTTAACATTCCTAGCATCCGAACTTAAAAGTTGCTTTCGTTAATATTACCTTATCTTGAGAATTTTTATTATGAAACGTATTATATTTTTTATGAAAGAATTATTTAAAAATGCATCTTTGGTCAAAATAAAGGAGTAGTTTTTTTACTGATTCTTAGTCAGGTGTAGTTACTAAAAGCTTTATTCTTTACCTATTTACTTATTTTTTGCACTATTCATTTACACTTAAGCCTACCCAACATTATTCAGCTGAATGTGACATATATATTTATACAAATCGATTGAACTGGTAGCAATTGAAATAGTCATACAGTTTTAACATTCTTCAATATCACGTTCTTTTGGAATCATAAATATTAGCAGTCACTATCTAAATTGTCACTAAACCGTAAGCTTCCATTCTTTGTGAAAAAGGAAGTTCGACCTTTTTACTTATAGCAGCCAAAGCGCTTATCTTTTATATTCCTCTGCCATTCCATTCCAAACTCTTTTTTCATATAATTCTTTCGCCCTCCTATCTCCAGCCTCACATTCCTCTTGTGCGGTTCTGGAATTCCTTATCCTCCCACCGACCAATTCCACCGCTCTTCAACTCGGCGATGTCCATCGATTCCCAGAATGGCCCTCAATAACCTTTACTTCCCCGTTGTGCCATCTCCTGACTCATGTCTCTCAATGATGATGATGATGGCCGTGGAAAAGATGCGGTTTTCAAGACTTTTTCTACGACTGTCTGTTGCCAAGATATAGATTGTTTTACACGGTTTACTGTCCCGAGTTTAATACGAGAAAAAATACTACTGAAATTTGTTATTTTTGCTGATTTTTATGCTTAAAGATTGGATATTGAGGTTCAGTGGCATACCTGCTAGTGGAAAACGAAATGTGCATCCTTTTATTAGCTATTTCAAAGTTGATTTTATTCTTGCGTGAATGTATGTATTTTATTTGTTCCTTTTCTTTAGACTATAAATTGGCTTCAATCCAGGTGGTCGTGTATTGGAAGTAAAATTCCTTTTCTGATGTTCACCCTCATCGGGAGATTTATTTCTAGAAGGCACTGCATCTTACGATGGAACAATCCCATGACAGTCGAATGCAAATAAAAATTAGTTAAATTAAAAGCACAAGATTAACTTTTAACAAGGACACGGGAAGTAAAATCTTGATTCACAAGTGAGAGCTTTAGATTTGAGCTGGAATTTTTAATGTTGAATTATTCCTAATCTCAACCAATAGTTTTAAGGATGACCTCAAATTGATGATTATATTTATTTAGCCAAAAATATTAGCAGTACAACCTATAAACGGTGTGTTTGTTATCCAGAATGTTTAAGCGTACGTAGTTGAATACCAATTCAATGAATGACTAAAGATGTATTGATCGGATTTGGTTGGCTATGGAAATGTATAATCTTAATATGCACCAATTAAGGAATCAAAAATTTAGTAGGAAATTTTTACAACTGTGGGATCATATCATCATATAGAAAGTATCTGTCGATTAATTATCGATTGAAAATTTTTCCCGACATGCCAGTCCGAAAATATCCTGAAAGTTATACTTCAGATATAACTTTTGCCCATATAGTTTCCGACAAGAAAATGTCCGTCGAAGTTAGTCCAACAATTCGCGAGGAATTCTCCTAGAGCCAATAGGCGCAGTCCGCGAAATCCGTCACACCTCCCCCCATCTCTTCGACCACATCGAAGCTAATCCCTTGCACCATGCCTTGTAACGGACCATCCCCCCGGCGGAACGCATTGGGTTGTGGACAGCTTGGAATGTAGGCTCGTCTTCTTTTCTCCACGTAACAATGGTCGTTTCAATCTCCTGTACTATTCGTTGTATGCTCCCACGGAATGAGGGATTCGGTTTCAGGTCGCGAATGTTTCGGGCTATTTTTAAGGTGTTCCACAAGGGAAGAGTTTTGGTCCGGTGTTGTATTTCGCCCTTTGGAGATATATGTTTGCTGCAAATCATCTGCGTTCTATTCTGCTTTCTTGATTGTTATGAAATCAATGGTTTTTACATCTATTTGAAGTTTTCGAACTCTAATTTCGTACAGCAACATGTATATATAAATATATAATTATAATCAATGAATATAAAATATAATTACAAACAATTACTCAATGAAATTTAAACTTCAAATTTTATAAACTTATATACCTTAAATTTGGTACTATTTTAAATTCTTACGGAGTCAATATACTTTGCATAAAATTTAACTAATTTTTCTCTTCCACCGTCTAATTTTTCTCTCTTATCTTTTCAGGTAATTGAACGCTTTCATTTACGAGATATGTGTATCAGATTCCTGTAATATAGCTGTTACCTGTTATTATAGCGATTACCTGTAAGTACCATTACACAATGTTGCTTAATCTTCGACACTTTGAGCTGCTATGAAGAAGTTTTTATTCACTTTCGTATTTTTTATGTTGAATTTTTTGGTTAGAAAATACTTCAACCTCTTCATGAAAGTATTAATATGAGTATCGTTATTTTTTACTTTGATTTGATTTTGGGTGTAAACTATTTTTAATACAGAAACAGCTCTTTCATAGAGAGAATCACTTCTAAAAAAGTTCTAACTATTCACAAAAAATACGTGATGAGTAAATCTTTTAAGAGTCTCTCATAATTAAGGCCGAGAACGTCTTCATCCGGACTAACACAGTTTGTCATTCCGGAACGATGTTGTCATAACAGAACCCAAAAGTTCTTGAAAAAAACCAACCTCTATAAGCTCCGAATTTTCCACACTTGGATGTAGTTTGGGCGAGAAATATGCCTTCACAACGACAGACTTTTCACGCCCCATTTGTCGAAATATACGTCGCAAAAAAAATCCGCATCTGTTAACAAAAAACCAAACCCCTCGACATCGGAATCTCTCACGGCTATCGCTCGTTTCCATGCGACAACTGTTTAATTTCCATCCGATGCCTTTTTTCCCATATATCTTTAGAGGCCCTTAAATAATTGGTTTCCAAGGGAACTACGGCACACCGCCCGTTGAAAAAGAAGCATCGCCTTATGCAAGGCCTTGGGGAGACAGATTGATAGCAGCTGAAGGAGAATTCCTCCAGTTTAAGCGGAGAGAGAATTACGCGCCAGGGTCCCTTTACGCACGTTACGCAAGTATCTTGCGAAATGAGATGTTTCGTTTGAAGGCAGGCAGCTGTTTGCTCTCGTTCGGTGCTTTTCTTTTAATTAAGGGGCGATTCGCATAAGCTTGCGAGCGTCCATTTATCTTACCATCTGCGGGCGAATTGAGATCGATTTCATTCTGTTTCGATAGTTTTTCTTGTTTTTAGGTGGTAAACTTGTATAATTTTGATATATACATAGAAATCGAAGTAATCATTTAATTGTTTATTAGTATCAATTTCTTTAGTTTCGTTTCCGTTAATACAGAGTATGATTCAATTTTTTTTCTTGTGCTCGTATCGTGTTCACTTGTGGAACACGATATGAGCACAAGAAACTTTAATGAAGAATTTTTATTTTTCTGTTAATTATTTATCCATATAATAGTTAATAACGAAATTTATGCTTGCGGAACATAAAGGAAGAATTGTAATATGTAAAACTTCATTTTCCTAAAAAATAGATTTGATTCGAGGAGAGGTATCCAGGAATAAGCTCATAGCATAAAGCGCCTATCAAATACATTATACATGGTCAATTTGAAATGAAATTAGTCTAACGCAGTTCCTGCTCCTGCATTATGCGAAATCCACCCACGATTACGTCCCCCGCTGAGGAATATCCCTCCAATTTTGAAACACCAGCCCCATCACCAACAGCTGTGGTCCTCCTCACAATAGCAACAAGGCACCACAGGCAGAAAACAAGCTCAGCGGGTCACTCTTTCGTGAATCTATTCCCATCTATCGAAGGGACAATAAAGGGCGTCGAATGGGGCACATCTTTGGAGCCATCTGCCCAATTCGACCGCCGCCAGGTGGCGTGGGCGTACGGAGAAAGAAAGATTATCAAGGGATTTTCAAGGGCTGACGAGTCTTGTTGTCTCGGGCGTGCGTAATGTACTTTCGCGCGGGTGGCGATGGCTTTTACGCTGGGAATTCGGAAGTAATGAGCTTACATCCAATAGGCTTAAACGTCACTGTCCCCGTGCACCGGCGTGAGTTTCGTTTGACGGGGATTTTTCTCGGAACGAGTCCGTCTTTAGTGATTAGCGTATCTTTCACGGGATTGGGTCTTTTGTAATGATCTGGGATTTTTGGATAATTGTCTCTGATGGGATTGGTGATTCGTTCCGATCCATTTGGGTGTCGTTTGATAGAGGCGCGGGGATGATTTCTATGGAGATCGCCGAGTTGATTTTTAAGGAGTCGCCATCGTTACTGTGTTTGCACACGACGACTTTATGAGTTGGAAATGGAGATTTTGCATAGCATAGTGCGTGTTTGCCGTGGATGTTATCGATCTATTTGGGGAAGGATGGAAGGAGTTTGGAAAGAAACGCATCTGCCGCTGTTATTCTTTACGCATTTTCACCTGCAGTATCCCATTTCTGCACGTAATCTAGTTCATATTCCAGAACATCTCTGTTTATAAAGTTTACAGTTATTTAATCTTTCTATGATTATTCAGTTTTGTTTTCGTGTACTTTGATATCGTATAGAGTCGCTTGTGAAATGGTAAACTGATGCTCATCTCTAAAATATATTCTTCGGAATAGGAGTGAGATTCATGAATAAAAAACGAAGTACATTCACACCTTCTTCATCTTCATTCGCTTTCCTTTCAAACACGCCCACGTCCCTCAATATGTTTCTTAGTGAACTCTACAATGGATTTGAGTTCTTCGACGTCAATAGGTGGTAAGCAGCGTTGGGCATTGTGCGTGCAGAGCGTGTCAAATTCCATGTTCCTCCACTTCCTCTTACACGATCCCATTCGCGCGTTCGTGGACAATCCTCCAGACAAACAAATCCTGCGATGTTAGAGAGAGAAACCGTCTCCTATGCAGACATAACAAAGTCCTTTTTCTCGCCACGTAGTCTTTTTCTGTCCTTCTAAAACCCCTATTCGGATTTCCTCTTGTGAACCAATTCTCTCTCTCACTCGTCTCGCCTATCCTCTTGTCTCCGTGTCCACGTCCGGTTGTTCTGCATCCCCCCGTTGTTTTGCATACCCGGATGGGCATTCCTCCGTCCAAGGAATCGGTACGACGTCGTGCATTAGTTTAAGAGAGCCCTTTTGCGGAGGTTGCTTCAATTTCTCAGCGTTGCGCAGGACTAATGCATGCTGGGAAATGGAGGAACGTTTGAAGGATGTGGTATGGAAATTTATTCCCATCGAACACAAGTGTTTCGTTGTTTACTTAGAGGTAATTGGAATGTCAATGCAGATCTTAATTAGCTCTCATCAATTCGGCTGAAGGATGCTTTAATTGGAGATTCGAAGTAGTATTTTATGCCTTAATTGAGATTTATTTAGTAATCAGAACTGTATACGTGTTAAGTTTTGATTTATGCGTCGCTGCTTGGATTATAACGTAAGGTTAATAAATTCTTCCCTCTTTATCAATTAGATAGAATTCATAGGGGTAACTTCTTCGCTTAGAAAATTTACGAGGAACCTAATTAGAGTTAATTTTTTATATTGTTATGTCTTATTTTTCACTACCGTTAATCATCGTCTACTACTAAGAAAAAATCTCATTAGGAATATCCAAGTAGTATTACTGATTTTTCTTTGTTATTATTTCGCCATTATATTCTTTTGAATTATTCAAATATATGTTAATGAAGCTCTTAAAAAACCGTCATAAAGATGTAGCATTTAATGGTTTCTTGAATTCTAGTAAGTGCATTTATTATGTGAATACATCTTCTGACATCTAAAGTCTAATTTGCATCCCATCGCAATGCAAATGAGATCATAAACGGAACATTTTGGGAAGCACACTTCGGTTTATTTCGATCGATTCCATGTAACTCATGGACGTATTCCTTTTGTCATCTGTTTACTACCTTTTGTCAAAAGTTTATGGAATATCTGAAATTTACATAAACATGACTATTTTCTTCTTTCGAAAAGTCATACATATTAATTTCAGCGTCGCTTTTTGAAATATTTCCTCATAGAATATCTATTTAAAGACTATCGAATCCTATGAATTTGCCCACGAAGCAGTTTCTTTCCGCAAAGGTTTCTGTCATATTCATTCTTACATCTGCCGTGTACGAATCATTTTTAAAATACCGCTTCATCGCATCTACATTTCTTCACTCGGTATTTCCTCACCGCTCTCTTTTCGGCAATAATTTTTGGCAGTTTGCAACTCGTTCCGCGTGCAAACTTCATCGGGATTTAAGACGAGAGACTTCCTATATTCGTCGGCAGAAATTTGCATAACAATCGCGCCCTTGGTTTTGTTTGGAGGAGTCGTTTTGCCAGACTCATCTGTTGGCCTAGAAACGGATTTCGCCCACATCGCCTTGCGCCTCACGTACGGAGAAGTATAGAGTCTTGTTATTTACTGCGCCTGCAGAATTCCAAGACCGACCCAGAGGGGATGTAATGGCATCCAAGTTTTGGCAGTTAGCGTTTATCCGCAAACGTTTTCCGTGACCGGATTATACCTTGACGACTATCGAATCATTTACGTGTCTCTCCGCATACTTTCAGTGGTAATGAATGCAGGATTCTATTTAGATTCCTCCTCACACAAAGAGTTTTTATGTAGTTGGGCCATAATGCTGGATTTTATGGACCGGTCCGTCCCTTGAACTGAGGTATTTCACAGTCTTTTAAAGTGCGATATTACTCTTTTTGTCTTTAAATGTACTGTTTATATTAACCCTATTCACATACAAGTGCGTTGTTAGCAACGAATTAACAACGATCTAATTGTATTAAAAATCTATGGTTTTGATAGATGTATGAAAGAAAGTTTATCAGACAGGAATTTAACATCTTTTTAAATGCATCGCTAATGAATATTAAATTTTGTGTGGAAATGTTTGGGTAAAGCGATGGAAAATTTTGAAATGAAGTAAGCATCATACTTAGTTAATCCGAATTGAGCAATAAAGTCAATAAAAAATATAATATAAAACCTTTTTAGAAACGTACTTCCTCTTAAAGACTTCTATGGCAAAATAATATAGCAATGCAAATTTCTGGAAAAGTAATAGCGTCAAAATTTGTTTATGGAAAAGGCTGATGATACACAAAAATGAATTGAAGAACTGAAGAATTCTCTCTCCGTGTGGGAAATACTATATGGATATTAATGAATCTTTCCATTAAACAATCGTTAAAGGAAACCTTATATTTTTAGATACTTTACACCCCATGAGTCGTCTTGTGTTTTAGCACCCCGTTCATTCATCAATGTCCAAGATTAGCTACAGGAAACGAGGCTTCCTAAACAAGATGATGAGGTACTTTGCCCTTGCACATTCGCTGATGTGGAACTCTGCGAGGGATAGATTTACTGCTGAGTGCACCAGGCGCTAACTCAGGGCCTTCCAACGTTAAGAGGGCCTTAAAATAGAACGTTTAGCTGCTTATTTAGGTGAATAATCTCCCAACGGAGCCTTGAAGTGGCTCTTAGTAAGCACACGAGTTTAATGTTCTTTTAAGTCGACCATGGTTTCAATTGTTGATGTTGACTTCAAATGGATACAAATAAGCGATGATTAACCCGTAACCAGACTGCCAAAATAAATGGCATAAATTCAGTCTCCTCGTCAGCTTCCAAATATGCAGAAGTATGTGAAACTCACGGAACTTGCGAAAGATAAATGTATCATTTTGTAACAAATAATCCAGAAAAAGAAACAATTCAGTCATAACGCATAAGCGCTTGATAAGTATCTACCCAGAGGTCGAAACTTAAAACTCACTTTATTCAGAGAAACTCTCTTATCTCATCACCGTCTTTTCCTTATGAACATCTCCGGGATCTTCCCCCTCCACCTCCTCTCCAGGTCCAATCGTCCGTGACCTCTTAATCCTTATCCATTTGACCCCGTGGCAACCACCTACAGTCGGCAGATGGACGAAGGCGTAGTTCCCCACTCCAAGTTTCCTCTCTCTCACTCATCTGCTTGGAAATAACCTATGAATGAAGTCTGTGTGTTTTTCGGTGAAAGAGTTAAGCATAAATCGATTGAAAGGCCTTACTCTCACTTCGGATGGACTCATAGGTAGGAGAATCAAAGAATTGGGCTAAATCAATAATCTACATATGTTCTATTTAATGGGGAATTGATGTTTCGCAGTCATATAGTTTTTCCTGATGATTTCATACTTTGATAGTTTAAGCGATGATTTATATAATTGCGTAGTTTTATTAAATGGCACCTTTTTCACAGTAAATATTTTTATTTACGGTTCTAAAACCATCTAGGTTTTCAGTGCAATGGTTTTTGTTTTAGTTCAGTATAACAGTATTATAATGAAGTGATTTTCTGAGGAATATTACTAAAACAATGATATTAATTTTGTGATAATACTTTTTCTTACGTAACCTTTGTTAAGTTATATTTGCGTCTATTTTTAGTAATATCTTTATCTTGTAGTTCTATCTTTTTATACGAGGCGACTGTATTCCTATCAGTACCACGGGTTAAAGGCAAAGTAGATGAAGCCAGTCTGTACTCTCTTCAGACTTTTACTGAAAATTCCAACGAAATAAGTCATCACAAGCAACTGATATTGATACGACTCGTTGAAAAGCGAACATCTATGTTTACATAACAACCGAACGAGAGCACATGAATATTAATGGCGTAAAACTGTAACCATTTCCACGTTAATTGATTCCAAGTGTTAGTTGTCACTTTTCCAACCCATGGCAATGAAGTCGGAATACCTTATCGGAAAGAATACGCATCGCTCGCACTTGTTTGCACCTGTAATTATCTTCGAAGTTATGATTCGGTTAACAAAGACCGTCCTTTTAGAAAACAAAGGACGCGACATGCGCTGCCAGGTAACCACACGGCACAGGTGGACAGACCTTCCAGAGACAAGAGACGAACTTTTTGCACAAGAGACGACATCAAGAATTTCAGAGTGACCACTTAAATACGTCTCCCGCGTATTAAACGGGTCCGAAGTAAGAAACCGGTTCTAGAGGGAAAAAATCGGATATTAAAGCGATACGTCGAAGTTCAGCGACATTCGATAAAAGCCGGGAGACGCAAGCATTGTTCCCGTAGACTCATAAATGTTGCATCCGGGATGAGGAGGAATTCGGCCATGCGGGTGGCTTCTGAAGGGCGTAATCGCTGCTTATATTCTGCGCGATTCGAAAAAGTGGCGGTCGGATCATTTTCGCGCGATTTATCCGCGGAATTCCCGCAATCAGCGAGCGTATAATAGGATATCGGTTTGAAATGGGATCTCTGAGAGGGAATTTGACTTCTGCCGTGAGATAGAGTTAGCGAAAGTTTCTGTTTCGATGAAGCTTTGGATCGGGATTTCATGAGTACGTATGGACTGCTTAAGCCGATCGTGGGAAAGTGGATTCTAATTGTTAGAAAATGGTAAAAATTGTTCTTTCGTAAATGTTTTATCTTGTGGCGTATAATCTTTCTAATTTCGCTTAATTATATAATTATAGCGTGAAATTTAATGTCTGTTTCGTTATTATTGATGACTTAGATTCCAGTTTTAAAGAAATCGTACTTATCAAGTAAATTTGAGAAAATTTTTACGTAATTTTCTTTGTATTTTCTGTTTGTTGACTAAGAATTTAGTTTAGCTGAATTGTCTACAGTATGCTTAAGATTTTCATAATCATTTTTATTAAAATTACTTTGCCATAATGGTACCATAATTTGCGAATTTTATGAGGAAATTGAATACTTAATTGATTCGTTTTTGAGAAAATGTTGATGTTTCAACAGTTAGAGTTTATGATAACTCCTTAATAACTCTAAATAGGATTGCCACTAACTATCCTTAGATAATAGTAAAGCACTATCTAGTAAATAGTTCTTTTAAATGCATTATCGGGTCTTAACCTGATGTTTATCGCCACGTAGCAGTTGAATATGAAGTATGGATTCAAATTTAAATGATATTGCCGTACTTTTAGAAACACCCTCTCAAACAAAAATGAATACATTAGAGATAGAACATTATTTTTGCCAACCAAAATAATAGTTGCGTGCGCCTTGTGTAAACTAGTTTCATCCACTTATTCCCCTCATTTTGCTTAAAGTGTCATTTTAAGAAAACACGCATTCCTTCCACCCGACCCTAAGTGAGCCTCTTCAAAAACCAAAGGTGACAGACCTCTTTTAAAAGCGCACCAAAAATAAGCATCTCCAGGCAACACAGCCACTTAGTTATCCGCATTAGAAACAAGCTTCGGAACAGACGGAGCGATAAGGAGTCGAAAAGAAAAGAACGAAAATATTCGCGGGTCACTGCCCCCTCCCTCTTTCCCCTCCCATCTCAAGGATACATCCCCAAGTACTGAATCCAGTCTGGCGGGTCCAGAGGCAAAAAGAAACACGGCGATAGGAATGAAAGAAACGGCGGCCTTCCGAGGGATGCTGGATGAACTTGTAACTCCGCCAATTACACGTAGGGAGCAGCGTTAACCCCGATTCTGCAACCTGTTAGAAAACTAGCATGGTGGATGGTGGAAGATGACCATGCAAAAAGAGGTGGTTGGAATCGTGTCCAAGGGAGGGAATGATGGCTTCAATCTGTGAGGTTCAAGAACCCTCGGATTGCAGTTTATGACTTCAGGGTACATGCATTACAGGATTCGTAGGTAGACGTAATGTCCAATGGTTACAGGAAACATGGATGTATTCCTTTCCCATTTTTATAATTGTGTTCACACATCTATACGCCTTTCTTTCTTCACGTATAAATTTGAATTAGATAGTGGTTTGATTTTCTTAATTTAACTCGATTCTAGCGGTCTTTACTCATCAAAAGAACATTTACATATACGTTGTCCGAGGGAAAATAAATATTTGATACATTATGATGGCTATACTACTATAATTCATTCATCTCACAGTTTTTCGTGGCAGTTTCTAATGTATTATTTCCTTAAGCATTCGTATCTCGTTCTGTAAATAATATAGAATATATGAAGCAGAAATGTGAAATATTAAATAAGAGAAGGATACAATTAATGAACTGAACTACTTTAGTGCTAATAGGTTCCAAACTATCGAATGAATTGCTGAAGATATACAGTACTATATTTATAGGATAATTAAAGGAGAGAGATGTAAATAAAAGTCTCATCGATGTATTAACGATTAATTTGTATATTTAACCCGTATTAGATCTCCCAAATCTATATGACAACATTTTATACACGAATCTTATTAGACGTCTAGAATGAATGTAGATAAAAAAGAACTTCCTTCGACAGACAAATATCACAAGAGTTATGTTCCTCCTTGTTTACGTCAACCCCCGCTAAGAGTCGATTCGTTATGGATCGGATTAGACTCGAGTAGGCCGTTCTTATTCCACAGGAAAGTGACTGTTCTGATTTATCCATCCATCGCCCTTTCCTTTCCCAATTAGGCGACAAATGCACTCTTTTACACTCTCCGTTTACGCACATCTCCGGTCAGTGAACATTTCCTCCTCAACGACACACTCGCGTGTGCCCGTCCGTGATCGCCATGCCAAAAAGCCGATCTCTCGTGACTCCTTCCCGCGTGTCATTTATCACCCGGGCCTCAACTGCTCCAGTAGGGGCCTATTTTGATTAATGCCCACGGCGATTGCTCGACCCATGGGCACATGCACATCCGGCAGACGTCCTAGCGGTCGTTTGTCTAAGGCCACTGTGAATCGCTTACGCCGCTCGAGCCTATTTGCAGACCGTTGCGCTCGGAAGAATTTGAATTCGCGTTTTTTTACCATCGCGCTGCAGAAGCTTTTTAATTAGAAGTAGTTAGTAGGTTCTGGTTAATGAGGAGTTAAGACTTAAGTATAATTATCTCCTCGTATTTTAACTAGGATAGCATTGAGTGATAGGTAATAAGAGTTAAAAGTGAAACTTTATAAATGTGATGTTGATTGTAGTAATGGCATTTTTGGCTATGGAATAGTGTTCTTACGGTGGTTAAGTGTGTTTTAGTGTTGTACACTTATGATTTTAATGAATTCTTCCAAATTTGTATTCATCCACATTTCTCAATATTGATGATTTTTCTTGAGGCGATTAGTCCTAGTTTCTTTATGCTTAACAAAATGGTATTCCGTATTATGTAATACTATATTACACGGCTGTAACTCGAGGGAAAATGAATTTAATTTGTTCACTACTAGAAGCCATACATCACTGGTTCATATTTTGATTAGATTAATAGAATAAGTATCCATTCATTGACTTAATTGAGGCGTATCAGATTTGTACCAAAATCAAGCTCATATTTTATCTCAGGAATTTATATTTAGACCATCAACCTTTTAAAGGCATCCATGCGTAAGAGAAAATTAAAATCTACCGTTGGAATTTCGTACGGGATGATGAAGAGAGTTGGATGAGATTATATTTCAATTTTTGGAATCCATCGAAGTCAATCTATGGGAATTCCTCAAAATATTTCGGGCGTTTTCTTTCCCTACACGCATTTCCTTTTATACCGAATTTAATCCCACCAGTAAGTTCTCAAAAATCCTCAATATCCCGTTTCAAGTGGGCATTTATGGACCTAAATCTTCCGGGCAAGTGTACCTTCAAAAGGTTCAAACACTTATCCCACCGCATAATTCACCCGAACGAGAGATTCCACGAAATACATTCCTGACGCTTTTCAGAATCCTTCTCCCTTTCTGAAGCATGCTTATTGGACCATCATCGCGGGGCGGAAAAGAGATAAAAACAAAACGATTCCGAAAGTTTATTTTTACCATTTCCAATTCATATTTCAAAAAAAGCTCCCTCTCAGATCCAGTTTAGTGTAAAAAGAGCCTTTAAACATTCCGAAAAAGATCAGTTTATGGTTAAAAAGAGACCAAATAAGGAACAAAATGTCGAGAGAGGGGTTTAATCACACAGAGTGCGCTTTCGCATAACAGAATTGGAGGGAAATTCTCGGGCGCTTTTTCATTGGTCGAACCGGGCCCAAGTGGCGCCTTCCGCAGGTGGTGGGGGATGAGGTAACTATTTATCCTCCCAAATCGCAAGAGGGGTTAAAAGCAAACATTACTCCAGGAAAACGTTAGTGCCTGTTTGCGAATCTGTTAGGGCATGGCTTTTTGGGAAGTTCCATGGGACGCCGACTTGTCCAGGATCTCTTTCGGCGAGATTAAGAGGAAGTAACGAGGGTCAGCTCCCCAAACTTTCTCCCCTAGCGTTGTTTCGGCAACAGGGAAAGTGTACCTTTCATTATGTCTGGAGCTCATACCGTTTGGGATTCATTACCGATCAGGTTCTCCGTGTCCAGGTGGTGCTCAGGGTGCGTTAATTTGGCTCAATGGCCCAAATTAGCCAGCTCATTGTTCTGCTGGTGTTTGGACAGTAAGGATTGCGGTTGATTCACCCCACTGGTCTCGTTTCCTTGAATTGTATTCGGCTCGTTTCTCAAGCACAGGAGCATCTGTGGTATTTTAGGGAGTTTGATCATGAGGATGAGTTTGATTCTCCCTTATGCTGGTAGGGTATAACGGTACACCTAATTTCTTGTTCAACCAGAGTCTCCAGTTCACTAGGGAGTGGTATAATTAATGTCTCTTATCATGATACTGTATTTGAATCGTACAAATATTATTCAAATTTGCGGTTTTTTGCACAAGTAAACACACCGAGATCCAGTCCTGCCAAGGAAATATTTTGTATTTAAAGTTCTGTTGTCTTATTTACTATTCAATGACGTGTATCTTTGTTTTCGTTCGAAGTAATGGAACCAAATCATTCTTCTTCTCTTAAAGCTTTTATTAATTTCATGCGAGACCATTCAAAAACTGAGGTGAATGAATGTAGGTAATATGTATATTTTTAAGTTTTGTTCCTATCAAACTGCTTGCTAATCTCGTATGAGTAAAATGGAATGCAATGGTTTTCAAAGACATTGAGAACATACGACGTGAGTGCAAAACGTGAATATGATATACCCCTATGAAGTAACCGAAATTTCTTTTATACATTAAGTATTTTTTCTAATAAATATATTCTTTGTTTTATAGCAGGTTTACATCAGTTATTATTCCTGTTGTTTTAGACTTTCTCTTGCGAAATAATCTTCCATTCTAATTTCAGAACACTAATAATTACTCAGTATTGATTTATCATTTACTATATTTCGTTGCTCACATCCCTCGTCCATTACTAATGGACCCTATTCTAGACTCGATCAGAGTTTGACCACGATATACACCACAGTTCGACCCATGCTTTGGGGATCGTGAGTTAATTATTGAAATTCATACCGCCCTTGAGGGGTTGAGGTCATCACAAATACATCGCATTGCTCCCAAAGGCAGCTTTCGGTAATAAACCTCATCAAATAATCATCACGCACTCGCGTGACAGACATTTGCACCGCCGAAGCCATAGCAAATTCTGCGGAAAGGAGCTTAAATCCTCGACTTATCTCCATGGTTACTCGCTCCTTGAAAAAAAGGGATCTGAATTTAATCCTCTTTAAAGGATCGTGGATAAGAATTATCTCCAACCCCTTTCCACCGTCTGAATAGAAGCTCCCCCTGGACCAATCGTTGGGGGGTGAATTTACATTATACGAGCGCATACGCGTAAAGTCCAAATCCAGACCCTAGTTTAGAATCCTAGTTGTTTTTTTAGCTGTCTATTTCAAAAGTAGGCAAGGTGCATTTTGTGTATGTTTCAGCGTAAAGACAATTTATATTCTTTGAAATATATCCATTATTAAAAAATTACGTGATTAATTACGTATAAGAATTTAATATGAAAATATTGCTAATTTCTCTTTTTGCACATTTTTAATAACATACCTTTGAAAAAGTGCTCATGTTCATTATCTGTTCAAAAAGTAACCCATACATTAATTAAACATGAATCTTGGAGTTCAGTATCTTAAGATATATGATGATTTATGTACATTTATGCTTATATGTGATCTCAAAGGAAGTGAATCACTATTAGATTGACATAATAATGAGCTTTTAATTTTTTATTTATCGAATTATAGCCTCACGTATCAATAGTAATTATCAGTTTCATTAGTAATTATGTTAACGATTTAGCTATGCTAATATGTACAGTTCTTAATTAACTTGGCCATACTTCAATACTTGTTGTGTGAGTATTTGCTTTGTTGTTGTAAATCCGCTATGGAACCGATCGCTTTGAATTTCTCCCCTGAATAATGGAAATCCACCCCTTTCGATTGCAAATATCCCTTTATCGCCATCTCTTAAACTGATTTCCTGAGAACTTGTCTCTTTTCCGTATCTTTTCCCTTCCGAAGATCGAGATTTTTTCCTTGCGTGGGAAATGTTTGGAAAGGGAGAGTATGGTACCCAAAGGAAATTAAGCCGTTGGATGGGGAAAACATGAGATGGTTTGCTTCGGAAGTCTCATTTTTGAGACGTAAAAGAAGTTGAGACTCTCTCTCTTCGGTGTTTTTTTTTTTAATTCTTCTTCCCCTTCTTACCTACATTATCTCTCTCAGAGTTGGAAACATCAGAAGTGACGGAACTAGGCGTTAAAATTACCGAATGGTTATTCCTGAATGTATCTATGATTCGTAGAATTTTGTCTTCTAGGTGTTTCTGTTTATGTTTTTTCTTTATCTATCCCTCATCTGGAGATATTTTAGTCGTCTTATTTAAAACTAATCCGTTTGACTACGCACCTTTATATTTATATTTATATTTATGGTTTTTTTATTATTTCTCAATCGTAATCAAGAAATGTGTTGTTGATTATCGAGGAATATTCTATTCGGTGGCTGTCAACACTGAAAACAGATACACGTATTTCATTCTTGGTTGAATGGAAGCGTGTGATCGAAAATAATTTTCTTTACTTATTGATTAGATCGATACTGTTAGATATTGCCAGTCATAAACATGGTTATTCATTAGAGAAAATCATTTATTTAAAAAAATAAGTATTATGATAGGTTAACGAATAAAAAACAATTTATGATATCCTTTCCCTTCACTGTACGTGGCATTGAACGTGCATTCGATTCATAGTTATGGTAAGTTTCAAGCATGCCAATGTAGGAGAGTTTACCCTTCACATACACACGCAAATATATATAAATGTTTTCGTTCGATCATCAATCGTCGTTCGCAGTTATCATAAAATGGGATAGGTCATCCGACATGGAAAATAAACCATATGTTTTAATGACGCAGAGTGAACATCGCATCCAGATCCGTATCTGTTTTTCTGAACTCTAAATCTAAATTCAGCCCTTCAGTAGTTGATAACAGTGGGCAGTGCTCCATAGCTCGTGATTTATGCACCGAAATGCATTTGAAGGATGAGAGAAAAACAGGGGAATATCGAAAGAGTTGCTACGAAACGCGACTCTCCGCTTGATTTACGACTAGCGAATATCGCTTATGATTTATTTACTCGCTCGAGATATCTGGGCGCTGTGTTGCGATGGCAGCGAATAGAAAATGCAGGAGGGGGTTCAGGGAGCACAGCTTGATACGGAATGTTTGCGAAGTGTAGCTGAAATTGCCGAGTTACGTGAGGGCATATTATTTAAAGTATATTCATCGTCTTTAGATTCTATATATATATAACTGTGCATAATAAGATTTTATTTCATCAAAGTTTAGATACTATGTTTATACTAAGATTATACTTGCTTTGCTAGCTGACCTATATTACAAAGATTATACAATTAAATTTACGTATTTTATACCGTTTTGTATAATATACTATTCGTGTTATCGGAAGTAATTAGATTTAAATGAGTATATAGACTGATTGATGACAATTAGAACAGAATATCACACATATTTACGTATATTTGCATTTTAATAAATGTTGTAACTCATCATCGCTGTACATTTGCCTAAATCGATAATTTAGCTGATGATTCGTAGACCTTATTTTAAAATAATCCCCAGAAATGCCATCAAATCTTTTACAATTCTAAATAACGCCTCGAAATTGCTTCTCATTTTAATCAATAGAGCATTATTAGTTCAAGATGCATCATTATATCTGTATTTCTTACTGAATAGCTAAATTAGGTGATGGGTAGAATTACAGATATACTATAAAGAAATAAATGGTTAGTAGGGGAAAATGTATTAATAACCCTACAAAATTCAATGAACAACCTTGGCCAAAAATAAAAGTAATATGAAGGGCTGATTGTGAATCAAACATAAGTATATAAAATAGATCTAAGATAAGACAAGATTTGGATAATAAGTCAAATTAAAGCAATGGATGGATTTTGCCTATTTTTCCAAGAAGAATAATGAGAATAATGTATACGAAATGTTTTATTAAAGTCTAACTCAAATTTATGGCAGTCATATTTCATACGCTGCTTTCTCTTCGTATGTATTCAATCATTTTTGAATTGCGAAAAATGCGGTTGAAACGCGAAAGGCTTACGTGGAAATGCATATGAATATCAAAATTCTGCAAATGTAATCCTTCCATGCCGACGAGATTTTTAGCATTTCAAAGGTAATGGATGAGTTGTCAAAAGGTAAGCTTTCTTACCTGGCATTGTTTCCCAGAATTCTCAGAAATCGCCCACCATTCCGATGTCACCTTTTTTTTCGTTGCCATAGAGTTTGTTTGCCAAGTCGAAGGGACGGTATGACGTCAAATATTTCTGGAAAGGACAGCTGATAGACTTTTGGATGAAGGGAATGTTAGTCTTACGTCTAGAGACGAAAAATATCTAGTTTTTGTATCTTTATAATGCCTTATTTGTACTTAGGATAGAATCTACAAGGTTTTAGACACATTTTCATTTTTCCTTTTGTTAACGTTCTCTGTATCATTTCCCCATGTTTTGAGTGAAGGTGTTCGTAAGCTCTCTCTAAAGTTTGTTTTTAACTTGAAAAGATCCTGAACTATGAATTAGAAAGCAAATTAGGCATATTAGGAAAGCTAAGGGGTCAAGTGGTTTTCTCTGAATATTCCTTTCTCTTCCTCCATTGTATTCAAGAGAGAATCATAATATTGAAATTATTATTCAGCATTACTCATATATCTCTCGTTTTCATCACAATGTTTCGAATTTAGAAAAAGATATCTCAATTACATGATAATTCTCTCGTTTTTTATTTAAGGAAAGTTTATAGTCTTTTGGAAATAGGCTTATTTTCATCATCTGTTTGAATTGTACTTTATAATTCATTCAATACTTAATAATACTTCGTAAATATAATGCATTCACTTTCAAGATCGAGTCTATTCTAAGCTTCTATATAAATAAATGGTATAAATGGCAATCTATAAATTTTATAGTTAATTACTTCCTATTTATTCCAGAAAAGTTAAATTCTTTAATGTGTCTATGGATATCAATATTAAAATTTACCTTTATTCCTATTGTTTTCTATGCAATTTATTTCACATATTCTTTAATTAATAATTATTAACTGAAAATACCATGTCCATTTTTAATTTTCTCGTACATGGCTCCCTCTACTTCCTCTTCTTTTTCATCCCCAACTTCATTTCGTTCCTCTCCATCATCTTCTCCCTACGTCACAGTTATACAGTCCAATTACACCGCGGAATCAAATTAATGTACTTCCGAAGCTATAAATGGTATCCTGAGGGACACTTTATAGGGACGGAGGGGATATCAGAAAAAGGCTAAATAAGACAAGGAACAAAGGGCAGGAAATTTACTGCCGGACATTTACTGCTCGGCCCTGACCTTTTTGAAGGGAAAACACGCTAATATTAAAAGATAAAATTACTGGGAAAACCCTTTTATAATTTACTATCTTACTCGATCGCTCTTTGACTCTTAATTCCCATTTCTGGAGACCTTTCTTCTTTGCACTTTTCATTGTATATATATTCCGCGTAGTCGTTATGGATAAATTCAAATAGAGGTTATTTTTTTATTGCTGAAATGGTTTTATCTTTCCGAGAACAATTCACGTTATGGGTCAAATCGAATCCTATTTATTTATCCTGAAGCTATCAAGAGATTTTGTCACGGTAATGGGGATTATTTTTAAAACAATGGGGTTCGAGGTATATTTTCATCACTTTTCCTTTTGATAGAAGGTTATATAAATAGGAAACATGCACTTCAATGTCGTTTAGAGGCTGGAACTTCTTAAGCAACGATATCTATGGACATTAAGGAGGGTTATAATTTATAGCAAAGGCACACGTAATATTTTTGCGGATTGAAGTTTAAGGAAAGTGTTTATGGAAAGGTTCACTCTGTTTGGAAGCCCTATCTTACAATTCTCACGGAAATATTGGCGTATGCAAGATATCACGGTGAAATTTACAACGTTGAACATCTTTCTAAACGAGATCCAATCGGTTGAATATAAATAACGTCATTCATCTTTTGTGTTACCTTATTCCCGTATCATCGCCCATTCTAGATGTATTCTCTCTCCCCTTATGTCGCTTCCATACGAAACTTCTTATCTCTTCCCAATTCTATTTCCATTCATGAATTTTTTCCTTTGTTTCCTTCCTTTGACTTTGGTTTCGTTTTGATATTGACGATGGACTTGTCACTTTTAGTTTTACCCTCTTCAATCTTAGGAAATTTTATGCGCAATCTGTGGTTATTTGAATACATCCTCTTTAATTTATCATGCAAATCTTCTCTTCTTTTTTACTCTACTCTGCATTTTCTTGTTTTACGTACTTTCCATGTCTCTATACTCTTATTTATTCTCTCGACGTTAGTTATTAGCTTTATTCTTACTGTATTTTATCTAAAACATTGTATAAATAAGGAATGGACGTTGCGTAAAAAAAACAATTTTTTATCATACTCTCCTTATTAGACGTAAATCAATACGGGTTATCTTTCTATAAATAACATTATGCTGATTAGTTTCTTAATCTAGTATATTACAACATAGCCTATTTGTACATTCAATAAGGTACGATTGTGTAGGCGGATTTTAGTAAGAGCAAGCTAATATCTCACTCCTTTGCTATGCATAGAAGCAATTGTCTGCTTCTGCATACGTAAGATGAGATAAATATCCATTGTGTTTGTATGAACGGGGATTACCACAAAATCAAAGCCCAAAAACTAACCCCTGGTTTTACAAGCCGCAATATCGCTCGGTTCCTTTGTGGTCGAAACCTAATCCAGATGCGGCAAAGACAGATTCTGGGAACTTTATAAACCACCCCCGCACGCCACGGCTTCCGAGAACCCGCTTTAATACACGCGCATGGTCTACCTCCGTCCATCTCCATAAACAAACACAGCTTCCCTTCTTATTGATTTCCTTCTTCTTCATTCATCACCGCACTTCTTCCTTTTGGCACCCCCGCGTCATCTCCTCTTCATAAATCCTCCACTTTTCCTTTCTTCGCCGTCTGCGAATGTCCCCCTGTCACCGTGCAACTCCACCCACGCCATCTGCATTCCGTCCCCATGGCAACCCACGCCCTGCAGTCATTCCCCGATCGTCAACAGGAAACGTATCCCACTTTCACTTTTCCCCGATGCTTTCTCTTGTTTACGCCGATCTTCTCCCAGGAGCATCTCTCCAAGACGTCCCTTTCCCTTTGTGATTTACTTTCTTCGGAGAAGGTCCTATCGTCTTTTTTTTCGTTTGCATTTCCTTCCAGTCCAGTTTATCGTTTTCTGAACGGAAAGACAGTCTTTTGTCTTAAGTCCGTGCATCCAGGAAAGTTTGTTGGAATAAGTCGTCGAACCTTTCCAGAATTGGTAGTTTGGTACTTTACGTGATTTTGGCTTCGGCGATGGCTGTAATAAAAAGTTTTGGTGTACTTTATCGTCTCTCATAGAGCAGCCTATCTCTCATAGAGTAGGCTATAGAGCCAATAAATTTTTAAACGGTCTGGGAAATATATCTATAGGATAATACATAGATCTGAGAGATGAGGTTCTGGTTATAATTTTATAGCTTAAGCAAAAGCTTCTTTGATATTTTTAAAAATAAAAACTGAGGAAGACCAAATAACAAAAAATTTCATTAGATATTAAAGTGCAATTAATGAATGCTTGCGATATCTGATCTAACTTATCCATAACATAAGAATAAAACGTAATAATTTGATGACTTAGATATATTATCTTTTACAATTTATATGATTTCTTTACGCATTAATTTTAGATATATTCAGGTATTTCACTTATTATTATAATATATTATTACAGAGTTTCTATAGCTACGTAATCCGCATCCACAGTGTCGTAGTTTCTTCAATGCTTCTTCTAGGGTTATAATTTGTTCATGATTATTAAAGTGGATGTATATTATAGCTTTTCTATTGTATTTTGACTACTAATTTTTGGTTCACGATGTTGGTTTGTAAATTATCGAATTGGTGATAGACCAGCGGCGCTCTTTACGTACGAACGACCAATTTGTTACACCAAACTCAACAAATAAGAACCGACCATAACTGCTGCTCAATTTATGCCTTTTAATTCTCTGATACTTTATTCAAACATTGAGCATCGCAAATATCTATATATTAGGGAAGATGAGGCGGTAAAGAGAGTCTCGGTACATTTCCGATAGTGTTTGCATTGGATCTTTGCTTTTCATTTTCAGCTTCCCTGTTTGCATTAACTCGAAAGGAATCTTTTGAGAGGAAAAGACCGACTCTGCGGAAAAATGTATAGATTTGCCTTTCTCGGGGATCGTAAAAGCGTTTTCCTTTTGCCCCTAAATGGCCCGATATCGCCGGAATATTACTAATGCATTGAATGCTCATTCGCGCGAAAAGCCTCGGTATTTTCGAATGTCTTTTCCTCTCGGATATTTCCTTATTTTCATGAAAGTTGAAATTAAGAGATATTTCCGTATCCGATCCGTCAATATTGCCTCTGAGGATCGCTTCCGTGGATGTTTGCCTTAGAAAGTTGCGTTTAAGCACCTTTTAGTATTGGTTTGATATTTGATGTTGGTATCAGTTCTTCGGGTGTGTTGCTGAAGCTTTTTTTTGTAGTAGTTTAATATGACCTTTCGGTTAACGTTTACAAAAATTTGTTACGTTTCAAGTTCTAGTATAGTTTACGTAACTAAGTAAACAAGCGAGTTTTCCTGTAGACTATTAGTAATGAACACAAGTTGGCTCGTCTGTGAAGTATTTAGACATTATAAGAACCTCTACCCATACACCAAAAGTTACTGATCGCTAGGAGCTGGGGATGGAACTTTTTATTTCTAGAGTGAGGTACTTTCTTGCTACTATCGTACATAAAATAGGATGGAATGGAACTAAGACAAGTCAAACATATATCTAAGATACATGCTAAATTCAAAATAATGTAGAACGAGGTAATTTGATTGATTTAACACATCGGTCTACATCTCTTTGAACTGATATCTTACAAAGATACAGTAATAACTAGCAGTTAAATCGGTTACCTGATGTTAGAATAGAATAATTTTCAATTTATTGACTTGAATAAGAACAAAATAAGATACTTAGTCAAGATACGAATATATATGTATTACCTTCGAATGCTTGGTAGGGTTTTTGTATAAGATCTTATGGTATATTCTTTGATTATCTAATGCGAAAAAAACTTTAACATCACACGTCCTTAACATATCCGCCCACTTCGGCTTATCATCAGCAAATATCGAGCATTAACATGAACCTCGCTTAAGTCAATCGTTCCAAACAATCGCTGATAGTGTACGTTTTCCTTTGTATGGCTCCCAAAATGGACTTTCGTTAACACTATCAAACTTATCTGGACTGTGCACGGATAAACGGACCTCATAATCCTTAGTTTAAGCTCCATTATCGTATATGAATCGATTATCTTCCTCTTCCCACGGCTATCTCGTTACCTTGCATGCTCACGCCATCCTGGCCATTTGCCTCCGGTTAATTAAAATTTTCCGTGATGATGGACACAGTGAATCATGGGTAATGTGCTCGATCACTCCGTCTTTTGTTTCACTCCCCCCTTTGCTTAAGTGGAGCCATCTCCCACTGCATCGCCCACTTTGACGATGCGAGTTTTGAATTTTTCCCCGCTGTCCCCCCCTCCCCCTCGCACACGAGTGGAATTCGTTCGCTGAATTGGATGAGTGCACGTTTGAAGTTCGCCGTGCGCACTCGATGATAATGGCTTATTATCGTATCGAGGTTGTTTTATCGCTCTGTAAATATCTTAGTGCAAGGATGTTCGTTATGTGTGTATGGGGTTCATTACAAGCGAGACGGAGTGTAGCTAAAATTAGTATGAATGGGTTTGGTCCTGCGTTTACTTGAAATCCGACCTTGTATCAATGTCTATATTATGCTTGCGCTATAGTTGTAGTAACACCGTGCATTTTTTTTACTTTTAAATTACCGGAAATAAATATCAGCCAAAGTTTAAAATTTGGAAGGTTCCAAAGTTTGGTATCTATCTCCATCTAAGGATTGTGAATTTGGTTTGAAATTGTCTGGTAAACTGATCTCATTGCGTTACTCTCCCAGTCTTAGAACGAGCTTCTTCTAGTCTAATATCTCGGTTAGAATTCTATGAGTATCGCTATAGTGTCCATATAATTTACAAAAAACACGTACCTTGTTTTTCGTTCGTTCAATAATTGCAGAGGAAAATCTTGTCTTAGAATAATTTCCTTTGATTATAAAAATATCTTTAGCGTACGGAAATTCTGTACTCATTTTGTTAAATTTAATTTCTATATAAGCTATACAATGCATATTTTTAACTTTTATGGTAAATTTTCGAATCAAATTGACTTGAATAATATTTACCTTGTGAATTGCTGTCATATTAATTCGTTGCTATGAAAATAGTATCGTTTGAAAATTGCGAGATTTTAAGTTTCCCTCTACTTTATAGTTCTTCTCATATTATTCGTAGAATTAAGTACATTATACTGATGTGACTTCAGTAACAGAACCTCAGTTGTCATGGTGATGATGATTGGAGCGAGCATTAAGAATTTTCCCCGGAGAACTTGTGTACCAAGCAGAAACCAGATGGTACGATCAAACCAAATGAAATCCTACTCACGGATTCAAATTACCGTCTATGCACGTACATATCCGTTCCATACGCTGAAGACAATAAACTAATTAGGCATGGAGGAATTCTCAGAGTGATCATGGGCACAGAATGCTTTTGTAGTCAAATTAGCATTCGTAGGCGATATTCGGGTGCTCCGTAGGGAAATTAACTGTGATTTACCATTTCTAACAGAATTACGTTGCGATATTGTGACCTTTATGGCATCGCTGTCTGTAAGTTTTTATTTCCAAGTTTGCGTGATTAGTACCTTTTGAAAGCTAATCTGATAATATTCATTGAAGATATTACGGCTCGTATTTTGTTAATAATTACCCCTGTTGAGATAGTGTTCCCAAAATATGCAAGTTCGGATGATCATGATTATCCATATTAATTGATGCCGTTATTGAAATGTTATTCAACACAAAAAGAATTAGAATTCTGGATTGCATCAATTTTTATTCTCTTTCTTCTTATTCTTCAGTATGTTTTATTTTTATTCTATCATTCAATGCTTATAATTTACAAGTTCCTGTATATTAACCTTTTTGGTACGGTAATAAAACTTATAAGGAATAATAAAGAAAGGTTTCATCGTGTTAATGCAGGAATTTCACGAAAACGTTCGCTAAAGAATTTAAGTCCGTTTTCAGAAAATTTAAAGCACGACACCGCACGTCATACATTTTCATCATCTGCAACTGCTTTTTCCCTCACCTCCTACGATACAAATGTTAGCATTCTGTCTTGAACTTTCATTGAAATTCAAGGGACGTATTTATCGAGCGGCTTCGTTCTCTTTTTTTCGTGATATTTCCACTCCGCTTTATGCATCAAATGCGCCTCAGACGTCAAAATAACTCCTCTTACCCAAAATCGAACTTCGGAGGGACGTTTTCATACAAAATCGTCGTCGTTTTTCAGCCAACTCGCGAATTCCTCGTCCCGAATCGCTGTGGAGGGCGCGGTCTACGATCGTCACATGTTTTGATCCCGGTTCGCCCCTCGAATAAGAAAATTCGTTTCCAAAGACGCGGCAGATAAGATAATTCCCGTCCGTCCTCACGCGCGGACATTTGCGCGACAAGCAATTTCCGTCGGCCGTTCAAATCTCCGACCTTTTAAGGCGTTTATCTCATCTTCTGAATAAAATATCCGAAGACGTCTGGAGACAAAAGGGGATCTCTCGATGGCCCATTTCGCCGCCGACGTCTCCTCCCGAAAATCGGATTTAAGCTCGCGCTCGCCGCGTTTCTTTTGTTTCCCTCCGCCATGTTCGATTCTTAACGGAGGACAAAAAACGTCCGAAATTCAGGTCCGCAAGTATTTCCGACGGAACGTCTGGTGCGTTAGCATTCAGCGCGGGTCTGTGCACCAGGCGCTTCATTGTGTTCCCTTTTTCGAGAGAAAAAATGTTCCCGAGGCTAATTTCCCTCATTGTTTGCGGGAGATCGTTCCCTTTGCAGAGGGAGGTGCATCTCCCGATGTTCCCCCGCGACGAGTTTTTGAGAATTTTTCGTAAAGAGCCATTCTTCGGAGGGTTGGACATCATCGATCAAGCGAAATGGTTTTCGATCGTCGGTGGAGATGGTCTGCCAGTTCTCGTACTTCTTCTCCATCCTTTTCGTTGTGCAATTCTGTTCCTACCTATCTTCAGTGGTTTTCTCCTAGAGTGTATAAAGAAATTTTTTGGTTTTTTTAATTATTATTATTCCATGCATGGCGTCAATGTACGATACAAAAAGATCAATCTTAATGAAGAATAAAATGTATATAATTATTGAAATATATATAATAATTACATGTATACATCGCTAGTTGCGACATCTTTGCAAAACTATTACACAGCACTCAATTTTTTCTATGCAGTTTATCATTATTTTATTACAATTCCGAGGATTGAATATTTGTCTCAGTTTGAATTTCTACGTGGTACATATAAATACAAGGATTTTCTGTTAACCATCATTTGTTAAGAACTCAAATAACCTCTCATATATTCTAAAATATTGCGCAAAAATCAATATAACTAGATAAAGTACTGAAGTTGTATTTTAAAATGTTATTTCGTACGAAAAAAGTGTTATAATTACATGAAAGATACGTTCATAATTTTCTTTTAAAATCGCTTTTAATGGAAAAATACCAGGAATAGGATTTACGTAGCAATCAATGCAAGTTCCACAAATAAACACAAGATAAACTGAGTGGGGTTGAAAGAAAACACGAATGGTAGGGAGATGCCAGACAAGTTAGCATAGGTGACCAGTGTACGGAAGAAACAGGAAAATAAATCGAGGAGGGTTGGAAAAGGGTGGAGACACGGAGGGCGTATTGAAAGGGTAAATTTAAGGACGGTGGCGAGTTTTTTTGGGATTGGGTGGAGTAGCATAAACTGTTGGAAACAAGTAGCGAGGCGAAAGGGTTGTTTGAAATCGCTACTGTACGAGGGCTAATGTGGAAGAGTGGGGCCAGAAGTGGATGCATCGCGGATGAACTATGGTGGATGGCTTTGTCAGGCGGTGGGCGTGTAGAGTACCCTATTCGGTGTTGAGATTTATATTTCGTTTTAATATAGCCATGAATGGCTCTTATATGATAAATTTTTTATTGCTAAAATCAGCGTAGGTTGAAGTATTTTTGATTGGTATTTGAAGTATTTATTTATTAGTTGATTTTTCCTCTAATATGACTTATTTATGTATTTTATAATATTTGTTTACGTTATAATCCTTTATAAATGAAATTTTCAATTTTCTGTTTACGTTAGAGGTAATTTTACTATTAAAGCGTATTGAATTTATAGTTAATTGTTAGTTATATACATTGATCACAGCTTATTAACGTTAGCGATTTAATAAGTGGGAAAAGGTCATTACAAATCCGTGCTTATTAAAATAATGTTTTGCTTCTTCTATTGTTTTCCAGCTAATATTTCTCTTTTTTCTTTCCTTTCCTCAAGTATCCTTCTTTGTTTCCCAATATTTACAAGTTGTATTTAAATTATTAATTTGCAACTTAATTATTCCTTCAGATTAATTATAAATTTACATTATAATCATGACATCCTACGATGACGAACCTCGTATCTTTTACCGTAAGGTTTTGTAATAATTTTCTGCGTGAATATTTTTTTTACTTATTTCATTGATACGAATGATAAAACACAAACTTTTTTTGCAGATTTGAATATTTATTTGTCTCTTTAAAGATTTCTCCATTGCGAAGTGAGGGTTACTTTCCGTTGATAGCATTCATAGTTGAGGGTGGAATAAGTTAGGGAAAAAAAACCTTTGTGTGGGCGTAGGTAGGTTTCACCTCCCTGCCGATAGATGGGAGTGGTTTCGGAAGCGAGGAATGTGCCAGGAACGCCCTGTGTCTCTCCTTTCCTCAGTTTCGGTTGTTTTACAAGTGTTTATCGAGTTGTATTTTTTCCCCAATGGACAGAAGCGGTGGCTTCGGGAGATATAGTCCCGGATGTTTCCAGAAGAGATTTTCGACCTCTCGGCTTAAAATTAATTAGGGGATCGAATGAATTTCCCCTTCCAAATCCCCTAACCGAAGATCGATATAGTGTATCGATACGTGACGTCATCGGCTTTCGATACGGAGATTTTGATCGAGTTAAAAGTTTTAATTACGTAGTTTAAAAGTTAGTCGTTCGGGAAAATTCGCGCGGAAGGATATGCTCATTTTATTATGACAATAGGCTTCGGGAAATAATAAAATTTGTATTGCAAATGGTTTGGTTTTTTGATTTGATTTGATCAAGTTGCTTTGTTACATGATTGTGTCCTAATTAAGCTTTGAAATCATTGGTTACCATAGTTAAAACGAGAGCGTAGTCAAGAAAAGTACTTTTTTCTTTGGAAACCGAATGTAAATGTAGTTTTAATTTTTATCTAAAAATAGTTATTCGTTTAACTATCTGAGTAGCTAGCCTTTTGATACAATAGAAAATGCTGTACAAAGTATAGTTTTTTTTTTAACTAGAAATTGGTAGAGGAATTGAATTTAATATCGTACAGGAATGGAATAACCAAATATGGTTTAATATTTTATTCTGAACCACGTATAATATTGCATTAATGTGTAGGTATATGTAAGATAATACTTAGAGACATAATAGTTAGTTCCACTAAATTTCTCGAAAAAAACTATTCAAGTGTTGAAAAAAATTCGTTGAAGAGATTGACTCCAGCCCTGTTAAAGAGTTATTTATAAATTTTATTTTTATGATGCCCTTTGGGTGACCAACTCCTCCTTGTGTCCACAATTTTTTTAAACCCTCCTTAATCGGAAGTCGGCAACTGTCTACCATCCCGTACAGTTCTCACCCCCATTTACCAAATCTCCACTCGTTCAGTACGTAAAACCCTTTAACGCTTTCAACTCCTCGTTGTTTTCATCCCCATAAGTGAGTTTCCACTCCACAATGTTTTCTTCTCTCAACCACATCGTCTACTTGAAAAAAACACCTTTCCCTTTTATCGTCGTCACGTACTTTCAGGATTATAAGGGTCAGTTTGTCGCAGTATGACCTCTAAGGATTAGACTCGCTTATCAAATCAAACGCGGACCACTCAATCATTGCTGTTTCTATCTTTGCCTCCCTCAGCCTTCTTTGCCCGTGTTAATCTCCTTTAGGTAATCCTCGTGTTCCCTTCTCATTTCTGCATCCGTCGCCCACCTCTTTAACTTATTTTGGGGAGACTTCCTTTTACAGGATTTGTCAACTCCCGCGTCACATTCATTACTGTATACGAAGTAGTCTTCTTCGGGGAGTAAATAAGATCGTGGGAAATGTCTTTCGCCGTCCTGCAGAATTTTAAAGTGTGCTTTATCAACTGTATGCAAAATTTGTGAGATATATTTATTACGTTTGATAGTTAAGTTTGTTTTTATTATCGAGTTTATTTCGAAATCTGGATTTTCCGTTTAAATTTGTCACCTATGTAAAAGACGCTCTTGGTCGCTATGGATACCAGCTGTTTTGTTGCGATTTAAAGCTCACGAAAAATTATACTTTAGTTTTTTGTCTAACAACATGGCGTATGTTTCATTAGAAATATAATTATAGACTATATTTAGTAACTTTATTAAACACAAATTGTTGGTCATATAGTAATTGTGAATTTTTACGACAATCAAGTCACAATGGACTATTATTGTCGTTATGGTGATTTGCTTAACGATTAAAATATATTTACGGTATGAGGTTGTAATATATGAGTGGATTTTCTTGTAATACACCATGCATTACTGTTCATTTAACATAATTCTCCGATCGTCTAAAACAAAAATGGTAAACTTACTTTTCTTCCGAGACATCTTCACGGTTAGTCTTATTACTGGGGAAGATACCTTTATCTGTCTGCAAACTCACAAGCACTGTGCAAATACGTTTAATACAAGGGTACGTCCATGGCGCAATTTCCCTAAACGACCTCAGTAACGGGTGTAGACCGGCGTAGAATCTCCTTAAGGGCCTCTGAAACGGATGATCCTGAGTTGTAGCCTCGGTTAACTGCTATTCCTAGGGAAGACAACAAAGTAATAGGGCGCCTGAAATTGCACCTTGGTAAAGGGGCATCAAGGAGGCAAGAAAGTAGCTTACGAGGGATATCTCCGGCCAGCGTACGTTTAATTCCACTATACGAGGTTTTTTTCCTCTGATAGGCGTGGTAATTCTACCGGAAGAGCGTGGAAATGTTTCAATAGCAGACTTTTTTTCCCTCCTCAACCATCTTGATTTCCCTTAAGCTTCCGTGTTAATTCTAGGCTGAGCTTATTCTATTCTTTGCGACGAAGGCGTTCCGTTAATCCTATTTCAACGGGAATAAATTTCAACGCAACCGCTCCATTCTGTATTCGAAACCCTTGTCGTGCGGTTTTGCTATGAATGGGCTGTTTTAACTTTATTTCTACCGGTACAGCCTCCGAAAGATTTAAGCCTATCCCCCGAGGAAGCGTATGGTACAAGATAATTGCTGGGTAACGTAAAATTATTAGGGAAAGATTAATCAACTCAATTTCTAGTGGAATTGAAATTTCCCTCATTTTCTTCCTTATTTTCACTAGTCAAACTGAAATTACCTTGTATTTCTACTGAATTTCAGCTAATTTTCATTTGGATTTATAATTGAGAGCCAGTTTTATGGTCTTCCATTTTAATGAAAAGAATGTGGTAATGTACTATTTTTGAAATGTTCTTTTTCCAATGAATATTGATTTAATTTTTAAAGAAAGAATTCTAAAAGTTTATTGACAAGATTTGGTAAAATTATAACGTCATACTTATCTTGGACATTCTAAACGAGAGGTTAACTCAAGCAAGATCTATCAATTATATCAGTGACTATGTAAACCGAAGTATGTTTGAATAAACAGGTTTTTAAATAGTTTTTTTATAAAGAAAATAATGCTCAAGCACCAATCAAATATTTTTAATTCAAAGTTAATAATATTTATCGGTAAAATATTAAAGCAACAAGTAATGATGCTCAAAGTTCGTATCAATAATCTGCTTCATTAGTGAGTTACGTGTTATAATTAACCTTTTCGAGACGAATTGATGTTTATTTGAACCAGTAATTCTTTATCTATATATCTATCTCTTAAAATTTGCCTGACAAACATATATTGGCGTGTTTTTACATTAAAAAGCGTCCCATAAATTATCAGGATAAATTCTCAATATTACCAAAAGCCACCGGAAATCGGGTCAGTGGAGACGCGACAGCACATCCCTGCAGACCTCCGCGTGTAAGAGATGCATCGTGGTCCACGGAAATGTGGAGGAATTCCCGTGAGATTGACTCTTCCAGCGCACGTAGCACACAACCAATGTCTCCCACATGCCTTCCTTTGCAGATCGTGTCCAGGGGTCGCGCGTTCATAAAAGCAATGTCTCCGTCAAGGATCATGTTGAGCCTTCAGGAGCGTTAGCATTCTTCCTCGATTTATCTCTTCAAGGCACCGAAGACGTCGTAATTTACGCGGAGTTTCCCGAAGAGGTCGCCCTATTCCAGCGGTAGACGAAACTTTTATCCGAAAAGGATTTTCCGGTTGGATGAAACCCTCTGGGGAAATAACTACCAGGGAGGCTAGGAAGAAAAATGCAAGACGGAAGAGGATGCAACGAATTTGAGCCATTGCTCTGCGCCTTAGAAAGATCCTGAGGGGAAGCAAGGGAAAATGGAAGGGTTAAAAATGTCAAAAGAGGTCGAATTAAAGAGTGTGTAGGTCTTTGTTAAAGTGGACAAAACTTTGGGTCTTCTGTGACAGTATAGGTAGAAGTTATTGATTCGATAAACTTAAAAAACTAATTTGATGAACACAAGCATTTCATTGACTGTAAGGAATTCAAGTTTAGCTAAATTTCCTCGTTTAAATATCTACTGTTTTTCTGACGTATTGTGTTTGCTAAACGACCCTCTTTAAAGTTTTTGCAGTAATTTGTATCATATTTTTATTTAAATTCGTGGAGGTATTGGAGATTTGATGAAATGATACAAACGTCGTAATCATCCTCAGAAAAAGCTAAATGCGTATTTAAAAAATTGTCAAAAAATATAGATTTTCCTCAATTCTTTTGTTTCATGTCGGAATTCGAGAGAAAAATATTTGGAAAGTATATTTTATGTTGTATTTGGAGGAAATTTCAGTATATGAAGTGAGCTTTATATAGAAATACCTTTACTTTTGATTCCTTATACCATTGTTGCGTATAGCTATTTTTATCGATTGCAGAAGATTGAAATGAACTGTAATAAATGTAACAATTCGTCGCATAGCAACAAGTAAGGAACGATCTGGATGAGAATCTCCCATTGTTTTCACATGCCAGTCGCGTTTCTCGGTAAGGAGTTAAATGGTTGCCTTTGTATCAGTTGACAATGGAAGGACATTCATAACGATTTCCAAGGGAGGTTATAAATCCATTCAGGTTAAAATCTCCTCCTCGTTAAGCACGCTTCGGTTACAGAATTCCCTCCGCCCTTCAATTTGCATCCGAGAATGCGAGGCCGCGTTCGGACGTGACGTAATGAGTCGTCTCTAACGCGCCAGAGTACGTCGAACCCTTTCCCGAACGATCGAGACGAACATAGATCAACCGCCGGCGAAAGTTAAGTGCCTCTGACAATTTAAACGTATTACGCATGACCTCTTGACTGGAGACCTGCATTTCCAATCTCCCCGTTGATTTACGCACCTTCTGCTGTGTATCCTAAGCAATGATCCCAGGGCCTCTCCAGGCGGCGTTCCGCTAAGAAGGATTGCAGACCGCTCGCGTACTTATTACTGTCATTTGTTTCGTTCCGATGAATTTATTATTGGTTAATCCGCTAGGATCTCATTGGCCAGAGGTTTTCAAGCGGTAGTTCAATGGGTTCGATAGGTCTGGATGTAAATGTCGCTGGGCAATAAATTCCAGGAGCGATTCATCAAGTTTATTTCTTCCGTTGCTAGTCAAAGGTTGCCATGGTAGGGTAGGGAAGGCAGCTCGCTTGTTTTATTTAGCGTTAGCTACTGATTTTTATGTGATAAAGGGTATGAATATAGGAGTTTCTTTGGATGTAAAAAATTCACATTTTATTGTCATTATTTTTTAGTTTTGTATTTCTCTTTTTTCTATTTTTAATCTAATTTAAATTTCTTTATCTCATTTGAGTACATCTCTGAGATCATCCAGCTGTCATAAGGATTATAATTTCGCAAATATCAATGAATACATGATTTGATTATCATCAGATAAACATCTAAATCGGTTACTGTATGTTAATTACGGTATTGGGTTTACGGCGAATTAAATTCAAAGACAGACAATAGCCCCAATAGATCGTGCAAATGCCATCTGTTGGAGTTGGAACAATGTGGAATTTAATGCCCTTTTTTCCCCGCAGAACGAGTCTGGGAGGAGAAAAGGTCACGAGTGAACAAAATCCGTGCTTATCTAATGAATTCATTCGAATGAATGATCTCCCAAGTCCTATAATGCTTTTTGTTATTAATCGAACTTTCGCTCGGGGAATCAACCCATCATGACCTTCTCTTCGGATTGCGAAACGCGCATCTGTTTGAAGAACTCGCTCCGTGGCCAAAGACGGAGACTTTATCAATCATCTTAGGCCCGTCGCTTATTATTATAATCATCCGTTAAGACTGCCCTTCGCCATAGTGTCAGACGGATGCCATATGAATGTTAAAAGAGCTATTGAAATTTTCAGCTAATTCATTCCCCTTCGTTCGGCTATCGCTTAGTTAAGATTCAATTTGAATGGAGTAGACATGATTATGTTTGTTTGTGTCGAAGATTCTTTGTGGTGAGAACTGGATGTGAATTCAACCAGTCGTGCGACACATTTGTTTAAATGAAGCATATTGGTCATGGAGTGTGTTCTAGTTCCTCATGATCTCTATAATTCGCTGAAGCATCCTATTTCGTTGATGCCTTGAAGAATAATTATTTTCAGAGGAGTTTTCTTTGCACAACATCCTTGCGTTACTTTCAAACTCACCTCAAAGTCGACAATGACAAAGTAAATGGTTTTGATTTATCCATAATACTAATAAACATATCTTAATTACTCTGCTTATTATAAATTTTATTATTATTATTATCCATTTTATTACTGTATCTTCCATTTAATTTTCATTTCTGAATTTCAATTTCTGTCGTGTTAAATGGAGTTATTTGAAACACCACCTATGCGTGTAGTTTCAAATCAGATTATTATGCTTTTATGATTATACTTATATATTTATCTTGTGTTTATATTTTAAAAATAATAAATATATATATTTGAGTATCGGAGATTCCTTTGTTTGATAACACCAATAAAGTTAATTAACGATTGCAAGAACGGTACCCTGCGAGACACGGGAAACGTAAACTATTTCGTAGAAAATATTAGTTCAGAAAAGGAAAGATATTTACAGTATACAGTTATTCCTGAAACTTTTTTCTTTTAGAAGCACAGTAAATAAGGAATGTTTATAGTAGTTGCAACTATTTTATAGATCCAAAGTATGCAACGTTCGTTTACTTAAAATCAAAAGAACGGTGGAGGGGAGTTAATATCTTAAGCCTTGAGTTTTGCTGCTCTATTCGCCTTTTTATCTTTTAATCCCACGCTTTGCTCAAGATACATGTTAGCACATTATCATACAAGTGTTTAAATATTCCCCCTGGATTTCAACCCATTCAAATCTCCCCGTCTGCCCAAGAAAGGGGTTAATACTTCACCCGAAGCTTCCTTCGTCCAGACATCTGTATTTTCTCGCACCTTCCGAATCTCGACCTCCCACACTTCTTTTTTCACTCACACACTTTCCCACGCTCACTTCGACATCCATTCTTAAACCGCCTTCACGCCCTTTCCCTCCCTCCGCCTCGATAGCATTCAACCTTTTTGTCTGCCGCTATCGGTGAATGTTTTCCCGTTTTTCATTCGGAGAAGCGGGTGTTTTATAATGTTTCTTTCGAATGCGAGAGTCCGTGCGTGTCTCCAGGTCGTGAATCTCTCATCTCCTCCCTTATCTACCCCTTATAAGCCGTGTTTATTCCTTTCCCCGCTTGTGTTAGTTCCAGGATTTGTCGCCACCGAGAACGGAATATTAATTAATTCCGTTCAACGTATGTTTTCTCCTAAAACACGTATATCGGAGCTATTTTGTTTTTTTTTTTAATGGCAATTTTCACATCGGAAAGACTTTTATAATGATCAGGTGTAAATACGGGTTTGGTTCGGTGCAACAGTTTCTTTTCCTTGACGTAAATGAGTTGTTCTGGTGTGACAAGTAGAACGACCATGAGGATATAAGGTTTTATCATGCTACTGTCCCGATCACGATATCTTTATACTAATAATTTATAATGAATTCCCCGTTATGATTAATTTTAACTGAAAACATAAATTTAATGCAAAAATTTATCTTTTTGTTATATATTACGTTATTATTGATCTCGTTAAAATTCTGAAGCAATTGCAAGTACCAGGTGTCGTTATCCGATATTCCAATCGATTATAACTTCTTGGAAAAGAAGAATTTGAGGATATTTTTCCGCAATTGATACTCACCCTAGATGCATGACGAATTCCTCCCCTTCGAAATTTAATTTACATTACTCTTGTTCAAACATTTTATCAGTTTGCTCAAGTTCAGTTGAATTTAAATTCTTTTAGTGTATATCAATTGTTGTCAGCAATATTTTCATTAATTCCCTCACAATTATACTTAACGGAAAATAGCTCATAAAAAGGAAGTTTTTCAGTCCATAAAAATAGTAGTATTTTTTAATTTTTCCGACAGAAGAAGTCATTTGGCCCTTTTCAATATGTTTCTTTCTTTCGGGATAACTATTAATTCTCCCTTGTCTCAAATATAGCAATGGTTAGTTATTTTGAAAATTTTTAAGTATACATTTTGAAAACTTTTTCCCGTTCAAGACTTGTGAACGAGCTCCACAAATACAAGATGACATTCGAGTATATTTCCAACCATCTCGACTCATTGCGAATTATTTATGAAGATTGAAACCGCTGTAGTGACCAAAAGACACACTCGTACAGGATACGGTGACAAATTGCGAAATTCGCGTGGAACGGGAAAATTTCGCATGCGCGGTGAAAAATTGGCGGAAAAAAGGAACCTCTGGATTTTAGCGCACGTCTCCGAACAAAGATAGACGACGAGAAAGTTTTTTTTTCCTCCAGAATCTTTTCCTCGCGATGCATCGGCCCTCATGTTTAACAATGCCTCCCCCACTCTCTCTGGAGGGCATTATTCAATCTCCCCCTCTTAAGTGAAAGTTAAACTAGGCGCGTTTCCCCCCACCCCCATCCTGCATCTCTCAGCGAACACGTATTGGCAATTCTTTTCGAAATACGCTGGACTAGAATCGAATAAAAAATACAAAACGGTCTCCGGTGGGGAAAATTGGATTCTCAGAGGGATTTTTATCTTCGAATTTAATTCAATTATAAAAAGTAAATTGAGAATTGGAAGAACCAGTGAATGACGAAAATTCGTAGAAAATGTCGAAAGTAATCAAATATCTGCAACAGTTATATTCATGTCTAATCCAGGCAACAATATTTGTTTTTTTTTTCAGTACTGAACACAAGTGTATAGTTCCTGAAATGTAGAAAATTTTGTTTGCATTCAAAGTTTGTTTTAATTTATTATTATTCGCTCGTTCATGTTTGAAAGTTTATAAATTTGGCGAATCGTTCCATAGAAATATCGTTGCCATAGAAACCTCTAGTACTGTTAAAGCTTTTACAAAGCTTAAATATGTCTTTATGACCGAAATATCGTAATGTGCAATAGCGAACAATTACTTAAATATTTAAGATGGTCTTAGGTATATATTTAGCGTGTTTCATTTGAGATATAGTACAATAATTTTAATATTCTAGTTCTAGTTATTTACCACTTTTATAAGGGTTTAAAAAGATGAATTTGATGGTGATGGAAGATCTTTGACACAAAAGGATCTATATATACAAATGGATACATTCAGCATCTCATCTAGTATTCAGCATCCGGACATGTACTCGCAATTCCTTTGTACGTTTCTCTTATGCGAATTTCCCTTATCCCGCCCTTCAACACTTTCTCTCCACAAGGCCCATCCGCACGTAACTGGATGGCGCCATATGGAAAATATTGTTTCGGAGGAAAGCGTTTGGTTTATTTTCTCGCGTCCGTCGAATCGGAATACGGGATGTGATGGGAAGAACGACGTCGTATTTTATAAGAGAATGTATGCGAAATATTTCTCGATTCCGTCCACCATCCAAACGCCACTGCCGTTTGGTTTAGCGGTGCTCGAAACTCCATGGGAATGTAGAAAGGCTTTGCGTGTGTTCGTCTCGAATAAAGGAGGGACTTTCTTAGCTTTATTTTCGGCATTTGTATTTGTATAGTTTATGATAAAGAAGGACCTAGGAGAATTCTTGAAAGTTATTTAACTATCTTATTATTTATTTAATGATTATATTAATGTAAAGTTCCTCAAAGTCTATGTGAAAAAAGCAATTGTGTACTACAAAATGGTGCGGTATAATTCTTGTGTGTTATTTTTACGAAAAGTAAGGAAAGTTCACTCAAATACTTAATACATGTAAAACGTGATGATGATAGAGATTTTTGCTTTAGTATTCATATTGTTATATGACGATCTTTAGATGATATCTTAAACCATTGAAACGATAAAATATTGAAATATAACTATTATGTACGTGTAATTATTAATTTATTCAGCATTAATCTCAATTAATTCTTCTTTTAGCAATTAGTCCTTTCAGTTGTATCATAACTGATAAATACGCAGATTACGTAACATTGAATCGTTAAATTTTATAAAATATTTGAATAAATATATATTGTACTTGTCTAGTAATAGCAATAAAGATCCTTAAGAATATATCAAAATTTTATACGTAAACCAATATTCAATGTTTATATATAATGCTGAGAACACTGATTTAGTTTCTTTGCTCGATGAATCCAGTGTATTAATTTCATCGTATTGTATATATGATATTTTCATAATAAATCGATCTAAAATATATATGTGTTAAGTACGCGTCGAGTGGGTATTAAGTCACAGCTCTAAGAATATAGAATCCTATTCTCTGACAACAGACATACCAAAGACCCAAAGCATTGATATCTACTGTTGCTCGTCTGCGAGAGATAAGAACCGAGCATTTCCTTTTCCGTTCGGTTACCAATAACTCTTAAAGATTAGAGATCGTTTATACACCGAATATAATATAACGTACTTTATTGTGAAGCTATAAAAAGATCGCTTCCTTGTCATACACCATCGCCACGGAGATATCCCCTTTGATTTCCGATATCGCCATGGAAACACCTTGCTTTTCTATCACGTCCTCAAAGCCGCGTAACACGAGATAGCGCCATCGTCTGGCGCATTTCCGATTTTTATTACAGCCACCGCGATGTTTCTCATAAAGAACGATTCGGCTCGCGGAGTGAATATCACGCGTGACTTTTATGGTTTGGCTTCTCTCTCTATACCTTCGAAGGCGCCGTATACGTTTTCAACTGTTTTAAAGTATACGTACGTGCAGCCATAAATACCGGACAAGTTGTTTCAAATAAAAGGTGGCATTTGTCATTCGAAGGCCGTACATCAAAACAACGGCCGCATCGGAGCGTTATTTGTTGTTGCGAAGCGACCAGTGTCGGAAACGGTGTCCATGGAGGAATATTTCACCGTCCGCCCAGCTTAAGTTGCCCGTAAATTTTTGCGTTAGAAATGTTGTTTCTGCGGCAGTTTTTGGTTTGTACGTGGAGGTAAGAGATTAAATGTATTCCGTGTGTATAAAGCATGGACGCCAAGTGAGAAAAAATGCTGGAGGAATGGCGTTTATATGAGTTTCTAGGTTGACATTTGGGCCAAGAATTCTTCATATGATTCTGCAAGCTGATGTGAATTTAAATATCAGTAATTAATTCGCTTATTAGCTGTTTGATTATTTTTTCATAGTTTTAATATGATAATGTAGGTATTATTAGGTAAAAAATGATTAATTATGGTTCTTAGTATAGAAAAGACATACACAATTAGAAAGTTTTTAGAGACATTTACATTTTCATGTTCCTTCTATTGAGAATAGTATGCTGTTAATTAATTATGCTCAATATAGAATCTTTTTCTCTCAATTTAATTTTAAATCCCTCGTTTCTCTTTAGAAATGTTTGAATAATAATTTTCTATTAATACAGCGAATTAATTAAAGGAATTGAAAATCTTCGAATAAGAGCGTTTCTTACCAAGTTCGGTTGAGAAAAATCGTAGAGCAAAACTATGCATCTGTATGTGTGACTAACGCTTGTGAGATTCAAGGTTTAGGAAAAACCTTTTTTGCGTCGTTTCGTCAAAAGTGAAAGGGTATAACGGGACCCGAGGCAGATTCGATCATAAACCGTTCCTATAAGGAGAAAGAAAGCTGTGCTCCGCACGTGAGTTATTTACGTATTTCCTGAAAAGGAATCGACGCTAATGAATTTGAATATCTTTGGGGAAAATTGATTTATGCATATAAGTTTCTCTTCTATCGCCATTCTATTGTATCTCGTTTGCGTTCTATACTTAAAGAGTTTAAGAGAGACTTGGGTTTGTATCATAGGAGATATTTTTCGTTTTTTCATAATTGTTTTGAGTGCCATATGCAAGTTTTTTATGTTTAGTCTTTTTAATCAACTGTTGGATTTTGAAAAAATTGCGATTGGTTTGTTATTATTTATATAAACTATCGATATCAATATGCTGTAAGCCTGGTGGCAATGTCATCGTTTCTGCATGTAAATGCATTTCTCAGTAATAGAAAAATCAATGACCTCAGAAATCTATATGAAGGTCACTGAAGTATACGTATAAAAATATTTTACTAATATTTCATCTTGAAATGTTTAGCATGATTTGGTAAGGACTTTAAGAGTGATCCACGCAGCTTATTCCATACCATGATGCATTTACTGAGGAACGAATACTTCGTTATATCCGCGCTTAATCGCCTGGTCGTAATTTTAAAATCGTGAATATCTTTCCCTTTGAATTCATATTTCGGGATTGATTTTATAAATCCCGTTTTCCATTAATAACAGTAGTAATATTATATGCACAAGCAATGATTTTTACTTAGCTAGTGTATGAAAATAAGCATAAGAAACAGCTGATATGAGTGTGGTTGAAGTAACAGATAAACCATCCTCTACGTAGGACATTGGTAGCGTATGGAGGACACGTACGAAAATAGATATTTCCGGCATCAAGCGATGCCATCATCAACTCCCTAGTGCCGGAAAATCGGGACGCGCCAAAAAGAGATATCGTCCCGTATCTCAAGCTATACCACCAATCAAATAAATACTATACGTTCCGGGAGAGAGCTTGTATCTCTCCAATAACCTCCAGAAACTCGGATAAATGGGCCATCCTCGAGTATATCTCAAGAGCGTGGTGTAAAATAAATAAAAAGTCTGCAGAATTCGACGGCGCAGTTCCAAGTGGTTATGGGATATCCCAGCGGCCTTGACTTCCATCCATGTGGCATCTTCGCGGGGGAGGCAATGGAAAATCAATCCTCCAGAGATCGATGGTTCCCTCTCATCCTTTTATTTCGCCAAAAAAATATCGGTTTATCTTGTGCATCATCTATAGAAAGGAAGGGAAGCGCTGGTCCCGCGCCATCTATCGAAGGGAAAGGAAGCTGTATGTTTTTTTGTTTTCCACGGAGTTGTTAGGGGAGAGCGGGCATGGCAACGGAATGCATCTTTCCAGCCATTCCATTCTTGCGCGGTCTCATTGTATTCTAGCATCTAGGATTCGATAATTTCTGCCTTCGTGCATGACAATGGCTGCTTTCTTCTCCCCGTACTCTTGCCGTCGTTTGCATCCTGCGGAAAATGACGTAATTCTCCCTTTTTATTCGCATGCAACCCGCCTACTCGGAAAATGGACGTTATGTAAAATAATTGGATGAAATACAATGCCCGTGATCCAGCAGCAATGCGGTTTGTTCTTATTTTTAGTTTTCAGTGTGTTTATTCTGTTAAATTAAGTCTATTAATTCGGTGGAAACGAAGTTTTATTTTTACGCAAGAGTAGTTCACCGTCGAATTACTGTTACCTTGAACATTGTATTCTTCTTATATGTAAGATGTAATGACAAACTTTGACGGGATGATTTCTACAAAATCTGTTATCTACCGAATTATCTGTTCCATTTGTCGTACTAATCTAATATAAGGAAAGGAATTAGCCTCTTATACAATGCATGTATAAGCAAATGATTCTTCAAGCGACTGAATTACAAATAAATATGTTTAATTATTTGAAAAGAGGATTCACATATGAACGAAAATAAAACCAGTTTCTTGAAGTTCAAGCAGTATTGGCTAGTAATAATTAAATTATTTTTCTGACGAATATTATTTTAAGGAGAATGTGTATAATTTTATGATTGTTTTACCTAGTGGTTATGGAGTAATATTTGTTTGCATTGAGTTCCATTACCTTTTCAAATTTTAATTTTTAAATTTTCTTCTTTTCTAGGTGAGTTGAACTCAGGAATCTGAGAACTGAACCTGGTCTTGGCAAGTACAGTATAATTATAATCATTAGTGTTATTTGCTGAATTGGATCTCTATCTCTCCTATTATCTTAAATTAATGCGAACTTAATATTAAGTAAAACGTATCCTGAAATCGATCGGGCTTAATTTTCTGCTTAATTAAGAAGCACAGACCTTCAAGATTTGACTCTTCATACATTTAGAGCCCTTTCTGTTGTATAGAGTCAATTTTTTCGCAATAAACCCTTCAAAAAGTGGATCTTAAGGTACCATATCCTATCTTAACGTCAAGAGCAGGTAACCCTAATATTTTCCTTTAGTTCCCCCTCTAAAGTCCGCATTCGGAGCGGTTATACGATGGTTAGAGACATAAACCCACAACAATGCTTTTCCCCCTACGGTTTCCAACGCGACGAGCGTATAAGAATGCGCCAGAGATACTTCGGTTGGGGGCGAAGATATGTTTATGCCCCTCGTAAAACGGAATTTGGAAACATGACCGCGCTAACCTATTGTCACAACTCACTTCACGAGCGCTCTTCCAATTCCTTACTTTATTTCCCTCTGGAAAGTCGGGAAATATCGCCGGATTTGTTCAACCGTTTGTTTTCACTGTGGTCATAGTTGATATAGTGAGACGGGTGTCTTTGGAAGTCCTGAGGAATGTAGCTTCCGATACGGGATGGAGTATTTCCTTTCCAAGCCATTTATGTTCGTGGAATGTCAAAGTACAAGTTGGCGATTAGAATTTTATTTATCGTGTTTCTAAATATGAGTGTATGTTTAAAGTTCTCGTGCGTTTATATTTACATAAAATTGTAAATAGTTATTTGATTGGAAACTTTAATAACGAGCTATTACTATCGATAATAAAGGTATATTTTATTTTCTATTTTGATTTAATTTAATTCGATAAATATTTAAGTTAGTTTTACAATTATTAAGAAGGTAAATAAGAATGAACTAATGCTCTTTATAAGTAGCGGATTTTGAATCAAAAATCTCTCAGCAATCATGCAACAATTAATGGGAGGTCTTACAGATCAATTGCAAAGTTATATTTCCTTTCGAAAAATTAGAATATACACCTTCTAGTAATCTAAATAAAATATGATGATTTTTAAAAATTGAAACGTTTGCAAAAGTATGGTGACTACGTTGTCTAAATATTATCTTCACTTAAAATGATTACGAATTTTAAAAAAAGTAATTAAATTCTTCGTAAATTACAGGGCAATGTAGACTTCTTCTTTTTTCTATTCTATTTCTTAATTAGATATACAATGTGATTCTTGACTTTCTTTAACACTATCACCATTAAAGTGATCTGTGCGTCAAACACTCAGCAAGCTTCTTCATCGATAATACGAAGCCATATTTCTGAGGGCATAACCCATCTTGTCATCAATTTTCTCTTTTTTCTTGGCACCTCTAAGGCAAAGGATTTTTCTCGGACGGTTGTCTTTCTTCCTTGAAGCTTATAGGAGAGGGCTCTAGTTTGGGATCCCTATTTTTTTACAGGATTAGGTGCTTGGGATGGTGTCAGACGGGAAAGAATGTGGGTGGGCCACTTCCAGAAGAATTTTAAAAGGCCATCCTTCAAATATCACCTTCTCATTTTCCAGGGTCCCTGTTTGATTTGAGGCCCCGCGCGGGACTGAAAATTAGGGCCACTTTGCGTAACGTATATTGGAGATTTAGTTCCAATCTCTTCGATAAATATTCCACCGATCGAAGGTGTTATTGACGATATTCAGAATGGCAAATGCGGGTTTTTGGATATTAATATGCATTCTGGATTCATAATAGAACCGTTATATATCCCTTTATATTTGTTAAACTAAATTCATTACTGCTTTTAAAGTAAAAATACATTGACTCCAACTTCATAATTACGTGAAATGATAAATTCTGATCGGTAAAGCGATGTAGAGCTTGAGATTCATTTTTGTTTATGTGCGGCTCCTACGTTGTGAAATTGATATTACTATGGTAACAGCTTTGATCCTGAACGTTGACTTTCGGAAATAGCTACGTGACGTATTTTTATAATTCTATATATTGAAGCGGTATGCAAAATCTTAACGTAGACGTCATACTACTTTACGGTATCTCGTTCCTTTATATTTATTAGCATATTTTTCATTTATCGATGCTTTTCTCAAACGATTCATAATGTTTGTTTTCCTCTAGAACAATTAATTGTTTTCGAGCTCCCATTCGAAAAATCTAAGATATCTTAAAAAAATACTCGCCTTGGTGGAACATTCTGTGACTCGAGAAATAAAAAGGGTATCGGAAAATTCATCTCATTGATGACGTTGAAGTTTTTCCGCATCGTCTTCTTCCCGAGAAAGAGAAACATTGGACGAAAAATCCGATCGGATAACCATTCAAATCGCAATCCACGTCTTAACGGATGAAGTTACATCCCTTCTAGTTTGAAAACTCCTCTCCCCTTTCGAAACCTATTAGTCTTTCTCCTCAACAATGAAGGCTTAACGCGAATCACTACGGAGATCGTTATTGGGGAAATCTCTGGAATCCTCATTCGAGAAAAATGACTTCGATGAATCGAATTCCGATATCGATATGTATCGATACTGCTCGATATATGAATTCTATATCGATATATATCGATAGCTAAAGTTCTATCGAAATTCGATTCCGATATGTATCTTCAATCGACCTGTCGCGTCGATGTATCGATATCCACTTATCGACTGAGCGTAATGGCCTTTGATGAGGCTTTGTGGAGAAGACGATGCCTTCCGAGCTAAGAAGTTGGCGATGTTCAGTTTGGTCATTGAGGCGTATTAGCGAGAAGGGAACCTCTGTAAGCGTGAGTGGGCTCGATTAAGGCAACGAGGTCGGCGTTGGGGCATCTCCACTTATCTCCGAACGGTTAACTTGGAGCATTGCCGCGGAAAGGGTTTCACCGAGGTGATAGGTTGCAAAGAAGGCGTTTTAAGAAGAGGATACCGAAGGAGGAGAGTAGTTTTTTCTGTCCCTTAGAGAGATGCCTCAGAATAAGGATCGACTTTGGCGAGGAAAGAAGAAAGATATGCGATGGAACTGTAGATCGTCATATATTTATAACTCAGAAGCATGAAGTAAATATTTTAACGTATCCCGAATGATTATACTTGAATAGTAAAAATATTATTAGAAATTAGATTTTAATTCTTTATTCGAGGTAAAGGTAAAAAATATTATTATGTAGTTAGTAATACAGTAATATTCGCTGATGATATTAGATTGTAATGATAATGTATTAGTAAATATCTATAGTATTATAAATTATCTTTCGTGCATCGTTCACGTTAAGCATTATTGAATAGGTATAGGTGTCGATAAAAATTATTTATGAATTAGCTTAAAGATATGCCTCCAAAATGAGATGATATAGGAGCGATTCATTTCATATATTTCTCCGTGAATAAGTTATTAAAAATTTTTGTAACAAGTAGTATGCGGTGTATTCACACTGTAAATTTTAATTTAAATGAACAAACTCATACAATTCTATATCACCATAGTTACACTATACGTTAATAGATAAGCCTGTTCTTAATATTGGTATTAAATCGCTTTAATTGATGAGGAATCTTGTAGAATATCTCTATTTTTTACTTTTATTTATTTTTGATTGAGAAAAGGCATTTGTTCAGTAATATTTTTTGATTAATTTAAAAAAAACTTGCTGTTAAAGGTTGTGCATTTTTCTGTTTCGCTTGTCCTAACTGAAGGAATTTTTCTTTCAAACTTTTTCCGCAACGGTCGCAAAAATACGTGGGAATCAGCACAGCCAAGGATTCACTTAAACGAGAGATACAAAGCATTCTGCGAAATGAATCATTTCCTCGAAAGAAAGAGCGCACCAATCCCTCATTTTCCCTTTCTAGAAGGTGTGCCAGTGTCAAAGGTGCCGGCGGAGGTCAAAAGACCCCTTAGGGTCTGTGGGCCATAAGGAAACCGTCCCTTGCATCGATTCGTTTGTTTTCTCTTTTTTTCCGCGTTAAATTTTTCACTTTTTTTCGCAGAGAATAGCTAACGACCCAATGCGCTTACCTCGATTCTTTTTTTTTCTTAATTTTTTCTCTCCCTCACGGCGCTGTAGAGTTTCTTCGATCTTTTGTTTCGCTCTCTCGAGCATGACGGAAGTCTTCCCCGAAGTAAGCAGGGCGTCGACTTAAAGATCCTCATTATTTCGAAGGGATGAAGTGTTTAACCGATTTTACCGATGTTTTTTGTTCTTAAAGCTTGAGTTTTTTTGCGTGTTGCCGTAAAGGACTTTCCCACGAAGTTTTTCTTTTCTAGAGGTTTTTACGATGTGGGTGTCTCTTTGTATGTTTCTTACCTGTATTATTCTCACCGTAATATTGTTATGGATATGTTTTGATGAAACTACAAAGCGGTGTTTATGTTTGTTCTGAAAGAATTTGATGCTGCGGCGTGGTGGAATGTTTAGTTCAAAGGTTGTTCATCTTCATCGCAGTTCAGATTGAATGCCACAGAGTGTTTCACTCGAGAATAAATTGTATACATTTCAACTATTAGTTGTTTATTGTTCGTATTAGTTACGTAACTTCCCATTCTTAATCCAGGTCATTCGGTGAGGTAAAGAAGAAACATATCGGAGTGTTTTAAACATATTCAGAGGATAATGAACGCATCGAATTCTCACAGTTGCATCCAATTCATTTCTAGCAGTGCCCTTTTTTCAACCTCCATCCTTTTGACCACCGATCTGAGGGACTACCATCTTAAACCGTCCACTTATCACCTTTCCCCCGCAAATTGGACCCGAAATTAGTCGCTTAATCCTTGTCCATCATTCTCGCCTCTCTGGAATTCCTTCGAAGGCATCACCAGAAGGTGCCGTAGAAGACACCTCGAAGGCCTTCCCACATCCGTGTTGATAAAGAACAGCGTAACGAGTTCGAGTAAGAGCACGCGTGCTCTCAAGAATTATGGAAGCATTTTTTCAGTAGTTTTGTTCCTCGGTGTGTTCTTTGCTCACAAATCGTGCGAGAGATGAAGGTGAGGGTCGGAAGGGGAGGGTCGGAAGGGGAGGGTCCGAAGGTGGGCCCATCGCCTCTGGCGTCACCGTCTGTGTTTGCCGGTGTCTGCCCAGAATGGGTTTTTTGAATGAACCCACACCTCCCTCCCCCAATACCTTCAGAATCCCCTCTCTTTCTTACCCAACCTTATCTTTCTCTTATCTGCCGATCTCTCCTTCCACCAAGGTCTGCTTCTCCGTTCTTCATCCTGCCTTCCCCGAAGCCTCCCACGCGCGAGTGTTATTGCTGTGTATTGTCGAGGTGTTCTTATACAGGTGGAGGCTAATAATACGTCTACAGCTTAAGATATTGTTGGCCGTACATTGTTGCTGAAGACAACTTAGAGATTCGTCGATTTACGTGGTTACTCGTGATTTATTTGTTGTTGCTGAGGTTGTATTATCATTGTTTTCTACATTGTTGTTGTATTGTTGGATATGTTTCTATTTTTTAAACTTCTCATTATTGAGGAATAAATAAGTTTTACCATTCTTAGATTTATTTGCTGGTGGTGATGTTTGAATCAGTTGCCTCCGTTTAAGTTGTAACAGAATCAGTATGTATCTTTTATTGTTTTTGTCCAAAAACCTATAGCATCTTCACAATATCTCAAACAGAGTAAAATTAAACTCAATAAAACTATTTTCTAGATTTTATCTGTTTGGTTATGTTTTTTATAAACAATTGTTAGTGCATAGTAATAAGTTGAAGCATGAGTAAGAAAATACTATATTCAAATTTTACTGCGCACAATTTCTTTTCGATTTGTTAAGTTATCCTTATGCAGATTTTGATTTTATCGTGAAACACCAATCATATTCATCCATCATCTGCGGACAAAAGGTCTTCGTGTTGATTCTAAAGTTTCTTCACACAAGTACCTTATAGTTCCTATGAATCATGACATCATTCTTAGTCTATTGTACTTTTGGTAATAATTTTACACGAAACCATGTACGTACATTCCTTGTCAGCCTAGCCTTTCTCGACTCTAAATAACGATCTTACAGAATTTATACCTCTAAAATTTATGAATAGTGTTGGTTTCTGAAAGTTTACCAGACCATTCCACCACTACAGAAGCTTCGCGAAGACGTCAGTTGCATCGCTTTTAATTCAACCGACCGTATGCCGGGGATTGTCAATGCTTTACATAGATCGGCCATGTTTTAAGTACATCGTTTATAAACGTCGCTATATCGCTACTCCCTATTTTTCTCATTTTATTCCTGCATCGTAGTCGGGGTGCCTAACCTCCAGATATGATCGATGGAGCTTCCATTAAAACTGTCCCGCAAAGAAGATTAATATCCACGAGATGAAGAACTTGTCGACGACGTTTTATCGGCCTTCGCTACCAGTCTCTTGTCCTTAAACATGTAATGCATTTGCATAACACGGTTCGCAAAATGTTCCAATGGGAATATTAATTATGGAAGGTCATTTCTGCGCCCTAGAAAAGCGCTCTACACGGAGATGAAAAGTTTTTTGCTGTTGATTTACACGCCGAGGGTCAATGCTATCTTCACTCAAAGTTTGCGAACCAGAGTTTCGTTTCCATGTTTGTTTTTATAATCGTTACTCTTTCCACATTTGCCTCCCTTACTTATATTTGCGTATATTTTAATTAAAAGTTTGCGTTTGATAACTTTTCAGGCAGTGTAAATATTTTGCCAAAATGTTTCTGCAGTTTAGTCTAGATTTCAGTCCTTTCCTAATTTTTTTCAAAATAGATGCCTAATTTATACAACCCCGTAATTTAATGCCTTTAATTTGCCGAATAACCTGTATCTAAGATCTTATCCCGAAGGTAATAAAGTCTTCCCTAAGATCTCTAGAGTTACTAATTGTTTTCTCAAGTTAGATCTTCAAGATAAAAACCTACAGAATCTGCTAATTGTATTATCATTCAGGACATCGTATTGACCCATCCTTTTATTAGGACACATGGGACGCGGAAGTCAAATCAACCGATGCTTTAAAGTTATACGAGGCAGTATTTCAGGCCTATCGATTTCCCAAGGAAGGATTGTATCCATTATTATCAGACCTCCTCAGTTGGCGATATAGATCTATCTAACCGATCGGTCCTATTTGACCGTGCTTCCCCTTCCCTCCACCAGGAGGCATCCCCTTCGTCAGACGGTCGAAGACAGCTCTTAAAAGATGAGAGTGGATCCTTATCTCATGTCGTTCTACTTTTACATTCTAATACTTGTGGTTTTTTCTAAAGTTCTCTCTCTTATCGAGAAGATCTCATACAAGGCGAATGTGGTCTCTCTCTTTTATTTCTGCGAAAAGGCGCCGATTCGTACCGGAATCTTTTCCACTCTCCAGAGATGCTTGAATTCCTAAGCTTTTTGCGGATTCCTCGCTGATATATTTCTCTCGATGTAGTTTCTTGAGTTGAGATATTGGTCCTTCATATACGTTCCAGATTTAGACGTGGGAATACTTTCGTGAGGTTGTTGTTAGGTGCTCCTTTCCTGCAGCCTTAACAACAATAATATTTCACATCTCCTTCAGTGGCTCTAATGCCCAAAAAATATCTTCCTTCTTTCGTCGATTGTTATTGATTCCTGTTTAGATAGATATCTTCTGTGGTTGTATGTTGTACGGAGCTATGTGTATCCTCTTTATTCCTCGTCTGCCCCTATTACCTAATTTATTTTCTTTGGAAAAGATCCTTCGCATCATTTGATGCATTACTTGATTTGATAGAGAGGTACCGCAAGGTAGGGTCTTAGGGCCTACATTGTTTAGTTTATATTATAGTTAAACTATAATGTCGATGAATGTATGTTGCACTCAGTTATAATGTATTATGTTAATAATTCATATTTCTATCGCTATTTTCTATATTTTTCTTTTGTACCTTTGAATATGAACTTTCGTTTTGGATAACGCCAAATATACGCTTCACTCCTCCTCACATTACGTATGAATGATATGGTTCATTCATACTTCATCTAAATATGTAAGTTATTCTCTGTAACAATATTTCTCTTTTATCTTATTGTTTTCAATCAGCTTCATTATGCAATTTGATCCATCCCTGTTTATCCAAACCTACTCATTTCCAACAATTGGAACAATGGTCAAAGAATATCAATTTACTATTTTCTGTTCCCATCGTGTGAAATTTATTCCTATTAAAATTCGCATAATATCATTCAAAATAATCTCTCTCACTTTTTCATTAAAGATTCCCTTACAATCGCATTTGAGGTAAATAGTATGGCACGTTTCGTTCATTTACGTGCATAAATTCCACTAATTTTTAACGAACAGTACATCAAAATGACTTTAAAAGCGATTCCTTTTTTATGCTTCAATATGAAACCCGATTCCAGAAACATCGCATGGATTTATTTTGTCCCTCAGTCATCCATGAAGCATTCGATTCGAATAAAAACGATGTCGAACCTTGGTTTCATCGGTGCAGCTTTCGATTTTTACAAAGCGAGAAATATCCGTTCCACATTAAAGGGATATCGTCAATTCATCTGTCGACATTTTAATCCTGCGTAAGCACGCAATATTTTTTTTTGAGATTATTTCGATTGTATGCAGGTCCCACTCCAACTTGTCGGCGCCTACCGAAATTAATTGAATGGATCTTTTAAGCGAGCGCTTAGCCTGTGATAGCTTACCCACTTCTGAGTTTCAGCTGCGGTAGAATGCGTTGACAGAAGGATGACGATGTGTGACGGGGATAAGGGATTTCTCGAGGTTGCCTTTGTAATGTGCTATAGTGGATATTTGATGGAAGTCAGTTGTCCCCTCGCGTTTTTCGTATACCCTTTGTCCAATTTGTTTTCGGAACCCCGTCAAGCACTGTTACGCTATTTTCGGAATTGATCGTCATTTATCTTGACAAAATCGTACATAATACGAGAAATATATTTTATTCTCGTTTAGTGAAACGATGACAATTATATGCTGAATCTAATATAATAAAATATTATGATGATAAAATTACAGTGCATCACTCTAAGCATAGGCGTATAAAATATGGATTTAACGAATCATTACGCATGGATATTAAAATAATAGTGGCAATTTTCTGGTTATGTATGCAGTCTATTATGAACTTTTACGAAAAAATTCGAGATTCTTTGAATACCTAATTTTAAGGTTAGAAATCTGAATTCAATAAGGTTTCGGGAATTAAATTCCGCATTCTTAAGTCGTATTTTCATTCCCATCACTTCCCCCAATCTAATCAAGGAAAGTTTAGGCTGAAATCGATATCACTTCAATATAATAATATAATATGAATGTGGAAGTATACGATAGGAAAAACAGGGAATGTTCAATAAAAGAGGGGAAGGAAAGGAAATCATTAAGTAAAACGGAATAATGGATTCAATGGAGGGGGAATTCAATCGTACCGTTTCCGATCACTCGTAGGAAATTGTCTTTTCTGGAATCTTCAGATTGGCTTGAAATAATCCTTTCGCGAAAGATGAGTGATCTCATTCGAGAAAGTAGGATCGTTTAATTTCCCTTCTCTTTCCATGAAATCGGTCCAATAGGAATGTCAAAGATTGATTCTCCACACGAGGAAACGAGTGCTTATATAGATACGTCTTTCTTTCGTATTCTATATTACTCTTTCTCTCTCTCAATATATATGTGTGCTCATATCGAGATGTACTCAGTCATTCTCCAAATTAAGCTCTTCTTTGACATTTTAACGAGAAGGATTTTAATTAGTGTAATGTGATGAATTGGAACAGTTTTAGATTCTCACTATCTCCATCTTGTGATTTTAGGGTCCTATTTCTTTGTCCGTTTGCGTAGGAAATTATTAACATATACGTTAATGGATCACTAAGTCTATGGCTTAAGAGAAGGGTTTTAATTATACTTTGGCATGAATTTCAGCCTATAATTTTCTTTGGATGTATTTCAAATTTTATTTTATCCTTTTCGTTATTATTATTATTATGAAGAGGTGGAGTTATTATTTCAATTAAGTTTCGGACAATGAAAAACTTCTGTACCGGAACTATGAAACATATATTATATGTTTATGTGTGCTATCAACCAGGTAGCTTCTTTTCCTGTTATGAAGGAAAATATTTTTTCTTCTCTAAGGCAAGTGTTAAATAAATTTATTGTAGGTTAATGAATTTTTTATCTGCATTTCAATTAAGATGTTATCTTTATGACTTATCCAGGATGTCTTATTTACATACATTTTATCATGAATTCTACGGGAATTATGTAATTGGAATCTTTCAAATACATCAAAAGTTTGTGTTGTACAATATCGCATTAATAAATTAAAACACGATATAAGCAGTAAAATGAATCAATTTACGACTTTTTAAGTTCTGCTACTGATAACATCAGCTCCGTCGTAAAATCAAGTTAGATATTCTCTCGAAAAGTTCTAAAGGAAGAATCAAAGTTGCCTAAAAACCTTTCCTGTCGTAATGGCGTAGGATTGTTCTCGCTATTTCATCTCTTTTTTTCTGCTGCTTTCACTTTAGGCTATTGATAGCTTTAATTTTATCGAATACATTTTATAGAATACGCACGCAAGTTGTATTTTACGAGCGCGGTCGTAAATTATCTCATTTCGGGATTTCCTTTGACAAGCCGATGGAACTGTCTTGTTTTTGTATTCTTTATGGTCTATCAGCTCCCGCATTAAATATCTTTCGGAATCCTTTGTCCAATTCTCTTGTGTCATTTCACGCCGAATAAAACTTGGATCAGTTTATTGCGTTTGAAATTTAAAAGGCTGCCCTTTGATGATATTAGATAATTATGGATGGCCTAGAATAAACTCGTTTAGTAATTAAGGCTTAATTCAGTAGATTGGCGGTTAAGTTTCTTACTAATCAGGAAAAATCAACCAATGCGTCGGACCAAATCAACCATGAATGCCGAAGAACTTTATTTCGTTTCATTTTAATAGAGCAAAAGCTTTGCGCGAAATAATTAAAAGCGGATATAAATTTGCTTTTATACGCTGAAATGTGTGCAAACGGCACTATTAGGATTAGTAACCAATATTTTAACGATAAATTAATGTCAGCAATAAATGTCTGCTTCGACATATCGTATTATATTTTTATTATGTATACATTTGTCATGCTGAAGTTAGTTCTATATGCTCAGCCCTATGAATGAGTCTAATCAATCTCAAAAATATAGAAAAATGTACAGAATATAAACGGTAGAATTTTTAAATCACTTTGAAATATTATTCATGAAGTTCTCATTCATGAAGTCACTCATACTGAAGGAGCGGTGCTTATATTTCATAATATTAAATATTCATACTTTCAGTAAAGCATAGTTATTGTATTCGATATCGTGATTGTCAATAAATCACCTCTATTTGTAATTTATTTTGGATATGGTTGTTATTTTATAGTAGTATGCTTTTTGTTTGTTCCATATTTTACCAAAATGCCTGTGAACGATTGCTTCGTTTCAGCCATCAATTCTCTTTGACACGTGTTACCCGATGATTGTATGCATCTCGAATGATTTATTTTTTCCAATATGACGTAGGCCATTCAGGGTGTTGCGGGATAAAAAAAAATACGCTACCACATGACGCATTGGTGAACACCAGTTATGAATTCGCGACACCACCCATCTGTCAACGAAAGGTCCTCCTTGGATTATGGATTTTCTCTACAGATGAAGTATTTTACGGCTGCTATCCTAATGTTTGTTTTAAACTGTTGTTGATAGAAGTTTGGATTTTATTTTATGTCTCGACAGCTTCCGGTGTTATCTATTCTCTTTATGTTGGTTTTGAAATCTTTTCGGACTAGGAGCAAATAGAATTGTGTCCTAATGTCTTCGTTTAGACGGGTTTGTTTTTCTAATCTGATTCGTCTTCAAACGCCATCCAGTTCCGATAAATTAGTTTTCCAGATTAGTATATGTACCTAGGAACTGATTTTCTATTATTGACCGAATACTGCTTTTAAGTCGTTCTAGGTTAGTTTTTGTTGGTAAATACTTTTTAGGCTCTTTATTTATTAATGATAGAAATGATCTTTCAGTAGTCAAACCAATATAGATGCTGCATTCAGCTGATGTTAAAGCTATTTTATGAACACATTTTTTTGTTTAAAAGAAAATAGATAAAATTATTTCGAACCATTACCGAAGAGCTAAAATGATTTTACTGTAACGTACCTACTAGGAATGACTTGTAAGTATACATTTATATTATTACGAGAAAACGTCGGAAAACTATTTTATTTTATCTTTGAATATTAAAATCACACAATTCCAGACATGAAAGATTTCCAAACGTTTTTTATTGCTAAAAAGGGATATAACTTGTATCCATGGAAACTAAGAGCTCTTGAATTTCGCTCACAATAATTGATCACAGAGGCGCAACCAATTTTCACAATAGGGGAATTCCCAGTTATTAATTCTCGAGTGGAAACTTTGGATCCTGCAATTATACGGATTCTCTGAAACGTAAAAACGCGGTTATTTATGATTCCATCTTCGGTTGGTCCATTCTTACGAGTCTTGGAATTCCGGGTTGTGAAATATCCTCGGTTGGGGAGGTTGAGAAGAATGGGTTTTGGTTTCAGGGTTTCCCTCGGGTGATGGATGGCGACCAACAGGGTTTAGATAACCAGGGTTTTGCTACCCTCTGCAGGAGTATGAGTTGGACGTGTAGTTTGGAGGAAAGTTGTGAGGTCCCAGCGGTTGGTCAGAAATCCTAGTTCCAGAAGGTTTAAGTGATGTTAGGGGCCTCGTTTGCTATGGGTGTGTGTAATAATGTAGGGATCGTGGAGGAGAGATGTTGGGTGCTCGGGTAATAGCTAGTAAGTATAGTATTTGGATTCCTAAGATGTTTCATGCACTGTAATTGGTATACTTTTAGGTCTAGTGGTATAAATATGATTTACCGGTTAGTATATATATTATTATTTGGTATTGTGTTAGATATTATTACCACTTTTAAACCTTAATTTAATAGCGTCTATCACAGTAAGAAGTTTGGGAATTAAAAGGTATAGAGATATCGATAGAAATCGGGTTTTTTTAATTTAAAGCATCCATTATTTGTGCGAATTTTTAACATAGGATCATCGAATTGAAATGAGCAATTATATTTGTCTTCTTTTTCTTCTTGAAAGAATATGAATTAAATTTATTTACTTATGATATGTAGATCATTTACTAACCAATTAATAAAAAAATTATACTTATTTTGTGTTTCATATTTCTTGTTTGATGTTTTAAGGCTTTGAATAACACATTAAGTGTGTTCTGTATCCTAGAATTACGTTTCTATCGAAATATCTTGATTTGTTGGATTGTTTTAATTGAATAAATAATTGTATTCTAAATTAATTTTCCTTGCGAGCAATAAATTGTCTTATCTATATTTTTTTATTCGTGAGGTTAGTATTAATAAATACAAATCAATTTAGAATTCTATATTAGTTATAATAGGCAAATCAATGTATTAAAATCATTGATGATGTTCTGAGATTACTTCTCTATACATATTATTCTCACTTTATTTAGATAGTAGAGGAATCATAACGGATTGAAATCACTCTTTAGAAGTAAGATAAAAACCATGTCTTATAATGGTTACCACACCGATACAATTAAAAGAGAAAGCTTTCATTATCCAATTTTGAAAGAATTCTCTCGATATAATTTCAAACGTAGCTTTTCCCTTTCGACCGTATTTCTTTTCACTTCATAATTAAAAAAGGGTACTCCACATACCCTTTTCAGTGAGAGGAATCGCCCCTTTGTTACGTAATTCGCCGTCTCCAGGTGAGGAAGATTTATGCCTCAAACGGTAAACCTCGGCGTTCTTTGGAGGGCTGTGATTAAGATTTAAAAAGCTACTTCTGGCGAACGATTCCCTCCTATAAAATTCCAATTTTAAAACTCTTTAGGAAGAGCCCTTGACTACAGCGTAAATCACAGGGAAGCAAACATTAGGGAGGAGCGGGAAGTGAAACTTTAATGCGAACATTTCCTCCACAGCTCCATGCCTTTTCAACTCCTCCATTGCCCTTTGCTCCTTTATATTTTATATCCCTCTTTGAATTTCACTTTTGAATGCTAAATGCCCAAGTTCATATTGAATTTTAATTGTTCTTTTGACCGAAGTTTTTTCCGTCATAAATTAATTCCAAGAGCTTTTTAGAAGACTACTTTAAAGCGACACGTTTCGGAGAATAATTATGATTAATTTTTATATGAATGGTACAATATTTAGCTAAGCCTATATTGTAGCCTGCCATTGTATTTCTACTTAGCGATTATTGTATTTTATTTTAAATGCATAATTTGTCGCAAATTTATTATTTATTGGATTTGTTAGTTGTATAGGTCATTAATGTTATAAATATAAACATACATAGCGCTTATGGTTGCTACTATGAACTTAAATTCATATTATAGCCTTTTTGACAATCATAATATACGTAATCAAATTTTAATACCTTTTGTTACGAATATCGATTGTTATTGTAATATTCAGGCGTCTAATATCGCAACTTATCATTGATTCAAACATATTGTGATTAATCAATCAAAACTTAATCTTAATGATAATATTGTTATCTATATTCCAATACTTTAAATAGGGCATAGGATTTTCTACATTAACTCTCGCAAAGTTCTATGTATGTTTTGCATTTCTCTCATCATAGTGCTTTCTTTCCCCCACTTATCTTAGCCCAGTTTAATGGTCCAAGTTTCCATGCCAACTGCGCTAAATCGCCGATTCCCTTTTGTTTCTCAATCATTACTCTCCACGCTCTCGTACCATTTCTATTCATCTCCCACTTCATTTAATTCCACCCCATTTCCTCTCCGACATCATTTCATTTCATCATTCCCCAGTATTTGCTCTTTGGACCCTTTTTCTTATCGCGTTTCCTTCCCATTGCACGCCCTCTATCTTTTCCTCCCAATTACGTTCTTCTCCTCTTCCAATCCAAACAATCAGCGGGAACAGATGACAAACTTCTGTATCACGGCAAAGAAATTACCCCGAAAAGGGTTCGGAAAAGGGAGGCAGGAATTAAGAAAATGGAAAAGGATATTAATTGAATCCGTGATGGGAAAAATGTCGTATAAATTACGTGGAGGACGGAACGGGATTTTCTTGGAGATAGCGTTGGGGGAGGTGTGGAGGTTGGGTTGACTGTTAATATCGAGGGAAAGGGTCCACTATCTTATTCTGCATAGAATCGACGTAGAATTTGAAGAAAGAGTCTTATCATCACCTTTATTGCGAAGTGCGTTTGTAATCAACACGTGGAATTGAAGTGCTTCGGAAGCCCAAGTGTCGTCTTGTTAAGAGTTTCTGAGTAAATGTTTGAGTTGTTGCCCCTCTAATGGTTTGTTTTGTATGTAAAGTTTGTGACGAATGTTTTAGGAATCAGTTTCTTGTTCATGATCACGCTATGGTTTCTCTTTAAGTATTCTTAAACTAGTAGAGTTCAAAAAAGTAACTACTCTGCTGATAAATACGTGTTAATTTTACTTCCGCTGCTTCGCATTTTTCCTAATCAGCTGCATTTTAGGATAACACAGATGAGACTCAAATAAACCCCTTGTTACGTTAAAATTATAATAACGTGATTATTATTATTTGTTATCGATATTTCATTATTATTTTTTAATCCTTACTTTAATATTAAACTAATAAGAGTTTAACTCGTTAATACAATATGGCTCAACGTTGGAGTGCCTTATAAATCAAAAGGACCTTATAAAAACCTTTCGTAAAGGATTCAATATCCCTCTCATATTTTAATACCCACGAAATTGCTCTTCAGTATTGAAGATCGTATAACTCATGCCACTTAATCAGTCTAAAGCCTTTTCCCTTATGTTCACAACGTTACCCTACTAGTTACCTCTACTTTCTACACTCATATGGTTCGTAGGGGAAAGAGAAGAGTGAAATTTCGCACAAAGAAAAAAAGGAACGTAGAATGGTCGCTATGAATGGAGGAACAAAGAGGAGGAGCGTTTCATTAGTAGACAAAAGGAGGCGATGGAATTCGAGGGGATGCAGAAAACAAGGTGGTATTAAAGACGGATTCGTGGGAGGGGATTAAATTAATAGGGCCCGGTCGGAAGCTGGGAGAGATAAGAGTTTAAGGAAAAGGAGGGAATTAAAGGACAAGGATTATGATATCTCCAAAATTAGAACGGGTTCGATACGGCTTCTGTCTACATTCAGAAGAAAGACCGGTTTTGAATCCGTCACCGTTTTTTTTAGGTGTCCGGAGATGTGAGGGTCAGAGTGGTGAAGATTAGGAGACAAATAGTTTAGGAGCGAAATGTAGATGAGTTGTAATGTGGATGCGTGGGATAAAGTGGAGGAAAGAGGTTGAATGTGGGTGAAAAGTTTTAGTATGTCTCCTTGTGCAATTCCATAACATTCTATCATCATATTTCCATATGTTAAATCGTCTCTCTTAATTACATACATTAGATTTTAGGATATTAAGTACTTATGTCTGAGCCAAACATATATGTGTTTTAAAAGAGAGATGATTTTGAATATCTTAGTAAAATAAGGGGAAGAATATAAAAAGCTTCTATACTAGAGGACTGCATTTCAAACCGTTATCCGCCAAAGCTTAAGATCAGGTCCCCTTATAAAGTAAAATAGAACCTTTATAGTTTTAAAATTACACTAAGCCTCATTTCTTTGCGTCTTTTCTTAATATCCTTCCTCAAATAACGGACAAATGCAACTGAAATCATCAGTTAAATTCATTTTGATATAGTTTTAGAACAACCTGTCATATCATCAAATGTCGTGAATAAATTGAATTGACTTTTTGTATGGTAAATGTTTAAAAGATTTTCCACCGAATAGTTGCTACATTAAGTATTCTATTGCATCTCTTTTACTTTTTCTTCAAATAATCATGCTTTTCAAGTAAAAAATTCATGATTAGAAACTAAAATTACAATAATCGTGATAAACTAATATATCTAATAATTTATTCTTCAGAATCAATCCTTCATTCTTCATAAACTATATCTCGTTCACCACCCCCTGATGAGAGATGATCTTCTGAGAGAGAGATATTATAGAAGAGTGGGATTAGTTAAGAGGGAGAAATAGAAAGCGTGGGAGAGTGGACCGAGGGTAGGGATGACTTACGTCCCCTGACAATCGGAGGAGTAGAGAACGCATTACGATAACCCACCTGAGCCGTAGTATGCAGGAACACGCGTAGCCTATCTGCATAACCAATACCCCCGCGGAATAAAATGTAAACTATCCACCGAGGCTCCCGATAAAAAAGACGGAACGAAATTTATCCTCGCAATAATACCACGCACGCGACGGTATCGCGTTTTTTCGCGCAATAATATATTCGTTCTCGGATTGGAAACCGTTTCGCAGCGAACTAACTCGCTAATACGATGAAGGCATTCATTCGACCTGTTTATGATTCTCGGTGGTGAATTTACGTGGAAAAGAATCGTCAGCTTTTTATACGAATCGAAATGGCTCTTTCGAGTTGAAATGAGGGAAATAATCCTAAAGGAAGCATAATCGGATGCGAGGAAACGTTTTCAATCGCTGAGGGGAAGTCAAGTGTTCCCGAGGAATTTATTTCCGACGACTTCGAAGCCTATTTCGCTAGTAATTTCGCGGTGTGAAGGAAGCTCATTTTGCTGTTTAGAATGGTTCGAAGTATTGGTTAAAAAAATTTTCCAGCGGCGTTTTGAGACGCGAGGAAGATTTATTTGGATTGGAGGATGATTGGAATTTCGCAGTCTTTTCTCACCTTCCTTTTATAGACAGGGTTTTTTACTGAGTTTTTCTCGGTTAGAAAAATCAGTAATCAAATAAAGGTAATGATATTCTAATACGATTTTTGTTAATGTTATTTTTCAGAGTACGCATAAACGTAATTTCTCAGTTTTTGGAAGATATCTCGCGATCATTGACATTTGGTTATCCATCGGCTGTTCTTACATTAGCTTCGATATATAAGAGATAATAGTAAATCCTGTTCATTAACATTGTTTTATTTTCCGATTGCTTTGATTATTAATTATACACGATCATCTATATTTTGCAGATAGCTCCCATAATACTCATTGATGTATTTCAGAACTTTTATCCCTTCGAAAATATTATTTCTATAAAATAACATGTATGTATCTCTTTTGGCAATGTCTATGGAAAATAATATTTGTAAAAAATTTTCTTTCGCTTATTTGAAAAAAGGTTAGAAAATAATAATCAAATTTATGGAATCTTTGAGTAGGTTCCCAGTGCTTCTCTAAGATATTGCACCATTGATCTCGCTTTATGTGTCACTATGTGTCACCAAATACTCGTAGGAAATCAGGTTTCAGGTATTAATTTCAAGCATGCTATTAACAATTGAGAAATTAACAGTGTTGGAACTCGGAAGTGTTGCAATATGTTACAGACGTTTTTTTCATATTACGATCCAGTACAATTCGTAAAAGTTCATGCAATATGACTATTACGTCTGAATTTTAGCATCGTACTCGATGACACCTACGCCACAATCTCATTCACACTTCGCACTTTCCCGCGAATGCAGAAAAGGCGTTTCCGCTTAAGAACAACGGACAACACCGATAGCTCCTCTTCCACGCGACATCCGCCGTCGAAAACAGCATCCGATGGTAATTCACGTCCTCCGATGGACCGTCACCAAGAGAAAGGCGGTCCATGGGCGCTTGAAAGGCCACCCCGGATCATCTTCGCGCCAGGTGCACGCGTTGGAATCACCGCCGCGAAAAAAGCACGAGAGATATTTACGCAGAACCCGTCGACCTTCCGTCCGGGAATCGATTCTCCGCCATAAGATGCGGGCTCCGAAGTGTGGGAAAGGACGAAATGAGGAGGGTAGTTGTTTTTTTTTTTAATTGACCCGGAGAGGGGGTGGAAAAAACCGAGAGACAGGTATCTCTTAAAGGGTGGAATGGGGGATTCTTAAAGGCGGATCGCCCGACGGTGGAACGTGGGGAATGGCGCGGTTGCCAAGTCGCCCGCCAGACTGCAGTCTCCCGCATAACGACGTTCCGCGAGACGTCGCCGAAATTTTTCGGGTCCGGAGACACGGGCGCGAAACCCGTGTCGCCGCGTTGCGGGGTGCCGATGCCCAAGGGGCGGCCCTCCCACCTGGGGAGGTCTTATAGGGGACGGAATTATGTCGAGCTCTTTTTTATAGGGATCAGAGATTTGTTTTGTATCGAATTCTCGTGTGGTAAAGGAGTGTGTACATGTATATTACTTACCACTTTTTGTCCTATAACCATGCACGGTCGTGATGGGTTTAAGTCTTCGATGCGTGTTACATTGCTATTTTCTGATTAAAAGAAATTTATATTTTTATTATGTGCAAGGACTGAAGTAGTTTCTCATTTAGCTCTATTTAGGTCAGTTTCTGGTTTATTAGAATTTATGGTTAACATGTTGATATTATTGGGAATAGGCTATAAGATATAGATAAAAGGGAACTATTTTAATTACAATGCATTGCCATCCCAATACCTTATCATTTTTGGTGCGGTATGTGTGTTATTATCAGAGAACTTATAATGATGCTATTGAAAGAAAGCTATCGTTTTTTGAAAATGAGTATCAAAAGATAACGTATCAGTTATTTTCAATTTTTGGCTTAATTAATCGCTCTGAATTTGCTGAGAATGAATGATCCGTCTTCCCCAAAAGATGTGATTTAATAGTTTGTTCTTTGCATACTGAAACACGGTAGGATATGCCATAAAGTGCAGAAAGACCCTTTCTTAAGGAGGTTAAAAAAGGACTGTATTTCATTTTTAAGGTAATTATTCCTTAACTCCTTTACACTCTCCCCTGTTTGTGAAATTTCCTCTCCCGTAATAATGATTTTCCCAAGTTCCAAAATTTATTTCCTTATGGTCGTGGATGATAATAAATTTGTTGTTGTAAATTCTTTGCTCTTTTCTACTTTTATAGACTCAAATGATTTGATTAATGTCAATTTTAATTTGTCTACATTTTTATCGTATTTTACTTACGGAAAATAGTTTAATGCTTTATATGTACTATTATTTCGATATTCAGTATTCGCAATATTATTTTGTAATACTATGGTAAATGCTTTTCATTTAAGTTGCCAGCAATCCCACGTTCATTTTGTTGTTGTAGCTGTTATTATTTGAAGAAATCAGATAACTAAGCATCGTTATTTAGATGAGTTTAGTATTTAGTGAAGTTTGCTGAAATATAAATCATACGTTTATTAAAATTATCTGTTGCCCCTTGTGAGTTACATTAGCGAAGACTATTCGTCTGCTTAGCGCATAAGCCCAAATTGACATAAACATTCTCTATTCTCTATTCCGTGCAACCTAAATGCGATAAGTTACACATACCGATCCACAGTACACAATCTAAAGGCCTCACAGCATACCCTTCGGTTACAGCCGCGGAGGTGTTAACGCCGGTAGGAAATTACGGTGGCCGAAAAAGGCTTCCGTTAAGTAGGGAAAAATGTGGGGGTATTTCTCAAGGGAGGCGCCTCTAGGTACCACATCTCGAGGGCGCGGTCGCACCGACAATTAGTTAGCGTTTTTTTCCCCTCCAGAGGGCGTTTATCCCCCGTTAAACGCAGGGCCTCGGTGGAAAGGCTTCCAGTACCCGAGGAGAGGTTCCCAGCATCAGTTTTTTCGTCCGTTTCATTGTCCGCTCGGTGAAGTGGTAGCCTCTGGAGTGGCCCTGAAGAGGCGGCTTTCGGCAGACGTGCATGGAAATGAAGCCACGGAGTGGAAGACAAAAGATTGTCGTGTTACTTTCAGTCGTTGACTTTTGACGTCAATGGCGCTGAGCGAATTGCTCGGAAAAGAGCCGGTGATTTACTTGACCGCGTGTTGGGTTTTTTTCCTTTTATAAGGGAGGTTGATTGTGGTAGATGATTTGCATGACTCCGTCGTAATTATGTCATATCGCAATTCGCTGAGTTGTACCATTCCAACCTATCTGTGTCCTTAATGGCTGGGGATGATTTTATGATTGTGAATTCATACCTTGAGTTACGTTCAGCTCGTAATTGAACGAAGTAACTCCAAAGTTTGCTCTTTTTATATAACTATGTTTATAAATTCCTTTTCTTCGAGAATAGAGAAAATAATTTTAGTAACGTGAGGAGAGTTTGTGATGCGTTGAAGATGTTTTAACCAAGTCATAGAAGTTTATCCTTCCTATCGTTCATTCATCGTGTAATATAAAGAGGGGAAATTATCTGACTGTTATGTACTGAAACTATAGGGACTATTTTCATAGAGAACGATGGAATAAAGTTTTATCGTTCAAATCTTTATGTAAATAAATAGCCTTGTTTAAAAGTTTTACCTCTTTTTGTTAAATTTGCGGCTCATTGCGGCTAAATTAATCATAGAAATTGGTGTTGAAAAGTTGTATTCTAAGGTGTTAATCTTTTTGCATAATTTCAAGGTTTGATCATCCATATATCTCGCAAAAAACGATTAAAAAAATAGCAATTTATCCGAATAAATTTATCTCCTGAGATACATCATATACAATTCTAATCCTCGTATTTTTATTGCCATGTAGTTGAAAGAAAAGATATTTATACATTAATCTCATGGTTGGAATATTTAAAAAAATATATAATTAAATCTCGATGATAGTATTTTAAGCGATGCATTCTTCCACGCGATGCAGGTGGTGGTTCCCCGTGCAAGTTGCGAGGTCACTCCGCAATGAACATCAAAGGGAAAAAGGACTAGTTTGATAAATGGTGGAAGGAGAAGACACGAAAAAAAGGAGTCTGTAATGGAAATGCCAAGCCGTTGCGTATGGAAATGCGCGTGAAATTGACTCCCGGATGAATTATATCGCACTTAAACTTGTCGTATCAGTTTCCTTTAATTGGAAAAGTCATGCAGATAGCTTATTATTAACCCTTCAAAGCGCCGCTGACGGTAATCGGATATTTCCGTGTATGCATTAACTTCATCGTGAGATCGGTTCAAACGTTTACTTGTCTCCGAATGACGTTCTTACATACCTCTCAAGAAATGTTTTGACGGAATTGTACGTCGAAATTTCCCATAGCGGTCACGAGCGAGTCTTTTTTTAAATGAAAATGTGTTTCTAGGCTAAATATCTTTTGTATTATCTTAAAAAAAATAAGTGTAAAAGATGGGAGGGAATCCATCTTCTCGTGGCATCTTTTTCCTTTGTCTTGAAGAGTCTCGAACACAATGACGAAAGATAGGTCACGTGATGAGCGATTACGTAACGTGCTTTGATTTTTTTTATCTCCGATAAAATGCCCTTTCACCAATCAATGGATGAGTGCATGTGACGTATAATAAATGAAAAGGAAAGATTATGTAAAATGAAGCACTTTATTCGGGTAAACGAGACTTGTATATATCACGTCTTTTAGGAACTGGATAACTCATTAAACATGGAAGTAAGTATATGATATAGGATAATATTTGTGGATGAAAACAATGAATTTAGATTTCAGAATGAAGCGTAATAGACGTGGACTATCTTTGAAAAATATCCGAGGAAAAAGTTGGTCGGAGTTCGTATTTACGATGCTTCTCAATGTTGTGAAAGATACAGGCACCTCCTCGCCTTAAATTTAAGAACTTAAGAAGATCATCCCAATCTCTCTTCCAATTATTTATAGCTTTCTTAGATAATGTTTTAATCTAGCCAATTGTGTTACATATGCTCAATTTAAAGAGATCTCAACTTTAAACTTCTAATGAAATGTGACAGGATTCATTGGTGATTTATTTAATGAGTGAAGTGTTTATCATCCCGTATTTCAAGATAAAGATCGCGTTAAATTCAAAGGTATTGTGTTTCCAATTAAAATATCATCCAATGTGTCCATTCAATTGAAATATGGCTTTAAAATTTCTTTCGTCCTGTTTATCGCAGATAGATCTTATACTACTTTAAATTTTAATCAGTCTCAATCTGAAAGACGAGGGTCATAAAATCTAATTAATCCCGGTGTCCGTTGCTAGAAGCAATAATAGTCAGTATCTAGGCAACCGTGGGATGTGTCATCAAATAACCACCAGTCGTTCTGTGGACATCTCATTCTGACCCATTAGGCAACGTCCTGTCCATTAGCGTCAATTTCAGAATTCGGGTCCTTTCGTACTCCCATCCCTTAGGGCGATGGATAGGCGGAGGAACGGACTTCTCAGGTGGCGACGTATCTCCACGATTCGGGGAAGATGGAACCATTTATTCGGGGTGTCCCAGTGGTTATCCAGAAGCGCCGGAAGTCGTGAGCGGCGCTGCAAGTCAGGTCGCCTGACAAAGGAAGAGCGCATTGCGGAGGATTCTAAATTTTTGTATTCCGTGCATTCGAATGGATAACTGGGCTTCGAAAGGAGTGCATTCAATCTAGAACGCCGTTGCATCCTCGGGCGTGTTTTGTGATAAGGATTGGCTTTATTTCCCTGCGGTTGCCCTCCATTCGACTCGGCGTTTGTGCAGCGTAAATATGGTGTTTAGTAGGGAATCCAGCTTCCACTGCGGTCGTGTATTTTCGGTCGGAAATGACGTTCGTATTATTTCGTCCGTTATCTCCTTTTATTCAGAGGAGAGCCCGAGTTATTCGTTTATCTCGGTCGCCTTTAATGGGCTCGTGCACAGCGGAATATTTTATGTGTGCTAACATTGGTATATCGTTGTAGTAGTACCTGGAATGCATTGAGTAATATCTTCATCTATTGATTAGTATAAATATCAATTTGATTATTATCGATTGTTTTACATTCAGTATTGATGGAAGAAGACATCATGCTATACCCAAGGGGTGGAATCCAAGTATATATAATGGGTTAATTTTCATATACATTTTCATTTCTATTTCATGTCTCCTGATATAAAAAATTATTCTGTCCTTTATATTTATAGGTATATTTCATTATAAATATTCCATAGCTATATTTCTTCGTCGATGAAATAAAGGTTACGTAATGAACCAGGAACAAAGAATAAGAGTTACCGCCAAAGTTATTTCCTTGTTCATTCTGGAGAATTAACACAAGTTTAGGCTGCACTAGCGGATTCTATAGTTTACCTCTCAGGGGATGGTTAAAATTTAGCTGTTCCTAAATTTCATTTTAAAAATTTATACCCTGAAATGATATTATTCCTTACCAGTTCCTAAGATATCAGATTAATTTAATTTCATTTACAATTCTTTTAAATAAAAAAGGAATTAAATGTTTCTCATTAATTTTCTAATCTCCTAATAGAATACACGTATGCTAAGAAGAATGTTAAATGACCAGTGGAAATATTGTAAGAATAAAAATTCGTAATAATATGGAATACGTTTAACTCTAAGGTTAAATTAGTGTCCATTTGAGCATCATCGAATGAGCGATGCACCTGTATCAACTTGGCGGAACGGCTAAATCACGTGTGCAACAGCGCAGCGTGACGTACAAACAGTTGCATTCGCTCGTTACGAAACGGCAAACAAACGTTTGTTGTTGCAAAAAAGGTTTTAGAAGAGTTTAAAAAAAAGTTGAATTTTTTACGTCATTACTCTCGATCATCATACGCTCAGTTACCAAGCAACGGCCTGTTTTACCGCTCGTCTATTCCGCCATCGCTTCCATGGGTTCGAATGCACCGACAGGAGAAAAAGGGTAATTTCAGCAGACGGAAAAAAGTAAAGAAAAAGCAAAAAAGAAGCTCTAAAATCGGTCGCGGGGAATTTTAGGATAAACATTAAATCGGTTCAGGAGACTTTAAAGCGGTTAAGGAGAGAAAAAAGGATGAAATGGAGCTTCCACAAAAAGAGGCGTATCCCAAATTTTTTCAAACGGTCCCCAATTATCGAAGCCAGGGTATAAAGCGGGGATTAACCTTTTCCCGAAGACTTTCTCCCTTTTCCCACACCGAAGAGGGTCCAAAGCTCAAAGTCTAGGATTGGAACCGATCGCTTTTCCCCAGACAATGAAAACAATTAAGTTTTACCTGAGATTTGCCTCCCAAAACGAAGCCTTCTGTTCTGCTGATGAGACTTTTTCCGTACGTTGGTGGAGAGAAAGAGTTTCTGAAATTCTGACCGGTTTCCATAGAAACTGAGGAACCTTTAATTTGATCAGTTAACTACCTTCTTTGTATACAACAATACAATTGCTATTGTACTCATGATATTGTAATTTTATTAGTTAAATTTTCTTCTAGTGTAATTTATATGTTTATTTTGACCAAGTGTTTTTTTTCTTTCTAGGTAAGCATCGGTCCTTCCATATCTTAGTGTGCATTCATGAATATATAATGTAAGTACTGAATTAATTTTTGGAGCAGATTTTAAGTACATATATTACTGTGATATACCATACTAATCTATAGAATAATATATAGAACTTTTAAGCTTAAGGTTTGAATGAAAAATAATTCATCCATTGACTTAAAGATAGGAATAAGGAGAGAATAGACTAAACATCTAACCTTTCTACTTAAGAATGATTACGTTGGAGGATATTTTAAATAAAGGTTATATGTCATTTTCTTCTCGAAATCATAAGGTTTCCCAGCATCGATCTTGTAATATTTTTATAAAGCCCCGTTTCTGGATTATAAAAATTCGAAGTCAAAAATCACCATCTTTTATCCTTTATATTTTCGCTCAAGTTTACAGATGTTGGAAATTCACCATTAAAACATCACCTCTCTAGAGAATAAATGGCAACTTCAAACCAAACAGAATTTACGAGGCAGCGTTTGTTCGAACCCGTATCAATTTAGAAGTGGGCGTTATGAATAAAGCCGAGAGGAAACAACACAAAGCGAGTAGCGTGTCTACCGTCGCGCGCATTTCAAAAAAAGGTTCTTCACGGGTTCCATTCTTCCAGAATGACTCGCAAATAGTTTTTTGTGTCCGTTTTTTTCGTTTCCACGGTGACTGTGCGTCAATTCCTCGGCAACACGGAATCTCCTGCTCTGGTAGCCGTGGGAATATCCCTTCCCAAACAAACACCATAGCGACGCATAGGTAAACCAAGCCGTCTACTCCAGTCGGAGCAAACATAAGATATCCGTAAGCACCTATCTCGCCGCTGATATTAATATTTATCGTTCTTTCCCGGCATCCCCCGCGCGGGCCAACATCTGTGAGAGGGTAATTATGTTTTTGAGATAGACTACTCCAGTCGTCGAGTTAATAGATCTCTTCCATTAGTAATCTACGGTCACTCATTTGTTGTGTCAACACTCGATGTCTCTTTCCTAATTTGTTCGTAAGAGAAGTTAACTTTGATGGATTGGCCTATGAATATTTTTCGGCTGAAAGTCAATAAGAAGGACTTATGTTTACCGCTCCATGTTTGGAGGAATGTGTTGATTATCTGCGACTTTTTTTAAGGATTTTAACTTAAAAGATGAGTATCTGTGTGCATCAATGTAACTAATCCATGAGAATGGTTTTCAAGTACGAGTTCAAGGTTGATTAAATCAGTAAAAAATTAAAATTACAAAAGATAAATAAGAAGAGTGAGGATAAAATGTATTAACCAGACATATAATGATCAATACTCTATAAATAGTTCTATACAGGATTGAGTTTGATAACATTATACACTCGATAAAATGTTATGGTTTTGGTGATCGATTTATTTTTTACTTAATACAAAAATGAATGCAAATCAGTTCGCAAAACCTCAAAATTATGTCTATCATATTAAATTGCATTTTAATATCATTTAGACACAGTTGTTATACCACCATTAGGACTACAGTCACGTGATTTCAGACAGTAAATAGTAGTAATAGCACTAGTAGTAGTATGTAAAAGAATAGAATTTTATTGTATTATAATGTATTTTACCATTTTCCCTAATCATCCTTTAAAAACTTTTCTTCCAAGGGAAAGGGATTCTCCCTTTTTACAACCATTTTCACTTTCATTTTCAGTGACGCAATCGTGTCTGGTGACGTACGAGGCACGCATTTTTTACAGTGTTATTTCAACCGCGTCCCAATTGACCGTTGGCAAGAGCAGCTCCTCCCCTCCGCGGAAATAAATGAGTGTAGTTAAAGATTCTGTTCTCGCCTGCTCGTCTTCCCATCCAAGGCCGCTTATGCCTTCACCCTTTTATACCGCATTCCGATCCCTGTCCCCAATCTACTTTCCCTCCGAAACACCCTCTCATTAACCGCCATTTGCAAAACCGTTTCCACTCATCTCCACACCCTTTCCTTTCACTTTGATTTTCTTTCCATCTCCCCTTCCTTTACTGCTTATGTTCTCCCTTCCCTCTTTGTGGTCCATCGACGATGAATGAATCAAAAGTTCGTTTTTGTGTCAAGGTGGAGAATTTGTGTCTTTGAGTCCATTCTGTCTGTTGAGGCGATGAATTAATTTTTATTGCTGTCTCAGTTACTTTGTGAAAGGTATATTCTTGTATTAAGATTCAGTAGGTTGAAACTCTCTGTTGCTGAATTTAATTTCTAATGTTGTATCTTTTCTGTGATATCTGTCTACGTAATTTGAATAGCTTTCTCTTCTTGAGAACGATTGGAGTTTAATTACAGCTGATGCCAAAATTAGACTTCTTTATTATTTAGTTCTCGTAAGGAATGTAATCTTTTTTTGGTTGTATGAAGTATGACGAGAATTAATTTAGAACCGAAGATAAAGATGTGATACAATTATGAGATGAGATTTAAAAAGAAAATTATTATGACAAGTATCGTGTGAGATCTATCGTAGCTATTTACTAAACGTTTTCTCTATTCCATTTATTACGATAATCTAATGTATTCCTGTAGTTGTACACGTAGTTATTAATAGAAAATATAAGCTTTTAGTTATCAGTTAATTTAATCGATAAAAATATATGTTAAGAATAACAGATAGAGTTATGTTTATTCAAAACATGTCTCGCGAGTTGTAGAGTTTTGCAACTATGAGTAGGTTGGGTACTAAATGAAGCTCTTAAATATCTCTAATTTAATCTAAGAATAGAATGTAGCGACATAAATGAAACATACCCAGAATATAACCCTTTGATCTCCTTTTCCGGAATTAAATTTTCGGGGACCTATTTTTTATTGCAATTCTTCTAATTTAATAAAATCCTTCAACCAAATCCCTTTCGTGGAATTATGGCACGCGTATCATGCTCGACTCGTTCCTTTTTCTCGCGGAATTAAATTAAATTCGTTGTCTTCCTCGAACATCCATAAGCCCTTTCCGGATACCTCCAATTAATCCAAACTGCTCGTAATGCACCGCTCCTCTCCAGTTTTTCATTCCAGTAATAGGATTAAATCATTTACGTCTTCCGTTTTTCGGAATTATAATTTCCAACGAGGCGTAATTCATCACGAAGGATTTATTCTCATAAGCCACACGCCTCCCGAAGCACTAATAAGGATTTTAAATTGTGTCCATACGTCACGTCGACGCGGGTCTCCCTCTGAAGAGAGAGGATAACAGTCGAATGCCGATTTTTATTGTTGCGCTAATGCTGTGTTTGGATTTAAAAAGGTTCCGAGAGCGAATGAAACTCTATTAGTGCATTCTAATTCCTTTGAAAACAATTTTTGCTGCATTATTTATGGAGAGTTGTTGGTGAAAGCCGCTTTATTTCTAGCGATCCATATATATTTCGTCTCGTTTTTGATTATGTTAATTGAATTTAAAGTAAAAGGTGGTGTATTTTTTGTGAGTTCTTTCCTCGGTTACGAGTTTATTCAGTTCATATTTGATTTTAAATACTTTTTTTATCGTTCTACATTGAATTTTCCGGCAAAAATGCAATAAATGATATTTGATTAATAGGATTTTAGATACGTACACAACTGTGACCATGGTGATAAAATTAGGTTTTTAAAATATTGTATATTTATGTTTCTGTTGGACTAGTTTGTTTTGTTTGTACTTAACGATAAATATGTGGTGCCTTTGATTATCTCAAATGTTATTTTCCACAATCTTTTCCGAGAATTGTTTATCAGTTGCGATAAAAGATTTTTCTCCTATTTTAATGGTTTTAAGCAAATTTATAACGTATGAAATGAGTAATTATTACTGTTCGAAAGTGTTAGGAGTACTTGGTTAGTTATTTGATAGATTGGATCTTGTTATTTTTAAAATAATTAGGAAACTTGCGGAAAATATTTGTCTATGAGAAAACGAAAAGATTTCATGTCTATTTATTGCAATATTCTCATAAAAATCGGAATTTTTTACCAATGATGACTTAAGAAACCTTAGTAAAAACATCCATCTGCTAACAGAAGACGGGGTAACGTCGTGATATACGATTGGTGTAATGTATGCATTCACTCGGAAAAAGGTTCCCTCACCGGAAGATAGAATGTTATTCGTCTGAAAAGCAGTGGTGAGGAAGTCATATGAATTTCCATAGCAAGATTCCTTTCGAAGGAATCTGCGAGTATCTTGGAATCCACATCGGGACTGAAATATAAATGGCAGAAATATTCATACCTGGAATGCAGTGAAACACCTATATTTCAGCCTCTTCCAAACTCATTTCGTTTTCACGTATTTTTGTTATTCAGAAAATATTTCAGATCGAGGAATGAACTAACATCTGGTGCATAAAGTGTTATTATGTACAAGGCTCGATGCAAACTTCCGACGCCATAATTGTAAGAAATTTTCAGCCATCGAGGTTCCCCTTGTCACCATAAACTGATTCTTGTAATGGTTGTAAAGGAGTGTCGGTTATCCATCCATGATTACTGAATTCCTCGCGTCATTTCAAGAGGACGTAAATAAATGGAGAATGTTTTTCGGAGGGAATCACAGCATCCTTGAATATAGTTTCCTCTTAAGACATTCAAATGTCAAACAGCGCAATTTAGAATTCGATTGGTGGAATATTTGTGGATCCATTCCGAATACCGTCAACGCTAGGATATTTGCATAAGCTGTCCAAATAAAACTATCTTCAGAAGAACGTAATATTTTCATCTTCTAGAAATAAAGATGAAGTATCGAATGGGTCTGGTATAAATTCAACCGAGAAAATTCTCGGGAACCCATACATGTAATTGGACAACCGCAAACGATATTGGAAGCCAATGAATTGGGAAAAAAATCTACGCAGACGTATTCGTCCAGATACATTAAGTACGTGCCTCCAAGGAGTTTTATTTTGAATTCCACATGAATCCACGACAGGAAAACCCGCGTTCTTAACCAATATTCTTCTCCAAATCATAAATTCAGACTTGGTATAGGCGAAAATATCAAATCTCGTAAAGATCTGGAGTTTATCTCCGAAGGAAAACCTATCCTATCCTTTATATGACTTGAGCCTTATTTCCAATACACCTGTACCGTTGGGCTTCCAGTCATCTTCAGGTTGGAGGTGGGTTCATCCACTTCAAGGCAACTCAAGAGTTCCTCTTCTAATCTTTCCCATTGTGAATGCCTCAGCTATTATATTGAGGGCCTTCAAAAGACTTGGTTCATCCTATTTCGTAAGCACTCGTGCCTCTGTTAACTACCGATATTTTCCTCGCTATCATTCTTTCACTGTGAGGAATATTCCTTTTTTGAAAGAGAAAATAAAGATTGACTTACGGGAAAAATCTATGCTATTGTACAATATATACACAAATGGACTCCTGGTATGCAAATTATTCAAACAATAAGGATATAAGGAACTAACTAAATCTCCTACCGAAAATAAATATTTAAACATAGTCTTATTATACGAACTTAATTCAGCTATACATCTTAAATAAAACTACTCCAATTAAATGACTTATTCGTATAAGGATTAACAATGGTTACACATGCCATTATTGATAAGGCTCTCTTCGAATCATAATAAACTTGTCCTTCTATGACTTGGTCTTCGTCTTCTCCTAAATCTATTTAGGCTAATCAAGCAAGAGAGGGGGATTCTAACTAGACTTCTCGGTTAGTAATTTTTTAAAAGACAAATGCTCCTAATAGGACAATTAAGAATGATAACTATGTGTAACTATGATAACTATAACTCGTTTAAGGAGCAATGATTGTACTGATAGATAGATAGATAGATAGATCCATAATCTTAGATGATAAATTTTCATGTATATACTAATATAAATTTCACGGGTCAGAGAACGTATACTTGAGGAGCACCGTATCAAAGACGAGCGCAGATGGGTATGATTTTCCCTTCGCCTCTCCCTCCTTCCCGATCGAAATGGGATTGTGGGTTGGCATTCTCTCGGGGTAGTCGTTCGCTTCGGAAGGCAGTCTGCGGCTCTTCAGACGCAGGAATTCCTCAAGGATAAGTCGGTGGTCTCCATATAACATTATCCGAAGGAAAAGACGACGGCAAATTGTAAATATGGTCTCTCCACAGTCGTAAATTGTTTCAGCGATAATACCTTACATTCAGACCACACGTGCTGTATTTTAATGGCGCAGATGGATGCTGAATTTGAATGCGGAAGGGTTAGGGAACGGCATTTTTTCGGAATATACCGTGGTTCGTTTTGACCTAAGATGTAACGCATACAAGGTTGGTTGAATCGATGGCCGGTTAATGGGATATGTATCGAGTTATTCGCGTACATGTGTGCGAATGTTAGTGGTAGTAATGTTTGTTAGTTACTATAAATAATTATGACTTTATTGCTTGACCCAGTTATACAGTAAATAAGTCCGTTTCGTTGAAACATCTCATGAGGAATTTTCAAAACAATATATACTTGTTCTCTGCATATATATGAAGAATAGAGTAGATATCTTCAGTATTGTCATTACCGCTGCAAAATGATTTTTTTATAATATTTCTTATTGATGTTTTACGAAACTAATTACAAACCTACCCAGGATTGTATGTCGATAATAATATATTCATCTCGTATCATTATATCCTAGTAACTTTGTCGAGTTTTTTGGTTTTCGTTATAGGAATATTAAGTAATCATGCCTAATTGAGGATAATTTACTTTTTAAAAGTTCATTTCCAATTACTGTCTGTAATTTAGAACGTTTTTAATACTTACTTATAAGTATGGTTAGTAGCACTTACTCATTAATTTTGTGGAATTAAAGTATTATGTTACCATAATTGTAGCATCGTTTGAGTAGCAATTAAAGCATCATATTATATTATAATAAATTCATTATAGAGCATTTATCTTTCATCTATCGATGAATGTAATTAATTTGGTGGTAATTGGAGTACAAACTAGTTCAGTTACCTAGAATTCGTAATAATTGCAGCAGGAATAAAACAAACGAGCAAAATTTCATTAAAATGTTCTCCTAAAATAACCACTCTGAAATTTGAATCGGAATAAACGAGGCAATGAATCCAAACAATTAATTTCCCCCGGAGAATTACCAAACAAATGTCCCCCAATTCTTCATTTAGACGCAAAGCTCAGGCTTCCAATCAAAATGGGGAGATTAAAACACCTTCTGGAATCCGAGCTTTCTTTCGTTTGGGATTAATAGGAGCGGTGGGTGGTAACATCCGGTTTCACTCGAAAGCATTTCCGACGTTGGCCTGAGCGATGGCACTTGGAATCTCTACCGTATTAATCTGAAATATGAAGGCTGTTTCTCGGGGATAAAACATCGATAAATCTCAGGTAACAGCGTTGATTACTCCGTCCGGCAATTAAAGCGTTGATTGAAATTCCTCGTAAGGTTTTTCCTTTCGCAATACGGGGAACACTTCTCCCCCACTCGGTTGGAGTGAGAAACGAGCGTGTTTGGCCGTTACCACGCGACCTGATCCGATTTTATTCCCTACATAGCATTGCTATGCACCTCGAAATGTATGTTTTAAAGTGAGTGCACGTAGTGGAAGTAATCCAAAGATTGATGGATGCAATTTGAGTCTTAACTGCAGCTGACTCTTAATCTCTCGCTCGTGTTTTTTTCGTTCAACGCATCTATATTTATAATTCCTTGTATGGCTCGAATGTTTATGATTTACATCTCCTTTTAGTTAGGTTTTATCAGCACGATCGGAGTTGTTTTCTACGCTTAAAGGAGCTTTTTACGACCTGTTTGTGGTTTCCATTCTGTTTTATGGCCTCTTAGTTGCACGGTATTGATTGCTTACAGTGTGTAGATTAACTTTTAATTATAGCTTTCTCGTGGGTATTGATGAATTACATTGTTTCGCATTTTAATAGGGGTTGCTTTTATAGCCTATAAGTATGCGGAATACATCGAATATTTCATATACATTACACAACGGATTAAAATGGTAAAACAATTTATCATGCAAAAACATCGATAAAAGTTGAATTTAATTAATTAATACATAAAAGTTTAAACGTGAATAAAATTACGAAATTAATAAACCTAAATATTATCGTTTTAGTTTTCCTTGTCAAGTTTCTGTAAACGTATGGTAATTGTCTCTATACCTATGTCGTTTCACAAATTATTGTGGCAGTATGTTTTAAACAAGGATTCACGATATTACCTCGTGGTTTTATAATAACCCACAATTATAGTAAATTGAGGTCGGAACAAGTTATGTATCGATTGGTGTCGAAGTTTCTATTCTTTATTCGGATCCATATGTTGCATAAATTTCTTCTTAGCTGCATAATTATTGATAGGTAACTTTAAAAAAAGTTCATTAAAACGTTAGAAGAGCATAAACGCAAAATCATGGCTCTTTTTCCGTTGTATATATGTGTTTCTCCTTGTTCTTATACATACTTAGTAAGCTCGACGAACACTTTTCCACTCATTTTTATGATGCCATTTCCCCCAGCTTCGTAAAGAATGTTGTCCGCGGGTGGGATTCTTGACTTATGGTCCTACTCTGAGGGCCTGAGAGAGAATGGAGTTTTTTGTCCACCAAAATCCTTGTCTTATGACCACCTACATTATAGCCTTTTTTATCGAATGTTGCGTTTGCTGTATATATGTTTACAAACTTAGAAACATTTCTCAATCATACTTTAATCATAATTTAATGTTTATTGAGTATCTTGATGGCTGCAGCTATTTTTTCCTTGGATTATCAGATCTGTTTAAGAACCATTATTATTACAGTATTAAATAATTCTTTTGATGGGTGTGATGTCTTTTTCTAATTTATTAAGTCTGTTTTATTCTATAAACAGTAGGACCTTTTTTCATTTTATTTGCATTTATTTTGAATGTTACGAAATACGAAAACCATTAAAAAAACAGGCAATCAACTTGTCTTTCTCTTTACTCCTTATAATTCAGTAATTAAACTCAGGTGTATTAGTAAATACCAAAAGCCAGCGATTCCCTTGTATAACCACTTGTTCTCACAGAGATCTATATAGAGATACCTTTAAGATTCTACGTCGTCATAAAACCTCGTAACATGAAGATATCCCCTGAGATCATGCTGTGTCGGATAAAATTGCTCCTTCTCTTTGGAAAAAAATACTTCATTTTTGCCCTCAGGTGAGCGGTAAGACATTTGAAATTGAAGGCTGCAGTACCCGCGCATTTTCCCTTTGTAAATCGGCTGAATCCCTCGGACGTGGGAAATGAGTAGAATTCCCCGGAAATTCCGAACGATTCTTGCATTCATTGTGTCCCGCTGCTTCGAGCCATCAATCGTCTGCATCAAAAGGCACCCCGCTAACAGTGACCGCCAATAAATGCCGATGGAAAGCGATCGGAAAATACACGTAAAGAAAGGCCTCCTTTGGGACGGATGAATAAGTGGAAGAGGCGATCTATAAATATAAACATAATCGAATTCGAGAGGAATTCGGAATGGTTTCTTTGCTGTGGCCAAGTCAAACTTTTCGTGTTTTTTTTATCGGGACCTAGTTCTATTAGTTGTTTCTATAACTCGGAAATTGGAGCATTGTAGATACTCATCTACATTCAGTTCCATCGTATTTATTGGTTTCTTATCTTAATTTTAGATCAATGGTGCTTTCCTCACTTTTTATTTAGACCCTTGGCATCTCAAATATTCTTATGGTTACAATTGTTTTCAACATTTGAACGAGTGTTATATATTTATGGACAGAGCGAAAGAAAATATTGTAGAAGATTATTGAAATGAAAATATTTCAACTCCTCATTAAGTCCTTCATTATATATACGAAGCTTAAAATTAATTATGCATTGTATTCGTTAAAAATGTGGTCTGGATTTTATGTGGGACTCAGGAATTGCCTCTCGAAGCGATAAGGGAAAAGGTAGCAGGATGACAAATATAAATCATATCAATTCTAATTATACTACATTCCCTTCCCTGAGCACTCACTTATTAATTACGGAAGGAAATAATACAACGTGTATATGGTTAATCTTTATGTTTAATGTCGGCTTCACATACCACAGTTACGTATTCTAATCTGGGAAGCACAATGTAGGCACTACCACATGCAGATGCAGAAGTGGAGAGATCGACGCCCGTATAGACGAGCAACTCGTCCTAGAATCTCTACGCCCATTCCATCTAAAGCGAAGCACCGCGAATCCGGTCCATCTCCTTCCTTCACTCCCTTACTTTATTGCCCGCCGTTGTTTATCTTCCCTTTTTTTACCACCGCCTTTTATTTCCGCGAAATGCCGACGCTTCGTTTTTATTACACCCCTTCCTTTTCGGTTAGCATCCTTTTTTTTCCTCAGACATTCCTCGCCGTCCCGTTTTTATTTTCATTCGAAGTTCACTTCTGTGTTCCCGATTTTTATACAACCGACTATCGCCTCCCATGTTTTATTCCTCCCGCCGTCTTCGGAAGACATTTCTGCGCACATTCCCCATTCTTCGGCGGCCCCCAGTGACGTTCTACGGCGGTCCCCCGCCTTTCATGCCCCCGGGATTTTTTCCTACGGTAATGAGTCGGTCATTACCCGAGCCGTCATCTCGTGGTTTCGCAAGGTGGTCCGCTCAGGGTACGAGCAGGAATCCGCTCCATGGGTCGCCCCGGAGACGTCGATATCTGCGGAAGATCTGGCCTTCTGGTAATGGTCGCCGTTCTGCGTCCGGAGGGTCGTAAAGCGGGCACGCGTTATTATATGCGCCGGAGGTTTGTGTATCGTGGAGTCATCGGCGGGAGCTCGCAAGTGATGGCGGTGAAGATTCGAGTTGTTAAACACGCGAAATATGTGAGCACTATCTGAGCTTTTAATCGGCGATAACCTCGTGAAATCGCGGGCTTTTGAGGTCGGAGGAGTAAAAGAGGTTTGCTGCTTCTTCTCGGTGTATTTGCTAGTTTATCTCGTAGATTCCGGTGCAAAAATGGGATAAAGCTGGATGTTTATGTACGTGATTCGTGCGGAATATGCTCTGAATTTCAGGTTTATGATAGCGAAATATTTTATAGTTCATGCTCAGATTGTTTCCTTATGCTTCTCTTCCTAGAATGTTTTCAAACACGTTGGGAATATTTTCCTCAATTTATTACGATATGCGCTGAGTTCATGAGCTCGAATGTAAAGAGATGAGAGTTATGATTTTAATAAACTCCAGTTCCGGGATGATGACGTGCAGGTCGATCATTTTCTAGTTTCAGTTCATTGAACTAAAGGGGAAATATTTTAAGATGATCAATTGATATCGGTGGGATATATTTCACCTTTAAATGATTTAAATTTTAATGTTTTCTTCTTCAATAATGTATCGATTTTTCTCTCTCCACTCGTATGATGTTTAATGTTTATCCGGATAGACTTATTCTCAACAAAGCCAGATTGGTTGGAATTTGTGAAATGCTTTCTGAAACTACAATTTTTATTTTATCATAACATATATGTATTATTATTTCATATAATTTCATCAAGAAATTTTTTATTGATAGTTATATTAAGTCAAGTAAGTTACAAAATATTTTGGAGACTTTCGAACAAGATGAATTCTCCTTTTTCGACTCCTATAGTTTATATATCTCTTTCCAGTCATAAATGACATTTGAATTTAATTAAATTTACTTGTAATCCTTGAAGATAAATGTGTCAAGGTGTGGATGAATACGTACCAAAATCAGATGGATTTAACGTATTCATCCAAGTGTATAATGTTCGAAATTCCTTTAGCTCCTTTCGGAATTATTCTGTGGGCGTTCGTAATCCTAAAGTGGGCGGAGTGACGTCAGTACAATGATTTCGTAAAGGATTACTTCTACACCTCTATGCTAAAAGACTTCTGTGGTGAAAGCGCGTCATATTTCAGCCACCTTTCAAATAACTCAATATCCATTCGGCCTCAAATATGTCTCGGACCAATTTTCAATCAACTTAGACGCGTAAAATATCTCTTTCAGCCCATTGCGAAACTTGTTTGGATTTACGAAGAGAATTTATGTGTCCAATGCGGACCAATCATCTTCCGCAGATTTCGGTGTGTACATTTTCCGTCAAGTTTATTCTTTCTCAAGGCCTTGTTTATGTCCCGTATATGGATTCGAAACAGTTTTTCTCCTTCTCAAAAAGTCTATAAATAAGAATTGAGAAATATCCAGCGCTTTATTTCCTGTCCACCTCTTCCAATAGTCCAGCGACTTCCATTGCCTTCGATGGATAGAGTAGTACATTTTGTTTAGTACGAAAGATATTTCATTCCTTAAGCGAAATTGAGTTCTAAGGAATAATTTAAGTGTTTTTTTATCTGATCCAATTCGAACTTTGAATCGATTTCTCCGTTAAAGATGCAGAAATCCAGTTCTCAACTGTATTGAAGAGGATGGGCGATTTAATTTGCAATTCATTCGGTTGTTTTCCTTTTTCGTTGATGATTTGAACTGTTCGTTCGGTGACCTTCCTTCTTTCCGAGTTATAAGACTTCAGTTTCTCCATCCGAAGGTAATTGTACACGTATTTAGAGATTACTATGATTTTTTTATTCGAGTATGATCGTTTTCTAGGTTTTATTTTTCTAATATTTTATGGTATTTTATTATATTACGTACATTCCTGTATCGGATATAATATACATGTACTCTCCAGTCTATATTACCTTATCAGTTGTATTCTTGATTTCTTCTAAATGTTACCTAATCTTATGCAGGTTACATTCTATGTTAGATTGTTATATTATTTAAATATATTGGTATTGTTGTCTCTATTACATTAATTGTTACTTAATAATTACTCGTACATTAATATCAATATACTTTTATTAGTTAATAATTATTATTTAGACTTTATTGGACCAAGAATATTTTCATAGTATCATAATGACTACATTACTATGCTTGAAAGCCAATTATTTTTGTTTCCAATCAATTTTTAAAAATCTTTTCTCCATATCTCATTTAGTTCATTTCATTAATTCAAGAAATAGGTTGCTTCAATATTATTATAAGTCTAGAAAAATATCCTCTATGCTTCATCTGGAACTATGTACGACGATTACATTTTCATAGTTCAAATAATTCTTTAAAATTCTGCGAATGAATATGCATTTTTATTGCGCTATACACTAATTCAAACTCTCCTTACCGAATGATCGATTTATTTCAACAGCCGTTAAACATCGCTATAACTCAGAATCGCTAACTCTTCCATATCGAATCCATGCTTTCCCTACTGCACGCATTAACTTCCATCTTCCTCCCCTTTGAATGCAAACAGCACTCTCCACCCGTTTGCCCATAGCTGAATGCAAACGCGGCCACTCTGGAATAATCCTCCCATAATCTCTTTTTACGCCATTCCGTAATAAAATACTCTCGGAATCCATCCGCGAGGATTTTAACGAGCTCCCATTTATTCGCCTCTTTTTGTTCTCCCTTAGCAACTTATTTACGTTGCGAGGGAAAAGGGAGAATCGCCATAGAGAAAATCGCGCCTCAGCGACGTCCATCCGAGCCGAGAAAATAATTGAAGGTGCAAGATGCGTCGAATGGAGGCGGGAGAGATTGCCACGGACCACTGTTCTTTATTCCATCTCTCAGTTCTTGCTCGTTTTCGCGTGTGAGAAATTCCCGGATCGAAGTTTTTTGCGATGCCTCACCAATGGGTTCTGCATTGCCCATCGCTGAGGATTCTGCAGACGCTATCGCGATTCGAGCTTTTCTTTATTGTTTGCTTTAACGAGTAGCTGAATGAATGATAGCAAAAAGGTAGCAAGATATGCGGAGCATTCGCTGGAAATAAATAGTTCTCTCTCGGAAAGATGGAAATAGAATTTAATAAGAGAGCGAAGAAGTGCTGTATATGGAGTTTTTGTGTGGTGCATGCGGAATTGTGGATGTTACAAGAGAAAGATGTAAATGTAGGCATTTTTATGTAAATATTGAAGAATTTTAATGGCTGATAGAGGAATGGAATGTGAAATTATTTCAATTGATATTTCTCTGTAAGTTTAAATTACTTTCAAAATTTAGAACTTATTAAATTCAAAGTAGATTTTCCCTGAGCGAATTAGAGTGAAATTAATATGCACTATTCCTGGTTTCTATTAAGTATATGTTGAATCAATTCAAATGACAGACGTTTTCACGCTAGAATGTAATATAGATCATAGAAATTTTGTAAGAAAGAACTTTTTAAATGGAAAAGAGTTCTCAGTTCTTGGCAAATTAGTTGTAATATCACTAGTTAACTTGTAGGACATAACTTTATCGTCTTTCCTCTCGTGAACTTTAAACTCGGACACTTATTACATGGGAGGTTTAAACTACGAGGCTAGAGTACGAAGATGACTTCATGAGCACGGTTGGGCATTTTATTCGGATAAAACTCGTAGAGAAGGCATTGATGCATCTTCACGGGCAAAATGGAAGATCTCAAGCGGTGCTAAAAGCCCAACCCATTAATTAAACGCTTGAGCGAAGTCCATCTTCCCTATTTTCGTGGAATATTCTGCGGCAAAATATTCCACCTTGACCACGCCCCCTTCTGGGATACCGTCTCTCCACACATGACGTATGGCCACCGCGGATCCAATTTAAACGAGCCTTTCCTTTAAACCATTTTCATCCGTACGTTTCTCTCAGAAAGACCAGTCGCTTTCAGTGACTAATAAATAGAAGGTCCTTTTGCTGATTGCGTAGTTTGAGATTTTCTCTTTTCGGTGGTAAAAACAGGTCTTATCGTAAGGTAAGCCTTTCCTTAAGGTTGGAAGGAGATATATTGTTTTCTGCTAGTTTGATACGCTCTTATGAGATATGCAGCGTGGGTTATATTATTATTTATTTCTCTGTCATGGATGGATTTTTTCTAAATTTATTAAAAAATATATAATTATATTTATAATTAGTAAAATTTTCGTAGTAAAGATATTATCCATTATTTATTTAGTTAGTTATAGTTATATTATATGAGTATAAATTTTTAATGTAATTATATCTTATTTGTTTGTGAATGTATGCTTTTACTTTACATGATACTTATTCAAGTTCATTAATAATTTAATTATTGGCTAATTTGATAAATTATGATTCTGTATAGAATTTATGCATACGTCTGAAAGAATGGTTTGAGGTATTTCGAAATTATTTCTCTTTTAATTCCACCTTAACACTGCTATTATTTACTAATCGACTCTTTTGAAACTTAAAAACATTTGTCCATTTTGATTCGACCACTACCAAAATTAATCGTCCACTCTCAAAAGAAACTACTCGACTTCCCGACACAGATGACCTCTCTGATTGGTCAGCGAAGTTCGAAAGTTGCCGAAAAAACTTCCATCCCCGATTCGTGTCGTGCTTTTCCGAGTGGAGAACCACCCGCAGATGTTTTTGACAGGCGGAATGCCGACCTGGATCCATCGAGCCAAACCTGAGGTCGTTTCCCTTATAATGGTATGCGATTACGAGTCTCCCGTGTCGCCACCTATCGCGATTTTTCTCTCCCTTCAGAGACATCTGACTGCGGAATTGGGTCATAGCAAAGGTAGCGATTTGATCGGAATGTGGGAGGAGGTCCTTTTTGTGGTATCAGAGGCGCCGCTGTGTGATATAACAGGGGTTCTTGTTTGGCGGTGCTTCAGTCGGCTGCTGATGGGAAAAAAGCGTGATGGAAATATGGTCGGGAATATGCTGTCTCGCTTGAGGAAATGTTATATAGGCTGCTGGTTGTCTTCCGCAGAAAAAAGTGGCCCTGAAATGAGCCAGAAAGATGATGGGAATTTATATAAGAAGGGTTAATGTTGGATGAACAGTAAACTTAATCCAAGAAGAAATTTGAATTTAGAATGTGTTGGTTATAAATGTTATCTTTTGTTGGCTTAGAGGTTATTTTTGTAATGATTATAGTAGTTATGGCTTTGATCAAAGTCGAAAGTTAGCTGTATATTTTCTCAAATGATTTTCGGTTAGTAATTATTAATTATTGATAAAGAATTATGAAAGACTAGTTATTGATTTTTAAAAGTTATGTTCTCTATTTCGTCTAATAGTTATGAATAATTTCAGAATTGTTTTATTTTTAGTAGTAGTATAATATTTGCTAGTTAAAGGGATACAACATTTCGAAATACGAAATTTAAAAAATTTCCTGAATATGTTAATAGGTTTTAGAAAGATTATTTCCTCTATCGTTTATTATAATTTGTATAATTGAATAGTATAATCGTCATTATTAAATTGATAGTTTTGTGCGTATAAAATAAAATTAACTTATTTAAAATTTAATTTATTAACCCTTGGCCTTTTAAAAGAATTAAATTTGAAAATAATAAAGGAAACATTACTCTAAATTATGGGAAAATGTACAATTTCCTCTTGGCATCCATGCAATTATATGCATCACTTTAAATTGTACTAATTCATTAAATTAATAAGTGATAATTGATTCGTAATTACTAATGGCTATTTAAAATGTATTAAAGTATAAGTTACTTGTGGTTATAATTTGATAATGACATGTTTTATTATTAGAGTGCTTATCCAACGTATCGGGAAAATGACTACCGTAATAAAATAAATAACTTGTTTTTGTAGCGATGGATGTGAGGGTAATGACGCAAGAATTTTTCTGTGGCGCAGTCGACTACTGAAGTGAATGGGATCTCATTTTTTTCCTCGTTCCAAGATCTATCACTCATCGTAGTGGTCCAACATTAACCCAGTTTCCCTTTATCGATGGAGCCTCTGAATGGGATAGATGGAGATTGTGATAACTTGGCCCTTTTTCCATTCGTTGCGTTTGTCCATATACGGGACTCCATAGCTAAGAAATAGATAGTGTAAAGTACTTTACTACATTGGTTTCATATCGGTTAGATCAGGTACGGTGGAAACTATTAGATATGTACAAACAAGATCATTCGTATCTGTTGCGAAGTAGACGTAAGAGAAAAGCTGGTTCAGACTTGTTTAAAGGTTTTCTCTGCGAATATGACATCGTAGATAATATTTAAATGCTTTATTTGACGAAGTTCTGTTTTGATGTTATCGATTTAAACTATTCCTTGACGTAATAAAATTTTTAGCCGTTCCTATTTTATAATTTTTGATTATATATTCTGATTTAGGCATTTGATCATTGTCATATGTAGACAGTAATTTGAAACAAAAGTTAATTAAACCTATTGAATTTGTCATTAATCTTTTATTCCAAAGGAAAACCAAATTATTACCAAGGTTATCTTAGTTTAACTACTTTACTGATATTAGCCTATTTTAAACATTCTTGTTTGTTATACATTGTCGTATTTATTTTAGTAAATTTATTTCGTTTTACAACTCGTAGGATGAATACAATTAATGGTTTAGATAATTTCAATCGCATTGGACTTTCTCAAACATTCTTGCGTATATTTTTACGTACTATACTGCTTCTCACGGCTCTGTGACATTTCTCAGCATCTTCATCTTGAAAATCTCACTTTCGAATCGCCTCTACTTTCTTTTTCCTAAAGATATGTTCTCACATTCCCATAATTTCTATTCTTTAACCTCCCATCATTGGAAATGACTCCTTTTCATCCACAAGGTAGCGCTGGAAAACGATATTTAGCCTAATCAAAAAATATCATTCATCACTTTCCATAATATTCCGAGTGGAAAAAGCCATTTCCACGACCCACCGATAAATCCCCATTTATCCCCACGCACCATCATTTCCTCTGGTCAAAGACCATCATTCTTAATCCCACTGGTCCTTCTATGATTTCCCCGCATAACCAGTTCCATCCCGGTGCTTCTTTTTTGCAGATTCTCTCGAATGCATATGGTTCTCAGACGGGCGTTATGGAAAGTCGCGGAGGGTGGACATGTTCCTTATAAACAGTCTCTTTAGTTGACTGTACCATATATGGGTACTCATACATTGTGGAATTGTTTCAATAATGAGCGTAAAGAAAGTTAAACTTCAATATCCCCTTGTGTTGGAATTATGGATGAAGTTTTAGATGCCAATATCATAGAGTCATCGAGTCTTTGTAGACGAAAATTAATTTAATATCAGAAATTCAAATCAATATAAGTGGCTGTTTTAATTGGAGCACGATAGTGATTTTTTGCTAGTCTTCAGCACAATTTTATTTGCATTTTTAGTGTAATTTTATATGTTTTCATTTGTCATTTGAAACTTCTTAAACGCATTCGATATTAATTCAAGCACTATTTTGAGTATGTCTAGTAGTAATAGTTTTCATAACCCATGTAGTTACTCCTGTTAATACTACTAGCTTAAATGTATAGGTTCAATGCGTCATAAGAAAGTCAGAAATAACTTCGAATTCTTGAAGTTTTTATTGCATTGACATTCTATTTTAACTCTCCCTTCGTAGAGTAATCCGTACCCGTAACTTTAAAGTAAATTAGGTGTAGAAAAATACATGTTGTTATCAGCATAGATTAGGATCTCTTTATTTTGCCGATAAGCGATCTTTAACGACCAAAGTAATATAGGGCGACCCTCCATCATCGTCGAACATATCCTTCGCGACTCACCTGCAGGCAACTTCGGAGGAACTCATCCATCGCGGGCAAGAGGTCACGGTGTGGGCGGTGCATGTCGGGAAGGCATGCGGGGGCCGCCGATTTTATTGCTCTCGAGTGGGTGGTATATCTGGGAAGGGGCGTCTGGTTGAAACCGGTGGGTGTAGACTACACTTCGCCGACACGCAATCCTACGCCATTGTCCCCGATCGCTTGCTCCCACGTCCGGAAAGGTTCATCCAGTGCGGCATTCACGTCCCGAGGCGTGCCGTTTCACAGAGTCACGGATCCGGCGATCGTGAATCAAAGGACGATATACACACCCCCATCGCCGACTCCCGTATTTTTATGTAAACGTCCGTATTTAGTCGTAAAATTGAGAGGCGGTTAATTTTCACATCGATGTACGGGGAAACTCGTTTAACTTTACGATGGTGTTATATTGTGATTTTTTTTGCATGCCAATCGGTTCGTTTGGTTCGCAAGGTGGCGGATAGGGAATTTCCCCGAGCACCTCCAGTTCTGGGGAATTCGCGAAGTGCTACAGATGTTTTGCACTTTCCTCTCTGAGAGAATGTGCGGTGGAATTTTATCGGGCGATGGAATCTCCAGAAGATTAAAGGCTTTTTTTAGTTGCTTTTGAGGAATGAATGGATGTCAGCTGTGGGACGAATTGAGAAGTGTTTATCTTTCCGATGATCGTTTTCTGGTTGGGTTATTTTAATCGACGCTATCCAAGGTGACTTATCCAAACGGAATACATGGGTATCCTGTACAGAGATTAAGAAATAGGGTTTCATGAAATCAATTAAGCGGGTTGCTATAAATTTCTTGTCTGGTCTTTATTGATATATGCGATTTTGAATGAAAATCAGAGATGAATAAGTTGGATGGGAAAATCTTTCGTAATAAGAGATATCTGAATCTGAGATATTATTCATCATCAATCAATGTTATTTAAAAGATATTTCACTTATAAATAAAACTAATTTAAGAAAGAATTAAATAAAATGAGTCCCAATTTACGGGAATAGAATAAAATATTAAATAAAATGAGTATTTTATATACTTCTAAATTCACTATATTATACACAAAAATCTTATAGCAAAATTATACTAATTTCGGACGGAAAATCTACAAAAAACAGCAACAGTTGAATTAAATCCAATAATAATTTACCATTTCCCCATTGAATAATTTCCAGATTTAAAAATTACGATAAATTATGAGAATCAACGTAACTTGTCCATTATGAATGGACAAGTTAGCATCTTCACTTCATCCCAAACGCGAACTTGGAGGCCCTGAGGAGGTAAATACGAGGAAAAATTCAAAAAAGAAAAAGAATCTTTTTATAACTTCGTCGCGGGACGATTACTGACGACACATTTTTGCTTAACTCTCCCCTCTAAAGTTCATTATCCGGTTGTATGGCGCTGTGGGGAGGATTTAACGCCGAGAAAAGCACACTCTGGAGAAAGAGGGAAAAGAACCTTCTTTTGGAGGCATAATTAATGAGACATGAAACAAGAGGCGGTGGATATGGCAACCAAACCATGATGGGGAAACAAGGAGGGAGAGAATAAGAAGTGCGTAACTAAAACAGCGTGCGTTGCCATGGAGAAATAAAGAGATTGACACAAAGAGGAAATTGTAAATAAGAGGGAACTCCTCGAGGTATTTTAAGGAAGGATTAAGTAGTTGAATCGGAAAAACATGGGTGTTACAATAACATCGTTGGTTTGAGAATGTGCTTGGTAAAGGGAGGTAAGGTAATTTTACATCGCTCCAAACGAAACGATCTTGAGGTTTTATTCCTCGAACGATGACACGGATATTTGCAATGCACTTGATTCTAGCGAAGTAAACCATACAATTGACATCAGTCGTAAATTTAACTGAACGTACTTGTCATCTGATTTCGTTCCAGTTTCACGACGAATTATAATAAAGATATTTATTAGTTATTTTATAATTATTTTTTATATTAATATATAATAATAAATCGTACAATAATGTATAATGAACAGCATTATAATTTCCTGCAATAGAAAAATACTGCATTCTCAAACGTAATGAAAATAACTTTACACTATTACACATAAAAGGAATAAAATGCAACTGAATAATGCATAAAAGCTATTTCATGAATTTTATTTAAGATAGGAATTTTAAGATAGGAATTTTGTAAAATTACTCTTCTTACAGTTTAAGATTTCTTTCCAAAATATCTACGAATGTATGCGAAAGAATCTTATCTATAATATCCTAATTTAATGATATTTATTCATAACTGTGTCATCATCTTGGTAACTGGGATGTAGATTATAGATTTTTTGTTAAGTAGATGTTTAGTACTATAGTCTGTTCCACTTTTCTAGACAGTATGGGGCTTATGGAGAAATCGAATAGCCTCGTACGCCGGGTCATTTTTCCGGAATATCCGCGATATCCACAAAATTTGCCTTCGCAACGGATGAAATTAAGATTTTCAACTAATTTTGGTGGATTTTTTTCCAATTTTTTGGTGAAATTTGGACAAGGAAGGATGGTTCTATGTATTGACGAAGTTTTTTCAACATTTAAACAAAAGAAATAAATTTTATAGCGGAATGAGAAAAAAATGGTCACCTCACCAGCCGCGAACAATACTAAAACTGCCATTTCTCTCATCCTATCTAACGTAAAGTGCTAGTTTTTTCATAGACTACTCTTTATACCTTATGAATACATAAAAGTCGAATTATATTAATTTTTGACTGATAAAATTTTAGTGAAAAATAATTTAAGTGGAACGCAACCTCCAAAAAATTGGATCGTGCAGTCAAATTTATACATCGCCTAAAAATTTTTTGTTTCTAACGTTACGAAAAACTTGTCGCGAGAGAAATTGAGATAAATGTTGTTATTTTCATTTACAGGTTATTCTGAGTCGATATCTTGAATAGAACTTTAGTTTTTGAATTTTATAACCGAGGGAGTAATTGATTTAGCGCTCCGATTGCTAATCATTGTTACTTTTTGTTCGAGACTAATAGACCCGTAAGCGTAATTCGGATTGATCCGGACCCGCTCTCGGTACTTTACAGCACTTTACGTTAGATAGGATGAGAGAAATGGCAGTTTTAGTATTGTTCACGGGTGGTAAGGAGGTCAGTTTTTTTAATTCTGCTGTAAAATTTATTTCTTTTGTTTAAATGTTGAAAAAACTCCGTCAATATATAGAACCATCCTTCCTTATCCAAATTACACCAAAAACTGGAAAAAATTCCACCAAAATTAGTTGAAAATATTAATTTTATCCGTAGAAGTAACTCAGAAATAATTAACTGACTCCTTCGGGGAGGCTAGGTTGCTCCCTTATGGGAATTTACGTGCATTTATTTCCCCATAAGCCTCCGTACTGCCAGCTTTTGTGGAACGGACTATAGTACATTTGATAACAGAATAGAAACCCCTAAATACCAGATATGTGCCTTATAATATCGTTTAGTACCTGGATAAGCCTTGGAATGAAATGTGTATGTAATACATCATTATTGATTTCATACACATTAGTGAGTTTAAAGTTTTCGCCTTCTAGGAGGCATTCCGTAAAGTTTAGTTTTTACTTCCGTTAAGGTTTGCTCTACTGATGCAAAAACATAATTATTGTTCGGTTGACGAGCAACAAACATCTTCGAGGCTTTTGTACAACATGCAGCAACGTGTAACTTCGCTCACAATGCAGCTGACTGTTTTATGGCTGGAGTCTGCATGCATCGTCCTAGTTGCAGACCCTTGATGAACACTTACATCTGTGTGAATCAGTCAACTATCCCAAACATATTAATCACCTACTAACTACCGCAGTTTGCATTATGATTCGTAGCCATTCAATGGTCAGCGACGTTCCAATACCAAAGTCGCAGCATTGCATATAGACGATGCTGCGAAGCACACCTCGTTAAGAGCTGCCGCTTTGTTGAGTTCTGCTGCAACATGTAAACATCCCAGCCACGTATCTACTCAACTCTTATGAATAGTCTACTTAAAAAAAAGGCCCTTTGATCCCCTTTTTTATTTGTAGAAACGCGCAGTTTAGCACCAACCCTCTCACCTGATGATCACTGTTCTCTATAATCACTCTTCCATGCCCCGAGTTTCTTCATTAAATCCTCATCGGTGGCACAAAACGCCTCTTTCTTTTTTCATTTCCACGATGCGGAGTTGCAATCAGCCACGCCCGTGGATATGACACCGTCGAAATAAAAAGAGACTGTGATGAGGGAAAAAAGACTGGCATCGCCCGCTAGGCTGGTCCAGCCAAAGCTCCTGTTCTTGCAACCGCAGAAAATTCTCGTAAAAAACGCTTTAGTGAAGTCTTTCTTTCGGAAAAGCTCGAATCTTTAACTATGATGCCTCTTCAAGAGTGATTGCGGTTGTTATGTTTAGAGTTAAGTTTCTAAGGCTACCTTATGGCAATAACTAGTATACCCCAATTTAAAAGAAATATGTATTTCGCATATCAACTTAAAACATTTAATAGACATCTCTATAACGATTTAATTTTCATTTATTTTAAAAAGTATATATTGTTTGCAACTAGCAATTCAACCCCATATTCATTGGATATTTACCTCCAGAATCTTATACGGACACCAATCCCGTTTTTTCTATGCATAAATTATGAAGCGTCTGAAGCAGAACGTGTACTAAAATCCGCCCCATCCCGAGCAGTGGCAAACTTCCCTTTTTTGCGAAATTTCACGCTTCCTTTCATCCCTGCAGACGTCAAACTCCGGCGCTTTTTCATGCAGCCATCCATCTCCGTGTCTTGGGTCACCTCAAAGTTTCTTACGGCGAGAGTTTCGCCACAGTTCTCAAACTATCCGTGAGAGGACTCCGCGAACTTTTTTGTGTTGTCCTCTGCGAAATAAATCCACGTCACATAAATTCATTTTCCTGCTTTTTTTATCACTGAATAGAATTTTTGGCTCCATAGTGCCCATCGAGATTTATTCTCCTTTTTTGTTTTGAAAGTGCAATTGACGTATTGACGTATTATTATTTCGTAAGGGAATCAATAGGGGTTCGTCCTAAATTTCATTCTTTTATATTTTGTAAGTTTTTTGAATTTTGTCAAAATTTAGGATGGATATGGAAAGTAAGGATAAACTAGTTCTTAAAGTTCTTATTACTATTCTCAATACTGTTACATATCAGTATGTCACCATATTTTCTATTGCTTTTTTGTTTTTCATTTAGTAGCATAAAGTTGTATTATAAGAATCCATTCTTACAAATTCATCCTTAAATAGAGTAAACAAAATAGGTAAGAATTACCTCGCCCTAAGAATTAGTATTTTAGAAATGATAGAATTATAATAATATACACAAGAAGATTACTGTTTCACAATAGGTAGTGTATAAAATATAAACAAAATAATATATCAGAAAAACCTTAAGCTTTCAAGGGTGGAGTAAAATTTACATTTTCAGAAAGTATCACTTATTTTCATATCATATTAATATCACATTCATACTAGAGGAATCAATACTGGAAGACGTAGTGGGGTCCATGGAAATAGATAATCTATTATTAAGGCGGTTTAATGTGCTATGTATTGTGTCCTTTCGTCTGGCGAAGATTTAAAAAAATCCTTATTTAATTAAGAAATCCTCTGCAACGTTCGTCTGTCGGTTCGTACGTTAAACCACCTTCACACCTCCAGTGCGAGGTCGAATTCTTCATCCATCTTATCTCTCTACAGCACAGTAAATCTCTCGCCTAAATTTCAGTTACACTCCGTGTAAATTTAACCAATTTCGCACTCCCAACGGAGCGAGCTTCACGTCCTTGTAAAACTCATGCATAAGGAATCCGAAGATATCGAGAACAACCTTGAAAATGTAAATAACCGGGCTAAGGTCGCGTGGTAACGTATTTTCCGAGAATTTTTATTCCTTCCAGCTTTAATATACATTCGGATAAGTTAAAAGCCCGCAGCCTTCATTAAGTAAACCTCATGCAAATTCTATCTTCAGGAACCGCATCTCGAAATATTGGGTCAGCGTTTAATTGCGCGGCGTGCATTTCTCTTCAGAGAAGTCTCCTTTTGCGTCTCCAAATCCCTTTTAATAAGGTTTGAATTATTCTCGAGGGAATTCCCATTAAAGTGGAAGGTATTTCATCGCAATTACTGAATCCGCGCTTGTGTAATATTTCGCTCATTATGTGATGGATCTCTCTATAAGGCATATTAAGAATTGTTACGCCGCCAAGGTTCTTGGTTCGAATCTAGGTTGTCTGTGATTTTTTTATATAATGCTTTTCATGTCTATGAAATTTTATCCCTTCTTATTGCCCATGATTTTCGCTGATATTTCAGAGAATATAATGTGAAAAGACGCACTATCATTATAATTTGTCGCGTTATTAATGCTCCACACTACGAAGTTACTATATCATTTGTAGTTTTATTTTTATTATTAATCATCTGAACGAATAATTAATCGATACCTTTCTGCAACTGTTTATCAGAGAGATTCAAGAAATTTTGCCAAAATATCTGCGAACTTTTTCACAAATATGAGCTATTCTTTAAACATACGTTATTTGTTAAAATTTTCCATTAGATGGTTAGTAATGATTTCAACGTTATCTTAAGTTCTCAACATTTATGTTAATAGATAAATGCTTTGTAATTAAAATGAATTATTTTTGAAACCCTCATTATGTAACTGTACCGTTAATAATAATGATAATACGTATTCAATCAGTAATTTAAATTATCATATAAATAAGGTTCCTAAACTGCGGAACTCAAAGGTAAGAAATAATTATGAATTGAAGAAATGCTAAAATATACGTTGATTATTTTCGCTAAAATTGTAATGAATAGTATCTTAATTGATGTTAGATCCTCACCAAGAAGTCAGGCCTCCATCTATTTATGTTGTTAGGTTTATTGATTATCCAAATAGGAATTATGTATCGTGATAATGTCTTAATTCTCTATTACTCTGTCCGATGGCAATCAAAGGACCGAAGCAATCTTAGGCGAAATTCGTATAAAGAAAAAATAGTTTACATCTACGCACCAAATCCCATAGGGAATGGAAACTTTATCTTGGTTAAATCTTATAATATGCGCATGTGAAATGGGTGTATCGCAGCTCCTTTTAATGTATTCCAGAAACGGTGCAAAAATGAACCTCCGCGGGCATGTAAATTTATACGGAGTGCCTCCCGGTGCAACTTATTCATTGCGGAGGCAATCTGGCAGACTTGATTACCATTCCCGCATGGACACGGCGTGTGTTCCTCAATGGCTTAATGCGCCTCGCCGGAATACCTCAGCCAAATTACGCGATGGTGGGGGAGAATCCGTTTATTTCCACTCGTTTTATGCGATCATCAGTTTGGTATGATGCCTTACGTAAGTTTCCTTTAGAACGGTCCTTATCGGCAGTGATTTTAAGGCAGAGAATTGTTTGTTACTGGAATAATATAATATTATAGAACACGTATCAATAGTAGATTTTAGGATGTTTATGATTATCCAAATAGAAACGGGATTAAGTTAAATAAAATCAATCGTTGTGTCTTACGCGTTTGAACAATTTTTTTAGCGCTGCTTTGTTAATTAAATTTTTGTTAAAAATCACTATAATTTTTTATAAATCTTTGTTTTATGTTTTATTTCTCGTAATCTTTCTACTTTAATTTCTTTACGAAAATGATTTGAAATTATGATGATATAATCATAAAGGAAAAGTATGACGTTGTCAATGTAATTATTATTAGATAGATTATCGTTACTTCCTTTTGTTTGCGGAATAATCACAATTCTCATGCCATGGAGTGCCAATTTGTTTGACTATTCTGTTTATCTAATTATAATTAGTATCAAAGTAGTAAATCGTTTTCATTATTTAATCAGATTTAAAATTCATTTGTGATTTTTTAACTTATCTTTAGCGGTAATTTTATTATTAAATATTTTTATAGTATTATTTTTATGGATTGTTTAGTTTCATTTTCAGTTTTTTAAATTCAGTTTAATTATGTACAGTGTTTGGACAATGTATGGACAATGTTTATAAATTTCACACTTAAGATATTCCAAGGCATTGTTCATTTTTCGTTGATAATAATCAAATAAATCAATCAAGATAATTGAACATCCTTCTGCAACTGCAAACAATCCTTTCGAATCGAATCGCGTCCGTTAATCAGTTATTTCATTGAGTTGGCTACCCTATGTACCCTATTAATAGACGGAGGATTGCGAGGCACCTCTGACATTGAAGGCCTCCTTTTTATTCTTTTGGCGGAGGCGATGACTCAACGGCATCCTCTCTGAATCATCCTCTCCCTTTCCTCTAATTTTCGCATCTAAAATGATTGCACCCAAACTCTTCTTTTTCTTCGTGGTAAATTGGTTAGACAAAAGTCCTGTCGAGCGGTGTGACTCAAAGACATGTGCAGTTCACATCAGTGTCTTTCAAAGTTTTTTTTTCCGTCTTGTTTTCCTCTTATTGATGCGGTTTTTCTCGTGAGTCAAGTTTCGTTGTATCTGTACTAGTTTGTCTTCACATCGATGTTCCAATTTGAAGGGACAATTGAAAAATTAGTCATTTGTGATCTTTATGTCGAAGAGAAACATATTGCTCATTTTCTTAATTAAAACTCAAGGCTAATTCCTCTCTTCTATTTCTATTTATCTTATTGTAATTAAAAGTACAATGTGGCTTTTACAGAAAAGCTTCTAATATATATACGAATTACTTCTTCTAAAGAAATATAGAAATTAATTTACTATTTCGAAATTTATTATGATCGTTAAATTACTGATAATTGAAATTATTGAATTAGTTAAGATAATCAAGAAAATTACGTTCTTTCTTAAAAATTATTAATTTAAAAGAAAGTATGATATTTTCTGTCTGATAATGATTATTTAGTATGACATTTTCCTATAAAATTTTCAGTAATGATAAAGTAATTAAACAAAATAGTAATACTTGGAATAAATTTCTTTTATTCCTTAATTTATATACGGAAAATTTATCTGAAAATCATAAAGGTAGGAATGATAATTGTCTATTATATTAAATTTTTGAAAAATTTATATTTGTATATTCTCGTATTTATAAAACTATCTTGTGCTAAACGTTTACTTTAAAGTAAAAAATAATCACAAAATTTTACAATGCACATAATTATTATCATTTATTGTTATATTCTATTGAAAACCTCCCACTCGTATTGAGTATTTATCATATATAATTGAGAAATTACCTTTTTTAAATATAGTGGACAATGAGTATCACTGTACCAGTGGGTTAAAAATCCCTCCGTCTCAGTTGCCTCGTATTCTAAGAAACCTATTCGTAACAGGTAGAATTTAGCCTTTGCATCACCTCTGAAAACAATCGGCCACTCCAGATGGAACTCCGGCTATTCCGAGGGGCGCACGACGAAAATAAAACTTTGGCAGACGTGCATTGCTTGCATCGCGGTCTAGTTCTTGTGGCTATCGCATGCCAAGACAGCGCCTAGACGTCTGCAGCGAGCGCAGCTTCCGCGTTTCCGAAGCTTTTTGTTCTGGAACTTAAATTCGGAAAGACTGCGTCATCCCTTTCGGAAAATGTCCATCTACGCTCAAAATGAACGGACGTTTGACATTCTAGCGTAGCCCATATGCTCGTATGTCTTTAGAGAAGGAATCCGTGAGCGTGGATAGATTAAGGGCAAACAGCGTAGTTATCCTCTGAGACATGTTAGTACTACTTGGCAGAGAGTGTTAGAATGAATCAGTTACGTCAATTGGACCGTGTTCATACAAGGAGAGTACTGGTTTTATCACTGGTTAGTTGCACTGACAAAGTGAGAAGTTCACGGTAAAGATCCCATTGTCTACCAAGTTACCGTACATGATAAACGATGAAATATAAGTCTTTCTGATTCAGTAAATTTAAATTAATTATTAAATTATAATTCATTTCTTTCACGATTTTTGTTTTGTTTGAGATATTTGTCTACTTTACTTTAGGCAGATGTCTGTCAATACTTCTTCAAGAGATTCGTGGTTTTTTATTTAAATTAAATTTCTTAAGTTTTCCTAAGATGAATTATAATTTGTGTGACTGATTTACAACATATCCACTGCAGTTGATTCATTTGTTAATTTAATTGGATAGTATATTTCCACGCAATACGTTATCCAATAATTTAATGAAAAGATGATTAAACCTGAAGTCGAACCTATATGCGTATTATAAGTCTTTACTATTCCACACCAGCAATTAACAAACATTTCCAAAAGCCTTTCTTCCTAATGCACAGCATCAAATTTTCCGACTTTCCATCGTCGTAATTGGTTTTATACAACTCTTGAGCGTGATTCGTTTCCTTGGAAACTCACCCGTGCTAATTCAAACTTCTATGAAGCAAAATTAGAAGAAGAATGCAAATCTAAAATCGGATTACGTATCCTTTGTGCTATTAACCGAGATGAAGCAATTCACGTTAGTTTGTTTCTTTGATTCAGGTGGTATTTGTTCCTTTCCTGATTTGTGGTCTGGGAAATCGAAATCTTGCTGCGTTCTCTTACTAACCTTTGTTTAGAGGTACGGACTTTATCTCAGGGCTATATTTGGACACAGACGAAATGAAGCTTCATTGGTAGGATTTCGCAGTTTCATCTAGATGTGCTAATTTTGAGAATCAACTAGTTAAAATGTTTTAATATAGGCTAAGAGATTATACAAAATTAGTTGAAAAATCAAAAGAAATATAAAGGAGTTAAATATAAATTATTATTATTAAATTGATATCTAAAATTAAAATTCATCATTTTGTAGCTCTTTGATTACATGTTTGTATTGTTTATCCAGAATCCTACTTCAAGAAGTATTGCGAAATTATTTTGCCAAGATCATTTGTCTTGTGTGCTATATCCTTATATATTTTTATATTCTTTCTGGACATTTATTTATTGTTAAAAATAATTATCAGCTTGAGTTTTAGCATTCGATTGATTTACTTCTCATAAAGTTCAAATATAAGCTGTGATTTACATAAATCATTGAAATGCAGATTGACTGCTTATGTCATAATCTGTTCGAATCTTAGAATGGTCCGAAAGATTCGTCCTCTTACTAAAGCACTTTCTTCAGTTTCATCTGACGACCAGCATCGAAAAAAATGCATTTCTATTCTTATCCAACTCTTAGACCGTCACTGCGATTTCATTTTTGTCCTATCGAAATTAAAAACTCCTCGTGCACGTCATGACGGCGATGCATTTTAAAAATAGCTATTGAAAAAGTGCCCCTTTCAAGCTGAGAGATGCAACCCGCTCCACTCCCATTTTTTTAACTCGAGCGTCACCAGCGATAAAAATACGTACCTCCGCTAGGATACGAGAGCTCTCAGATCGCTGCTAAATCTACCGACGAAACTAGAATGGCGATATCCGACGCAATTATCCGCAGTAATGAGCAGGGTTCCACTCAGCATGAAACGCTGGTGCATGTTTTTATCGCGGTTTCGCCATTTTGTCACAATTATCTACGATGCGCAAATCTTTCTCGTATTCTATGACTCGCAGCCGTAGAATTCCGGTTTAAAACTTAGCTTTGAATCCTCTTTTATCTAAGGAATGCACTTGCGATGCATAAGTTGACTTCAATTGGTCGTATTCTTCGTTGCGAATGGAAATAATCTCATCGCATCCAATCGACGACCGAGAAGAGGCTAATTGCAGTTAATGAACGCACAAGGATGTTCTTTTTTGCCCAAGGTAATTAGGAATTGAAGAAAATGAACGGAAATATAATCACGGGAGCGCAATTTAAGATGATCCTGTTACTTTACAGAGGTAATAATGTTTTGAGTTGTATAGGTAGCCTTGAGGTTTCTTGCACTTCAAAGAACGAAAGAATCTAAGCAGCATTTATTAGGATGGAAAATGAAATATTCCGAGGTGAAGATTACTGATGAAATTTGCTTCTATTACTAAGTCATTTGTTTATATCCGCCTCTTGTAAATATTTTTAGTATGATCTCATTATTGATATGGAATTGGGTATCTGTTGATATTAGTGTTTTTTTAGCTTGGAATATTCAGTTGGTGTGCGCATATTATCCGATATCTGATGTAAAAGAACTTTAAGAAATTATAAATTTGGAAATTCTTAGTGAAAAACCAATTTAAAAAAGTATCGTGAGTAATATAAGTATCTGAAGATTAGAATTTTATTTAAATAAAGTAAATTAGTTCGTTATTTTCTTTGATATAATTAATTAAGAAAAAATAAATGTGTCTATCTGGGGTTAGATAATTAAAAGCTTAGCTGCTGACTAGAAATTTTAAAGAATTTCAACGGAATTTAAGAGATAGAACGGGTGTTAGAGCTTCCATTCTTCGGTTTGTGAATTTTTAATGATATGGTCTGAATACCAATCGATCTTTTCATCAACCAGTCCTTTAGTTGGGAATGGAATCTAGAAAACATTTTTTCATCATTCTTCACTCATATTTTCCCTAATTGAAATCATATGCACACACGGAATGCATTTGAAGGACACGTGAGGAAGGTTTTTATTGAAAAAATGCGAACATTTCTGAAGAAGATGCGATTTTAGATCGTCTATATTTTCACGGAGAGTGCCTTCGCTTGCCACTTGACCCAATTATCCAATAGGGGCATTTGACTCCACGCACGATGCTGCTGCCTCCTGCGGGATTTTTCTGCACCAAGAGTCAATGGAAGGATGTCCCTCTCCACATTTCAATCCATATATGCACTCTCTTTCCTGTCCAGGATTTTGATTTTGGTTTCCTTCCAACCTACTCAAGCGATATGATCAATATTTCACGAAGTATATAGGCCAGCAAGTTCGTTGGGTAGCGATCAAATTCAGCCGTAAAAGTGCGGTCGAATATCATCCAGTGCAATCCGTAGTTCATTTTGGTTTCTTATTTTTGGGAAGCTGATTTTTTGTATGAAAATTGGTGTTGTACAAAAGAGAAGGCATTTATAAAACATCTACTTCTTCCCATTTTTACATCGCTATTACTTATGCACATCGATTAATCCTTAAAGCCACTTTGTAGAAGTAGAGAGAGATAAGGAATAGAAGAACAGAAAGATGAATCTTTACTAGAGGGGAACATTCCATGGAAAGATTATGGTTGAAGTAAATCTTGCAAATGGTAACGTAGAGTCGTGATATTTCTTTAAAGGTTTGCAATACAGCTTTTGCGGATACATTTATTTTTTTCTAAAATTTTATTCTATTTACTCAGTTCCAACATTGAAGTTTAATATTCGTAAAAAATGAGGAAAAGGGATCTATAGTAATAGGAATAATTTGAAATCAATCACTGTATATTACCGTAGCGAACTAATCATTAAACAGGATTTTTTATTATTGATCGAATTCTAGAAATTCTGCTCTCCTAATATTGATTCTTTAAGTCAACTTTAATTTCTCTTACTTAAAAAAAATACCTTACAAAGTATTTTTGTACATCAGGATACGTAATTTTGATTTTAAGGGTTTATTTCAGTCGATTATATTAATGCATGAATGCATATTTTACGTTTTAAACGTTTATATATAATATTAACGGTATATCCTTTTTAAAGAAAAATCACATAAATGTATGTTTATGTAGTGTGTATATTTATGCATATAATCTTCTATTCTCCGGTAATCTATTTCAAGCGCTGCTCCATTCAGTAGTCTTTCAGCAAAATCCTGTGAGAGGCGTTTAATACAATGCTCATGCGTGAAAGAGGAGATAACATCCAAGTTTAGCTCACTTTATGCTCTCCGTACGTGGTTTGGGAAACAATTGAGAGCTTTGCAGTTCAACCGAGCAAAATTCTTTCCTTTTTGCACTTGGGTTTCCTCTACTAGAGGTTTACGTTAGTATCGATAGAATCTGTGCTATGGAACGGATTACTATTGTGGGTCTATTTTCAGTTGTTTCAGAGCTCAATTCTATTGACGGTATTTCCGTATCTAAATTCACCTTTCGACTGTTCTTAGTGGTTTTAATTTCGCTTCGTTCCCAATAGATACCAAAAGGAGAAGTAAAAAAAAGAAGGACTTCAAGTGTTGTTTATTCATCAGCTACTATAGTGATGAGGTGATCCGTAAATTGTTCATAATAATTTTTATCGAGATTATCCTTCGTTCCCAATGACCAATGAAAGAATCACTCGCAGCATACTCTCCTTGCTAATTAATTAAAACCTTGAAAATATGATAAAATCAACCACGAGAGTTTTCAATTCTTAAGGGACTTCTTTTCATTTAATGGAGAGCTAATTAAAACTTCAAAGGGGTGTTTTATTTTCCTCTAAGGTAATCAATGGGAGCAAGAGAAACTTCTTGTGGATATATCTAGTACCCAAAAGCGTTCTTGACAAATATGGGGTGAAAGAATTTTATTTTTATTTTATTTATGACATATGTATGTAAAATAATCTAGCTAATGGAACATTTAGCGTTTTGATGCAAATCAGAAAGTTTAACGTTGATGTTTTGCATCAAAGTCTTTCTAAATAATTGGTTTCACACCGATTTTGTTTATTTTTCAATTCCTTGGTGGCTTATTTGAGTCCTCTAAAATTTATTCTTTAGTTCGATTTTTCTTTATAATGAAAATTGTTTCGCATCTCAACTTAATTTCAATAAAATATTTAAATAAGATTCGTTTGACATTTTCCTTGCTTCCAAATCCATATCTTTTCAGGCAGTTATAATTTTGTTGTATCGCTCAAAGAAAATTTTTCCTGGAAGATAAGGTTTTAATATCAAATAAAGTTATGGAAACACGTAAAGCATGATTAATTGAAAGAGAAAAATCGTAATTTTAATGAGTAATTATAAATCCGAGAGATAACAAAGAATAATGCGCGATAATTAACGTATGGTAACTTTGAAACCATACAAATATCGTTCCCTTGGCTACCGGAGCGAATAAAACAAACAAAACATGAAAAATAAATAATCTCGCGGGAGAAGAAACTAAAGATTTTGTCGAGCGGGTATTTTCTCTTGGAAAACTCCC